>OZ007587.1:287592543-288854985 GCA_963931845.1 Maratus michaelseni
TAATCCCGCATGAAACCGCAATCAAGCGAGAGCTTTAGAGTTCAAACAAATATATAATCCCGCATGAAACCACAATCAATCACATACAAAGCGTATTTAAAAAAAAAATTCTTTTTCCACGATTCAATTGCTTCTTATACTTTATCAAAAATTGTTTTTGATATCATCATAAAAGTTTGCTTGCTAATGTCTAAGCAGTAAACTTTTTCTGCTAAAAGTAGATCAACTCGAGTATTTAAACTGAAGAAGAAGAAGAAAAAAAAAGCCATTATTAGTGATAATAGTGGACAGATTTAAAAACCCGCATTAAAGCTGAGGTCCATAAAACAGATGGACCTCAGGTTTGCTCAGAGTTTAATCAAAAAATTAAGTTCGTTTCGGCTTTTACAGCCCCCCCCCCCCTAGACCTAAATATGAACCCGAAAAAAGAAGCACAACTCAGATAAAATAAAAAAATGAAATTGAAAAGGATTGAGAGCCGACTGATAAAGACAAATTTTACTTTTTTACCCGCTCGGCGGGAGCGCAGCGACCGCCGAGCGGGTAAAAAAGTAAAATTTGTCTTTATCCAGTCGGCTCTCAATCCCCCCCTAAACTTTAATTGAATGCGTTCCAATGTTGGTGAGCCATCGTCTGCAAAAAAAATGCGATACAAGTAAATTTGGAAATTTCCAAATTTACCTGTATCGCATTTTTTTTGCTCCCCCTGATGCCGACGGCACCAGTCTATACGGGGAAAAAAGAGAAACAGTTTAGCATAGTTTTTGACGTTTATAAAATGGATTACCTTCATCTAAAAGTTTTTTAAGTTCCGGGTTGCGTTTCATGGGTTTGGTCAACGCGACTGTATTGTTCAGGTCGCGGTTGACGTGGTAAATAATGATGCAGGTGACATGTTTCGCGTCCTTTTCCAGCTTCAGTTTTTGATAGGCGACAAAGGGGATAGACTCGCCTCCGGCCCGAGTGAGAAAGCGATGGCCTTCCGAGACTCCAAACGTAAAGGGAGTCAGTTCTTGAAGGCGGGATTGGCAGCGGCAGTGAGCATTTGGCGGCAGGATGCATTCGACGAGGAGGCGCCGATCGGGTCGGACTATGACAGAAAAGTGACTAAAGGGATGATTTCGGGGTCTCAGGATCGTCGCCACGTTGGTCTCAATTTCGTGTAGACCGCGGTCGAAAAAGCGCATTTCTTGCACTTTGAGGTAGGGAGAGAAATTGATCATGATGTATCCGTAGCCGGGGAGGTGATAGGTCAACAGTTGCATATCTTCCATCCATTGGTAGGTGTTTAAATACTGATCCATCACTTCTCGCATGCGTTCAAAAGTGCCTTTGTAGAATGCGCCGCGCGCATTGGGTGCGTAACGGCCCCGAAAGCCATCGATGAGGAAATGACGCATGGTGAATTGCAGGGTGTTTTCGTTTCGGAGGAGACAGAGGCGATGGCCCCAATTATTTCGGTCCACGTACCATCCGGTCCGGAGCAGGTTGAAATAGCGCAGGTAGTCAAAGGAGAAGGGGAGTCGGCAGTCTAGGTACGAAGCGCGGTGCTCGAGGAAAGGCTTGAATTCGGGCATCTTGTAGAGGATGCACATTTTATCCTCGAGCGGGATGTATCGGAGAATATGCTGGAGAATGTACGGATGCAAGTCGAGCAGGTTCGGCGGAGACACGGCGGAACGAGAAGAGGAAGGAGCGGCCATCTCAAGAGTCGGCGTTTGAATGAATGACAGTCCAATGCATCCCTTCCTCCTCCCTCCCTCCTCCCCCCCCTTCTCTTCCTCTCCTCTCATCCAACTGGTTTTTGAAGGACGCGGGCTGAAGGGCAGAGACTCCTCGACCGTTCTTTGCGTGCGTCAATAAAAAAAAAAAAAAAAAAAAAAAAAAAGAAAACGATTCACTTTACAAAATCTCTTATTTTGGAAAAATAAAAATAAAATGAGAGTTAAAGAATTAAAAGAAACGGTTCCAATGTTGGTAACAAGGCAGTGGCAAAAAAAAGGCGGTATTTGTAAAGATTGCTAAACATCTTTACAAATACCGCCTTTTTTTCTGCTCCCCCCCCCCCTTCACTGATCGTCTCATCAGCTTAAAAGGGGACGTTTCTTTCCATGACGACTCTTTTCAGTCGTTTCAGTCCAATTTCGTGCTGCGTCGAAATTTTAAAGGGGTAATGAACGTACGAGGTCATCTGCCCTAACACGTCCCCGTCCTCGTTCAGCTGAAATTCTTGATGCGCGGCCAGGCGGATGGGATCGCCTCCGGGCCAGGAGAGTCTTTGACGATCGGGGCTCGGTTGAAAAGAACACGGGGTCAGGTGCTGGATGCGACTCGGGCACGGGCATTCGGGCAGCGTGCATTCGACGACGAGGGTCCGATGCGGGGTGAGCGTGACCCGAAAGTGACTGCTCACCTCGAAGCGGTTCAGCATGTCTCTCGGGACGTTGGTTTCGAAGGTGCATCGGGTCCAGTCGTAGAAGCGGAGATTTTGCACGTGGCCTGGAAACGAGTGGTCGAGCAGGATGAACCCGTACCCTCTCAGGTGATAGGCGAGCAGCGTCAGGTTGTCCAGGCAGATGTAGTCGGTCATGAAAAAAGTCAGGTTGCGAGCCATGCGGTCGATGGGTTCGCGTAAAGTGCAGTCCCGTTTGGGTTGGGGCCTATAGAGGCTCGGATGGCATTCCAGTAAAAAGTGGTGCAGGTGAAAGTACAGGGTGCCCGGGTCGATGCTCAAGAGGAAACGGTGCGACCAGTTTTGCCGGGCCATGTACCAACCGGGCCGCAAGAGTCGCAGCACGCGGAGGTAGTGAGAAGAGAAGGGAATGGGGGAGTCGACATAAGAGCCTCGGTCGTGCAGGTAAGGATGAAATTCGGGAATCTGGGAGAGAGAGTGGAGTTTATCGTGCAGAGGCACGAGTTTGAAAATGTAAAGCAAGAGTTCGGGAAGCAAGTCGAGTAAATGCATTGGAGCAGGTACGGCCTCCGCCATTGAGAATAAAAAACAGATTTTCTAATGTAAGCTTTTTCATCCTCCACGCCTCAGAGAGCGAGGAATCGTTGCCTCCCCCCCGAATCTGCGCTTAGGACCCTCCTAGAGTTCCTTTCCCCCCCAGAATCTTCGCTTCATGCCCTCCCTTCTACTCTTTAAGAAGCGAGACGGCGCGAGTAGATGCCCTTGAAAGCCTCCGCAGGCGATGCGCTTCGGGAAGCGGGTGACCTTCGGGTTGACGGGTTCGGGATGCTTTGAGCTGAGTAAGTTTATTCGCGCGCGCAAGATGGCGTATTTCAGACTCATTGCAATTTACGATAAAAAAGAGTATAGAATTGAAGCGGTGTTGGCCGAAGACGATGGAGAGGTTTATTTTTCCACCGCGGATGTGGATAAAATGCTGAGATGCTGAGAGGGGACGTGGAAGGGCCGCTCCGGAATAGTCAATGGCCTCGGAGTTGCAACATCAGGCAGCTCGAGTTTTTTACGCGGGATAACGTCAATGTGTTTATGATTAGAAAGGATCATTTGCTGGAAGAGTTGGAAACGTGGGAGACGCCGCGGGCCGTAGCGCTACGGGATTTGCTGAAGCACGGTACGGTGAGAGACTTGCCTCACTACCCCTCATTTCCTCCGCAAGTGATCCAGATTCACGATGTGTACGGCATCACGTTCCCGTCCTGGTTGAGAACGTTCAAGAGAAATTACGGGCCCCCCTAAAAAAGGTAAGGTTGAATAAAGTCATCATCTTCTTCTTCTTTGCATGCTGATGAACAATCAGTTTAAAGAAGGGCAAAAAAAATGAGCCGAAGGAAAAAATAAAATTTTTTCCTTCGGCTCATTTTTTTTGTAAAGGGAGAGACACCAATGTTGGAAAGGAAGCGAGCTGAAAAAGGTGAAACGAATAAAACCTTTTTCGGCTCGCTTTTAGACGTCTCGGGATAAACCAATGTTGGAAAGGAAGCGAGCTGAAAAAGGTGAAATGAATAAAACCTTTTTCGGCTCGCTTTTAGACGTCTTGGGATAAACCAACGTTGGAATCGTAAAGACTTGATTAAAAAGTAGAAAAAAATAGTTTCAGGGCAAATAGGGGGTCCCGGGACGTTCAAAATAGGGATTGAGATAGATTATTTTTTAGTTTACAGTTGCCTGAGGGGGCGTTCACCCACCGCGTTCCCTCCACTTCCGAGCCGAGTCGATGCTCCGTTCATTACCCTTCTTCTTCCTGCATCGCATTCTTCCGCGTTCCGGTCTCTGACCTCCTCCCTAGTCATACGTATAAATAGAGCTTTCGATTCCATCTCCACTCATACACGATGGCTACCGCCACCACCGACAGGAGCAGTAAGACGGATGTCTTCCCTACCCGGATTGATGACCCGAGAAATGTGAAGAAGCTGCCCCGGGTCCCCAACTTCCAGGTGGTCGTCAGCAATTTCAAAATATATGGCTTCATCGTCTACATGGATGAGCGGGAGCTCATCTACTACAATCTGGTCGAGTGGAATGGCCGGTACCAGAAACATTTTCTCGACACGGCGGGCAGCGTGAAGCCGTTGCGACAGTACGAAGAGAAACCCTGGAGCTGGGCGGCCCGCAAGCTCAAGAAGGATGTGGCGGACAACTTGCGGAAAAACATTGATACGAGGACCTGCTTCAAATACGAGGTCAATTTCTTCCTGGTCAAGAGTTGTTTTACTTTTGGCCAGAGGAAAGTGGAGGACGAAAGAGTGCACGTATACCAGATAGGGGCCGTGCAAATGCTCTTCTACTACGTGGAGCGCCATAATGTGCATAAAGTGAAGCAGAAAAATAAATTTCTGCCTGTCGACGACCAGTACAAGTACAAAAAAAAGACGCTGCGACCGTACGAGAGCTACTGCATTCCAGAAGGCACCAGCTACCTCATTTACTGCACCAACAAGTCCTTCTTTTCGCTACACATTTTGCGGGCAGATCAACTGCGCAATTTGCCATTTGAGTGCATCAACCCGATCCGGGAAGTGACGAGGCCCAATCCTGTCGATCATGTCTACCGACGACCCGTGAGAACCCCGCTCATCGAGGAAGCCGTGATTGGGGATGAAGAAGAGGAAAAAGAAGAGCTTCCGCGCCCCCGCCGATACGGACCTCGCCCTACTTTGCGACGACTGCTAGTGCTACGAGTACCTGGAACAACGATCCCGTGCTTTTGGATCTAGATTCTGGGGCACGGGTGACGGAGGGTATGTTGATGCCCCCGCCCCCGCCACCCCCGCCAGTTTTGCATAAAGTGCCTCCGACGACGACGACTCTGCATAAGGTGATTACTCTCATGACTTTTCCTCTGGAAAAAACTGTCCAGGTGGTCAGACCGGACGTTTTGAATTGGTATCGACGCATGTTCAAATACAAACTCTACGAAAACCCAAAAGAAGAGGTTTCGGACTGGGGACTGAGTGACCAGTCCGAACCGATGGATTTGAGTATGACCGGGACTGCTGCGGCAACTGCAGCGATACAGATGGATAACGATGCTGCCAGGAACCCTTCGATGTCGTCCGTGAACTCCTCTTTGAATGAATGTGTGTATGCTGCTGCCGGGACCCCTTCACCAAATTCGATGCCAAACTCTCTGAATGAATTTGTGTATGACTCTCCAAATTCAATGTCGACAGTGAACCCTTCTCCGAATGAATATGTGTATGGAAATGCCGGGACTCCTTCTCCAAATTCGATGTCGACAGTAAACCCCTCTTCGAATGAATCTGTGTACGTGAATGCCGAGACCTCTTCTCCGAATTCGATGCCACCAGTAAACCCCTCTCCGAATGACTTTGTGTATATGAATGACAATGATTCTTTGACACCTGCTACGAATGATGTAAATATACCTGCTGCTGCGCCCAATTACTTCACTTTTGAAGAACTTTTCAATACTTATAATGAGGATGCTATGAATCTGTTAAAAGCCTTTGATGTATAAAATAAATTCTTCTTCGCAAATGAAGAAGGCAGAAAAATGGGATCCATTTTTTTGCGCTGATTGTATAGCCAACGTTAGATAAATAAATGAATGCTTTTTTTTCAAACACTCCCTTGTGCCTGTCATTTAATAGCCAAATTACCACCTGGAAAAGTGTGATATCGCAGAAAAATAAGAAATGTTTAGGAAATGTTGTTTTTCACAAGACAAACATGCTAATTCAACGAATAAACCCGATTTTGAGCAGTGGCGTAGCCAGGATTTCCTTTCGGGAGGGGTCCAAAATTTTTCTTCAGCTTATATATATATATATATAGTAAGACCTGCCAAGATAATACTGCAAAGAGTGGTAAAAAATTCCGTTTTAGACAGTTTTCCGTCTTAGCAGGTGTATGTCACTCTTTTCTATTTGCCGAATGAATATTTCCGTTTAAGGCAGCATTCCGTTATAGGCACATTTCGTTTCCACAGAATTTGCTGTATATATAAAAATATAACTTATGTATGTAATATGTATAGTAAAACCTGTCTATAGCAGATTCCTGTCTTAAACGGAAGCATTACATGGCCTTGATATGGATAACTATACAATTAAGTCTGCTGAAAACCTGCCTGAAACGGGATTTTTCACCGTTCTTCTGTGATTCCGATTTCGTCTTGTCAGTTTTTATCCTACTTATAAATACAGTAAAGCCTGTGAAATGGAAACTTTCTATAACGGAATCCTATCTCAAACTTATAAGTTTCGGGATCCCATAGAAACAAACTGATTGAAATATAGTGTGACAGGATTGACCGTGTGTGTATATATGCAATAAAAATATTTCGAGTAACTTTAAGAAATTATATATTTCCTTATCAATTTCTTAATTTTAAAAAAATAGCTTGTGTAAGATAAAGTAAGATCAATCTCTATAACTGTGGCTAATAATACAGTGGAATTACATTAATATTTACCAAATAAAAAGATTTTACAAACAGTATGATATAAAAAACTGAGCACGCACTGAAGAATGCATTTAAATCAAGTTTCATATAATATAAACATTTGGTTGAAATTTTTTTTTTCAATTTTCATGCTTAATTTCCTGTCATTGGATTAAGAACTTGTGCTGCAATAGGTATAATGAATAATGAGTTGACACAATTGCCAATGCCGTCAGCCGTTGATTCACCATGGGTGTTTCTGAGATAAGTTTTTAATTTTTAAGGAAAAAATCTTGTAATTTCGGCTACAGAAACTAGTAATGTAACAAACACACGCAACAAATATAGTTGATGTTGGGAAAAATAATTTTGTTACAATTGTCTAAAACAGCCATAATTCTTTTTCAAGTTTCACCGCTTTTGATACTAATGTAAATATTCGACCTGAATAGTTGTTTCCGATATCTGGTCGACTTAAAAGATGTTAAATTTTTATTAAAAAAAATTATTACGATGGATTAGCACATCTTGGAAAGTATTAGATTGTGTAAAAAATAATGGTAGTTTCTGCTATTTTACTTTTCAAACAATTTATTTTAAGCGGTTGGAAATAATTTTAGAACGTACTCCAAGTTCAGCAGCAATCTTTCAGACTTTTGGTACGTAGATTAGCTTCAACCTTTGCTTTCAATTTCTCATTGTTAATAACCGAATGCCACCTACGACCTTCATATTCAAACTCTCATTGCCATCATGAAATTTCTGAAAACAATGTTAAACTGTGAGTTCACAAGTCGTACTTCGGTCAAATGTAATGTGGAATTCAGACATTTTTTCTCCAGGGGGTATTTCTGCGGAGGGTACCATTTTTCTCCTGAATCTCCTGTACACTGTGGAGTTCAAGGAAGGAGAAAGATTGCAAACCTAGATTATTAATAAGCATAAAATCTCAGATCTTTTGAGGGGTCATTTCGATGCTCCGGAGTGGATGCTCCACCCCCGCTCTCCTGCATTCAACTCTGTAGTGTGGTTGATATACAAGCCGTTTCCGCTGATTATCGTACGAAATTTCCCAAAGCTCTACAACTGCATTAAATATCCCTGTACAATAGCGAAAAACAAAATTATAATACTAAATAAGTAAGTAAATACTTGCCCTTTAAAATAATATACAACAACGTAATATTCCATTAAGAGTTTATTAAAAATAGCTCAGGTTGAAAAGTTTAATAACAAGAATTACTATTATTTTGTACAAACCCAGAAGAACGTCAACTCTTTCAATATTACTCTGTTCTTTTCTTTAATGATTAACGAATAACGAGATCAGAAATAAAAGTATCAAAAGGAGGAAAAAATTGATCTCTCGAAATATTCTTCAGGTTGGACATTGAACCAGATGTATCTGATGGTCAACTTGACAAGGAATATGTGTGACTAAAGAAAATTGTGTCAGACTTTTCTTTAGCAAAGGACTGTGTTCTCTAGAACAGGTCAGAAAACTTTTAAACACCAGTCTCCTCTTGAATGCTTACTGATTAATGTAAAGTTACATAAAGTTGAAAAAGGACGTCTTCAGCATGGTTTACAGCAGAAGAAAAATCCCATTCAGATGCAGGTATTTTGAAAGTGGCAGTGTAATGTTGAATAAGAATTCACAAATATCTAGTCGAAGAATAAAGTTAATTTTTTTTTAATTCCAGCAAGCAGATTTAAAGTAAATGATAACATTGCTCGATATAAAATTATAAAATGAACAAAGATAAGGGTCGCAAAACTCTGATTAATTTGCTGTTATTGCATTCGTCTAATCTAAACTCGTCTTTTCCCCGTAAGTGTTGGCAACAGTTGGTCCCATCGAAATCTCTGTTGAAGAAGTTTTGCGTTTATTCTAGTTACATTAAAATCTATGAAAACGGAATCGTCAGGTATCCTTAAAAAATCCGTTGTAGATAGATTTCCGTCATATCAGGTATACTTGTATAGTTATCCTTCCGTCATCGAGACCATGAAATGTTTTCGTTTACAAGAGGATTCCGCATTCACAGGAAACCTGCCAACAAGGAATCACAACCAGAAAAGGTTCCATTTTAGATAGGTTTCAAATCATAGAAGGTATAAATATGTAGTGTTGTTTACGTTGAACCTTGAACTTTTGCTGTTTACGATAGCTCTCATCTTCACAGATTTTATTATAATACATCTATGCTTTTCAGAAGTATACTATAGAGTGGATACGTTTTAACAGTTTTTGGAGGATACCTGACAAAATGGGACGTATTTATGACAAAAACCTGTCTTAAACGGAAAAATTTCATAGCGTCGGCGAAAGACATACCTTTTCTAAGACAAAAAGGCCTGTCTAAAGCGGAATATTTCATTGGTTAATTGCGATTCCGTCTTATCAGTTTTTAATATTGTTATATCTATGATTCATTAAACCAGTTCTTCGTTCGGTGTTCGGGGGGGGGGGGGTCCGGACCCCCTGGACCCCCCTTGGCTACGCCACTGATTTTGAGAGCATATGGGAATCCTTTAATGACGAAAAATAGAAGGAAATAATATAAGGAAATAATATAAGGAAATAATAGAAGGAAATAATATAAGGAAATAATATAAGGAAATAATATAAGGAAATGATCACATAAAATAGAATATTTCCTTTAAAAATAGGTGACTGCAAATGTATATAAACTAAACATTTGTTCAGATAAGCATTATTCTTAAAATTTTCGATACGAGTTTGGATAACTTCATCAAAGGTAAGTTATTATTTTATATATATATATATATATATTTTTTTTTTTCTCAGAATGAGCCTGTATATACACTCTTCAAAAATTTAAAATACTATCTCTTTAATCTTCCACAAATATTTTTTATTTAACTGGAATTGTATTACTAATTTCGTGTCGTCTTAAATGCGTCTTTTTAAACAGGTCTGTAAAAACAACTTTCACTTTTTAAAAGAAGGAATAATGCGTCCCCAAAAATAACTTTCACTTTTAAATGAAAAAATAGTGTATACCCAAACAGGCCCCTTATAATAACCTTTCCTTAAAAATAGTGTATACCCAAACAGGCCCCTTACAAAAACTTTTCTTTTCAAACTAGGAATCTTGTATCCCTAAAAGGCCTCAAACGTTTTCTCACGTAAGAAAGTAAATTGTCTTAGTGTATCGCTTATGTTCGTGAGTAAAACTCTCTATCTATTTATTTTTTACAAAAAGAGAAAGTAAAAAATATTAAGGAGGGGGGAAATGATAGAGATAAAAAATAAAGTTTTGGGATCTTGTTTTATCTTCAAATTTAAATTAAACATATTTTACTGTTTTTATTTTTTATAAAATCTATTTAAAAATTTTAATATTGTATTACAAAATTGAAGGATATTATTATTACAGTGGAACCCCGATTTTACGTTTTTCACGGGGACAGTAGAAAAAAACGTACGAAACGGGAAAACGTAAAATCGGGGTCATATAGAGAAAAACACTTCAAGAAAAAAAATTATACAAAAATAAACTGACCAATGCCATATTAGTATTTAAAAAAGTCTGTTATTCTTTATTACGTTTTCTTTTTAAGTGTAATTTCACATATACTCTATTTGCAATCCATGCAAGTTTTTGCTATTTTTTTTTCTTAATTTTCATGTCCAGTTAAATTTTTTTTTAAATTTTTTAATTCGCAATGGCCTTTGCCGATGAGGGCACGATGTCTTCTGGATCTTCATCAATATCATCCTCACTTCAATATTGCGAAATCAAATCGGAAATAGTCTGAATGTCTATAGTAGCAGACAGCTACAGTAATCAACAGTAAAATAAGCAGTAATACGACAGTAATACTTTTAGACATCCTACTTTTTACTGGCAATCACTAAGAGATAGCAAAAGAAAGCCCCCCGTTATCACATGACGCAGGTTTGGTCAAGTGCTGATAGACAAATAACAGTTCTTTGTTACTTTGAACTGTTTTTGGTAACAAACAACCAGTTGACCAAGTAGAAAGCATTTTTGTTCTTTTGAAAACTTTTCCATTAGTGAAAAAAGATAAAATTTCCTGAGGTACCTCGCCTAAAATGACGTACCAAGCGGGAAACACTAAGAGTAAATAACGTAGAATCGAGGTACTTTTAACATTATCAGAATAGGAATTTTCTGGGACCGACGAAAAATAACGTAAGAAGCGGGATAACGTACGAAACGGGTTATGTAAAATCGGGGTTCCACTGTATTATTATTATTATTATTATTATTATTATTATTATTATTATTATTATTATTATTAATTTTTAACTTATAAATTAATTTTATTAAAACAGATGGATTCTAATACGACCAATTGCGCAATTTGTCTAGAGCCGTTAATTTATTTCATGTGTTATTTTTTACCCTGCCAACATATTTTTCATAAACATTGTATCAGAAAATGGGTAAAAAGCCGCATAGATAACATTGAGATCGGTTACGGTTCTTGCCCTATATGTGATTACATCCTTTCGCCAATGACAGATAGCATCATTACCGAAGTAAGACTTATAAAATTTATACACATTTTATCGAGCGATATATGCTCTGATAAAAACAGAATAATAACGATCAATTTAAAACATTTTGAAAATGAACCTATAGATTTAAACACTGCGGTCCTGCAAAGGGAAAATTTTATTATTGATGCTATCCCTAATGATCTTACCCACCCAACTAGAAAAATTTTAAATAAAAATTTTGCATTATTTATTGATAATGTAGATGAGGAATTTGAAATATGGGTACATGATTTTATAACGGGTGTAATATTGAGTGAAAAAATTAAACTTTCAAGTTTGGAAGTAGAAGGGATTTCAGATAATGGATTCGGTACATTAGAACTACCAATTAACCACTTATTTGTCACACAAGAATATATAAATCTTAATTTCCCTTTTCACAAACCCGAACAAAATTTAATGGAAGCAGTAGAACCTGAAGTAATTCATAATTTGCCAGAAGCAGTAATAATGTTAGACAGAGTAGTTGTGGAACCATCTAAAAATGCCTTGTTAAATAAAATTTTTGTGAAACAAATGAAAATGTTAAAAAAAATATATAATAAAAAAAAACTTGCCGAAAATAATTTAAACATTAAAGAACGCGCAGTTATACTCGCAAAAAGAGAATATATTAAACGTAATAAGATATTTTCCATTGCTATGGAAAACTTGCTAAAATTCAAATTTCAAGCAGATTAAATAAATTAGCGGCTCATCCGGCTCCCCCCCCTGCTGCATTTTGGATCTTATAGGACTGCAAGCGTTCATCCTGCTAAGTGCTCATCTGGCTCCGCCCCCCTGCTGCATTTTGGATCTTATAGGACTGCAAGCGTTCATCCTGCTAAGTACTCATCTGGCTCCCCCCTGCTGCATTTTGGATCTTATAGGACTGCAAGCGTTCATCCTGCTAAGTGCTCATCTGGCTCCCCCCCCCCTGCTGCATTTTGGATCTTATAGGACTGCAAGCGTTCATCCTGCTAAGTACTCATCTGGCTCCCCCCCTGCTGCATTTTGGATCTTATAGGACTGCAAGCGTTCTTCCGGCTAAGTGCTCATCTGGCTCCCCCCCTGCTGCATTTTGGATCTTATAGGACTGCAAGCGTTCTTCCGGCTAAGTGCTCATCTGGCTCCCCCCTGCTGCATTTTGGATCTTATAGGACTGCAAGTGTTCTTCCTGCTAAGTGCTCATCTGGCTCCCCCCCCTGCTGCATTTTGGATCTTATAGGACTGCAAGCGTTCTTCCGGCTAAGTGCTCATCTGGCTCCCCCCCTGCTGCATTTTGGATCTTATAGGACTGCAAGCGTTCTTCCTGCTAAGTGCTCATCTGGCTCCCCCCCCCCTGCTGCATTTTGGATCTTATAGGACTGCAAGCGTTCTTCCGGCTAAGTGCTCATCTGGCTCCCCCCCCCCCCGCTGCATTTTGGATCTTATAGGACTGCAAGCGTTCTTCCGGCTAAGTGCTCATCCGGCTCCCCCCCTGGTGCCAGTGGTGATTAACAATATTATTGTGACTCTCAGTTTTCTTCTTGTGGACAAGTGATTAAGTATTATAACTACTTGAAATTTAGTGTATCAATCAACTTAGTTGAACTACACTGACAAATATTTACAGACATAGTGCCTTACAAATATTGATTTATATTTTGTAGTTGTACTATATATAGGCAGAAATCCTAGGGAAAGTGTGGTAGCATGGAATACCCCTGGAGCCGGCAGAGACAATATGGAAATCAACATTTTAATTATGATGTCTATTTGCATTTGACAGAACTTTAATCCAAAACAGAGGAAGCTGATCGAATTAATAGAAGACTAAAGGAAGCGGATGATGACAAAGGAATATGACATTGTCAAATCGACTCACAGGGATAAAGTTAAATTATGATCTTTTTGTACTTGTAGGGTAGAATATACCCAAATAGTTTGTGTTTTCAGGATTTTGGTTATTTTGATATTTTTTTATGGTTTATAATATAATTTCCTTAGGTTCTGGCTCACAGTTTGTGTTTTTAGGATTATTTTACATTTATGTTATATGCGGAGATGAAAGTCACATCTTGTAGTTTGTGTTTTGCAGGATTTATTTTAGGTTATTTAGTTTTAGTTATTTTATTGTTATCTTACTGAACTGACTGAGTTCAGCTTTTTTGTACAGCAGGTTGCAGCTGTTATGTATGTATATATATATATATATATATATTGTATGACCAACGCTGGATAAATAAATGAATGCTTTTTTTTCAAAGTAAATGATTCGAGTGTGTTAATGGAGAAAGAGGGGGGGGGGGATCTGATTTTGAATTTTTCTGATGGGGTTCCGATGCTCAGTTCTTTTTGCTGTTGACTGTATTTTAAATTCAAAACAGTTCTTTTAAGAACTTATTAAATCAAAATGCCACAAAATTGTTCCATTTGTTCCACAGATTTTCTTATTATAATAAAATTTTAGAATATCTACATAATTTTTTAATTGTTTTTAGGTTAGACCATTAATAGGTAATAAAATGCATCATTATCAGCTGATTACATCAGGTGTTTTTTTTTTGATAACATGGGTTACTTTTTAGAAAAGTGTTTTTCTTTTTTTTTTTTTTTTTTTTTTTTTTTTTTCAAATAAGAATTTGTGATTAAGCAAGAGCTTAATTGTCTGTCATTTTGTAATAAAGTGATAAAATGTAAAATACTCAATATATTAAAATCATCGAACAAGCTGTAAAAATTTAGCTATGTTTAATTTTTAAAATTCTTTATTATACTTTATATAAAGAAAATTTCAAAATTTATTTTTTTAAGAGGACAGTACAATAAGTGATTCCTGTCATGTGACAACATTTTTCTTTCAAGTGCTGCGGCATCGGAAATTCGGTTCAAAATGCTGACGGACTTTTCTGAAATATCTTCTGCTTTTATTGAAAGCCTCTTTTGATAGCAAACTAAATAAGAACACCTGCCAATTTCATACATTTCCGATCACAAATTAATGAAACAATTTCCTGACGGCTCGGCCTACAGGCACAGGTAGATTTTGTAAATACAGATAGTGGGACACCTGTTTATTGGGAATTGCATAAGAAATGACCTTTTTGCCATGATTCGGCAGTTTAGACCACCCACTTCAAAATCTACCTGTGTCTGTAGACAGGATTTTTTTTCTTTCGGGCTATAAGAGTTGGTCTTATAAAAAAACTTGTCAAAGTAAAAGTTGTAGATACTATTAAGAGGATTTATAATAAATTTAAGCAGATTTGATATTTTGTGAATTGACGAAGTTTTGAATTCTTTTCTTCTTAAACCCTATTCCCCCCCCCCTCCTTGAGGTAATTTTTAATTATATCAAAAATCTGTCATACATAAATTTTCGGCCCTTTTTCTAGAAGTATTAATAACTTTAAACGGATTCGATACGTATCATAATTAAGAAGCTATGGGGATTTTTCTGTTTTCACCCCCCCCCCCTTTGGTTCGATTTTGCCCATTATAGAACTTGACCAAGATATTATGCACTTTAATTTTGTGTATCAGTTTGCAAGAGATTTGTGCAGAATTATTGAAGTTATCGTGTCCATAAAAAAGTGATCTAGATAGATAGATAGATAAAAGTTTTGAATTGGGGGGTGGTTTTGGGTTCTGGAAGTGATGATCGGCGTAGATCTGCAAAAACTTTTCAGAAAGTCCAACATAGGGGAGAATGTAATAGGTAGTATTTCTTACGAAATCTACCTAAGATCATGAAGTAGCCATTTTGTATTTGAGAAGGTTTTATAGCATCTAATTACGACAGCAAGTATTGTTTAGAAGTCAACATCTTCAATAGTTGCCGGTGGTTATTATTTTCAATAATTGTAAAGAAAAAAAAAACACTTGAGAGTTAAACTTAATTTTTTATAGCATCCAAAAGTTGCAAATTATTTCTTCTCAGAAACTTATGCAAAATAATAGTTATTTTAACAGAGAAAAAATTACACAAGTTCTAACTTAGTAGATATGAAATATCCTGGAATTTTTATTTTTCATACAAAAAAAAAAAAAAATAAAATAAATAAATAAAAAATATACTGTGCATTTGTATTTTTTTTTCTATACATGCGTATAATGTTATCTATCGATGTTTTCTTTTTGATTAAAAATATTGTAATACATTTATACTTTCAATTAAATATATATATATATATGTATATATGAAAGATTGCCAAAAATATGACTTTAAATTGGAACATCAAAAGCAAAACAAAAATTCTGGATTGCAGCAAAAATATGTTCTATCGAATGTATTGTTACATAAAGACAGTATGTGATTTTACGTTTTCAAAACCTATAAAATACATTATCAAATCAAATAATATTTTATAACATGCCACTGCTAACTTTCCACAAATTCTTCACTTTTGTAAGAAAAAAAAAAGATACTGTAAATACTGTTCGATTTTCTGTTATTTTAATAATGCCTGCTAAATTTAATGCATTTTTAGAAAAAAAAAAAAAAAAAAAAAAAATCTGACATTAATTTGTTACATTTCGTGAAATGATTGTGTCAGATTGAAGCTTTCCAAGCAGAAATCTCGAAATAATTTGTGTTATCGTACTTAATATCTTATATCACTAATAAAAAAAATATAATTTAAGTAACATTTATTACAAGGACAAAGCCATTTTATATCATTAAAATAAAATACAGCAGCAAAAACAAAAAGAAAATCCATCCAGAAGATTAAACAATCCTTTTTTCACCATGGGTGGGACTCTCATAACTTATTTCTATCCTTCCTCTTTGACATTAAATCCTAGAAGTTGCAACAGTTTCGTTTTGGTTTGTTTACGTTTATTTTTATTGAGAGAATGAAATCGAAGTTGCCAAGAAAGCGATCACCGCCAAAACAGACATTTTTTAAAGCGCCAATCCGAGCTGATCCTGAAACTGGATTTTCAACAATATAACAAAGAGATGTGGACTCTAGTAGATTATTCCTTTGTGGTGCATGGTCAGTGTTAATAACATAAAAAAAAAACTGACGGCTCGGCCTACAGGCACAGGTAGATTTCGAAGTCGCAGACCGTGGGGCGCCTGTTTGTCGGGAATTGCGAAAGAAATTACCTTTTTGCGGTGATGCGGCAGTTGGAACCGCCTACTTCGAAACCTAACTTGTTTGCAGGCGGAACCAGCAGGGATTTTTTTTATTTTTATTTATTTATTTATTTATTTTTGCTATAAGAGTTGATCCTATAAAAAACTTGTCAATATAAAAGTTTTAGATAATATTAAGAGGATTTATAATAAATTTAAGCAGATTTGAAATCTTGGGATTTGACGAAGTTATGAATTTTTTTCTTCTAACCCCCCCCCCCCTCCACATGCCCTTAAGGCAATTTTTAATTATATCAAAAATCTGTCATGCATAAATTTTCGGCCCTTCTCCTAAAAATAATAATAACTTCAAACGGATTCGATACGTATCATAGTTAAAAAATTATGGGACTTTTACTGTTTTCACAAAAAGCCCCCCATCCCCCCCCCCCTTGGTTCGATTTTGCCCATTAACGAACTTGACCGAGATTTTATGCCCCTTGATTTTAAGTATTAGTTTCGAAAAGATGCGGGAGTTGGAACCACCTACTTCGAAAAATAACTTGTTTGCAGGCGGAACCGGCAGGGATTTTTTTGTTTTTAATTTTTTTTGCTATAACTGTTGGTCTTATAAAAAACTTGTCAATATAATAGTTTTAGATAATATTAAGAGGTTTTATAATAAATTTAAGCATATTTGAAATCTTGGGATTTGACGAAGTTATGAATTTTTTTCTTCTAAACCCCCCCCCCCCCCTCCCCATACCCTTAAGGCAATTTTTAATTATATCAAAAATCTGTCATACATAAATTTTCGGCCCTTCTCCTAAAAATAATAATATATTCAAACGGATTCGATACGTATCATAATTAAGAAATTATGGGTTTTTTCTGTTTTCACAAAACCCTGGTTCGATTGTGCCCATTAACGAACTTGACCGAGATTTTACGCCCCTTGATTTTATGTATCAGTTTCGAAAAAATGCGGGAGTTGGAACCGCCTACTTATGAATAATAACTTGTTTGCAGGCGGAGCCGGCAGGGATTTTTTTGTTTTTAATTTTTTTATTTGCTACAACGGTTGGTCCTATAGGGCAGTTGCAATCAGCTGATCAACCATTGTATTCACTTGGAGGTAAGGGTAATTCCACCAATCAGAACTTCCTATTTGTACTGTTTACCTCCAACGTGACGTCAATTGCAACTGCCCTATAAAAAACTTGTCAATATAAAAGTTTTAGATAATATTAAGAGGATTAATAATACATTTACGCGGATTTAATATCTTGTGAATTGACGAAGTTATGATTTTTTTTCTTCTAAAACCCCCCTCCCCCCCTTGGGGCCATTTTTAATTATATCAAAAATCTATCATACATAAATTTTCGGCCCTTTTCCTAGAAGTAATAATAACTTTAAACGGATTCGATACGTATAATAATTAAAAAATTATGGGTTTTATTCTGTTTTCACAAAAGGCCCCCCCCCCCCCTTGGTTCGATTTTGCCCATTAACGAACTTGACCGAGATTTTATGCCCCTTGATTTTATGTATCAGTTTCGAAGAGATTTGTGCAGAATTATTGCAGTTATCGTGTCCATAAAAAAGTGACATAGATAGATAGATAGATAGATAGACAGATAGATAAAGTTTTGAACTGTGGGTGGTTTTGGGTTCTGGGAGTCATGATCGGCGTAGATCTGCAAAAATTTTACAAAAATTTCAACTTAGGTGAGAATGTAATAGGTAGTATTTCTGACGAAATCTACCTAAAAATGGTATACGGTGCCGAAGGCAGCGGGGACCCGATTCAGAGGTTTGTTCGGTTCGAGGTTTATCATATTCGAGGTCGAGGGTGGTGCTATAGGGGGATCCGGGATCCAAATTCAATTGTCGTCGGGGAAAATATTTTGACCTACTAGTAGTAGAATCCTGCATTGGGTTAGGGAACTGCCCATGACCCGAACCGACCCGAGTCGGGGCAGGTTAGTTTTTTAAAAAATGTGAAAACAGAGTTTTTTGTGAAAACAGAAAAAACCCATAATTTCTTAATTATGATACGTATCGAATCCGTTTAAAGTTATTATTACTTCTAGGAAAAGGGCCGAAAAGTTATGTATGACAGATTTTTGATATCATTAAAAATGACCCCAAGGAGGGGGTGAAAGGGGGGTTTTAGAAGAAAAAAATTCATAACTCCGTCAATTCCCAATATATCAAATTCCGCTTAAATTTATTGTAAATCTACTTAAAATTATCTACAACTTTTATATTGACAAGTTTTTTATAGGACCAACTCTTACGGCAAAAAAAAAATTAAAAGCAAAAAAAATCCCTGCTGGCCCCGCCTACAAGCAGACGGGAAAACAGAAAAAAAACCCATAACTTCTTAATTTTTATACATATCGAATCCGTTTAAAGTTTAAAGTTATTATTACTTCTAGGAAAAGGGCCAAAAGTTTTGTATGACAGATTTTTGATTTCATTAAAAATGCCCCCAAGGAGGGGGGGGGGGATAGAGGTTTCAGAAGAAAAAAAATTCATAATTTCGTCAATTCCCAAGATATCAAATCCGCTTAAATTTATTATAAATCTTCTTAATATTATCTACAACTTTTATACTGACAAGTTTTTTATAAGACCAACTCTTACGGTAAAAAAATAAAAATAATAAATAATAATAAAAAAAATCCCTGCCGGCTCCGCCTGCAAACAAGTTAGGTTTCGAAGTGAGCGGTTCCAACTGCCGCATCATTTCATGAAGGTCATTTCTTCTGTAATTTCCAAAAAACAGGCGCCACACGGTCTGCGTCTTCGAAATCTACCTGTGCCTGTAGGCCGAGCCGTCAGGGATTTTTTTTGTTGTGGTTGCTGTTGGATTCGGGTCGGGTTGACTGTAATTGTTTCGGGTTGAGTTTTGATACTTTTGCGTCGTGTTCGGGTTAGTCTGATTCTGCAATAAAACTCTAACGTTGTTGTTTCAAATGAAAAAATAAATATTTAAATAAGAAAGTCTTTTTACATGTTTATTTCTCTACATAAAAGGTAGAATTGATATTGGAAAAATGATTGTAGATTATTTTTTCATAATTGTATCCTAATAATATTATAAATCTGATTGTGTGCAAATGTTAGGCTGAAGCCAGCGTCAAAATGGAGCGTTTAATGATCCTGCATCTTTGCATATAAGTTGATTATAACCCTCATTTGAACATAGGCTGGTTTTTTTTTATTTTATTCAAATATTTCTCTTAATAATTCAAAATTTCGTTTTTTTCATAGAGAGTAAATGGACATATTTTCGTATAATATTTTAAAATGGTTAAATTTACTTTACCGTTGCTAATACTTTATCGTTGCCAAAACTAATTCAAAACCCGAAATAATAATTTTTAGTCAACAATTTAGTTTCAATTGAAAAATTTCCACGTGAAAAATAAAAATTAAAGAATTAAAAAGAAGATTAAATAATATTATTAGAAACTAGCTGTTACCCGTGACTTCGTTCACGTATCATTAAAAGAAGAATAAATGCATTAATTAACAAAATATTTCATTCCCGATCACTAGAAACGTAAATAATTAACTAATTCTTTATCACATTCCACAGGAGACAATACAGTATTTCTATGTTATAAAGGCCTTGACATAATTAAGTTTTAAAAAAGTGAAATTTTGTGACAAATAATCACGAAAAGGAAACTGCAACCAATGAATAAAGGCGGGCCAAATAAAATCGTGAAAATCGGCGAATTGTGTAAAAACATATGTCAAGTTTACCAGGTAAACCATTTTACTTTTAACGCCTTTGTGAAACGTTTTAATGACCATCCTTCAAAAATAATGGAAATAGTATATTCTTTTTCATTAAATTCAATTCTTGTGAATAAGGAGCAATAATTGTAGACCTAAATGCAAGGAGCCTAAATTAGCCTCATTGATGTAATCTATAACTGAAAAAAAAATCTTTAATTCTAAATGAAAATATGTTGACAGACGATTTTTTTTTCTCCAGAATAAATGGATTCATGAAGTTTGAATATTGAAAATACGTTTTTATTTTTCAAATATTTTACTGTAATCAAGATTTTTTTTTTTCTTTCACCATCTATTCAAATTGAAAATAACATTTTTTTTTCAGTTTTAATGAGAAAAAATTTAATCCGTTTTATTTCTTATTTTTTATCCACAAAATTGGAATAATTTATTTGCCATTTTTAGAGAAACTTCGTTAAAATTTACAAATAATAATAATACAGTCAAACTCCGATTTAGTGCCATCTCGAAATAGCGCCAATTCCGTTTAACCGCCAATTGCGTCTATGAACAAATCTGCCAAATAGGAATTTCAATGTAATGTATCCGTTAAAGCGCCAACTCGATATACCGCCAAAAAAAATGTCTAGAAATCACTGTATTTTCTTTGCATATCTTTCTTTTTAAAATTTTTTGTTAGAATTTCAAAGGGCACTTCCTTTTCATGTGTCTAGATGTTTTCAAGCTCAATTCAAACTTTATTGAATAGCAAAGAATTCGTATTGTTCTCAACACCTGCTACCCATTCTACCTGTCATTGGGAGAAGAAAAATAACGCCCGCTGAGGTGCCGAGCAAGTGAAAGTTCTGATTCAGACTGGCGAGTCACGTGATCCGATGCACTTCTGGAGTGGGGCGAAAACAAAGCGTGGCACGCAATTGGCTGAAAGGGTCTCTCCTCTCTCAGGTGAGAACAATGTAAAAAAGAACTTCTCCCTGTACTTTATGTCGATTTCTAGAAAGAAAACGGTGTGCAATGCAAAATCTCTCGTTCAAAATTTTGGTCAGACGTTGATTGAAACATCGAAGAATTCACCATCTAAATCTGTAAAATATCATCCTGTCTCTTTGTTTTAACTCATTATGGCGAAAAGAGCAGTTTTATCAATTTCGGAAAAGCGGAAATTTGTGAATATAAAGAAAGAAATGTGAATGTATCGCAGCAACTCATCTCCAATCATTTCTCTACACTCTGGAAAAAGCCTGTTAGCAGGCGCTGCATCGGAGACATTTTGATGAATACAGAAAAATGGATTAACACCAACGAACTGCAATCATCTGTAAAAAGACTGAAAACAGCGAAACATGAAGACTTAGAGGATGCCCTTTGCACATGGATACAACAAATGAGTGCTAAAAATGCTACCATCAACGGAGATGTGATCAGAGAGCAGGTAAAAGTCTTTGGCCAGCAAATGAATATTACAGATTTCGAATACAGTAGTGGCTGGTTGAACAGATTTAAAAAGCGACGAGGATTCTCTCAGTACATACGAAGTGGTGAAACTGCAGGTGTTGATGAAGATATTGTGTCAAATGGTCGCAAAAAACTGAGTGCGCTGATTTTAGAATATAAACCAGAGGACGTTTACAATATGGATGAAAGTGGCTTTTTTCCGCTTGCAACCAGATAGAATAATTTCGAGTGGGCCTGCTAAAGGATGCAAAAAAAAAAAAAAGATCGTGTGTCTCTTGTGTTCTGTACGAATAGTGATGAATCTGATAAAAGAACTATGACAGTGATTGGAAAATCAGCTAAGCCATGATGTTTTAAAATTTTTAATCCTGCTCTTTATGTAGATTATGAGAATAATAACAAAGCGTGGATGACTTCAGCATTATTTCAAAAATGGTTAGCGAATTTCAACATAGAAATGAAAAGAAGCAAACGCCATATTTTATTGATTTTGGATAATGCCCCTTGTCACAAAGCATATCCAATGAGCAATATCCGCATTGAATTTTTACCTCCTGACTGCACTGGATTTTTGCAACCTTTGGATGCGGGTATAATAAACTCATTCAAAGCTCATTATCGAAAGTATCACGTCCGCCATATCATTGAAAAAATCAGTAAAGATGATTTTTCTCCAATCCTTTTACATGATGCTATTCGCATGATAAAAAAAGCATGGGATGAAATTTCATCAGAAACTATTGTTAACTGCTGGAAACATACTGGATTGATTAAACCTGAAGGATCAACTAAAAAACAAAATAGTACAGCACTTCAGGAACTACAAGACGAAATACACAAATTAACAGATATTGGGCATCCTCTATCGGCAATTGAGTACATTAATATAGACAAAAGTGTTTCAACAGTTGAAGATTTGACAATCGAAGAAATTGTTGTCAATCAAAATGAAAATGAAAATTCATCTGACAGCGAATCTGAAGAAGCTGAAACGCCGCATATTACATCTGATGAAGTTAAAAATTGCATTGGGAAAATAAGAATTTTCTTAGAAAAACATGCAACTGATAAAAAAATGATGAACAATCTTTTAGTTGTAGAAAAAGATATTGAAAAAATCAATATTGAAAGGAAAACTCAAACTAGCATTTTAAAATATTTTCCTGTAAAAGATAATTAAAGTAAAATAAAATGCAGTGTGAGATTTAATGTATGTGTGTGTCTGTTATGTGCATAATTATCTACTTTATCTAAAATTGATTATATAAAGAGGTAAGTGCATGTTAATTTCATACATTAATTGGATAATTTTGAATGATGTAGCATTAATTATATTTTGTATATTAATTACATTATATTAATTTATACTATTATAATATACTATATACTATTGGATAATTTAATAAAAAGGCATTATGATATTTATTTTTATAATAATAATAATAATAATAGTATAATAGTATGAAAATTAATTTTTATTGTATTCTAATTCGATATACCGCCAAACTCGTTATAGCGCCAAAAATTTCTCGAACGGATAATGGCGGTATAACGAGGTTTGACTGTAATAATACCTCGGAATTTGAATCATTTTTTAAATGCTGAGAGTTTATGACATCATTGGATCAATGATAACCGGTGTTAAGTAAATCGCGTTGCGTTCGACAATCTGAAAGTAGTAGTTGCGAAATACAAACAGGCGGTCAGATTTTAATATAATAGATTCGTATTTATTTTTCTTTTCCTAATAATTATGGTGTGGTTTGGTTTTTGGCAAACAACTCTCATCTGTTTGTAACTAATATTCATGCTTAAAAATCGGTATAGATAAAAAAAAAATATTAAAATTTTTCGTTTTAAATATGGCGTGAAACTCATGTACTTTCTAAACTTACCGATCCTTGTATTATTAATGTAAGGAATTGATTCATGTTCCTTGTAAAACACATTTGAAAATTCCCGTTTTATTTCAAATATTACGTCACTTTTCACTCAGAGAAATCTCTTTTTAATGGCATAATTCTCGTTAAGTTTCTTTTTCTGGCAATTTATGAGCATATATAAAAACAATTTCTACATCTGACAATGTAATTTTTGAAAAATGCAGCTGGTAATTTTTCATAACTTTTGCAAAAATCTGACGGTGCCAGTAAAAAAAAAAAATCCAAGAAAGCTTCAGACAGGGATCAGCTATCATTAAAAACTGAATTACAAAAAGATCTGTTTCTCTGGCTGATCCCTTCATTTAGTTTGCGAAAATGAAACGAAATAATTGCCATTTTTTACTAATGAATAAAGATATAGATTTGAATTTGAGGATGGGAAGGGTAGCCATCTGGCGGCTGTTTTAGGGTAACGTCTTTGTTATGTTCTAATTATCAGAAAAATATAATTATTTTTTTAATGATCACGTTAATGTAGAGGAAGGTGGTTTTCTTGAACAAATTATTTGTTATATTTGCGGGTATGAAGAGGGAAAGGGTTAACATCTTGCTCTGATTTACACAAATTCCATTTAAGAAATGACGGCCTAGCAACGATTCTTGTTAAGTTTCTTTTTCTGGCAATCAGGACGTAAATTTTAGCGGAAAACTCACATTTGCATGTAACTGGTATTCAAGCTAATTATTAATCAGTATCGATAAAAAATATTTTAGTTTTTCATCTTAAATATTATCCATTATCTATCTACTTTCATTATACATTGATATTCATGCTCAGTGTATTATTACGAATATTTGAAAATACATGTTTCATTTATGATGTCATATTTGTCCAAGCCGAAGAGGATCTATTTCATAGTTCCATGGTCCAAGCGAAATCTATTTTCAATAATATAATTATTGTTCATTTTTCCTTCTAATTATAATGCAGTTTTTGACAGAAAATGTCTTCTCAACGTAACTGATATTCATACTTCATGTATAATAACAAATACTTAATATTGCTTTTAAATATCATGGCAATTCATTTTCTTTTTAATTCTTTTTAATTTTCGTTTTTTACGTGGAAATCTTTCAATTGAAAAATAATTGTTGAGGAAAAGTTATTTATTGGCAACGATCAAAGCCCTAGCAACGATAAAGTAAAATGGTTAAATTGTATGGAAAAATGTCCATTTATTCTCTATGAAGATAATGAAAATTTTAATTATTAAAGAAAATATTTGAATAAAATGAACAAAACCCGGTCTATGTTCATTTGAGGATTATAATCAACGTATATGCAAAGATACAGGATCATTAAATGCTCCATTTTGATGCTGGCTTCAGCCTAACATTTGCACACAATCAGATTTATAATATTATTAAGATAAAACGTACTTTTTTTTAGTTTTTGATAATAATACAAGGTTTCAATATGAGTAACTATAGGAAACAGGCTAATATGACGCCATACATAAAAAATAAAGCGGATATGCTTTGATTGGTGAAATAAAATGATCTTGGGTTTTTTTCTTCACTTTTTTCTTTTGTATGGTAATAATGCTTGGCGTTTTACCGTCTGCGCAGGGCTAATATAACTATACCGTATTTTTTATTTAAATTTTTAAAAAGTAAAAAGGATTTTCAAAAGAAAATGGTTAGCAAATGTCAATAATTTGCTCCACAAAATTATCCATGTCGAAAATGATGTCATGTATAGCGAGAAATATTTATTTTCATTCTTAAAACTAAAAGAAATAACTTGATTACCTAAAAAAAAAAATGACGAATGTTAATAGTTCCATATTCGTTGATAAAACCTGAAGATTTAATATTATTTCGTTAAAGTAACATAATTTCCCCTATGCCAGTATTGAAATTAATTGCCTGGAAAAGAAAATTAACAAGAATTATGTCATTAAAAAAGGATTTCTCTGGGAAAAAAGAGACGTCATATTTGAAATAAAACGGGAATTTTCCAATATGTTTTAAAATGAGTGTGAATCAATTCCTTACATTAATAATTCAAGGATTAGTTAGAAAGTAGATGAGTTTCACGCAAATTTATAACGAAAAATTTAAATGTTTTTTATCTATACTGATTATTAAGCATGAATATCCGTTATATACAGACGAGAATTTTCTGCTAAAAATCGCATCATAATTTTAAGAAAAGGAATATGAATATGAATCTATTATATTAAAATGTTTGTATTTCGCAACTACTCCTCACTGTAAAAATTTGCTGCAGTAAAATTACTGCAGCAGAGATTCCAGTCAATGTCCATAAGAAAACCGATTTTGTGACTAGATAAACGAGCTTTGTTATTAGATAAACGGTTTTTGCCCATAAAAACGTGAAATTTACGGAAATTGACCGTTTACCTTGGAAAGGGAGCGTAAAATTACGGTAGCAATTCACGGAGAATGCCCGTGAATTTACAATTTTCTTTTACAGTGCTAGACTATCGAACGCAACGCGATTTACTTTATACCGGTTATCATTGATCCGAGGATGTCACACAAACTGTCAGAATTAAAAAAATTAAATTAGATGCCAAGATTTTTTTTTCTTTTTTGTTAATTTTAACAAAGTTTCTCTAAAAACGGAAAGTAAATTACTCCATATTTGTGTATAAAAAAGGGAGAAATAAAATAGATCAGTATATTTTTTACGCCATTTTCTCATTAAAACTGAAAAACAGAATATATTTTCACTTTGAATAGATGGTGAAAACAAAATCTTGATTTCAGTAAATTATCCGAAAAATAAAAACATATTTTCACATATTCAAACTTCATGAATCAATTTATTCTGGAGAACAAAAATTACCTGTCAACATACTGTCATTTAGAAAATAAGATTTTTTTCAGCTATACATTAAACCAAGGAGGCAGAATTGAATTTAAAGAAAAAGCATGTACTATTTCCAATTAATGTTTTTTTGAAGGATGGCTGTTAAAACGCTTCACAAAGGCGTTAAAAGTAAAATTGTTTATCAGGTAAAATTGACATTTGTTTTTACCCAATTCGTCTATTTCCACGATTTTATTTGGTCCTCCTTTTTGCATTGGTTGCAATTTCATTTTCGCGATTATTTGGCACAAAATTTCACTTTTTAAAGACTGAGTTATGTCAAGGTCCCTATAACAAAAAATACCGTATTGTCTCCTATGAAATGCGATAAATAGTTAGTTAATTATTAACGTTTTTAATTATCAGGCGTGAAATATTTTCTTAATTAATGTATTTATTCTTCTTTTAACGTTGCGTGAACGAAGTCACGGGTAACAGCTAGTTAAACTATAGATCTTTTTTTTTTTCCGGGTCGGATTAAAGTAGAAGTATTTCGAATTTCGGGTAGACAAAAAAATTTGTCGTTAAAATTTAATTTCTGCATTGGAAAATATTTTGATTTCGGAGTAGAGTTGAGTCGGGTAACCAATTTTACGCCCACCACTCGACAATCGGGTGGTGGTTAGTTTTTAAAAAATGACTCGAGGTTAGTGTTTTTAAAATAAACGACTTGTGGGTTAGGTTGGCGCTAAACCGACCCGAACGAGATAAAAAAATCCATTGAACAGTAGCCCGATCCAAACCCGACAAAATAAATTCTTCGTCTCGCAACCCGACCCGAACTGAAAATTGAAGTTAGCCCGAAAGCCGACCCGAACCAGACAAATAAAAATCCATCCATACGTAATCCGATCAGAACTCGACAAAATAATTTTCCTCGTCACGCAACCCGATCTGAACCAGAAAATTGATGTTAACCCGAAACCCGACCCGAACTCGACAAAAAATATCTATTGTACCAGATTTGTTAAATAGTTTTGAAGTATCAAAACTCACTGGTCATAAGTGTGAATATAGAATTTCAGTATTGCAATCTGAAAATAATACAGTCTCACGTTTGCTAATATCAGATTCCGCTTACACGCCGAATGGAATAAAAATTTCAATTTTGGGTTCTTATGACCAACCACAATTGTATAATAATGAGAAATTAGTTCAAAGAGTTGGAAGACCAGAAGAGGCCTATTTGGTATCTGCGTGTGAGCGTAACATTCCACAGCCTAATATGATAGGATCGATTCAAGCGAACTCTTCATATACTACAGATTTTATATTTTCGCCTGAACTTACTACATGCGATTACTTTGAAGACAATCTTAGGTGTTTAACAGCACCTGACAGCGTTGCTCGTCTTCGTGCTTCACAGGAGTATGCTCTGCCACTTCAAAAACATATTCATTTATTTCATATCGAGGACGAGAAATTAAAATCTACGCAATTATTATCTTCAGCAGTGAGAGTGCAACTTCATTTTCGTAATTATAAGATCGCTCTCCAAACATCCACAGTCTGCCCTCAATTTGATGAAAAAAGTATTACAGTAACAGGTTGCTATAATTGTGCCCTCTTATCTCGACTCAGTTTTCAGGCACATAGTTCGTGTCAACCAGGATTAGTCACTGTACAATTACAAGAAATCTCGGTACATACTAAAGCTATATTTCTGAGTTTAGAATCTAGCGAACATATTATTAAATTTCAAGCTGAACGTAAATGTGCCACTGAAAAATTGTGCCTTAAATCGGCAACGTTGAAGCAATGTAATACATTTAAGTATTGCTTGGAGGAGCCATCAGTGGAACTTCTAGCTCTTAATACTAACTATACACGTAGTGTGAGTTTGACAACGTCCAGCACTTTTTGGGACTGGTTGCAACTCCCTAATATGGGGTCATCATTATTTTTTCTGAAACTAATTGGGTCAGCATTATTTATTGTATGTTTATTAATTACAACTTTTGCCACTCTTATAACATGTTGTTGTAGAGCTCGTTAGTTTTTGTTTTGTTTTATATAAATAATTTTTTTTCCCATTTATAGTTCACTAATGAGGAGATATTCTCTTTATTCATATACTCTTCAATCTAGAAATTAAAAATTACTCCATATTTGTGTATAAAAAAGGGAGAAATAAAATAGATCAGTATATTTTTTACGCCATTTTCTCATTAAAACTGAAAAACAGAATATATTTTCACTTTGAATAGATGGTGAAAACAAAATCTTGATTTCAGTAAATTATCCGAAAAATAAAAACATATTTTCACATATTCAAACTTCATGAATCAATTTATTCTGGAGAACAAAAATTACCTGTCAACATACTGTCATTTAGAAAATAAGATTTTTTTCAGCTATACATTAAACCAAGGAGGCAGAATTGAATTTAAAGAAAAAGCATGTACTATTTCCAATTAATGTTTTTTTGAAGGATGGCTGTTAAAACGCTTCACAAAGGCGTTAAAAGTAAAATTGTTTATCAGGTAAAATTGACATTTGTTTTTACCCAATTCGTCTATTTCCAAGATTTTATTTGGCCCTCCTTTTTGCATTGGTTGCAATTTCATTTTCGCGATTATTTGGCACAAAATTTCACTTTTTAAAGACTGAGTTATGTCAAGGTCCCTATAACAAAAAATACCGTATTGTCTCCTATGAAATGCGATAAATAGTTAGTTAATTATTAACGTTTTTAATTATCAGGCGTGAAATATTTTCTTAATTAATGTATTTATTCTTCTTTTAACGTTGCGTGAACGAAGTCACGGGTAACAGCTAGTTAAACTATAGATCTTTTTTTTTTCCGGGTCGGATTAAAGTAGAAGTATTTCGAATTTCGGGTAGACAAAAAAATTTGTCGTTAAAATTTAATTTCTGCATTGGAAAATATTTTGATTTCGGAGTAGAGTTGAGTCGGGTAACCAATTTTACGCCCACCACTCGACAATCGGGTGGTGGTTAGTTTTTAAAAAATGACTCGAGGTTAGTGTTTTTAAAATAAACGACTTGTGGGTTAGGTTGGCGCTAAACCGACCCGAACGAGATAAAAAAATCCATTGAACAGTAGCCCGATCCAAACCCGACAAAATAAATTCTTCGTCTCGCAACCCGACCCGAACTGAAAATTGAAGTTAGCCCGAAAGCCGACCCGAACCAGACAAATAAAAATCCATCCATACGTAATCCGATCAGAACTCGACAAAATAATTTTCCTCGTCACGCAACCCGATCTGAACCAGAAAATTGATGTTAACCCGAAACCCGACCCGAACTCGACAAAAAATATCTATTGTACCAGATTTGTTAAATAGTTTTGAAGTATCAAAACTCACTGGTCATAAGTGTGAATATAGAATTTCAGTATTGCAATCTGAAAATAATACAGTCTCACGTTTGCTAATATCAGATTCCGCTTACACGCCGAATGGAATAAAAATTTCAATTTTGGGTTCTTATGACCAACCACAATTGTATAATAATGAGAAATTAGTTCAAAGAGTTGGAAGACCAGAAGAGGCCTATTTGGTATCTGCGTGTGAGCGTAACATTCCACAGCCTAATATGATAGGATCGATTCAAGCGAACTCTTCATATACTACAGATTTTATATTTTCGCCTGAACTTACTACATGCGATTACTTTGAAGACAATCTTAGGTGTTTAACAGCACCTGACAGCGTTGCTCGTCTTCGTGCTTCACAGGAGTATACTCTGCCACTTCAAAAACATATTCATTTATTTCATATCGAGGACGAGAAATTAAAATCTACGCAATTATTATCTTCAGCAGTGAGAGTGCAACTTCATTTTCGTAATTATAAGATCGCTCTCCAAACATCCACAGTCTGCCCTCAATTTGATGAAAAAAGTATTACAGTAACAGGTTGCTATAATTGTGCCCTCTTATCTCGACTCAGTTTTCAGGCACATAGTTCGTGTCAACCAGGATTAGTCACTGTACAATTACAAGAAATCTCGGTACATACTAAAGCTATATTTCTGAGTTTAGAATCTAGCGAACATATTATTAAATTTCAAGCTGAACGTAAATGTGCCACTGAAAAATTGTGCCTTAAATCGGCAACGTTGAAGCAATGTAATACATTTAAGTATTGCTTGGAGGAGCCATCAGTGGAACTTCTAGCTCTTAATACTAACTATACACGTAGTGTGAGTTTGACAACGTCCAGCACTTTTTGGGACTGGTTGCAACTCCCTAATATGGGGTCATCATTATTTTTTCTGAAACTAATTGGGTCAGCATTATTTATTGTATGTTTATTAATTACAACTTTTGCCACTCTTATAACATGTTGTTGTAGAGCTCGTTAGTTTTTGTTTTGTTTTATATAAATAATTTTTTTTCCCATTTAGTTCACTAATGAGGAGATATTCTCTTTATTCATATACTCTTCAATCTAGAAATTAAAAATTACTCCATATTTGTGTATAAAAAAGGGAGAAATAAAATAGATCAGTATATTTTTTACGCCATTTTCTCATTAAAACTGAAAAACAGAATATATTTTCACTTTGAATAGATGGTGAAAACAAAATCTTGATTTCAGTAAATTATCCGAAAAATAAAAACATATTTTCACATATTCAAACTTCATGAATCAATTTATTCTGGAGAACAAAAATTACCTGTCAACATACTGTCATTTAGAAAATAAGATTTTTTTCAGCTATACATTAAACCAAGGAGGCAGAATTGAATTTAAAGAAAAAGCATGTACTATTTCCAATTAATGTTTTTTTGAAGGATGGCTGTTAAAACGCTTCACAAAGGCGTTAAAAGTAAAATTGTTTATCAGGTAAAATTGACATTTGTTTTTACCCAATTCGTCTATTTCCACGATTTTATTTGGCCCTCCTTTTTGCATTGGTTGCAATTTCATTTTCGCGATTATTTGGCACAAAATTTCACTTTTTAAAGACTGAGTTATGTCAAGGTCCCTATAACAAAAAATACCGTATTGTCTCCTATGAAATGCGATAAATAGTTAGTTAATTATTAACGTTTTTAATTATCAGGCGTGAAATATTTTCTTAATTAATGTATTTATTCTTCTTTTAACGTTGCGTGAACGAAGTCACGGGTAACAGCTAGTTAAACTATAGATCTTTTTTTTTTCCGGGTCGGATTAAAGTAGAAGTATTTCGAATTTCGGGTAGACAAAAAAATTTGTCGTTAAAATTTAATTTCTGCATTGGAAAATATTTTGATTTCGGAGTAGAGTTGAGTCGGGTAACCAATTTTACGCCCACCACTCGACAATCGGGTGGTGGTTAGTTTTTAAAAAATGACTCGAGGTTAGTGTTTTTAAAATAAACGACTTGTGGGTTAGGTTGGCGCTAAACCGACCCGAACGAGATAAAAAAATCCATTGAACAGTAGCCCGATCCAAACCCGACAAAATAAATTCTTCGTCTCGCAACCCGACCCGAACTGAAAATTGAAGTTAGCCCGAAAGCCGACCCGAACCAGACAAATAAAAATCCATCCATACGTAATCCGATCAGAACTCGACAAAATAATTTTCCTCGTCACGCAACCCGATCTGAACCAGAAAATTGATGTTAACCCGAAACCCGACCCGAACTCGACAAAAAATATCTATTGTACCAGATTTGTTAAATAGTTTTGAAGTATCAAAACTCACTGGTCATAAGTGTGAATATAGAATTTCAGTATTGCAATCTGAAAATAATACAGTCTCACGTTTGCTAATATCAGATTCCGCTTACACGCCGAATGGAATAAAAATTTCAATTTTGGGTTCTTATGACCAACCACAATTGTATAATAATGAGAAATTAGTTCAAAGAGTTGGAAGACCAGAAGAGGCCTATTTGGTATCTGCGTGTGAGCGTAACATTCCACAGCCTAATATGATAGGATCGATTCAAGCGAACTCTTCATATACTACAGATTTTATATTTTCGCCTGAACTTACTACATGCGATTACTTTGAAGACAATCTTAGGTGTTTAACAGCACCTGACAGCGTTGCTCGTCTTCGTGCTTCACAGGAGTATGCTCTGCCACTTCAAAAACATATTCATTTATTTCATATCGAGGACGAGAAATTAAAATCTACGCAATTATTATCTTCAGCAGTGAGAGTGCAACTTCATTTTCGTAATTATAAGATCGCTCTCCAAACATCCACAGTCTGCCCTCAATTTGATGAAAAAAGTATTACAGTAACAGGTTGCTATAATTGTGCCCTATCTCGACTCAGTTTTCAGGCACATAGTTCGTGTCAACCAGGATTAGTCACTGTACAATTACAAGAAATCTCGGTACATACTAAAGCTATATTTCTGAGTTTAGAATCTAGCGAACATATTATTAAATTTCAAGCTGAACGTAAATGTGCCACTGAAAAATTGTGCCTTAAATCGGCAACGTTGAAGCAATGTAATACATTTAAGTATTGCTTGGAGGAGCCATCAGTGGAACTTCTACAGTCGACTGCAAAATGAATCGAGCACCGGAACCCCTTCAGAAAAATTTATAATGCCCGTCGCCCCTTTAGCCCCCCCCCCAAAAAAACCTTAATACCCTTCGCGCTTCACTCGCTTTGCGCCAACGTTGGCCTGTCCACGGACGCAAAAAAAATGGACCAAAGAACATTGTCCTTTGGTCCATTTTTTTTGCCCTTTCTGTTATTCAGAAAGATTCTAGTCCCTTTTGCAGGTCGTCTTTCACTCGCCAACGTTGGCCTGTCCACGGACGCAAAAAAAAATGGACCAAAGGATAATATCCTTTGGTCCATTTTTTTTGCCCTTTCTGGCCTTCAGAAAGATTCTAGTCCCTTTTGCAGGTCGTCTGCATTTTATCCTGCCATTCGAGCAAGTAGGCGGGCAGCAGGTATCCCTCCTTTTCGCCGCATTGTCTCAAATACACGACTTTGCCGACCCGTTTGCGCTCCAAGATGCGTCCCTTGTTCAAAAACTCGTAGAGTCTCGCTTCCCTATCGGCCTTATACCCCGATGCCAAGCGGTAGGCGAGGAGATGAATCAGGGCCGTGTGTTCAATCACCCATTCGGTTTTCCATTCTGGTAAAATGTCGCTGCTGAGACAGCTACCCACTTCTCGAGCCCAGGCGTGAACATTGCATTTCCCTAGCAACAGAGCCAACTCTAACGTTCCCCAATACATTTTTCCATTCTTTCCCACAGCTCCGAAAAGATTAAAGTAGAGTTGGCGGTCCATCAAACCCACTCGAAACTGCATGACTGTTTTTTCTTCTCCTCTCCCTTCCCGTCTTTTTATCCTTTCCCCCCCCCCTTTCCAAACCCGTTTACGCCGCTCGACCGGCCGCGCGCGCAGCTCTCTCCCGATTCGTCGCTCCACGTCCCGCCCCTCGAGCGGGCTCCGCCTCCTCAGCCTCAGTCGCTCGTCCGCTTCGATCCGCGCGGCATTCTCTCTCTCGCTCTCGCCATGTCCTTTTGCATCCAGTATCAGCCCACACCGTATCACCACTACGTCCTGACCGGACTCATCGGTCAAGACGAACTCCTCTACTGGTTCGCCCGAGATGTCATCAGCGTCCTGGGCCTTCATAGGCCTTCGCGAAGCCTGACCAACGTGCAAGTGCGGCACGTGGCCCCGACCCTGAAGAATACGCCGCCTCACTACCTCAAGAAACGCGTTGTGCGGCACGAAGCGGCCATGCGACTGTTTCAAATGTCCAGGGTCGAGTCGGTGCAAGAGTTTGGCAGGCGACTCGGCTCGGATCAAACGTACGTCCGCATCTTGATGGAATGGGACGAAAAAGACGTGAGTCATCCGACAATTTTACTCATCCTGAACGTACCGGGGATACCGGATATGGTCCGACACCCCACCTTCTTTCACTGGTTTGAAACGTTTAAAAAAATGCCGTGTTTAAACTCTACCCGGATCCCCTCATCGAGACGATGATGAAATGTAACCAAGAGATTTTAATGAACCCGCCCGTCGTTGCGGAAAGCAGTCAAGTCACTGTACTGGAATCACGTCAAGAGCATGCCTGTCCTCTTGAAATTTTGTTTGAGTGGAAAGGAACTCTGAAAAAATTTAAACTTGTTGAGGATAAAGATGCTGCTGCTGCTGCTGAAAAAACGTATACCGAACTGTAATTCTCTATCTAGAGGCAAAAAAATGGGTGCCCGGGAGTTGTGCTGATGCATGCACAACTCTCGGGCACCCATTTTTTTGCAGTCTACGCGTCACCAATGTTGGAAAGAGGCAAAGTGCCCGAGAGAATGCTGAGGCATTCTCCGGGGCACCCATTTTTTTTTGCAGTCTACTCGTCACCAATGTTGGAAAGAGGCAAAGTGCCCGAGGAATAGTGCATCAGCATTCTCCCGGGCACCCATTTTTTTTTTTGCAGTCTACTCGTCACCAATGTTGGTGACGAGTGAACCGCAAAAAAAATGGGTGCCCGGGAGAATGTTGATGCATTCTCTTGGGCACTTTGCCATGGTTGACGTTTCCAGACTGTCATCAATGTAGTTGCCCGCCTCCTATACATCCATTGAATAGCGACTCACCCATTGAACCCATTCACCTACGTCCAATTCTTGGAAAAAAAAAAAAAAGTAGTCTGGATCGATACGCATGAACCCACGTTCTGCGCGGGCGCTTCGTTCGAGTTTATTCACTCTTCCCCTTGCCTGTCCTTGAAGCGCGCCTCTCACAGAAAAGGGTCCTTGGCCCTCCCCGCGTTCCTTCACCACCTCTCTCTCTCTCTCTCTCTGCTTCTTCCCTTCCCTTCCCCTCCCCCTGGCTCCCGCGAGCATAAATAGTCCGGCGCTCTCTCTTTGGCCTTCTATATGCCGCGTCATGCTCTTTCAACTCAAGCTCGGAACCGGCGTGCTCTGGGGAGCCATCGGTCAAAATGGCGGCCTGTACTGGGGAGCCCTGTCTGTCGCCAAACTCTTGGGGTATCGATCCCTTTACCAGTTTACACGTCATCGTTCCAACGTGCTGCTCAAAGACATTGCCTCCCGCTATCACGCCCAAGAACACCACCGGTTCCTGGAAACGCGGCTCATGACTCATAACCGCCTGCTTTCGGTGCTCGACCGTTCCCGAAAAACGCGAGCCCAGCTCATTTATGACCATTTCAATCGAGGCAACTTTTACGTGCGAGTGGACACGGATCCTCGCTACCCGAGAGCCGAACTGTGTAATCAGAACGATCCTCTCGCCGTCAATTTTTTCCTATGGCTCGAAGGCTATAAACACCAACTCTTTGAAGAAGCGCTGGAAGTGGACTCGGATCCGGACCGCGATCGCGAGGAGGAGGAGGAGGAGGAAGAGTACGAAGTGGTGGAGGACGAGGCCACTGCTGCTGCTGGTTACTCTGCCGCCTCGCCCCCGATGCCCCCTGCTGCTGCTGCTACCGATTCCAATGTCACCGACTATAGTCCCCGGTCGCCGCCCGATTTCACGCCCTACTCTCCAAGCTGCCCCCCTTACGACCCCAACGAAGATGCCGAACCTGCTGCTGCTGCTGCTGCTGCTGCTACTGCTGCCATTCCTCCCATCGCTCATCCTTCAACGCTCCCGTTTAAAAAAAGATTTCACACCCAGGATGACGGGATCCTGTTTTGGTTTTCAAGCCTCCCACCCAAAAAAATTATTGTCATGCAAGGCAACTGCTCCCAGGAATTTATTCCCAAAATGGACTAGACTTTAGTTTCCCTGCTGCATTTTTGCAATGCCAAAAAAAAAATGAGATGAAATAGTTTTTCTCTCTCATCCCATTTTTTTTTGCGCGCGTCGTTTCATGCGGGGAGCCGAGACCACGTGATCACCACCGTGAAGGTCGAGTGACTGAAACCCGTTCTTCTTCTCAGAGTCGATTCAGCCGTTTAGTTGTCAACATGCTCTTCAGAGTGAATCTATGCAACGGAACCTCTCTTCAAGCCGGGATCGGCCGGAACGGCAAGGTGTATTATCACGGGGAGGCAGTGGCGATCCTGATGGGGAAGCCCACTCTCGAAGGGGAGGAGGAAGCCCTCGGATGGATTCGCAAAGTGGCCAGTTGCAAGATGGGCGACGTCTTGCCTCATCTGACGCATCCTGGACTGCGGGATGCCTGGGTCATTGAGCAAACGTGGCTGCTCGCCCTGCTGGAGAGGGAGATTGCGCAGGGTGCCAAAAGACCCGGGCTCAGAGAATGGCAGCTCTTTTTGCATTTCGGGTACGTGATGCCCCTCGGGACCTATGACGGGGTGATGAACGTGATGCAAACGCGCTACCCCATTGGAATATACTTTCGGACATGGCTGAAAAGGGTATGTAGCAATCTGGAATCGGCTGGACTCGTCACCTAATGCATGCAAAGACTCTATCTTTTAACAAGCTGCTTGAAAAAAAAAAAAAAAAAAAAAAAAAAAAAGCAGTGTTTTAAAGATGCAGAAAAATGGGCCGAAAAAGTAATTGGTTAAAAACCAATTACTTTTTCGGTCCATTTTTTTGCGTCAGATCCCTCACCAACATTGGACTCGTTTCCACGTTTTTTTGAATAAACCGTTAGTGACGTGAGCGGTGAAGCGTTCAATCGGGCGGGGTCTGGACTCTATCTTTAAACAGGCTGTTTCAAAGCAGTGTTTTAAAAGATGCAGAAAAAGGGGCCGAAAAAAGGAATGGGTATTCCACCCATTCCTTTTTTCGGCCCCTTTTTTTGCGTCAGATCCCTCACCAACATTGGACTCGTTTCCACGTTTTTTTTAAAACTGGTTTTTCTCGGTGGGCGGAGCTTCCCCCGGCTGGATCCCGTAAAGGTCATTTGCCCGAAACCTCTACTATAAAAGGACGTAAGCGGTGAAGCGTTCAGTGTCAACATGTTGTTCAAGGTGCATCTGCAAGGCGGGACCGCCGTGACGGGTGGGGTCGGCCTGAACGGCAAAGTGTATTACCACGCAGGGCTAGTGGCGAACCTGATGGACAAGGCCTCTGAACGGGGATGGATTCGCAAAGTAGCCAGCTGTAAGATGGGTGAAATCTTGCCCAACATTACGCATAATGGGATACGAGAGACATGGGTCATTGAGCAGACGTGGCTGCTCAGCCTGCTGGAAAAAGAAGACGCCGAGGGCATCATCACTCCATCTGCCAGAAAATTGCAGCAGTTTCTCTACGTTGGCTACGTGATGCCAGTCGGAAACTTTGACGGGATGATGCATCTCAAGCAAACCCCGTACCCTTTCGGAAAGTATTTTCCGAAATGGTATGAAGAGGTCTATCGCACTCTGTACTCTAATCTTTAAACAGGCTGTTTAAAAGCAGCGTTTCCAAAGATGCAGAAAAAGGGGCCGAAAAAGTAATTGGTTTTAAACCAATTACTTTTTCGGCCCCTTTTTTGCGTCAGATCCCTCACCAACATTGGACTCGTTTCCACGTTTTAAAAAACTGGTTTTCTCGGTGGGCGGAGCTTCCCCCGGCCGAGTATAAATAGACGCGGCTCATAGCGGACTCCTTCCCTTTTCACCATGTTGTTTCGAATCTTGCTCACCAAAGGCCACTTTTTCTACTGCATTCTGGGGGTGGTCGGGAGAAACGGCAAAGTGTACTTTTCCACCGAAGACGTGGCGCTGGCGGTCCACCGGAGTCAGAGGTGGGTCAAAGACGTGGCGAGCTGCAAGCTGAAAGAGGTGAGCCCTGCGTGCAAGCGGCGACCCGAAGCGTGGCTGATTGAACTCTCGGCCCTGCTCAACCTGCTGCAGTTGGAGCGCGAGAGGAGGCTCTACTACCTGCTGAAATTTGGAAATGTCAAGGAAGTGACGGGAAGCAACATGCCGCAAATTGAAGAGTGCCCTGAACGGGAGGGAAGGCGGTTTGAATCGTGGATCAAGGACTATCAGAAAAAATGTGCCGAGGAAGAGAGGGAAAATGAACTGAAAAAATAACTGTAAGCACCCGTGCGGTGTGAAAGTTGCAAAAAAATGGGCCTACCTTTGGCCCATTTTTTTGCAGCACGTGGGACACCAACCTTGGAAACGGGACGAGTTGAAAAGGGGTGGATGGGAATGAGTTTATATGTACACAAAAAAAAAAAAAAAAAAAAAAAAAAAAAAAAAAAAAAAAAATTGTAACTTTTTTTTTTTTTTTTTTTTAAGCTTAGACTGTTTACTCAGATTTTAAAAATTGAAATATTTTAAAAACTGAATATTTTTTTTTTTTTTTTTTTTTTTTTTTTTCAACTGGGTAAGTTTGGAACGCGTCCAAGTCACGTGATTAGGGAAGGGGGAGATATTGGCAGCTCTGGAATGGAAGGAGGCTCGCCCAAAACTTTTTTCCCTGGAGCCGATGAAAGCTGTTGAGAGGTGTTGGATTTGACCTTTCGTTTAACATGGGATTGAAAAATGGACATACACTAAAATTAATATTAATAATTAATATTAATAATTAATATTAATAATTAATATTTCAATTTCAATTTTAATTTAAATTATTTAAAATTTAAATTTAATTTAAATTTTAATTTTAATTTTAATTATAATTATGATTATAATTTTAATTTAAAAAGTTGGGAAAAAAATTTTCAACTTGGGTCCGGATCAAAAATGTTTAATTGAAAAAAAAAATTTAAAATTAAGAGCGACTGAAGAGTATGAAGATTGGGAAACAAAACTTTATGCCCGCGAGGCGGGAGCGCAGCGACCGCCGAGCGGGTATAAAGTTTTGTTTCCCCAATCTTCATACTCTTCAGTCAGAGACCTTCCCTGCTCTTCATTTTTTAAATTTTTTTCCGTCAGTTTCCGACAAGGGTTGTTTTCTTTTCGTTTTAAACTTTTCGAGGGCTTGATTTTTTTCTTGCAAAAGTGTTTTGAGAACGCAAATTTCAGCGTTCATGCGTTCCTTTTGCAGGCGATTCTGCTCCGCGCTCTCTTGCCGCAGACGCTCGTACATTTCCTTTTGCACGCGACTCTGCTCGGCAAAATCTTGTCGCATGCGTTCAATTTCCGCGTCTTTTTGCAGCAGGGCATCGCGATGCAGGCGTTCAATTTTCGCGTCTTTGTGGAGCAGGGCTTCTCGATGCGAGCGATCGAGCTCGTCTATGCGAGTGCGCAGGCGCTCCATGTCCGCGTCTTTGCGCTTCAGTTGCTCCGTGAATTCGTTTCGCAGGCGTTCCATGTCCGCGTCTTTTTGGAGCAGGGCTTCGTGATGCGAGCGAGTGAGCTCGTCGATGCGAGTGCGCATGCGCTCCAGTTCTGCGTCTTTACGCTGCAGGGCTTCGTGATGCGAGCGAGTGAGCGCGTCGATGCGTGTGCGCAGGCGCTCCAGTTCCGTGTCTGTGCGCATGCGCTCCAGTTTCGATTGCTGCACGGTGTCGCGAGAGTCTTGGAGTTGAGTGCGCATGTCGGCCAGGGCCGCGTCTTTGTTTTCGAGCTCTTTTTCCAACTCTTCAATTCGGAGCACAAAGGGATGGATGCAGGTCAGGATTTTTTGCTGGAAAGGGGAGGGAGACCAGTATTCTTCGCAGATGACGTCGTAAAACAGGTTGCCTGCCTCTGCTTGCAGGCGGCCCCAGGCCGGGTCGTCCAGCGAGGCCAGGGAGTCGTCCCGCTCAAAGTACAGTTTCATGCCTCGATTGAGATGGAGGGAGTGCTCCGTTTCGCGACCCGATCCTGTGATGGGTCGATATGGTTTGGCTACGCGCAGCACGCGGTTGAAGCGAATGTTGGGGAGATGCTTGATGGCGATTTGAAAGAGTCCTTTCGCTTCGTTTCTCTCGAGGGGCAACCGGGCCAAGAGTTCGGGTTTCGTGAACCGATACTCTTGATGGAGGAGTTGCAGGATGCCTCCGTCCCATTGCAGACAGGCGTACAGTCTGAAAGGAGCGGGGAGCTCGGTGAAGATCCAGAAATGATTAGGTTTTTCGATCACTCGGCCACCTTTTTGGGTGAAGGTACCGTCGCACTTTGACTGACGTTTGCTCAGGTAGCCCAGGGCGTTGACCAGATGCAGGGGAGAGCTAATCTTTTTGCTGCGAATGCAATAAAAGTTTTTGCACGGTTTGTCTTCTCGCGGAATTTTAATTTTTTTCCAGACGTTGGGCACGAAATGCCCCGCGGGTGAAAAGAGGAGCAAGTGCCGGTGCTGGCGATGACGCGCTTGCCGGTACGTGCCTCCATCGCACCAGCAGGAGAAGGGTAGGAAACGAGTTTGCCCTGCATCCCCTTCTTCAAGAGCTCTTAGGAAAGGGGCAAATGCGACGGCTCGCACCATGATGTGGAGGCATTCCCAGTCCTTTCCCAACTGCAAGTACTTTCGAACGCATCCGGCCGCTAAATTCAATCCTTCGTCCTGAAAGGGAAGGGGTAGGGGATCCAAGTCGACTTGCGAAAAGAGTTGGTAGGCTTGAGGCGGAAGATTGGAGAGTTTGGAATGACCAGAGAGACACCTCGCTTGACACAGGGGTTTCGTGTCGTCGAGGACAAAGTTTTCGTGGCAAGGGGGCCACGAGAGGGTAGGCTCCAACACGGTCGGAAGAGGCTCCTCCACGGGAGGAGGTTTTTGGAAGGGAGGTTTGCGAGGCTTTTTGAAGGGAATCACGAAACTTGAAAAGCAGTCGAGGAGATGGTTCATGTTTTTAAATTTAGTTCCCTTTTGCCAAGACGTGCGTCCGTTGCACCAGACGCATTGCGTTTCTCGATCGAGATGATGCTTCTTGCAATGTTCTTCAAACTTGTGCGGTAATAAAGTTAGATCGCAGTGCGGACACTTGAATGGAATTTTAAAATTCCTCAAACGTCTGTAGTAACGATTGAGGGGTCTTTTCAATTTGGGTGGCATGTTTGGTAACAAGATTGTGATGGATTTGAAAACAGCTTATATAGCGACTCGGATTTTAGTTTGTAAAAAGGTAGTTTGAGAGCTCAAAGTCTGATTGGCTAGCTCAACGAAAAAAAAAAAAAAAAAAAAAATTTTTTTTTTTTTTTTTTTTTTTTTTTTTTTTTTTTTTTTGTAGGGTTATGAGCCTAGACTGTCAACTCAGATTTTAGTTTCTAAAATATTTTGAAAGCTCCAAGTCTAACTCGTCAAAAAAAAAAAAAAAAAAAAAATCAGTTACATTTTTTTTTTTTTTTTTTTTTTTTGACGAGTTGGACTTGGAGCTTTCAAAATATTTTAGAAACTAAAATTTGAGTTGACAGTCTCGGCTCATTTTTTTTTTTTTTTTTTTTTTTTTTTTTTTGACGAGTTGGACTTGGAGCTTTCAAAATATTTTAGAAACTAAAATCTGAGTTGACAGTCTAGGCTAATTTTTTTTTTTTTTTTTTTTTTTTTGACGAGTTGGACTTGGAGCTTTCAAAATATTTTAGAAACTAAAATCTGAGTTGACAGTCTAGGCTAAATTTTTTTTTTTTTTTTTTTTTTTTTTTTTGACGAGTTGGACTTGGAGCTTTCAAAATATTTTAGAAACTAAAATCTGAGTTGACAGTCTAGGCTAAAAAATGTTTTTTTTTTTTTTTTTTTTTGACGAGTTGGACTTGGAGCTTTCAAAATATTTTAGAAACTAAAATTTGAGTTGACAGTCTCGGCTCATTTTTTTTTTTTTTTTTTTTTTTTTTTTTTTTTTCGCACGTTATATACTTGGTATCGGTAAAAGAGCAAACACTCTTTCAGTCTTTAAAACCTGCCTCTTTCCAAATCTCCCCCCCCCCCGTTTCACCGAGTATTTCAGGACCCGCCCAGACTAAAGGGCCCCCCACCCCCTTCATCCAGACTCGTTCATACTAGCCTCTCGTCACGGGTAGACAACCCCCCGTGAAAACGCAAAGCCTCGAGTGCGTGACTTGCCATGGCCGGTGAACCGGGAGACGATCCGCTCGTCAAACAGGTGCATCTGCATCTGCAGGAAATTGAGCATAAAAACGCGGAAATTGAACGCTTGCAGCTCGAGCTCGTCAAACAGGCTCATTTGCATCGAGAAGAGCTCGAACACCAAAATGCCGAAATGGAACGCCTGCGGTATGACCTGCAGCAAGCGCAGAGTCGCATGCGACCTCTCCAGGACGAGGAGGTGAAGCGTCTCACGGCCGAGCTAGAAACCTTGAAGGGGAAGCATGCGGAAGAGTTGAAGCGGAGCGCCGAACGCTGGCAGCGCGAGTCTGAGCAGCACGATCACGAGCAGCGGGAAGCCTTGCGGCAAAAAGAAGCGGAATTGGAACGCGTGCGGGCCCTGCTTCTCGACTCCAAGTCTTTTGAGGGCTCTCCAAACCTCGAGCACGCCCATTGCGAAGCCTTGCAGCGCGAAGCTCTCCGCCTGCGAGACGACGCGATGCAATGCCAGCTGGAAAAGGAGTCGCTCGCCGCTCGCATCCAGGAAATGGAACGCTCCCATCAAAGGCAGGTGGACGAACTGGCGAATCGGCAGCGGGACCAATTTTTGGAGTCGGATGCGAATCAGAGGCGCAAGCTAGGGAGTATTCTGTTTCAGCAAAACGAAAATGCCCAGCGCCTGGAAGCGACTCTTTTGCAGCAGAGTCGCGTGCAAACGTTTGCGTGCGAACGCCTGACCGCGGAGGTGAAACGCCTGCGGCACGAGCACAGCCGCGAACTGAGCAAACTGAGCGAACGCGTGGCCTCGGAAATGGAACGCGTGCAGGCGGAGATGGTCGAGTACAGTCGGTGGATAAAAGAGGCGTGCGATCGCGTGGCTTTGGAAATGAAGCTCGAGAGACTCGACCCGACGAGTCCTTTCCCGGTCATGGACGGATAAAAAAATTTCTTTGACTTTTAAATAGTTTTGCACTGAATTTGAACGAGTAACCCTAAAATAAATAAATAAATAAATAAAAAAATATATTTTTTGACTTTGAAAATATTTTTGCACTGAATTTAAACTAGTAACCCTACAAGAAAAAAAAAAAAAAAAAATAAATAAATAATATTTTTTTTTCAGACTTTGAAAATATTTTGAAAGCTCCAAGTCTGGCTTGTCAAAAAAAAAAAAAAAAAAAAAAAAAAAATTGTAACTGTTTTTTTTTTTTTTTTTTTTTTTTTTTTTGACAAGCCAGACTTGGAGCTTTCAAAATATTTTAGAAACTGAAATCTGAGTTGACAGTCTAAGCTCATAACCCTACAAAAAAAAAAAAAAAAAAAATGTAACTTTTTTTTTTTTTTTTTGAGCTTCCAAAATATTTCACAAACTAAAATCTCAGTTGACTGTAATCGTATAATTTTTTTTTTTTTTTTTTTTTTTTAAGGCCAATCAGATTTGCAGCTCTCAAAATATTTTTTTACAAACTAAAATCCGAGTCGTTATATAAGCTGTTTTCAAATCAATGACCAACACTTACATTATTTTGATTTGGAAACAGCGTGGACCAATACGTCTTTTTCTAAAGTTGTCGTTTGAGCTCTTATATATAGTATATTTAACAGCAAGATGGCGCAAAATTTATTTCAATCAACGTTTGTGCGTGAAGAACTTGACGATTTTGAAAGAAAACATTACGCTAAAGAAAATATCAGAACAGATTTTATTCTTGAAAATGTATTTTCCCACCTATTGCGTAATCATTATAATTTCGATGCGATCAATCCGATGAATGAAAAAGAAAAACATGTTTTAGAAGCAACAAAAGAAATTATCGATGCCTTTAGAGACAGTTATGCTACTCCATTGAAAAATATGTGTGCAGAAATAAATGTCATAGAAGAAAACTCAGTAGACTCTATTTTTTTAGACGTATTTAACGAATTGTTTTCTGAAGGTATAACCTGGAGCCGAATAATAGCTTTCTTTGCTTTCGTTGGAGAATTGACTATCATGTGTATCATAAAAATGCTACCTAAATCAATCGTGAATGTGATTTATAAATGCTTTTCTAGATTGGTGAAAGAAAAATTAAAAACATGGATAGACGATCATAATGGTTGGGGTGGTTTAAGAAGTTTATCTGTTGTTAGACAACAAAAAAATCCATTTGCCATGTCAAATTCAAATCAGGCTCAAAATACCTTGTATTTGAACATGAATTTGAATTGGTATAATATAGTTCGAATATATCTCTTGTACACCACAGTTCGAATGATTAGCAGATTTGTATCCAAAAAATTTTTCAATAATTGAAAAAAAAAAAAAAATAAATAATTTTTTTTTTTTTTTTTTTTTTTTTTTTTTTTTTTTTTTTTTGTGGGGGGTTGTGAGCTTAGAGTGTCAACTCTCAGATTTTAGTTTCTAAAATATTTTGAAAGCTCCAAGTCTAACTCGTCAAAAAAAAAAAAAAAAAAAAAAAAAAAAAAAAAAAAAAAAAAAATCAGTTACAATTTTTTTTTTTTTTTTTTTGTAGGGTTATGGGCTTAGACTGTCAACTCAGATTTTAGTTTCTAAAATATTTTGAAAGCTCCAAGTCTAACTTGTCAAAAAAAAAAAAAAAAAAAAAAAATTGTAACTGATTTTTTTTTTTTTTTTTTTTTTTTTTTGCAGGGTTATGAGCTTAGACTCAACTCAGATTTTAGTTTCTAAAATATTTTGAAAGCTCCAAGTCTAACTCGTCAAAAAAAAAAAAAAAAAAAAAAAAAAAAAAAAAAAAAATTGTAACTGTTTTTTTTTTTTTTAGGGTTATGAGCTTAGACTCAACTCAGATTTTAGTTTCTAAAATATTTTGAAAGCTCCAAGTCTCACTCGTCAAAAAAAAAAAAAAAAAAAAAATGTATTTTTTTTTTTTTTTTTTTTTTTTGACGAGTGAGACTTGGAGTTTTTAAAATATTTTGAAACCTCCAAGTCTAATTTAAATAAATAATTCGTATTGAATCGGATTTGTCGTCGTACCGTATTGGTCACATAATTCTTGCAAATTTAAAATTTGAAATAGGGGTACTTGTTTACAGTGAAAGCACCAGTATCGTCTACGTTTTTTTAAAGAGTCAAAAAAAGAAACGTAGCTAATTTTATAGCATCTTCCCACAAAACATACAAGTCGATAACCTCTGAAATATTGTTTAAAACATTCCAAACATAAATAATCATCCTCTAAAAGATATACAAATGTTATTAAAACTAACCTATGTGAATTTTCAAATTGTTTGAAAGAAAATGTGTCATCATTCTGTAACCAGACGACAAACTCTTTGGAAAACTTTCTGTCCTTTTCTTTAAACAGATTCATCAGTGCGTCAACGCTAAAATGTTGCACTCTTTCCGGATCCCACGAAGGCATTTGTACTCGAAAGTAACATTTGGAAGACAAAAGTCGTCGGTAAAATGCGAGTTGTTGACAAAGCATTTTGGGTAAAAGGAATGCCCAGTCTCCTCCTTCGTGTTTCTGGTATCGAGTTTCTTCGATGATTTTATTCACGCACTGATCTCTTAAACGGGACGGGACATGTCGAACGCAGACACAATTTTGTCGAATTTTCTCCAACGCCTCGTGATGGGTAATGAATTTTTTTTCCTCGTCGTTTAAATTCATATCACTAAAATCCAAATGATTAGGCATTTTGATAGTACCTATTTCAACTTCGAAGGGCCAAAGCTTGTACGCCAAATTGAACTCTCCGTGTTTCAAAATTTCTCCTTTATAAAAAGACCATAATAAATGAGGCACGAGAAGTTTGTCGCAAATACGTCGCTGTTGTTTGTCGGGTGGATATCGTTTGATTATCTTTTGAGCCGTTTCATCTGTAATGTTAAACTTGAAAAAAACAAAGTCTTCTATTAAGTCTATCATATTGTCGCAAACTAGTTGAAACATTATGAACAAACTCACTCTAAATAACACATTTCTGAACCGCGCAAAAAAAAAAAAAAAAAAAAAAAAAAAAAAAAAAATGTAACTGATTTTTTTTTTTTTTTTTTTTTTTTTTTGTAGGGTTATGAGCTTAGACTCAAACCAGATTTTAGTTTCTAAAATATTTTGAAAGCTCCAAGTCTAACTCGTCAAAAAAAAAAAAAAAAAAAAATAATTACTTTTTTTTTTTTTTTTTTTTTTTTTTTTTTCATGCAGGGTTTTGACGCGTGACCGGCCGCTTGCGTTTAGACAGAAATTTCTTCACGGGAATCGCGCTGGCTTGCGTGACGTCATGGGCCCGTTTGACATGGTTTTTTTGCAAGGAGACTCGATGAAACATTTTTCCAGGGAGCCGTGGCATCCTTGCAGGTCGTTGACCCGGGCCACGGGACGTCCCGTAGCCATTTCAAAAGATTTTTGCACCGAGTAGGATGGCTCGATGAAATCTTTTTTCCAAGGAGCCGTGGTATCCTGCTGGCTTGCAGGTCGTTGACTCCGGGCCACGTGACGTCCCGTAGTCATTTGAGAGGGTTTCTTTGCACCACGATGGAATGACTGGATGACATCTTTTTCCGCGGAGCCGTGGAATCCTTGCAGGTCATTGACCCCGGGCCACGTGACATCATGAATCCATGACGTCATGAGTCGTTGGAGAGGGTTGCTTTGCACCGCGAGGGCATGACTGGATGAAATCTTATTTTCCGGGGAGCCGTGGAATCGTGTTGACTCGAGGTCATTGACCCAGGCCGCGTGACGTCATGGAACCGTGACGGGTTTTTTTTGCACTGGGAGGGATGAGATTATTTTTTTCCGGGGAGCCATGAATACTTTCAACAAACTTTTATTTAGTTATAAAATTCAAATAATAATGGAAATTTTATATCTTTGTTGCTAATGTCTACAATTTAGTATTGGCTTCTGTGTTAAAGAATGGAAATTCTATGCCATATGAATGTTCCAGTCCTCAGCAAGTGGATACATTAAATAATTCTGATATGGAATATCTTTTTCTATGAGCTTTCTGTCCACGGATATGACACTGAATACCGGTACATTCTATGTTTGAAGAAGTGAAAAAAACTAGCTCAGAAAGAAACATTTGTCCCTTCGAATGGAAAGAAAATGTCCAAGAAAATCGATTTCCAAAGATTTTACATGTCAATTTTGTATGTAAAAAATGTATTTATTTATTTATTTTTTTTATTTTTTTTTTTTCATGTAGGGTTATTAGTTCAAATTCAGTGCAAAAATATTTTCAAAGTTACAAATCTAAGAAATATTTATTTATTTATTTATTTATTTATTTATTTATTTATTTATTTATTTATTTATTTTTTATTTATTTTTTCATGTAGGGTTATTAATTCAAATTCAGTGCAAAAATATTTTCAAATGTACAAGTCTAAGAAATGTAAGATTTGGTGAAAGCTCCAAGTCTAACTCGTCAAAAAAAAAAAAAAAAAAAAAAAAAAAATTCAGTTACATTTTTTTTTTTTTTTTTTTTTTTGTAGGGTTATGAGCTTAGACTGTCAACTCAGATTTCAGTTTCTAAAATATTTTGAAATCTCCAAGTCTGGCTTGTCAAAAAAAAAAAAAAAAAAAAAAATTCAGTTACATTTTTTTTTTTTTTTTTTTTTTTGACGAGTTAGACTTGGAGGTTTCAAAATATTTTAGAAACTAAAAATCTGAGTTGACAGTCTAAGCCCATAACCCTCAGTTTTTTTTTTTTTTTTTTTTTTTCAGGCAGGGCTTTGACGCGTGACCGGCCGCTTGCGTTTAGACAGAAATTTCTTCACGGGAATCGCGCTGGCTTGCAGGTCGTTGACCCGGGCCACGTGACGTCATGGGCCCGTTTGACATGTTTTTTTTGCACCGGGAGGGATGACTCGATGAAATCTTTTTTCCCCGGGGAGCCGTGAAATCGCAATGGCATGAGGTCGTTGACCCTGGCTACGTGACGTCACGATTCCATGACATCACGTAGCCATTTGACATGGTTTTTTTGCACCGCGAGGGATGACTCGATGAAAACTTTTTTCCCCGGGGAACCGTGAAATCGCGATGGCATGAGGTCGTTGACCCGGGCCACGTGACGTCATGAATCAAGGGGGAAAGAAACGGGTTGGTGTTTTACTAGAGGTCAGGCTTTAGGTCACCGTGGACTCGGAGGGCAAGCGCTGACCAGAGGGAGAGGAGGAACCAAACTTTTATATTATAATATATATTATAATATAAATTATAATATAAACTATAGGTTCAACTGTTATTAAATGTAACAGAAACTTTTGCCTGCATCTCCTAATGGTATTTGAAGGGGGGTTTCGGGAAACATTTCATGGGTAGAACTTTTCTTAAAATTTTAAATTTAAATCTAAATTAGAGTTTAAATTAAACTTTTGCCTACATCTCCTAATGGTATTTGAAGGGAGGTTTCGGGAAACATTTTATGGGTAGAACTTTTCTTAAAATTTTAAATTTAAATCTAAATAAGAGTTTAAATTAAACTTTTGCCTACATCTCCTAATGGTATTTGAAGGGGGGGGGGGTTTCGGGGAAACATTTCATGGGTAAAACTTTTCTTAAAATTTTAAATTTAAATCTAAATAAGAGTTTAAACTTTTGCCTACATCTCCTAATGGTATTTGAAGGGGGGTTTCGGGGAAACATTTCATGGGTAAAACTTAAAATTTTAAACTTAAATAAAAGTAAGGGTTTAAAATAAACTTTTCATGGGTAAAACTTAAAGTAAAAAAAAAATAAACTTTTCTTAAAAATTAAATTTAAAGAAAAAAAAAATTAAATTTAAATGGATTAAAGCTGTAGGAAGACGATCGCCTAAACTTTTTGCCCACGAGGCGGTCGCTCCGCTCCCGCCTCGTGGGTCAAAAAGTTTAGGCGGTTCGTCTTCCTACAGCTTCCGTCAGCCCTCTAATCGTTGTTTTTGGTCACGTGGACCGAAATGCCAATTCCGCGTTTCTCTTTTCCAGCTCTTTGCATTTCCGTTTCGTTTCGGCCAGTTCTCTGTTGAGCCGGGCAATTTCGCCTTTGTTCATCCAATGGATTTTATCGTTCAGAGTAACAATTTTGAGAGTCATTTGAACGACGCGGTCGTTGAGCTCGTCATTTTTTTCCTGCAGAGACTGGACCCTTTGCTCGGCGACCTCGTGCTTTGCGCGCCATCCGACCGTTTCCAGTTGCAAAGCCTCGCCCTCTTTTTGCAAGGCCGCGACTTTGGATTCGAGTTGCGTGTTTCTTTCGACGAGGGGCTTGAATTCGTTGAGGAGTTTCTGATGGAAAGGCCTCGGGGTCCACGCGTCGTCGCCTACCGTTTCATAAAAAGTCATGTCGGCTTGCTCCCTGAGCCACGTTTCGGCATTCGAGCGACCGGAGCGACGAAGGTCTTTGAAATAGAGTTTTCGACCGTTCAGGAGATGGAGGAATCGATCCGTGGGCTGGAGGGAGGGTACCGTATCGGGAGCGATGGGTAGAACGAGTCCGAACCGGACGCCGGGAATGTTTTGGACGAGGAAACGCCACTTTCCTCGGACGAATGTGAGGTCGGCGTGCATCAAGTCACCCCATTTCAGGTTTCGGAATTCGAGATTCAAGTGTTCTTGGAGCCCGCCTTCCCATTGCAGGACGAGAGGAAGCCGGTAGTCTCTCGGCAGGCTTTCGAAACAATAGCAGTGATTCGGGGTCTCGGGAGCATGGGGGTCGTCCCCGGAAAATTCGCAGATGGATTCGCGTTGGCTGAGGTAGCCGAGCGTGTGGACGAGATGCAGGGCCGAATGAATGGGTTGCTTGTGGATGATGCGGAAACGAGCACAGGGCCGGTCTTTGCGTGGAATCGAGATTTTTTTCCACACGTTTCTTTCGAAATGGGGAGAGGGCGGGGACACTGTGATCAAATGGCGGTGCTGGCGATGCCGAGCCTCTTCGTACTTGCCCCCGTCGCACCAGCAGGAGAATGAGAGCGTACGGGTTCGCCCTTCGTCCGAATCCATGGCTTCGAGGAAACTCTGGAAAGCCACGGAGCGCACGATCACGTGATGCCATTCGGCGTCCTTCCCGAGATCGAGGTACGTGCGAACGCAGGATGTGGCCCGGTTGAGTGAGTCGGTATCGAACCGGATGGGGTTGGGGGACAGAGGCAGGGGCCAGATGGGTTCGTAAGCACGGGGTTGCGGGTCGGGAGTGCGATCGAAAAAATGTTTCGAGGGGCAGAGAGGCCTCCTGTCGAAAGCGGACGAGACAAAGGTTTGTAGAGGAGGGGGAGCATGGAGAGTCAAAAAATGTCGAGCGCATTCCATCAGGTGAATGGCATGTTTGCATTTACATTTAGAGGGCCAAGTTTTATTTCCAAAACACCAAGCGCAACAGCGTAAAGTTTCTAATGTATGGAGTTTTTTACAATGTTTCTCGTAATCTTTGGGTAAAACAGAACAGAAACAGTGAGGGCAAGGGAAAGGTACGGTTTTGCTATGCAAGAATTTGATGTAATTATTTAAAACTCTATGGTCTTTAGGGGCGGTTTGACTTTGGGCGACGGTTTGACTTTACGCGGAGGCATGTTGAAAGTCGCAAAGAAATCCTTAAAATTGTGTTCAAAAATCAGTATCGAAAGTTGAGCCGATATCAAAAATATTTTAGAAACTAAAATATCTTGAAAGCTCCAAGTCTAACTCGTCAAAAAAAAAAAAAAAAAAAAAAAAAAAAAAATTGGAGCTTTCAAGATTTGGAGCTTTCAAAATATTTTAGAAACTAAAATATCTTGAAAGCTCCAAGTCTAACTTGTCAAAAAAAAAAAAAAAAAAAAAAAAAAAAAAAAAATTACAATTTTTTTTTTTTTTTTTTTTTTTTTTTTTTTTGTAGGGTTATGGGCTTAGAGTGTCAACTCAGATTTTAGTTTCTAAAATATTTTGAAAGCTCCAAGTTAGACTTGTCAAAAAAAAAAAAAAAAAAAAAAAAAAACTTGTTCGTCTTTCATAAAAACATTCATTCGATTCCATTCTTTAGTTCGAAAAAACACTGCTTTGGGATGGTTATATTTTCCCAAGACCGTTTGTATACTCGTAAACCATAATGGCACCCTCAAAACTGGCAAAATGTAAGTAACAGGTTCACATTTATAATTGTTTTCATCTTTATCACTTTTATGAATGATTCTACTTTGGCACACAGCGGTCAGTAAAATCTTTGCAAATCGATTTTCCTGGACATTTTCTTTCCATTCGAAGGGACAAATGTTTCTTTCTGAGCTAGTTTTTTCACTTCTTCAAACATAGAATGTACCGGTATTCAGTGTCATATCCGTGGACAGAAAGCTCATAGAAAAGATATTCCATATCAGAATTATTTAATGTATCCACTTGCTGAGGACTGGAACATTCATATGGCGTAGAATTTCCGTTCTTTAACACAGAAGCCAATACTAAATTGAAGACATTAGCAACAAAGATATAATAGAGGAAAATTTCAACTGTCAACTCAGATTTCAATTTCTAAAATATTTTGAAAGCTCCAAGTCTAACTCGTCAAAAAAAAAAAAAAAAAAAAAAAATTGTAATTTTTTTTTTTTTTTTTTTTTTTTTTTTTGACGAGTTAGACTTGGAGCTTTCACCAAATCTTATATTTCTTAGACTTGTAAATTTGAAAATATTTTTGCACTGAATTTGAACTAATAACCCTACATGAAAAAATAAATAAAAAATAAATAAATAAATAAATAAATACATTTTTCACATACAAAATTGACATGTAAAATCTTTGGAAATCGATTTTCTTGGACATTTTCTTTCCATTCGAAGGGACAAATGTTTCTTTCTGAGCTAGTTTTTTTCACTTCTTCAAACATAGAATGTACCGTGCTCTGGTATTCAGTGTCATATCCGTGGACAGAAAGCTCATAGAAAAGATATTCCATATCAGAATTATTTAATGTATCCACTTGCTGAGGACTGGAACATTCATATGGCGTAGAATTTCCGTTCTTTAACACAGAAGCCAATACTAAATTGAAGACATTAGCAACAAAGATATAATAGAGGAAAATTTCAACTGTCAACTCAGATTTTAGTTTCTAAAATATTTTGAAAGCTCCAAGTCTAACACGTCAGTGCAAAAATATTTTCAAAGTTACAAATCTAAGAAATATTTATTTATTTATTTATTTATTTATTTATTTATTTATTTATTTATTTTTTCATGTAGGGTTATTAATTCAAATTCAGTGCAAAAATATTTTCAAATTTACAAGTCTAAGAAATATAAGATTTGGTAAAAGCTCTAAGTCTAACTCGTCAAAAAAAAAAAAAAAAAAAAAAAAAAAAAAATTGTAATTTTTTTTTTGAGTCAGACTTGGAGCTTTCAAAATATTTTACAATCTGAAATCTCAGTTAAAATCTAAATTCATAACGTCAAATTCCTCTCGACACGTAATAGCCGTGATCGGGAATATCTTTCGAGATTACGTACAAACTCTCTTTCAACGAGCGCAAGATTGGAATTAAATGGGAAAATTCATTGGAAACGTTCATCCATGAAGAACGACAATCGAGTAAGTCTGAAAACTCGGGTAATTGACCGAGCGTATAGATTTTGGGGAGCACCGGAACATACTGCCTCAAAATTTTCCACTGAACCTCCTGGGGTAAGTCGAAAAACGGGAAAGGTTTGTGCATATCGGTCGTCATGATGAAGAACAAGTTTTGTGCAGTAAATCTTTAAACCTTATATTGAAAAAAAAAAAAAAAAAAAAAAAAAGACGAGTTAAACTTGGAGCTTTCAAAATATTTTAGAAACTGAAATCTGAGTTGACAGCATAAGCTCAAAAAAAAAAAAAAAAAAAAAAAAAAAATATTTTTTTTTTTTTTTTTTTTTTTTTTTGAGCTTATGCTGTCAACTCAGATTTCAGTTTCTAAAATATTTTGAAAGCTCCAAGTTTAACTCGTCTTTTTTTTTTTTTTTTTTTTTTTTTTTTTTTTTTTTTTTTTTCATGCAGGGCTTTGACGCGTGACCGGCCGCTTGCGTTTAGACAGAAATTTCTTCACGGGAATCGCGCTGGCTTGCAGGTCGTTGACCCGGGCCACGTGACGTCATGGGCCCGTTTGACATGGTTTTTTTGCACCGGGAGGGATGACTCGATGAAAACTTTTTTTCCGAGGAGCCGTGAAATCGCAATGGCATGAGGTCGTTGACCCGGGCCGCGTGAGATCGTGACGTCATGAATCAAGGGGGGGGGAAAGAAACGGGTTGGTGTTTTACTAGAGGTCAGGCTTTAGGTAACCGTGGACTCGGAGGGAGAGGAGGAACCAAACTTTTATATTATAATATATATTATAATATAAATTATAATATAAACTATAGGTTCAACTCTTATAAGAAGATAGGGGGAGCCCCCATCCCATAGGGTAACAGGCAGCCCGACTCCAAGAAGGGGGTGAACACGACGCGGGCTTCAATCTGAGATGAAAAACATGAATTTCAATGGAGATTTAGAATTAAATTTAAAAATAAAGAATAAAAAATTAAAATAAAAAAAAAGATGGAGAGCCGACTGATGAAGCCCAATTTTACTTTTTGACCCGCGAGGCGGGAGCGCAGCGACCGCCGAGTGGGTGAAAAAGTAAAATTGGGCTTCATCCAGTCGGCTCTCAATTCCTCCTCCCCCCCCTACCAGTCCTTCATGTGTTTTGGGTCAGGTGGACTAAAATTCTGGGTTTTTTGGCGGCCCTTTCCAATTCTGCGTTTCTCTTTTCCAGTTCTTTGCATGTCCGTTTCAGTCGCACAATTTCGCCTTCGTTCAGCTCGTTAATTTTTTTCAGGAGGGTTTTGACTTCCTGCTCCGCGACGTCGTGTTTCTCCCGCCACTTGAGCGCTTCCTGCTCCGCGACTTTGTGTTTCTCCTGCCAAAGCAGCGCTTCTTCTCGGAGCCGGGTCGTTTCCTGCTCGTGCTGCGTGTCTCGTGCGACCTTTTCGAGTTGGAGAGCTTCGCAGTGTTTTCGCGAGGCCGCGTTTTCCGATTCGAGTAGCTGGTTGCGGTCAACCAGCGGCTTGAAGGCGTGCAAGAGTCTTTGCTGGAAGGGACGCGGAGTCCAGTGATCTTGCCCCACCGCTTCGTAAAAAGTCATGTCGGCTTGCTCCTGGAGCCTGATTTCGAGAGTGGCTTTCGGACGACGGGTATAGTGCTTGAAATAGAGTTTGCGACCGTGCAGGAGATGGAGGAAATGAGGGGTGGGGACCGGGGAGGGTACAAACTGCGAGGTGACGGGTAGAACGAGTCCGAACCGGATGCCGGGAATGTTTTGGACGAGGAAACGCCATTTCCGGTCAGTGAAAATCAGGTCGCCTCGGACCAAGTCTCCCCATTTCAGGTTTTTGAAAGTCTCGTCGAGGAGTTGACGCAGCCCGCCTTCCCATTGCAAGACGAGGGGGAGCAGGAAATCTTTCGGCAAGGTTTCGTAAATGTAAAAATGATTGGGAGTGACGAGAGCACCGCTCTCTCCAGAGAATTCGCAGATGGATTCGCGTTGGCTGAGGTAGCCGAGCGCGTGCACGAGATGGAGAGGAGAGTGAATGGGTTGCTTGTGGATGATACGGAAACGGGGACCGGGCCGGTCGTCTCGATCGATTTTGATTTTTTTCCAGACGTTTCTTTCGAAATGACCGTGAGGCGGGGAGACGACGATCATATGCCGGTGCTGGCGATGTCGAGCCTCTTCGTACTTGCCCCCGTCGCACCAGCAGGAAAAGGGAAGCGTGCGCGTACGCCCTTCGTCTAAATCCATGGCTTCGAGAAAACTCTGGTAGGCGACTGCTCGCACGATCACGTGATGCCATTCGGCCTCCTTCCCGAGATCGAGGTACATGCGTAGGCGGGAAGAGGCCCGGTTGAGGGAATCCATGTCGAATGTGAGTGGGTTGGGAGACAGAGGCAGGGGCCAGAGGGGATCGTAAGCTCGGGGTTGCGGATCAGGAGTGCGACCAAACAAACGGGACAGAGAGGCCTCCTGTCGAAAGCAGAGGAGACGAAGGTTTGTACGGGAGGAAGAGTATGCAGAGTCAAAAAATGTCGAGCGCATTGTAGGAGGTGATCGGAATGTTTGCATTTGCAGTTTGCCGGCCAAGTTTTGTTTCCGAAACACCAAGCGCAACAGAGTAATGTATCCAATGCATGCCGTTTTTTGCAGTGCTTCTCGTAATCTCTGGGTAAGACGGGACGAGGGCAGTGAGGGCAGGGGAAAGCGGTGGTTTTTTTGTACAAGAAATTTTTGTAACATCTAAAATCCGAGCGGCTTTTGGGCGGCATGAGTCACAAAGAGTTTTTGAAAACAGTATTCAAAAATGAATCGAAAGTGGAGCCGTTTCAAAACTTTTTGACAGAGCGTAAAGTTGAAACCGAGTCGAACCTCTCAAAAAAAAAAAAAAAAAAAAAAAAAAAAAAATTCAGTTACAATTTTTTTTTTTTTTTTTTTGTAGGGTTATGAGCCTAGACTGTCAACTCAGATTTTAGTTTCTAAAATATTTTGAAAGCTCCAAGTATAACTTGTCAAAAAAAAAAAAAAAAAAAAAAAAAAAAAAAAAAAAAAATTCAGTTACAATTTTTTTTTTTTTTTTTTTTTTTTTTTTTTTTTTTTTTGTAGGGTTATGAGCCTAGACTGTCAACTCAGATTTTAGTTTCTAAAATATTTTGAAAGCTCCAAGTATAACTTGTCAAAAAAAAAAAAAAAAAAAAAAAAAAAAAAAAAAAAAAAACTTTTGTTCGTCTTTCATAAAAACATTCATTCGATTCCATTCTTTAGTTCGAAAAAACATTGCTTTGGAATGGTTATATTTTTCCAAGACTGTATACTCGTAAACCATAATGGCACCCTCAAAACTGGCAAAATGTAAGTAACAGGTTCACATTTATAATTGTTTTCATCTTTATCACTTTTATGAATGATTCTACTTTGGCACACAGCGGTCAGTAAAATCTTTGGAAATCGATTTTCTTGGACATTTTCTTTCCATTCGAAGGGACAAATGTTTCTTTCTGAGCTAGTTTTTTTCACTTCTTCAAACAGAATATACCGTGCTCTGGTATTCAGTGTCATATCCGTGGACAGAAAGCTCATAGAAAAGATATTCCATATCAGAATTATTTAATGTATCCACTTGCTGAGGACTGGAACATTCATATGGCGTAGAATTTCCGTTCACAGAAGCCAATACTAAATTGAAGACATTAGCAACAAAGATATAATAGAGGAAAATTTCAACTGTCAACTCAGATTTCAGTTTCTAAAATATTTTGAAAGCTCCAAGTCTAACTCGTCAAAAAAAAAAAAAAAAAAAAAAAATTCCAGTTACAATTTTTTTTTTTTTTTTTTTTTTTTTTTTTTTTTTTTTTTGACGAGTTAGACTTGGAGCTTTCAAAATATTTTAGAAACTGAAATCTGAGTTGACAGTCTAAGCCCATAACCCTACACACATTTTTTTTTTTTTTTTTTTTTTTTTATTTTTTTTTTTGTAGGGTTATGAGCTTAGACTGTCAACTCAGATTTTAGTTTCTAAAATATTTTGAAAGCTCCAAGTCTAACTCGTCAAAAAAAAAAAAAAAAAAAAAAAAATTTTTTTTTTTTTTTTTTTTTTTTTTTCTATATATTTCGACAGGGGACTCAGATTTCAGTTTGAAAAATATTTTGACGTTTCGTGACATTCTAAACAGTTTTCAAATTTTCCCACAACTTTTTAGTTGAGTGATTCTGATGTGTTTACAAGTGACACTGTTTAATGATTCAATCTACCTATTCTTCCAGTTTACGTGCTTTGCGTTTCCATTCATCTCGCTAGGCCGTGGTTGACGTGCTTTGCGTTCCCATGTCACTGGTTGACGTGCTTTGCGTTCCCATGTCACTCGTTGACGGTGGGCGGGCGCGGGCTAGTCCACGGTTTGTTTCTCACGAGTAGCCGTGTTTCGAGAGTTCCTGGGGTACTGACGGGAGGAGTGCTTGAAACGGGTGGAGGGTGATTGCACGGCACCCAGGCTTGCGAGAACGGGTAGAATGAGACTGATGACTTGGAAATGTCCTTTCAGGCGGGCTCGTACCATGTTGCCCTCCATTCCTGAATGGGGGCAACGGGGTAATCTGAACTCTTTAGGTAGACTCTCGAAACGATAAAAATGATTCGAGGTTTCCGGGAAATTTGCAGACTGACGCAGGCTGACTCGTATAGCCGAGAGTGTGGACATGCGGATGAGTTGAACCGGATAGATGAATGTAAGCGGATTGACGAGAAGACGGTATTTGGTATCCAGAAAATACACAGAGGTTATCAGAAGAGCACTGAAATCTTTTCGGATCACTTTGCATTTAATCTAGCTTACTTGCATCGCTACCCTGTTAATCTTTAGAGGCCTTAAAAGAATCAACAGAAAAATATGCAACTAGAATAACAACTTTAAAACCCCACTGAATGCCTTGCAATATCAATTTTGACACTAAAGGGAAGCTTGACAATTTTCATCTTGAAGGGCTCAGCTGTGTATATGCTTAATAACATCAGTTAAGGGTTCCTCAATGAAAGAGCTTTTTCTGGATAAGGATGGATTAAGAGTTAATAGAGCGGCAGTCCACAAGAGCGCATCTCATTGCAAAAATTTTCCTTGCTGAAAGCACCAACGAAGCGTTTGCTTTAGAGTTTAAAACAGTAGTTGACAAATCTAAACGTTGTCAAATATATAATCCCGCATTAAACCACAATCGAGCTCTCGCTTTAGAGTTCAAAACAGGAGTGGACACATCTACAATCCCGCATTAAACCACAATCAATCACATATAGAAACAGATGGAATAGCTCATCTCTGAGCTCAGAGTTTAATCAAAGTTCCAAAAAAAGTTTGTTTCGGCTTTTACAACAACAGTCAACCCCCTAGACCTAAATAGGAACCCGAAAAAGAAGCACCACTCAGATAAAATTAAAAAAAAATGAAATGGATTGAGAGCCGACTGATAAAGACAAATTTTACTTTTTTACCCGCGAGGCGGGAGCGCAGCGACCGCCGAGTGGGTAAAAAAGTAAAATTTGTCTTTATCCAGTCGGCTCTCAATTCCCCCCCCACCCCACTTCCCAGTCTCTTTCCATTCACATAAACTTAAGCGTTCCAATGTTGGAGAGCCATCGTCTGCAAAAAAAATGCGATACAAGTAAATTTGGAAATTTCCAAATTTACCTGTATCGCATTTTTTTTGCTCCCCCTGATGCCGACGGCACCAGTCTATACGGGGAAAAAAGAAAAACAGTTTAGCATAGTTTTTGACGTTTATAAAAAGGATTACCTTCATCTAAAAGTCTTTGCAGTTCCGGGTTGCGTTTCATGGGTTTGGTCAAGGCGACTGTATTGTTCAGGTCGCGGTTGACGTGGTAAATAATGATGCAGGTGACATGTTTCTCGTCCTTTTCCAGCTTCAGTTTTTGATAGGCGACAAAGGGAATGGATTCGCCTCCGGCCCGAGTGAGAAAGCGATGGCCTTCCGAGACTCCAAACGTAAAGGGAGTCAGTTCTTGAAGGCGGGATTGGCAGCGGCAGTGAACATTGGGCGGCAGGATGCATTCGACGAGGAGGCGCCGATCACTTTGGACCCTGACAGAAAAGTGACTAAAGGGATGATTTCGGGGTCTCAGGATCGTCGCCACGTTGATCTCAATGTCGTGTAGACCGCGGTCGAAAAAGCGCATTGCTTGCACTTTGAGGTAGGGAGAGAAATTGATCATGATGTAGCCGTAGCCGGGGAGGTGATAGGTCAACAGGTGCATATCTTCCATCCATTGGTAAGAGTTTAAATACTGATCCATCACTTCTCGCATGCGTTCAAAAGTGCCTTTGTAGAAGGCGCCGCGTGCATTGGGGGCGTACCGGCCCCGAAAGCCATCGATGAGGAAATGACGCAGGGTAAATTGCAGGGTGTTTTCGTTTCGGAGCAGACAGAGGCGATGGCCCCAATTATTTCGGTCCACGTACCATCCGGTCCGGAGCAGGTTGAAATAGCGCAGGTAGTCAAAGGAGAAGGGGAGTCGGCAGTCTAGGTACGAAGCACGGTGCTCGAGGAAAGGCTTGAATTCGGGCATCTTGTAGAGGATGCACATTTTATCCTCGAGCGGGATGTATCGGAGAATATGCTGGAGAATGTACGGATGCAAGTCGAGCAGGTTTGGCGGAGACACGGCGGAACGAGAAGAGGCAGGAGCGGCCATCTCAAGAGTCGGCGTTTGAATGAAGGCCCGTCCTTTGGATCCCTTTCTCCTCCTTCCTCCTCCCTCCCCTCCCTTCTCTTCCTCTCCACTCATCCAACTGGTTTTTGAAGGACGCGGGCTGAAGGACGCGGGCGGAAGGACGCGGGCGGAAGGGCAGAGACTCTTTGACCGTTCCTGCCGTGCGTCAATAATAATAATAATAATAATAATAATAAAAAGACGATTCACTTTACAAAATCTGTTTTTTTTAAAGAGTGAAAGAATAAAAAAAAACGGTTCCAAGGTTGGTAACAAGGCAGCGGCAAAAAAAAAGGCGGTATTTGTAAAGATGTTTAGCCATCTTTACAAATACCGCCCTTTTTTTTGCTCCCCCGCTTCACTGAAATCCTCATCAGCTTAAAGGGGAACGTTTCTTTCCATGACGACTCTTTTGAGTCGTTTCAGTCCAATTTCGTGCTGCATCGAAATTTTAAAGGGGTAATGAACGTACGAGGTCGTCTCCCCTTCCACGTCCCCGTCCTCGTTTAGCTGAAATTCTTGATGCGCGGCCAGGCGGATGGGATCGCCTCCGGGCCAGGTGAGCGTGCGACAGTCTTGGCTCGGTTGAAACGAAAACGGGGTCAGGTGCTGGATGCGACTCGGGCACGGGCATTCGGGCAGCGTGCATTCGACGACGAGGGTCCGATCCGGGGTGAGCGTGACTCGAAAGTGACTGCTCACCTCGAAGCGGTTCAGCATGTCTCTCGGCACGTTGGTTTCGAGGGTGCATCGGGTCCAGTCGTAGAAGCGGAGGTTTTGCACGGGGCCTGGAAACGAGTGGTCGAGCAGGAGGAACCCGTACCCTCTCAGGTGATAGGCGAGCAGCGTCAGGTCGTCCAGGCAGACGTAGTCGGTCATGAAAAAGGTCAAGTTGCGAGCCATGCGGTCGATGGGTTCGCGGAAAGGACAGTCCCGTTTGGGTTGGGGCCTATAGAGGCTGGGATGACAGTCCAGTAAAAAGTGGTAAAGGTGAAAGTGCAGGGTGCTCGGGTCGATGCTCAAGAGGAAACGGTGCGACCAGTTTTGCCGGGCCATGTACATACCGGGCCGCAAGAGTCGCAGCACGCGGAGGTAGGGAGGAGAGAAGGGAAGGGGCGAGTCGACGTAGGAGCCTCGGTCGTGCAGGTAAGGAAGAAATTCGGGAATCTGGGAGAGAGAGTGGAGTTTATCGTGCAGAGGCACGAGTTTGAAAATGGAAAGCAAGAGTTCGGGAAGCAAGTCGAGTAAATGCATGGGAGCAGGGTTGGCCGCCATGCTGAACGCGGCAGAGAATGAAAAGGGGCCTTTCAGGCCTCAGAGAGCGAGGAATTGTTGCCCACCCCCGAATCGGCGCTGAGGACCCTCGTGACGTTCTTTCCCCCCGCATCTCCGCTTCATGCCCTCCCTGTGACTTGAAACCACTGAAGCGCGACGGCCGGATGCCCTTGAAAAGCCTCCGCAGGCGATGCGCTTCGGGAAGCGGGTGACCTTCGGGTTGACGGGTTCGGAATGCTTTGAGCTGAGAGAGTTTATTCGCGCTCTGGCAAGATGGCGTATTTCACACTCGTTGCAATTTACGATAAAAAAGAGTATAGAATGGAAGCAGTGTTGGCCGAAGACGATGGAGAGGTTTATTTTTCCACCGCGGATGTGGATAAAATGCTGAGAGGGGACGTGGAAGGGCCGCCCCGGAATAGTCAATGGCCTCGGAGTCGCAACATCCGGCAGCTCGAGTTTTTGACGCGGGAGAATGTCAACATGTTTATGATTAGAAAGGATCATTTGCTGGAAGAGTTGGAAACGTGGGGGACGCCGCGAGCCGTCGCGCTACGGGATTTGCTAAAGCACGGGTCGGTGAGAGACTTGCCTCACTACCCCTCATGGCCTCCGCAAGTGATCCAGATTCACGATGTGTACGGCATCACGTTCCCGTCCTGGTTGAGAACGTTCAAGAGAAATTACGGGCCCCTCTAAAAAAAGGTAAGGTGGAAAAGTCATTATCTTCATCTTCTTCTTTGCATGCTGATGAACAATCAGTTTAAAGAAGGGCAAAAAAAATGAGCCAAAGGAAAATAAATAAATTTTCCTTTGGCTCATTTTTTTTGTAAAGCGAGAGACACCAATGTTGGAAAGGAAGCGAGCCGAAGGAATAAAAAATAAATTTTTTCCTTCGGCTCGCATTTTTTTTGTAAAGGGAGAGACACCAATGTTGGAAAGGAAACGAGCTGAAAAAGGTGAAAGGAATAAAACCTTTTTCGGCTCGCATTGAGACGTTTCGGGATAAACCAACCAAATCGTAAAGACTGGATTAAAAAATAGTTTCAGGGCAAATAGGGGGTCCCGGGACGTTCAAATGGAGATGGTAGTTTACAGTTGCCTGAGGAAAACAAAACTTTGAACCGATCGTTCCCCCCACCGCGTTCCCGCCACTTCCGAGACCTTGAACCGAGCCGAGTCAATGCTCCGTTCATTCCCCTTCTTCTTCCTGCATCGCATTCTTCCGCGTTCCAGTCTCTGACCTCCTCCGCCCCCCTCTCCCTAGTCATACGTATAAATAGAGCTTTCGATTCCCATCGTCACTCATACACGATGGCTACCGACCGGAGCACAAAGACAGATGTCTTCCCTACCCGGATAGATGACCCGAGAAATGTGAAAAAGCTGCCCCGGGTCCCCAACTTTCAGGGAGTCGTCAGCAATTTCAAAATCTATGGCTTCATCGTCTACATGGATGAGCGGGAGCTCATCTACTACAATCTGGTCGAGTGGAATGGCCGGTACCAGAAACATTTTCTCGACACGGCGAGCAGCGTTAAGCCGTTGCGACAGTACGAAGAGAAACCCTGGAGCTGGGCGGCCCGCAAGCTCAAAAAGGATGTGGCGGACAACTTGAGGAAAAACATTGATACGAGGACCTGCTTCAAATACGAGGTCAATTTCTTCCTGGTCAAGAGTTGTTTTACGTTTGGCCAGAGGAAAGTGGAGGACGAAAGAGTGCACGTCTACCAGATAGGGGCCGTGCAAATGCTCTTCTACTACGTGGAGCGCCATAATGTGCATAAAGTGAAGCAGAAAAGTAAATTTCTGCCTGTCGACGACCAGTACAAGTACAAAAACAAGACGCTGCGACCGTACGAGAGCTACTGCATTCCGGAAGGCACCATTTACCTCATCTACTGCACCAACAAGTCCTTCTTTTCGCTACACATTTTGCGGGCCGATCAACTGCGCCATTTGCCCTTTGAGTGCATCAACCCGATCCGGGAAGTGCCGAGGCCCAATCCTGTCGACCATGTTTACCGACGACCCGTGAGAACCCCGCTGATCGAGGAAGCCGTGATTGGGGATGAAGAAGAGGAAAAAGAAGAGCTTCCGCCGCCCCCGCCGATACGGACCTCGCCCTACTTTGCGACGACGGCTACTGCTACTGCTAGTACTGCTACTGCTACGAGTACCTGGAACAACGATCCCGTGCTTTTGGATCTAGATTCTGGGGCACGGGTGACGGAGGGTAGGTTGATGCCCCCGCCCCCGCCACCTCCGCCAGTTTTGCATAAAGTGCCTCCGACGACGACGACGACTTTGCATAAAGTGATTACTCTCATGACTTTTCCTCTGGAAAAAACGGTCCAGGTGGTCAGACCGGACGTTTTGAATTGGTATCGACACATGTTTAAATACAAACTCTACGAAAACCCAAAAGAAGAGGTTTCGGACTGGGGACTGAGTGACCAGTCCGAACCGATGGATTTGAGTAGGACCGGGACAATGACTGAGACTGCCGCGGCAGTTGCCGCGATACAGATGGATAACGAGGCTGCCAGGAACCCTTCGATGTCGTCCGTGAACGCCTCTTTGAATGAAGGTGTGTGTGCTGCTGCCGGGACCCCTGCACCAAACTCTTTGAATGAATTTGTGTATGACTCTCCAAATTCAATGCCGCTAGTGAACCCTTCTCCGAATGAATATGTGTATGGAAATGCCGAGACTCCTTCTCCAAATTCAATGCCGACAGTAAACCCCTCTTCGAATGAATCTGTGTACGTGAATGCCGAGACTCCTTCTCCAAATTCCATGCCGACAGTAAACCCCTCTCCGAATGACTTTGTGTATGTGAATGACAATGATTCTTTGACACCTGCTACGAATGATGTAAACATACCTGCTGCTGCGCCCAATTACTTCACTTTTGAAGAACTTTTCAATACTTATAATGAGGACGCGATGAATCTGTTACAAGCTTTTGATGTATAAAATAAATTCTTCTTTGCAAATAAAGAAGGCAAAAAAATGGGATCGAAGATTGAAACCGTATGGTTTCAATCTTCGATCCCATTTTTTTGCGCCGATTGTATGACCAACATTGGATAAATAAATGAATGCTTTTTTTTTCAAACACTCCTTTGTGCCTATCATTTAATAACCAAATTACCACCTGGAAAAGTGTGATATCGCAGAAAAATAAGAAATGTTTAGGAAAATGTTGTTTTTTACAAGACAAACATGCTAATTCAACGAATAAACCCGATTTTGAGAGCATATGGGAATCCTTTAAGGGGTCAGGTAACCTTTGAACTCACAAAATACATGAAAAGGAGACCTCTGTAAGAATTATCATAACTCCGTAACTATTTGACTTTGAATTATAAAATTTCAAATGCATATTAATAAAGGTTTATTTTATAAATTAAAATTCTCCAAAAATGTTTACACTCATATAAAGCTTTTAAATTTAATTTAAAATATAATAAATTTTTTACAAAAGAATTATTCTTGCATGTACTGCGCGCACGATTTTTCACATTTGAATTACTAAAACCATTCAAAAAAATTTTAATGAGTACATATATAATGTGTTCTCAAAATAACCTACGATGAACAAAATGAAATGAGTAGTTCTTGAGAAAAAAAATTTTTTTTTAGAGAAATTCGAAATATCGAGTTTTTTTTAATACAAAAGTAGTCATAAATTCTAAACTTGTTACTTGAGAAACATAATCGTAGGTCATTTTGTGCATCTGTTTGGTTACGACATTCAGTCAAAATTTCATGAAATTCTAACCAATAATTTTTCTTAAATCGTGCGCGCAATGACCAAAATCGTCGTTTTGAGAAAATTGACTTCAAAGATCAAACTGTCCCTTGATCATATACAAAAAGCTCAGACTGTTTTAGACATAACTCCTCTTTTAATGTGAATTTTTGCATGGGGGGTTTATTTTAAAAATGTTCCTAAACAATCATATTTAATTATAAGCTAATATTTTTTTTTTCAAATTTCTCACACTTTAAAGGTTACCTGACCCCTTAATGACGAAATAATAGAAGGAAATAATAGATAGGGCCACTAGAGATACGAGCCGAAGCATCCGCCATTGATGTGCCTTTGGGTTTGCCATAATGTACCCAGCGCCCAGTAGCTTCTATGTAAACTCAAAGCAACGGTGCTACATTTTGACAGTTATTTTTTATTAATTACACGTTATAATTAGTTACGAAGTTTATGATGGGTGGTTGCTTAGCGACGAATTGTTCAAACCATTTTAGAAAAGGACACAGATGTTCAAATATCCCGAAGAAAACACAAAAAGAACAAAGTGGAACAAACTGTCGTCGAGATATAAATGGCGGGATTTATGAAAGCGCCAAATTTAAAAGTCTGTTAAAACGTGTAAAAATGATTGATGATTATGATTCTTTTTAAATTTATTTATTTATGTTTATAATATTTACATAAGCGTATAAATATGCATAAGAGACAACGATTATTTATACTCTTTTAATTTTTTGCAAACTTTTGAGAGTTGTTAGTCAATATTTACGAGATTTTGAATTATTTATTTTCTTATTAATCCCATTAATTATTTATTTATTGTCACTACAAAGTCCCAAATAGAGAAAAAAAAACTGAACTTCATGTATTAGAGATAAACAGATTTTTCTTACTTTTGTTTGCGTAGGGGGGGGGGGGGGTAGATAACTTGCTATAAAACATCTAGGACATATTTTATTACTTACCCATCATACGTAGTATAGGGTAAGTCTTGCAATCGTTTTGAAAATCGAAATTTTTTTTTTGACGGATTTACACGTTTCAGACACTGGAGATTCCGAAAAACATATTTTTAGAAAAAAAAAAATTGCCGTCCGTCTGTGTGTGTGTCTGTAAACGCTCTATCTCCCGAAAAAATTGAGATAGAGACTTGCAATTTGGTATGCACGTAGTATGTAATAATGGGAAGAAGCCTATTTCATTTCAATAACCTCGATTAACCGGAACAATTTTTTTCGGACTCTCGAAATATTCGTTCTGATGAAAGGTATATAAAAGTTTTCGAAATTGTTTATTTTAAGAAATGAATATAAAAGACAATAATAAAACATAAATTTTGCATAAAGCATGAAGTCGATCGGATAATGAGTTGCCGAGATATTTGGAATCCTATTTGCCACACTCTTCGATTTTTCATGACCCTGTATTTCACTTCAAAGATAAATCCAAATTTCACTTCAAAGATATATTTTAATTGGAAATTTGACGCTTAATCAGATGCAATAAACCGCTAGTTAATAGGATTATTATTTTTGGATTAAAAATTAAAAATGTTTGAAGATTTTTAATTTTGTGAGTAGGGGGTGCCAAATGAAGGGAGAAGCAGAATTTTATGGGTGGGGGTAGAAACTTCATTAGATGACTTATTAATTATTGTTACTAAAGATTTAAAATTATACAGAAAAAAAATTAAATTAAACAGTTTAAAGATTTAATTTTTTTGTGTGCTAGGAATAAGGGGAGCTAAAGGGGAAGCGGTCATATCAGATGGAGGGAGGATTTTAGATGATTAATTACTTATTATTACAATAAAAGGACAAATAGCTGAAAAAAATAATACTTTTAAATATTTTAAACTTTATGAACAGGGGGGGGGGCAAAGTGGAAGAAGCAGATATTTTTTTTTTTGAAAGGGCGGAAGAGATTATTAGATGACTTGATATTTATTTACTTTACTAAACATTTACACATAGAACAACAAAAAAGAAAGATATTTAAAGATTTTAAATTTTGTGTGCTTGGTATCGGGGGGGGGGGGGGGGGGAGAGAAAACGTGAATTTTGGTGGGGAGGGAGGAAAATATTATATGATCGGTTATTTATTTATTTATTGATTTAATAAAGTGACAGATAGAGCAGAGCAAAAACAAAGTTTTAAAAAACTACAGTTTTAAAATTTTTAAACTGTACTGGGTTTTGTGAGAAGGAGGGAGGGGGTAGAGAGGGAAGCAAAATTTTGGGATAGAGGAAAATAGATTAAATTTTAACGAAATTTGTATGATCATATTGTTAGAATAAAATAATAAATAGAGTTGAAAAGTTAAAAAAAATTAAGGAATTTTAAGGATTTTTATACTTTGGGTACTGTTTGAGGGGGGAAGCAAAAGGGGGCGAAGAAAATTTCGAAAAGAGAGGGATTTATTTGAATTTTTTTTAATCGGAAATTCACTGAAATGAAGAAGAGTTTCACATTTGATTAAGAAATAAGAGATTAATTAAGGACTGTTTTCAGATTTTGCATAAAAATAAGGACTTTTAAGGACGAAAAATTATTTTTGAAAAATGTAAAGATTTTCAAGGGCAGTACGATCTTTATAATAGAAAAACTTTCCTGCTTGTGCATACTTGCATGATGCATCGACTTAGTTCAAATAATATATGATAAACAAATTTCTTCAAATCGCCAATAAGGCGCTAAAGTCGCCAAGAAGCAGGGGTGTACCCAAAGTGTACCTAAATATGGCGGTGATGCTCCGGCCCGTAACTTTAGAGGCTCTAATAATAGAAGGAAGTAATATAAGGAAATGATCACATAAAATAGAATATTTCCTTTAAAAATAGGTGACTGGAAATGTATATAAACTAAGCATTTGTTCAGATAAGCGTTATTCTTAAAATTCTTTGTTATTCTTTTCGACACAAGGTTGGAGACAACTTTTGAAAACTGCATCAAAGGTAAGTTATTATTATATATATATATATATATATATATATATATATTTTTTTTTTTTTTCTCAGAATGAGCCTGTATATACACTCTTCAAAAATTTAAAATACTATCTCTTTAATAATATAACAGCTACCATGGTCGATTACTTCTTAAGAGTTGGTTTACTCAATTGCGATCGCAGACGTTGAATGAAGCTCGTTCTGTCCCTAATGAATATTATCTGTTTTTAAAATAACTTCAACTTTCCTTGATTTCAAACCTTTTCTTTTCCTTGTTCTGTGGTTTGTTAAGCAATAGATTGTTTTTGTACTGATGATGCCTTGCGTTTCGCTAAGCGACACCCCAGACAACCACAATCGTCCTTCGGACGATCTATAATGATCCTGAAAATCCTGTAGTTGTCATATCCTATAAAACTCTCCAGTGAATATCCGGAAGATAGTTGACAACGGACCGTCTGAATACATTGTCCACAAAGCAGCCGGCGAATGTCATAGAACGCACATCCGCAAATTGACTTTCTTCCTTGGCTTCCTTCCTCTGCACGCTACGCTAACGTATCAACCAACCTACCACCAGACAAGTTTATTTTGCTTTTTTTGTGAATGAAGAAACGTGATCGGCTTTTCGGAATCTGATTAATAAATAGTAATCTGATGTCAATAAAGGTAAGAATTATCTTTTTCATTTGTAATTCTATTCTTTATAACTTCCGTTTATATACTTATATTTTCTTGTGTAAAAGCGAAGTGTATATCAGACCTAATTATTCATGTAGGCTTAATGGTAAATGTTAATAGAGATGGTAGTGCAAACGCAACAGTAGTGATTTGTATTTAACAGTTTGATAAATTATTAAAGAAAATACAACCACTTTGAGTACTTTCTGAGAATTTTCAAGTTTAGATTACATTTTCTGTGTGAAAATGAAGATTTACTTACAACTCCAGTTTGAACTCCTTTTTTTTTTTTTTTTTTTTTTTTTTTTTTTTTTCAAACACTTAAAAAACCAAAAATATGTTTTTCCCTCATTCTTTTTAACTTAAAACACTTTAAAAGCAATTAAAAAATGCCCCCCCCCCCCTCTTTTTTCTTTTACAATTAATTCCCATTACTTTAGAAATACTTATTTCTTTACATAGATTTTAATGCATATTGATATATATTAATTAAAGCAAATGTATATATTCAAATATATATATAATATATATGTATGTATAGCAAATATATTTGCTAAACATTTTAATAATATTTATTAAATCTTAACAAATTAATACATTTTTAACCACTTTAAAATTATTGTCACTTAAAAAGAAAAACATACTTCTAAACGTAACAGTTAATATGTTTTAACTTAGATGACAATGTCAGATTTTCTCACAGTTTTAGAAAAGCGTAGAGTGCTGGTAGTTGGAAAAGGGCACATTTTTGACTCTGAAGGGTATTTTTTAGATCCATATGAGCACTTTTTATATTTTTTAAATTCATTCTTTCAATTTTAAATGCACTTTTGATATTTAATTGTTACAACACTCCTATCGAATTGCAACAATGTGTCAATTTTTACTATGCAAATAATTTTTTTTTTACAAAACTGTAAAGGCTTAATTTTCTTGGTTGAAGGGCAAGAAGAGCACTAATTTTTTGATGAGGGGCAAGAAGGGGGATGTTTTTTAAACCAAAGGGCAGCCAGGGTGCAGCACCTTCCTGAAACTGCCTACAGGAAACTCTGCAATTTGAATATAAAATAGCTTGTGATCAAAAATAGTGAAATTACTGTAGCTGCTAATTATTTTCTTAGTTTTGTGTAACACGTTACTTTTTGAATAAAAGTGAATGGGGCGAATAGCACAATACAAAATTTAGTTGTTTGTTTGTAGCAAGCATCAACATTTCTTTGAACACAATTTCCAGAAACAAATGAAAGTCTTCTTTAACAATTGTGTGGTCACCCATGGTACTATTATTTAGGAAATTGGTAACAAATTGGCAGTGGGAACTGCCATATAACTGTAAACAAATACCAGTTTTAGAGTTTAACAAAGCACTATATAACCATTGTATGTCAGAAATGTTCTTGTTTATGGGGTTATAATTTTGGAATGCAACTTTTGTGAAAAATGAACAAACATATTTTTAAATAAGCAATTTTTACTTTGAGATAGTGCTAAAACAGAAGATGCTCTGATGATCACACTAAAAACATTATTATCCTTTAACTGTTTTTTATTTTCATAATTTTCAGGGTTAAAGTTTACTTGTATTTTACACAGAAATCGTAGAAAATTTTTGAACCATCACTCAGATTTTACAACAGCGAGTCAAAAAGTGACTCGCAGATATATTATATATCCCACTTCTCTCTTTTTTTAAAAACTTCAAACACTTGAAAAACAGTTAAAAGATCACCCCCCCCCCCCTCCTTTCTTTCGCTTTCAAAACAATTTCTGAAAGTGAAAGTATCTTAATAAAAAAAACTTGTAATCAAAATCGAAAAAGTATAAAGGAGTGTGCATAGAGATTGACCTCAGCTATCCAATGCGAAAAAAATCATTTATAAATATTGAAATGCGAACGAGATATCATAAATTATTTCCCCCATAGAATTAGCATTAGTGAGTGGGTGTTTTGGCCTAAGTGAAGTAGCCTCTTAAAGCTAAATAAAGAAATTGGTATTAAAATTTACTAATTTTTTTCCCTACATTCACTATGAGTTTCTCTTATGCATGTGTGACTTTAATACTGATGTTTTCAATATTGATAAATAATGCTATTAAATTCTGGTGCAATAAAATGCCTAATATATATATTAGTTAAGGGGTTGATGCAGGTTTTTTTTCTTGGGGCCCATTTTGTGAAAAGTAAAGGTTATTTTTGTGTAATTTATTATATTTTTGTGAAAAATAACATTTTGTAACGAAAGTTGAAATCCAGTTAGTCAAATTTGAACCAAGCATTTATAAACAAAAACTTTTTTTTAATCCTTTTGCTGAATTTTTCCTCTCTGGTGAACTTGTTTGTTCAAATTACACATTTTAAAACAACACAAAATAAAAAATAAATAATAAATAGTAAGTTTTTATGGAATTTTATAGAATTATTATTTATAGAATTTTGTGAAGTGTATGTTTTATCAAATTGATTTTTGTGAAGGGGCCATTTTATGAAATTGATTTTTGTGAAGGGGCCCATTTTATCAAATAGATTTTTGTGAAGAGGCCCATTTTATTAAATAGATTTTTATGAAGGGGCCCTAAATAACCCCAAATTTTCCCTGTATCGACCCCCGAGTTAAGCTATAAAAAATTTTATCTAAAGAATTATAGTTTATAAGTAAAATGCTTTAAAATGTAAAAGCTAATGACAGTTAAAACTAAAATTAGTAAAAGCCACTTTTTAAACATTTCAAGCTGACTTTTTTGTAATCCTGCTTTATATAATACACAACTAATTTGAAATTGATACTTTTAGCCTGAGCTGGTTTTTGAATTCGTACAAGTACATTATTATTAAATAATACTAGGGAATCGAACTCGGGCTTCCCGGGTTACAGAACATCGCTGAAAACTGTTTTTTTTTATTTAAAATTCTAACAGATTTTTTATATTTAATATATATATATATACTAAAAATAAATGGCGCATCTAGTATTTGTCGAGAATTAACAATTTTCTTACAAATACTTTACGAGCTATTAATTTTTTCAGTAACTTCAAATCTCTCATTTTCTGAAATTAATCTCTGGCAACGATAAGCTAAAAAACCAGTCATCAGCAACACGTAGCTTTTTATTAAAAAAGATTATGTATTAATTTATCTTTTTTTTTTTTTCTAAATTCTGTTCTATAAAACTCAATCTATTTGAGATTACTTTCATAAAGAGAACTCTGTTACTTTCCTTAATTTCAGATATTTCAATTTCAAATCATAATTAAATCCTAGTGCTAATTAATAATTAAATAAAAATTGGAAACATTTCTATTGAAAACTTGGTTCTTAACCCGTCAGCACATGCGCCCCTTTCCATTACGTTACTACACGCGCAGGATAAATTTTACCCCAATGGGTTTTCTTGTGTCAATTTCCCCCCGGTTTGATTATAAGCAAAAATTTATATTTTGAAATAAACTGTAAATCAATAAAGAAAATAATTTAACTTAAAATAAGAGGTATTTTCATATTAAAAAAAAAAAAAAAAATCTAGCACTAAGATTTTTTTCTGCATATCATTACATACAAAGTTTTTTCAATCCAAATTTAGCCATAAAAATACAAAAATACATAAAACTGATATATAGAAACTGTATGTGCAAGAGTTGTTAACGTTTAAAAGAAAAATTATATTATTATTTGCACACTATATTTTTTACATAAACATTTGCATTAAGATTTTCTTATCATTATGGTTACGTTATAACACGTGTGGGGTAAATTTCCTCCCACGTGACATTTTTATAACAAAAGAATGGAAAATCTCACAACCGGAGGTAAATTCTTTTTGGCCACATCTTGATCTCTTTCAGCTTGAAAGGTACTGTAAAGCTCAGAATGATCCGAACGATTTACGCACATTTTTAAGTAATAGTTCTGAGCTGGGGTAGATTTTATCCCAGTGTGTGTGCTGACGGGTTAAAATGTTAATTTGACACATTTATTTACACATGCTTCATTTCAAAGTTATTTCTTTATTTTAGGGACTATGCAAGTAATTTTTGAAAAATCCAGCTGTAAATTGAGCTGAATGCTGGAAAAGAAGTCTGCAATGGACTCTTAAGGGGCCGCTTCACAGATATCTTTTTTCGTTTCTCCTAAAATACTCGTCTTGGTCAGTTGTATGTAGGCGTCACTATGTACAAATGATTGACAGAAAAATTCTCCAATTAGAACAGAACAGTTTAAACAGGGATCAGATATCACTGTTGGGTAGCGATTATATGAGGCGTACATTTCGTTTTGAAGGGAGGGGGGGGGGGAATCAACCCTCTTCCTATATTTGAACGTCTTTTGACCCCTTGTCTTGACCTCAGAAAGAGAGGGGGAAGAGGTGTTTGAAAAAGTGGTAGATATTCTATTTCACTCTATTAAAAAAGAATGAAAGAAAGAGAGGAAAATGCAAATAGTAATAAGAAAAATTCTATGAATCAGTCAGTCACAAAATTAGTATGCAGAAATTTTCAATATCTGGCTAAAACGTTTATTTTTCAGATTATGCGGGATTCTCATTGTTATTTAATTTTTAAATAATTTCAAGAATTAACTTTTCACTACCTAAGAGTTTAGTGTTTAAATGCAATTTTTCAGATATACACACATTGAGCAGGAAAATTCAAAGTAGAGACATTGCATTCTAATTCAACTATGCTGCATTAATATATATGAATTTTAAATCTTAAATTAAATAAAAAATAAAGTACATGGTTAAGAATACTTGAGACATAAAATATTCCAAAAGGATAAAAATAAAATAAAAGTGTTAAATATGACAAAAAAAATCTTAAAAAGATACAAAGTGAAAATATACTGTATTATATTATAATCTACTTATTACACAAAAATGGAACATCAAATGGACAAATTTGGAGATTTTCTAAAAAATGGAATTATGAAAATAAACAATTTATAGGATTTCCTGTTCTAGAACGTAGACAATTTTTTATAAAATTTATTAAAAGTTTATTGTATCAGAGCCCAGCGCAATGTAGCGCAGACCCCTGGCAAATTACTTAGTGGGGCCAAACGTCTCTAACTGCAATATTCGACTACTAAAAATCCTTTTTAAAAATTGTATATAGCATAGAATAATTTATTAGAGTATAAAATGTATGAAAAATAACATGCGAATTCTTTCACATGTAATGTGTATAATTATTTTTAAATTCTCAAAACCTTCTGTCCTTTAGAATAATTTGAATATTTATTTTTTGAATTTAATGTTATTTCCTGACAAATATATCAACTTTGACTGTAAGAAATAAAGTTATTACAATACTAACCTTTTTCGTGAAAAAACATTTAAAGACAAATTTAGAGCAGTATCATTATTTTACACAGAATAACGTTATTTTGAATTGCATAGAGAGGCTCAGGGCCCCTAAGAAGACTTCAACGCCAGCCTGTGGGCAGCCGCCCGCAGGCCCTGCGACGTGACAATAATATGCATGCTTTCGGTTATTGAAGCATTTATAAAAATAATTAAAGAAACATACGTTAATTCTGTATTGGAAATGGAGTTCATCTCTCTCTCTCGCTCATCCTCTTTAATAAAAAGGTATGTGTTGCTGACGACTGGGATCGTTGTCACAGATTAATCTCAGAAAACGAAACATTTGAAGTTACTGAAAAAAATTAATTGCTCGAAAAGTATTTGTCAGAAAATTGTTAGACAAACTGCGTTAGAAAGGTAAAAAATTGTGTTTTTCTTGATATAAATTTCAAATCCACTGATTATGCCATTTTTCAAATATTGAATTTCAAAAATTACCAAATTTCACAATGCATTACCATAGCGAAAACTTCACACGTAAAAAAATAATAATAACAGCAATATGTCAGCACGAGTCACAAATTATAGTAACCGTATTATTCCGTTAAAATATAAAAGTGAATTATGATGTCACGAGTGCATGATTTTTATTTAATTCTCGACAAATACTAGATGCGCCATTCCTTTTCAGTTGTGAATAATATAGGTTTATTCCCGTTATTAAAAAATGTAGCTATAAAACATATAAATCCTCCTCTTTAATAAAAAGGTACATGTTGCTGACGACTGGGATCGTTGCCACAGATTAATCTCGGAAAATGAAACGTTTGAAATTATTAAAAAAATTAATTGCTCGAAAAGCAATTTGTCAGAAAATTGTTAGAGAAACTGCATTAGAAAGGTAAAAAATTGTATTTTTCTTGATATAAATTTCAAATCCACTGATTATGCACTTTTTCAAATATTGAATTAAAAAAATTACCAAATTTCACAATGGAGTACTATAGCGAAAACTTCACGCGTAAAAAAATAATAATAACAGCAATGTGTCAGCACGAGTCACAAATTATAGTAGCCGTATTATTCTGTTAAAATATAAAAGTGAATTATGATGTCATGAGTGCATGATTTTATTTAATTTTTCATCAAATACTAGATGCGCCATTTCTTTTTAGTTGTGAATAATATAGGTCAATTCGCGTAATTAAAAAATGTAGCTATAAAACATATAAATCAATGGAAAACAGTAAGTAATAAATTGTAAACGTAACAGTAAACCGTATTAAAAAAACACAACTTAGTGAAATAAGTATCCGTTTTTATGTTATTTTAGGATATTCCAGGTAAAGGTACAGATTACTTTAAAATACATGGTTAAATTTACCGATATATTTCGTTTCGATTCAAGGTTCTTTTGGAGAAACCGACCAGCGCAGCGGGCGTAGTCTGCTAGTTATATATATAAACCGTAGATTGAAAACGATTTTATATATATATATAAAACCGTTTTCAATCTATGGCTGGATCTAGGTCTCCCCGAAACTTATCCTTTATTTCCTGCTAGTAAAGTGGTAATTAGACTTCTGCAACCCCACCCGAAACCACAAATTCCATTTGAAGTCAACCCGCAACCCGATCTGAACCCGAAATATTTCAACCCGCAACCGATCCGAACCCGAGATGAAAGGAAAGTAAACCATATTTTTATGCATTTATGAAAAGTAATCTGCAATTATATCTCTAATACCAATTTTATCTTTTATATAGAAAAATAGACATATCTATATTCTTTTCTAAATGTATAGTAAAACCTCTGAATAGGGGACGCCTCGGTATCGTTGTATAGAATTCTAAATCGGGTCGGGGCGACTAATTTTCTGTCTGCGGGCCGGGTTCACTCTAAAATAACTCTTGCGGGCAAGATTTGCGTTTTTTGGAAGCCAGGCTGATGGGATTTTCACAAAAATGTGGAACAAGAACTATGTTTCAGCTAAAAATAAATACGTATTTGAATATGAATAAGTATATATTCAATTTACTGCATGAGAAATAAAATGTATATCAGAAATGTGATCATAGATTATTCTTTGTTTGCGGTATAGTTACGAAATTTTTTTTCTTCCCTCGGAATATGAAATACATTAACAATTCGTTTTTGATACACACAAAAACGCATGTATCGTATCTGTGATAATTTATGCACGCATACATATGTTACTTGAGTGTAGATTAGGTGAATGATACGTCTGAATAGTAGACACTTCCACTATTCAAACGTAAAATCTTACACATATTTTAACATTAGGTTTTATTGTGTATAGAATTTTAACTTGAAAATTATTTTTGACATTCTTTTGAAAAATTGGTTTAAACCGAAACCAACCCGTAAGAGTCAAAACAAAACCCGAAACCGTCTAACTGAATCTGCAGTTTGATGAAAATTCGTGCATTAGTTTTTGAGATAGAGCTATTGCGGAAATTGTAAAAAATGCAATATAGCAGCGTCACCTGTCGACCGATTCACACCAAAAATTAATCAGTACCAATTTATATCAGGAACTACCTGAATCTAAAGTTTTATTAAATTCCGTGCATTAGTTCTTGAGTTAGAGCGCCCACAAAATTTTTGTCACAAACAGACAGACATTTTCTATAAACAGTCAAATCGTGTTCAGGATCTTCTAAAAAGTATAAATCCGTCAAAAATTTCCACGAATATAACACTTTCTTGTTGTAAATATAGAAGAAAGTAAAAAAAAAAAAAAAAAAAAAAAAAAATATTATTTTCTTTGTAGAGCTTTAAAATTAGGATTTTCTCTCATCAACTTTTTCTTCCATTCTGAACTACGTTGATTTTATTAATGTATCTTGACTGGAATGTTATTATTGTCAAACATTTTTAAAATTATTGTTTATGTATATCTAAATAGTCATTAATATTGTTGTTATTCTGCATTCCATGAATTTAAAGAATAATCTGAAAATAAAACGTATGTGTTGGCGATTGATCTCAACCACGTAATTAATAAAAGCAGATGGCGCATCGAGTAGGAAAAAAAAAAGGCTAACGTAATAATTTTTCGCCCGCCCCTTTTGGCTGACGTAATCAGAGATAGATATGCTGCTGAGGTAGTATTGTGAGTTTTTGAGTTTAGTTTTGAACATGCGTTAGAATATTTAAAGAAGACTTAATTTTAAAGTCTTGGGCGTTGACCCACAAATTTTTGCTGCGATGAAATATATTCAAATACACAAGTTTTATATGATAAATTTATTACTAGAAAAAAGCTTCTATACAGTTCTATACAGTTGTACTTTCAACTGTGGAAATATTCTAATTTAAGCCGGTTTGGTTGAGATCGCTTCTGCCAACAGAAAAGGTATAATTTAAAATGCGGGAGGTACAGTTCAACCGTGCCACATATTTTGAAAGTGAGTTAGTTTTTTGCACTTATAGTATGATTATTTCTCTGTAAATATTGTAATATAGTTGTGTATGTGTTCTAAATTTAATCTTGTATATAGTCTAAACTTAAGCTTATTGTGTGTGTATTCCAAATTTAAGCAGTGTAAAATGTTTTTAAGTCATTGTATTTAAATATTCCATTAAAATTAAGATTTATTAATTTGTTTGTTTTAAATTTGAAGTCTAGTTTTGTTTTATTTAAGAATAAGAATTAGCCGCCCTGCGAGCACGTCATCGCAGTTTCGCGGCACATTTCTATGTCGGTTTTGTTTACGTTTTTTTTTTCTTTTGAGTTCTGACAGTATGCATAAGTAAATATACTTATTGAATGATTTTAATTGTAAGATAATATAGCTTCAGAAATATCGGCGAATTTTCTAGAAATTCAGCAGGACCCTTGCTTAGCCTAATAACTTTTTGTATGGGCAGTTTTGTGACCTGGTCGAACCTTTAGCTTTTATATCGGGTATTTTTTTTTTTTTTTTTTTTTTTTTTTTTGTACGGGTCAAACTGGGACGTTTTGATCCGTGCAGATGCCTATAAGAGAAGTGAGCTTGAAGGCCACATTTACCTATCTACAGTCATACGTATATGTATTATATGAGTTACTTATACATATTTATTATTAATACATAATTATAAAATTAACTAATATTAACAATGCTTAATGGTATGGTCCATTCTTCATAGGGGACGTTCCTAAAAATAGACGAAATGCCATAGACCAGCTATATCCTACTCTAGAATTAAGGTTATTTAATATTTGAAAAAAAAAAAAAAAAGTTAGAAACCTTGTGTTTATTTTTATGGCAGCAGATTTTTAACATAATCTCAAGTACCTTAACAAATAAAAAAAATAAAAAATTGAAAATTTAATATCTCTATATATTTACATATTTTAAGTGTGTGCACTAATTGCGGGACCGAATGCGGCCTGCGTAGTGAGCACCACTGTGCTAAATCTTTGGTCAGCTAATTAATTCCAACCCCCATTCTTATTTCTATGTAACGAATATTCGGCCATTATTCGATCTATTCGGCCCTTTAGACGAATACTGGCTGTCAGTTGGCATACTTCGACCAAATATTGGATATTTAGCTGAATAAGATTCAAAATAATAAATAATTTACTTTTTAGCTATGCTTTTCTCAAATCCGAAATTGCTACTTTCTGACACATTCCTGCCGTCATTTTCATGCGTTGATTCACAGAATTTAGATACTTTTAAATACGAACTAATATCAGTTTTTTGTATTCTTTAGAAGATTAAGAATGTTTTAGATAATGGTGCTAAAGTTGGATATTTAAACCGATTTTAAAGAGACAACTATGAGGGGAAAATGCAATACATTTATTGAAAAATGCTATTTCAATTCTAAAAAACTTGAATATTAACATCTGCAAATTTAATGCACATATAAAAATGACTTTATTAGTGTGCCAAGAAGATTTGCACCGTTCAGCAGTATTATTTACTTTTTCCAAGAGCAGCCGTAAATATATTTAATTAAAAATATTGAAATAGCTTAAAACTATTTCAACTTTAAATTTTATATAAGTTGCATTGTTATAGGTTGTTTATGTTCGAAATTAAGTGCGACTATAATAATATAATATAAATAAAATTACTTTCTTGCTGTATGTTTGAATTGTGCCTTCGTAAAAACATTGTAAGTTTAATTAATAATACTATATTTCATGTTTTAAATCAGGAATTTTTTACACACAAAACCCTTAAAACTAAATTTTTTTTCATCAAGGTAATTTAGGAGATTATCTCACTGATTACATGGCAGATTAAGCATTATGAGTATAAGCATTGAATGTAAGAAATTACAAAAGTACCAGACTGAATAGTAGAAATGAAAAATATTCTTTTATTTTAATAAACATAACGTACCCCATCCTGAGTTACAGAAGATCATATGTTGACATTTCTGAGTATAAAATGATAAAATAGAAATTCTTAAATTTTTTGTATTGAAATAAGATTTGAAGAAACAAAAATCAAACATTTAACATTGGTAATAATGAATTTCTATTTTAGCTAAAATGTATATGAAATATATATATAACTAGAGAAAAAAATCATGCTATTTGTAATTTAGATTAGTCTTGTTTTATTAAATAGCATCAAGTTGTTTAAAATAATATAAAATAAATACAAACTGAAACTGTTAAAAATTTTAAACATAAAGACATAAGATCAATTTTAATTTAACTTTATTTACAATTGAACATTAAAAAAAAATTATAATCAATATACATATACAATAGAGAATGAGAGAGTGGGGGAGGGAAGGAGATTTGGTCATATACGTAACATGGCATAATAAATTCATTGCATAACACTACATATTTGTATAATATAACATATGGATTGAAAACGAAGAAAACTGCAACAAAACATATTGAAATATTTGACAATATCCCCTTTAAAAAAAAGGAGGGGGGAAACTGGTACACAACAATGAAACAATTCAAATGTTTTCAAAATTATCGTTATGTGTATTAATTAAGAAATAGACTCCAAAGCATTATATATATTTAAAAATAAAACAGTAAAAGTATAGAAATTTTATTAATGAATAAAAGTTGAATTAATGAGTTTTTTTAATGAATAAAACTTGCATAGTATATGCAATCATTAAGCAATTTGGTATATTTATATAAGACCAACATTCTATTAAACAACAGTAAGTTAAAACATATTTTAAATATATATACATTGCGTAACTCACTGTATAATGTTCAAATGCTTTTAAGTTTAATTTCCCTCTGTTTCTGAGCTTCAATTATGTACTCGGGATTTCTTATAGGCATGTTACGGGGATAGCGTGGATCTAGGATTTCCGGCAATAAACAATCAAAGTAAAATTTTTTTAATTTTTCTTCCATATTTGATTTCCAGAAAGATTCGTCTCTTTCAATCCTCTCCATTTTCATCCCCTTTGGAGTCCAAACAACAAATAAACAGTATTTACGTTTCGATATTTTCAGCTGACCTTGGACTTGGTAATAATATATATGCTTCTTATTTATATTTTGAACAGTTTTATTTTTTTTATTTATTCTCCAGACAGTAATTTTTCTAGATTGTATCCCTTCCTCAGGAGTGAGATTAATACAAGACGATGGACATTTAATTTCAACTATTCCATCATCTTCGATAAGGCCATCCGGAGTTGCAGCTAAAAATGGGAAATCTTCATCTATAAATAATCCACATGGTTTTATCTTGATATTTAATTTATCCAGTTCTTCTAATGCATCCCTTTCATGCTGACTGCCGTACTTCATATCAATGGATTTGTAAGTTCCGTAAAGAATTTTCTGTACTATGTAATCGCAATTTGTATGAGGCAACTTGTTACAAACGTTGCCAAAATAAGAGGCAGTCAATCTTTTACGTCTCTCCTCTAACCAAACATGGGACAAACTTTGAATTTCTGTTTCTGAAAAAATTTTCTGGCGTTCATCGTTATTTATATTCAATTTTTCCAAAAATGATTTCCTTTTCATTTGAAACAAGTCTTGTTCCATGTCCGGTTTTTGGGCATTATTGCCGTAGGCAGAATCTACTACATTTGTAAAAAGCCTTCGTCGCTTATGAATTTTTTTTCGGGCTAAATCGGCAATTCTCCGCTTATTTCTTCTTTCTTCGGACCTTTTACAAAATCTACCAGGGCTACAATTAAACATAGCTTTATGTAGCTTGTAAACTGGCATTTTGCTGTTATGCGAAACAACAGCAGCGCTGCATCTTGCTTGGTACGATCTTTTCAAGCAATAATTTATTCTCTTTCCTCCCACAAATTTTGCAATTATGCTGTTGAATTCTTCAACAGCATTATTATTTACATCCTTCAATAAACTTCTAGAATGGTCAGCAAGAGAATTCATCGTTTCCATTAATTTGCAGAGAAGACCACTACATTTAAGACTAGGGATGTAATTTTTGTCTGTCTTTCCTCTACAAAAATATTTATCACATTTGTCGTGACTACCAAATACATGGAACGGAACGTTTATTAAATCGTCTCATAATTTTTTTACATTTTCAATTCCGGAATTTCCATTTTTTCTATGTTTAACTGCTTGTGTTACAGCTGTTCTTATTCGTAAAATTTGATCGGCAATCAACCTTCTTAGTGTAATATTTCCAAATTTACTTTTTCTGGCTAGGTCTTTAAGCTTATTACACATATTTCGCAGAAGGTGATTTTTGCACTCAATTTTTTCTACTGTTAATTCGTCATAAGGTCTGGAATCCAAGATTTTTTTGTATACATTGCTATCCCCGTCACCTATAAAGCTGGAATATTTAATGCCATACATCTCAATACTTTTTGAAAACCCTTCCATAACGATATCGGCTTCCATGCCAGAAGAACTACCTTTCCAGTTTCTGAAGCATTTGTGTTCAGAAGGTTCCAGATCCCGATTAAATGCTCTTGCGCGCATTACACAGTATTTGTTTCTTATACCAAGAAACAACACCTTCTTCGTCTCGTATCCAACAATGGCAGCCTTAAAGATACAGAACATTAAAATAAATATAAATATTAAAAAATACAGAAAAATAATAATACATAAAAACTACAGAAGTACTTGACTCAGCACGCAGAATATGTCAATTGTTGAATTCAGACATTTTAATTCGGAAAGTATTTCTGCAGCTCCGTGGTGTCTCTGTGCGTGTGCGTGTGGGTGGGGGGTGGGGGGTGGGGGCATAGAGAGAGCGGGGGGGGGGGGGGGGGAGTTGCATTTCTAGACCATTAATAAGCACAAAATCACAAATCTTCCAGAAAAGACGGCATTTCAATATTCCGGAAAAGGAATTTTCCCCTCCATGCCGATCCTTGAATTCAACAATGAATATATAATATGCATAATGTCCTGTTTTTTAGGATTTCGTCCATCTCACGAAACCCTATTACTCCCGCTCCGTTGTCTGTCCGTCACAGAGCGGTTCTCAGAAACTATATAACTTACAGGCATGGAAATTTGTGTACTTATAGCTAAATACCTACTATGAAGATCAAAATATTAAAATTTGAAAAAATCGTATTATTTTAATATATAAAGATAAAAAACCTAAATTTCAACAGCCTCTTCCAATTAAATTTAAACATTTTTCGTTATAGCAGTTGCCAACAATTAAAAATCCACGAAAAATTCTTTCTACAACAATTAATTTTCTACGCTATAGGTTTAAATATCTATTTTATATAAACTACTTTTTTTTTAATATCGCATTTAGTCCCCATGACAGATATTATTGTGACAGAGTAAAATAGCGGTCTTCTCCAGCTATCGGGCTGGTTCAGATATCCGAAAAAACGAGAAAAATAGACCGGTAAATTTTTACTTTATAATAAACATGACTTTTTTTTTTTTTAAATTGCTAAATGAGATTTAATTGGATTTATTAAAGAAAGGATAAAGTGTTTTGAAATGAATATTAAACTAAACCCTTTATGCGATCTTCGATCACACTTACCCACTTGTTTTGGATTGTTATTTAAACGATATAATACGGGCGAGTATATACATAAGTAAACCTATAATAATGCGGGGGGGGGGGGGGTGGAAATTTATATGATCCATTATTTATTATTATTAAAATAAAGTAACAAATAGAGCAGAGAGAGTTTTTAAAAACTTAGTTTTAAAGATTTTAAACTATGGGTACTGTGGGGAGCGGAGCAAAAAGAAAAAGAAAAATTTTGAGAGGAGGACGAAAATTTAGATAAAACTTTAACGAATTTTATATGATCGATTATTTATCTTTACAATAAATTAACAAATAGAGCAGAAAAAGCGTAAAATGTTTTTAAAGAGTTTTAAAGATTTTAAGCTTTGGGTACAGTGAGGGGGGGGGGGGGGTCAAAAGTGGACAAGCGAAATTTCGTGGAAAGGTGGTTTTTTAAACAATATAACAATATTTTTAAATAAATAAAAATATCGTTAATAAACTTAATGTGTAAGAGTTAGCACAGCTATTACATAAAAATTAATGTTATTTTAGAAATTTCATAATTTTTCTCTTACTAATAATCGAAATAACTTACCGCGCCCGATAGAGATGCAAAATTTGTTCTGTAAGAGCGTTTAGCCCAACTTCCGTCAACGATGACTGTAATGAGAGGTATACCCTCTGAGTCAACATCACCACGTTGAATCGCTAATTTCTTTTCTTCTGAAGCAGCTATTTCCATCTCTTTTAATGCAGTGGCTTCCCAGGCATCTGACAATTTATCTTGTTCCTTTAGGAATGTATTTTCGGACATTGATGGTATATTTGCAGCAGAAAGAAATTCATTCAAATTTGAGAAACCACCACCAATACTCATTATACCAGTTACAGCTGCAGTATTAGAGTTCATCATATTATTTTGCAGGCATTCTGTCCAAATGACTTTTGAATAATTGCACATTTGGCATTTCAATTTAATACCACTTATTAGACCATATCTTTTCTCAGATATTATTTTCATGTCCGAAAATGTGCATCCTATTGGACTATGTTCATTTAGTTGTCGAAGTTCCTGGAAGAAATAATTTATGTCAATTCTTCTTCTTCCAGAAATTATTTCAGAAGAGATTTTCTGAATAGGATCTTCTGGAATAAGATCTTCCAGGATATGGTTTTCTGGAATAAGATCTTTCTGAATAGCATCTTCTGGAATAAGATCTTCCTGAATAAGATCTTCTGGAATAAGATCTTCCTGAATAAGATCTTCTGGAATAAGATCCTCCTGAATAAGATCTTCCTGAATAAGATCTTTTGAAATAAGATCTTTCTGAATAGGATCTTTTGGAATAAGATCTTTCTGAATAGAATCTTTTGGAATAAGATCTTTCTGAATAGAATCTTCTTGAATAAGATCTTCCTGACTAGGATCTTCTTGAATAAGATCTTCCTGACTAGGATTTTCCAGAATAAGATTTGAAGGTAGATTTCCTGAAGAAATTTCAGCTTGTCTGCAATAAAAAAAATATATAATTAATAAATACCTTAATAATATTAATCATTCTAAATATGAAAACATAAGATGTCTGTGGAAAAGAAACATTGGACATTTTAAAGTTTGTTACTATATTTCAATATGAAGATGGTTTCCTAAATTTATTTTCTTCTTAGACAATCTGGTGATTGAAATATATATATGGACTGTGTCTTTTCCTCTTTTTTTTTACTCGATTGTACATAAGAAAGCAGACACTTTGTCGAGATTTCTTTTCTTCAGACAAATCTTTTACAGTATTGAACAAATATTTTAAAAAAGAAAAAAAAAAGATACTTTGGGAAGTACCGTATACCTCAAGACTCGTATACAAGTCCCAGCAAATTTTAAGAGTACAATTTAAAAGGCAAAATGAATTACATGCTTTTAGGGATCACGATAAAAAATTACATGTAATTTTATGATTGAAAAATAATGTCGGTCTATTCTTTCCTTCTGTATTTGAAAAATTCGATCCTCGATGTTTCTTTTCTTGCACTATTTGCATAGCTCTTTTTATATGGGTAAAATTACTAAAATAAATGTCGCATAATCTGGAGATATTCTGTGCTAAAGAAAGTATATTTATGGAGAGGTGTTGTAATTTAATATAAACTAAAAGATTTCTTATTGTCTAAACATCGAAACTTTTTTAGTTATAATGTTTCCGAAATTTGTGATTAATTTTGGTGCTAAAAGTGTTGATATTTAGTTGTGAAAAGCAGTGCTTTTCTTGTCACCTTTTTTTTTTTTTTTTTTTTTTTTTTTACTTCGAAATCATATGGTTGAAAACGAAATTCGCCAAAAGTGACTTTCGGAAATTAATTTTTTCAAAGTGTTAATATTATTAGTATTTTAAAAAAAAAGAATTGTACCGTTGGAAAAAAAATGAACGTAACATGTAATCTGATATTATTCGTTTTTACATATTTTGATTTCTGAAATTGCGGCGTAATTTTGAAGTATGCCGAAAAAAGGAAAAATAGAAGAAGAAGGTCGTCGGGTAATTAATAATACATACATATATATTAATACATACATACATACATATATATATATATATATATATATATATATATATATATATATATATATGACAATATCATATTAACTTCTAATACAATGTATACTTTCTTAAATGCTAGTATAATACATGTATTATTTTTTATTAAATGTTCTACCCTCTCCACTTAAATCATGTGTATTTAATTTTTAACAATGTTTGTAGAAACATTAAATGTAGTTTCAAATTTTAATTAATATTAATTTTAAATCCTTAGCATCTTAATTTTTATAAAATCATAGAATATTCACTAATTTTCCCATAGATGGAAGCATCTTATTAATTCATTTGAGTACTTGTTTGGTGTTCTATTTTAAATTTTCTACAGAAGGAGCTGATTCTTTATTGGTTTGTGTTTGGCTTTGCTGTACAATAATATTCCTTGGTCAATCATCTTTTAAAACTTATTTTGGCAACATGTAATGATTTTCTCCAATTCATTGCCTGTATTATGTGTTGACTCCTGTTTGGATTATGTATTTTATCTGGTATCTGTTTTTTTTCCCCTATATACTTTTTAATCTTGTTGTATTTTGAACTTTATGATTATATTTCAGTTTTTTTTCTCTTTTTTATGGGTAAGGTTTCTTTCCTTTTTAATATTGTTTTTATTTTTTGAACGTTATAATTTTTTCACAGTTTATTTCTCTATTTTGGTGTGGTAGTCCCAAAATCATATTCTTTAGCAATGTTGCGGCTAATATGATGATGAAACCACACATTTTATTTGTGGTAATTTAGGCATTTGGGACATGAAGATTCTGTCTAAATTCCACAAATTTCATTTTTTCAATTTTTAATTTAATTTCTTCTTCTTTCTTTCTTTCTTTCTTTTCTTTTTCTTTTTTTTTTTTTTTTTTCTTTTTCTTTTTTTTTTTTTTTTTTTTTTTTAACTATGTATATGGAATCTATATTCAGAGTGTTGGGGAACAATATTGTTGTCAATTATTACATTCTAATTCATAATTTCATAGTTTTTGTTGGTGTTTCGGTAATGTTTCATTAATGGTTATATATATATATATATATACACTTGTTATTGTTCCAACTCTCTGAAATTTTTATTAGTCAGGATATTAAAAATAAAATTTTAATATCCTATGTTTAAAAAAAAAAAAAAAAAAAAAAAAAAAAAAGCTATTTTCTAAATTTTTGTTCTTTAAAAATATAATATTTCCTAAGCCTGTGTATAATTTTCGAGCTAAAATATGAGCATTTAGTTGTAAAATGAAGTGTTTTCTTCTCAGTCTCTTTTTTCAGATCGAAATCATATGGGATTTTTTTTTTCGCCTCAAACTGATTATTTACATTTTTATGCAATTACATTGTAATATGGTATTACATTTTTATGCAATTTTTAGTGTTTTTGCCGCGTTTCGAGGCAATAGTTTGACATACCTAAAAGGAATTCGGTTTCAATCCTTTACCATAATACGGTAAATTTTGTTCTTTTTTAATTATCCGTGAATTTTTTATGCGACTTGTAGCGTTTTTTCGCGTTTTGCGGTGATTTTTTAACATGTAAAAAAATACGGTTTCAATCCTGTTGCTCTTTATGATAAATTTTGTTCACCCTGATTTTGTAATTTTTCGCCAATTTTTTATGCAATTAAAAAAACTTTTTCGTTTTATGCAATTTTTTGACATTTGTAAAAGAAAAAAAAATAATAATCCAGTTTTAATTTTTAAGCCCGAGATAATAAATTTTGTTCACAACGATTTTTTAATTTTTTGCGATTTTTTTACATTTTTTCCTGAAACGGAAACACTTTCGCTAAATTTCGATAATACTATGATAAGTTAAAAGAATACCAAATTTGATCCTATAGCAATGTAAACGAGATGTGGAAAATTTGAATTTAATCTGGATCGAAATAAAAAACAATAACTCAAGGTTCGTTTGATTCTAGACCGTAGCGGGCACAGCCAGCACGAGTGTACGTTGCCGAAGATACTGAAGCCCTCCAACCCCAGGTTCATTCGAGGAAAAAAATTTATTAGTAAAGCGGGCGAAGCTCCGTTGGTATTGTTATAAATGAAACTGATTTTTTTTTTTTTTTTTTTTTTTTTTTGGGGGGGGTTCCGATACCTTGCTTACGGCCGTATATCTTATTGCAAAAATTAGAGAAAATATAATACAGAGAAATTTAAAAAGGCGTATTTATCCTCATTACGCGATTCTCAAGATGTGATACATACATTTGGGGCCTAATAGTTATTTAAAACAAATAAATGTACAGGCGGCTGCGCTAGACACAATTGGTCAGTTAGAAAATGTTTCTTTTGTTGCAACAAAATTATCGCAAAAAAGCTGCATACTGGTAGCTTAAAAATTAACTGAATTATAACAGATCAAAGATTGCTGACATTCAACCAATTTTTTCCAGCATTTAAAATGATATTCCAACCGAGAAAATAGACCCAATTTACAAATTAACCATGTTTTTATATATATATATATACGAAATATGTGATAACAAGTGTGAAAAAAAAATGGGTCACAAATACGTCCCAATAAAAGACAGAGATCATGTAAAGAATTAAATGTTATTTCTACAAATATATATCTTTAGTTGAGTAGGTAATGCATATAGAATAATACAAGAAATATAAATAAATAAATAAATAAATAAATAAATAAATAAATAAATAATCTGAAGTTCGCTATTGAGTCTTTTAAAATAATTTCCCTCTAAATATTTAAAATAAGGCGAGATTGCAATTTAAAAGAAAAAAAATGTAATATTTCTATTCTGGTATGTGGTCACCTATCACAATGGTCAATTTACAAGTAGCAGAATTAATTCAATTTTAAAGGTATAGGTATGCGGTTTTTCGAAATGATCTTGTTACAGCAAAAGAAAAAAGTTCTTAACTGACCAATTTCGTTTGCAGTGGTCATATAAAAATGTATAAATTGTAACTTTTTAAAATTTAATAGCAGAACTATTTCTTTAATATAATCTTATTCCCTACCTTATTTTAACCCCTTTTGCAATTTTCACTGACTATTTCCCCCCCTCCAACAGGTAATAAATAAATAAATAATAAATAAATCCCGTTTGAATCTTTTGGGACACCCTGTATACTGCTAGCTATCATAAAACAGATCTTCTGTGTTGAGAAGAACGGGAACGGCAACCTCCATAGCCTATGCGAATATCTCCTACTATCTATATATATATATATATATATATATATATATATATATATATGGTAGGCAATTTTTATTAAGAAAATCACAAAGGATTAATAAAAAAGTGTGTAGACAGTGATTTTTTATATTCACTTATTTTGCTATTTTTTTTTTCCTATATATGTTTGTAAATTTGTAGATTATACAAAAACATTATCATGCCGCATGACCATTTCATAATCGAAGAAATTTCTGAAAAATATAATTTATAAGGAAAATACACATATATATGCGAAAATTTAATTTTCAATGATTATTATTAAAGTTACTTTTGAAAGTGGGTTACTGCGTAAAGTATAACAAACGTAAACATTAATTGTAAAATTATGCACATACACACACATGTATATATACTACATATAAAACTAAATACTTGCCATCTGAGATTTGGTCAGATTTTGTTGATAGAACTTGTTTGATGTATTTTAATTTCAAAGATATATATATATGGGTGTGTGTGTGCGTAATTCTAAACTTTAATACATGAAATAGATAATATATGAAATAGCAACATATTTCGAATACAGTCAAATTCGATCATAACGAGGACGGGTGTACCACAATATTTTCGCGTTACAGTTTTATTTATAACCAAGTTTAAAGTAAGCTTGTAAAAGAACCTTTAAATTATAAAAATACAGAATGATTGCTGTGTGATATATTTCATTTCTATATTATTAATAACTGTTGATATTTATTTTAAGTTTTTTTTTTTTTTTTTTTTTTTTTTTTTTTATAAATAGGATAAAATTTTATAAAACTAATTTTGATTTTGATCAGAAGTTATTTTTCTTTAAAAGCTACTATTTTATTTTATTTACTGTTAAATTTATTTTAATTTTTTGAGGAAGAACATTCATATCATATGCCCTTTTCTTCAAATTAATTCAAATATATCAGAAAAAGAAAGACGCCACTATTTTTTTATCTAAAAGAAGCTAATTCTGAGGAACGATTACAATAATGGCGATCTCTTCAAGATAATTTACGCAATTTCATTGAAAGTGTTTTACACACTTAAATGATCATATTTTACGCGTATTAAAAAAAAATAGAAACATCTTTGTGAGCTTCCAAAAATTATACTTATTTTAACAGCGTTTCCCTCGTTACAACACTATATTTTCTGTTATGTATTTTTATATTCCACCAAACATTTATTTTTGTTCGTTAAAACGAGGCTGCCATTACAACCCAGCTCGCTAAAGTCAAATTTGGCTGTTTTATTTCAAATTAATAAAGTAATAAAAATAATAAACTAAACGCTTACCTTTTTCTCCATGTTGCAAGATTTCCGCCTCTATTCTTTTTTCTTCGAGTAGTTATTGTAAGAGTATGACCTTTTTGCTTCATATAACGGTAGCTCATTTTAAAAAATATATAAGTAGCTTTATTTAATAATTGAACATATATTTCATGTGTGTATATATAAATAAAATTTCTATTAAAATATCGAAAAAAAAAAAAATATATATATACAAGGAAAGTAAATATTTCACACTACTAAGATAAAGGTTTCATTTTTTCTGACTTGCCTCTTTGAAACGAAAATTCTGTTTATAGTAATTCTGTTCATAGTGTATATACTTTTCTTTCATGGGAGGGCATTTTTAACCTAAGGGGATGAGGGTGTAATTGGACCTCTTTCCCCGTGTCCTCGGACGGGAGAAGGAGGGAGTGTGAAGTTGCCGTAAAAGCTCATAAATCAGTTACATCTCACCCACACAGATTTCACCCCTGTGACTTCCCCCTTCAGCCGGCGAAGGCGGGTATTTTAAGGAAAAAAACTACTTTTTTACAATTTTTTTTGTACAACTATGCAAATCACACTTAATCTAATTTGTGTAAAATTAAAAGGAAATTATATTTGGGAAGTTTGAACTTTCATAAATCCGAATTAGTTTTTAGAATTTTAGAGTTGTTTGTTTTTCAGCTTTTATAAGCTTTTAATCAGAAACTACCACATTTTTTGCTGAATCAAAAAATGTGGTTTTTTTCAATTTCATTTACCACTAAATGACTAAAGTAAACGAAAAAGTACACACAGACACGGATCAGAAAGGGTTTCAAGTATCCAAAGCAAAAAAAAAAAAATGGAAAATCTTTAAATGCAAATGAGAAATCGCACTAGGACTGTTACATTGGTTTAACATTAGCTACGAAAATCCAGAAGCTCTGTGAAGCGGCCCCTTAAGCAGTGGTATGTTTAATTGATTTATTATTATTATTTCTTTTTCTTAAAAATAAAAGAATATGTGAGCATGTAGTTTTATAGCTTTTATTGAATTGTCATATTTTTGCATTTAAGCATATTTATGAATTGTTGTGCTCTTGTGCTTTGGAACATTTTTACTTATTTATTTATTTAAATGGGCAATTCCATTGTAACAGACTAATTGACATAGCGGAAAAAAAGGCTTTATCTCATTTGAAAAATAATAATTATGTAATTCAACAAGGGCTACAATTAGCATGATGATATTTATTAGAAGATAAATTAATATAGTTATTATGAATAAATTATTTAATGTAAATAATTATGGTTAAAAAAATGTTAATGTAACAGACAAACATGAATTACCATGCTTTTCAGATACCTTGATGTTTATCGATATATTACTTATAAAACAATTTACAATTTATTATTATAAAAATGTATTTTCATTCAGAGGGCGTTCTGAAACATATATCTTTCTCAAAATTTGACTGTTGCCATAAGATAGTCATGAAAAATATGTAATCTTACCTGTAACAGACCAACATTTAACATGTAACAGACAAACAAATAAACACGTAAACAGAAGCGATTATAATGAATTTTATTGATTTTGACTATTCAAAATTTTATAAAATGCATTGCAAATATAAAAAATATAGGTATAATACTATCAGAAAAAATATATATTAACTATTTGATCTAAAATATAAAATTCTAGAAATGGTAAATTGGCTTGGAATTGCCCAAATGTTTATATTCCATGGCTGGTTTTTGAAAACTGATTTTTTTTTTGGTAATTTCTAAAATATTCAGTTAACATTGATAGATCACCCAAATTAATTTTTGTATTTGTACCCATACAAAAAAAAATTCAGCCCGGCCCGATACAAAAATTAAAAGTTCTACTAGCATACCTGTCAAAAGGCAATAAATATCTTTTTAGCAGTCATATAAGTATAGAAAATCTTCATTTTATCTTAAAGTACATTTAATTCAAACTATTTTTTTTCAGAAGAAATAAACCATAATTTTATGTTAAATTTTTTGGTACTTTTCGGTTAGCCGGGTGCCAGTGACATATGTACATATATAAATACATATGTATATACATATATATAATATGTATTTGCAGATATATGGTATATATATACATGTACATATATCAGTGGTAGAGGTCTACACGGGCCGAAATTTCCAGGCTTGGCCTGATACAAAAATCAAAAGTTCGGCCCGAGCAAAAAAAAATATTGGCCTGACCCGGCCCGATTTAAAAGTAAGTTCGTCCCGGTATAAAAGCTAAAAGGCCGCCCCAAGTTAATTTCCACAAAACATTGATTTTTACGATGATTTGGTTAAAAATTTGCCTTGTAGGAGTAGATCTAACCAAAAATTCCTATCTAAGCTCTTTTTTTTTTTCATGTTTACAATCTTCATTTTTATAGAAGTGCCGCAGTCTGCGATATTTATTTTTTTAATAAATCTCTATTTGTTGTATGTATGTGTTTAAGTTATCATTAATATTGTTAATCCATATTCCATGTATTGAAGTGTTAAAAATCAGAAAAATGCTATACATTAAAATCTTCTTCTAAGACGGAATTGCATAGAGAAAAAAAAAAATGAGTTATAGACAATTTGCCTTCTTAGCAGGTGTAAATATATTATATATTCTTTTCTTACGTATTAGTATATTCATTTTGCATGGATCAACACATTTTTCAGTTTAAGACAGGATTCCGTCATAAGCTGGTTCTTTTTCACACGTTTCACTATATTTTAATTTAGCCATATTTTAATAAGTGTACAAATCTACTTATCTTTAAAAATAATAAATTTTAATGTTTAATTGTAGAATAATGGCAATTTAAAAATATTTGCATTTTTTTCAAAGATTTTTGTGCCAGGTCTTATTTTACTGACCTTCGAACGGACCAGGCCAAGCCGAGGCAATGATTTTTATAGGGTCAAAACCAGGACTGAAAATTTTGGGGTGTGAAGACTAGGAAGGATGAAACCAGTCCCGGCTCTGTACGGAAAAAATAATTTAAGACACGGCCTGATCCTTCAGGAAAAAAGAAAGGCCCGAACCCGGGCCATAAAGAGTAATCACTAGGCCCAAGCTCGGCCCAAAACGAGTGGAGACCAGTCCTAGCCCGAGTGCAGTGAAGGAAAATAGGCCCAAGCCCGGCCTGTGCAGATCTCTAATTAGTGGTGCCTGGCTAACCGAAAAGTACCAAGATTTTAAGTATATTGACATTTATTTTAAATGTAAACAAACATTCTGCAGCACTTTTTGATTATTAATATTCAGGGCTGAAACTAAAGGCAGCACAGAGGGGGCATGTGCCCCGGGCGCCAGAATGGAAGGCATGGGGGACGACAAATGACCATTTGGTTTGTTGCTTGATACAAAAAAAAGTATATGAAATTTGGGCAAAAATGTTTTGTAAGTTGGAAAATTCAAAAGAAAAACTGAGAATTCATGGGACACTAAAAAATAAAAGGTAGAAAATTCACATAATGAAATACTTATTAAAAACTTAATTTTTTTTTTTTTTTGTTCCGATTCACTATTATAATTTGGAATTTAGGTTCAGGAAAGTATCTAAACATATTAGTCTATAAATAGGAAGTGCAGTATAAATGACAGCTCCATGAAACTGTATGTAGATAACATACAAAGATGTTTTACAGTATTAGAATTCATTGTTATATTCTTACAGAAAATTCTGGTTTTTCAGTTCTTAAGACATTGTGACTTATAACACTAGGACTTTAAACATCTGTTCAATTGTAATGTAATACTATAACTACAGTAAAATCTTTCTGTAATAGAATCCTGTCTTAAATGAAAAAAATACACGGATCCAACAGTAACAATAGCATCAATTCTATTTGCTAAGACGAAAACTTGTATAAAACTGAATTTTGTCTTGTTCCTTTTGATTCTGTACTCACAGGTTTTATTGAATAAGTATTTGACAAAGCACAGAGTTCACTATTACGTATTTTATGATTACATATTTTTCAGTTTAAAATAAGTCAGCTATTAAAAACTTAGTAAAATTATCTTTGTAAATTTACTTTGCGAGAAAGGTAGGGTTAGTGGGGGTGCCAAAATCCCTGTTTGCCCTTGTGAAAAAAAAGCTAATTTCGGCCCTGAATATTTAAATTCTAGGTATCTCTAAACTGTGTTATATCAACACTATTGTCGTCAAGCGTAATAGTTAGTGCCAAATGGGGAAAAAAATTGAGCTTCAAGCAAACGGAAAAAATAATTAAAAGAAAAAGAATGAAAAGCAAAACCTGTTTTTACCTTACTATTAAAAAAAATAATTGATATCTCCATCGTCAATTGACGAAATTTGTTCAAGTTTTCAGCAAGTTCAATAATAGTAAATTAGGCTGTGTAACAAACTTTTATTAAAAAATAATCAATTATTAGAAAATGAGAGCATCCCCACAAAAAAGCAACTGCAAAGAAAAAGGAGAGAACTATCTGTGGTTTTTGTTTTGTTTATTAAACTATTTGCAGTCGGAAGTCGCCGAACGTTATCAGAATAAGATCATCAGCTTCTGATGGTATAGATTAAATACTGTATTTTTCTCTGTTTGATTATTGCTTCGGTGACGAAAAGGTGCTTTTAGCAGTAGTCAGGGGAGTTAACATAAAACTACATATTTTAAAAATGTTTTCATAATGGTTTATTACATAACATTTTTCAGTAATATTTTGCTTGTTTAAATTTTTTTGTCATTTGCATACCTTAAATCTAACATGTCTTTTGTCAAAAAAAATCTCCCTCCACCCTTAAAAAAAAAAAAAAAAAAAAAAAAAATACAGGAACACCGCTCTAGTTATGCTACAGTAGTTTCGGCACAAAGTCTCTATATGATATCCATATATATATATATATATATATATATATATATATATATATATATATATATATATATATATATATATATATATATACATATATATATATATACATATATATACTATATACTAATATTAATTTAATTACTAGTTTTTATATTTAATAATTATTATTAATTTATATTTAATTTATTTTTATATTAATTTATATTTAATTTATTATATTTAATTACTAGTTTAAATTTTTTTGTGTGTGGCATTTAAGTGAAAATATTTATACGTAAATTTGAGTTCCTTGGGTGCGGCACTATACATTTTTAAAAAAGAGATTTTTACAGGTGTGCCGCTTACGTGGATATACTTTTTTTTGAAACAGATATTCATTGGTACGGCTGATATTCCCAATAATACGGTAGATATGTAAGTATATTAAGCCCTGACATTATTTTAATGGTTAAAAAAGCATTTTCTCACCATATTACATATTTGCCGTGTGTTCAAATACTGCACACATTGTTATTTTCTTTTTGAAATTTTTACTCCATACAAAAATAAGTCTTATTTTAGAGCATTATAACTTATAAGTTTGATAAATCATAGCTTTTATAAAAATAAATCTTATGCTCTCATAACAAACACCAATTCAGCATAAGTGCAACAAGTATTTTAAAATGAAACACCAGGGGTCGATCCAGGAAAAATTTGGGGCCTATTTAGGGCCCCTTCAATAAAATCTATTTAATGAAATCGGCCCCTTCACAAAAATCAATTTGATAAAATGGGGCCCTTCACAAAAATCAATTTGATAAAATGGGCTCCTTCACAAAATGCTATTCCATAAAAACTTACTATTTATTATTTATTTATTATTTTGTGATTTTTAAAATATGTAATTTGTAAACAAGCAAGTTCACCAGAGAGGAAAACTTCAGCAAAAGGATTTTCAACGGTTTTTGTTTTTAAATGCTTGGTCTGAATTTGATTAACTGGATATCAACTTTCGCCACAAAATGTTATTTTTCACAAAAATATAATAAATTTCACAAAAATAACCTTTACTTTTCACAAAATGGGCCCCAAGAAAAAAAAAAACCTGCATCGACCCCTGAACACACAAGTTGTAGTTTGTTAATCTGTAAAGTATAGGATTGCTGTACTAAATCTGGTGCAGCGGAACGGCAAATACCGTTTAGTGTCAAACCAATATTGATGACTAAAATTGTGCTTCTACAGAAACTTCTCCATCAAGTGTTTCCTTCACTAACGCAACCCGGTATCCGAACCTGAACACAGCGAAGTATAGAAAGATGTACGCTAGGCATAACTAGAAGAGACAGAAAGAGAATAACCTGGATGAGAAGTTAGACGAAAGTTTTTGACGTCATTGAAAGAATTAAACGTCTAAAATGGAAAATGGGTGGGGCACATTGCAAAAAGATAAGACAGTAGATGGAGCACAAACACCCTACAGTAGTATCCCAGTGATGTAAAACGACCAAGAAGATGACCTCAAGTAAGATGGAGTGACGAAATCAGATAAGTGATCAGTGTTAATTGGATGACTAAAACCACTAGACAGGAAACAATGGAAAAATCTGGGTGAGAATCCAGCAGTGGATTGAAAACAGTTGTTGATGATGATGATATCTAATCTTTATTTAGCATACTTACGCCTTACACATTACTAAATACATACTGGATCTTTACTTTTTATATTTTAATCAAGTTTTACATTTTCTTAATATTTAGTACTTTATTGTTTTACTTAATAATTTACTTTATTATAGACATATTCATTGTAATTTCAAATGCATTATTACATTCGTATTACTGCTTAAAAAATGTAAATAAACCAGAAATCTGCAAATAATTCAAAAATTTGCACAATTTCAGTGTTATGATGGACTCATGTGGATTTGGGGAGTCTACTGTAGTACATTTTGCTTGTAATTACCATCATTTTTAATTATTAAAAATATGACATTATCATCAGTTATAAATATTAAGATTTTTTTTTTTTATTAGACACAAAACAAGGCGGGTGCTTTCATGCTGTATGACGTTTTTCGACATAAAATAAGATGTGCTTTTACTTTTTCATAGTTGTTCAAATATCCCATAAGGCTTAAATAGTAAAGTTCCTAAAAATAACTTAATAAATTTTACTGTAAGATCTTTTGAAGAAACAAACAGTAAGAAATTATTGTATATCTTGCGTATATATGCTGATTTATTCATTTTGAATGAATGTGATGCACTTATAAAGTTAGGTAGAAATGTATATTTTTTCTTTTCTTCTTTACAGACGTATGCCGAGCAGAAATTTCTGTGACAACAGCAAGGTGGAAGAAACCAGATTGTTGCAAAGAAAAAAAAAAATTGTTTTGTGATGTGGAAAGTTGTAAATAAATATTTGTTTTGTATTTTATTGTGGAAAGTTATAAATAAATATTTGTTTTGTATTTTATCGTGAAAGTTGTAAATAAATATTTGTTTTGTTTTTAATGTGAATTTTTTTATTGTGCAATTTGTAACATTAAAGAATTTTTTAAAAATAATAAGATTATTCAACAGCGGTTATCATTTTCCCCATACTATCTTTCATGACATTGTGAAATATATTTTTTTATTTTTATTCCTTTACTGATTTCCAATTAAAATGGGAGTAAAATTTTAAAATTTTCAGGTATTCACTTCTGATGACTTTTGCATAAAGATTTAATTTTTGTATGTCATATAATTTAAGTTTATTATTTTATATTGAGCACTTAGTGTAATATGTGCAATTATTTAAAATACAGAAGTTGTTTATTCATTAAAGTTAGAACAATGAAAGCAAACAATATCTTAATATTGCTCAAATTTGTGTTAGTACTTTGTGACATATATCAAATGCACTTTCTAGGCCATTAGCATTTACATAATCATGGTACTGTCTCATTTTGTTAAAGTAAGGTAATGTATTTAAGTACAAAGGTAAGTAAAACAAATTGAATCTGAAGCTGTATAGCCAAATTATCACAGCAGTAAATGTGTGCTTCGGTCACTAAATATGAAAGGGCATACTTTTCTGTCCTTTATTTGTTTTGAATGCAAAAGTATTAACAGATGACTTATGCAGTAGCTTTATTCTAGAAAAACAATGTAAAACCATCATCAGAGGGACAAAACGATACTTTAATTTCATGTGGCACCTTATCAGAGGACAATCAAATGCATAACATTTGTTGTATATACCGGGTGTTCCTAAAGTGGATCAGGTATTTACATGCTTTTTTTAGTAAGTAAAACAAATAATTGCAAAGTAAAAAAAAAATTGTTATTTAAAAAAAACTTAAGGCTGTATTCAAATCCAAACTGCTTATTTTGAGACACATTTTTAAATTCATTTTTGCTCGAAAATGCATCCATTTGGCAGGTTCTCTTATTCAGAAACTTTATAATGTCCGTGTTGTCTCGATTTTTTGATAAAGGCAGAATATATTTTTAAAAATGCTGTCAAAGTGGACATTTTGAACCGAATTTCCCGAAGCGATAGCGCTGGAAAAAAAAAAGTACTTTGAAAATATTTGTTTGTAAATCAATTTCTAATTAATTGAACGAAAAATAAAAACGTAGGTCCCTTATAAATCTCTTCATAAATCACGCCGCCAAGTTTCATGTTTTTACTTTTAAAAATGAGTTTGAAAATGTGTCATAAAATTTTGAGTTGTTGAGCATGGAAAAATATTTTTTTTGAATACTGCCATAAGTTTTTATATGACTTCTTACGACAAGAATGATGAAGTTCCACTTCAGACATAGCACTTAAAAAAAGGTCATGAAAAAATTTTAAATTGCATCATTTTATATAATATTTGCTCAAATTAAGAATAAAATATGTAAAAAATAATTATATACAAGTAAGGAATTTTACAAAATATCTTAAATTTTCTTGAATTTTATCGAGAATATAAGATATCTTCTGCCTTCAATTTGCATTTTTAAAATTCATATATACCTCAATATATTGTTACTGAAAACATTTTTTATTAAATAAATTATATAGTGTATGAGATCTTTGTTAGATTGGATATTTTTTTTAAAAGAAAGATTATTCAATAACCTTTCTTAAAAAATAAAAACTTTTATTCCGTCTAATAAATCTAATAAATGAAGATATTTTTAAACTATAAAATTTATTAAATAAATGTTTTCAGTAACAATAGATCTATGCATTGTCATATGTTTATGTACATATGAATTTCAAAAATGCAAATTGAAGGCAGTAATATCATGAAAACCATCCACAGGATGCTGACAGGTGTGACATTTTGACACCCAGAGGATGCCCTATAACCATCCATAAGGTGTTGTGTAATGGCATCCATAGGATATTGACAGGTGTGACATTTCGACACCCAGGGGATATCCTATAACTGTCTACAGGATGATTTCATCCATCCGCAGGATATCAGCTTATCCTAAATATGACATTATGGGGATGCTTTTAGGATATCAAAGGACCATCCAGAGGATGTAATGCAAGTGTCCTATAACCGTCCAAAATGTGTCATGAGATGACATCCATAGGACGTTGAAAGGTGTGACATTTCGAAACTTAGGGGATGTCCTGTAACTGTCGAGAGGACCATTTCATCGGTCCACAGGAAATCAGCTTGTCCTAAATATGACATCTTTTGGATGTTTTTAGGATGTGTTTGTGTTGTCTGGGACGTCTACTATTTTTGTATTTTTAACCGTTTTTAAGTATATGTTTTTTATAAATTTTTATTTTATGTGTACTCATGTCTGTCTTAAATTATTTTAATTGGTGTTTTTAATATTTTTCACATTTAGACGTTAAAATATCTCTTTAATCTTCCACAAATATTTTTTATTTAACTGGAATTATATGACTAATTTCGTGTCGTCTTAAATGCGTCTTTTAAACAGGTCTGTAAAAACAACTTTCACTTCTTAAAAGAAGGAATAATGCGTCCCCAAAAATAACTTTCACTTTTAAATGAAAAAATAGTGTATACCCCAAACTGGCCCCTTATAATAATAACCTTTCCTTAAAAATAGTGTATACCCAAAAAAGGCCCCTTACAAAGACTTTCTTTTGAAACTAGGAATCTTGTATCCCTTAAAAGGCCTCAAACACGTTTTTCTCACGCAAGAAAGTAAATTGTCTTAGTGTATCGTTTATGTTTGTGAGTAAAAATGATTTATATATTTATTTTTTACAAAAAGAGAAAGTAAGGTAGGGTAAATGATAGAAATAAAAGAAAAGTTTTGGGATCTTGTTTTATCTTCAAATTTAAATTAAACATATTTTACTGTTTTTATTTTTTATAAAATCTATTTAAAAAATTTTAATATTGTATTACAAAATTGAAGGATATTATTATTACAGTGGAACCCCGATTTTACGTTTTCACGGGGCCAGCAGAAAAAACGTACGAAACGGGAAAACGTAAAATCGGGGTTCCACTGTAATAATAATATCCTTCAATTTTGTAATACAATATTAAAAATAAACTGACCAATGCCATATTAGTATTTAAAAAGTCTGTTATTCTTTATTATATTTCTTTTTTAAGTGTAATTTCACATATACTCTATTTGCAATCCATGCAAGTTTTTGCTATTTTTTTTTTTAATTTTCATGTCCAGTTAATTTTTTAAAAAAATTTTTAAACTCGCAATGGCTTTTGCCGATGAGGTTACGACATTTTCTTGATCTTTATCAATATTGCTAAATCAAATCGGAAATAGTCTGAATGTCTGTGGTAGCAGACAGCTACAGTAATCAACCGTAAAATAAGCAGTAATACGACAGTAATACTTTTAGACATCCTACTTTTTACTGGCAATCACTAAGAGATAGCAAAAGAAAGCCCCCGTTATCACATGACGCAGGTTTGAAGTGCTGATAGACAAATAACAGTTCTTTGTTACTTTGAACTGTTTTTGGTAACAACCAGTTAACCAAGTAGAAAGTATTTTTGTCCTTTTAAAAACTTTTCCATTAGTGAAAAAAAGATAAAATTTCCTGAGGTACCTCATCTAAAATGACGTACCAAGCGGGAAATACTAAGAGTAAATTACGTAAAATCGAGGTACTTTTAACATTATCAGAATAGAAATTTTCTGGGACCGACGAAAAATAACGTACGAAACGGGTTATGTAAAATCGGGGTTCCACTGTATTATTATTATTATTATTATTATTATTATTATTATTATTATTATTAATTTTTAACTTATAAATTAATTTTATTAAAACAGATGGATTCTGATATGTCTAAATGCATCATTTGTCTAGAGCCGTTAATTTTGTTTATGATTTATATGTTGCCTTGCCAACATATATTTCATAAACATTGTATTAGAAAATGGATAAAAACCGGAATAGATAACATTGAGCGCGGTTACGGTACTTGTCCTATATGTGAATATTACGTTTCGCCAATAACATATAACGTCATTACCGAAGTAAGGGTTATAAAATTTACACATATTTTATCGGACGACATATGCCTCAATAAAAATAGAATAATAACGGTCAGTTTAAAATCTTTTCAAAATGTACCTATAAATTTAAACACTGCGGTCCTACAAAGGGAAAATTTTATTATTGATGCTATCCCTAATGATATAACCTACCCAACTAGAAAAATTTTGCAGTATTTATTGATAGTGTAGATGAGGAATTTGAAATATGGGTACATGATTTTATAACGGGTGAAATATTGAGTGAAAAAATTATACTTTCAAGTTTGGCATTAGAAGGGATTTCAAACACATTTGGTACATTAGACCTACCAACTGACCACTTTTTTGTTACACAAGAATACATAAATCTTAATTTCCCTTTTAACCAACCCGAACAAATTTTAATGGAAGTAATAGAACCTGAAGTAACTCCTAATTTACCCGAAGCAGTAGTAATGTTAGAGAGAGTAGTTGTAGAACCACCTAAAAATACCTTGAAAAATAAAATTCTTGTGAAACAAATGAAAATGTTAAAAAATAAATATAATAAAAAAAAACTTGCCGAAAATAATTTAAAGATTAAAGAACGCGCAGTTATACTCGCAAAAAGGGAATACGTTAAACGCAATAAAATATTTTCCATTGCTATGGAAAATATGTTAAAATTCAAATTTGAAGCAGATTAAATAAATTAGCGGCTCATCTGACTTCCCTCTGGTGCATTTAGACGTTGAAGCGTTCTTCCGGCTAAGTGCTCATCTTGCTTCCCCCTGCTGTATTTAAACGTATATACACTGGATACTCTTCCGGCTAAGTGATCATCTGGTTCCCCCTCCCCTGGTGCCAACGGTGATGAAATATTACTGTGATTTAGTTTTCTTCTTGTGGACAAGTAATTAAGTATTATAACTACTTGAAATTTAGTGTATCAATCAACTTTGTTGAACTACACTGACAAATATTTACAGACATACTCTGCCTTTCAAATATTAATGCATATTCTTATAGTTGTACTATATATAAGCAGAAATCCTGGGGAAAGTGTAGTAGCGTGGAATACCCCCCCCCCTGGAGCCGGCAGAGACAATATGGAAATCAACATTTGACAGAACTGTAATCCAAAACAGAGGAAACTGATCGAATTAATAGAAGACTGAAGGAAGCAGATGATGACAAAAGAATATGACAGTGTCAAATCGATTCACAAGGATAAAGCTTACTTATCAGCTTTTATACTTGTAGGGTAGAATATACCCAAATAGTTTGTGTTTTTAGGATTTTGGTTATTTTGATATTTTTTATGGTTTATAATATAATTTCCTTAGGTTCTGGCTCACAGTTTGTGTTTTTTAGGATTATTTTACATTTATGTTATATGCGGAGATGAAAGCCACATCTTGTAGTTTGTGTTTTGCAGGATTTATTTTTAGGTTATTTAGTTTTAGTTATTTTATTGATATCTTACTGAACTGAGTTCAGCTTTTTTGTACAGCAGGTTGCAGCTATTATGTATGTAACGACCAGCGTTAGATAAATAAATGAATGAAACTATGTAATTGAATTGGTTCGTTTTTCAGTAAACGCCGAAGAGTTTTCAAAGAATGTAGTAAAAGTTGGTGTTTTGAACCGAATTTTCGAACGCAACAGCGCAGAAAATGAAAAAAAAAACTGTCGTCCTGAGACAATAATTGCTAATAAAATTAACATGTAAATCATTTATCGGGAAATGGAAAGAACTATTTAATTGCAAATCACTTTAACAATCATGTCTGTAAGTATCATACTTTCACATTTAAAAATGAATCAAAAAGTTTCGCGTTATTAAAAGGTGGGAGAGGAAGATTTTTATCAGAATCACTCTTATTTAGAAAACTATGTAATTGAATTGGTTCGTTTTTCAGTAAACGCCGAAGAGTTTTCAAAGAATGTAGTAAAAGTTGGTGTTTTGAACCGAATTTTCGAACGCAACAACGCAGAAAATGAAAAAAAAAACTGTCGTCCTGAGACAATAATTGCTAATAAATTAACATGTAAATCATTTATCGGGAAATGGAAAGAACTATTTAATTGCAAATCACTTGCAGGTTGCAGCTATTATGTATGTAATGACCAACGTTTGATAAATAAATCAATGCTTTCTTTTCAAAGTAAATGATTCGAGTGTGTTAATGGAGGGAGGGGAATCTGATTTTGAATTTTTCTGATGGGGTCCCGGTGCTCAGTTTTTTTTGCTGTCGACTGTAGCTCTTAATACTAACTATACACGTAGTGTGAGTTTGACAACGTCCAGCACTTTTTGGGACTGGTTGCAACTCCCTAATATGGGGTCATCATTATTTTTTCTGAAACTAATTGGGTCAGCATTATTTATTGTATGTTTATTAATTACAACTTTTGCCACTCTTATAACATGTTGTTGTAGAGCTCGTTAGTTTTTGTTTTGTTTTATATAAATAATTTTTTTTCCCATTTAGTTCACTAATGAGGAGATATTCTCTTTATTCATATACTCTTCAATCTAGAAATTAAAAATTACTCCATATTTGTGTATAAAAAAGGGAGAAATAAAATAGATCAGTATATTTTTTACGCCATTTTCTCATTAAAACTGAAAAACAGAATATATTTTCACTTTGAATAGATGGTGAAAACAAAATCTTGATTTCAGTAAATTATCCGAAAAATAAAAACATATGTTCACATATTCAAACTTCATGAATCAATTTATTCTGGAGAACAAAAATTACCTGTCAACATACTGTCATTTAGAAAATAAGATTTTTTTCAGCTATACATTAAACCAAGGAGGCAGAATTTTGTATATATCTGTAAATATTCCATTTGTTTAAATTTATTTTATTTGATTATTGTGAAAATTGCAGTATTATTAATGTATTTCCTATTGAGCATCATGTAACTCAATGCTAAAGGCCTCAGATGGTTTGCAAGGAAAACAACCTTACACCCTCATCTTTATAATGGAAGTCTATTGAAATATCGCCAAGGAATGGGTTTATCGCCAAGTTGGCGATGGTTTTGGCGACTTATTTTTGTCGCCAAATTTGGCGATATATCGCCAAATGTCGCCAAGTTGGCGACGGATTTGGCGACTTTTTGTGCAACCACACCCCCCTTATACCTATACATTGGGATCCTTTCTTGCTTGGGTTCTCTATCGAAAGTTAAAGCACTTTCTGGTAATTTCTAGCATCTGAAGGCTCTGGAATAATCTGGAAAGATCTCTGAAACCTATATAAGGACCTCCATCAGTTCAGTTAGTTAGTTGTCTGTCAACTGCGATTGAAATCATACGAGAGGCTTTGCATTGAGAACTGTGTTTCTCGGATCGATTTTGTCGTTAATACGTCGTATTGAACGCATTGTTTCTGTGTGAAATTTTGCTTAGCTTTTATTGGATTTGAAGATTACTGAATATCTTGTAATTTTCAGAAGATATTTGTGATCGTATTGCACTGTTTATAGTGAATAAAGCCTTTTTATTGCTCTTATATATTGGCATCAGTCCTTTCGAACCCCGAGCTCACAACAATATCAAGGGAATTTTCTTCTAAACTAAAGTGGTAAGGGAAAAGATCAAAGAATGAATTTTCTTTTAAAAAGATTCTGTATGCAAAGTTAGGATACGGGAGAGGCAAGAATTTGGTTATTCAAAATATAGGAATTTTGGGGTGAGATTTACAACAGAAAATACGAAAACAAAGTCGTAAACTTTAAGATATGAATACATTCAGAGATGGTTCGCACCTGAAGGGAATAAAACGTATAGTTACTGGACAAGGGTAAGAAATAGGTTTAGAAAGGCATAGAGAGTCCAGGGTTTCATAAAAGCGGCTTTATTCACAAATATGAATGTAAGGTTTACAAAGGTGGTGTAAGAATGTGTACAGCAACAAGGTACAGGTGGGATCAAGCGGTAAGATCCTTTGAAGGTGAAGTCGAGGTAATTTCTATAGAAGGGTTGGATCATAATATGTTAGAGGGGGAAAAGTAAGACTCCTTGAGAAGGGAGAAAAATAAGACCCCCTTGAGAGGGGAGAGAAATAAACGTAATTTGTATAGAAGGGTTGGACATCCAACGAAATTGGTAGGAAGATAATAGGAAACTGGGTATCCAGTCAGAAAAGTTTATGATATGAAGGGAAGGAGAATCGGTCTCCTCGCGTTGGCTAAGAAAGAATTTTGAATGAAAATGGGGGTTACGAATATTAAGTAGTAAGGCAAAAAAAAATACGGTGCGAAAAAAGTTCGATATATGGATAGATAATTTTTAGCTATGATGGAGTAACAACACTTTGGAGAGTCAAGTGAGTGCGGAAAGCCAAAATAGTGAATTGTGAGAGTGCTTCAAAAAAAAGACTTGAACCTTTTAGCATGGAGTGTCCTATGACTATTATATGGGGTAAGCAAATCTTTACCATAATCTTTGAGCTAATAATTAAAGGCATCTTTGTAGCTAATAGTTTAAAATTGATACACATTTAAATTCAAACTGAGTTGTGTAATTCTAAAATATAATAAATTGTATTTAAGTAAAATGATATTTGTAATTTCATCTATTACTTTATTAAATATATTTAAACTTATTTAAGAGTTTTAATTGAGTAAATCTTGTTGTTTACTTCTAAAGTTTGGACTACAGGGAATTGCCTGGGTTATATTCACTAACGACACGGGAAATGGAAAATAAATCAAAGGGGTTTGTGAACGGAATTTATTATCGTTAAATATAATTTATCCAAAATAGAGATTAGTTTGGATTACAATAATAGTATAGAAGAGAACTTCAAGTAATTTAAAGGTATGCAACCCAATAGTCCAGCACATTGAACCGTTCCCAATCCGAATCCGACAAAATAAATTCCTTCGTGTCACAGACCGATCCAAACCAGAAAAATCAAGCTAACCCGAAACCCGACCGAACTTGAAAATTTATGCTAACCCGAAACCCAAATATTCTGAATATATAAGTTCTGAAAATATAAGTTAGCTGAAACCCGACACGAACCCAACAAAATTAATCCATCGGACCGTAACCCGATCACTACCCGACAAAATAAATTCCTTCGTCTCGCAAACCTACACGAACCAGAAAATTGAAGTTAACCCGAAGGCCGAACCGAACCAAACAAATAAAGATCCATCGATACGTAATCTGATCGGAACCTGACAAAATAATTTTCTGTTTTTAGGTTTCGGGTTAAATTAAATTTTCTGGTTCGGATCGGTTTTGGGGTTAATTTAAATTTTCTGGTTCATCTGGGGTTGCGAGACGAAGGGATTTATTTTTTCGGATTCGGATTGGGTTACGGTTCGATAGATTTTTTTGTCGGGTTCGGGTCGAGTTTCGAGTTAGCTTCAATTTTCAGGTTCGGGTCGGGTTGCATGACGACGGAAATTATTTTGTCAGGTTCGGATCGGGATAAGGATCGATGGATTTTTTTGTCTGATTCCGGTCGGGTTTCGGATTAACTTCAATTTTCTGGTTCTGATCGGGTTCCGTGATGACTAAAATTATTTTGTCGGGTTCGGATCGGATTACGTATCGATCGATTTGTATTTGTTTGGTTCGGGTCGGCTTTTGGGTTAATTTCAATTTTCAGTTCGGGTCGGGTTGCGAGATGAAGGAATTTATTTTGTCGGGTTTGGATTGGGTTACGGTCCGATGGATTAATTTTTTCGGGTTCGGTCAAGTTTCGGGCTTACTTAAATTTTCATATTTGGGTCGGGTTTCGGGTTAGCATAAATTTTCGGGTTCGGTCGGGTTTCGGGTTAACTTCAATTTTCAGGTTCGAGTCGGGTTACGAGATGAAGGAATTTATTTTTTTGGGTTCGGATTGGGCTACGGTTCGTTGTATTTCTTTGTCTGGTTTGGGTCGGGTTTCGGGTTAACTTAAATTTTCTGGTTTGGATCGGATTGTGACACGAAGGAATGTATTTTGTCGGATTCGGATCGGGTTACGGTTCGATGGACTTTTTTTTGTCGGGTTTAGGGTTAACTTCAATTTTCTGGTTCGGATCGGGTTGCGAGACGAAGAATTTATTTTGTCGGGTTCGGATCGGGTTACTGTTCAATGGATTTTATTGTCTGTTTCGGGTCAATTTCAGGGCGATGGTAATTTTTTGTCGGGATTGCGTCGGGTTTCGGGTTAAGTTCAATTTTCAGGTTCAGGTTGGATTTTGGGTTAACTTGAAATTTCAGCTTCGGATCGGGTTGCGTTGCGACGAATTTATTCTGTCGGGTTCGTATGGGGTTACGGTTCGATGGATTTTTTTCTCGGGTTATGGTCGGATTTCGAGTTAACTTCAATTTTCAGGCTCTGGTCGGATTGCATGATGACGGAAATTATTTTGTCGTGTTCGGATCGGGTTACGGTTCGATGGAAATTTTTTCCTGGTTCGGGTTAACTTCGATTTTTAGGTTCGGGTCGGGTTTCGGGTTAACTTCGATTTTTAGGTTCGGGTCGGGTTGCGACACGAAGGAATTTATTTTTTCGGGTTCAGATCGGGTTACGCTTCGACGGAATTATTATATTGTTCTTGTTGGGTTACTGGTTAACTTCGAATTTTTAGGTTTCGGATCGGGTTGCGATATGAAGAAATTTATTTTGTCGGTTTCGGATCGGGTTACGGTTCGATGGATTTTTTCGTCGGTTTCTGGTTCGGGTCGGGTTGCGACTCGAAAGAATTTATTTTGTCCTTCAAGAATCGGGTTTGGGTTTGGATTGCGGTTGACCAAATTTCTTAAAAAAAAGTTAAAAATATCTTTTCAGAGGAATAATTATTTATTTGAATATTAATGAGTGTAGGTATGCTTATTTTTATATTTAAAAATTAAAATTTAAACTAGAGATATAATTGTAGACTACTTTTCCATAATTATATTAAAATATGTATTATTTTTTTATCATTTCAGGCTGAGGACGATGAAAATGCTTTTGTGGGTTTCGAGTCGGGTTCAATTATAATTTTCGACCCGAGCAGGACTCTAATCCACACACACACACACACACATATATATATATATAAAATTTGGCCCCCCTATCGGGGAAACCATGCCACCCCGTCTGGCAAATCTTGGCGCCGCCCTTTTCCTGGTATCTTTGAAATTTAAATTTTCGATAGTGGGGGAGAGGGGGGGGGCAAGTTAACGTAACTGGATGAATCTCCTTTTCAACAATCAGAATGGATGATGCAGAAAAGAAAAATTCAGCGTGTGTTGCACTTGCAATCTCTAACGAAGCAGAAACCACATAAACAAATAATAAAACCAAAACACTCTCCCTTGAAAAATTCTGTGTTTCCAAGTTCCGTCTTAATAGTGGCGACTCGTGAGAAGCGCCGCGTAGTGGTACAAACTAGATTTTCAATTCGAGATTACACTTGATTATAAGGAAAGGGCAACTGACGTCACTGTTGGTTAAATTACTGTTGGTTTGGGAGAAAATCCTGTTCGTTCTTTATGACTCCTACAGTACACATGAGATGGAGCGATTTGATTGGTCTACGTAAAACTGGTCTGTGATATGATTGGCCTACGTCGCCATGACGATTCCTGCAATGATAGCTGCGACAAAATACAGTGGTAGATTGGTTGATGGAGCTGTTTGTTTGTAAACATGCCCTTTCCTTATACTAAGATTTCTTCGATTACCACCGATTATATGTGATGACGTGATTAAGAATTGATTACAGTACGATTACACTGATTACAGAAGGGGTTGTACGAGATTACACTCTATTGAGAGACCCCTTCAGCCCAATTCTAACAACATACGAGTACGGAAACTCGGTGGAAACGCCTCCTCCGTGACATCATTTTGACGTCATCGTATCATACGGGAAGGAAATCGGTATTCTGGGGCACTTATTTTCGTACATGGTGAAAAGTTAGATGCGAAATATTATTTCGAATGTTTACAAAATTTCGTACCTTTCCGCCAGCACTTTTTCAAAGTTTAGTTGTCTCACGGATACTTCATCGTGTGATTAGTTGTTTTTGCAAGGCATATAGGTGGCGCTGTAGTCCGCTTTTTTATGACGCCGTACTTTTTTTATGACATACGCTGTACAGTGATTGTTCCATACAGCTAACTGTTTGTTTCACAGTTTATATGCAAATATCTTAGTTCTAGTACAGTGCCTAGAAGTAGATAGTGTTGTTATCGGCGTCAAAAAAAATTACACTTGAGAAATAGAGGTCGCGGATAGATGGCGCTAGTGTTCTCGCCGCATGACAACTAATTGTAATGAAATCAAAAAGTTACAAACTTTATATAACGTAAACTTTTCTTATTTAATTAAGGGAAGATTAGGCGGATGTTGTGTTGCAGTTGACTGTAGCATGAGGAAGGGAACAAATCTTCTCTCACAAGTAAAACTATTTAATTTTTCAAGGGTTCCCGAACGAAGAAAGCTAGGCCGAATTTTCTGTGAAACTCAAGCCGAGGGCGCTAGTGTAGCACTCTTGGCTTGTATTTCCGTTTGTAACTTCCGGTTATACTCTGTTTTCATTAGCAACATTTTGTTTTTTAGCAATAATAAATATTGATATGAGCTCTTTGATTAAGAAAAAAGTGGGCGGATGTTGTGTTGCAGTTGGGTGTAATATGAGGAAGGGAACAAACCTTCTCTCACAAGTAAAATTATTTAATTTTCCAAGGGATCCCGAACGGCGAAAGCTATGGGAAGTAGCTGTCCACCGAGTAAACTGGAAAGCAAGTAATAGTTCTCAGCTCTGCAATTTGCATTTCGTATCAGGTATGTTATTTATATATCAATATTTATGTATATTAATATATTTATATTTAAATAAGCTTACACGTATATTTTAATAAGTGCAAAGTTAAAATTTTCATTGCAATTATATTAACCCTTACTTTTGGCGCCTTTGCTTGGCGATGTTTTTTTGTTTACAAATTTAAACTTGTCACCATGGAGATAGTCACTGTCATGTCTGTGAAATCCTCACACATAAAATTCCAGGTTTTAGAGAAAATAGATTTGTTTTATTTCTTTTTTATTCTTATTTTGATTACAATAAAAAACAAAATTTGTGTGAAAAATGGAAACCAAACTAATTATTTTATTCAAGAGTAGCTTATATTTTTAAATATACATACAGTGTCTCACATAAGTGATGGGACACTTGTGCTTTACAAAAGGAAACTAATCAAATAAATTAAAAAAACATGTACACATTTTTTTTGTGGGTGTGTTTCATACTTAAATTTAGTAAAGATTATTACATAACATACATTTTGTCAAAATATTAAAATATTAATTTAATAAAAATACAAATGTTTAGAACGGAGCAAAAAATAGCTCACATAAGTGATGGGACACCATTATATATGCAACAAAAATCGTCTGAAATAAGCAATAAAAATATTTTTTGGGGTTTTATTTTTACTTAAAAGCAATTGGCAATAATTTATAAAATCGTCTGCAGTATTTCTCTCCAGTTTGTTTTGGAATTTTTGTGTTTTTTAGCTCTGTGTAGTCATGAATGCTAAACGAAAAGAAACTTCGCCTGAAATTCGAAAATTAGTTATTAATTTGCATATTGAACGTGGAAAATCTATTAGAAAAACTGCTGAAACAGTTAACTTGAGTCGTTCAACAGTTTTCAATATCATTAAACGATATAAAAAGAATCATATGATTCAGGATAAAAGAAGACCTGGCTGACCATCAAAGCTATCCAATGGAATAAAGCGAATTATCGTTCGAAATATTAAAAAAAATCCAAGAATTAGTGCTTCAAAAGTTGCTGCTGATTTACAAGCATTATATGGAATAATTGTTAATCCTGAAACTATTAGAAGGGTAATTCGATCTGCTGGATATCACGGTAGAGTAGCCAGGAAAAAATTCTTCGTAAGTGAAAAGAATAGAAAACTCAGACTAGCTTTCGCAAAATCCAACATAAATAAGAATTCTGATTACTGGAATAAAGTTATATTTGCTGATGAGAGTAAATTTAATATATTTGGTTCTGACGGTAGAATCTTGGTGTGGAGAAAACCCAGGGAAGAACTTCGCAAACAGAACTTGGTACCAACAGTAAAACATGGTGGAGGAGGAGTTATGGTATGGGGGTGTATGTCGTCCGCTGGAGTTGGTAATCTTGTTTTTATTGACAGTATAATGGATCAGTACAAGTATATTGATATTTTAAAGCAAAATTTGAAATCTTCAGCACGAAAATTGAACCTTCATAACGATTTTAAATTCTACCAGGACAATGACCCCAAGCACACTGCTCTGAACGTTAGACTCTGGCTGCTATATAACTGTCCTGAAATAATAAAAACACCACCACAATCTCCAGACTTAAATCCCATAGAGAATATTTGGCAAGAATTGGAATCAAGAATTCGCAAACACACCATTTCTTCAAAACAACAACTAAAATCGGTGCTTCAAGAAGAATGGGGTAAAATCACTCCAGAAATCACAAAAAAAATAGTCGAATCCATCCCAAAAAGATTAAATCATGTTTTAAAAGTAAAAGGAAATCCATCAAAATATTAAAACCTTTTAAAAAGTAAAATTTTTGGATAAATATTTGATGGAAAAGTAAGTGTCCCATCACTTATGTGAGCCATTTTTTGCTCCGTTCTGAACAATTGTATTTTTACTAAATTAATATTTTAATATTTTGACAAAATGTATGTTATGTAATAATTGTTACTAACTTTAAATATGAAACACACCCAAAAAATTTTTGCACATGTTTGTTTATTTATTTTATTGCAGTTTCTTTTTATAAAGCACAAGTGTCCCATCACTTTTGTGAGACACTGTACATATTCAAATATTTTTGGTTATTTAAACATTGTTACACAAAAAGAAAAGTTTGCGTGTATGATCAACAATTTTTTCTTTTGTTTTATAAACAGGTAATTATTATGCTGTCAAAAAAAAAAAAAAAAAAAAAACTAACAGTGAAATGTTTCCTTAAAAAATCCGGCTATGATGTCTTACACTCACGCACCGTTTTTTTATAAAAAGTCGCCAAATTTTGGGGGGTTTCTTTCCTTTAATGGTAACTTGGCTATTGTATTAAGTTATTGGTTTGGTGCGGATTTGAAAATAGCGCCAACCAAAAAGTCGCCAAAAATCGTTGCGTGAGTGTAAAGCATCTGTTCCAGAGTAAAATGAAAAAAGTGCTTTTTTCTTTCTTTTTTAGATAAATTTGTAATTTTTTTTTCTGTTATACAGTGGACTAGCCATTCTCTACAGTCCCATATTAGTCCACATTCACATCACAGCATAAACAGGGTAAGGGGGCTGATGGGGTTACAGCCCTCCGCCCAAAATAGTAAAAAATCTCATGAAAAAAGTACTGTTTTCTTCTTCTTTGAGATAAATTGGTAATTTTTTTTGGTTATACAGGAGTCATTCTATGTCAAATCAACACACTTTTTGAAGAAATTTTACCTCACCATCTCAGATTTTAATGAACTGTGGCCCATAGTTAGTATTTATATAGACTAGGAAAAATACAAAATGTTTTTGAAAAATATCTGTTTGTTTTGAAAATATGGCTATTTAAACTTGTCAAAAAATGCTAGTCTGCTAGATTTTCAAATTGTCATAAAATCTGTCCTAATTAAGATAGGAAGGTGAAATAAGTGCCATAATGCAGCATTTTTAATAGACTTTAATACGATATGCAACATGATAGAGGTCGTAAAAAAATTTTTATTTAAAATTTAAATTGTTAAAAAAACACTTCAAAAAATTATAGAAAATAGGTTGTATTATTGTATAAAATAAACTTTTACAAAAAAAATATTAACCAACTTAAAAAAAAAAGCACTAAAAAGTATTAAATAATTCTTTAAAATTCTCTAATGACAAAATGTTATCCATTAACCACAAATCTGATATCATGTGTCAGAACAAAAATTGTTGATAAATTTAATATGTACAGTTTAATACCCACCAAACATGGATTTTCGAGAGAATATATTTTACAAGAGATGAATATACGGACTTATGATTCAGTTTACGAATATATACATATGAAAAGCAATCAATTACTTTTTGAAGTCGGTGCCAAACTACCTTAAGTTTAGTAAGAATTGTGAATATATTGTACCTAGTATCTACTAATTTATCGATTGGGGTTGTTTGGCACTGACTTCGTCGAACATCTCATGGAAATAGTACTTTTTTTTTATTTGAGATAAATTTGTATTTTTTTTTTTTTTTTTTTTTTTTTTGTTATACAATAGACTACCCACTCTCTTCTTTTTAGCCCCATATTAGTCCACATTGTCATCAGAGCATACCTAAAAAGGGGAAGGGGCTGATGGGGTTGCAGCCCCTCCTCTTCCCAAAATAGTCGAACATCTCATGAAAATAGTACTGTTTTCTTCTTCTTTGAGATAAATTTGTAATTTTTTTTTGGTTGTACAACAGATTACCCACTCTCTTCTTTTTAGCCCCCTATTAGTTCACATTGACATCAGAGCATATTTAAAAAGGGTAAGGGGGCTGATGGGGTTACAGCCCCTTCTCGAAATAGCCGAACATCTCATATAAATATAGTGCTGTTTTTTTTAATTGAGATAAATTTGTATATTTTCTTTTTGGTCATACAATAGACTACCCCCTCTCTTCTTTTTAGTTCCATATTAGTTCATATGTCATCAGAGCATACCTAAACTAGTCGTTGGGGGCCACCATAATACTTACCCATCATGGATATGCATAATGTAAAATATTAAAATAAAAATGTGGAAACTACTTATAAAATGCATTGCAATTTAAATAAAATCGTGGATTGATGACGTCACAAACTTTAAAGACTCGATTACTGAATTGCTTGAAAGAAACATCTTTATGACTCCAAAAATAATAATCCTATTAACTATCGGTTTATTGCATCTGATTAAGCATCAAATTTCTAATTAAAATATATCTTTGAAGTGAAATTTGGATGAAATACAGGGTCATGAAAAATCGAAGAGTGTGGAAAATAGGATTCCAAATATATCAGCAACTAATTATCCGATCAATTTCATGCTTTATGCAAAATTTATGTTTTTTTATTGTATTTTATATTCATTTCTTAAAATAAACAATTTCGAAAATTTTTATATACCTTTCATCAGAACGCGTATTTCGAGAGTCCGAAAAAAATAGTTCCGGTTAATCGAGGTTATTGAAATGAAATAGGCTTCTTCCCATCATTACATACTACTAAGTACATACCAAATTGCAAGTTTCTATCTTAATTTTTTCGGGAGATAGAGCGTTTACAGACACACAGACGGACGGCAAATTTTTTTTTCTAAAAATATGTTTTTCGGACCCCCCCCCTCTCAAAATGGTCAAAAATGGAAGGAAAAAAGTGCTGATTTTTCTGTTTATGTTTTCGGGATAAAATTATAATAACTTTTTCTGTCATGCAATGGACAACCTACTCTCTTTTCTTTAGTCCCATATTAGTACACAAGGGGTGGATGTTATGTGGTAACAGCTCCATTCCCCTTCTGAAGTGGTCGCAGTGAAAAAAAAAAAGGCTGACTTTGTTTCTTTCTTTTTGAGATAAATTTGTTTTATTTTCTGGATCGTAATGAACTTGTTTTCTCGTTAGCCTCATATGCATCTCAGTCCTTCGAATGACTGAAAAAAAGCTCCATACATGTTTTAGTGGATAAATGAATACATATTATATGCTCAATTGGCAATATCTAGAAGTAGTTTAAGTAATTTAAAGAGTTTCTTAAGTCTCTTTCACAGATGACGCCAAGACTAAGGAGGTATATTAGTGCGCAGTGACATTAAACATTATCGCCAAATCAGCAAATGTACGAATTGGAACTTTTTTGTGAATGGCAATGTCAAGCAAGATTATTGATTTTCGTTTTTGAAAGGGTCTTTTAGAGATTCCCAGTAGTAATACTAAAATAATATCTCCTGTTGATTTGCTTGTTCCTGTCTTTTCACTAGCGAATTAGTTTTATTTACGTTACGTGCTTTTCTAGATTTAAGGCTGTTCTCAAATACAAACTAGCTACTGTATGACATATTTTTCAATTCATTTTTGCTTGGAAATGCAATAAATTGACAGGTCTTTTTATTCAGAAACTCTGCAATCGAAACATGTTTTCCCTTGTTTTGTAAAGGCAGAAAATCTTTTAGAAAGTACAGTCGAAGTTGACGTTTTGATTCAGATTCCCGACGCAGAAGCACGAAAAACGAGTTGTTAATACGTTACCAGAATCACTTATAACTCAATAGGTTATCTATTGATCAAAAAATGGAAAACTCATTTCGATTCCAAATTTCTTCCATAGTCAGACCTGCCAATCTAATGCCTTTGCATTTAAAAATGTGTCACAAAGTTTCACGTTGATGAGCAGATCATTTGAGAACTACCTTAAAGGAAGATTCCTTTTTCAATGTTTCAGTGTACGAGTGATCCAGCAAAAGATAAAAATTCTTAATCTCTCTTTTATGAAAGTACAATATTATGAATAGTGTTCTTTTCTAATTGCTCTTATCTTGACATGATACACATTAGTATCGGCTTTTTTACCATTTGGAATATTTAACAAAAGAAACATTAAATAAATTAAAATTATCTCATAGTCAACGTAAACATATCTAATAATAAGCACAGGTTAAAAATAAATTTTCTTACAATTTTACTTTGAAGCAAATTGAATGTTGTTCAAAGTTGAAATAAAAAAGGTGTAAACATATTTTTGGACATTTTAACTATACAGAAGAATTTGCAAAATTAATCCATGCACTGGGTATTGAATAACAGGCATTTTTTTTCATTAACATTGGTATTTCAGATTCTTTTTCTAATAAAAAAAAAGAAATCCATGTATATATTATTCAAAGTATTTTCTTCAATAATTTTTCAATTCTAAAAACTTGTAATTCGCATAAATGTTAAGACGCTTTGAATGTACACCGAGTATCTATAAATTGAGCCTGTTTTATGGCAAGCCGTTTGGGTTACTCACATAAGGAAGGCTCCTCAAAGAAGTCCCCAAAACCCATTTTTTTTATAAGTCCAATAATATTGTTAGCCATAATTCAATAACTTTAACTCTTTTTTAAAAAAGGAAATCTGATGTTTAGTTTACAATTAATTCTTAACTTGTCCCTTCCTTCACAAATTTGATTTTTTTTTTAACATATATTTCCTGAAGGTTAATAGCCAAACGTTTGATCAAAATCCCAGGAGCTTAATAAGAAGGGAAGGGGGAGATCAAGAAGTAATGCTTTCTACCTCTAAGATTTTGAATTAAATTTTTGTTGGTATTATAAAAGAGATTCTGCAAAGAAAGTTTGTTTATCCTGAACAGAGCCTGACCATCAAAATTTTGGGCTCTAGCAACAGAAAATATTTTTGGCCCTAATCGTAGATTATCACATTTTTACAAATACTGTGGATGAGAAGTGTATGAATATGTAATGCACCCATTTAAGTGAAAAACTGAGAATAAATGTGAACTGAAGTTAGATTATTATTCTTATTGAAATTTCTTCATAAAAATTTACTTCACAGACTCAAATATCATGTTAAATAAATATGAACTAATGTTGCATGAACTTTTAAAACATACACAACCCAAAGAAAATACAGTAGAGTCTCTAAAATCCGCAAAACTCCAAAATCCACATGCGTTGCAAATTTGCAGTTAAAGAAGTAATCTTTATAATCTTTGCTCCAAATATTATTGAACGAAAATAAAATTAATTTTAATGTAAATTTATTTGAATAAATAATAATGTTTATAATGGCATTAGATATTACACTGTTTATATTATAAATGGCCGACAACTCTTTTCACCCTATCTTAAAACAAACATCTGAAAAAAAATATGGGGTATGGAGTTGCCAGAAAATTGTACAATTGTTTTACTGATGGACAACTGCACTGCTCATCCTGAATTAAATGGTATTTCAGATAATATTATTACAATGTTTTTGCCCCCCCCCCCCCCAAGACTACCTCGTTAATTCAGCCTATAGATCAGGGTATCAGAGTGTAAAATGCCACTATAAATAAAATTTTTTGAAGCAACTTATTAATGCTGATTTGCCATTTGAAACAATAGAAGAGCGCAGAAAAATGTTCACTATAAAATACTGCATTTACTTAATTGATGAAGCATGGGCTTCTATTACAAAAGATACCTTGATCAATGCATGGCATAAAATATGGCTAGAATCAATTTATTGAAAATGAGGATGAAGAAAAAGATTTTTCAAGTTTTCCATTAACATTGCAACAAGCTAAAGCTTCTGAATTGACGAAATATGCAAAAGCCCAGCTTCACAAGAGTTTTTTAAAGATGAAATTATGGAATGGATGAACCACACAGATGAAGTTTTAGTAAACTATTTTGCAGATGAAGAAATTATTTCTTCAGTTATCAACCTACCAGAAGACAGTGAATCTGAATCTGACAATGACTCTGGAGAAAAAATAAAAATAAAGTTTGAAGGTTTGTATTTTTGTAAAAACTTTTTGAAGTTTTTGGAGCAGCAGAGTTGCATAGACCAACAAGAAATAATGACTGTTTACAGGATCCAAAAAAACTTCATCAAGAAAATCAAGAAAAAGGAAAAGTTCTGAAGCAAAAAAATATACAAGAAATGTTCAAAAGTTGTAATAAAAATTAATATTGTATATTAAAATAATAATCTGCAGGTAAATTAAAGGTATTCAAGTTTTGATTTGTTTAAATTGAATTATTACATCTTCTTCTAAATAGACACAGGTAAGTTGAAAAAAAAAAATCATTTAATCTAGAATCTGCAGAACTCTAAAATCCGCAAAATTCTAAAATCTGCACAGCCTCTGGTCCCAAGCTGTGCGGATTTTGGAGACTGCTGTATTTTATAAATAAGAAGATAGTCATAAAATTAAAACATTTTTAAATAAGTTTAAAACACATATGAAGAAGCGGAAATAAATTGGGTGCACTATGAGAAACTTAAATCTTCAAATGAGAAGAAAAAATATAAATACACTTATGATATCACTGACAATTTTAGCTTACATAAGTTGTGTAATGAATCTAGAAATTTTAATTTCTTATTCTATTAAAATTGTTTACAATAAAATAGATTTGAAACACCATAAATTTTTGGGCACCTTAAATATGTGGGTTCTGGGAAAGTGCGCCACGTGCCTTGGCAGTAATAGGGAATTGATCCTAAAATAGAAAACAAATTATGAAAAAAAAATTTGTTTGAGATTGTCCCAAGCAAAATTAGCTTATTGTCAAGCAAGAATCATAGCCAGAATTTAGGGGAGAGGGATACAACTTTATAGATTATAAGCTACAATGACTTTCTTTTAAAGGAAAGTATATGAAACAATCCATTATCACTTTTCAACTTATTTCGGCATGGGGGCCCATACCCCCCACCCCCATTTTTCTCTGGGTACGGCCTTATTGTCAAACATGATTTCTGTTTATAGTGCAGTTCAACATGTTATGACTCGGAACATTATCGAAATTTAAGTCAGCCCCCCCCCCCCCCCCCCCCCCAAAAAAAAAAAAAAAAAAATCTTAGATATGCCACTAAATAGGTTATTTTTTGGAAAAGTGGGTTTTTTTTTTTTTTAAATAATTCTCGCTTAATTGGCTACCATTTTGTAATAAAGTGATAAAATAAAAAATACTCACTAAAAATCTTAGTCAGAACAAGCTGTAAAAATTTAGTCATGTTTATTTTTTTTAATTCTTTATTAGACTTTATATAAAGAAAATTTCAAAAAATGGTTTTTTTTTTTTTATTTTAGATGACAGCACATTATGTGTAATTAATTTTAAGTTATTAGTTATATAAAAATGCAAATGGAATCGTCTACAGTGTATTCAACTACAACTTTTCAAGTAAACATTCTATTTAAATTAATTCAAGATAGGATATAATTAATTAGGATAGTTTCATATGGATGAATAATAATAATTTTTTTTTTTTTCGGATTTGTCTGAATTATTTTTTATTATTTATTGTGACAATAGTGAAAACAAAATGCTTATTCACAATTTCATATTTATTTGCAATTAAATCTTTAAAACTTTTTTTGATTACTAATTTCAACTTTTTGTAACAAGCTTTAAAAAATTTATTGTAGTTTTTAACACTTTCCAACCTAGTTGAAAAGTGTTTACGACTTCGGTTGGTCTGGCTGTCTGTCCATGCTCTAACTCCCGTAAATATGCTCCGATTGCCCTGCAATTTTTATATGTTATTGTTGTTATCCATAGCATGTTCCCTATTTCAACTGAAGTGTGTAACACTTATAGTTTTTTTACAGGGACACTCAAAAGAATTCTGTTACATTACGGTCTATGGGGAAAAACCATTTGCGGTTTATTTTAATGATGTTACACAATTTCAAACATACTGTAATTGATATATATCACTAAGGTGCATTACAAGAAGCTTAATATGGAATAGGGTGTGCATAGCACTTATAGTTACTTTACAGGGACAGTCAAAAGAATTCCGTTACATTATGTCTATGGAGAAAAATCGTTTGCAGTTTAATTAAATAATGTTTCACTATTTTAAACGCATTGAAATTTATATATATCACTAAGGTGCATTACAAGAGGCTTACTACAGAATATTGTGTGTATAGCAGTCATCGTTCTTTTACAGGGACACACAAAAGAATGATCTACTACTGTCTGTTAACAATAATTCCTGGAAGTGCGTTTTAAGTTGCTGAACGCGATTTTAAATTTAACTCACTTTTTGTCTATTACTTGGTGTATAAATTCTGTAGATCATATATAGGGCAGGGGCAGCACAAAAGTTCGTGAACACATTTCCGTTTATTGACAGAAACTCCAGAAGGAAAATTTTAAACTCTGCTACGTGTTTCCTAACTAAACTAAAATTTAGCATCCTATGTAGTATTATATACAAATATATAGATCATATACAGGGCTGAATAAAAGTATTCGGATATTTTTCTGAATATTGTATATGTTGGAAATTCCTGAAATTACGTTTTTAAATATGTTTTGCGTTTTCCAAATTGTTTACTTAGATGTTATCTTTCAGCTTATTAAACGGTAATGATTTGTAAAATTATTTTGGAAGCGTTGAAAAGTGTTACATAATCTATGCTTGACGCATGATTTTCTGTTCTTGTTTATTGTTATATCTTTTTAAAAAAATTATTATTTTTAATTCAGGTAGCCCATCAAAAGATCCTTTGCATTCTGATTATGTGCCATCCATTTTCAGTTTTAAAAAAGATAATCCTCCTACTGTTGCACGTTATGAAAGGCATGCTAAGCGATTAAAGACTGATGCATCATATTCTAGAGGTAATTTTACTGTTGTATTATTTGCATATTTTGTAAAATAGCTGTATTGAACAGTGTTGAATAAAAAATGTCTGTACTTGTATCTTTTATAAATAATGCAAAACAGTTCTTACCAGTTAGTTGCCTTTTTTCATTGTAACCTCTTCTAATGGTACTGAAAAAACTTCTTTAAAACAACACTCACCTGAAACACTTATTATACTCTTTTATTTTACTAAACACAGTTTTTAAATGAAAAGATGGAATTTTATAATCAAATTTTCACTCACTTCTTAATATACTAAAATCATAAGAATTATGTACACAGGTGTGTTTGTTGACATTTTTCAAACTTAATTATAAATTCATTTTAAGGCATTTTTCTCTTAGCTGGTTGCAGGGGATAAATCACTAAATAGTATACATGATTACAACTGTTTGAGTTACAAAAACAATGGCGTTCATTATGCACCTATCCCACACTTGACAAAATAGACCAACTAGCTGTGAAACTTAAACAATGAAAAATTTTAAGCTTTAAAAAAGAGAGATATAAATAAAAAATAAAGAGTGTAATATATTTTTTTAAATATTCTTTTATTTTTAATTGGTTTTTCATACTAGTGACATTTTCTAGTTTTTTAAAGTGGACTTTTTTCTTTTTTGTTTCTCTTTCTCAGTTACATTCCAACATTTTTCTGTTTTCTTGGTATTAAAAAAGTACTTATGATATTTTTCATAAGTTTTCTGTCAGGTTTCTGACTTTAGCAAGACTCATTGTATATTTCTAGTTAACTTAAATAATTATTTTTATTCATTATTTTACTGTATTCCAATATATATTTTTTTTTGCTGTAAAACTGCTGTATGTGATTGACAGTGGAATTTCCCCTGATCCTATTATCTAATTGGGGGATTTCTTTGTAAAGTACTAATCTGGTTTTGGAAAGAAATACAATGAAAGAAACACAATGAGCACCACATTCCTAGGGAGCTGTATTTCACAGGAGAATGCAAGGGGAGGATGATCGAGACGAAGGCCGGGGTGGAAAGGTCTAGAACAAATGCCCTCACATGGATGGAAGCTCCGTGAATGAAGAATGACAGCCCCATCGATTGGTAGTGTGAGGGGACAGTGAGAGACAGGTCACTCGTGGAAGTGCAGCCAAGAGTGTAGGATGCCAGAGAGTCGCTGGTGTGCTGTGAGGAGTGAAGGAGGGATCGTTGATGTATAGCAGATTGTGTGGGATGCAAGGGTCGTCAGTACAGAGCGTTGGATATAGGCGTGTAGAGTTAAGAGTATAGAGAATTGTGTTGAATTACAGAGATAAGGTGCATTGGACAGTTTGGTCCAGAGTAAAACTAATTATTACTTAGACAGAATTATATGTACGAGTAGTACATTTGATATAAATATTAAAATGGGTGATCAGGGAGATTGCCATATGACAGTCACATACGGCTAGTGAAAATATAACAGCTATCACTGTAACATTTTTCTTGCATAATAATTTTAATCAATAAATTATTAATTGGTTATTTTATGAGAACTTCTTTCCCAATGTGTCTGGTATCACTTTAATGCCGGTGGTGGCAGCAAAATACCATAGAACTAAGGTATCCATTCTAGGAGTATAATTATGATGATGACCGAACAAGGCGACGTAACCATTACATTTTCTTAACAAAATCATACATTTGATGAACATTTCTGAAAATAATTGAATTGGAACTTAAATCTGCTGTTACTCTACATAATTGGATGTAAATTTATTTTTAGTTAAGAAATCAGCTAGGGATGTATCGAATATTCAGTATCTATTCGGCCATACTACCGGATATTCAGTTTGGCCGAATATTTAAACTATTCAGCCTGCAAAATACTTAAAAAAACCTTGCATAACTTCTACTTTTAATTGTCAAATAATAAAGATATTCATAGTAATTAGAAATAGAATTGTATTTAAATCACAGATATTGATTTTACATTATTTATTTTTTGTTTGAAAAGTGTCTCTTAAGAAAATTAACCACTAATGACGACCCCTTCATAGGACTTAATGATGTACAATGCAAGTTCCTGAACATTGTCTATTAAAATAATCTGATTCTTGCTTCTTCACAAATGTGTTTATAAACAAAATGGAAAAAACTTTCATGTGATAATAGACATCAAGACACAATATTTGTCCAGAAAACCAGGATCACAATCTATTTATTCCATCAAAAGTACAATGTATCTCATTCCAGGTCAAACTTGTATTTTCATTTGTTACTTTAACAATAATGAAGATATTGTATAAACTATATTTTCAACAGTGTTAGTTTGATTTCTGTGAAATATGATAACATGACAAGAAATGCTGGAAATTGCCACCATTCATACCTAAACAATGAGCCAGACATTCCTTTATTCAAAATGCAGCTGACAGTACTTATACTGTGTCACTAGCCAAAATTCAGTCACTTCCAATGATATCATCACATTTTATACAAGCAAAACTAATGATGCAAATCTTGCTAAAATAGCTTTATTATTGTTAAAGTTGTGACCCTCTCTTGTTGCAACTTCTAACGCAAACAGGTGTGCTGCAACATGGGAACAAACTTCTCCAAGCCTAGAAATAAAATAAAAAATTATATATCCAGTGTAATCTTGATAAAACATTATCCTTATTTCTTTCAACAAATCAATAACTCTGCTGTCCAATTTGAGAAATCAGCTCTCATACTCACTATTTTTTGAAAAATCTAAGAAATATCAATTACTTCATCGATAATAGTCATTTTGGTGCTTTTCCATCAGTGGTTGCTCTTCAGGGGGTTCACAATCACATTACTACGAGAATTTTAGTGTATTAAATTTGACCTTATCTAATCATGAAATGTTCTATGATTCAAGAATGAGAAATTTAGTATAATTACATACTGGTAGCAAAATGATTGTGAACCCCCTGATGAGCAGCCACATTTTTTCATCAACCATTTACAGTAAACAAATTCTGTTGCCAAACAATGCGATGCAATGCCAATAATGCATAATCATGACAGCATGTTTAATGTTGTTAAATCAGGGATCTGTTTAAGAAAATTTTGGGTAAAAGAGCCCTTCACAAAAGTTTTAATCTTAAACCAGGAACCTTCACAAAAATTTACTTCTTAAAACAGGAACCTTCACAAATTTTTTCAACCAGAAACAGGATCCTTCATAAAATTTTTTGTCTTAAAATTAGACCTTTTGCAAAATTTTTCTACCTCAAACTAAACTTTTCACAAATTTAATCATTTAAAAATAAAATCTGACCTATAAAAAAAAAAAAAATAATAAATAAAAATTGAACTCATCAAAGAACATATTACTTAGCTTTTTTCTCTGTAAAGAATAGATACACGTGAACTTAAATTTAACAATAATTTCAAATTTACAAAATTATTACTAAAATATTCACAAATATAGAAAAATTCATAATTACAAAAAACAGGACCCTGTGAAAAAAAACCTGGACAGACCCCTGCAATTGCCGTGCTGCATGTCATACATGATGAACACATAGACATATTAAATTTTTATTTATTTTGTAAATAATAATATTCAGTCTTTATAATGATGTATATAAGTTTTTATCTCACATTTTGTTAAAATAAGGAACTTTCCATGAATGAAAGAAGATGATGCAGTGAAATAATTTAAAGATTATCATATTAAATGGGAAAAAGAACATTATTATATCTGGTGATCAATCTAGAAAGAAAAAAGACAGAGTACAAGTCAATGTATGATGATGTCGAAAAATTCCTTTTTGAGTTGTTCATGTCAATAAGAGAAAAAATGTACCTATTAATGGAAATATTTTGAAGAAAAGGGCGATGCAATGGCTAAGAGTTTAGGGAGGGAGGGGGGGGTAGATTTTGTTGCAGGTAATGAATGGCTAACAATGCTTTTAGGATCGCCTTGCAATTGCTTCTAAAACTCTACTTTGGGAAAGTGCACAAGTAGAAAACTGAGTAATCAAAGAATTGTCGAAAAGTAAAGAAAATTTAATTAAACACTAAACAATTTAAAATTTTTTATGTTTACTACGCTGATGATGCAGGACTTTTTTATCGACTTTTACTAGAACACACATTTGCATTGAAAGGTGAAACCCATACTGATGGAAAACATTCAAAGTCAGAATAACTGCATTATTTTGCTGCAATATGGACGGATCAGATAAAAGGACAATTTTAGTTATTGAAAAATCTAAGGATCCTCACTGTCTCAAAAATGTTGGATTATCTATAGAATACTAAAATAATCAAAAAGCATGAATGACTTCAAAAATTATTGGCAAATGGTTGAAAGAATTTGATAATGTCAATGAAGGATAGGCACATTTTGCTTTTGATTGATAACTGTACTGCACATAAAACAAACACCCAGTTAAAAAACATTACAATATCCCCTTTTCTGTCACATAACCATATAAAAAATCCAATCTATTAGATATGGGCGGGCATAATAAAATACATGAAAGGGAAATACAGAATGAAGATAATTCAATTACTTTTGTTGAACCTTGAATTCAATTTGAGATTTGTTGTGGATGTAAAAATCACATGCAAATTTTTAGATGTGTGGCGCTCTCAAACAAAAAACCATTCAAAACTGCTGGAAACATGCAGGATTTTTAAGTGGACAAAACTCTCAGATTTCTCTCCAGAAATTAATCTTGAAAACAGTTTTCTTTGGGATAGACTGAATGAAAACAGAAATGTAACTAATACTATTACACTGACCGATTACATTAAAAATGATAGAAACCTGAAAATAGAAAATCAAGAAACAGATGAAAACATCATTTCTGAAGTTCTAAATCCATCTGAATCTGGTAAATCCTAAGATGACACATTGAATTGGAAAATAAAGAATCAGTGTCATCGAAATGTGCTGTAGAGAATCTAAAAAACTTATGAGTATGTGTCATCATTTATATGTGATTTGAAACAGAATTGTGTAAATCAATTTTAAATTTAGCTGTTCAAAAAAAGTTACTGTTTTTTTTCTATAAAATATATTACAAATTTTTAAAACATATGTATGACATTCTTTAGGATAAAAGGCAAGTCTCTTTCTATTATTTTTCCACATTTTATATTGCATTGGCTATTACGAATATTTGATATAGTGAATGTCTTTCAAAGACCTGTTGACTTCATAATATGCAGGCTTGACCATATTGAATGTAAAAATGCTGTCTCATTAGTATAAATTAATATGCTGTTTTCTTTATTAAATTGTTTTCAGGTAAGCTTTGCAGCATAAAAGATAAAAATAATCCAGATTTGGTACCTTCATTAAATATGGATCATCAGAAAATAAACAATATTGATGCTACTGTTGCTAGATGTGAAAGGTGAGTAATGGTCAATAAGTATTATAGTACATAAGGAAAGTTAAACAGTTAGTTATTACTTCTGAAAAAGTGTGTTTTAAAATGTTTACAGGTGAAAAACTTTTACTTTTGAAAATGATGCATTTTTTACCTTTACATGTGTAGGAAGCAACATTTTTATTTGAATGACATATGACTACTAGGGTGTAAAAAATCATGATTTAAAAATAAAAATATAAAAATCGGATTTTTATGATTTTTTTTCCTTGCATTGAAATGTAGAACAGTTACCAAGAATTTCAACTTTCCAAAACAATTAATGTTCTTAATTGTAACTTTTCTATGTTTTTATTCTTTAAATAATAAAATTGCAATTATTAGTTATTAATTACAGAAATTATAAAAACTGCAAATTAGTAATTTCATTAACTAGTAGCATTCAATAATGTTATGTACATTAATACTTTGTGAAAGATATGTAAAACTATATTAAATACTATTGATATTTATATTTATTAAAATTATTAATAACTGCTTCAATATTAAATTGTTAATACTGCTTAAAATTAATGAGTATCAAATAATTAATTCTCTAATTAACAAAAAAATATTGTGCTTTAATTACTAAAATGATAATTAATAATTTAGTATTAAGTCTATAAAGTTAAAGGGGCATGGCGCTAGTTCCCAAAACAAGCACTAGTACAGTAGAAAATGGCATTATTTCATGAGGCTTTTTACCTCAGGAACTAGTATGCTACTAGTTAATGAAATTACTAATTTGCAGTTTTTATAATTTCTGTAATTAATAACTAATATTAGCAATGTGTTTAGCAGGGTTGGCAGTAATCGATTACTTCTTTAATTGATTGATTAGTCGACTAAACGTTCAATCATACGAAATTTAATCATGATTGAAATTGAAAAAAGTAATTACGTTTACAATTTTTTTTATGATTAATCCAATCTGAACTAATTCAATTGCAATTAATTTAATCATTAATCTAATTACACAGACAAAAATTAAATATGACCGCCATTTAACTTTCTGAAATTCACTTTCATTGCTATGAAATTGTTATTAAAGGTCACTACATGATTTTCCTTATTAAAAATTATATATGGTCACATAAAATTATCCAGATATACGCTGGTCAAAATGTGTAAATCATTTAGATTAGAAGGGACAGTTGAGTACCTTTTTATAAAACAGGTATAATTTTGTTTTGTAATTATTATAGGCAAAGGTGAACAAAGTTATCAAATAATTAAATTTTCAATAAACTAAATAACTGAAATAAAATTTAATTATGTTTTTATCACAAAAAATGTTGCGACAAACTGAAGCAGAAAAAATATATGTTATAAGCAAAATATAACAGTTCAATGTTGGCTGTCTATCAAAAATTTAGAAGAATAAATCATTAGTGTTGCTCTTTATTTCTTTCACTTTCTCCAAAATGAATCTTTTAGACTTGCTCACAAACCAATTGATATCGTTAATATACTCATGACATATTTGTAGGCAATATTTAAACATTTCAAAGAATTATAAATGAAAGATTCTGAATCCGATAACTAATTTGTTGCTGCAAATGACATTCAAATAAACATACTATATTCTGTTTTTATCATAAAGAAATTACACCAAACTGAAAAAGAAAGAATGATGTATAAGCAAAATGTAACAGTTCGATGTTGTCTTTACACCATACTATAGGAATATATCATCAGGGTTATACTCCATTTTTTCACCCTCTCACCAAAACAAGTCCTTAAAATATACTCAAAAACCAATTAATTTCAGATTTTAATTTTTTTTAAAGTAAATACAGGTTTGATTTACGTCCTTTTACAAATTTTAGTAATTAATGAACATTCTTTATCTGCTTCTATACTTTGGAAATAATACGCACTTTGACAAATTTTCTTAAAAAAGGATCTTTGTTTTATAGGAAAATGAATAATTTTATTCCACTCTTTTGTATTTAACCCTTAACTCCTGTTAGCGGTCTTACAGACCACTGCTTTCTTATGTTTAAGCCATGTTAGTGTATTTTTCAATCTGCCTCCTGAGATCTTGGTACGATATTAGTAGAATGGAGCGCCAATTCGTTATTTTAACTGTACTATCACGTTTTCAAGTTACGGCATGAAATAGCAAAAAAACAGTTTTATTAAAATCTGCCTGTTCGTTTTTATTTCATTGTTACTCCTCCTAAAATATGGAATGAAGGGCAATATCAAAAACAGAAATTTTAAGAAGTTTTTGTTATTTATTATTTTTTTCCTTATCAATCAATATTTAGTATTTAATTATTAATCATCTAATATTTAAATAATGTTTTCTCTGTGTTGTAAGAACCAACTGTGGTGGAGCGGGCGGCAGTGACAAAAATGGCTACGTCTTCGACTTACGAGATGAAATTGTGATATAAGACAAAGTTATTATTAATGGATGAAAAAATGACTTGCTTGCCTCGGTATTTTGGTACGATATGAGCAGAATGGGGTGATTTTGTACCAATAGGTGATTTTGATGGAACTATTATGTTACCGATTTACGACAAAATTCTTTTCATATCATATATCTTGACTTGTACAATACAAATTTTTCAATCTGTCTCCTGATATCTTGGTACAATATTAGTAGAATGGAGTGCCAATTCGTTATTTTAACTGTGCTATCATGTTTTCAAGTTACAGCAGGAAACTTTAGCGTGCGATCTCTCTTAACTATAGTACATTGCAAATACGGTAGAGTCTCCAAAATTTGCACAGCTTGGGACCAGAGGCTGTGCGGATTTTAGAATTTTGCGGATTTTAGAGTTTTGCCAATTCTGGATTAAATGATTTTTTTTTTAACTTACCTGTGTCCATTTAGAAGAAAATGTAATAATTCAATTTAATCAAATCAAAACTTGAATACCTTAAATTTACCCGCATATTATTATTTTAATATACAAAATTATTTTTTATTACAACTTTTAAACATTTCCTGTATAGTTTTTTGCTTCAGAATTTTCACCTTTTCTTGATGAAGTTTTTTTTTTTTTTTGCATCCTGTAAATAGTCATTATTTCTTGCTTGTCTATGCAATTCTGCTGTTTCAAGAACTTCAAAAAGTTTTCACAAAAATACAAACCTGAGAGAATGTTTAGCTGTATTGAAGTTCTTAGATTTTTTTATTATGTTTTCAATAAATTATAGTTACGCTTTTAAACTTTGCCATCTCTTAAAGAAATTCGTACCCCATATTTTTTTTTTTTTTCAGGTGTTTGTTTTAAGATAGGGTGTGAAAAGAGTTGTTGGCCATTTATAATATAAACAGTGTAATTTTTTTTTTTTAAACTGAACACCTAACTCAAATAAAACTTTAACATTTTCATCACACAATTCGGACTTTAACTTATTTTCGACAAAAAATAACTTTGTCATTTTTCACCCAATTTTTAAAACTGAACACCTAACTCAAATGAAACTTTAACATTTTCATCACACAATTCGTACTCTAACTAATTCTCCACAAAATAACTTTGTCTTTTTTCACCATTTTTTAGAACTGAACACTTAACTCAAATTAACTTTAACTCTTTCAGTACGCAAAATACTTTCGGGTGGCCACTCTGCAGGCATGCGCCTTGCTGGTGCTGGCTCTGTTCCAGCCCCTTCATTTCAGCTTTCCCCATTCTTTCCGTGACCTCTTTTTCCTATTAGAAGTTATCGTGTTGATATATTTTGTTTTGAATTTCCCTAATTCACATCTGTATTTCAATATTTTAAATCCATATTCTTAATTATTCAATCTTTAATTGTAACATATTATATTTAATTTATCTTACGTTTTCCCTCGTTTTACGTTCATTATTTTAAGTTTAAATCAAGCAATCATCTTTCACTTCTCATTCATATCGTAAGTTGTCTCTTTTCCATTCATTTCTCCATCCCGTTTCGCCCTTGGCCGCGTGCCAGCTTGTTTCGTAGCCTTCCTCCTCGGATCACGAGTTTTTACGGCTAGGCAGCCGGCACTCTCTGCGCATGTGCGTACGGCCGCGGAACGGCAGCATTTCGCTGTTTCTCCTTCGTGCGTTAACTCTTCATTGAGTCTGCCAGTTTGGCGCATTCATCTCCGTGCGGCGAGTTTTTGAGGCTTGCTTTTACGCACGCTCGCCATGGTCGCGCGCTGTTCAAATTCAGTTCTAGTGATTGTAGAGTTCAGAGTAGGTCGCTTGTTCGACCGTTGTTCGTGGTGCGTGTTCTCGCGATGGCCGGACTTGGTGTCCGATCCATTTGTCTTTCTAATCCCAATTTCATATTAGTTTATTTAAATAGTAAAGTGACTTACCTTCATTCATTTAATCAGTAGTAATTAATATCTCCCAGCATGACATCCTATTATACAGATATCTGAAGTTTGTAGCGTTTGTGAGTATTCAACACCTGAAAAAAGGACAGCACATTTTCCCAAGTCCACGGAAGTTTTTCATAATAAAATCATGGAAGTATTCTACAGTATTTTTGCTCATTCTTTATGTCACATCACTCTTGGATTCAAGGTAAACTTCTCTCTTATAATTTAACATTAAAATGACGTATTGAACCTGATAATATATATACGATCACGTTTCTTCTTTGCTTCACCTTCAAAGTATAATCAACCTGTATAACTTAAAGAACAATAGTCATCATTTAAATTAACCTATAAAATCCGCTAAACATTTAATGAAGCAAAAATCATCTTAATAAATATGGTGCTTCGTTCCAGTGCACAATAAGTGCGTAATACGTCGTTTTTCAAGTGGTATTTGCAGACATGTGCTTTTTTTTCCACCTTAATATTCATAATTTTATAAAATAAGCAATCCTTTTTAGAAATATGTAAGATTAAAATATATAGTGCAGTTTTTACCAATTTTGCATAAAAATTATAAAGGATGTTAGAAGATTGAAAAATATACATAGAAGATTTTTTTAAACACATGGAAGCTTGTTTTTTTTTTGGTGTACATATATAAAATTCATTTTCTTTTCAAATTTCTGAAGTTCATCTATAGTGTTTGTATATAATTTTTATTGCATATAATATTTAAATAAGTGTATGAAGAAAGGAATATTTTTTGAAGATGTTTTTTTGAAAATTTTTGAAGATATTTTGTTTGAAGAGATATATTTTTGAAGATGTTATTTTGAAGATATTTCTGGAAGATATAATTGTGAATAATCAATAATTTTTTTAATTTCTAATCAATAAATTTACACATTTTAATTTCTATTTCATCAATTTCTTTTACCATAAACATGGATCAAAATACTCAGGTAATGAATCGTATAAATATATTTACTGAGGCACTCTCAGATTTTGTACAGAGTATTCCAGATACAATTAAGTATCTCGTTGAAAGCAGTGGTGGTGATACCACATTTGACTCTGACATATTTTCCATTATAAGTAAAACACTACAGTTTACAGGAAGTAACATGATTGAGATGCATGAATGCTTTATTAAAGATACGTTCAGTAATGCACTCAAAGATATCTCCAACCTTAAAGAACTTAATCAGAAACTGTTGGTGAAAGTAAAAGAATCAACCAAAGTACAAAGCATTACAACTCAAGACTCATTCACACAAACGGAAGAGCAGAGCATTCCATCTACTAATAACATCTCAATATCTGATTCTTATACACAGTCTTCAATTCTCTCATCAAGTCATGTAGACGACACCGTAAATCAATCTTTTTTCAACTCCACATTAAATTCACAATCATCCTCAACTCATTTAAGCAAGATAATAATTTATGATGTACCTGAATATTTTCACACTCACGAAATAATTGAAGCAATCACTAAATTCAAGGAAACATCCCATATAAATGTGGTAAAAACATATAAAAATAAATTCAGCAATAACCTCAACCACATTTTAGAACTTCCAAGCAACATTGCCTACTGCCTAATGCGGCGTAAACTCCAGATCAAGGATCAACTCTTTACAGCAAAAAAATTCATAAAAATCAAAAGATGTTTCAATTGTCAGGCTTTCCATCACGTAGCAAATCAGTACAAAAAATCAAGATGTTGTGTATGGTGCGGTGAGCATCACGCACCTGGCTTTTGTGAGAAACCTGCCAATTGCAGAAACTGTGTTCATAATAATCAAAATGGACACAACTTTCGAACTGATCATCCAGCCTTTTCTAGAGACTGTGAATCATACAGACTATGCTTTTAAAACAAGACTTAAACTCAATAATCGAATTATATAAATTTTTGTGCCACATCAAACATCATAACTGATACGTCTGTGTTTTAATTTTCTTTTCATGCATTATATATATATATATATTAATTTTGTAAGTTTTTGTGTCTTGTCGGAGGAAAATAAGATTTCGGTACCTAATGAAGTGGTACTGTCAAGATATTTCTTGACACTTCTTTAACCCTAACCCGACAGATACATATGTTCATAATATTTTTAACTTTTACAATAATAACAATAATGAATTTTTTTTTCATATCTTACCTGATTTTTCCTTTTTCAAGCTGGTTTTTATATAAGTTTTTTTCAGCTTTACAGGTAATTGTGTTCAGTAAACTGTTTAAATTCATTTTTCAAAATAATTTCTTTTTAGCATAATTTTGTTCATGAGATAACAAAATTTTAGAGAAATTTCTTTTCAAGTTTAATGTTTTTTAATACTTTTCATAATCTGTTGTGTACATGTAATTTATGCTTCAGTAATTATTTACAATTAATATTTAAATTTTTTGGCATTGTCGTAAGTATTGTAGCATAATTTCAAAGTAGTTTTTCAGTGTTTTAAGCAAATGCATACAGAGATATGCCTCTTTTAGAATATTTAAAGTACAAAAAAAAAACTTTTTAATTTTTTTTCAAAAATCCTTTTGAAATTATATGTAATATGTTTACATAGTACCATTTTCAGATATGTATGTGTTAGTTATGTTGTGGTATATAAATTTTTTTGCATTTAATGTACATATAATTATCTTTTGTTTTTCTAAACATTTTAATCTAACTTTAATTTTTTTAATTCAACTTTAAAATTTTGACAAGTGGATAAAAATTCAATTTTGTGATTCAGTTCACATATCAGTCTTTTCAGACTTAAAATGATGTTTTTTTTTATAGTATGATAGGCTCTTCCTTCATATTTTTTAGTTTTGAACCTTTATATTCACAGTGCAAGCATTTGCAATTTCATTCAATAAAATAAAGGTATCCTGTGTAAATACTTTACTTACATTTTTGTGGTCAATGTTGATGTTGACAAATTTTTCAGTAATACACCATTCTAAAAAAAATTCAGAGGTGTGTTTTTTTTTTTTTTTTTAATTTATGGTACAATGTTATAACCTTTGTGTAATTTGAATACATTTTTTAATACAATCTTTTATGAATACTCATGTAAAATTTTTATTCCATGGATATGTAAACATTATTTAACAGTATATGTATACTTAAATTTTTCATGATCATGATCATCTTTGCATATAAAAATAATGCAAAGTTTACTTGAAGGTTTTCTTTCAGCATGCAGTGTATAATATCAAGTGTTACAAGATTGCAATGTATATATTTTTTTTGTCCCTATTTTTTTTGTGGCGCCACTCATTTCCCCGTAATTTTTTTCTTACCCTTTTATTTATCTGTTTGAATTTAATATTTCTTTATATATATATGTCTTGTACTATCATGATAGCAGCTGTACTGAAATTTTATATTGATTGTTGTTATACAATCTCAGATACCCGTCTGTTGGGTATAGTATGTAATCCCGTGTATTCCCGTGCTGTCTTGATCGGTTGTTGATGCTCTTGGTAAGTAGTGGTCATTCTTGGATCTGTTTTTGCTCTTGGTAGTTGGATATTCCTTATAGGTTATTTACACTCTCAATAGAGTACATTTTTGTTGCTAAGTTTTTCTTTAGAGCTTTTTGTAAGGGTTGTGAGTTTTTTTCAATTAATATTTGATATTCTTATGCAATTTTTGCTTTTTTAACACACTTTTAAATTTTTTTTGCATTTTAAGACATTTTACATGTTCTCAATCGACATTTGGAGTTCTCTAATAGTAATGAGTGTTTTATTGATATTTAATGTTTTCGATTGATTGTTCATGTCCTTTTGTAATGTTCCTTGTAATCCATTTTTGCATTCCAGCTTATCTGATTCAGCGGTAAGTTGTGAATTTCCTTTTTCATGTGGATCTTTCAGTTTTTTTCCCCTATTTGTGGTGGAGTAATATATCGTGTTGATATATTTTGTTTTGAATTTCCCTAATTCACATCTGTATTTCAATATTTTAAATCCATATTCTTAATTATTCAATCTTTAATTGTAACATATTATATTTAATTTATCTTACGTTTTCCCTCGTTTTACGTTCATTATTTTAAGTTTAAATCAAGCAATCATCTTTCACTTCTCATTCATATCGTAAGTTGTCTCTTTTCCATTCATTTCTCCATCCCGTTTCGCCCTTGGCCGCGTGCCAGCTTGTTTCGTAGCCTTCCTCCTCGGATCACGAGTTTTTACGGCTAGGCAGCCGGCACTCTCTGCGCATGTGCGTACGGCCGCGGAACGGCAGCATTTCGCTGTTTCTCCTTCGTGCGTTAACTCTTCATTGAGTCTGCCAGTTTGGCGCATTCATCTCCGTGCGGCGAGTTTTTGAGGCTTGCTTTTACGCACGCTCGCCATGGTCGCACGCTGTTCAAATTCAGTTGTAGTGATTGTAGAGTTCAGAGTAGGTCGCTTGTTCGGCCGTTGTTCGTGGTGCGTGTTCTCGCGATGGCCGGACTTGGTGTCCGATCCATTTGTCTTTCTAATTCCAATTTCATATTAGTTTATTTAAATAGTAAAGTGACCTACCTTCATTCATTTAATCAGTAGTAATTAATATCTCCCAGCATGACATCCTATTATACAGATATCTGAAGTTAGCGTTTGTGAGTATTCAACACCTGAAAAAAGGACAGCACATTTTCCCAAGTCCACGGAAGTTTTTCATAATAAAATCATGGAAGTATTCTACAGTATTTTTGCTCATTCTTTATGTCACATCACTCTTGGATTCAAGGTAAACTTCTCTCTTATAATTTAACATTAAAATGACGTATTGAACCTGATAATATATATACGATCACGTTTCTTCTTTGCTTCACCTTCAAAGTATAATCAACCTGTATAACTTAAAGAACAATAGTCATCATTTAAATTAACCTACAAGATCCGCTAAACATTTAATGAAGCAAAAATCATCTTAATAGAAGTGCATGGCAAACACCCCAAAAATTCTCGTCACTCACCTTCTCTCATTAGAAACATGCTGCAAGCCTATGGAGACATCATGGACAGGAAGAGTGTTGCCCGTGCCCAAGGGTCTGTAGTCTATTTTACTTCATCTCAAAATTTTTCCACAGCTAGCATGAGCCATACTCCTAAAAGCAACACAAAAAATAACAAAGGTTCTAGAATGTCACGCAAGGATTCCTTTCCTACCTTCAAAATCCCTTCGGTCGAAGCTCCGTCAAGCACTGACGAAGACACAGATGACCAGCTGAGAGTCTCACTAAAATCAAAACATCATCATATGAGCAATTCCTCCCTCTGCAAGGAGGAGAAGGAAGACGTTACTATTGCTAAACTCACCAACAAAGCCAGGGGAATCCTCATACAGATAGCAGGTAGACTAGAAAGAAATTGTCAGCCAGAAAAACAAAGTCTACCATCACTCAAAACAATTCTAAATCACGTAGATCAAATAGACACACTCACCCTAAGAGAAATGCTAGCACTTCAAAATGAGAACACAGCACTGACAGAACGGGTTCAATGCCTGGAAGAACATCTAGAAGTCTCACAACAGAACTATCAGCAATTAATGCAGAAACTCCCCAACACAGCCGAAATCATTGATGCAGTACAAAACACCATCAGCAAGAAAACACTGGCCACGACAGACAACACACCAGCACTACAAGATGAAAACATAAAGCCCACATCCAGCCAAGCGCACACACAGCAATGCAAAAAGAAACTCCGCAACAACGCCGTTAGACACACACTCATAATAAAAGGAAAAGAAGACATCACATGTAATGATATTGATAAAACCCTACAACAAAACACATATATATCTCCAATTCAGCCAAACAACATCTCAAGAAAAAGAAACTGCATCGTAATAGAATGCAACACTATCAAAGATCTCAACACCCTGAAAAACGACATACACAGACATCAAGATCTTAATAAAACACTACAAGTAGTCCAAAAACACTTCCACAGCAGAAAATGATCCTCCTGAATGTACCGACACACACACCAGAAGAAACCATCAAAGCAGCAATAACAACAAGATTTGAAATAACCGCAGAAGAAATAAACATCCTGAAAACACTTCAAAATAGAAGAAATGATGCTGCAGAAGACCTCATCCTTCTAATTCCTAAGACACTAGGGCACTCAATTATAGAGGATGGAGGCCTCATCATTGGCTTCAAATCCTACTTCCTGAAACCACACACCACCGTACCACGCTGCAGACGCTGCCAGTCACTAAAGCACACAGGAAAACACTGCAAGAGTGAGCTACCAACATGTGCCAACTGCGCGGAAAATCATGACGATTCCAACTGCTCCAAACCACCCTGCTGCATAAACTGCCATGATCACAACAAGAAAGAAAGAACCCACTTCAACACACAGCATCAGGCATCTGACTCGACCTGCACAGTGTACAGAAGTCTCTACAAAATTTTCAGACGCCAACTTGACGAGGAATTCACCCCAACATCATCTTACACTACATCAGCACCACAGTCACATCAGCAGCCACCAACACTCCACCGACAACAGTTTGCACACAACAACCAACAGAGACGTACCCAGTACATCGACACTTCAAACGATCGTGAGCCACCGTGGGGATACCAATCTCACATGTATGAACCATATTAGCTCACCACTCTACCACCTCCACATCAAACTATATCATCACCTGCTTTCACCGCCCGTACGTGGTCTCAGCGCATTTGGTGTGGCACTCCTTGTCGCGTGGGGATCACATACGGGTCACTGCAATCACCTGGTGTAGTCGTACTCAAACTGTTACATCTGGTACAGTCGTACCCCCGAACTGCACATCACCCCCTTCACCTTGTCTGTCGCTGCCTGTCGCGTGGTGACGCTGGTCACAGCGACAGACTTTTGTTTTGTATAATTTTTTTCTTTTCTTTTCTTTTTTTTTTTTTTTTGGTCTTTAGTTCCTGCCGCCTGTCGCGTGGGGCTTTGCCCGGCAGGATTTTGTACTGCCACGTTTAATCCCTGCGTGCCAGGGAGCTAGCCGGGGAAGACATTAAACGCTCAACGGCTGGGTTCGCCCTCAGCCGAGTGGTCTTCCTCAGGCATTAAAATTAAAATATAAACAGTGTAATATCTTATGACATTATATATATTATTATTTATTCAAATAAATTTACATTAAAAATAATTTTATTTCTGTTCAATAATATTTGTAGCAAAGATTATCTCATCAAAAACGTCACCTGTAAAAAATGCAGCCAAGTCTTGTGACTCTTTTTCCGTAAAAAGTTCTGAGATCGTGTAAAGCCAAGTTTAGCTATCTTATTAACTCTGAAAATTTCATTCACAAATCACTCCTAGTCTCTACATCTTTAGTTAATTATTATTTTGTGACTCGGCAATTACGTAGCACGAGAATTTGATGTATATAGTTAGTCTTAATCAAATAATAATATAACATATTAAAGTGTAATAACTTCCCTGTGCGTATATAATTTGCCTTAATTAAATTATCCCATCCCATCCCATAACATAGTAAGGTGTAATAACTTCCCTGTGCTGCTTAATTGCCAAGTCACAAAATAATATTTAACTAAAAATGTAGAGACTAGGAGTGATTTGTGAATGAAAATGTCAGAGTTAATAAGATAGCTAAACTTGGCTTTACACGATCTCAGAACTTTTTACGGAAAAAGAGTCACAAGACTTGGCTGCATTTTTTACAGGTGACGTTTTTGATGAGATTTCACTTCTTTTTGTAAGTAATCCCCCTTTTCTTGATTTTGGGTTCTTTTTGGAGATCATCCACTGATTTTCGCTAAGCCCACACTCTGTCCCTATTATTTACAGGTATAAAAAATTTGAAGCTTTAGTTTCGTTTGCAAAGTACTGTAGATGAAAAGAGATTTCAGGTTCCTAGGCAAGCACTAAGTTATGGGAGGGGGAGTGTCAAAAGTACTCTCAATTGCTTCCAGGATAGGTACTATCCATCTGAGATATTACTCGCAGCCCTAGATACTTGATATTTAACATAAAAAAACTTTTTAGTATAAAAAGAAAGTCAAAATTAAAATTTCCGGAAATTTCCAATAAATCAAACTATATTCCTTTTTTCGATGTTTTTTTTTTGTTTTTTTAGTCTTTTTTTATTATTTACGGATTTTTTAATTTTTCCTTACTTTGTGTACTAAACCCTGCCTTTCTGCCAAATGTCAAGCTTCTAGGACTACAAAATCGAATTATTTTCAAATTTTCGACTTTTTATAAATTTATTGATTTTTCGATTTTAATTCTAAGTTACCTGATTGTCATGCCAATATAGTAATTATTTGATCCGTCTTCTTAGGATCATTTAGGTTCAATTTAGAGATAAATCAAGTGACTCTTGGAGTCACCATGATTTTATTTAGAAAGGACTAACAAGCCATAACCAGCCAGTAATGTCGGGAGGGTAGGGGGAGCTGTGAAAATTTTTGTGGGGCTAACATCATTTAACAATCCATATTTCATATGTGAAGTAAATAAAGTACAACCTGTGAAAGAAAACAAACCTGTCTATAAAGAAATCACCTATATCGTAGCCAGTCTATAGTGGAACTTTTCTATAACTAAATTCGTAAACGAAAGAAAAGAAAACCATAATCCGGGGGAAATAACATAAAACAATTAGGGGCGTTGTACTAGCTAATAGGACAATTTTCTTAAAACTAATGTTTCTAGCAGTACAAAATAAAATTGTTTTCGAATTTTCGATTTCTTAAAGATATTTCGATTTTTCGATTTTATTTTCGAATTCAACGAATATTTTAATTGTTCCTTTTATTGAATAGTAAATACTACCTTTACACAAAGTTTTAAGTTTCTAAGACTATAAGATAAAATTATTTTCAATTTTTGATTTTTTCGAATTTTTTTTATAATTTTCTGGATTTTTTAATTTTTTCTTATTTTGTATCCTTTATTACAAATTTCAAGTTTCTAGCGCTACAAAATCGAATTACTTTGAAATTTCCGATCTTTTTCGAGTTTTTTATTCTATTTTCGAATTTATTGTGTTTTAATTTTCCTTTTTCTGTATCCTAAACAATAAGTTTATGCCGAATTTTAAGTTCTAAAGGTACAAAATCGATTTTTTTTCAATTTTTCGAACTTTTTTTTTCGATTTTTACAGATTTTTTATTTATTTCTTTTTTTGTATCCTAAAATTTTAAGTTTCTAGCTTTACAAAATCGAATTATTTTCAAATTTTCGTTTTTTTTTTTTGATTTTTTGATTTTATTTTCAATTTTTGTTGTGTTTTTAATTTTTTTCTTTTTCTGAATCCTAAACACTACCTTTACACCAAATTTTCAGTTTCTAAGACTACGAGATCATATTATTTTCAATTTCTCTCTTTTTCTTTCTTTCTTTCTATTTTTTTTTTTTTTTAATTTTCGATTTTTTTTTAATTATTCATATTTTTTAATTTTTCTTTATTTAGTATCTTAAATATTACCTTTATTCCAAATTTCAAGTTTCTAGCGCTATGAAATCGAATTATTTTCAAAATTTCCTTATTTTTCGATTTTTTTATTTTATTTTCGAATTTTATTGCGTTTTTATTTTAACTTCTTCTGAATCTTAAACACGATCTTTACCGCGAATTTTAAATTTCTAAGGCCAAAAGATCAAATTATTTAAATTTTTTGCAATTTTTTTCTAATTTTTCTAATTTTTGATTTTTTTTTCTAATTGTCTGGATTTTTTTATTTTTCCTTATTTTGCATCCTAAATACTATACCTTTATTCCGAATTCCAAGTTTCTAGCGCAACAAAATTGGATTATTTGAAATTTTTCGATTTTTTTCGATTTTCGATTTTATTTTCATTTTATTTTTATTTTTTGATGTTTTCTTTTTCTGAATTCTAAACACTACCTTCACACCAAATTTTAAGTTTTTAAGACTACAAGATCGTGTTATTTTCAATTTTCAATTTTGTTCAATTTTTTAAATTGTCGAATGTTTTTTTTTTTTTTTTTTTTTTTTTAATTTTCAGGATTTTATAATTTTTCCTTTCTTTGTATCCGAAACACTAGCTTTATTCCAAATTTTAAGTTTCTGTGGCTGCGGGATCTACCCAATCTTTTTGATGACGCGAGAGTGAGTGAGTGTGTGAGTGACAAAAAATCGAAACTTTGAGTTCATATATCGTCTGCACTAATTTATGGGTATTTTTTGAATTATCCATATTTTTGAATTTTTCCTTATTTAGTATCTTAAATATTACCTTAATTCCAAATTTCAAGTTTCTAGCGCTATAAAATCGAATTATTTTCAAATTTTCCTTATTTTTCGATTTTTCCTTATTTTTCGATTTTTTTATTTTATTTTCGAATTTTATTGCATTTTTTATTTTAACTTATTCTGAATCCTAAACACTATCTTTACTGCGAATTTTAAGTTTCTAAGGCTAAAAAATCAAATTATTTTAATTTTTTCAATTTGTTTCGAATTTTTCGAATTTTTGATTTTTTTTTTTTTAAATTTTTCGGAATTTTTAATTTTTCCTTATTTTGCATCCTAAATACTACCTTTATTCCGAATTCCAAGTTTCTAGCGCAACAAAATCGGATTATTTGAAATTTTTCGATTTTTTTTCGATTTTTCGATTTTTCCAATTTTGCTTTCGATTTTTTTGGTGTTTTTGATGTTTTCTTTTTCTGGATACTAAACACTACCTTCACACCGAATCTTAAGTTTCTAAGACTACAAGATCGTATTATTTTCAATTTTCAATTTTGATGGAATTTGTTGAATTTTCGAATGTTTTTTTTTTTCGAATTTTCCGGATTTTATAATTTTTCCTTTCTTTGTATCCTAAACACTACCTTTTTTCCAAATGTCAAGTGTCTAGGGCTACGGGATCTACCTAATCTTTTTGATGACGCGTGAGTGAGTGACAAAAAATCGAATGTTTGAGTTCATATATCGTCTGAAATAGAAAAGACAGAAAGTTGTAATTTTAAATTTTGGTCCTGTGTGCCAAATACTCTAGAAAAACGAAGTTTCAAATTTTTGGGATGATCCAGCGCAGAGATATGGGGGGATCAAAAGTGCCCTGAGTTGCTTCCAGAAAAGTATGCTTACGGCTGTCCTCTCTCGATTTGGCGGAGGCACTGTCGTGCCTCCAGATTATCCCGTCGACCACTTTTCATAACAAAAAGCTATCGCCAAACTGTAACGCCAAATAAACGGGAGAACTTTGCCATTATAGTATCAAAATAAATAAATAAATATAATGTAAGAATTTAAGGACACAATTGTTATTTTAATTAAGTAAATAACTAATAAATCAGTAAAACATAATGAAAAATACACGCAAATGTCGAATTAAAAACCACTTGATGACATAACAAACACGTGTAATGCTTCTGACATCAAGTAAATGGGACTGCATTTTTGGCGTTTAATCTTACAGTTTGGCGATGTTTTTTGTTATGAAAAGTGGTCGACGGGATAATAGAGAAGTACCGGTTTTTCTTATAATACATGGTTTGTATAGATTCGAGGGGAAAATTATATTACTTTCATAAAAATGTATTTGGATGGTTTCTTGTTAATACAATCTTGCCAAGGCTGTGGTTTTCCTATTAGACTTAATGTTAGCTATATGCTCCATTTTTCTGCAACTAAATTTCCTCATGCCAATATAGTAATTCATTGATCCGTTTTCTTAGGATCGTTTATGTTCAATTTAGAGATAAATCAAGAGAATCTTAGAATCACCATGATTTTATTTAGAAAGGAACTATCAAGCCATAACCAACCAGTAATGTCGGGAGGGAGGGAGAGATGTGAAAATTTTTGTGCGACCAACATCTTTTAACAACAAATATTTCATATATAAATTAAATAGAGTAAAGCCTGTGAAAGAAAATGAACCTGTCTATAAAAAAAAAGTTCTATAACGTAGCCAGTCTATAGCGGAACTTTTCTATTACAAAATTCGTAAACAAAAGAAAAGAAAAGCATAATCCGGGGAAAATAACACAAAACAATAACGGAAGGTGTACTAGCTAATAGGACAATTATCTTAAAATCTATCTAAAACAAACTATCCCCATCCTGTGGGATTTGTTTTTCAATGTTTTACTTTATTTAATGCAAAACATAGATTGCATCCGACAACTCATAAAAAAGTCCTCCGGCCTGTACCGGCAGGAAAAGGTAGCTTTCCTATATCTTCGTTTTAAAATTTTAGCTAATGTTACTCGAAAACAGCAAGTTAAAATGCAAAGAAACCGTTTACAAAAGATTCGTTTACACTGAATTTGAATAAGAAATTCTCCAAATTATTGAGCTATAGCCAAGTTGGCTTCATTTATGAAGACTTATTTTTGTCGCCAAATTTGGCGAGATTTCGCCAATTGTCGCCAAGTTTGGCGAGAATTTGGCGCTAATGGATATGAATATATAGTTTTATGCGTATGATTGGGAAAATGTTTACAACAATGAAAGAAAATAATTTGCGAGAAATCGCGTTCACTAAAACTTATAAATTTATATTAAAATCATTAAAATTACAGACATTACAATACACTTTCATAAAACATTAAAAACATATTAAAATTGGACGTTTCGGATTTACATGGAAAATCCCTCTTCAACAACAACATTTCACTTAGCGTAAATCATAGTTCAAAAATATCAACAAATAGAAAATGCAACGTATCAAAATTTCGAAGTCAAAGTTACAGTTATAATAACACGGAGTATTCATTCGGGATTGCACCTGCTTGACCATTATTGACCATAAATTTATCGTTGGTTTTTTGTAATGTGCTGTTTTGTTTCAAAATGTCAGCCACCCTAGAATTTCAAACTGCTCTATCTCAGCCAATTTTTAAGATAGAGGTAAAACAAAAAATGCTCTGGAATCCTTGTATCAAGTCCTAACACCTAATTAAAAAATAAACTTGATTTTTTAACTTTTTTGTATATTTATTTTAGTTTTAAAATTTTGATGGCGGACCAAGCTGGCCAACGAACTCGGTCGAGGCATTGGTGAGCTTAATACACACAATTAGTTTCATCCAAATTAATTTATAAATACGAGCGTTATCGTATCAAATTATTTTCATTTTTTCAATTTTTTTCGATTTTTTTTACTTTTTTTTTCGAATTTTCTGGATTTTTTTAATTTTCCTTTTTCTGTATCCTAAATACTACCTTTATTCCTAATTTGAATTTTCTAGCGCAACAAAATCGGATTGTCTTCAAATTTTCGGTTTTTTTCAATTTCTTCGATTTTTTCAATTTTGCTTTCGATTTTTTTGGTGTTTTTGATGTTTTCTTTTTCTGGATGTTAAACACTACCTTCACACCAAATCTTAAGTTTCCAAGACTACAAGATCGTATTATTTACAATTTTCAATTTTGATGGAATTTGTTGAATTTTCGAATGTTTTTTTTTCGAATTTTCTGGATTTTATAATTTTTCCTTTCTTTGTATCCTAAACACTACCTTTTTTCCAAATGTCAAGTTTCTGGAGCTACGGGATCTACCCAATCTTTTTGATGACGCGTGAACGAGTGAGTAAGAAGTGACAAAAAATCGAATGTTTGAGTTCATATATCGCCTGAACTAGAAAAGACAGAAAGTTGTAATTTTAAATTTTTGTCCTGTGGGCCAAATACTCTCTATAATTGAAGTTTAAAATTTTTGAGATACTCCAGCGCGGAGATATGGGGGGGTCAAAAGTGCCCTGAGTTGCTTCCAGAAAAGTATGCTTACGGCTGTCCTCTCTCGACTTGGCGGAGCCACTGCCGTGCCTCCAGATAAAGATTACTTCTTAACTGCAAATTTCATTGTTTACATTTTGCAACAAATGCGGATTTTGGAGTTTTGTGGATTTTTGAGACTCTACTGTATTTCAATCCTGCTTCGTGATATCTTGATATGATATGAGAAGAACGCGGCACAAATTCGTCATTTGGACAGTACTTTCACGCCATCAAGTTTTGAGATGAAATTGTTGCCAAATTAAAGCTTAAACAGTGATTTTTTAAAACCCTTTGAAGGGCAGTGGGATATAATATATCTCACTTAAATTTAATTCCCCAACGCCCAACACCAGAATTTTGGAATCAAATTTTACTTTTATAATATGTGTGAAGAAAAGCTTTTACTTATTCCGAAATAAATTTGTTGTTAAATCCCGGTGTGATTCAATGCTTTCAACATTTTAGAAACATAAGTACTTTGCTCCTGCAAGCTCTTAAAATATCTATTACAGTCTAAATGTAACAAAATGCCCAGTTCCCACCCTTTTTTTTTCTTCAAACTGTCAGAATTATCACAGAAGATTCCATCGGGAAATTTAAAAGTAATTTTAATTAAGTTAAGCACACTAATCAGCGGACTCAGTCAGGTCTAGGGATTTTAATTCATCAGATAACCCCAGTGGTTTCAAGCTCATTCATTACTCACACATTGGGCCCATATCGACCACTGTTGCCAGTGGGCTGCTTTTTTTAATTCAGTTTTCTTGATTGCCACAAGTTTTTAGAGAAAGTCAAATTCGCCTTATTTAATTACAGATTAAATAAGCCGAACACAGGGCGAATTATACCATTTTAGAAAAGTGGTACCAATCAAACAATCTCAATTCTAAAAACGTACCCGAACCCAAAATTTCTGCTTAAAGTCAACCTGAAATGGGACCTGAACACGAAGTATCGCACACGAACACAACCCAAACTCGAAGTGAAAGAATATTAATCTATATTTAAAATATATTATTGAAAAGTAGTAAAATTAAACCTCTAATATCAATTCCATAATTTTTGCATAAAAACGAGCTTATATATACTCATTATATTAAAATATATAGTTTGTTTTATTTGATAAATATTCAGGACTTTCTTTTGAAAAATCGGTCAAACCAAGATTGACCTCAAATAGTAACAACCAAACACAAAATATTTAAAGTCAACTCTTCCCAATCCAATCCGCATGTTGTGTCAGGTAAAATTGTACTCGACCAGATACAGGACTCTAGCTGCGAATCCAGGGGGATAAAACCGGAAGAAACATGAGAAAAAATAAAAAAAATAAAAGGGAAAACATGGAACAAAACATGACGGTTTTAATCATTAATCGTTAATTAGATTAATCATTTAGATTGAGAATTGATTTAATCGTTAATCGAAGAGAGGGATTGAAATTACATTAATTATTAATCATTAATCTATAAGTAGGATTGAAACGATATCCAATCGTCAATCTAGATTAACGATTAAACATTTAATCGTTGTTTTTCAATTGTTAATCAAATTAAAATTTTGCACCACCCTGGTGTTTAGTAATGATATAAGGGGAAAAAATTTTACACACATGTATGTGTATGAGGAAAAAAGTATGAAAATGAGTTACTCATTCATGTACAGATGCAGAGTAAATATAAGAATAGCCAGATATATCTGAAAATTTCAAAATATTAAATAGCAGCATTGTTACTACTCAGTTGAGATTATTAGCATTCAGCATTTTAAATTTAAGAAAAAAGGTAGGGGGGGAGATTGCATCCTTTTAAATCTAACTAATTTCTTAACATTTTTATATCAATTAGATCTTTTTCTCTTATACACTGTTTTACAATGGCCATGGCCGTTGAGCAGATATCATTATTTCTTTCTTCTTTAGTTCTAATTTACTATAAATTTATTATTTCAAAATAAGGTACTGGCTATTTATTATTTTACTATTAGAAATTTATTATACTTGATATTTTATTTTATGTAAAAGAAGGAATAATTTGATTATTTAAAAGAAATTTATAACATTGCGAATTATATTAGATTTAAATAAAATGCTTTTAATGCCCAATAAAAAGTTGCTTTTTACAAACTTGCTGTACTTAATACTTTACAAGCCAAAGGAATTAAACTTAGAAACAAATATTCAAAGCTTTATTTGTTTATTCAAAAGGTAAAATATCCATAGAAACTTTCCAAATTATGTTAATCTTAGGTTTTATTATTTTTTTATGTCATTTTATACATTTAGAAAATTTATGATTAAAAAAAATCAATTGATTTAAATCAATGATTTTTTTAAAAAATCAGTTGATTTAAATTGTGATTTAATCATCGATTTAAAGCATCTAATTTAACTCATTGACACCCTAATGACTACAGTTGATAAGTCCAGTTTCAACCGCAAATAGCTAGACACCAACATGCAGTATCTGAGCATGATCCACCAAGACTATCCTTGCATTTAATTTCCTCTAATGCTAAAATACGCTCTTGGCTGCAAATCCGATTACGTGACTTTAAAAAGCTTGGCGTTTTTCTTTTTTTTTTAATTTTCAGCAATTTCCGCTTAAGAAAATGAGGTTCTTTGCCAAATGTTATAAATATATATACATATGAAAACATAACAGTATATATGAATTTATATATGATATTTTGTAATTCTATCATTTAATTTGCTCTTTTTCATATATTGTATCTTCTTTATATCGTAATTATTAACCTTATGTTCTCAGCAATATCACTCAGACTAATCCCTTTCAGGGAAGTCCTAGTAAATATATGCAATATAGGGTATTTTTCTGTTAGTGGATCACCAGTTATATATATATACATGTGTGTGTATATATATATATCACCTGCGGATTTGTGCCTGGTTAACACTAAAGTAACCAGTATATTGTATTATTACATAATTTATTACAAATATCTAATTTATTTCAGAAATTTTAAATTTCCGGACAAAACTGGACGTAAATGTGTCATTTGTAGAGCCAAGCCTGTTGACTGTCCAAACCGTATATTTCATAGTTTTCCCAAAAATCCATTGTTGTGAGTATATGCTTGATGTTGAATTCTTTATATTAGTCATTTTTCAAAATTTATTTCACACAGTAATTAGCTATAGTATTAAGTGTTAGTGTAGAAAAACTAGATATTCTGGGAGAGAATATTTCAGAAAATTATTTGCAGTTAATCCTTATGAAGAAAAGAAAATTGTTATTAGAAGAAAATATTGATGTCATAAAACATTTCTTTCATTTTCTCATGATGGAGCAATAGTTTGCAAATAATTTGATGAAATTTTTTATATTTGAAACAATATTTGGAGAATTTATTGTAGCTGTTAACTAGAAAGCGGAAAACATATCAAAATGATCTATTTCTTCAAATATTATTATTGACTATGTTTGTAATTAATTAAAATACTCAGCTTATCCAGTTGCGAAAAATTCTATTTATTGAATTCATTTCATCATTCTGTTAATATTATGGATAATATTACAGAAAACATGCAAAACAACACATTGAAAATTTGAAAATTAATTGATGTTGCTTAAGCAGCAAATATTGTTTGTAGTTCAAGCAATTTCTTTAATTTTGGTTGTAAACACAAGCATTTAGGTAGGGTTAGGTTTCCTCAAGGAATTTGATATTTCAGGATATATCTGTCAACATAGGTACCCCCCCCCCCCCCTCCAAGAAAAAAAGAAAATAGAGAGAAATAGCACAAAAGCTAAAATAACTTGTTAGATTTGATTAAAATAGAAAAACTACCATTAACTAAACACTTTAATCACAATAAATAATCATTATCAATAATATTTGGTAATATAGTCCTGTATTGTAATATTCTCAAAGTGAGACACATCATTAACAAGTACTTTTTCTAATTTAAAAACATGTGAGAATAAAACTAATATCAAATTCTTTTCCACTGTGCATAACATCATAAGAAAACATTGCCCCCCCCCCCCCCCCCTTCAAATAGAATTTTGAATATTATTATTTTACATTACTTTAAATTATTCATAAATTCTTATTTATGTATTTAAAATTATAATCAACATATTAGAATTACAAATAATTTTCTCTTTTCAGATCAGATGAATGGGCCGCAATTGTAGGCAGAAATGACATTATAAATGCTTCCCCCATTGAACGCACTTCTCGTTTCAAAGTATGTTCTCATCACTTTGCTGATAATGATTATATCTCTGGAAGCAAAAGGCGATTCAAAGGCTATGCTATACCCAGGTTTAGTAAGTTTTCTTAGATTATATTTTGGCATAGTTATTTCTCTTTTTCATATTTGCTTTGCCCTTTCTTACAGTATTTTGTTTTTGCGTGAGTGTGTATTTGTGTAAAATTATGAACTTTATTGAATTTTAGATGTTCCATGCTCAAGAATAAAAATTGATGTGGGAAGCATGAAAAGGAAACTGAATAGCCTCATTGGTCAGGAAATAAGCAAAGAAAATGTTGGTAAGAGAAAAGAAATGTTGTTCTTTACAACATTTTATCACTTACAAAGTCAACTTTTAATAAATATATGCATTATGCAGCATCATAAAAATTATTTTAATCCACATTCTTCATATTTGAATGAAAGTTAAAAATTTTCAATAAAATTAAATATTATGGAGCCCTTATTTATATTTTTACTAATGCTAATTTCAAAACAGTATATAGAATTTCATAAAATTAAATATTGTTGGCAAATGCTAGTTGCTTTAATTTTTTTTTTCTTATGTTGAATCTATTTAAAATCGATTTTTTTTTCTTGTTCTTATTTTATCTCAGGAAATTCCTGTAATTACTCTCACAATAGATAATCCCCTGCATCAGTTGCAATATAATGAAACTACTGTTGATATTAAAAAGATAAATATAATTTTAATCTTATAAATTTTAATGCATGATGAGCCTGAAGGAAAATAAGGGTACTTTTCGGTTAGCTGGGCGACAGTGAAATATATATACGTATACATTTATGTATGTCATGTGTGTATGTGTGTGTGTGTGTGTGTATATATATATATATATATATAATATATATTTATTTTTATTTTTTCACTGGCATCCGGCTAACCGAAAATTACCTAAAGAATTTTATGGAATTTATTATTCATTTGCTGGTTGATTTTATTATTTTTTTTAGAAAATATCAATTTAAAAACTCCAACTGCATCATTTGAATTTTGATTCAGTATTAACCTATTGAAAATAAACACAGTATCATAAGTAGGATCATGTTTATCAAAGTAAAATTCTAGTTATAACTGAAGATACTTTATTATCAGCTATAATAGCTCTAAGTTTATTACCACTAAAAACCTTCGTAAATTTTTTTGTATTTTATCTTACCTGAAGAAGTATTATATTTATACAATGAACTTACTAAACTAGTAAATAATGTTATCCTGTGTCTGGATGTAAGATAATATGTAAGAATTATTTTTCTATACATTTATGCTAAATTAAAAAGAAAAAAAAAAAAGTTTATGACCTTGAACCAGAGATTAATATTTCAATGAAATTCAATATTGTAGAGCGACATACTACATTTTGTTTATTTCTGTAAACAAACTAGCTTCATAAATCTGTATTTAGGAATCTGTTGATTAATGCTTAGGAAAATTTTTAGTTGCTTTGTTTTCGTTCTAAAATTAAATACTGTATGGACTTAAGAATACAAATATTTGTATAAAAAAGAATATTTTGCAGTAGCATTGCTAATTTCAAAACTTTATTAAAAGTTGCATTAATTTCAGTTTGTATAATGTCTATTTTTTTATGCAGAGTCTAGTAGAATTTTTTTTTTCTACTGGTTCTTACGAATTATTGATTTATTTACAGATATACCTCGGCTTCCTGCCACAATTGATAATCCTCTCCCCCCATTTCATGGAAATGAAACCATTGTTGGTAAGCAAAAATTAATTATAATTTTTATCTCTTAGCAATTTTAATGCTTTAGTCAGAAGAAAAATAATCTTGTGGAATTTATTATTCATTTGCTATATAATTTTATTAGAATTATCTTTAGAAAATGTCAACTAAAAAATATGAAAGAATATTCTGTAAGCCGAATACTGAAGGCTAGCTTGCTAAATGCTTTGGCTAAATATTGCTAGATATCTTATCAAAATAAATTCAGGATAATTCTTTTTAATTTTTTGCCTAATCCTAACTGTCTACCTTCTGACACATTCATAAGTTATTTTCATTTTTAATTGTGCAAAATGTACAGTTATTCTGATCTACCTACAGTTATTCTGATACTTATTTTTTTAATTTACATCTTCATTCATATTATTGTTATCAGTTTCTGTACATGTTCAGGAAGTTTTAGAACTTTGTGTTGTATATTGTATATATGCTGGTTTTTATTTGTCAAAGATTTTGTTAAACGAATATATAATAACTACTGTAACTATATCTCTTGCTTTAATTGAATTTGAATAATGCTATCCTGTGTCTGGATATAAGATAATATGTAAGAATTATTTTTCTATACATTTATGCTAAAAAAAAAAAAAAAAAAAAAGTAGTGCAGAGAAAAGTTTATGACCTTGAACCAGAGATTAATATTTCAATGAAATTCAATATTGTAGTGTGACATACAACATTTTGTTTAATTATGTTTATTTCTGTAAACAAACTAGCTTTATAAATCTACATTTAGGAATCTGTTGATTAATGCTTAAGAAAATTTTTAGATGATTTGTTTAAATTCTAAAATTAAATACTGTATGGACTTAAGAACACAAATATTTGTAGAAAAAAGGATATTTTGCAGTAGCAATGCTAATTTCAAAACTTTATTAAAAGTTGCATTAATTTCAGTGTTGTATAATGTCTATTTTTTTATGCAGAGTCTAGTAGAAAAAATTTTTCCCTACTGGTTCTTACTAATTATTGATTTATTTACAGATATTCCTCTGCTTCCTGCCACAATTGATAATCCTCTCCACCCCCCCCCCCCATTGCATGGAAATGAAACCATAGTTGGTTTATTTTATACGATCTGCAAAAGAGTTGAAACTGTATATGTCTTAAAAGAAAAGAATATTTTTTTCAGTTTATTGCTTAACATTTACAAGAAGATAATCTTTCAAACAATCTATTCCATTTTTTACAACTTGTAAATAAATAAAAAAAATTATAAAATTATACTTTGCTTTCTCATTTATTTATTGAAAAAATAAAAGGAATTTCTTTTTTAATTATGATACTTTTATTGACTTTCAAAAATTGCAATGAAAAACAATTTGGTTAAACAATAACATTGGCTCTTGTGATATAAATTTTCCTTAATATTTGAAACTAGAAAAAATAAAATAAAAAATAAATAAATCTCAAAATATATTATTCAGGGTAAATGAGCAGCTAATCTGTTCAAATGCAGAGTATTTTATTTGAATCTAAGAAAATACGATAAAATATAAATTTTTATCTAATTTTTTCAATTCATGGATATACAGCTGTCAGTTGAAAATGCAGTCTCAATTGTCCATTAAAGAGAAAACACATGAATATCTTGTTTTTGTTTTATAGCAGAATAAAACAAAAATAATTTATTTTATAAGATCTGAAAAAGAGTTAAAACTGTATATGTCTTAAAAGAAAAAAATATTTTTTTCAGTTTATTGCTTAACATTTACAAGAAGATAATCCAGGCCCGGACTGGCTCCTTTGGGGGCCCTCGGCTAGAGACTGAAAAAGGGCCCCTTACCGGGAAATTTAGAGGACATAGAATATTAGAATATTTACTTTTTGAAAATTAGGTTTACATGCCTAAAAACCACATTTAGCTACTTTGTCACTTGGAAAATAGTTGGGTTAAAAAGCAAGCTTTCTCTGATGTAGTTTGTTTACTTTCACAATAAATATTTAAATTATTTTTATATACCGTACCTAAACTAGTCCCATGCTGGAAAAAAATAACAGAAGTTGAAGCTCTAATAATCTAAATCCTTCTGTAATACCTAAGTAAATATTAAAAAGGAACACAACGGTAATAAAAAAAAGCATATTGAAAAAAAAAACAATGTCCTCTTTAATTTTAATTTAATTGTTACAAATTGTAAAATAGGTTTTATAACAAAAAGAAAAATGGCTCTACAATACCTTGGTACAGATACAGCGAACTAAGATAGTTCATGTGATTGTGGACAGCTGTTTACTAACCAAACGCCTTTTTGGTCAGTTCATCTATAATAGCATCTTTATCTACCCTATATATATAAAATCCTAATGAAACGAATTTGTGAAACGATTTTATGAAACGAATTTATGAAACGAATTTATGAAACGACTGATTAAACAACTGATTATGTTTCAGGGCTATTTTTAATAAAATATTAAACGCTTGATGGTGAAATTAATACCAATTGTCCATAAAAATCCGCGGATGTCAAAACTGGTAATAGAATTTTGAAATTGGAATTAGTTTTCGAGATATTAATTTTTTTCTAATTTTAATGACATTTCTGTAATGATGGCAACTAATTACTCAGTTTTTTTGTGACAAAAAAGGGAAAAAAATTGAAAAGGATCCCGATAGGGATTATTGATTTCTTTTTATTCGTCATTTTCAAATTGAAATTGAATTTATCTTTCTTTTCAATCGATAATGAAGACAAGATTATGATTAAATTATGTTTTTCAGGAAAATTTGAAAAAAAATCACAGTTCTATCGTCAGGATTCAATCGTCTGTCAGCATTTAATTTAATTTATAAACTGAAAATATTTTGAATACATTCGTCCAAATGACGTCATTTATGTAAACGCAAAAGAAAGGGGGGGGGGGGAGGAATTCATAGTAATTATTGCGCGGCAGTGCAATACTTATTTATTTCTTATTATTTATTGATATCATTTTGTTATTTTTTTGTAAAATTTAATTAAACGAATTTATAAAATCACTAATTCGGATATTTGAAACGAATATATAAAATAATAATTGCCCAACTGAACGGAAGGAGAATAAAATATCCTGCTTGGTTTTCTTTCCAATTTTAATGAGAATATGACATCAATTATGGTAAAATGACATTTATTCCTTTCTCTCTTTTATTGGCAGCAAGAAAAAAAATGCTCCCTATACATTAGAGAAATGCTATTAAAGTTTAAAACAAATGAATATTTCAGTAGCGTTACTTTTTTAATAATGAATTATATGTTTACACATAAATAACAAAGCCTTGACGAAACAGAGAAAATAGCCTTGGCAGAAAAGGAAATTTGGCAACATACTTTCTGTCGACCTATTAACTTTGTCATTTCGTATACAGAAGCATTTTTTCAATATTTATACAATTTGTTTAGCGTAGAATGTCATTTATCCTATTTTATATATAATCAGAAGTAATTTGTATAGAAAAAACAATAATAATATACGTATAATTAAAATACGCATATAAACAAAAAAAAATCGTCGAATTTGTTTCCATGGCTGTTTATGTCATTTGGCAGCAAATCTCACTTTCTGATGCCTGAATTGCGCCAAGCTTTTTAAAAAAGCGTCAAGACCCCTATAATAGAAAAGTACCAAAAGTTCATTGGGTTTGTTTTCATAACTTTTGGCAACAAATCTATGTATATTAACGAATCTATCCCTTTTTGAAGCTCGAAATACGCCAAACCTAAAAGCAAAGGATCCTATACTGGAAAAGCACCCAATTTTCTTATGGACAATATTCAAGTGACATAACATGGTGTAAAATTATCGCGGATAGCAAATTTGTTTAAATATCTCATCAATTGATGCCGAATAAATGCAGGCATGCATGCACAAAATATTTAATTGTATGATAAATAATTATTAGAAAATTCGTATATACATATTAATTAAAATAAATTTACATATTTAAAATAACATGAAAATATGCATGATGGTGCACTAAAATAGAGAGAAAATTAAAATCTGTTGCTGAAAATGTCTATAACATAGTACTTTTTAATACCGTGGTTCTTAATGTTACTCACAAACAGATGGAATTTTTCTCATCCTTAAACGCAAAGGAAGAATAGAATACAGATCGCTGTTATAAAAGTCCGACAGGTTGCCACAATTTAAACCTAACCATTTTATACAAGCTGGTTTTCAAGTTGCAATTGATTTTACTTATCAATTCCGAAAACAGTCGTCCGTTGTCGCAACAGCTGTGTATAAGGCCATGATAATCAAAAAATGACCCATTAAAACGTTAAAAGCATGGAACCCCAATTACAGATTTACCAATATTTTTAAAACAAAGCACGCTGTCATGTTTTTAGAGGCCTCGAAGTCTGAGCGGGGGTTGGCGAGCGTAGCTCGCAGGGGGTAGGCCCCCTAGTCCCAGTTATAAAATAAAAATATTTCTACATTCATGAAAAGAAGATTAGAAATAAGGTATTGGTTTAAAGCAGATCTAAGTCAATTCTTAACTATTTTAAATTTAGAAAACACTCTTTCACAGGTGTACAAACTTGTAAGCTACATACAGGTTGGTAAACATTCCAGATTATGAGAGTTCAAAAACAACAGAAAAAGCGCATGATAAACACAGAAAACATTGTTTCTTGTCAGAGCAGTAACCATAAAGATTTTTGTCTTTTTCAAATTCAGATTCTACATCGTCATACTCACAGATTTATTCAGCTCCATTCAGATTGTCTTGTTTTCTTTTAATGGTAGTTTTTTCAACCATTGTAAAGCTTTCAGACTGATCTGCAAATTCTTTCAGCTCTATCTATAACTGAATTCTTTCAACTTTACAAAGATTAGAAATGCTACAAAGGACTTCCGCGGGAAAAGTATCAAGCATTACAATTTCATTAAATTTCTTTGGGTCTAACCAGAGACAATCTACTGAAATTTCTTTGTTTGGACTAAATCTTTCTTCGATACTTGCCCTGGCACAATCTAAAACACTGGAAAAGATCAAATTTATAGTTTTGAGCAAGTTGAGATTCCAGGAGTCTCGTCTATTGATTTTTCACCAGGCATTACCTTTTTCTTTTAAGTTCTTTTATCCTTGAAATCTAATTCTACTTCAACATCAATACATTATCTTCTAAGTTGCTAATAACTATATACTTGTATAATATTTTGTTTTGGAATACAGAGCGTGAAAGTGTTTATCACTCCTTTTATCCCATATTTGTTGAAGCAGCTTCTCTACCAAGTTCCAGGCTGTAGAATAATCAATGGTTTTACTTTGTAAATATTTTAAAATAGGAGATATAACAAGAAATAAATCTAATAAAACAATAGACATAAATAGGATTACAAATTTATTTTCACTACAAAGTTTCTAGTATGTTAAAATACAAAATTTTATTTGCATTGATATAATTAATATATGTAGTACACGGTATTATATATTCCTTATATTATAATTACGTTTCATAAGAAATATTCATTTTATTTGCAATGTCTTCAGAATTCATAACATGCATAGCAAAGTATAATTTCAAAAGAAAATTCCTTTATTTATATTAATTACCGACAGATGGCGCAAAAATAATATTTAGAAACGAAGCATGATTTGTGTATGGAAGCTCTAAAATCCGCTCTCAGTCACGTGATTTGGACTTTTATTATAATGATTTTAGAGGCAAAAACAAAACATATAGTCCAGCATTAAGTACTCAAAAAGGGCAAATTAAAGAAAGTTTTGGTGAAGTTTTGATATTTGGTACCTTTATGTTTTTTAGGTCGCTGAACAAAAATAAGAGATTTTCCAACAAAAAATTTTCTAGGAAATACGTTATTTTTATAAAAAAGCATAAAAACGGACTTGTCTCTGTTTCTTTTTTTCTTTTTTTTTAAATAACTCCAAAAATGTGCATTTTACGTGAAAGACGAAAGCATATGAATTACAGAGGATAAAATTTCCTACATTTTATGCATTAAAAGTTTTTTTCCTGATCAATAGTTTATCCGTAATAGTGCCAACAAAAATGGTGGTTAAAAGCAAAAAAGTGTTTATTAAAAGAAAAAGAAAAAAAACGAGAATTACGGCCCTATACATAGATGTAACATGAAAACTAATCATTTTACGCAAACGTTGACCATTAATGATACTAAGGACTATGTGATTGACTACATTTTACAATGAAGTTACCTGATAACAAATACGACGACTCATTATGAATCATTAACTAATTATAAATAATTATACACATCAGTAAGTACATTTACATAAAATAAAAAAGCAAAAATCTTTTTGTCGCATTCTTTTATTTGAAGATCTCTGCTGTTCATCGACATCTACAACATAAAAAATAGACGTATGGAATTAGTGGGGCTTTTTATTACTACCAATATTATAGAATAAATGCTTTCTTAATGGTAAATATTTCATACCTTGTGGCATGGCTCGTTCCTCTTCCATTGGGTCCACGGATTCAGTGGGTGGGCAATGCAGCTACAGTTCGGTTTCAAGGTAAACTCGTTTTCCTCGTCTTGACTCACCACTGCGATGTTGTTGAAGTTCCCCTCGCAGTTGAGGCACATGTTAGAACAACAAAGCCCTGCCTTCTTGCACCCAAAATTTCGGTTGCAGTTCTCTGTGCACTTGCAGGATACAAGCTTCAACAAAGCAGGGGGTAGTACAGTAAATACAGGCTCAAGGCCAGCATTTGTTTTCTTCCATCCCCACTCATCAGCATTTTCTTTCAACGCCCAGTCATTGCTGGACTTGGTGATATACTTTTAAAGAGAGCTGTTGCGCTGCAGCTGCAGATGGTGGTAAAGCAACAATATTAGAACTGTATCTAAAGGCTGACTTCTGGTACGAAATATACTTTAGGTAGTTCAGCGAAGGTACATTCGTCCCACTATAGCCATACAGTGAGACAAGTAAACGTTCCGCAGCAGCTGCAACCATCTCCTGAGTAGTGATCGGGTATTTGAACACTTAACAACATCTGCAACATATGGATTATTCCCAAGAATTTTGAGGAACTTCATTTTCCCTTGCATAAACGGTGCTGACTTTGTATCGCACCCGCTCATAGCATGTAGGAAAATGATGTTTTCCGCAACCGTTGAACTCGCAGCATTTGATGGAGAAAATGTCAATGGAGACACGGTGTCCTTCCCAGGTTTTAAAAAGAAAACGTTTTCAGATTTGCAGAGACCTATCAAAATAACCAAGAGTTTTACATACCCCCCCCCCCCCCCCCCAACTATATTCACCATCTCATTTTATGGAGCCAAGGACAAAGCAGTGTTTTCAATAAAGGTGTCTGCGTATTCTTTTGCTTGCTTGCATGTAATATCTGGTGATGAAAACTTATCAATCATCATAGATATTAACCGACCCTTGTTCTTTGGATTAGCAAGAAACTTTTCTTTGGACGTGGTAGGTATCATTGTGCCGTCAAACAATACGTCAGTCAAAGCATGCTTCCTTAGTTGTCTCATACACTCATCAGTTTTTTTACCACTTTGTACGTCATCAGGGTAGCCATCAAAGACTACCTGATAGTTGATATTTTGACTGCACGTACTCAACATATTTGTCGGATATTAAAGAAAAAAAAAAGTTTTTTAGACCAAACAGCCCTATAAAATTACAAACCACCATCAATGACGAATTGATCCCTGCTGCTGAACCGCTTGGTTGTTAGGGGTTTGAATGCCTTGTAGAGAGTAGATTTGGTTCTTTTTCTTAAGCCATTGTCAAATAGGGACTCGGAATAAGGTCCTGGATCGTAAGTCAAAAACTCCTCAATATCTTCATCTGAGTGCTTTACAACCGAAATTCGTTGGAACAAAGTTGTGGGATTAATAGAAACCAATTCGTCGTCTACTCGTATCACAGTATCACACTGTTCATTACAACAAGAGGTTTTATTCTGTCACTCCGTTTAAATTTGACAGTTCCAAAGTCACCAACAACAACACTGTTCACGTCTTTAATGTCTGATTACCTAGACTTATGGCAGTTGATCCGTTTAGGCTAAAAATAAAACTTTTAGGAACTGAAGTCCGTGTCAGCTTTTATTAACGAAAGTGTGTTTTAGTTATTTTATTTTTGTGTTATTTAAAAGGCAAAATAAAGTGCTATATTTTTGTAAAAGCAAATGGAGATTTTGATCCGATCCCACGTATGCTCATTTTTATTTATCTTTTAGTTATGAAGAAAACAATGAACTTCAGGTGCATAAAATATAGTCAGTCATATAATTTTTAGTATCATTAATGGTCAACATTTGCGTTATAACACCCTTTCAAAGATAATCCGCAAAGTAATGATTTGGCAGCGAAAGGATTAAACTTCGGAAAAATATCTTACGCTGAGAGGTCTGGCACCTCTCAGCGTTTTTCTCAATCTGAACTCTTAATTTAAATCCTTTCGCTCATGGTTTTCGCAATGGGAGAAGATTTTGTCCGAGAAGAGGCTTATCAGGACCACTTGTACCGTGGGACCATGACATCACCTGCAAACCAGTGCGGTATTGGTTCCTTTCTAAAAAGAGGAAAATAAGTAGTTGCACTTTAAAGTTTCTCACGGAGATCTTTTTCTCACCAAGACAGTCCATCAGCAAAGTAAGTCCTGTCATCCTTGGTGGACAATGATATCAATTATAATTCTAAAGTTTTCCTCTGTTCACAAAAGAAGTTCGGGATTGCCCCTATTTCAAAGCAATGCCGATGTGAGAAAATATGCTGGAAATGTTCTTTTAGAACTTTTCACACGAGAACTCTCAGATGCCAAACACTGGTTCTCATGCACCGGCACGTAAAAGTAAAAATGGATTCTTTATAGCGTAAAATGGTTAGTTTCCATGTTACATCGATGTACAGTGCCGTATTTCCCGTTGTTTCAGTTTTTTGCTTTTAACACATATTTCTGTGGAACTCTCATGGCTAAAATCAGAGAAAAAAATTTCAAATTCATAAAATGTATGAAATTTTATCCTCTTTGATTCATATAATGTCAACTTTCACGTAAAATGCATAGTTTTAGAGTTATTTTGGTAAAACAGAGAAAAATACGGGTTTTTTTTTTACATTTTTGTAAAAAGAAAAGTATTTACCGGAAAAGAGTTTGTTGGAAAACCTCAAATTCGTGTTCAGCGACCCCAGAAAACATAAAAGTACCAAATATCAAAATTCCACCAAAACTTTCTTTTATTTTCTACCAAATGACTGGAATAATAATAGGCAAGAAACACAAACACTGAATTGGCGACTCAAAATACTGAGTATGTGCAAAGTACTTATGAGCTAATAAACTAATTCGATTTATCTTACCTTTATTTAATGTATCACTATTGTCCCTCAAAGGCTGACTTTGAGATTGAGAAGTGGCACTAGTTAACCAAATATTTTAACTTTTCAAACTTTTTTCAACGTCTAAAGATTTTCTCTTCTTCTTTTTTTTTCTTTTCGTAGCGCCACTATGGCACACACGTTTCATGTTGACACAACTGTGACACTGCACTAACTACAACCATACTACGATACTGAGTGAATGAGCGTCGCAATGCGCCCTGAATCAAAGCATATAAGCACTACACTACACAGAGCTCGATTTGTATAGCAGCCCTCTTCCATCTGGCCAGCGACACGACACAGCGCCACTACGTAGGCTACCATAAACAAAAAACAACTGGGCACTGCTTAAAATTGATTGTAAACGCATAAACTTAGTGGGAAATAGTGAAATTTGTCTAATGTAACTCATTATAAAGTTGTACTCGTATATCCATTTTTAGGGGCCCCTTTGGGCCGGGGGCCCTCGGCAATCGCCGACCAGCCGACCTGGCCAGTCCGGGCCTGAGATAATCTTTCAAACAATCCATTCCATCATAAAACATCAATTTTTATCTAATTTTTTTCCTTAAAAGTAATGTATCACAGAGATACAGCTATCAATTGAAAATCCAGTTTCAATTGCCCATTAAAAAGAAACAACATGAAGTTTAAATATCTTGTTTTTTTGTTTCTGTTTTTAGCAGAATAAAACAAAAAGAATTTATTTCATACCATCTGCAAAAGAGATAAAAAAATTCTTAAAAGAAAAAAAATATATATTTGTTCAATTTATTGCTTAACATTTTTGTTTATTGTGTTTTCTTTTAAGATATAATGCAAGCCAAACTTTTTCATATAGATATTTATTTTTAATGGAAATATAAAATAATATTGATATTTAAAAAGAAAAAAATGGCTTTCATTTATAAAATCAAAATGTGGGGCGGGGCGAGAGCATTATCCAAGACAAAATTGTCCTTGAGTCGTGTCTTTACAACAGAAAACATCTGAAGCTGATAGCAGAAATGTCACAGTATAAATGATGGAAAAAAGCACAGACATTTTATTCTGGTTTCGAGTCAAGTACGCATGCATGCATCGCTGCGCTTCATCCCTGTAAAGTTTGTTTTGCAGCAACACTTTACCCGGCCGAAACGTACGGGTCCCAGTTTTACATTAGCCCTACAGGAGCTGTCTTTCTTCATGCTTCTATTTCTTTGTAAGAAGTCTGATTGTCAGCTCAAAGATAATCTGAATAAGTTTTCAGAATTTCATTACAAAAGGAGTTTACTAATTCTTCAGTCTGACTGCAGTGAAATATTTTTTGACTAGACAGCATAACCTTCATCTTTCCATCTCTGAAGAGCTCTACCATTCCAATGGTTAAACAAATTCTTGTTTGGTTTACGATGATTTAACAGTGACTACTTTTTAGCAGCATAATGGAATTTTTGGCGGAGACCAACATCATTTCCCGTTCATTTGAATCGTGGAATCTTCGTGAGACTTAGATTATAGACACTTTCTCTTATTTGCTGACTTACATTAATACAATGCTTTTTAGAGACCCCATAAAGTTCAGCACAAAGTCGTCGACGAATTTGAACAATACAACATCTTTTTCTTCTACAAATTCTTTTGAAAGATTTATCTCTTCTTTTAGAACATTCCAGCAGAATAATCTTCAGCAACTTTATAACAGAAGATACTTTTTATTAGTAATAGTACTGTTATTCGCCATTCTGAACTTTAAAGATAAACTTTAAAATTTAAGCTTTGAGCATTCCATATCTATAGAAGAAACTTTTAAATAAGATATGATAAAAAAGCTTAAAGTAAAAAAATTAAAAGACTGGAATTGAACATTCCAGTCATTTATTCCATCATTTATCCATAATATGAGTAAATGATAAAACAGAAATCTTTAATTTAAAGAATTAATATTTATACAGGGTGGTCCTAAAATATATGTCAAAAATGTAAAGGTAGGTAGAGGGGACTTAAATAAGCATATTTCGGATAGGAATGTGGGTGCGGAAATCCAGCGTTCAGGCAGTAGAGGGCGCTGTTGATTTCGGCGGATGAAAGCGTTTCGCTATGCACGATTCAAGCAACATGCATCGTTACACCAATGCGGGGGTTGTCAACATGCATTTCATGTGTGGGGCTGTGCAAGGAAATGGAGCGGCTGCTCAAAGGATGCGCACGTTCAACGGCTTTCGAGCTTGTCGAAGGACTATACTCTACTGTGCATAATACTTCTTCTTTTACTGCTGGAATTCTGCTGCGATATCTTCCAGTGCCCGTATCACACCTGGAAGCATAAAACGATCCACTCGCACATAGCTCCCGATGAAGACGCTCAATCGTTCGGCGATCTGGTAGATTCCTACCCTGGAATCGTTCCATGTACATCTTTTGAGCATCTTGCGCAGCCCCATACATGAAATGCATGTCGGCAAGTTCCGCATTGGCTTAATGATGCCTGTTGCTCGAAAACCGTGCGGGGAAAGACGATTAAACACAGCGAAATGTTTTCATTCGCCGAACTCAACAGCGCCCTCTACTGCCTTAACGCGGCATTTCTGAACCCACATTCCTATACGAAATATGCTTATTTAGGTCCCCTCTACCTACCTTTACATTTTTTACATATATTTTAGGACCACCCTGTATATTACGAAAATATATGCATTTTAGTAATATTCTCATTATCTACTATTGATTTTCTAATTTGATATACGAAGCGATGCTATAAAACAAAATAAATTAGTTAAAGTGCAATATTGTGTGTCTTCAATTTGTTATCAACATCATCTAATCTACTCTTGTGAGTTAATTTAAGTTCATATTTATTGATGATTCTAAAGTTGTAAATTTCATAATGGTCTAAAATATTCTTGCTGAATAAGTTCAAGTAGAAAATTGAAATCTTTTTATTTAAACATTTGATTAACATTTTTTAATTTTAATTTTTTCACACTGATGTCTTATTCACTATACAATAGGACTTATAGTGCGGTTTTGAAATGTGATAGAAGTATTAATTTTTCCAAATTTATTTTAGGTATTTTTTGATTAACTCCAGTTTTGATAACAGGTGAATCATCATTTAACTTAAATCTCTTTTTATACTCTGCCTTATCCCAAAATTTCAGTATATTCTGTAAAACTCTAATGATCAGAACTCTAGTCATCTAGATTGCCAAATATTCGTAAAAATATTATTTTCGTAAAGTTTGTTTTTGACCTGTGTTAAAATTTATGTAATCCCAATACCGGATTGCCAAATATCCATAAAAATATTATTTCCATAAAGTTTATTTTTAACCTGTGTTAAAAAATTTATGTTGAATTGGAATTTCCAAAGTCCGCATTTCGACAATTCTAAGTCTGTATTTAATTAATTTCATATATGTTATATTCTGATATTCTTAAAAGAAGCAAGGGGGATAAAAGTGGAGGAATTCATTTATATTTAAAAAGGAAGAGGAAGAAATCACTTATATTTTAGAAATTTTGACTGGACTTTTAAGTGAAAAACAGGTAATGTTGAATATTGTTAATATTAGTGATAAAAATGTGCAAGAAAAATGGTCGAGATTTCCCACTGCTTTTATTCTTAAGAATGTGGTCCTTCATCCCCTCCTACATGTGTAAATAATTTGAAGGTCCAGTCATTACTTTTATTAATAGGAATTTATTAAATGTTTTTAGAAAAGGCAATCTTTCAACACATCTATCTTTTTATTAAAGAAAAGCTATTTTAGAATTTTTTTTATTTCACAATATAAACTATTTTTATAATTATCCTAATTATCCAAAAACTCATTAGTCTGGATAACTGGAGTTTTATTATACTGCTAAAATTAATTTTTTTGCTGTGTATTTTTAACTTTCTTTTTGTGGAGATTGCTTAAGTTAAATCAAATATTATATTCAAGTCAGTTGTTGTTGTTTCTTCACAAATATTGTATTCGGCTATATGTTTATTTTCTTCAAAGAACTGTTCAAAAACGTACATTATCCTAATTATCTCAGTGCCAAAGAAATTAAAGTAAAAACAGAAAAAGAAGTTTGTTACTTCTTTCATTTAAATTGTCAATGATTCAAGTACTTAATAAATTTTTAATGGTTTTTCACATTGTTCAGATTTTTTTTTTTATTGTGTGTGTGTGTGGGGGGGGGGGGTCTAATTTTTCATTTTTTGTTTCTGATTGCACTTTTATAGACATGTTGCCACAAAAAATACATTCTCTTAAAGACATTTGTTTATGTGTACAAAATTTATTGTTAATATTTTGTCCTATGTTAATTATGCAGATACCTTTTCAAAGATATTTGTGATAAGAGGCTGTACATATATAAAGTTATCACTGTAGGGCAGGGGGGGGGGGGTTGTCATTTGATATTGTTATAATTTTTTATCCCACCCAGTTTTCTTTTTCTTTTTGTAACCTTTTCTTTACATCAAAATAGTCTGTAAATTTTTTCCGTCTGTTATCTATTTTATGAAAATACAAAGTTATTATTAAAATCATTAAATGATTATAAAATCATTTTATTCTAAAATATGGAATACCCGAACATACGGCATTCCTATTCTTCTGCCATATACACATATAATACGCTGTTGAAGAAACCAGGTGCAAAGTATGTTTGAAATTATACTTTTTGTGCTTGCTAGTAATAGAAAATGAATGCTGTCCACTTATTTTGCTGATAACAAGTTCTGCTTGACCTCTCCCAGTGCTGGGGCAGGTGCAGAAAGACAATATTATTGTTGAATATGTCATGTAACAAAAAGCTATTATTAAATACTTTATTAATATATTATTAAATACTTTAAATAATAACTATTTCTTTTAAGTGTTATGTGATATAAAGTTATTTTGTATATAATAGTGATATTTTACTGTCTTTTTGTCTTCATTTAAAACAGTAAATTTGCTTATAATTAATAAATAACTGTATCTGTATATCACTGCAAATGTAGAAAAAAGAATAAGAAAAAATATTGTAAAAATAAAAATAATTTTTAGACACTGATAACAATATCATTAGGAAGGGGGGGGGGTCGAGGAATGATAACGTATCATATCGTAAGCGGGGAAGGGGGTCCAAAATTACCAAAAAGTTGATAACGTTATATGTGCATAGCCCCTAATTATTGCTTTATGTTGAATTGTTATTAATTGATATTTTTTCTTCTCCCTTTCAACTTTTTAAAAAAATATGTCTAATATGGTAATAATTTTTTTCCCTTGTGTTAGTTTAAAATCTTCATTTCAAAATTTTTACAGAGGAAACAACAGATTGTGGGGATATGAACAATTCTGATTGGATTCCTACAATAAATCTGGACTCTGAGAATAAAGTAGATCTGGTAGCAATTGTTTTCAGGAATGATCGGACATGTATGAGTGCAGTTGACAAAGTAACAGATGAGGTACGTATTGGAGATGTAAATTTCAGATAATAAAGTAAATCTCTTTATCTTTTATGTTAACTGATAGAATGCTCACACATGCACACAAATACACTTATTGTAAATTAATTAATTAATTAGTAAAAATTACAGTACACTGTTGTATCACATATCGAGATATATTGCTTTTTCTGTGTCTCGGGGGGGGGGGGGGGAATCTAATAGAAAGTAAACTTTTTTGCTCTTTTTATGTACCTAACAATAATTAAGTGCAATTCTCTATTGTTAGTTTTATTAAGAAAAATGTTTTATGTACATAAGATATTGTTTTGAAAGCAAATATAAAACATTTATTTGTAGATATCTTTCTGAATTTTCCCTTAATGTCCTTAGGTGTATCATTCTTATACAGGGCTTTACAAATTTAAGAAAATCTTGTAGCCAGCGAAAAATTCTAGTCACCAGTAAAAAATATTTACCTCCCACCCCATGTCATTAATTTTCAAAAAGCACAAAAGTTTGTGTTTTTATTAATTGAAATAATAACGAGCAGAGTTTAGAATTATTAGTTACAGAGTTCAGAAAAGTACATAATTTAGAAAGTTAATATAAACTAAGTTTTCTAATAAAACTTAACAAGATTATATATCTCTGAAAATAAAAAGAAATACAGTAAATGCTAAATTACTGGTATGTTCGAGAAATGCTTATTGCCGAATGCTACAAATGTCTGGATAGTTTAGTGCTACAAAATCTATTTTTGATGAAGGGAATTAAAATCAAATATTCAAATGCAAAAAGATTCTAGCACTCCATGGGGCAAGGCAGCACAAAATATTTCACTAGCAAAATAAAATGTTATCAATCGAAAAATGTACACTTAATATTTCTTTTTAAATTATTTTTCCATTTTTAAAAGAAACCAGTCTCTGCAAAAAAATAGTACCCTCAATCTTTTATGTCATATAGACTAGACAATCTGCTTCATAAAAGGATGGCGTCTACTTATTGTGCAATGCATGTGGTGTGCAGATAATAAAAGTGCCATGCATTTTACGCCAGAGAGAAATATTTAAAAATACCTATTTAATTTTATTAAAATTAGTTATTCTTGAAATTTTAATTAAGTTTTAAAGATTTACTTTAAATGAATTACTTATAATCACTTAACTTAGATGTTATTATTCTTTAAAATGAATGTGATAGATTAATCAGTTTTAATTCTGAAATACAAAAATCTGATTTGGAAAAAAAAAAAAAAAAAAAAAAAACTTTGAACATTTTTTAACATTGTATCCAATTTTAGATGGCGCCACAAAAGCCAGATTATCACGATTTCTTACTGTTTTATTGAAATCCAACCCCCTCTTCACACATTCTAATCAATGTGGCTTGCTGGCTGACTATAATTGAAAAGAATGATGTTTTCTGTACATGAAATGAAAAATAAACGCCTTTTAAACTGGGCTTAAAAGTACGATAGAAGAGGAAAATCACTGCTTGCAGCGCACGAGTAAGGATGAGTGTGGGTGGAAAGGAAACCGTTTGTGATCATTTCTTAGGTCAATTTTTGTAAAAAAAAAAAATATATATATATATATATATATAAATGAAATAAATAAATAAAAAGTCAGATTAAAAAATTTGGTCGCCAGATAGAAAAACTTGGTTGCCAGTGGCAACCACATTTGTTAAGCCCTGTTCTTGTACATACAGTAGAAGATCTTTATAACGCAATTCTATATAATGCAATTCTCCATATAACGCACAACTTCTTAGATGTAAACAATGAATTTTACAGTTAAAATGCACCTGCATTCCCACATTCTAAAAAACTGCTACTCTCTAGAGGACTAAATTTAATATATTATTTCATTTTTATCTCCTTAATTCAGAGATTTTTAAGGGAAAAATTGCTATTATTGCAATATTTTTTTTTGAAAATGACTAATATCAGGAATGATTTGGACCATATTTATAAATTAAATTTAACAATGTGTGAAATGATTTATACTATGCAAACATTTATAATCTGTACAACTTCTGGTCCCAAGGAATGGCAATATAGAGAAATTCTGCTGTATATATTGAAATGTGACATATTTAGCCATGTTTTACAAGGTAAGTTTAATGATGTGTGAAATGTGATCCATATAATACAAAATTCTATATAACGCACAACCTTGCGTTTTTAGGTTTGCGTTATAAAGATCTTCTACTGTATATATAAATGGAATTTCTTTGTCTTCTCAGAAGCATGGTATATCAAGGAACTACTGTGATTCTGGATTTCTGCAATTTAAGCTGTAGCTACATTTTAAACCTCACATTTATTTATCAAACACATTGATTTCTTCAAATTAATCAACCAAAGCTGAACAAAAAATAAGTGCCAATTAGAGTCCTGCATGATTTGGTATGAACCCGCAAATTTCAGAAGTCAACCCTACACAAACCCAACAAAAAAAAAAAAAAAAAAAAAAAAAAACACCTCGACCTGCAACCTGACTTGAACCCATAAAATATATCTTCGCCAACTTTGCAACCCAACCTGAACACAAAATACTTCAACCTGTAACCTGACCCAAACCCACAATGAAAGGACAATAAATCATGTTTTAATGTTATTATGAAAAGTAATGTACAATTATATTTCTAATACCAATTTTATATAGAAAAATGGACAAATCTATATTCTTTAATATTCAAATATAGTGAAAGCTCTGAATAGTGGACACCTCGAGATAGTTGAATAGAGTCTTCCATCGGGTCGGGTTCATTCTAATTTTGTTCGGGTCAGGATGACTCTAACTTTCTTTCTGTGCGCCAGGTTCACCCTAGAATAATTCTTCCAAGTCATATTTAAGTTTTTGCTAGTCGGATTGTTGGAATTTTCACAAAAAGTTTGAACAGAACTATGTTTTCAATGAAAATAAATACGTATTTGAATAGGAATGAGTATGTATTCAATTCACTGCTTGAAAAAAAAAAAATGTATATAAGAAAACTCATAGATTATTCTTTCTTTACGGTGCAGTTAAGAAACATCTTTTTTTTCTCAGAATATGAAAAACATTACCAACATTTCGTTTATGCTTACACAAAAAAATATGTATTGTATTTGTGATAGTTTATGTACCCATACATATGCTATGTGTGTGTAGATTTGGAGGTGTCCACTATTCCAAGGTATAAGCATATAAATATATAAGTGTTAGGAATTGAAAAAGTGTTCACTAAAAAAGAGGTGTCCGCTTTTTGGGAGTATCCATTATGGAGGTCTTATTGTATTTATATTTCTAATCTGAAAAAAATATTGTGGACTTTCTTTTGAAAAAGCGGGTCAACCCGAAACAATGAAAGTCAACCCGACCCGAACCACAACAAAAGAAATATTGCCCTGAACTGCAGGTTGCAGGACTCTAGTGCCAATCCAAGTCATGTTGTGTTTGTGAAAAATCAAATTACGACTCTAATTTCTTTCATTGATTAAAACACTTTACTGCTGTTATTTGCTTACAACCAACCCAATAAAATTCTTCTTGTCCATGGTTTTCTTTTTATAATTGAATGAATCTGTATTTTAGTTTCATTTATCTTATTTATTGCTATTAACTTAAAGATATCTTCCAATTTTTACTGTTTTGCAGTTACTAATTCATAAAATATTTCAAGATTTTTTTGTTGTTAGTTTTAGCAAATTAAAGTACTTAAAATATTTTTTTCAATTACTTAGTATCAATAAAAACCTTTTATTTTAATCACTATTAAAAAATGCATGAATAATTTTTAATAGCATTATTGGTACTTTTATGTTAACCGAGCGCTATATGTATACAGTGGTGGTCAAAAGTTTTCGGCCGGTTAGTTTCTTTGATTTGTTTGCCAGAACGTTTCAGTAAAGAAGCGCAATTGCTCGAAAAGTTAAGAATTTGAAAATTACCTCTGACCACGTGATCATTTTGATTGTATACTGAAGACACTTGATGCAAAGGGGAAGAATTTGAAATCCACTTATGCAAAAGTTTCCGGTCATTCGTTAGTTTTTGCTATCGGTAAAGTGATTATTTGGCCATGTTTGTTAATTAATCAACGTGAATAACGTAGTTGAAATTAAAAAATGAAATGTTAAACAATTATTGTTTGTAAACGAGTGATTTGTTTGTCAGTAAAGGTCAATTAAATTGATTGATATTTATTTGTTTTTCCATAAATAAGTTTCTAACTATTATGTCAATAAAATGTATAAGTATCACTTTGAGATTCCCCTTCATATGGGTATGCTTACAAAGTAACCAAAAATTTTATGCTGGCCGGAAACTTTTGACCGTCACTGTATATATATGTGTGTGTGGGTGTGTGTGCATATATACATATGTATATTTATATATGTGTGCATGTGTATATATTTCTGACCTCTTCTATTTCTAATAAAACTGGGATGACAGATCAACTTTTAGTTTTTATTTCAAAGTCATCATCCATTTCAAATTTAAGAGTAAGAAGTATACTTAAAACACATTGCTGATAGAGACAGACATAACATATGTATAGTTTATTGCATTTTAAGTAAAATGCTAAATCTTCCAAATTTCAGCTATTTTTTGAAAATTTATTTATCTTGCATGTTTTAATGCAGTCATATTCACATAGATATATGCTTGTAAATTGAAATGCATTATTGTTATAAAATTTCATTTGCTGCTGTACATTTATGTATGCTTGTTTTTCCCCAAATTGCTATTGCTAATCTTTATAGTAAATGATATTAATTGTTTGAATCATATATTCTAGGATGTTGCTTGTTTAAATAAAGAAAACAAAGTACATAAACAGAAAGAACAACTGTTGATAAATGAAGAAATCAATATAAATTTTCCAGAAAGTGATAGTTCTCAAGAAGTATTAAGAACTACAACAGACTGCTCTAGTCTAAGTTCAGAAAATTTTTCAGAAGAAAATTCGTCTAGAACTTATGAAATTAATAAAGAAACCACTTGCATAAATTTCTCAAAAACTGTCAGTTCTCAAGAAACACTGAGAACTATAACAGATTGCTCTTTTATAAGTACAGAAAATTTTTCAGAAGAAAATTCGTTTAGGACTTATTATGAAATTAATAAAGAAAATACTGACATAAATTTCTCAAAAACTGTCAGTTCTCAAGAAAAACTGAGAACTATAACAGATTGCTCTTTTGTAAGGTCAGAAAATTCCCCAAGGACGTATTCTAAAACTAATAAAGAAATTGATAATATAAATCTAAGATCACACCAGATATTTTCTGTGAAAGAAAATTTCACTTTCAAATATTTGCTGAAGAACTTGTCACATATTAAAAGACCAAATATCTTCTGGAGTGTTGTAAGTCCTCATTCAAATGTAATTATTTGTGCAAGGTGGAGTGAAGATTATACTTGTAGAAAAAGAGTGGTGATTGGAAATTCTTTAGTTGTCAGGGTAAGTTTATGCTTATTAGTTTTTGTCTATAACATTAATGTGATACTTTTGTTTCTATTCATTATTTCTGTTTAACCTTTTCATGTCTGGCATCCTAATAATAGGATATGTAATCACATTTATTATTATTTTCTCTTTAATTACTTTTGTTATTATCTGAATGTAGTAACATATGTCTTTTGCATTTGTTATAGAGAAAAAAATAGAAAGGTAGGGGATAGGTATTAATTAAATTTTAATGAATATGCAGAAAAGTGAATTTGAAATAATTAAATATAGAGAAAACAATTAATTAAATATTAAAATTCCAGAAAGAGAGTGGGAATAAATTTAGGCACATGATAGAGTGGAAATACAAAAATGTGTTCTAAAGTAATATTTAAAAATTAATAAATGATTATCATCATGGAAATGGTATAAAATTTAGATATACTCGACCCATACTAGCTAGATTAGAGTTTATTTGTAGTTACCTTTATCTCCAATTTCTAAACAATAACTTTTAATTATTATCACAAAATAATTTTTAAAATGTTTATTCAAGTGCCTTTAGAAAATCACCATTAATCAGAGCTGATCAAAATAATTATCTATTAATCAATTACAGATGAAATTTTGTATATAAATTAAGGTATTGTATTATGATACATATTTTTCTCTTCATCATTGAGGTCATTAATTGAAATAGTGAAATATTTCAAGATTTTGATGGTTAGATAGAATAATTTTTGTGCCCACATAAGTAAGCAATCTATGGCTGAATCATTTATGCAACAAAGTTCATCATTTTGGTTTATTCACTTATACAGCCCTTACTTGCATCATCCACTTGGATGATCCTCTGTAAAAAAAAATGTTAATTTTGCAAAAGAAAAAAATCCCTTATGTACTCCGCACAATGCATACACATTAAATCTAGGTAAGAGAGTGTTTGAAAAGAATTAACAACTGTCCCCTGAATAGATATCATGTGCTACGACTTCCTTCAAAGGGATTAGTCTGAGTGATATTGCTGAGAACAATTACGATATAATGAAAAAGAGCAAATTAAATGATAGAATTACAAAATATCATATATTCTAATACGAGCAAATCTTGTGTGTGGTTATATATATATATGCAAATTTTATCTTAAAAACGGCTCTAACGATTTTGACAAAATTTCGTATCCTACCGTTTTGGGGCACCAGAAAACCATTGGGCTAGGTCACATGTTCGAGAAAATTCGATTAGTGGGCCATTTTGGGTCATGGTCTAGCTAATTGTATCTAAAAAACGGTTCAAACGATTTTGACGAAATTTTGTATCCGACTATTTTCGGGCACAAGAAGACTATTGGGCTGGGTCACATGTTCGAGATCTTTCGATTAGTGGGTCATTTTTGGGTCAAAGCGGGTCAAATTAATTTTATCAAAAAACGGCTCTAACGATTTTGATTAAATTTTGTGTCCTACGAGTTTCGAGCACAATAAAATCATTGGGCTAGGTCACATGTCCGAGAAAATTCGATTAGTGGGTCATTTCTGGGTCATTGTGGGTCAAGATCTAAAAAGCGGCTCAATTTACACTAAATTTCGCATCCAATGGTTTTCGGGCACGAGAAGACTGTTGGGCTAGGTCACATGTTCGAGAAAATTCAATTAGTGGGTCATTTTGGGTCATGGTCAAGCTAATTGTATCTAAAAAACGATTTTGACGAAATTTTGTATCCGACTATTTTTGGGCACGAGAAGACTATTGGGCTGGGTCACATGTTCGATATCTTTCGATTAGTGGGTCATTTTTGGGTCAAAGCGGGTCAAATTAATTTTATCTAAAAAACGGCTCTAACGATTTTGATTAAATTTTGTATCCTACGAGTTTCGGGCACGCGAAAATCATTGGGCTAGGTCACATGTACGAGAAAATTCGATTAGTGGGTCATTTCTGGGTCATTGTGGGTCAAGATCTAAAAAGCGGCTCAATTTACACTAAATTTTGCATCCTATGGTTTTCGGGCACGAGAAGACGTTGGGCTAAGTCACAAGTTCGAGAAAATTCAATTAGTGGGTCATTTTGTTCATGGGTCATAATATTTGATCTCAAATTTAATTTGACCGAGCATAGCTTGGTCTTCCCTGCTCGTAAATTCATATACACTGTTAAAAAAATAGAAAAGAAGTACCGTTCATGTGGTTTGTTTTCATAATTTTTTTTATAACATTTGGCAAGGAATCTCATTTTCTTAAGCGCAAATTGTGTAAAACTAAAAAAAAAAAAAAAAAAAAAAAAAAAATCCGGATTTTTTAAAACGGCAAGCTTTTTTAAAGTTACGTAATCGGATTTGCAGCCAATAGCATATTCTAGCTAGTGTGGCTTAATGCAAATTTAATTTCATTGTTGTGACATTTTCTTTGTGAAAAATATTTACATTTGAATTTAAAATTTTTCCTCCTTGTTTATATAACTGTTATTTGTATAACTATTTATAGAAACTTTTACACTTCAAACCACATTGATAACATGTTTTGCTACAATCCCGATTGCAAAACTGTAGCTTAAATTCCTATTAAAGTATATAAAAAATCTTTCGATGACTTCTGTAAAAATAAATTTTACATTAAATCTCCATATCGGCGTAATTGAAAAAATATATCTATATTTCAAAGTTAAGCCCAACAGACAGGTTTGTTTAATCTAAATCAGCTTAATTTAAATCAAATGATTCTTTTTAAATCGTTGATTTAAATCAGTATTTTTAACATTGATATTTACAAGCTGAATAAGGATCAAATTAATCATTTGTGTTAAAATAAACACCATCATTCATATCAGATTAAAAATTACCCTTTAATAATGTTAAATAAAACTTTTATAAATTGAAAATGCTATTTTATGAAAATAAGTGCAACACTACATTCAAAATATTATTTATCCACAGTGCATCTCAAAATAAATATTGATAAATGCTCTCTCATTTTAAAACATTTTTTTTTTCTAGATGATCACATCATTTTTTAAAGTTAGATGCTGAAGCTAAAATATATTTAATTATAAAAGTATTTAATATAATAGTATTTTTAGTGATGAGTTACTTCCTCTAAAGTAGATTATACACGATTCACAAGTTTGTTTTATGTTTAGTTGTTTAGACCTGCAAATTACAATATCCCATATGATGGTTGATGTGTGGACAAAATTCTTGTTTTGTGTTCGAAGCTAAAAAAAACCAGCTGTTTGAAAAAACATTCAAAAATTGCTCCATTTGAAAGCATTATGCTCTTTAAGGATTCACTTATTTTTTATTCTGCTACTGAAATGATTGAAATGTATGCAATATATCTGAACAATATAAGGAATATTCATTTATTTTCAGATTAATTTTGTGTTAATTATCGAATTTATTAGAAATATAATGCTAAAATAAATTAGGTTATAACCAATGTCTATGAAAGTGTGTGAAATTTCAAGTGTTTCAACTGAGGTTTGTTTATAAATTAGATTGTGAGGATTGCGCATGCCTCTTCTTGCTCTAGTAGCGCCCCCTTCTGGAGAAACGAAAGCGTGCGGCAGTAGAACTCAGAACGTCAGCGGCGAAGAACGTCGTTTGTGATATGAAAAACCAGAATTGGTTATGAAAATGGCCGTGAGTAAATGTTACCGGTCATGAATAATGAAAAATATGAATAATCTTTTATGTTGATTTATGTAACTGTCATCTGTCCTCGTCATTTTTATGTCAACTTTATGTCATCGTTATGTCAAGAATTAAACTTGTGTTCGTAATTAGAACGGCCTGTTTCCTTTAGAACGCCCACACACATACGGAAGAGACATGACATTGGTGTCAGAATTAATGGATGAAAAACAGGCTGTATTACTGGATTACGGAGTGAAACATTATAGTGAAATATTATAGTGAAATATTATAGTGAAAGATTATAGTGAAGAAAAATTTTGGATAACCTATACAGAGGTAAGGTAAATTTTATTATTTAAGTATGGCCGATCAACTGACTAAACTTAAAAAAAACTAGAGGGGTAATAAAAGCATCTATTACATCTATTATTAAAAAGATGGAAGATGCATGGGTTTTAGAATCGCCGAATTTGGTGGAATTAGAAGAAAATTTAGCTCAGCTAGAACAGAAAGGTATCGACCTTAAACGGGAAGATGAACAAATTTTAGCGTTAATTAATGATGAGGATGAAATCGAAAGAGACGCGAAGACCTCCATAGAATATCATGAAAAAATAACTTTATGGCGATTTAGAGTTAATAAGAAATTGAAAAATAATAGCAAAAGCCAAATTTCCGCCGTATCTCACGCCGATAATAAGCACGCAGAATTAGTTGCGCAATCTGTTAAACTCCCTACATTAAAAATTGAGAAATTTTACGGCGATATAAGTAAGTTTCAAAACTTTTGGAACTCATTCAAAATAGCAGTCCATGATAATGATTCACTGTCAAATATTGAAAAAATGAGCTATTTACAAAGTTATTTAGGTGGTAGTGCATATAATTCTATTTCCGGGTTTGCGTTATCAGATAAAAATTATTTGGAAGCTGTCCAAATTCTGAATCAACAATTTGGCCGAAAGGATCTCATTGTGACGACACATATAAATACTTTATTATCTTTGAAACCCGTATTGAAAACAAATGATGTAATAGCTCTGCGAAAATTATTTGATACCATTCAATGCCAAATAAGAAGTCTCAGGTCTTTAGACATTGAATCAAATGGATTTGATAACCTGTTGACACCTATAATTCTTAAATCCTTGCCATATAATCTTTCGTTAGAATATAATAAACAATGTATAAAAAATTCTAGTGACTCGCAACCAAACATTGATGATTTGTTATTATTTATTCGTACCGAAATAGAGTCGAGAGAAAAACAAAATTATTTAACTGGCAATTTAGATAACCCAAGGTTAAAGCAGTCGTATAATAATGATTCCACTGCATTTCGTAAACAAATGTTCGCTAGTGATAGAATTAATTCTGAAGTATCTCATATTACCGCGGAAACCTTTTGTATATTTTGTTCTTGTAATAGTCATTCGACTGAGGAGTGCAATAAATTACCCGTTGATCAGAAAATAGCTAAATTAAAAGCACAAGGACGCTGTTTTTTATGCTTAAAGAAAGGTAAACACGTCGCTAAAGATTGTACCATAAAAGATAAAAAATGCACTAATTGCGGCAGATATCATAATGTTACGATATGTAGTTATTTACTTGGCAATGCCAATAAAGTCGATAGGGAAAATAATTCAAATTCAAATGAAAAAGCACTCACTGCTAGAGTCAAATCGGATGAGATTTTTAATTTGAAAACACCGCGAAAAGAAACGAAATTAATTGAAACATTACCGACAGTAAATATCGAATGTGGTAATAAAATATTACATGGCGTAGTAGATAGTGGAACTCAAATTTCTATAATAAAGGATAATTGTGTACCCGAATACTTTAAAAATCCTTGTGGCACTATAATATTGCAATCTGCATTCGGTCACCAATTGAAAGCTCCTTTAATAAATATCCCATTGAGTATTGCAGTTGATAAATTAAACCCCAAGATATATCCTAATATTATGATAACATGTGCTGTAGTTGATAATTTAATTAATGATTTATTACTTTTTCTTGATACATATAATGAATTGAATAAATATAATGAAAATGATAAGGCATTAAATTGTAATATTGACGCGATAAGTGACAATACAAAAGAAACCAACACTGTAGATCTGTCTGCTTCAATTTTAGACCATGTGTCAGTTGAAAATGCGAATGCAAACGAGAACATTGACCAAACACCTGGCGACGACCCTGATACTTTTGTAAATGATTCAGATAAATTTAAATGGCAACAGAAAAACGACCCTTCTTTAAATCAGTGTTCGACAGCTAACAAAAATGAATTTAATAGCTTTTCCGTTCATGAGAATTTCTTATATCACTTGGATAAATTATTTGATGATACAAAAAATAACCCTCACCCGCGTACTAGTATTGCACAATCGATCACGAAAGAAACTAATAATAATGAAAATGACATATGTACCGTTTCCGATTTAATCGTAATAGAGAGTGGAGATCAAATTGAAACGGAAATTCATTATAAGGAAGAAGATCACCAAATTAGGCAAGCAGAAGAAATTTTACATAATTCAAAAGATTTAAAAGTCCAAAATTATTTACAGAGTGAACACAATATTATGAAAGATACTCCCATAGTTAACAATGTAATTTCAATTTTCGAACCCTCAAACTATGCAGTCACACCTGATGAAGAAACCGAATACGAAACCACAATTTATGCTAAAAAGAATGCAAGTGCTTCGGATAAATATTTGATTGCATCAGAAGACATGAAGGAAGAAAATATAAGACGAAAGATAATTTCTGAAAATAAATATTCAAAAGTTGATGTCACGACAACAGAAGAATCTTACTCTGTTTTCAATAATACAATGCCAGAAACACTTGATGGAAGTTCCGAATCCAACACGATTGAGTTCAGCGAGGAACAACCTCTTGTTTACAATGAAAATTCCGACTACATTATCGTCAATGGTTGTGTGAAATCGCATGAAATAGCAAACAAAGAACCCGATGTATTCCTTAAGTTAAATCATCCTGACAACATGATGTTAGAAAAACGCCAGAAGAGATATGAGAAGATTGAGTTTACAGCGACTAAGGAAGTGACGATCGACGAAAATAAAAATGAAACTGAACTTTCTAAAAATTATGTTAAAGTGAAAATAAAGGAAACTGTGCGGAAGAAACAGTATACACGTGATGGCTTTCGCCGAATGAATAATACATTTAGTACAGGAAGACGACGAAAACGAGGAAAAATAAAATTTCTAGGTCATGTGGTAGGATCCGGTATACATGCACCCGATCTCGACAAAGTATCAGCGATACAAAACTTAGAAGTTCCCAAGTCAAAGAAACATGTCAGAAGCATATTAGGTCTTTTATCTTACTACCGATCCTATGTTCCTTCATTCTCCGACATAGCTCGTCCATTGATTGAACTTACGAAGAAACGTGCCCCTAATGAAGTTACCTGGTCTGAGGATTGTGACAAAGCCTTTTTTGAGTTGAAACAGGCGATCAGTAAATCACCCATCTGTTATTCCCCGAACTTTCAGAAACCATTTATTATACATGCAGATGCTTCTTCATATGCGATAGGCGCTTGTCTATCTCAAAAAGATGAAAATGAACAAGAGCATCCCATTGCTTTTACAAGTAAAAAGCTCTCCAAATGCCAAGAAGGTTATGCTACCATCGAAAAGGAAGCTTATGCTGTTATCTTCGCCCTGAAAAAGTTCGAACACTATATTTATGGTTCGCCCGTAACTGTGGTGAGCGACCATAATCCTTTGAAATTTCTCACGAACTGTGCACTTCAAAGTGCGCGCCTTCAAAGATGGGCCCTTGCACTTCAGCGCTTTCAAGCCCAAATAACGTACCGACGTGGGAAACTCCACGCGAATGCTGACTCTCTAAGTAGGCTACATGCCTCACATTGGACTTAAAGACTTAAAAACTTTGAACATTTGAAAATTTGAACATTTCTTCTGTGTTACAAGTCTGAACTTTAACTTTAAAAACTTTAACTTTATCCTCGAACTTTAAAATATTAGTATTAGTGTTACAGTGTATTCTGTTTTTCTGTTTGTTTATTTTCTTTGATATTCTTTAAGTGTTTGAATTTTTGTATTAATATGTTTACTTGTTTGTTTAGATATTTACTAGATATTGATTTGTCTCAAAAGACTAAATCAAATTCTCGAAAGGGGGAGGTGTGAGGATTGCGCATGCCTCTTCTTGCTCTAGTAGCGCCCCCTTCTGGAGAAACGAAAGCGCGCGGCAGTAGAACTCAGAACATCAGCGGCGAAGAACGTCGTTTGTGATATGAAAAACCAGAATTGGTTATGAAAATGGCCGTGAGTAAATGTTACCGGTCATGAATAATGAAAAATATGAATAATCTTTTATGTTGATTTATGTAACTGTCATCTGTCCTCGTCATTTTTATGTCAACTTTATGTCATCGTTATGTCAAGAATTAAACTTGTGTTCGTAATTAGAACGGCCTGTTTCCTTTAGAACGCCCACACACATACGGAAGAGACATGACATAGATAAATTAAACTGAATTTAGCTCTGGAATCCCAATAGAAAATCTGTAAAAAAATAAAATACTTTCAAGTATTTGCACAAAAACACGCGATTTGGCTAGTAACACTATTTCCTCGCCAAATGCAAGCTATTGTTTGCATTCAACATTTTCAATTCTCTGTACATTTGCAGCAATATTAATTTAAAGTATTCTTTAAATCAGGTTACATAAATCAGTCACCTTTTTTTTTTCCCCTCTACTTATTACCGATTGAATGAAATTTTACCTTTGTTTTATCCTCCATTCCATGACTTTTTCTAATTTAAATGGCTTCACCGATTGTATAAGTAATTTTTAAGTATATTTTAAAAGAAAAAGCCCGATGGCGAACATATTCGTTATATACTTCCATATCGAAGAAGTCGTTTCCATAGCAACAGTAGTTTTTTTTTTTATTGACAGTGTTCAGAATCATGCTTATTTTTTAGCTTAATTTCAGTCAATTTAAATTTTGTTTTAAATCGTAAAATATGATCGTTAAATTTCATTATATATACACATAAATGTGTACACAAAACTGTAGGTATAAAAATTTATTAAGTAAGTTAAACTTACTTAAACAAGTTATGCATTAAAAAGGTTTTCTTTAAAGAGTATTTGACATAAAATCGTACTTAAAAAAAAAAAATGTATTCCATCGCCAACCAATGATAAATCGCCAAATAAACGAAATTTAATTTTTTACAGACATATCGAGATTCTGTAGCAATTTTTTTTATAAACATATATACCCTCATGAGAAGAATATTCTGTAATTTTTTCATAATTTTCTGAATATGCACTCAGAGCTTGAAATTCAATTTTTCCAAGGAGGGGAGTCTCCCTACCAACATTTTTAAATGGAGGGGAGTTGTAATGTTTCGGAGGGAGAAAAAAAAATCTTTAAACCCCATTATTATTTTACGTGATATTTAAAGAATTACACTAATGCAGACATGACAAAATACCATTGAAAAAATTAAGTCAACTAAGAATGATTATGTAAAACGTTTATTTTTATTATAAAAAAGGGAAGAAAGTTAAATTTTATATATGCACTGTATTTTTCAAGTTCCACCAAATGTGTTAGGGACCCTTAACAATAGGTTGTTAAATGAATTTCTGAATTTAGATTTTATTTGATTTAGGGATGCTGAAGCTCTTTCACAAGGGTTAAAAAGGTTTACTCCTTTACCTCAAGGAGTAGAAGTAATAAGATCTTTGCAGCTCTTCTAATCTCATTTTTGTTTAGTGCTGACTGTAGGCCAATTTAACAGGCTGCAGTGACCGGTGGCTCTTACTGCCCTTTTTTGTTCTTTTCCCTCATTTCAGTCGCAGGAAAAAAAAAATCTTTAAATACATCTATTTGTCGTTGGAAAAAATTGTGAATTTAGTCAATTGGTTGAGTGACTAAGATAATGAAATTCGTCTTACGCATGAACAGAAATAGAGAAGAATTTCTAATGAAATAGCGTTAATATCGAGTTGCGACTTTGGGACTTCATGACAGCCAGTGTACAACTGTGCTAAGGTAATGCCACCTACAAACAACAATACGGATAAATGCCATAGAATAAATCTATTATACCTACCAGACGATGGCTGTCAAGCAGACGATTTGAAGAGGTAGATGAACTAATACAACTGTTCTACACAGAGATTGTATTTGAAACATTTTTCGAGAAACGATTTTCTTCTCCAAAAGGCTATTTTATTAGAAGTCCTTATCTATGTCTATGTTCATAGAAAAAAAAATCGCTAAATTCAACGATCAGTCGCGGGAAAAAATGGCAAAGTTTGCTAATCGGTCACAAGAAAATAACACGAAATTCGTCAGTCAGTTGCAGAAAAAATCTTGAAATTTTTCAGTGAGGCGCGAGAAAAAAAAATAGTGAATTTCATCAATCTGTCACCAGAAGAAACCGAACAATTCACCAATCGGTTACGGAAAAATTCACAAAATTCGTCAGTCAGTCAACGAAAAAAACATGAAGTTCGTTGATTGCTCATCAGAAAATATTGCAAAATTCGTCAATCAGTCGTGGAAAAATATTATGAAATTCATCAGTCGGTCGCGGGGAAAAATCGTGAAATTCATCAGCCGAATGCAGATAACAAAATCTAAATTTGTCAGTCAGACACAGGTAAAAAAAAACATGAACTTTGTCAATCTGTCGAAAGAAAAAAAAAAGGAGAAATTACGCGAATTTCGTCTATCGATCGCGGAAAAAACGTGAATTTCATCGATCGACCGCATAAAAAAACGCAAAGTTCGTCGATCGATCACGGAAAAATAGAAAACTTCGTCGATCGATCGCGGGAAAAAAAGCAAAGTTCATCGATCAGTCGCGGAAAAAGCACAAAGTTCATCGATCAATCGCAGAAAAAAACCGGAAAGTTCATTGTTGGAATTTGCAATTATTGTTTTAACTTTGGTTAAGTTTTCCCCCATCTCTTTCACTCACCCCCACTATATTTTGTTAAATCCTTTTTAATACATATATTTAAAATTGATACTATTTATCTTAAAGTTCATTTTTACTTTTGAAAAAGGTTTAAAGTTAAGTATAGTTAATAAAATTAAATGTAAACAAACATCTATCATAAAGTAAACATAAAGTAAAATTAATGTGCTTTAAATACATATATATATTGTTATTTCTTTAAACTGTTTTAATATAGTTACTTATAAATGATGTATCCTGAGTGCTTTAGTAGTGAGGAAAGTAACTTCATTTCAGCAGCTTAAACTGCCATGTCAACAGTTACCAGTAGTGGTAGGTTGGTTGGTGTCATGTGCTAAAGTTATGGATGACATCTTAAACTGATCTTAAACTCTTGAATATTTGTTAACCTGCAACCATAACCTTTTATTTTGTTTCTTGTATTATGCTAATGTTTTTCAATTGCCTGTGACTGTAACCTCACTTGTTAGTTTAAAAGGATATGGAATAGATGTTGTGTGGTGTGTACTTGCTTGGCCAGCAGTTAACTCCAATGCTCAAAAGGAGTATTAGTTTATTTATGATGAGGCTGCAGGCAGTCAATGAGTTTAAATATTTTTTCTTATGTTCTTCTAATAAGTTTAACAATAATGTTCTTAAGGATATGTTTTAACTAATCTCTTAATAAAGTGTTGTTAGTTATAAGGAAGGTTTCACTGCTTAACTGGCTTATCTCAACATAACAGTGGTACAATCATCTCAACACTCTTTAGATGTCCATTAGAAACAGTTGGCCAACAGGAATATGGCTGTACATCCTCCAACATTCGTCGATCAGTCGCGGAAAAAACGGAAAGTTCATCGATCTGTCGCGGGAAAAAACGCAAAGTTCGTCGATCAGGTGCGGAGAAAACGCAAAGTTCACCTATCGGTTGCAATAAAAAAAAAATCACGAAATTTATCGTTCGGTTGCAGGTAAATTAAATAACGCAAATTTCTCTGGAAAATGGGGAAATTTTTTGGGCGGGAGGCTCCCGCCCACGATCTTTTTTTGGGCGGGATTTCAAAATTTTCGGCACCAATCCCGCCCTAAAATTCAAGCTCTGGCACTTATGGTGACCTTCCTTGTAACAGAAATCGCGAAAACACCTCCGTGAATGCAAAATGTAAACAAACAATCACACCGCCATTTTACCTACTGTGCCATCATGAGAATACTGTCCATTGACCATATAATATAATCAATACATGAACTAATTGTTACATAATAAATATTTGGACTGTTTGTCTAACATAGAATTATAGAATTCCAGTTTCTTCTATAACTGAAAATAATGTAATCCCTGTGACTGATTCCTTTTCCCCTTCTTTTCCTAGAATTCATTGCTTACTGCAATGGAAAATATAAGATACGCTATTGTACCTTATTTCTAAGCTGAACAGTCATTTTTACTGTCAAGTAAGCATGAATGATTGCTAAATTTGTTAATGGCTGAGGGCTGGATAACACTGACAATTGATAGCTTCATACTTTTATTTATGTGATTACCTTGCGTCTTGTAACTGTTTTGTAATCACTAATATGGTATAGTGTGAAACGCAAGTTGGGACAAGAATGTCATTTACTAATACTAGTTACAGTACAGAGAGCTTTTGGATACAGTGATACATAAGAAAAATGGCTGGCAGAAAGAAAGATCCAACGCTGCTTTATTTTACAGAAAAAAAAATATATATATATATACTTTTTATAGAAAATGTGTGAAAGCAATATGCAAACCATGTAGTGTAGAAATCGTGGAGATTGTGGCAAGAATAATAATAAACACAAAGAAACTTGCAGTCTATGTGACAAAGATGACATTAGTGAATCAGAGTCAGTTGAAATACACATGTATGTTTATCATTCTTTGCTGCATTTATTATGCGATTAGATATTACATATATTATTGGAGTAATACATGGTATTGAAAAATTTAATAACTTAAATTAACTAGAAATTTATATACACAACATATATAGTTATATCTATTACAATTTAATAGTAGAATAATATGATCTTAAGTTTTAAGTAAATCATCTGAATTTGTTTGCAATATATATTTTTTTTTTATTTAAATTATTTTGAATTTTTATCTAGGAATTGTAATGAAATTAATAATGTGTAAATCTATGCAGAAAAAAAAAATAAATACTTGCACAGCCCCTGGGAGGTCAGCATTTCAGAACCGATAACTAAGTTCAGCAAGCCATCTTTATGTGGCTCTACAACCTTGACGCTGATTTCTTCTATGCCAGTTTCGATATGTTGGTGTACCATTGGAGCAAATGCTCTGACATCCATGGTGACTATGTGGAGAAGTAATATGTATAATTTTCCTACTATGTTGTGCATCTCTTTGAATTTGTGAATAAAGTCTTTCTCCCAGAGGGCTTGTTACCTTACTTTTGGAACCACCCTCGTAGATTAATCTGAGGATCTACATTTGTTTTCTGCGAGCAAAATTTATTATTAGTTTCAAATTCTTTTAATAATCTGTTTCCTATTTCTATTTAGAGATGATCCATAAGTGTATTTTATATATGTTTAGATTTAAAGAAGACATAATTTGCAAGTCTATAATACTTTTTGTTTCTTCTGCATTAACTTGATCATTAAATTTAATGAGGTGTATTTTTTAGAGTCGGGCAAATGTACTTATCAGGGACATTTAGATAGGGTAATTGCTCCCCCTCTAAATTTTAGACTTAAAAAAAAAAAAAAAAAAACTTATTGTTAGTTGAACAATTTCTCTTATTTTTACCAATATATTAATAATTGTATGTAAATAAATTATAACATTACAAATATTCCTTTGAAAATGTGTACAAAAAATTAACAGAAAATCTAGATTTACAATGTCCAACAAAAGAATTTTTCCCCTAAAAGCAAAATTTGAAATGACGCTCCTGATACTTATTAAATAGCCTATTCTTCTCTATAAAAGTTTCTGCCATAATATTAGGTACATTCTTTAAGACCAACAAAACATAGATATTACATTAAACAATTCTATTTTATGCTTCAATGATGTTAATGTGCATATGATATGGGCTATTCAGTGTCAAAGTGTACCAAGTCCATAAAACATTATCCAGGGATATTTAAAGGTAAAATTGACATTTTTTATTTTGGTCGAAGTAGCCCTCTCCTGGGCCAAGCTACGACATCTTTCTTTTCTTGAAAATTATATATATATTTCTTTAATAATACCACTGGCAACAACACTGTTTTTTTTTCTAGATTATCAGTTTTATGTATTAGAAATGGATTTGATTACCCTTTTTTTTTCTGGATGTGTAATTAGTATATGGATCACATTTTATCATTTTATGTGTTAGCATTATTATTATCTATCATAATAATTGCTGTTTCAAGTATAAGATTGTTTTAAAGTGCAAAGCCCTTTTTATGTATATTAAGATTGTGATATTTTATAAAAGTTTATTTTCAAAATATTTTTCTTTAGTATACATTTTCATATATATATATATATATATATATTTTTTTTTTTTTTTTTTTTTTTCTAAAGGTATTCTTAAATGAATGGGAGATAAATTTATCTGACTTCGTGAACATCAAATGTATAGATGACATATGTAATCTTTTGCAAAAAGTTGAAAGCTCTGTAAAATATCATGGATTAAAATAGGTAAGATGGCTGAATTGGTTGAATATTACATGCATCTATATGAATAAATAGCTTAATTTATGAATATATATATATATATATATATATTGTAACTTCTTCTATATTTATAACATTTTGTCCTAATGCTTTTCATTCAGAGGATGAGAGTACATCTTACAAAAATCACAGGTGTTTGTTTGTAGGGATTTATCCAAATTTCAGGGTTTTTTGCTAATTGTTTTTTCTGATTTTGGGTTTTATTTCAATTAGTTTTGAATGATTCTAAAAAAAAATATTTTTAAGTGGAAATTTAAAGAATGTCTTTATTAATTTAATAATGTTTTTAACATGTGAAGAACTTTAATCAAAATGTAACAGATCATACTACCGCCTTTGATTTTTACTTCCATTTAATTTCAGGATTTATGAAAAGCCCCAAGCACCCCATCTGCAAAAACTAGTAGAACATTTGAAAATTTTATTAAATGTATCTTTCAAACTCTTAAGTGCTACCTTACAGAACATTTTTATATACTAATACATTGATTATTTTTATTTCTAATTGAGATTAATTGTATATAATTTCTGGCAATATAATTACATATTACAAGCAAATATAAATAAATATTTTTTTATTAATCCAGAAGAAAATGGAAATTCTGTAATGCCCATAGCCTATATATAACCAACCCCTGGTCTTAACTTAAGCATACAGGCATTTCTTTCCTACAACCTATGTTTTTTACCTGACTTAATGGGTGGCTCTCCAAACTTTAAAAATTTAATGTAGACCCCAGCATGAAAATTTGGAGACCCCTAATCTAAAGGGACCATCTGCTGTTATTAATGCATTTATAAAAAAGAAAATCTTAGAAAAGAACTGTAAAAAAATTATGATATTTTCTTTCATTTAAAATTTGTTTATTTTACACTTAAAAATTCTGTATAATTTTTTCTGGTAACTAATTGTGTGTTCCTGGTACTTTTCATCATAAGATCTTAATTTTATTTTTCAAAATTTATGGATAAACCCCTATCACATTTCCTTTTAATACCTCCATGAAGTTTTAAGAAAATATGTATAAACTATACCTTTATCCATGCTGCATTGATCCCAGGAATTCAAATATGGTGTTAAAAGTGGGTATTACTATTTGAAAAATCAAAATTGGCGCAATGTTTAATATGTAGATGACTTCTTATGACAAAATAAAATACATACTATTATAAAGAACTTCATTCAAGTTAAAATGGTGTGTTTTGTTTAGTTTTATATTAATTAGAACTAGAGTTATAGCCATTATTTGCTTTTTGGGAAGGATGCTGTAGATTAAACTGTTTCTGAATATAAAATAGTCACATTAAATCATATGACTAAGAGTTTTATCCTGCAGGAAAATTTCTACTTTATTTAAAAAATACATATATACTAAAATAACTAAACATTTTTTAACGTCTGATAAATAAAAGTCTAAATAAAATATCACATTTAATCAGACATAAAAGTTACATAAAGTACAATTAAAACATTAAAAATTCCTGCAAACGTTTCAAACTATAATTTAGCCCCTCATCAGTGCAACTACGTACGTTGACAGGAGAATTTTCAACCATGTTTACAGTTAATAAAGTTAACCAATTAAAACTTGAAAAATGTTGACGAATTTACATTAGAGCAAGATCGTGTACTCAGGTGGAACAGCACAATATTCATTAATTGGCGAAGTCTGTTTATAAGTGAACCAACCCTCAAGAAATACTCTACTCTTAACGTTATTGCAGCTGGATCTGATTACTGCAATACTTGCGAAGTCCGGAATATGATCAGTATCCAAAGAATGCTGTACTAGTTTTGAATGAAGGCTACCAGAAGTCAACCTCTTTAGTTCGTAGAATCCCCACTGGTTATGTATCTATTCCTTATTACAAAGATCTTTTTGAAAAAATTTCTAGTCTTCTCAGGTCTAATAATATCAGTACAGCCTTCAGGCCACAGAATGTTTTAAAAGAATTGCTTTGTAAGTTTAAACCTAGAATCCCTCCCCTACTTATAACTGGCGTGGTCTGCAGTATCCCTTTGGGGTCTGTGACTCAGTCTATATTGGTGAAATGGGTCGTACTTGCCCCATTCGTCTTGCCGAACATAAACGTGCCTATAAATCTGGTAGTCTTCAATCAAAACTAGCACAGCATTCTTTGGATACTGACCATATTCCAGATTTCGCAAATATTGCAGTAATCAGATCCAGCTTCAATAACGTTAAGAGTAGATTATTTCTTGAGGGTTTGTTCACTCGTAAACAGACTTCGCCAATTAATGAATCTTGTGCTGTTCCACCTGAGTAAACGATCTTGCTCTAATGGAAATTTGTCAAAATTTTCCAAGTTTTAATTGGTTAACTTTATTAACTGTAAACATGATTGAAAATTCTCCTGTCAACGTACGTAGTTGCACTGATGAGGGGCTAAATTATAGCTTGAAACGTTTGCAGGAATTTTTAATGTTTTAATTGTACTTTATGTAATTTTTATGCCTGATTAAATGTGATATTTTATTTAAATACATATATATATATGGAGGATAAATATAACTGATCCTTGGTGATGCAGACATATCCCATAGTTATTCTTGATGTTATAACATTTAACATCCCAGTGATGTTTAAAGAGAAACTGTACCTAAAATTTAATTCTTCCATGCTAATGTGTGTACATCTAGTTGGGCAGATTGTTGCATAGAATGTAGTGTATTGTTTTAGAACCATTAAAATTATGTAAAAGAAATCTTAATTTATATGATCAACCAGCTATTTTTTTTTCAATACTCCATTATCCAATCACATTATATTTATTGCAATGTATGTATTTGGACATATACAGGATGAATCTCAAATTATTCCCCTTATTACAACTGACAGTAACTTATTTATAAACAACAATATAAAGAAACAATTTGAATACAATACAAAAAGAAGTTCAAATTTTTGTTGCCGTACTTTATTTCTATTTTACAAGAGTTACTTTAGTTGTAGGAAAAAGCCTGAAGTCAATGTTTTTTGCACAATTTTGAAATGAAAGCTGTTAGGTTCTTTATTTTTATCCCCTCTGAGCCAATTGTTACATGCAGCAGTTATTCAGATATTTTACAGACATGGTTCATGTCACTCACAACTTGATACAGACGTTGAGTATCAACTATTATGTAGCATTCTTTGCAATACCCGGCGCTTGAAGTGTAATATTGTTTGGGTTATGTTCCTATGACATAGCAGAGTCACAAACAACAGTTATAAAATATGCAAATTAAACTTTGAACTTCCTTTTGTTTGAGTTCACGTTACTTCTTCCTATCATTGTTTACAAAGAAGTTGTCATTTGTTATCATAGCAATCATTTTGACTCATCCTGTATATTTATTGGAACTATAAATGATAATGATATCAGCAAAAATACATGCAAAGATCTGTTGCTGTAGTTGTCACATATCTAAGTACAGTCCAATAAACTTTCTTCTCAAAAGTATTTATTTATCTACATTGTTTATGCACACTGGTGTACAGAATTAAGAAAATTTTCAGATTTAGTCAATTATCTCCAGAACTACTGCACAGATTTTAATGAAATTTAGTATGAACATAGGTTGATATAATGCAAATAAAATAACCATTCAACAGTTATAATACACACGCATGACTGGGCATAACACTCATCAGAAACAAAAGGTGTGAAACAGTGGTTAAAGAATTGAACAAAAAATGGGTTAATAGGGGGTATGGTCTCCTCTTACAGATATACAGGCCTCACACTGTGAATCCACACTGGGAATAAGAAAGTTTGAGTTCCTATGGCAATTGTTCCCACTCGTTCAGCAATGCTGTTTTCAGACCCTGAATGGTTCTCAGAGGGAGTTTGCGAGTTCTAATTGCCCTCCCCAGAGCATCCCAAACATGCTCTATAGGGTTGAGGTCTGGAAATCTGGCTGGCCAATCCATGCAGTGAATATCTTCAGTTTTTAGAAAATCGTCGACCAGATGAGCTCTACCTGGCCAGGCGTTGTCCATTAAAATGAAATCCGGGCCAACTGCACTTCTGAAAAGGCAAACATAGGGTCCAAGATCTCTATACTTCACAGCAGTCACAGTGCCTCTTTCAAAGACATGGAGGTCTGTGCAACCATCCAACATGATGCCTGCCCAGACCCCCCCCCCCCTCCCGTTGTCATAATGGTTGTCATGTTGTGACATATTGTCTTTCCTTTCCACCCCATCGTAATATTCTCATATTTTATTTATCTTTCAAGTTCATCCAATTTAATTATTTATTTAACTATTCATTAATTTTGATCCCTTGTAACCTGTGTTTACATTTCATTTTATCGATCGTCCTGTCTGCGTTACATTAATTTAAAATCTGCCGTTCTCGTTTCTCTTTTGGCCCAGAGCCAAAGTGCGCAAACATGCATCCTCTTTCTTCATTTGTGACCGTAAGCCAACGTACTTCATTGAAGCGGTTCGTAGTTCCTTCACCTAGGCAGCCGGTTCTCACCGCGCATGCGCGTAAGGTCTCGCTTCCGTCTTCTCCTTGGCGCAACGTTTAGGCGTGCGCATCTTCCACTTGGCGCGGTCTTGGCGGTTTTTAACTCCCGCAATTTTCGGCAACCGCGTTTTAGCTCCTGCAGTCAGGCAGTACAGAAAGCAGCCTGAGAGATGTAGGGTGTCTCTCAATAAGGGCAGTGCCCGGGTTCTCCCGGTGCCGTGCGAGAATGCTTCGAGTGAATGCAGCGTGTAGCACAGAAGTTGGACAGAGCAAGATTTGAGGTTTCTCTAGACTTGTACATAGAGACAAGCAACTACACAAAGTAGTTAAAGTGACCCAGATGCCAATCCAGGGATCCCAGTAATTCCAACTAAAGATGCAAATAAAAAATTAATTAATTCCATGCAACTGTGTGTCTTCTCTGATCTACTTACTGAAGGTATGTCGTTACTAATATTTATTATCCTCTCTGTTCAAGACACACGAACCTGAAAATCTCCCACAATTTTTTAATAGTAATATACGATCACTTAAGAGCACGCTTGTGCCGTAGTTATTAAGTTCAGCAAGAAATAACTTTACGATAAATATGGTGCTCGTGCCATGTGCACAGTTAGTGCTACGTGTCTTGAACTAAATAAATAATTGATGTATTTCATCAAGATCATTTTAATTTTAACAGAAAGTTCTGTTCAAGTGACTGGAAAATATTGTTGCGGAACCACGTGCTGCAAGCGCACTTCCGTCAGTTTTCCATGTCAAAAAGATATAATATATAAATTAATGAAAATATGATGTTTTGATAACAAATTCATTTAAAGTAATGGAAGAAATTCTAGATGAATAAGATTTAATTTGTGAAAACGTGCCACTACAATAGTTTTTTTTAAAAGTGATACTAAAATTTTTGTATACTCCAGTATTTCAAATTTAATGTGAAAAATTTTATTATATATATGAAAATACCAACTTCAAATGCCTCTTCTGCAAAATTTCACAATATTTCTATGATTAATGTTATAGATGAAGATGGATTAAAGTTTGGTGTATTTTCAATACGAGGTATTCCTGTTGAGGAAAAATTACCTTGTTCACAGCTTATTCTATTTTAGAATATACCAAAATAATTTTACAATTTATCAGAAAATGGATACATTTTTTTGCATTTTTCTATTATTGTGGTTTTGAATGATAAATACAAAATGATATTCATCCTGTAGTCAGCTACACATGCAGGACAGAGTATCAATAATTGCAGTATGCTGGCATACGCAAATTGTTATATCAATGAAGTTACCACATACATCCACATTTAAAGAAGAAAGAATTAAGTTAAAACAACATTGTTTAAAAAAAAAAAAAAAAATGCAAATATATCTCAAATTTAAAGTTAATGTTTTCCAGTTTGTGTGAAAATATGCAAAATTTTTAAAATGAAGCATTCATCTAATGTATTGGAAGAAGCTTCTATATTTTATGAACAAATCATCGTTTGTTCACTCAAATTGTTCTTCACAAATTTTTCTTCACGACAGTCTGTCATCTAGTTTGGATTTTTTGTCGCTCACCTTGATATTGGCCACTTCTCAACTCTGCTACACCAGCGCTCAAGCATCTTCTCCATTCACAATCACAATGATTGTGTACATAAAGTCATTTACATAAATTCTTACCTAAGTGCAGAAACCAAAAAAATGCAACAAACATGTGAAGCATCATTGTGTCTACAACTTTTATAAAAGTGTTCCAGAAATTTTATCTCAAGTAGTGTGCCTAATAATATGTGCTAATTTCTTATATATAGTTTTACATGTGTGATTATCGAAAATTTGTGTTTAAAGATGCAAGATTCTCATTGTAGTGATGACAAAATTGTCATATTTTTTTACTCATGTATATAGACTAACTTTTGGTGACATCCTTCAAAAAGAAAACTTTCAGTGTACGAACATTTTTGTGCTAATCACCAATATTTTGGATAGTAGGATACTTTATTCGTCCAAAATTTGTCAAGTGCTTCAAAGTTTACTCGTATAATTTTTCTTCTGTTTTTGTGCACATCATGAATCACAAACACACATTTGTTGGTTGTTTTGGAGTTGCAGCCATTAATACCGTGTTTTTTCTCTCCTACAGTGTATGATCTGAGATGTGGGGTAATCTCAGTGACAACACGTATGTGTCCAATTCATGTATGTCATATTAGGTGCTCATCAAAATATGAGTAATTTTTCTTTTCAGTGTTTTTTTTTTCAAGTGTGTATATATTCATGTATATTTTTATTGTATAATTTTTCTTTGCATCGTTTGGTATCATCACATGCTATTATTTTACAAACATAGTGTTTTTTTTTTAATTTATTGCATTACATTTTAAAATTTTAATTGCTTTTCTGTATTGTTTTACTGTACTCAATATTTCTCAGTTTTCAATTCATATTAACTTAGTGGTGACTTTAGGTCACATGATAGTCATTAAGAGTGTAGTACTCAGGGTTGTCAAACATAATTTTGTGTTGTTCTAATGTAATGTTTTTCAAAATTTTTAAACTCATCTTGAAAATGACTGTCATACTTCATTGTATCATATCCATGATACATAATTATTCGAAGGAATTTTCCTTTTATATTTTATTTACATTTCTTTTCATTTTCAAAAATCACACTTTAAAATTTTCTCACTATTAAATTAGTGATTGACAAAGCATTGATGAATTTTCAGAAATTCTCTTTGTGAACTACAAAAAATTTCTCACACTATATATTTTTGTAACTCCAATGTTCTTCTCATGTATCTAAGATAACCTAGTATGACAAAATATTTAAAAAAAAAAAAAAAAAAAAATCTTGCACTTAGGATTACTTAACTTACTTTCAGAATTTACCTATTCAATAATTACCTTTTTAAATCACAACTATTTTCCATTAATTACACATTTGTAATTTAATAATTTTTCAATGGTATACCTTTTCTTTTGAATGAAATATTGTCTTATAAGCATGCTAGCAAAAATTCAAATAAAGCAAAATGAATACAATAGAATAATAAGTGTCATATAGACATATTTATGATTAATAGTAATGAATTTTTGCAAAAGGTTAACCTTATGATATCTTATTTTTGTACGTACATAATTGTGAGCTCACACTTTATTCATTAATAATCACTTTGATTTTTATGTTGTATATGTATGTTTAAATTTTTGTTTGGAATTATGCATATCTATTTTGTTACAGGATTATACTTGTAAGTATAAGGGTTTTTAAGTAATCAGTACTAATGCATGATATGCTTTTTCTAGTATTCCTTTTTTTGTGGTACCACACACCCCTTTTAAATTTTCCCTTTATTTTAATTCACTTTTTCCTTCAATATAAAATATTTAAAATGATGTAATTTTATCCTGTATATCTGCATGTTGTACTAATAATTTTACTTAGCTACCCACCTGTCGGGTATCGTTTGTACCCCCTGTAATCCTGATGGCATCTGGTGATCTCTGGTATCCTCACGCTACACATCCTCATTTACAGTACTTTTACGTTTTAAATATTTGGCAGTAATTTGTTTTCATCTCAGTTTTGGTAAGTTTTTTTTCAATTTTTCTAGTCTTGTTTTTCTTGAATTTTTTCATGTATTCCAATTTACTTTGAGAGTAATTTCTGTGCTTCCATTTTTTTTCTATCGCATTATTCTTATATTTAATTGTTACAATAGTCCAATGGTGACTTTATGTCACAATGTCGTCTTTTAAGATATGACATTCTATTTTGGGAAGCATAGTTTTGTTTGTACTTTTATATTCTTTTATAGTAGGTTCAAGGATGTCAAAATTATATTAATTTTTCTCAAATTCTATATTGCATTTGACCTTTGTGTCATATTTTTGAGTATCGTATCAATGATACATATTTTATAAAAGAAATGTTCTTTTATTTGCCACATTTTTCTCCTTTTTTCAATAGTGTCAGTTTCCTTTTGCGAGTTTGCTGTTTCAGGTGACTGCATCCTGAATTAGTATCAGGATACAGAATGGTGAAAATCATTTTTAGGAAACATTCTCATTTTTTTCCTCAGTATATATTTTGTTTTAAATTAATTTTTCCATTGATATTTTAAACTTGTTTGTTTTGGTTCTGAATGTTGTGTTGTGTCACAGCACCATCTATTCCACCCTTTTCCTCCTGGTTGTTATGGATTTTGGGTCTTTTTCTTTCCCCGCGTTACCCGCCATCCCGTTCTGCGATGACCTGGCGGACACACACACTCGGTACCATATGGTATTTGTAGGTTCGTTGGCAGTCACGTCTTCTTCTGTAGTATTAGCTCAGTTGGAAGGGATTGTTCACAGTACAAAATTGTGCTGGACAATCAGCAATCGCATAGGAGATGAGGTTTGGAATCGTATGATAGAATCAATCTATGTTTCAATATCACAGTTAATGAGTTGTAATTCCATGCATTATCCCATTCTTTCGAATTTCTTTTGTATTCGTGGGGGAGTATATGTCATGTTGTGACATATTGTCTTTCCTTTCCACCCCATCGTAATATTCTCATATTTTATTTATCTTTCAAGTTCATCCAATTTAATTATTTATTTAACTATTCATTAATTTTGATCCCTTGTAACCTGTGTTTACATTTCATTTTATCGATCGTCCTGTCTGCGTTACGTTAATTTAAAATCTGCCGTTCTCGTTTCTCTTTTGGCCCAGAGCCAAAGTGCGCAGACATGCATCCTCTTTCTTCATTTGTGACCGTAAGCCAACGTACTTCATTGAAGCGGTTCGTAGTTCCTTCACCTAGGCAGCCGGTTCTCACCGCGCCTGCGCGTAAGGTCTCGCTTCCGTCTTCTCCTTGGCGCAACGTTTAGGCGTGCGCATCTTCCACTTGGCGCGGTCTCGGCGGTTTTTAACTCCCGCAATTTTCGGCAACCGCGTTTTAGCTCCTGCAGTCAGGCAGTACAGAAAGCAGCCTGAGAGATGTAGGGTGTCTCTCAATAAGGGCAGTGCCCGGGTTCTCCCGGTGCCGTGCGAGAATGCTTCGAGTGAATGCAGCGTGTAGCACAGAAGTTGGACAGAGCAAGATTTGAGGTTTCTCTAGACTTGTACATAGAGACAAGCAACTACACAAAGTAGTTAAAGTGACCCAGATGCCAATCCAGGGATCCCAGTAATTCCAACTAAAGATGCAAATAAAAAATTAATTAATTCCATGCAACTGTGTGTCTTCTCTGATCTACTTACTGAAGGTATGTCGTTACTAATATTTATTATCCTCTCTGTTCAAGACACACAAACCTGAAAATCTCCCACAATTTTTTAATAGTAATATACGATCACTTAAGAGCACGCTTGTGCCGTAGTTATTAAGTTCAGCAAGAAATAACTTTACGATAAATATGGTGCTCGTGCCATGTGCACAGTTAGTGCTACGTGTCTTGAACTAAATAAATAATTGATGTATTTCATCTAGATCATTTTAATTTTAACAGAAAGTTCTGTTCAAGTGACTGGAAAATATTGTTGCGGAACCACGTGCTGCAAGCGCACTTCCGTCAGTTTTCCATGTCAAAAAGATATAATATATAAATTAATGAAAATATGATGTTTTGATAACAAATTCATTTAAAGTAATGGAAGAAATTCTAGATGAATAAGATTTAATTTGTGAAAACGTGCCACTACAATAGTTTTTTTTAAAAGTGATACTAAAATTTTTGTATATTCCAGTATTTCAAATTTAATGTGAAAAATTTTATTATATATATGAAAATACCAACTTCAAATGCCTCTTCTGCAAAATTTCACAATATTTCTATGATTAATGTTATAGATGAAGATGGATTGAAGTTTGGTGTATTTTCAATACAAGGTATTCCTGTTGAGGAAAAATTACCTTGTTCACAGCTTATTCTATTTTAGAATATACCAAAATAATTTTACAATTTATCAGAAAATGGATACATTTTTTTGCATTTTTCTATTATTGTGGTTTTGAATGATAAATACAAAATGATATTCATCCTGTAGTCAGCTACACATGCAGGACAGAGTATCAATAATTGCAGTATGCTGGCATACGCAAATTGTTATATCAATGAAGTTACCACATACATCCACATTTAAAGAAGAAAGAATTAAGTTAAAACAACATTGTTTAAAAAAAAAAAAAAAATGCAAATATATCTCAAATTTAAAGTTAATATTTTCCAGTTTGTGTGAAAATATGCAAAATTTTTAAAATGAAGCATTCATCTAATGTATTGGAAGAAGCTTCTATATTTTATGAACAAATCATCGTTTGTTCACTCAAATTGTTCTTCACAAATTTTTCTTCACGACAGTCTGTCATCTAGTTTGGATTTTTTGTCGCTCACCTTGATATTGGCCACTTCTCAACTCTGCTACACCAGCGCTCAAGCATCTTCTCCATTCACAATCACAATGATTGTGTACATAAAGTCATTTACATAAATTCTTACCTAAGTGCAGAAACCAAAAAAATGCAACAAACATGTGAAGCATCATTGTGTCTACAACTTTTATAAAAGTGTTCCAGAAATTTTATCTCAAGTAGTGTGCCTAATAATATGTGCTAATTTCTTATATATAGTTTTACATGTGTGATTATCGAAAATTTGTGTTTAAAGATGCAAGATTCTCATTGTAGTGATGACAAAATTGTCATATTTTTTTACTCATGTATATAGACTAACTTTTGGTGACATCCTTCAAAAAGAAAACTTTCAGTGTACGAACATTTTTGTGCTAATCACCAATATTTTGGATAGTAGGACACTTTATTCGTCCAAAATTTGTCAAGTGCTTCAAAGTTTACTCGTATAATTTTTCTTCTGTTTTTGTGCACATCATGAATCACAAACACACATTTGTTGGTTGTTTTGGAGTTGCAGCCATTAATACCGTGTTTTTTCTCTCCTACAGTGTATGATCTGAGATGTGGGGTAATCTCAGTGACAACACGTATGTGTCCAATTCATGTATGTCATATTAGGTGCTCATCAAAATATGAGTAATTTTTCTTTTCAGTGTTTTTTTTTCAAGTGTGTATATATTCATGTATATTTTTATTGTATATTTTTATTGTATAATTTTTCTTTGCATCGTTTGGTATCATCACATGCTATTATTTTACAAACATAGTGTTTTTTTTAATTTATTGCATTACATTTTAAAATTTTAATTGCTTTTCCGTATTGTTTTACTGTACTCAATATTTCTCAGTTTTCAATTCATATTAACTTAGTGGTGACTTTAGGTCACATGATAGTCATTAAGAGTGTAGTACTCAGGGTTGTCAAACATAATTTTGTGTTGTTCTAATGTAATGTTTTTCAAAATTTTTAAACTCATCTTGAAAATGACTGTCATATTTCATTGTATCATATCCATGATACATAATTATTCGAAGGAATTTTCCTTTTATATTTTATTTACATTTCTTTTCATTTTCAAAAATCACACTTTAAAATTTTCTCACTATTAAATTAGTGATTGACAAAGCATTGATGAATTTTCAGAAATTCTCTTTGTGAACTACAAAAAATTTCTCACACTATATATTTTTGTAACTCCAATGTTCTTCTCATGTATCTAAGATAACCTAGTATGACAAAATATTTAAAAAAAAAAAAAAAAAAAAAAAAAAAATCTTGCACTTAGGATTACTTAACTTACTTTAAGAATTTACCTATTCAATAATTACCTTTTTAAATCACAACTATTTTCCATTAATTACACATTTGTAATTTAATAATTTTTCAATGGTATACCTTTTCTTTTGAATGAAATTGAAATATTGTCTTATAAGCATGCTAGCAAAAATTCAAATAAAGCAAAATGAATACAATAGAATAATAAGTGTCATATAGACATATTTATGATTAATAGTAATGAATTTTTGCAAAAGGTTAACCTTATGATATCTTATTTTTGTACGTACATAATTGTGAGCTCACACTTTATTCATTAATAATCACTTTGATTTTTATGTTGTATATGTATGTTTAAATTTGGTTTGGAATTATGCATATCTATTTTGTTACAGGATTATACTTGTAAGTATAAGGGTTTTTAAGTAATCAGTACTAATGTATGATATGCTTTTTCTAGTATTCCTTTTTTTGTGGTACCACACACCCCTTTTAAATTTTCCCTTTATTTTAATTCACTTTTTCCTTCAATATAAAATATTTAAAATGATGTAATTTTATCCTGTATATCTGCATGTTGTACTAATAATTTTACTTAGCTACCCACCTGTCGGGTATCGTTTGTACCCCCTGTAATCCTGATGGCATCTGGTGATCTCTGGTATCCTCACGCTACACATCCTCATTTACAGTACTTTTACGTTTTAAATATTTGGCAGTAATTTGTTTTCATCTCAGTTTTGGTAAGTTTTTTTTCAATTTTTCTAGTCTTGTTTTTCTTGAATTTTTTCATGTATTCCAATTTACTTTGAGAGTAATTTCTGTGCTTCCATTTTTTTTCTATCGCATTATTCTTATATTTAATTGTTACAATAGTCCAATGGTGACTTTATGTCACAATGTCGTCTTTTAAGATATGACATTCTATTTTGGGAAGCATAGTTTTGTTTGTACTTTTATATTCTTTTATAGCAGGTTCAAGGATGTCAAAATTATATTAATTTTTCTCAAATTCTATATTGCATTTGACCTTTGTGTCATATTTTTGAGTATCGTATCAATGATACATATTTTATAAAAGAAATGTTCTTTTATTTGCCACATTTTTCTCCTTTTTTCAATAGTGTCAGTTACCTTTTGCGAGTTTGCTGTTTCAGGTGACTGCATCCTGAATTAGTATCAGGATACAGAATGGTGAAAATCATTTTTAGGAAACATTCTCATTTTTTTCCTCAGTATATATTTTGTTTTAAATTAATTTTTCCATTGATATTTTAAACTTGTTTGTTTTGGTTCTGAATGTTGTGTTGTGTCACAGCACCATCTATTCCACCCTTTTCCTCCTGGTTGTTATGGATTTTGGGTCTTTTTCTTTCCCCGCGTTACCCGCCATCCCGTTCTGCGATGACCTGGCGGACACACACACTCGGTACCATATGGTATTTGTAGGTTCGTTGGCAGTCACGTCTTCTTCTGTAGTATTAGCTCAGTTGGAAGGGATTGTTCACAGTACAAAATTGTGCTGGACAATCAGCAATCGCATAGGAGATGAGGTTTGGAATCGTATGATAGAATCAATCTATGTTTCAATATCACAGTTAATGAGTTGTAATTCCATGCATTATCCCATTCTTTTGAATTTCTTTTGTATTCGTGGGGGAGTATATTTCATGTTGTGACATATTGTCTTTCCTTTCCACCCCATCGTAATATTCTCATATTTTATTTATCTTTCAAGTTCATCCAATTTAATTATTTATTTAACTATTCATTAATTTTGATCCCTTGTAACCTGTGTTTACATTTCATTTTATCGATCGTCCTGTCTGCGTTACATTAATTTAAAATCTGCCGTTCTCGTTTCTCTTTTGGCCCAGAGCCAAAGTGCGCAGACATGCATCCTCTTTCTTCATTTGTGACCGTAAGCCAACGTACTTCATTGAAGCGGTTCGTAGTTCCTTCACCTAGGCAGCCGGTTCTCACCGCGCATGCGCGTAAGGTCTCGCTTCCGTCTGTCAGGAAAATCACATGCCTCTAGAATATTTGTTGGTCTTATTGACTCAAGCAACACATAAAAACTACCATTCATTATCACTCATGCACTCTTAGTATTCTTCATATTAAGTAATAAACATTAAAGTTTTACCTTTATTAAATATAAAATACACTTCATAAATATAATTTACTTTTGTAAATACATCGTTTTTACTTACCTTTTGCACTTTATTCTTTCCATAATTTGAGCTGCTTTCAGGAACAAATACTTTTTATTTAGTCCATCATTAAAACGTAACTACAGAAACACAAACACACTTTTACTTCTAACGAGAACCGCACTACATCGTAAACATCGTAAGTACTTCTGAGGTAGTGCCTCTGCCACTCACTAGATGGCGGCACACGTAGACCGTTCGGATTGGAAGACCGAACAACGAATCAACAATGGCACGTGTATGCAAATTTCGATGGATCGTTCTAGTAAAGTGGGTGTTTCTAGTGATTAGCCTACATTCTACCAGTATAAATAGTTGCTATATCTCTGCATAGGGCGTATATTGGAAATCGATTGATCAAGTGATCGGCGGTGTTCTTTCAATAGACATCGTCGTAGTATTGGAATATCTGGCTTATTAATGTAATATAAAAGTAAACGATGATCGTTGTGGTTGATGGCGGTAGTATTTAAAGTTCGAGCAGCTTGGTACATTAAAGTATAAATATATTTGATGTGTTTAGTAAGTTTATCTTGTTCTGTTTACGTCTATTTACTGAATATCCGTGTTCTGTGAAAAGTGAAAACGTTACTGTCTTCAAAACGAAACTGTGTCATATCAAGTTATTAGAATCAAGATGCTGTATTATAATATGTGAGTACTTTGAATAAATCTCCTGTGTTTGAATAACTTTTTGTCTTCATTGAATTCTATATATATTCTGCATTTCACTATTTCACTATTTTAACTTTTATATGATGATCTATCTAAAACCAGCAAAAGCTTCTCACTACGCTATAACTAAAAGTTATACTCTGCTTACTTCGAAATAGACTACCTATATTATTTAAACACCGTCTTCTCCTTGGCGCAACGTTTAGGCGTGCGCATCTTCCACTTGGCGCGGTCTTGGCGGTTTTTGTTTAAATAATATAGGTAGTCTATTTCGAAGTAAGCAGAGTATAACTTTTAGTTATAGCGTAGTGAGAAGCTTTTGCTGGTTTTAGATAGATCATCATATAAAAGTTAAAATAGTGAAATAGTGAAATGCAGAATATATATAGAATTCAATGAAGACAAAAAGTTATTCAAACACAGGAGATTTATTCAAAGTACTCACATATTATAATACAGCATCTTGATTCTAATAACTTGATATGACACAGTTTCGTTTTGAAGACAGTAACGTTTTCACTTTTCACAGAACACGGATATTCAGTAAATAGACGTAAACAGAACAAGATAAACTTATTAAACACATCGAATATATTTATACTTTAATGTACCAAGCTGCTCGAACTTTAAATACCACCGCCATCAACCACAACGATCATCGTTTACTTTTATATCACATTAACAAGCCAGATATTCCAATACTACGACGATGTCTATTGAAAGAACACCGCCGATCACTTGATCAATCGATTTCCAATATACACCCTATGCAGAGATATAGCAACTATTTATACTGGTAGAATGTCGGCTAATCACTAGAAACACCCACTTTACTAGAACGATCCATCGAAATTTGCATACACGTGCCATTGTTGATTCGACGTTCGGTCTTCCAATCCGAACGGTCTACGTGTGCCGCCATCTAGTGAGTGGCAGAGGCACTACCTCAGAAGTGCTTACGATGTTCACGATGTAGTGCGGTTCTCGTTAGAAGTAAAAATGTGTTTGTGTTTCTGTAGTTACGTTTTAATGATGGACTAAATAAAAAGTATTTGTTCCTGAAAGCAGCTCAAATTATGGAAAGAATAAAATGCAAAAGGTAAGTAAAAACGATGTATTTACAAAAGTAAATTATATTTATGAAGTGTATTTTATATTTAATAAAGGTAAAACTTTAATGTTTATTACTTAATATGAAGAATACTAAGAGTGCATGAGTGATAATGAATGATAGTTTTTATGTGTTGCTTGAGTCAATAAGACCAACAAATATTCTGGAGGCATGTGATTTTCCTGACATGTGCCCCCCCCCTCTTATTGTCTCAACGCAACTATCAGCCAATTATCCAAAGAATATGGAAATGACTTGAAAAAGTCTGAAAAGACTAGAAAAATGGATTTAATATCCAAAAGACTTCACTATACACATCTCAGCTGAACTGAACAAATTAACTTTAAAAATCACCCATGTTTGATTTTTTTCATATAGTTAAAAACAATGTTAAAACAATTTAAACACTTAAAAAAAAATTTGGATCCTCGATCAATTAGCATAACTCTCCAACAACATTAATGAAACTCCCACAAACGACCATAACAATTTTAACCTTACAATAATTTAATTTTAAAACAATGTTCAACACTTGAAAACTTTAATTTTTAACTAACTGCCTCAAAGATTAATATATTGCAACTTTCCCATTTATACTAGTACGACCAAAATTTAACTTCTCAGCTTAAGTCAAATTTTCACACAAAGCCCCAAAGAAAATTTTCAAAAAAAATTTCAACCCATGGACTTAAGGACTAGCCGGAAAAACGTTGCAAAAATACTAACAGCAGCTTAATACATTACAATTTTTAATACAAACAATTTTAAACAATTTAACAAGAAAAATATTGCAAATACGTACCAACAATTTAATCTTCAATTTGAAAGATTAAAACAAGTTTTCCAATAACAAGAAATTTTTTCCAACTGCAATCCAACATACACATATTTAACACTAGAAAAGTTCTTTATTTATAACATCAAAGAGAAGAAAAATTTAATTTGGAAAAACTTTGAAGAATTTAAAAGACTTGACTCCTTGGGACATTAACTCAATATCCAAAACAAAATAGTAACTTTGAGGAACTTTCAGCATCTGAGTTAGGATAAAACTATTGACTACAATCAACTACTTTCTTACATAACACTCAGCGTCAATTACTCTCCACGCCTGGATTCCATTCATACCGATTGAAGTCTCAGATGCCTAAAAGAGATCAGAATTAGATATCTACATTTATAACAAGGTAAAGAAAAATACATGTACCATATTTTTGACATTAATTATAACAGATTATTCAACAGACAACTTCAAAGAAAAACATTTAACTTTAAAAAAAAAAATTAGATAAGTTCATATACTGTTATCCCTTTGGAGTCAGCCAAAAATTTAATTTTTCAATTTTACAAATCTAATGATCAAAAACATTTCCTCATCTGGTTATCCATGGATAAACGGGATCCCTCCCAGACATAGAAAAAATGCAAAACTTTCATTACCCATATAACTCTATCTCTACACTACATTACAATAATATTATCAAAAAGAACTTTATATCTTCTATCATCATTTCCCATCCGGTATACGGGAAAAAAGTGACACTCCCATTAATAAACTAAATAAAACTGGACTTACTGACTTAAAAAAAAATTTAACGTGCCCGCGGAAAGGCCCTGATGTGGCAGTTACCCCCAACACAACCCCCCGAAAGAGTTCTCTGTCACTTACCGGTCAAGGGTCACCCTCCCGAGACGGTACTGAGGGCTGATCGAACTCCTCGAGAGGAAGTATTAAAGGGCACCATCTCCACACCAAAGCGGGAATTTAAATGTATACCGAATGAGAAATTTGCAGTTTGAAAAAAAAAAACCCTTTTACCTTACACACAATTTTCCATAAAAATTCTATATTTAAACTTACAATCTTCAATATATCACTAAAAATTCAAGAATTATTCTAAAAAATATATATTGCACAATTTCCTTACACTTATAAAATTTACAAAGAGAATAGGTACGTATTTGACTAGATAAGTAATTAATCTATTTTAAACAAGATTTTTACAAATCTCAGAAGATCATATTTGGTGAGGGGTTTGGTAAACACGTCTGCGAGGTTAGCCTTGCTACGGACAAAAGTTAAATCAAAAAGATTTTTATAAACCAAATCCCTGACAAAAAACAGTTTAACGTCGATGTGCTTACTACGGTGATTTTCAATTGGAGACTTAACAAAATCTATGGCCGCCTGGTTGTCAACGTATAATTGAGATTTAACATCGCATTCACGAATGATCTGCCTACTCCGGCATTCCCGCAGGATCCGGTCATACCAGACTATATTCTTGGTAGCTTCAGTCAAGGCCACAAACTCTGACTCCATGGTAGACAGGCTTACACATTTCTCCTTGAAGGTTCGCCAATCCACGGGTGAGTTTCCCAAAAGAACGAGCTGGCCACCAATAGAAGTCCGGTCATCCCGGTTCGCTGCAAAGTCTGCATCAGAGTAAGCGATCAACTGCTCCTGATTACATGATAATCGGAGGCGATAATTTCTAGTATATTTTACGTAACCTAGCAGCCGTAGAAGTCCGCCCCAATGAAACAATCCTGGATTACTCTGAAATTGACTAAAAATATTAACTGCATATGATATGTCAGGCCTAGTACGATTTGCTAAGAATGACAAACAACCAAGCACATTCCTATATGGTATGGATTTCATGACATCAATATCTGACTGTGAGGTTGGGCAATCAACTTTAGAAAAAATTATACCCTTGCTAATTGGGAGTGAAGATATAGGTATTTTAAAGCTTTTAAATTTATTACAAATTTCATCAATATAATGAGATTGATGAATCTCTAAGCCATTCCTTTCTTCGAATTCTACCCCCAAAAGCTTTTTGGTTTTTCCCAATACTTTCAAGTCGAAAAATTTCCCCAACATTTGTAAAGCATTATCTATGACAGTCTGATTTTTCCCAAACAACACTATGTCATCTACATACAACAAGAGTACTATTTCAGATTTAAAGATATATACACAGTTACAGCTATCCAATTTGATGAAACCAGTATTAATTAAGACTTCGTGTATCTCAAAAAACCATTCTCTACCACTTTGATGTAGTCCATACAAAGCTCGATCCAGCTTGCAGTACAAATGAGACTTCTCAGGTATGGTGAAACCGGGCGGTTGTAGCATATACACGTCTTCTCTCAATGGTGCGTAAAGGTAGGCGCTGGTTACATCACACTGAATGTGACGCCATCCGCTACACGATACCAAGAGAGAGAAAAAGAATCGGATTACACCAAAATTGACCACAGGGCTAAAGGTCTCATCGTAAGATTCGCCTTTGATTTCTTTATAGCCCTGGGCAACTAAACGAGCTTTAAAGCGGGCAATCCTCCCTAATTCATCTCTCTTGATAGTGAAAACCCACCTACATCCCACTGGAGTTACGTTGGCAGGTAAAGGAGCCAAATGCCAAACCTTCCGTTCACGCATAACACTGAGTTCGCTCTGCATTGCAGCAAGCCATTTTTCACGTTGCACGGACTCCATCGCTTGTTTAAATGTTTTGGGTATTGTCGGACCATATAGTCATGATTCAGGATTGACTTGATTAGATTCAGGAGCACTAGATTCTTCATCTTCACTATCAGAGTTGTCTACGCTTGAAACAGGACCAGAATAAAGATTATTACCCTTAAAATCAAATATGTCAGGATTATATTTTATTTGATTTCTATCACAATATCTTTCAACATCCATTATTGATCTCAAACGATCAGTTTTCCCAGTTTCATAATAATAGACATCTACCCGTTTTCCGGTAGGCCTAGGTACTGCTTTACGAATCCAGCTAACATCTCTAAGTGAGGAAATAGTCGGACTGGAACTGTCAATGGACTCGGAATCGGACTCCTCCTCCCCAGATGCCTGTGAATCACTTGCTTCGTTGGAGGGACCAGGGATGACCTCTGGTTCTACCTCTACAACGGTATCATTTTGATTACTCACAAGGCTATCCGGAAAGAAGTCAACCTCCTCCGGGCCCATCACTGCTCCACTGTTGTCTGGATCAAACCTGGATTTTTCGTCAAATGTGACGTCAATGGATTCTATTATACTATCTGTTTCAGGTATCCAAATTCGATAACCCTTAGTTTTAAAAGCATATCCAACCAGAATTCCCCGTTTCGCCCTTGGACCGAGTTTCCCATCCCGCTTTTGTCTTGGGATTCCCACAAAAGCTACAGACCCAAAAGGTTTTAGATGTTTAACTGAAGGTTTATTACCTCCATACAACTCAAAAGGAGTCTTACATGAAGTTTTGGGACATACTCGATTCCAGGTGTACACGAAGAATTTTACGGCCTCTGGCCAAAAACTTAAGTCTAAGTTGCTCTCTGATAGTAAGGTACGGGCTCCATTTATAACAGTCTGCATAAATCGCTCGGCCGTTCCATTTTGCTGTGGAGTATATGGATTTGTAAGCTCATGCATAATACCCTTGGATTTAAAAAATTCGTCAAGGTCATCATTGACAAATTCCCCCCCATTATCCGTCCGTACATTTTTGACTTTCCTTCCCATGAAAGTTTCAGCTCTAGTAATATGATTACGAACAATTTCATAGGAATCTGACTTCATTCTCATAGGATAAATGGACACACGGCGGGAATAGTCATCGATAATAGTGAGAAAATATTTCTCGCCATTTCTACCTTGTACTTGGCAAGGACCCCAGACATCAGCAAAAATAAGTTCCAAAGGATACTGCGAGCGTCTTTGACCTATTGCCTTAAATGATACCTTTTTATGTTTACTTATTTTACATTTTTCACATTTAAAATTAAGATCTTTAAGCTTTGGCATTCCCCGGACTCCCTCTTCATTACAAGTATGTACTAGTATGGCTGGACTTATATGTCCGAACCGCCTATGCCAAATCTCCATTTCTGAAAACTTTGAAAGAGAATTTGTTTCAATTTTTAACGATTTTGGAATCCTAGGAAAAACCTGGTATACTCCCTTTTTAAGATAAGCATTAAATAAAAAATGTCCTTCCCTCGAGACGGTTACCTTCCCTCTTCCACCAATAAAAGTTGCCCCGTTTTTATCCAATTGAGGACCAGATATGAGACTACGACGTAATTTACTTGAATACATAACATTCTTTAGTAAAACATGGCGTTTGCCAAATAACAATTTTACATCACCTCGGCCCTCAATTGGGAAAGATATGTTTTTAACAGCAACAGTCATTTCTTGATCTATTAAAGGAAAAAATTTTACAAAAATGGATTTATCATTAGTGAAATGGTGCGTCGCACCAGTGTCCAGGATCCACCTGGCCTCTACATTTATACAATTTACATTAACATTTGATATAAAAATATTAGAGGACTTACAAAAATTTACTGGACTCTCTGAATGTCCTGGCGACTCATTCCACCTTTGATTATTCCTTCTGTATCGGGGTCGGTTACGGGGCATGTTTCCTCCAGGAGAGTTGTAGTTTCCTTTCTCAGGTCGGCGACTTCTTGATTGACATCTGGACGATGACGGTGAAACCCTTCCATAGTCAGGTGCTTGGGCATGACAGGATGGTGAACCAGTATGGCGAGAAGTTGAACGAGCTTGACAAGATGGTGAATTTCCACGAAAAGAGTTCCTATTCGGTGTATTCCTTCTGTAAAACGGGGAAGAAAAGCGAGATCTTGAAAAACCAGATTGTTCATATTTACTATTGGCCTTACTTAAACAATTTTTCTGTAAATGACCGGATTGACCACATTTCCAACACTTCCTCTTCTTAAACCCCTTGAAATTCTCTTGCTTCCTTCTAAAATTCAATTGATTTGCTTGGAGATTACCTTTACCGGAATCTGAATCTCTTACATTCAAACGAGTTTCTTCTGCTACTAGTTCTTCTACTATTTTAGAGAACTGAAAATCAGATTTTCCCCATCGCAAAATATTTTGTACTATTGCATCGAATTTCCTGGGAAGAAACCGGAGAAGCTGAAAATTTGCATAACATTCGTTAAAATTTTCATCTATCTGTTTTATATCTCTGGTAATTCGTGCCAATCTTGCCGCAAAAAGATTTATAGTTTCATTTGTTTTAATCTTGCACTCCATTAGATCCGTGAATATCTTCATATGGTGGGAACGGGAATCTGGACAGTAATTTAATTTTAACTTATTCCATGCTTCAACGGGATTTTTGCAATTCTCGATTAGTCTTTTAAATTCCACACTTATATTCAAATAGATAATGGATAGTGCTTGATTAGATTTTGCTTTAAATGCTTCAATTTCCTCAGCAGTTGGCTTTTCTTTAGTTGGTGCTACCAAATTATCTTCTATTATATACCAGAGATTTTTATCCAATAGAATGTATTTAATATCATTACACCAATTTCTATAGTTTGATGAATCCAATTTCTCAATCAATATGTTAGCCATTTCCCTTTTTTTTTTTCTTTCTTTTTCTTTTTTTTTTTTTTTTTTTTTTTTTTTTTTTCTCAACTCCTTGTTTTTGTATTAAAAGATATGTATGTATATGGTTAAAAACTGATAAAACTTAAATTTCATTCAAATTATGTTAAAATTTATCATAATTAAAACTTCAACTGCAAAAATAAAGGTGTATAATTTAAAATTCAGTCTAGATTTGTTAAAAATTTCAAAGTTAAAAGCCAGTTCACTTATAAAAAAAATTTCTTATACTTCAAACAGAAACCTCTTCACTTATTTTGATACTATCTTTCGTTAATCATCTATTTCTCCATATTTTCTTTTCACTCATGTCTTCAATGATCTCATTTCATACTATAATACAGGCAAACCGCCCCCCCCTCTCTTATTTTCGTTGCCGGGACTTACGTTATTACGATCGGGAGCGTTTGTTTACCTTTTTAATCTTCCATTTTTTTTTCAGCATTTTCACTTTATCAAATCATAAATAGCTTCATTATATGAGCTCTATCGCCCATAACCGCTTGTTTAAATAATATAGGTAGTCTATTTCGAAGTAAGCAGAGTATAACTTTTAGTTATAGCGTAGTGAGAAGCTTTTGCTGGTTTTAGATAGATCATCATATAAAAGTTAAAATAGTGAAATAGTGAAATGCAGAATATATATAGAATTCAATGAAGACAAAAAGTTATTCAAACACAGGAGATTTATTCAAAGTACTCACATATTATAATACAGCATCTTGATTCTAATAACTTGATATGACACAGTTTCGTTTTGAAGACAGTAACGTTTTCACTTTTCACAGAACACGGATATTCAGTAAATAGACGTAAACAGAACAAGATAAACTTATTAAACACATCGAATATATTTATAATTTAATGTACCAAGCTGCTCGAACTTTAAATACCACCGCCATCAACCACAACGATCATCGTTTACTTTTATATCACATTAACAAGCCAGATATTCCAATACTACGACGATGTCTATTGAAAGAACACCGCCGATCACTTGATCAATCGATTTCCAATATACACCCTATGCAGAGATATAGCAACTATTTATACTGGTAGAATGTCGGCTAATCACTAGAAACACCCACTTTACTAGAACGATCCATCGAAATTTGCATACACGTGCCATTGTTGATTCGACGTTCGGTCTTCCAATCCGAACGGTCTACGTGTGCCGCCATCTAGTGAGTGGCAGAGGCACTACCTCAGAAGTGCTTACGATGTTCACGATGTAGTGCGGTTCTCGTTAGAAGTAAAAATGTGTTTGTGTTTCTGTAGTTACGTTTTAATGATGGACTAAATAAAAAGTATTTGTTCCTGAAAGCAGCTCAAATTATGGAAAGAATAAAATGCAAAAGGTAAGTAAAAACGATGTATTTACAAAAGTAAATTATATTTATGAAGTGTATTTTATATTTAATAAAGGTAAAACTTTAATGTTTATTACTTAATATGAAGAATACTAAGAGTGCATGAGTGATAATGAATGATAGTTTTTATGTGTTGCTTGAGTCAATAAGACCAACAAATATTCTGGAGGCATGTGATTTTCCTGACAGTTTTTAACTCCCGCAATTTTCGGCAATCGCGTTTTAGCTCCTGCAGTCAGGCAGTACAGAAAGCAGCCTGAGAGATGTAGGGTGTCTCTCAATAAGGGCAGTGCCCGGGTTCTCCCGGTGCCGTGCGAGAATGCTTCGAGTGAATGCAGCGTGTAGCACAGAAGTTGGACAGAGCAAGATTTGAGGTTTCTCTAGACTTGTACATAGAGACAAGCAACTACACAAAGTAGTTAAAGTGACCCAGATGCCAATCCAGGGATCCCAGTAATTCCAACTAAAGATGCAAATAAAAAATTAATTAATTCCATGCAACTGTGTGTCTTCTCTGATCTACTTACTGAATGTATGTCGTTACTAATATTTATTATCCTCTCTGTTCAAGACACACGAACCTGAAAATCTCCCACAATTTTTTAATAGTAATATACGATCACTTAAGAGCACGCTTGTGCCGTAGTTATTAAGTTCAGCAAGAAATAACTTTACGATAAATATGGTGCTCGTGCCATGTGCACAGTTAGTGCTACGTGTCTTGAACTAAATAAATAATTGATGTATTTCATCAAGATCATTTTAATTTTAACAGAAAGTTCTGTTCAAGTGACTGGAAAATATTGTTGCGGAACCACGTGCTGCAAGCGCACTTCCGTCAGTTTTCCATGTCAAAAAGATATAATATATAAATTAATGAAAATATGATGTTTTGATAACAAATTCATTTAAAGTAATGGAAGAAATTCTAGATGAATAAGATTTAATTTGTGAAAACGTGCCACTACAATAGTTTTTTTTAAAAGTGATACTAAAATTTTTGTATACTCCAGTATTTCAAATTTAATGTGAAAAATTTTATTATATATATGAAAATACCAACTTCAAATGCCTCTTCTGCAAAATTTCACAATATTTCTATGATTAATGTTATAGATGAAGATGGATTGAAGTTTGGTGTATTTTCAATACAAGGTATTCCTGTTGAGGAAAAATTACCTTGTTCACAGCTTATTCTATTTTAGAATATACCAAAATAATTTTACAATTTATCAGAAAATGGATACATTTTTTTGCATTTTTCTATTATTGTGGTTTTGAATAATAAATACAAAATGATATTCATCCTGTAGTCAGCTACACATGCAGGACAGAGTATCAATAATTGCAGTATGCTGGCATACGCAAATTGTTATATCAATGAAGTTACCACATACATCCACATTTAAAGAAGAAAGAATTAAGTTAAAACAACATTGTTTAAAAAAAAAAAAAAAATGCAAATATATCTCAAATTTAAAGTTAATGTTTTCCAGTTTGTGTGAAAATATGCAAAATTTTTAAAATGAAGCATTCATCTAATGTATTGGAAGAAGCTTCTATATTTTATGAACAAATCATCGTTTGTTCACTCAAATTGTTCTTCACAAATTTTTCTTCACGACAGTCTGTCATCTAGTTTGGATTTTTTGTCGCTCACCTTGATATTGGCCACTTCTCAACTCTGCTACACCAGCGCTCAAGCATCTTCTCCATTCACAATCACAATGATTGTGTACATAAAGTCATTTACATAAATTCTTACCTAAGTGCAGAAACCAAAAAAATGCAACAAACATGTGAAGCATCATTGTGTCTACAACTTTTATAAAAGTGTTCCAGAAATTTTATCTCAAGTAGTGTGCCTAATAATATGTGCTAATTTCTTATATATAGTTTTACATGTGTGATTATCGAAAATTTGTGTTTAAAGATGCAAGATTCTCATTGTAGTGATGACAAAATTGTCATATTTTTTTACTCATGTATATAGACTAACTTTTGGTGACATCCTTCAAAAAGAAAACTTTCAGTGTACGAACATTTTTGTGCTAATCACCAATATTTTGGATAGTAGGACACTTTATTCGTCCAAAATTTGTCAAGTGCTTCAAAGTTTACTCGTATAATTTTTCTTCTGTTTTTGTGCACATCATGAATCACAAACACACATTTGTTGGTTGTTTTGGAGTTGCAGCCATTAATACCGTGTTTTTTCTCTCCTACAGTGTATGATCTGAGATGTGGGGTAATCTCAGTGACAACACGTATGTGTCCAATTCATGTATGTCATATTAGGTGCTCATCAAAATATGAGTAATTTTTCTTTTCAGTGTTTTTTTTTTCAAGTGTGTATATATTCATGTATATTTTTATTGTATATTTTTATTGTATAATTTTTCTTTGCATCGTTTGGTATCATCACATGCTATTATTTTACAAACATAGTGTTTTTTTTAATTTATTGCATTACATTTTAAAATTTTAATTGCTTTTCCGTATTGTTTTACTGTACTCAATATTTCTCAGTTTTCAATTCATATTAACTTAGTGGTGACTTTAGGTCACATGATAGTCATTAAGAGTGTAGTACTCAGGGTTGTCAAACATAATTTTGTGTTGTTCTAATGTAATGTTTTTCAAAATTTTTAAACTCATCTTGAAAATGACTGTCATATTTCATTGTATCATATCCATGATACATAATTATTCGAAGGAATTTTCCTTTTATATTTTATTTACATTTCTTTTCATTTTCAAAAATCACACTTTAAAATTTTCTCACTATTAAATTAGTGATTGACAAAGCATTGATGAATTTTCAGAAATTCTCTTTGTGAACTACAAAAAATTTCTCACACTATATATTTTTGTAACTCCAATGTTCTTCTCATGTATCTAAGATAACCTAGTATGACAAAATATTTAAAAAAAAAAAAAAAAAAAAATCTTGCACTTAGGATTACTTAACTTACTTTCAGAATTTACCTATTCAATAATTACCTTTTTAAATCACAACTATTTTCCATTAATTACACATTTGTAATTTAATAATTTTTCAATGGTATACCTTTTCTTTTGAATGAAATATTGTCTTATAAGCATGCTAGCAAAAATTCAAATAAAGCAAAATGAATACAATAGAATAATAAGTGTCATATAGACATATTTATGATTAATAGTAATGAATTTTTGCAAAAGGTTAACCTTATGATATCTTATTTTTGTACGTACATAATTGTGAGCTCACACTTTATTCATTAATAATCACTTTGATTTTTATGTTGTATATGTATGTTTAAATTTTTGTTTGGAATTATGCATATCTATTTTGTTACAGGATTATACTTGTAAGTATAAGGGTTTTTAAGTAATCAGTACTAATGTATGATATGCTTTTTCTAGTATTCCTTTTTTTGTGGTACCACACACCCCTTTTAAATTTTCCCTTTATTTTAATTCACTTTTTCCTTCAATATAAAATATTTAAAATGATGTAATTTTATCCTGTATATCTGCATGTTGTACTAATAATTTTACTTAGCTACCCACCTGTCGGGTATCGTTTGTACCCCCTGTAATCCTGATGGCATCTGGTGATCTCTGGTATCCTCACGCTACACATCCTCATTTACAGTACTTTTACGTTTTAAATATTTGGCAGTAATTTGTTTTCATCTCAGTTTTGGTAAGTTTTTTTTCAATTTTTCTAGTCTTGTTTTTCTTGAATTTTTTCATGTATTCCAATTTACTTTGAGAGTAATTTCTGTGCTTCCATTTTTTTTCTATCGCATTATTCTTATATTTAATTGTTACAATAGTCCAATGGTGACTTTATGTCACAATGTCGTCTTTTAAGATATGACATTCTATTTTGGGAAGCATAGTTTTGTTTGTACTTTTATATTCTTTTATAGCAGGTTCAAGGATGTCAAAATTATATTAATTTTTCTCAAATTCTATATTGCATTTGACCTTTGTGTCATATTTTTGAGTATCGTATCAATGATACATATTTTATAAAAGAAATGTTCTTTTATTTGCCACATTTTTCTCCTTTTTTCAATAGTGTCAGTTACCTTTTGCGAGTTTGCTGTTTCAGGTGACTGCATCCTGAATTAGTATCAGGATACAGAATGGTGAAAATCATTTTTAGGAAACATTCTCATTTTTTTCCTCAGTATATATTTTGTTTTAAATTAATTTTTCCATTGATATTTTAAACTTGTTTGTTTTGGTTCTGAATGTTGTGTTGTGTCACAGCACCATCTATTCCACCCTTTTCCTCCTGGTTGTTATGGATTTTGGGTCTTTTTCTTTCCCCGCGTTACCCGCCATCCCGTTCTGCAATGACCTGGCGGACACACACACTCGGTACCATATGGTATTTGTAGGTTCGTTGGCAGTCACGTCTTCTTCTGTAGTATTAGCTCAGTTGGAAGGGATTGTTCACAGTACAAAATTGTGCTGGACAATCAGCAATCGCATAGGAGATGAGGTTTGGAATCGTATGATAGAATCAATCTATGTTTCAATATCACAGTTAATGAGTTGTAATTCCATGCATTATCCCATTCTTTCGAATTTCTTTTGTATTCGTGGGGGAGTATATTTCATGTTGTGACATATTGTCTTTCCTTTCCACCCCATCGTAATATTCTCATATTTTATTTATCTTTCAAGTTCATCCAATTTAATTATTTATTTAACTATTCATTAATTTTGATCCCTTGTAACCTGTGTTTACATTTCATTTTATCGATCGTCCTGTCTGCGTTACATTAATTTAAAATCTGCCGTTCTCGTTTCTCTTTTGGCCCAGAGCCAAAGTGCGCAGACATGCATCCTCTTTCTTCATTTGTGACCGTAAGCCAACGTACTTCATTGAAGCGGTTCGTAGTTCCTTCACCTAGGCAGCCGGTTCTCACCGCGCATGCGCGTAAGGTCTCGCCTCCGTCTTCTCCTTGGCGCAACGTTTAGGCGTGCGCATCTTCCACTTGGCGCAGTCTTGGCGGTTTTTAACTCCGCAATTTTCGGCAACCGCGTTTTAGCTCCTGCAGTCAGGCAGTACAGAAAGCAGCCTGAGAGATGTAGGGTGTCTCTCAATAAGGGCAGTGCCCGGGTTCTCCCGGTGCCGTGCGAGAATGCTTCGAGTGAATGCAGCGTGTAGCACAGAAGTTGGACAGAGCAAGATTTGAGGTTTCTCTAGACTTGTACATAGAGACAAGCAACTACACAAAGTAGTTAAAGTGACCCAGATGCCAATCCAGGGATCCCAGTAATTCCAACTAAAGATGCAAATAAAAAATTAATTAATTCCATGCAACTGTGTGTCTTCTCTGATCTACTTACTGAAGGTATGTCGTTACTAATATTTATTATCCTCTCTGTTCAAGACACACGAACCTGAAAATCTCCCACAAATTTTTAATAGTAATATATGATCACTTAAGAGCACGCTTGTGCCGTAGTTATTAAGTTCAGCAAGAAATAACTTTACGATAAATATGGTGCTCGTGCCATGTGCACAGTTAGTGCTACGTGTCTTGAACTAAATAAATAATTGATGTATTTCATCAAGATCATTTTAATTTTAACAGAAAGTTCTGTTCAAGTGACTGGAAAATATTGTTGCGGAACCACGTGCTGCAAGCGCACTTCCGTCAGTTTTCCATGTCAAAAAGATATAATATATAAATTAATGAAAATATGATGTTTTGATAACAAATTCATTTAAAGTAATGGAAGAAATTCTAGATGAATAAGATTTAATTTGTGAAAACATGCCACTACAATAGTTTTTTTTAAAAGTGATACTAAAATTTTTGTATACTCCAGTATTTCAAATTTAATGTGAAAAATTTTATTATATATATGAAAATACCAACTTCAAATGCCTCTTCTGCAAAATTTCACAATATTTCTATGATTAATGTTATAGATGAAGATGGATTGAAGTTTGGTGTATTTTCAATACAAGGTATTCCTGTTGAGGAAAAATTACCTTGTTCACAGCTTATTCTATTTTAGAATATACCAAAATAATTTTACAATTTATCAGAAAATGGATACATTTTTTTGCATTTTTCTATTATTGTGGTTTTGAATGATAAATACAAAATGATATTCATCCTGTAGTCAGCTACACATGCAGGACAGAGTATCAATAATTGCAGTATGCTGGCATACGCAAATTGTTATATCAATGAAGTTACCACATACATCCACATTTAAAGAAGAAAGAATTAAGTTAAAACAACATTGTTTAAAAAAAAAAAAAAAAAATGCAAATATATCTCAAATTTAAAGTTAATGTTTTCCAGTTTGTGTGAAAATATGCAAAATTTTTAAAATGAAGCATTCATCTAATGTATTGGAAGAAGCTTCTATATTTTATGAACAAATCATCGTTTGTTCACTCAAATTGTTCTTCACAAATTTTTCTTCACGACAGTCTGTCATCTAGTTCGGATTTTTTGTCGCTCACCTTGATATTGGCCACTTCTCAACTCTGCTACACCAGCGCTCAAGCATCTTCTCCATTCACAATCACAATGATTGTGTACATAAAGTCATTTACATAAATTCTTACCTAAGTGCAGAAACCAAAAAAATGCAACAAACATGTGAAGCATCATTTTGTCTACAACTTTTATAAAAGTGTTCCAGAAATTTTATCTCAAGTAGTGTGCCTAATAATATGTGCTAATTTCTTATATATAGTTTTACATGTGTGATTATCGAAAATTTGTGTTTAAAGATGCAAGATTCTCATTGTAGTGATGACAAAATTGTCATATTTTTTTACTCATGTATATAGACTAACTTTTGGTGACATCCTTCAAAAAGAAAACTTTCAGTGTACGAACATTTTTGTGCTAATCACCAATATTTTGGATAGTAGGACACTTTATTCGTCCAAAATTTGTCAAGTGCTTCAAAGTTTACTCGTATAATTTTTCTTCTGTTTTTGTGCACATCATGAATCACAAACACACATTTGTTGGTTGTTTTGGAGTTGCAGCCATTAATACCGTGTTTTTTCTCTCCTACAGTGTATGATCTGAGATGTGGGGTAATCTCAGTGACAACACGTATGTGTCCAATTCATGTATGTCATATTAGGTGCTCATCAAAATATGAGTAATTTTTCTTTTCAGTGTTTTTTTTTTTTCAAGTGTGTATATATTCATGTATATTTTTATTGTATATTTTTATTGTATAATTTTTCTTTGCATCGTTTGGTATCATCACATGCTATTATTTTACAAACATAGTGTTTTTTTTAATTTATTGCATTACATTTTAAAATTTTAATTGCTTTTCCGTATTGTTTTACTGTACTCAATATTTCTCAGTTTTCAATTCATATTAACTTAGTGGTGACTTTAGGTCACATGATAGTCATTAAGAGTGTAGTACTCAGGGTTGTCAAACATAATTTTGTGTTGTTCTAATGTAATGTTTTTCAAAATTTTTAAACTCATCTTGAAAATGACTGTCATATTTCATTGTATCATATCCATGATACATAATTATTCGAAGGAATTTTCCTTTTATATTTTATTTACATTTCTTTTCATTTTCAAAAATCACACTTTAAAATTTTCTCACTATTAAATTAGTGATTGACAAAGCATTGATGAATTTTCAGAAATTCTCTTTGTGAACTACAAAAAATTTCTCACACTATATATTTTTGTAACTCCAATGTTCTTCTCATGTATCTAAGATAACCTAGTATGACAAAATATTTAAAAAAAAAAAAAAAAAAAAAAAAAAAATCTTGCACTTAGGATTACTTAACTTACTTTCAGAATTTACCTATTCAATAATTACCTTTTTAAATCACAACTATTTTCCATTAATTACACATTTGTAATTTAATAATTTTTCAATGGTATACCTTTTCTTTTGAATGAAATATTATCTTATAAGCATGCTAGCAAAAATTCAAATAAAGCAAAATGAATACAATAGAATAATAAGTGTCATATAGACATATTTATGATTAATAGTAATGAATTTTTGCAAAAGGTTAACCTTATGATATCTTATTTTTGTACGTACATAATTGTGAGCTCACACTTTATTCATTAATAATCACTTTGATTTTTATGTTGTATATGTATGTTTAAATTTTTGTTTGGAATTATGCATATCTATTTTGTTACAGGATTATACTTGTAAGTATAAGGGTTTTTAAGTAATCAGTACTAATGTATGATATGCTTTTTCTAGTATTCCTTTTTTTGTGGTACCACACACCCCTTTTAAATTTTCCCTTTATTTTAATTCACTTTTTCCTTCAATATAAAATATTTAAAATGATGTAATTTTATCCTGTATATCTGCATGTTGTACTAATAATTTTACTTAGCTACCCACCTGTCGGGTATCGTTTGTACCCCCTGTAATCCTGATGGCATCTGGTGATCTCTGGTATCCTCACGCTACACATCCTCATTTACAGTACTTTTACGTTTTAAATATTTGGCAGTAATTTGTTTTCATCTCAGTTTTGGTAAGTTTTTTTTCAATTTTTCTAGTCTTGTTTTTCTTGAATTTTTTCATGTATTCCAATTTACTTTGAGAGTAATTTCTGTGCTTCCATTTTTTTTCTATCGCATTATTCTTATATTTAATTGTTACAATAGTCCAATGGTGACTTTATGTCACAATGTCGTCTTTTAAGATAAGACATTCTATTTTGGGAAGCATAGTTTTGTTTGTACTTTTATATTCTTTTATAGCAGGTTCAAGGATGTCAAAATTATATTAATTTTTCTCAAATTCTATATTGCATTTGACCTTTGTGTCATATTTTTGAGTATCGTATCAATGATACATATTTTATAAAAGAAATGTTCTTTTATTTGCCACATTTTTCTCCTTTTTTCAATAGTGTCAGTTACCTTTTGCGAGTTTGCTGTTTCAGGTGACTGCATCCTGAATTAGTATCAGGATACAGAATGGTGAAAATCATTTTTAGGAAACATTCTCATTTTTTTCCTCAGTATATATTTTGTTTTAAATTAATTTTTCCATTGATATTTTAAACTTGTTTGTTTTGGTTCTGAATGTTGTGTTGTGTCACAGCACCATCTATTCCACCCTTTTCCTCCTGGTTATTATAGATTTTGGGTCTTTTTCTTTCCCCGCGTTACCCGCCATCCCGTTCTGCGATGACCTGGCGGACACACACACTCGGTACCATATGGTATTTGTAGGTTCGTTGGCAGTCACGTCTTCTTCTGTAGTATTAGCTCAGTTGGAAGGGATTGTTCACAGTACAAAATTGTGCTGGACAATCAGCAATCGCATAGGAGATGAGGTTTGGAATCGTATGATAGAATCAATCTATGTTTCAATATCACAGTTAATGAGTTGTAATTCCATGCATTATCCCATTCTTTCGAATTTCTTTTGTATTCGTGGGGGAGTATATGTCATGTTGTGACATATTGTCTTTCCTTTCCACCCCATCGTAATATTCTCATATTTTATTTATCTTTCAAGTTCATCCAATTTAATTATTTATTTAACTATTCATTAATTTTGATCCCTTGTAACCTGTGTTTACATTTCATTTTATCGATCGTCCTGTCTGCGTTACGTTAATTTAAAATCTGCCATTCTCGTTTCTCTTTTGGCCCAGAGCCAAAGTGCGCAGACATGCATCCTCTTTCTTCATTTGTGACCGTAAGCCAACGTACTTCATTGAAGCGGTTCGTAGTTCCTTCACCTAAGCAGCCGGTTCTCACCGCGCCTGCGCGTAAGGTCTCGCTTCCGTCTTCTCCTTGGCGCAACGTTTAGGCGTGCGCATCTTCCACTTGGCGCGGTCTTGGCGGTTTTTAACTCCCGCAATTTTCGGCAACCGCGTTTTAGCTCCTGCAGTCAGGCAGTACAGAAAGCAGCCTGAGAGATGTAGGGTGTCTCTCAATAAGGGCAGTGCCCGGGTTCTCCCGGTGCCGTGCGAGAATGCTTCGAGTGAATGCAGCGTGTAGCACAGAAGTTGGACAGAGCAAGATTTGAGGTTTCTCTAGACTTGTACATAGAGACAAGCAACTACACAAAGTAGTTAAAGTGACCCAGATGCCAATCCAGGGATCCCAGTAATTCCAACTAAAGATGCAAATAAAAAATTAATTAATTCCATGCAACTGTGTGTCTTCTCTGATCTACTTACTGAAGGTATGTCGTTACTAATATTTATTATCCTCTCTGTTCAAGACACACGAACCTGAAAATCTCCCACAATTTTTTAATAGTAATATACGATCACTTAAGAGCACGCTTGTGCCGTAGTTATTAAGTTCAGCAAGAAATAACTTTACGATAATGGTCAATTTCTCGGGCATTGGATAGAAGGTAGCAGGACCCTAGTTCTCTCCATATGAAAGTACTGCGAGAATCAGATGTTAGGCTGAAATGGGACTCATCATTGAAGAGAGTGGTTGCCTATTGATCCCTGCACCAAAATCTATGATCTTGGCACCATGCTAAACAGACTCTCCTGTTTGCAGAAGTGAGTGGGACACAAACAGCAGGTCTTCTTGCAAACAGGCCGCTCTCGTGAAATCTTCTGGAAACAGTAACACTTGAAACTCTGCTTCCTGTGGCCGCATAGAGGTCACGAGACAGCTGAGAAGCTGTAGCATGCTTGTTACGTCTCACTGTAATTGACAAATAATGATCTTTATTGACTGTCGTGGCTCTTGGACGACCTTGGCCAGCCTTTCTCTCAATGGATCTGGTACCCTGAAACTGTTTCCATAACTTGAGCACAACGCTGGGGGTTACATTGAACTCTCTACAAATCTGGACTTGAGACTGTCCTGCTTCTAACTTCCCCATGATTTGCCACCTCATTCCATCATCTAAATGTCGGTGGTTACTCCTTTTGACTGTTTGAATTCAATTGCTTGCTGCAAAAAAACACCCAGAAATTTGCTGAGGTGTGCGAGCGAGCAGATTGCAGATTTTACCACGCACACTTATAAAGCCTCTACCTCTACTATCTCCTCCTACACACACATTTACACTTATGTATTCGACACACAATATTTACATCTTTCTTCCAAAGTAGTGGTTTTACATTTCAGTTCAGTTCTTTTCAGGAAATTCGATGCAAGTAAAAAATATGCAAGTTCTCTTAATTTTGTACACCAGTGTAGTTTTATTATCTTAGCTCTAGAATCCTCCAGTTTCATTTCATAAAGTGGAACAGTGCATAGACAGTAAAATTTTTGGATAGAGCTCTTATCCTTATATATTAAAATTTTTTCATTATTATTTCAAATTATTTCATCCAATTCTACTTTTCACACGAAAATGACCCATTTGCGCATACATAAAATTAAATCTAGTTTTAGAGTTTATCCAGTTTTAGAGTACACTCGAACGAGAAAAGAGTGGCCGAGTGGTATAAAACGCACTTTTTCTCTATTCTGATCATCGTGTCGGTTCGATACCCACTTCGGACAGAAAGATTTTTCTTATTTTATTGGCAGTAATTCATTTTAGTAATGCCATATTTAATTCAGGAGGAAAAGTTATATAATTTGTATTTTTTTTATTCAAATGCTTTATAGTTAAGTAAAATTTAACACCCAAGAATATTTTATTTTAATTACTAAATTTATATTAAAAGTATTTAAATTAAAAGATTGTGCATGTAATTATCGATTAAATAAATTGAACTGGTCTACAATTTTTATTATATTTGGTATGACCATTATCAAGATGTCATATATATAATAAGTATGTGATTAATTTTTCGTAATAAAGGAAAAATAAAAGGAGACAATACAAAAAGAAGGAAAAATATTCATACAGGAACTCTAAATTATCTTGTCCATGATTTAACAAATAAACAAGGTGTCAAAATGTAAATAAAAATTCAAGTAATTAAAAAATATATATTATAAATCGTTAGCTGCAAACAGAAAAGTTTAAATTCAGGGGTTTAGAATCAAACTGATAAAAGTTAATTTAATGAAAAATTTTAAAGGTTGTATAATTAAAAAAAAAAAAAAAAAAAAAAAATCAGAAATAATAAATAAAATATTTCAGTTAAAAGATTTTGCATGTAGTTATCGATTAAATAAAGTGATCTAAACTTTTATCTATATTTTGTATGACTATTATCAATAAGATGTATTTGTATAACTAAGAAAAGTATATGATTATTCTCCTTAAGAGAAAAAAAGAAAGAAGCAAAAATATCCATATAAGAATTATAAAAGAAATCACCTTGATATCTATGGTTTATCTGGGTTTTAGAGTCGAAACATTTTAAAGGTCGCATTTTTAAAAAATTTGAAAATACTAAATATTGATTTTTTTTTTTTTTTTGGTTTTTTAATTGAGAATATAATAAGTAAAAATAAATCATTCAATTAATATTTTTAGTTAAATATTCTTACTAAATTAATTCAAGTATAATAGGATGAAAATTACAAGCTTAAAGTTATTTTATTCATTAGTTGAGTAGACTGGACTGACAATACAATCTACCGTCTTATATCTATAGTAATCACTTACACAGTATAACAATTTATAAAATTTACAATACTTAATTAATTTAAAAGCAGCTAATTAAAAATAAAAGCATATTTCTAAAGGAACTTTCAAGTTATTTACCGTCAAATCAAGAAACTTCAACTAATCACTCTTTTTCACTCAGCTGAAATTCTGAATGTAAAGTGACTGTTCATATAAAAATATACGTATTTTGAAGCACCAATATTGTGAAATGAGAAACACATATTATTTATAATAAATAAACTTAAATGATTTATTGTTTTAAAAATATATTTTTTTAAAGCTATAGTTTAAATTACAATTGTTTTTTTGCTATCTCTTATATGTTTTATATATTTTTTATATTTATTAGGCATTTGGCATTGAGAAAAGATATTCTAGCATATATTTGCAATTAGACTTCAGAAAAGTAAACCCCTGACTTGAATGAGAGTAAATTATCAACAGAAAGTTATCATTGAGCTTGGTATAATTTATTTTATATCAAACAAAAATAATCATCTACTATGAAAATTTCTGTAAAAGCTCTTTCCCTCTAAATGTAAATAACCTATTGCAGTTGTACACAACTGTGGAAGTTCCATTCATTGTCTAGATAAGACTTAAAATGATATATAGGTCCCCGTGGCAGAATGTACGTGATGCTGCGATGGGCGTCGCAGACTTTTTAGGGCACTTGCAGACTAAAAACATACAGCGATGCCGCGAACGCGCTATAGCGCGTAAATTACGCGAAAAAGTGGCAAACTTCGTCGAAGGAACGTGAATAAAATGGCAAATTTCGTCAAAGAATCTCGGAAAAAACACGAAATTCATTTAAAGTTTGCAAAAAATGGTTAATTTCGTTGACAGATCGCGAAAAAAACACAAATTTAGTCAAAAGGCTGTGAAAAAACGTGAATTTCGTCAGAAGGCCGTCAAAAAAGCATGAGTTTTTCTGAAGGATCGCGGGAAAATGCGAATTTTGCCGAAGGGCTACAGAGAAAATGGCAACTCCATCGAAATATCGTAGAAAAAACTGTTAATTTCATCGAAGGATCACAAAAAAATGGTCAATTTTGTCGTTGGATCTCAAAAAAAGGAGAATTCTGCCGACAGATCGCGAAAAAATGGAGAATTCTGCCGACAGATTGCGAAAAAACGGCAAATTTCGTCGAAGGATCTCAAAAAGACGGAAAATTTCGATGAAGGAACTCGAAAAAGCAGTAAATTTCGTCGAATGATCTTGAAAAACCGGCAAATTTCGTCGAAGTATCTTGAAAAAACGCCAAATTTCGTCGAAGGATCACTGAAAAAACACAAATTTTGTCCAAAGGCCAAAGAAAAATCGTGAAATTCATCAAAGGATCTGGGAAAATGGCTAATTTTGCAGACAGATTGCGATAAAAATGCAAATTTCGTCAAAAGGCAACAGGAAAAACTTGATTTTCGTCAAAAGACTGTAAAAAAACCATGACTTTCGTTGAAGGATCGTAGAAAAAATGTGAATTTCATCAAAGGGCCACAGAAAAAACACAAATTTCGTCAAATGGTTGCAGAAAAATGCTTATTTCGTCAAAGGATCACGGAAAAAGTGCGACTTTCGTCGAAGGGCCACAAAAAAAACGTGAATTTCGCCAAAGGATCGCGGGGAGGGGGGGGGGGGAACGCTAAGTTTGTCAAAGGTTCACGGAAAAAAACGTGAATTTTGTGAAATAGTCCCGGAAAAGATGCAGCATACCTTTAGAAAACAGCAGACACACAAAGTTTTATGCTTATTAATATAGGCATAGTTTTTGGCATAGTTTTTAATCTGAAACAATATACTGAACTAACTTTTGAAAAATCGGGTTAACCCGAACCCAATTTGCCAGAATCTACACTCAGCCTGAAATCGACTCGAATCAAAAGCAGAGTTAATCCGACCTGCAACAAGAAAAATTATTGCCGAGAGGGGATTTTCTCCCCTCTGCTGTAACCTTTCAGAATATTTGCTGTGAATTTCAGAATTATTTTTACTCAGAAAGGCTGATAAATGCTGATGCCTTAATTAGCACTACAACTACAACAGCAGCAAGAATAGATTTATATGATGTATTGCAGACTATTTTTGAAAACATTATTAGCGTTGCAGACACTTGAAGATAGTTCTGCCACGGGGATATAGATCAGTTTCAACCACGTGATCAACAGCCCACCAAAAGTTATCAACCAATCATAATCGTGGATTTTTAGCCTTTATTACGAGCTGACCAATCATAATCCACCATTTTTGATGGGCAAACAAAAAACAAATCTAGTTGCTAAGGTGGTTGCTAGGGTGTGACGTCAGTTGAAACTGATCTATAGGTGTTAAATAATTTATGAAGATTTGTAAATAAATTGTTTTCTTTCTTACTGCTTTTGTTGTTTTTGTTATGACATGTACATCTGGATGCAAATCACAGCTTCAGTGTTCTGAAAGTCACATAAAGACATTTGAATTCTCGTTGCTGATATATATTTTTCTACATTTCTGTTACATTTTTGTTGTCTTGAAGGGTTGTGCTTGTATTGCCTAGGAATTTAAGCAAGCTTCTCAGAAATATTAGAAAACTCTTTAACAGAGAAACAACAGTTGCACAATCTCATGTAAAACAGCAGATATATACCCTCTCCCCCTTTTTTTTTCTGGAAATACTGAAGTGATTTCAAAAATTTTTTTTAAATAAATTTTCGCTTTTTTTTTTAATTGCATAATTATTGCATTATTTATTTAATGATTGGCTTATAGTTTTAACTACTGCCAAAACTATTTTTTTTTTAATATTAAAATCATTTCAGTATTTACAGAGAAAAGAGTACATCAATATCTGCTGTTTTACATTTTTTTTAACTGCATAATAATTGCATTTTTAAAAAATTATTTTTAGTTCTTCCTGAACAATCAATATATAGTTTAGCTATTTTACTCTTTTTCTTTTCATGAACAATAAACTTATAGTTTAGCTGGAAATCCTATGGGAATTTTTTTATATTTTCAAACTGATTATTTTACCCCTGAATGCTATTATATATAAATAAAAATTTTACGGGAACAGCAGCTAAAAGATTACTTGAAATCAGGGCTGTCCAATGTGGTGCACACAGACACCATGGTGCCTTTTAATGTCTCTTGGCGCCTATGCGAACGTTTCATTTTTGTAGATTTCTTAGATTTTTTGTAGATGGATAAAAATCCATCTCTAAAGTTACTTTGCTTTAAAATAATTAATATTTGCATACTTTTTTTATTACAGGGGTTTTTAAGGTTTTTGACTCCTTTGCTTGCAAAAGCCCCTTCCCATACACACACATCTCATCCCCAAACCTCAGGAAAATGTAACGTTAAATTTACTATATGTTTTTTGTTAATTTTTTTAGATGGGCAACCTTCATCTTAGGGAGATATATGTGTATCTTGCAGACGTGTAGGTAGCACTATCACTGCTAAAGGGAGGTAATCTGGCAATGAAAAAACAACACTTTTCAGCGCAGATGATTTTTATCAAATTTCAAACAGTTACATGAATGTCTGCGTTTACAGAACATCAAAAGCTGTGAAATTCTATTTACTGTGATTTTTCGAAAATCAGAAGTGCTGAATAATTATAGAGTTATGTCAAAGGCACTTCAGAGCCATGATTTTTTATGACTTTCGACAAGGTTTGACGCAGAAACAGTGTAGCAATAGAATGAAATCGACGTTTGGTAACACAGTACCACCAAAGGCAATGATTTACAACTGGAATACAGAATTCTCTCGCAGTTGTAAGAATCTCATTGCCGATGTTCGGGAGAGTTGACCAGGACGTACTGTGACTCCTGAAAACATTGATGCTGTGAGGAAACTAATTGCTTCTGATCGTTATGTGACATTTGATGAAATAGAAGCATCTTTGAACACTTCAATTACCCGCGTGTATTCAATTTTACATGATCATTTAAAAGTGAAAAAAGTGTGTTCCTGATGGATCCCCCACAATTTATCTCAAGCTGAAAAAGACGGTCATCTGAAATGGTGCCAGAAAAAACTAAAAAAGTTCAACTCAGGAGAGTATTTTAAGAAGCAATAAAACACACATTCTTGTTAAGAAAATTATTTCTTGTGTATTACTTTCTAAAAACTTAAGTACTACCTCTCGTATAGTCTGGTATTTTTAGTGTTGTAGCTTGATTGGAAACACAGATTTTTAAAGATTGCAGAAATTGCAAAACTGACTTACAAAAAAGAACATTTTGAAAGAATTAATATTTTTTTCTAACCAAAGGCTTTGTTGTAAACAAAAATGAACATAGATGTGGTTAGGTGTTCTTGTTTGTTTGTATTTTTATAAATAAAACCAATGTACAATTTTAAAAATTGGAAACTTTTTTTTTTTTTTCAAAAATGAGTTTTGCAAACGAATTTTTTTTCAAAGGAATATTATTTTTTGAAACTGATTGCAGATTACGAAATGGGAATAAATGCAGATATAGTCTGGTATCTTTAGATTTTTTCGTAGCTTGACTAGAAGCACCGATATAGATTTTTAAAGATTGTGAAAATCGCGAAACGGCATATGGAAAATAATTCTTTTCCAAGGGTTAAGGGGGCGCTTCAATGAAACTCCCCGATCATCAAATCCCAGTTAGCCTATGGGAAAACTTAGAAGCGCGATGACTCATTACCTAATAGAATTATTAAAATACAGTTTTCACCATAAAGTAGACGTCAGACGCCGAACTTGTGTGTTTTTAAAAATTGTCTCCTTAAATTTTAAGTATTTCTAAGAAGATGATAAAATTTCAAAGTTTTTAAGGAATTTTTAAATAGTTAAAATTTAAGGAGACATTTTTTTAAAATGCACAATTTCCGCATCTGACATCTACTTTCTGATGACCATGACCATATTTTAATGAAAACCATATTTTAATAATTATAATAGATAATGAGTCATCGCGATTCTAAATTTTCCCATAGGCTAACATGGGCTTTCGCGATCGGGAAGTTTCAGTGAAGCGGCCCCTTAATATTTCTTTTTAAATCGAAGGTGGAATTTGAAAGAGCAAAGTACGGTCTTTAGTGTAATCGGTTTTTCCGTGTTTCAATTAGTTCAGCAGATGCAAAGTTCGTAAAACAAACAAAACAACAACAACAACAAATACATGAATTTGAGGTTTCGTAATTCATTTTTTTTTTAAAGGGTTAACGATAATTTTTTTTTTTTTTTTTTTTTTTTTTTTTTTTTTTAAACAGATTATCCGTTTTCTGTATTTTATATGGTTCAGCCGTAGTTCGTTAAAAAAACGGCAAAGGAAAAAAGCGATCTCACACTTTGTTTTTTCTCTGCGTGGCCATTGGGAACTGAGCATAAGAAGTTGCAATCAGCTAATGACCTTATCATCCGCCAATTGCAACTGCCCGGTTGACCTCCAGCCATGCCTACAATCCTCTCAGCTACCAATCACAACTGCCCTCCAGTGGGCGATTTGTGACGTCATTTGAAACTACCCTATAAGGAAAGGGCATGTTTACAAACAAATAGTTCCATCAACCAATCTACCACTAAATTTTTGTGGCAGCTATCATTGCAGGAATCGTCATGTAGACATTAGCCAATCATATCACAGACCAGTTTAACGTAGACCAATCAAATCGCTCCATCTCATGTGTACTGTAGAAGTCGTAAAGAACGAACAGGTTTTTCTCCCAAACCAACAGTGACGTCAGTTGCCCTTTCCTTATACGCGGATGCGTTTGACCTATTTGCAAAAAAATTGCTTTTTCGGTAAGTCTTGATTAATATCTAGGCTAATTGTTAAAAAAAGAAAAATCTGAGCCTCAGGTGCATCAGGACCTGCCTCGGACTATCCTCATCCAAATTTTCAGACTTCTGCGTGCTGTAAATTTAGCTAGTCATCGCCAGCAGAGGTACCCACACAGAGATCGAAACTTTCTTTTATTAGTATAGATTTTGATAATACACATGGTTTTATTATTGGTAATAAATTAAAAATTTGATTAATCAATAAGTAAAACGGCATCCTGGCGAGCCTGTCATTATCGTCAAGCTAATGCTTGTTAATGTGTCTCATTCATGTAACCGAGCTTGTCAAGGCGAGTATCGCCAAGTTTGGGAATATAGATTTGCCATAGTTTGCACAAAAACGTCTGTCTAAGCACAATTTTAGCATAAAGGGCATGTTTCTAAACAAGCACTTCCATCAACCATGCCACCACAAAATTTTTGGCATTGCAGGAACCATCATGTCGATGTAGACCAATCAAATAGCCCGAACTCGTGTACAGTAAGAGTACAACGATTTTCTATTGTTTTAAATTAATAAATATAGATATGTAAAATCGCATTTTTCTAGGTTGGGATTGCAGTGCCTCGCTTAAAATCATCCTAGAAGAAAACTATCTTAAAATCAAAAGCAAGGGAAAGTGAGCGCAACTACAACAAATCTAACTGTGAGTTTCTCCCGCGGGAGAACTTGCACTAGGGTGCCTGCATATGAAAATAGCACACAAAGCGTATTCTCACATAGAAATGTTTGTCCAAACAATGGTAAACCTATATTCCAGAACTTGGTCATACCGCGGTCAACGAAATACAAGTCCGATTCATGACTTTTAAAACGTACCATGTAGTGGATCATCTTTACGCAGCGATTGGCACAAAATGACCCAGATGACAATTTTTGATTTTTAAAACCTTTTTTTAACCCCAGCATGTAAATGGTAACAATGCTTTTTAAAGGGTTTTAACTGAAATCATGCAAATATTGCGACAAGAATTATAAAAGGTTGCTAGTTGACACAATCCGAGGTAGTTTGTAACAGTTTCAGGACAATCATATCAAAAGTAGAAATGCAAGGATAGTTTCAGGGTTTCGTATTAGCAGTATTGTAACAAGAATAGCAGATTTTGTTTTTTCTTTTTTTTCTTTTTGTCCGAATTCACTTTAAGAAGGCAAATTTCAATCCCTATTTTTCGACTTTATAATAACTCATTAACAGTAAGAGATAGAATTATTTTTTCTTTCTTTTTTTTTAGGATTAAAAATTTCTTTTTTTATTACTTCTATCGAATGCTAAAAAAAATATTAATTTTTGATAACATCATTAATTTTTTTTAAATTAATATACATTTTGGATGAAATACCTTTTTGTCTTTATGACTCCGACTGTACACATGAGTTCGGACGATCTGATTGGCCTTCGTTTAAAAGGTCTATGATATGATTGGTCTATGTCAACTATGTTCATGCTTGCAATGATCGCTAAGTTGAAAGGTGTGCAGTTGAAATATGTAGTTGGTGGAAGGATTTGTTTGAAGACATGCCTTTGGCCTAACGCTGAGGTTAGCATTTGCTTTATTTAATGATCCCTTTTTGGGCTCACTAAAGTCTGCTTCAAGTGCTTATTTTCACAATAATGCTTTCTTTCATAGAAAAGCTGAAATGTTATTCGATTTCTTGACATGTAATAAAAATATCTGATTTTTTTTTTTTTTAATGTACCAATTCTTGTTTCAAGATTCTCATTTAGAGGCCAAAGAATCGAACAGCAGGATTTGTATCGAACAATATTTTCAGAAGAATACTTTCTTTAAGAAATGAAAAATAATTATTCGATTTTTTTTACACATCTAATAAGAAGGTCTCAATTTTGTTGTGTATACATATACCGGGAATTATGTAGATTTCATGGGAAATTTCCTGAATCAGCCACTTCTTGTTTTTGCATTCGCATATAGAGACCATAGGATCGAACAGTGTTTTTCATTTCCCTATAACTGAGATACATTCTTGATTAATGTCGATTGTTACCTAATGACTACCTTTTTCGTGATTTCTGCAATGTCGGGTCTTGAAATTTGGATTTAAATCGTCATTTGAAAACATTTTCAGAGGATTGCTTTTTTAAAAAAAGTGATTTCATGTCATCGAATAAGAATGTTTCAAAATGTTTTTAAATATTTATTTATAAGAGAAATTTCGTGAATATGACAACTCTTGTTTTAGGATTCACATTTAGAGGTCAAAGGATTGAATGATCAAACAATGTTTTTCATTTCCCTATAAGTGAGATACATTTTTGATTAAAGTCAATTGTTACACAATGACCACCTTTTCGTGTCCCGAAATTGGGTTTTACTTCTTCATTTGGCAACATTTTCAGAAGAATGCTTTCTTTGAAAAAATGTTCCATTTCTTGACATCTAATAAGAATGTCTCAAATTTCTTATATATATATTTACAAGGGAAAATTCGAGACTGAGTCAATTTTTGGGATCTAACAGTGTTTTTCATTTTCCTATAAGGGAGATGGGAGATACATTCTTGATTTTGTTCCCTGATGATCGTCTTTTTCCTGATTGTCAGGTCCCAAAATTCGGTTTTAAATGTTCATTTTGACAACATTTAAAAAAAATGCTTTCTTAAAACAGAAAATAAAAGAATTTGTGAATATGCTTGTTGTTAAAATGCAAAAATGTACTTGCAGCAGCAGTTGTGATACAACTAAACTTCTTGTTGTTGACACTTCGGATATGCACACGTAACGAGTGTGTGAGTGTCGGTCTGTAGTAATATGTTTTTGCAATAATTAAATAATCTCTGGATACAACAGTTAAGTGGTTTCTTTTTATATAAGTGTAAATTAATCTGAACAGGTTATGGGCTTATCACGCTTGTCATTGCGTTATATATAGAATATACTTAAATTAAATCATTAGCGAAACCTACTAGGCCTAATTGCTTAGCGTGGTACGAAACTGTTGAGAGATTCGACTAGAACTGTTCTTTGAAATTAGAAATGGATTTCAAGGTGCATATAGAAAAATTAGTTGGTAATTGCAACTGGACTATGTGGAAAAGACAAGTTGAGTTGATGTTGAGACATCAGGAAGTATTGGATGTTGTCAACGGAAATTTGTCTGTCCGGACGATCCTGAAGCGTCAGCTACAGCTGAAGAGAAAGACGCTTCTGAAAAGAAAAAGAAGTTATTTTATAAAAATGATGCTCTTGCACAGCTGCTGTTAGTCGGAAATATGGACGAATCTAATGTGGAACTTACAGCCACGTGTGACACAGCCAAAGCTATCTGGGAGAAACTTATCTCTGTATACGAGCAGAGCTCTGGTCAACGAGTGGGCAGACTGATGGAACTTTTCTTTACTAGTGAAAAAGACAGTTCTGAAGATGTTGTTACTCATATTTCTCGGTTGCAGAGAAATTTTCGCGAGTTGAATGATGAACTAAATAGACTTGTTAAGACTGAACTTCCAGATTTGTTGTTAATGAGTCGTATCATGTCAACGTTGCCGCAGGAATATTTCGAATTTAAAAGCGTTTGGGAGTCTGTGCCGATTGAGGAAAGGACAGTTAACAAACTGGCAGAGAGGCTCCAATTAATTGAAATGAGATTGCCAAATAAGCAAAGCGAATCAACTGCACTTGTTGCTGGGCAAAACAATAAAAAGAAATTTGACAAAATCAAATTTGAAAAGCTAAGAAAATGCTTCAAATGTCATTGCCTGGGCACATTTCAAAGAATTGTCCGAAGAGAGGTAACAGTAGTCACAAAAAGCCAGATGGTGATGCCTTCATGTGCCTAATAGATGGGATAACTGATGAAGAATTGTGGTTGGCTGATTCAGGGGCTTCGGCTCATATGACAAAAAGAAAAGAATATTTTGTCACATATGAAACCTTTCCTGTTCCAAGACAAATAAGAATAGGTAATAGTGAAGCCATATTAGCTTATGGTCAAGGAACTGTTAATGTGGAAATGTTTATAAACAGAAAATGGGAGAAAAATCACCTCAAAGAAGTATGGTATGTCCCAGAGATTGATAGAAACCTTTTTTCTATTGGTAAAACAATCGACAAGGGTTTTAGCTTCAAAGCTGGAAAACAGGGATGCATTTTCTTCAAGGATGATGTGCCAAGGTTGAAAGGCGTGAGAACACCTAATGGATTATATGCCTTGCAGATGAAGGTAAGAAAACCTGTTAAAACTCCTGAAGTACATATTGCCACACAAGAAGAAAACATACAAATATGGCATGAAAGACTTTGCCATCAAAATAAGAAACATGTAAGTGAAGTTCTTCGTAAATATGGAATGAAAACAGAAGTAAAAGAAGAATTCTGTGATGGTTGTTTATATGGAAAGCAGCAGCGTAGAAGCTTTGGTACTAGATCTAATAGACCTACAGTGCCTGGAGAGTGGATACATGCTGACTTATGCGGCCCTATGGAAGAAAAATCTATCGGTGGATCAAGGTATTTTTTATCCTTTAAAGATGATTTTTCAAAATTCAGAAGAATTTTCTTTATCAGCAATAAAAGTGAAGTGGTTAATTGTTTGAAAATCTTTTTGAATGAAGTTAATGTAGCTGGTCACACCATTAAGGAATTTTTAAGTGATGGTGGGAAAGAATTCAATAATTCTTCTGTGCGTGAAATACTCCACAGTAAAGGTATTAAAATTAGAGGTTCAATGCCTTATACTCCACAGCAGAATGGATGTGCGGAAAGGGAAAACAGGGTTTTAGTTGAGAGTGCTAGATCAATGATTCATGCAAGAGACCTGCCTATTAAACTCTGGGCAGAAGCCGTAAACACTGCAGCCTATGTGTTAAATTTAACTGGTCCGTCGGCTATTAAAGGTAAGACACCTGCTGAAATCTAGTTCAAAAAGGAAACAAAAATTGACCATCTTCGAGTATTCGGCACAATTTGTTATGTTCATGTGCCAAAGCAAAAAAGACGCAAGTGGGATAAAAAGAGTGTTAAAGGTTCATTTGTTGGCTACTGTGATAGAGATGGGTACCGTATTTGGCTTCCAAGGGAAAATAAAATCATACTCAGTCGAGATGTCAAGTTTGAAAATGAAGCTGTGTTTGAAAAGAAAGTACAATTGACTGTTCAGTGTCAAGAAAATTACTCTGAAATTTATGTTTGTAAAAATACTGTTTCAGAGGAAGCACAGTTTTCAAATGAAAAGGAATCGACCTCTCCAGATAAAGAAGAAACACAATCCTTGAGACATAGCAAGCGTCAAATAAATAAACCTGCCTATCTCGATGATTATTTACTACTAGCACATTTTGATATACCAGACTCGTATGCATCAGCCATGGAATCTGAGCATTCTACAAATTGGAAAATTGCTATGGATGAAGAAATGGCTTCTTTAGCAGAAAATAAAGTCTGGAGTCTTGTGGATTTACCTTCTGGAGAAAAGCCAATATCAAATCGCTGGGTGCTAAGAGTAAAGACAAAAGCTGACGGCAGCATTGACAGATATAAAGCAAGATTGGTGGCAAAAGGATATAGTCAGAAACATGGTATAGACTATGATGAAACCTTCAGTCCTGTGGCTAGGTTTGATACCGTTAGAACAGTACTGAGTGTCGCAGCATCAGAAAATCTTCATCTTTTTCAGTTTGACGTAAAAACAGCCTTTTTGTATGGAGAACTTCATGAGAAAATTTTTATGAAACAGCCAGAGGGCTATGATGATGGATCAGGTCGTGTATGCAAACTTGATAGAAGCTTATATGGTTTGAAACAAGCACCTAGGTGCTGGAACAAACACTTTGTAACCTTTATTCAAAATCAAGGGTTAAATTGTAGCCAAGCTGATCCATGTTTATTCTTCTGAAAAGATAAGGAAAAGAAGCTCATTGTAGCCATTTATGTTGATGATGGCTTGATAGCGGGTTCTTATAAAAGTGACATATTCGAATTTGTGGAAAAGCTAAAAGCTGAATTTAAAATTACAGTTGGCTCCTTAGATTGTTTTCTGGGAATGCAAATTACCAAGTTAAGTGATGGCTCAGTCTTCATAACTCAAAGTAATTATATCAAGAAAATTCTTGAAAAATTTGGAATGAGTGATGCTAATGCTGTTGCAACTCCATCTGAAAAGTACGAAATAAGTGATCAAACTCTTGATGCGAAAGTTCCCTATCGGGAAGCTGTGGGTAGTTTGATGTATCTGTCTACAGCCACGCGTCCTGATATTGCCTATGCAGTCTCTGTTGTGTCTGAAAATTTGGATTCACCCTTGGTGTGCCATTGGCAAGCAGTCAAAAGAATCTTTAAATATCTAAAAGGAACTTCTGACCATGGGTTGCTTTATAAAGCAAATTATCTTGTTGGTGAGCTTAAAATTTTCAGTGATGCTGATTTTGCTGGTGATGCAATTACTAGAAAATCAAGAACTGGAATCTTGTGTTTATATTCTGGTGGTGTTATTACATGGGCTAGCCAAAAACAGAAAAGCATAGTGCTTTCAACAACAGAAGCAGAGTATGTGGCAGCCAGTGAAGCCACAAAAGAAATTATTTGGTTGGCATGTCTGTTTTGTGAAATTTCTGTGATCAAAGATATTCCAACCCTGTTTGTGGATAATGCTAGTGCGATCAAACTAGTGAAAAATTCTGAATTTCACAAACGTTCAAAATATATCGAAGTGAGACATCATTTTGTTCGTGAAAAGTTTCACGAAAAAGTAATGAATATTGAACATATTGACAGCCAAAATCAGGCTGCTGACATTATGACTAAAAGTCTTGCTAGAGTTCTCTTTGAAAAACTTAGACTTTCTTTGGGACTGAGAACTGTTAATTGAAATTATTTTCTCAGTTTTGTTTTCTTTGTTTAATGTCAATGTATGTAATGTATTCATTTAAGCAAGTATATTTTTAGAGGAAGTGTTAAAATGCAAAAATGTACTTGCAGCAGCAGTTGTGATACAACTAAACCTTGTTGGTGACACTTCGGATATGCACACGTAACGAGTGTGTGAGTGTCGGTCTGTAGTAATATGTTGTTGCAATAATTAAATAATCTCTGGATACAACAGTTAAGTGGTTTTTTTTTATATAAGTGTAAATTAATCCGAACACTTGTTTTAGGGTACGCATTTACAGTCCGAATGATCGAACAGTGTTTATCAGTTTCTTATTAAGTGAAATACATTTTTAATTAATGCCGATTATTACGATGATCGGCTTTTCGTGGTTATTATGTCCCGGAAATAGTTTTTAATTACTCATCTCATCTTGACAACATTTTCAGAAGAATGCTTCCTTTTATAGAAAAATAAACTTATTCGATTTCTTGATACCTAATAAGACTATCGAAATTTTTTATGTATTTAGGAGGGACATTTTATAGCATCAATTTTCGTTTCAGGTGAGGTAATTGGCACAGGAGAGGATCGAACCAGGAATCTCATGAACAGTAGGCAAGAGCGTCGAGCAAAAGGCCAAGCCAATTAGCTAGTAACTTGCTTTATACTGTTTGAAAGATATATCTCTTTTGAACAGTATAAAGCACAGGATTCTCGAGGCCAAAGAATCGAACAACGTATTTCATTTCCCTATAAATGAAATACGTTTTTGATTACTGTCACTTGCTATATTATTTATAATTTAAAAAATATTTTTTGTTCCTTTTAAATAATATTGCTGAAAAATGCACTTTTAAAACTTAACTTTTTAGTTATTTGTGCAGTTTGTAAAATTTATTATGTATTTTCAACAAACCGGAAGTTGCAGTCAGCTGATCAACCATTGTACTTCAATTGCAGGTCAGGGTAGTTAAATCAATCAGAACTGCCTATTTGTAGTGTGTGACCTCCAACATGACGTCTATTGCAATCATGATGTCATGACGTCTAAGGTTCCTACAATCCGGGCTGACCCACGCCGCCATTTAATTGCTCGTAGGAGAAAAACGATTGGGCACGCCGCATGGGCAACAATCGCTGATTGGTCTAAGTAGGCATCAAACAAAATGCTTGATGATTCAGCTTGTATCGCTACCTACGTTATACACGGCCGGTGCATGACGTTTAAAACGTCACATGGAATGGATCTAGGCTAACGAAAAAGAAAGGCTACCGCGGTGCTTTACTCGTATCTTTTTTTACAGACCGCGGGAGTCACGTGATGTTCGAATGCACCAATGCAGGTGTACGAAAAGAGCATCACGTCACTCTAGCGGTCTGTAAAAAAATCTAAGTGGAATGCACCGCCGTAGCCTGTCTTTTTCGTTAGCCTCGGAATGGATCAGTTTTATAGGGCTATTGGTGCAAAATGGGGAGGGGGGCGCCGCTTTCCACCAATCGCCGTTCAAAAATGATCCACTGCATGTGAAGTTTTAAACGTCATGCACATGCTGTGTATAACCGCGACCTACGTTATACACGGCCGGTGCATGACGTTTAAAACGTCACATGCAGTGGATCATTTTACTCGGCAATTGGTCCAAAACGGGGGGCGCGCCGCTTTGCACCAATCACCGTGTAAAAATAACTTTTAAACGTCATGCACCGGTCGTGTATAACGTAGGCCGCGCTTGTATTATAGTAGCCCAAGGCTAACGAAAAAGAAAGGCTACCGCGGTGCTTTAGGAGTATCTTTTTTTTACAGACCGCGGGAGTCACGTGATGCTCGAATGCACCAAAACAGGTGTACGAAAAAGAGCATCACGTCACTCTAGTGATCTGTAGAAAAAAGATAAGTGGAATGCACCGCGATAGCCTGTCTTTTTCGTTAGCCTCGATAGTAGCCCTAATGACATCAATTGCGTCATGATCAATCTGGAGGTCACACAGTACAATAGATCAGTTTCAACGGACGTCACCACCTTAGCAACTAGATTCGTTTTTTGTTTGCCTGCCAAAGATGGTGGATTGTGATTGGTTGGCTCGTAATACAGGCTACAAATCCACGATTATGATTGGTTGATAACTTTTGGTGGGCTGGTAATCACGTGGTTGAAACTGATCTATTAGGCAATTCTGATTGGTGGAAGTACCATGACCTCAAGTTGAAGTACAATGGTTGAATTGCTGATTGCAACTTCCCTATATGTTTTTTAATTGAAAAAAGAATGCATATAAAAAACATCGCAGCATTTTTTGAAAAATACACAGTAAAAAAAAAAAAATGACCTGAAATTTCGACAAATCACCATCTTCATGTCACTACTCTGGCGTATAGAGGTAATTTAATCCGCCCTTCTGCAGCTCAGTGATCTGAAGGTGTCGCATGTGTCTTGTCCCTCTCTCTCTGCAAATACCAACTGCCAGCCATCCAACCAATCAGTAGCAAAACAAAACACTAGCTTTTGCAAAATAAATTGAAGTAAACTTTTCTGTAGTTCTGTATATTCATCTCTGGAATTGATATTTGGATTTAAATTTTACTTCCTATTACTAAGCAAGTATAATTTTATTTTACATTGTTTTGTGTCACGTTATAGAAAATTAAAATTAATTGTATTCTCGTGCAAAATACAATGGTTAATAAAAGTTATATAGGGTACGGTAGTCTGTGTATGGGCCCGGGCCACAAACTTTTAAACAGGGCGGGCCGGTAGAATAAAGACAATTTTTTTTGTAACTGGCTGGGTCGATAAAAAAAATTAAACGGGCCAGATGATTTTTTTTTTCCAGGCCAGACCGTGAACTGCGAGAATATAAAAGGGCCGGGTCATGAACCCCGAAAATATAAACGGACTGGGGCAAAATTTTAGTTTTTACACCGGTCCGGGAAGGGTTGGGCCCCGACCTGGAAATTTCGGCCGGTGCAAACCTCTGGGCTACGGACAGTTAAGAAAAAAAGAACAATTTACACTGGTTTCTTCTGTTATAATAAATTTTCCAAGTCAAATCAACACAAAATTAAAGACATTTTCTTCCTAATCACCTTAGAATATTATGATGTTAAGATCATAGAGGAATGAATAAATACTCAGTGATAAGTCTTTATCTCTCTTGGTTTTCGAGATAATTAACTTCAAAGATGGACAAAAATCGAAAATTTTTGCATGTCTTGCATTTCAAATTTAGTCATATTTGGTTCCCTAATTGTCACGGAGACTTATGTTTGGTGTTGTTAGAAAGTGTATGAATTGGGCTTTCATATGATATATCACATGCACGTATTTTTTTTTAAGGCGATGATGTCATACACTCACGCACATTTTTTTTTTTATCGGTTATAAAAAGGAAAAAGTCGCCAAATTTAGGGGATCTTTTTCCTTTAATGGCAACCTAGCTATTGTTTTAGGTCATTGGTTTGGTGCGGGCTTGAAAATCGCGCCAACCAAAAATCTGCGTAAGTGTAAAGCATCTGTTCCTTTTTTAATTTCAAAGTCAAACATTTTAACCTTTGACCTTTCATATATCAAAATCAGACATTTAAATTTTTTTTCAAAAAAAATATATGTTGCTATTATACTTATTTTCTATAACATCTGAAAGTTTCATTTTGGGACAATAAGGGGATGCTAAGTTATAAATTAAAATGCAAACTGCTGTACTAATTTCAACTTACAAATTTAGGCAGCTTGAGTTTATATTGTATACTTATCTGTATAACTTATGTGAACATGTAAGTATTAATGAAAGAAAAATCTTTTCACTATAAAGTTTACAAAATAAATTTTTCATTTTCTTTTTCATCACGGGAGGACGGGGGGGGGGGGGGGGGGGCTGAGGAAGGTTAGGTTTCTGTGGAGTAAATCTATGTATCTTAGGGCAATTCCAACCCAATGTTAACATTTCTAGTATTTTATTTTTTACATCAAATAGGTAATATATAATTTTTCTGATAGTATTAAACCTATATTTTTTGTATTTGAAATTCATTTTATAAAATTTTGAATATCCAAAATCAATAAAATCCACTATAATCAGCATGGCTTCTTTCTATGTTTATTTGTTTTTCTGTTACATGTTAACTGTTGGTCTGTTACAGGTAAGATTACATGTTTTCCATAACTATCTTATGGCAACAGTCAAATTTTGTGAAAGACATATGTTTCAGAACTCCCTCTGAATGTCTCCCTTGTCTGTAACTGGTATTCAAGCTAATTATTAATTAGTATCGATAAAAAATATTTCAGTTTTTCATCTTAAATATTACGTCCATTATCTATCTACTTTCATTATACATTGATATTCATGCTCCTTGTATTATTACGAATACAGTACAAAGTTTCAAATCCGGACATCCGAAATTCGGAATTCTCCAAAATCCGGACATTTTGGAAACTAGTTTTTTTTTTTTTTTTTTTAATATTTCGTTTTTTTTTTTTTTTTTTTTTTTTTATAAATATTTTTTTTTTTTAAAAATATATTTATTTATATATGCCTTGGACTGAATCGTTTTTCCCGCTTCTGTTATATTTGTCTCCATATATTTTCCAATTTGATATCTTTACGCTTTTATTCAATCATTCCTTACTCAACGCCCTCCCCTCCCCACCAATCTCCGAAAATTGCATCAATTTATTCAATAAATTGAAGCCGTGATATAGATGTCTGATAATCTTTATTGGCGACTTCCCAATATTCCATAGGAAGCGCCGCATTTATAGTTGTATTTAGCTGCAGGAAAACAGAAAAAAGTAATTAAAAGAAAAGAATGAAAAAAACATTTTCCTTACCATAAAAAATAAATAAATAAAAAAATATCTTCGTCGTTATTTGACGAATTATGTTCAAATTTACAGCAAGTTGCAATAATAGCAAATTAGGCTGTTTTCCCAAATTTTATCAAAATATGATAATTTATTTCAAAATCGGAGCACCACACAAAAAAGGCCACTAGAGTAACTGAAAAGAAAAAGAAAGGATTGAATTATCTGGCTGTTTGTTTTGTTTATTTTAGTCCGTAACTTCCAAAGTCGAAAGTTATCGGAATGAGATCGTTAAGCTTTCAGTAGATACTATGTTTCGTTATGCAGAAAGAAACCATGCGCAGATTTTTTTTTTATTATTAGGCTAGGCTTGTTAAGCGAATTAGGAATGATGACATGTGAGTCAAAGCTTCTGTTTTCTTCTATTTTTGCACGAAAAAAAATAAAGGAAAAATATTTTTAAAGGGAAAAAAATAGACGACGCAAAGAAGATAACATGGAAAAGGGGCAGGACACATTTTTCATGTCTAAAAACAGCAGGGCGCATCGGCACTTAAAACAAAAAGGGCAGTGCGTAGCACCCTTTGAGAACATCAAATGGGAACAATAGGGAGCATAAAAACAAATAATAACGTTTTTTTTAAACCTTTTAAAAAATATATTATTTTATTGGAATATCGTATTAGTGTGTATCTTTATACAGCTTTGCAAATGCCTTCCTGATGTAAATAAATCGGTGTGTGTGTGTGTGGGGGGGGGGGTTGATTAGTTTTTTAATAACTGCAAATGATTTATAATTGATAAAGCAGCGTAAAATAATGGACATATTCAATTACCTAACAGAAAAATTACGTTTTGTAAGTAAAATTTCCTAAAATTGTGATAATTAAAAAAAAAATATATATTCCTCTATTGAAATATTTGCTTTATTATTACCTTATTTTAGTAAAATAAATGGGGGTGGGGTGTAGATTATTGTTATTTTTTTACCTTTTTAAAAATAATTTTAAATATTTAATTTGCTTCAGTATAATATTTTTCAGTATTGAAATGCGTTCGTTATAAATAAATAACGGGGGGGGGGACTGCAAATGATCCAAAATTCGGAAAAATCTGAAATCTGGAATCGCTGAAGTCTGGAGGATTACGGATTTTGGACTTTGTACTGTATTTGAAAATACATGTTTTATTTATGACGTGATATTTGTCCAAGCCTTTTTCATATCCTTTTCATAGTTCCATGGTCCAAGCGAAATCTATTTTTTAATAATATAATTAGTGTTGCATTTTTTCTTCTAATTATAACGTAGTTTTTGACAGAAAAATATCTTTTTAATGTAACCGATATTCATACTTCGTGTATAATAACAAATACTCCATATTTTTGTTTCAAATATCACGGAAATTCATCTTCTTTTGAATTATTTTTAATTTTCAGTTTTCACGTGAAAATCGTTCAATTGAAAATTAATTGTTGAGGAAAAATTATTTTTCAGTGTTTTTATTTATTGGCAACGATCAAAGCCCTAGCAATGCGAAAGAAAAATGGTTAAATTGTATGGAGATATGTCCATTTATTCTCTATGAAAATAATGAAATTTTTAATTATTAAAGAAAATATTTGAATAAAATAAATAAAATCTAGCCTATGTTAATTTATGGGTTATAATCAACCTACATGCAAAAATACAGGATAATTAAATTATCCATTTTGACGCTGGCTTCAGCCTAACATTTGCACACAATCGGATTTATAATATTACTAGCTGTTATCCGTGACTTCGTTCACGCAACATTAAAAGAAGAATAAATACATAATTAAGCAAAATATTTCACTGCCGAGAATTAAAACGTTAATAATTAACTAACTATTTATCACATTTCATAGACGACAATACGGTATTTTTTGTTATAGGGACGTTGACATAACTCAGTCTTAAAAAAGTGAAATTTTGTGCCAAATAATCGCGAAAATGAAATTGCAACCAATGCAAAAAGGAGGGCCAAATAAAATCGTGGAAATAGACGAATCGGGTAAAAACAAATGTCAATTTTACCTGATAAACAATTTTACTTTTAACGCCTTTGTGAAACGTTTTAACAGCCATCCTTAAAAAAAACATTAATTGGAAATAGCATATGCTTTTTCTTTAAATTCAATTCTGCCTCCTTGGTTTAATGTATAGCTGAAACAAATCTTGTTTTCTAAATGACAGTATGTTGACAGGCAATTTTTGTTCTCCAGAATAAATTGATTCATGAAATTTGAATATGTGAAAGCATGTTTTCATTTATCGGATAATTTACTGAAATCAAGATTTTGTTTTCACCATCTATTCAAAGTGAAAATAAATTCTGTTTATCAGTTTTAATGAGAAAATGGTGTAAAAAATATACTGATCTGTTTTATTTCTCCTTTTTTATACACAAATATGGAATAATTTACTTTCCGTTTTTAGAAAAACTTGGTTAAAAAAAAAAGAAAAAAAAAGGCATTTAATTTATTTTTTTTTAATTCTGAGAGTTTGTGTGACATCCTCAGGTCAATGATAACCGGTATTAAGTAAATCGTGTTGCGTTCGATAGTCTAGGAGTAGTTGCGAAATACAAACACATGGTCAGATTTTAATATAATAGATTCGTGTTCATTTTCCTTTTCTTAAAATTATGATGTGATTTTTAGCAGAAAACTCTCATCTGTATATAACGGATACTCATGGTTAATAATCAGTATAGATAAAAAATCATTTAAATTTTTTGTTACAAATAGGGCGTGAAACTCATCTACTTTCTATACTTACTGATCCTTGTATTATTAATGTAAGGAATTGATTCACACTCATTTTTAAAACATATTGGAAAATTCCCGTTTTATTTCAAATATGACGTCTCTTTTTCCCCAGAGAAATCCATTTTTAATGACATAATTCTTGTTAATTTTCTTTTCCAGGCAATTAACTTCAATATTGGCATAGGGGAAATTATGTTACTTTAACGAAATAATATTAAATCTTTAGGTTTTATCAACAAAAATGGAACTATTAACATTCGTCATTTTTGTTTTAGGTAATCGAGTTATTTCTTTTAGTTTTAAGAATGAAATAGCTATTTCTCGCTATCCATGACATCACTTTCAACATGGATAATTTTTCGGAGCATATTATTGACATTTGCTAACCATTTTCTTTTCAAACTTCTTTTTACTTTTTTAAAATTTAAATAAAAAATACGGTATAGTTATATTAGCCGTGCGCAGATGGTAAAACGTCAAGTATTGTTACCATACAAAAGAAAAAAAGTAAAGAAAAAACCCAAGATCATTTTATTTCACCATCAAAGCATATCTGCTTTATTTTTTATGTATGACGTCATATTCGCCTGTTTCGTATGGTTACGCATATTGAAACCTTGTATTATTATCAAAATCTAAAAACAGTATGTTTTATTTTTAATAATAATTATTTAATCTTCTTTTTAATTCTTTAATTTTTTTATTTCATTTTCATTTTGCACGTGAAAATTTTTCAATCGAAACTAAATTGTCGAGTAAAAATTATTATTCCAGGTTTTGAATTAGTTTTGGCAACGATAAAGTATTAGCAACGGTAAAGTAAATTTAACCATTTTAAAATATTATACGAAAAAATGTCCATTTATTCTCTTTGAAAATAACGAAATTTTGAATTATTAAGAAAAATATTTGAATAAAATAAACAAAAACCAGCCTATGTTCATTTGAGCGTTATAATAAACCTATATGCAAAAATACAGGATCATTAAATGCTCCCTTTTGACGCTGGCTTCAGCCTAACATTTGCACACAATCGGATTTATAATATTAGGATTAGGATAGGATATTGATAAACATCAAGGTATCCTAAAAGCATGAGGTAATTCTTGTTTCTCTGTTACATTACACTTTTAGGTAGATTTCGTAAGAAATACTACCTATTACATTCTCACCTAAGTTGGAATTTTTGAAAAATTTTTGCAGATCTATGCCGATCATGACTCCCAGAACCCAAAACCACCCCTAGTTCAAAACTTTATCTATCTATCTATCTATCTATCTATCTATCTATCTATGTCACTTTTTTATGACCACGATAACTGGAAAAATTCTGCATAAATCTCTTCCAAACTGATACATAAAATCAAGGGACATAAAATCTCGGTCAAGTTCGTTAATGGGCAAAATCGAACCAAGGGGGGAGGGGAAATGGGGGGCTTTTTGTGAAAACAGAAACCCCCCCATAATTTCTTAATTATTATATGTATTGAATCCGTTTAAAGTTATTATTACTTCTAGGAAAAGAGCCGAAAATTTATGTATGACAGATTTTTGATATCATTAAAAATGGCCCCAAGGGGGGAAAAAAAGGGGGGTTTTAGAAGAAAAAAAATCATAGCTTCGTCAATTCACAAGATATCAAATCCTCGTAAATTTATTATTAATCCTCTTAATATTATCTAAAACTTTTATATTGACAGGTTTTTTATAGGACCAACCATTATAGCAAAAAAAAATTAAAAACAAAAAAAATCCCTGCCGGCTCCGTCTGCAAACAAGTTATTTTTCGAAGTAGGCGGTTCCAACTCCCGCATCTTTTCGAAACTGATACATAAAATCAAGGGGCATAAAATCTCGGTCAAGTTCGTTAATGGGCAAAATCGAACCAGGGGGGGGGGATGGGGGGGCTTTTTGTGAAAACAGAAAAAAAACCCATAATTTCTTAATTATGATACGTATCGAATCCGTTTGAAGTTATTATTACTTCTAGGAGAAGGGCCGAAAATTTATGTATGACAGATTTTTGATATAATTAAAAATTGCTTTAAGGGGGGGGGGGGGGGAAGGGGGGTTTTAGAAGAAAAAAATTCATAACTTCGTCAATTCCCAAGATTTCAAATCCGCTTAAATTTATTATAAATCCCCTTAATATTATCTAAAACTTTTATTCTGACAAGTTTTTTATAAAACCGACTCTTATAGCAAAAAAAAAAATTCCTGCTGGCTCCGCCTGCAAACAAGTTAGGTTTTGAAGTAGGCGGTTCCAACTCCCGCATCATCGCAAAAAGGTCATTACTTCCGCAATTCCCGACAATCAGGCGCCCCACGGTCTGCGTCTTCGAAATCTACCTGTGCCTGTAGGCCGAGCCGTCAGGGATTTTTTTTTAATCATAATTATTTACATTAAATAATTTATTCATAATAACTATATTAATTTATCTTCTAATATCATATTCTAATTGTAGCGATATTTGAATTGTATAATTATTATTTTTTAAATGAGGTAAGGCCATTTTTTCCTCTATGACAATTAGTCTGTTACAATAGAATTGCCCCTTAGTAAAGAAACTACTGAATCATTCCACATCAAATCAACACAGACAACCTAACCTTTTAATGCTTAATGAAATTTGGGGTACTTAATAGTATCATGACAAAATTAAAAATTTTGAAACTAGATGCCTGAAGTTACAGGGTAAAAACAGTTCAAAATAATTTTTTTAAATGTTTTCTTCAAATAAAAAGCTGCTTTGATTTTTTAGATGTGTCTTATAATTTTGTAATTATCAATAGTTAAAGATTCATTTAATAATATTATAGTATAAGAGACCTTATTAGTTTTTTTTTTCCTTTTAAATCTTAAGTAAAATCTTTTTTTACAAATTTTATGGCAATTTTCTTTCTGGAGGCAGTAAAAGTTTTAGTTGAATTTAATTTAACATGGTTTATATATTACTACTACATAAACTATATAAGATGTAAAATACAGTAAAACCTTCAAAGAACAGCCAACTTTGGGACTGAGTAAAAGTGGCTGCTTCTTAGAGGTGACCAGTGTATCGAGGTTTTTGTTCAACTTATTAGAAAAATCAAACAAAACTATTTAACATAATAAAATACTTCAAACTGTTTAAGTTTTTAAAAATTATTTTCTATGTTAAAAAAAATCTGTTAATTTGTTTTGTGCATTTTGAACTTAATTTGTTTTTCTATTGATACGATAATATATATATATATATATATATATATTTTTTTTTTGTACAAATCTTTGTTGTTTTTATTTAGCGCAAAAAATTGAATATCTTGGACATTTGCTAGGACATCTTCATAAGACATCAGTTTGGTTTCTTTTTCAATTTCCACTTCGTCCTCGCTTAAAATTTCTGTGTCCTCTTTTTCCTGTATGCTTTCATAAGTGGCTGATACGGGCAAATGATTATCAATAAAAATAAATTCATCTGGCATTATGTCAGCAATTTGTGCTGTTTTAAATAATTCATTTGCTATCGCTAAGGTCGTTACTTAATTGTTTTTCAGAGCTGTTACCGACATTTGAAAGTTTCTGAAAGGGAAAATAAACCTTATAAAATTTGAATTTGACTCATGTTCAACTTTGAAAATTACTAAAACACTATTGTACTTGAATATCTAACCTGGAATTGTAGTGTTGCAGACAGAAAAATGTAGTCCGAAACAACCAATTTCCGTAATTGCACTTTACAAAATCTTTTTAGTGCATTCTGTCGTGCATTGCACACCTTTTTTTATGTAACAATGCAAGTCCAGGAGGTGAACGACTGCAAGGGAAGAAACTACAATAGAAGATCTTTATAACGCAATTCTACATAACACAATTCTCCATATAACGTGCAACTTCTCAGATGTAAACAATGAATTTTCAGTTAAGAAACACCTGAATTCCCACATTATAAATAGTTGTTATTCTGTAGAGGACTAAATTTGGTACATTAGTTCAACTGTATCTCCTTAATTCAGAGCTAATTACTGAAAAAATTGCTATGATTTGATACAGGTATATTTGGACAATGTTTATAAAGTAAATTTAACAATGTGTGAAATGATCTATATTATGCAAAAGATTATAATCTGCGCAACTCTTGGTAATGAAGAATGCAATATAAAGATACTCTAATGTTTTTGGTATGTTTCACACATATTTGGCCATGTTTTACAAGCTAAATTTAATGATTTATGAAATATGATCTATATAATGCACAACCTCGTGTTTTTAGGTTTGCATTATAAAGATCTTCTACTGTATTGACAATTCAAGCGCTCTGTGACGAATTCCGAATTTCACGTTGTAATATTTAAATGGTAGCGACAACGCAAAACTCAATCGTCAAATCAGAAATGATATTTTATTTCTGTCGTAAATTAATATTAAAATATTGTTACACACTTATATATAGTGGGTCCGTTTATCTTTGTAATTGACACGTAGAATCAGTTCAAGGTGATAAAAGTCTCTGCCGTCACAGGTTTCTCGCTTGGCTAGCGATTAGAACTCAATGCAGTTTTAAGAGTGGTGACAGGGTGTCACTTTAGTGGTTTTCTCTCGAACGGTAAGCTGAAACTATTTCACAGTAGAGACTGGCTGTCTCGGATATTTCCTCCCTTCGCTGGTGTTCAGCGAGTCTCAGCCCCGGACTTGGTGTCCAGCACGATGATTTCAATTACACTCCCGGGAGATGATTCTCCACTTTAGAAGGTCTTAAGATCCGACCTTCTCAGTTGATCTCTAACATCCAACTCCTTGCTCCAGCCTGCTCTTCGCTGCTCCGGAGGGAAGGGGGGAAGGGGGTTTAGGGCGTTTTCCGGTTTCTCAAGGCCCAATAAACTCCGTTCCACCTCTCTCATTGGGAAATAAGAATTTTCACTTGGCGCCTCGTTGCCAATTTGTGTCTTGTCACGAACTAGGGGAATTCCCTCGTTTCATTGTCTCTGTAGAAAAATCATATCAATCACCTTCCCACTGAACCAAATTCTGAACGTCAATTTTTCTTTGACCGGCCTAGACACCATGTCGCGACTTGGTCGTAGGAAAAACCTTTCCCAGGCGTGAGAAAATAGTCTGGGATGGAAAGCTTCATTCAATATTCCCACATAATTTAAGTCTTTACAGCACCCCCTCTTTACAGCACCCCCTCACACAGATGGGATTTTTCACATGCTGAAAAATCTTAGTCGCGATCCAGTCAGACTCTTACTTCATTCAAATCAGAGGTCTTAATCCTGGTCGCACATTTTATACCAAAAATACATTTTCTAAAACAAATTCCAATTTAAAACTAAATTTTACTCAAATTACAATGATAAGAATTTTAAAATATATATACACTTCTCCTTAACTTCCTTAGTCAAATCTACTTAAAAATCAAAATGAGGTATGTGTGTCCCTGGTTTGTATTTGATTGAATAATGATAATTTTGCAGAATCAAATTCCAACGTAACAACCGGGGATTATACACATCATTATTTTTCCGCCAACTTAAAGGATCGTGGTCATCCAAATGATGCCTTAATTTCATCATAACATAAATTATCGCGGCACATTTCTTTTCGCTCGTAACAATTTTTAACTTAGGTAGTGTAAATATCCTGCTCGAAAATTTTGCCTGGTGCCCTTCACTATTTATTTTCCCTTTTTGGACGGGCCTCGAGTATTTTAAACAACAGAAGGGATCCCATCCCGCGTTCTCTATCAAAAACAACAGAGAATAAGCATCGAACGCACCTTCAACTCCCTCGCCTAAATCTGACTCACCTATTATCCCGCCTCTAAGAATCTCGGCTTGTCTCGGTGAAGTTCCATAGAAGAGAATCTTCACTGGTAACTCGCTTGCTAACTCCATCTTATGGGTGATTAAATCCAGCCCGTAATCGGTCACTAGTTTTTCTGAATATTCGTCTCCTTTCCATTTTTCAAACACTATTCTGAGAGCTGTCACTAAATATTTATTTCTGCTTTAAAAAAGGGGTACGGTTCTCTCTGTGTCCGTGTACCAACGCGTCAAAATACTCGCAACATATTCACTCGACAAAAGAATTTCTTTCCCTCTAACATTTCCCTTTTTTAAACCTAAACTGAGGACGCTAGATTCGACACACGCTTCCCTTCCGTCCAAGGCGTTCGGCCAAAAATGATTCTGATACATTTCGTCTTTAGACCTCTTCATGCCTAACTGCCCCACTACACTGTCCTGACCCAGCGATAAAATTCCCCTTTTCGAACTTAACGGAACAACAAATTTATCTCTTCCTAAACAAACATTATCCGTTATTGTTCTGACTACTGACTCCTTTTCCATGTCAAAATGGGAAGTCTTATCCCCAACGCTTTCGCTAATAAAGTCCACTGTGACTTTAGCCTCTACAGCTGTTTGCAAGTCTAGCTTACTAATCTGAGCTAAATTCACCCCTGAATCTTCCTTTTCAAATGGGGGTGGAAGAATTTCTTTATCTTCCTCACCTCCCGATTCCCTTATTTTTATCCCGCTGGGTTGAAGTCCGATATTCTCCGTCACTTCTTCTATCTGCGACGCCCGTTTCTTGCTTGTCAAACGACCTTTTGAAATATCTGCCCCCTCTCTCACTAACGGCATACCTTTAGTTTCGTTTTCCAAACGCGCGCTTTGTATTGTAAGCATTGCTCTCAAAGAATGGGGTTTAGATTTCTGTTTCTGAATTAATTCATGGGTTTTGTTCCCTAACAAGTAATAATCCATATCTATATCTTTGTCGACAACTGCTGCCTTCGCCCTCATTCTCTCACCGGAATTTAATAATATTTCAACTTCCACAATAAGTAATCGGCGACACCTATTATCCATTATTTGTTTAACCCAAACATTTTCTCCTGTATATTGATCCGCTGTTACATCATGAGCACTAAGGACATCAATATTAGTACCTGAGTCACGTAATATGGTCATTTCCTTCCCATTAATTAACCCTTGACTTAAATAAGGTTTGAAAGACTCTTCTAAATGGTCTCTAACTGTTCTAATTCGGGACATAAATACCTGTAGTGGCCTGTTTTTTTGCAAAGAAAACAGGTAATCTCTCTTCTTTTATCGAATACTTCAGTTTTATTTTTAACAACCTCTTTATTCCTCCAATTCGAATTAATTTCTGCCGCCCTACCATCAGGTTTCGGTTTTCCTGACACTTTATTTCGCTCAAACGATTTGTCATTATTTTGGAATTTTGGAAACCCTGGCGATCTCAAATTTTTTCTAGCTGAGTCATAGGCGTCTAATTTCTTAGTTAACTCAAAAGGAGTGTTCATCGAACTCCACGAATCGATAAAATGATGTTTAATTTCAGGATTCACTTTACGTTTCAATTGATCCGTAATAATAAGGTCTCTGAGTTGATCATAAGACGTTATTTCTAGTCCACTTAGCCATTGGTCAAAATAATTAGAAATATCGAAAACAAACTCTCGCCAATTTTTATTTTCAGGTTTTTTCGACATAACAAATTTAAGCCTGAAATCCTCTGCCGATAACTGATATCTTTCTAGCAATATCCTTTTCACATATTCGAAATCGTCCGTCTGCTCTGCGTTTTCTTTCAAAATTAATTCGCTTAATTCAGCAGGAAGTAGTCCCAATAATTGAGTCACCCAATGATTTTTGCTTATCTGGGCCTTTTGCACCTGTCTTTCAAATAAATTGAGGTAAATAGAAATTTCGGATTTTTCTGGGTCGAATTTTGGAAGAATTGATTTCAACGCAATTTTTGATTCGCCCTCGTTTTGACTTGAAGTTAAACTAGCTTCATCTAATCCTCTTTCTACCCTCAATTTAGCCAATTCATGTTCACGTTCTAACGCTTTTGATTTCTCATCCCTCTCAAATGCCCTCAATTTTTCTCTTTCTGCTTTTTGCTCAGATTCATTTTGCAATCTCTCTTTTTCTATGATCGCGAACTGTCCCAGCGCTAGCGATTCTTCGTAACCTGGAGATTCAGTCAGTTTCTGAATGATTTGGAACACTTTGTCCGATTCGTCAATCGTTGCGCCAAATTCAATTGCCAATTCTTTCAAATCGCACTTTTTTTTCCCTGACCACACAGACATATTCACTGATAGATCAATCTACAATTATTCTACAAAATAATTCTTAACTTAAACTCTAACGTTTAAAAACTTTCCCATATAGCAATTTTAATCAATATATAAATTCACAATATCATTACAATAAATACAATATCAATAATAACATAAAAAACCTTTATCATTATTCAACCAAATGCAAATGTATTTTCTCATATACATTCCCAGAACTATTTCAAATTAAACACTCTAAATTAGAAATAAATTATCAATAAAATATACCTGAAGGTAAACTTTTTTTTTTTTTTCGTTAACTTCATTAACAAGGCTGCTCCACTTAATACACTGCCAAAATTCCTTTTGCATTTAGTAATATTAACTCACCCAGAATTTCAATTACTCCAAAACGAAATATTTGTAAAATTCTACAGAATTATACCCTTACACTTAATTTGCCTAATAATTAATGTTAATTATTTTTTCATTTTGAGAAACTAAAGAAAAAAATATGTTTCATATAGCCTCAATCCAAATTTACTAAACAAACTTATTACCAATTTTACATAAACAATAATATACTACCGACCAAGATTTTAAAAAACCAAAAAGACCTCTGAAATGAACAAAATAAAATTCTAACCTGGAATCTCCTGAGTTCAGATCACCTCTATTGGTTCCTTTCACACTCTGTCAGGGTCTGCTATCTGGCACTCTAGTACTGAGGGTTCTAACAATCCGGCACTCTGTACTGGGGCTTTCCGGTAACTCTTACGTCAATGCACTCTTGTCACTGCAGTCTGTCACTGGCATCCGGTTCAGCTGGGGTTGGAGCACTCTTTAACTCTTGCTTCTGCTTCAGCCTGGTTGCGGCTCTCCAATTTCACTTCCGTCACTGGAGTACGTCTCTGACTTCCGGATAAACTGTGATCGGAACACACTTTCACTCTTGCTTCTAATTCAGCCTGGTTACGGCCCGTCAATTTTTAGACAAAATCTATACCGCTGCCACCACTGTGACGAATTCCGAATTTCACGTTGTAATATTTAAATGGTAGCGACAACGCAAAACTCAATCGTCAAATCAGAAATGATATTTTATTTCTGTCGTAAATTAATATTAAAATATTGTTACACACTTATATATAGTGGGTCCGTTTATCTTTGTAATTGACACGTAGAATCAGTTCAAGGTGATAAAAGTCTCTGCCGTCACAGGTTTCTCGCTCGGCTAGCGATTAGAACTCAATGCAGTTTTAAGAGTGGTGACAGGGTGTCACTTTAGTGGTTATCTCTCGAACGGTAAGCTGAAACTATTTCACAGTAGAGACTGGCTGTCTCGGATATTTCCTCCCTTCGCTGGTGTTCAGCGAGTCTCAGCCCCGGACTTGGTGTCCAGCACGATGATTTCAATTACACTCCCGGGAGATGATTCTCCACTTTAGAAGGTCTTAAGATCCGACCTTCTCAGTTGATCTCTAACATCCAACTCCTCGCTCCAGCCTGCTCTTCGCTGCTCCGGAGGAAAGGGGGTTTAGGGCGTTTTCCGGTTTCTCAAGGCCCAATAAACTCCGTTCCACCTCTCTCATTGGGAAATAAGAATTTTCACTTGGCGCCTCGTTGCCAATTTGTGTCTTGTCACGAACTAGGGGAATTCCCTCGTTTCATTGTCTCTGTAGAAAAATCATATCGATCACCTTCCCACTGAACCAAATTCTGCACGTCAATTTTCCTTTGACCGGCCTAGACACCGCGTCGCGACTTCGTCGTAGGAAAAACCTTTCCCAGGCGTGAGAAAATAGTCTGGGATGGAAAGCTTCATTCAATATTCCCACATAATTTAATGAAGTCTTTACAGCTCGAATACACCGTCTGGTGGAGAAAAGATGTAACTTCTCACTTCAGGAAAATCTCTTGCAAGCACATTGAATTACATGTATTGTAATTTGTTCAGAATGATTTTTTTTGCACAATTTCAGATTTCATATGACATTTGTGTTTCGTGTTATATGAAAAGGTAAAAATTATCCGAATTTGAATATCTAAAACTTTCAAATGCATTTATAATAAAGATTGATTTCAATGGCACTTTAGCATTAGTTTAAGGCACAATTATCTTGTGTTGACGGCTGTGATCAGTGCCTCTATAGGCTATTTTAAGTCCCAATTACCTCTTTTCTCTCTGCGGGGGCAGGACAGAACCATTTCCTCTGAAGGAGGAACGACTTTAGGTGACTGGGCACTTTTGTACCTCTGAAGTCTGAATACAACCTTTGTATAGATAGCAGCATCCCTCTACACAAACAAAACAGGTGTAAAAAAGAACTGTACAACAGATACATACTGTTCACACATGTGCAATGTTCATAAATAAAGGAATTCCTAGAATTTTTGGAACCCTTGGTCGCTTTCGTTGGTCATTTCTTAGTGATTTTTCGTGGCTGCGGCCGCTTTTCAGAGGTGACGGTATTCAGAAGTTTTGGTCTAATGTTATTTCAATATGACTCATTCTGCTCTATGGATAACTGACCGGTTGGTAAAGGGGACCTCTCTTCAGAGGTAACCGTTAATGGAGGTTTTACTGTAAATAACTTCTTTTAACATCCAATATTCTTATTTGTTCTCTTCTGGCATGCTAAGTGTCAAGTGGTTGAGTCACTACTGAGTGTAAGCTGGACCTAGAATAAAACAGGACTCTTGCCGCTAAGCTTTTGACTTAGTCTGTAACCAGACTTTCTGACGTCTACTTACTCAGTTGCTTTAGAGTGATGAATAATGAAATTTGATTTTAGTATGTAAATTCATAAGAATATATGGTCGGATTGCCGATTATTAAAACTGGTTCACAGTTAAAACTGATTAAAATTATTAAAACTGGTTCCCAGGACAGATGACTAAAAGAAAAGCATTGTGTTTTAAGTATATATATATATAATCATAGAATAGTACATAAAATCATAGAAATGCTTTGATATATTGTGAAACTCCACAGACTTTCTTCTGTAGGGAGTTTAAAAACTTCATCGTCTTGGGAGGAGGTGGGGATGTCTGAATTCAACAATGATACTAATATACGAGGAAAATTGTATTAAGAAATAGTTCATACTGTCAGTACTGCTTTTTGCTTTGATTATTCATAAAATTATTTTTTCTATTTAAAATACAGTAAACATGACAGCCCCAGCCTCATTTCACCCTCACCACCCCCCTCCATAAGAAATAAATATGTTTGTGAACTTTACAATAAAAAGATTTTCAGTAATATTATATATAGAGAGAGAGAGAGAAAGAGAGGGGTATGGGTATGGTATGTAGGTAAGTCACTTAAATAAGCAATTTTGGTGTTGAATTTAAGACCAGCAGTTGGCATATTAATTTATAACTCAGCATCCCATGATTGTCCCAAAAGGAAACTTTGAGATATTATAGAAAATAAGTATAAGGGCGATGCCACTGTTACGTGTGTGACTTTTAGAGTGTTTTTTTGTAAATTGAGACAAATTTGAAAGTTAAATTATTTAGATAACATTTTGTTTTGTTTTTATTGCTATTTCATGACACATACAGAATCAGTTTTGTAGTGACACATTTAGTCTAAAATAATAATTTTTTTTTAAAATAGTAAAGTCATTGTTACGTGTGTGACTCAGAAAAATCACACACGTAACAACGACTTTACTATTTAAAAAAATATATATATTACTTTAGACTGAAGGTGTCACTACAAAAATGATTCTGTAATAGCAATAAAAAAAGTAAAACGTTATCTAAATGATTTCGCTTCCAAATTTGTCTCAATTTGTAAAAAAACACTCTCTAAAAGTCACACATGTAACGGTGGAATCGCCCATAATATTAATATATATAAAATTAAAATATCTGATTTTGATATATGAAAGGTCAAAGGTCAAAATGTTGTCCTTGAAAAAAATATATATATATATATATGCCTGTGATTTATCATATGAAAGCCCAATTCGTACATTTTCTAACACTACCAAAAGTAAGTTCCTGTGACAATTAGGGAACCAAATATGACTAAATGTAAATTTGTAATGCAAGAAATGCAAAAATTTACAATTTTTGTCCATCTTTGAATTTAATTATCTCCAAAACTAAGAGAGATACAGACTTATCACGAAATATTTATTAATTTCTTTATGATCTTAACAACTGAACCTAATATCATAAAATTCTGAGGTGGTCAGGTTTTTAGCTGTGCTGATTTGACATGGAATGACCGAGTTATTATCTTTACATGTAAAGTATCTTTTTGGAAATAAAGTTAAATTTGATCTTTCAAAATTTGTTTGAAAACTTTTAGAACCATGTCACAAGTTATCAGATGCTAATCAGGGAGGGGTGGGTGGGAGGAGTGCAAATATCTTTGTTTTTTGTGGGCAACTAGAAATTTTTTCTGGTTATGAGATTTTTTTCCTATTTGTACAGTCCTGCTAATTACAGTGTTTATGGAGAAATGAAACTTTGGTGTCATATTCCTGAAAACAGTAATTAAAGCAGTTAGTCTTTTAATAATTTTCAGAAGTTTCTTTAAAAATTTAGTTATACTGTGATTGAAGAAAGAAATCTCCTGGAATACTTCTTGAATCGCTCCTATATTTAAACTTTTTTTTCTAGGCTTTCTACTTATTTTTAATGATTAGATTTTAAATATCTCAAATATTAGCATTATTTTTATATTCATTTATTTAAATGGCAAGTTTAGTTATGATAACATGAATTTTTACAGACTTATTTCTGAGTATGTCACTAGTTACACTACACACCATTGTTTTTATAGTAATGACGGTATTCATATGAGATGCAACTAAAACTTGTATTAGTACTTAAAAAAATATATTATTGCATAATATTAAATGTAATACTTTTGTTCATTGTAGCATTGCAGCCTAAGATGGTGAATACTTGTGTTGTTGTTGGGTGTAATTATGGCTATGATAAATATAGCGGCATTAGTATCCACAGATTTCCTGTTGAGGAAAACAGAAAAGCACTCTGGATTCTTGCACTGAAGAGAGAGAATTGGAAACCATCCTGTCACTCTTCCGTGTGTGGAAAGCATTTTCAAACAGGTATCTGAGATGTATATTTTTTCTGACATTCTTTTGTTTCTTAGTATATACATCAAGCACTTTTGTTTCTGCTTTAGGAAGATATTTGTGCTTAATATTTAGATATACACTGAGTTAGCAATACATGATTAGTAACAAGCTGCTGCTCCTCTGGCCTTGATAATGATAACATCATTTGCTGAAATGTTTCAGAGATGGTGCATGCCAAACATTCATCAGAAATTCCCATAAATCAGTTAAATATACTAGTGTGGGATGACGTGCTTGCACTCCATTTTCCAGAATATCCGAATGAAATTTAACTCCTGTCTTCTTGATAGTCGTTTCAGTAAGAAGACGTCAGGGGAATTCTCCTTGAACCAGGTGATTATTGATAGTGGTACATTGACAGGAGCAATTATTTTGTTTGTAATAGAGATGGGCAACATCGTTCCTTTTAGGGAATCGTTCCAGCCGGAATCGTTCACCGAAAGGAATGAGTTCTTTGGAGTCGTCCCTTTTGGTATCGTTCCAAAAAAAAGGAACGACTCCGAAAAAAGGAACGATTCCGGAAAAAAAAAGGTTTTCGAGAAAAATAAACGCTTTTGAGATAAAAATAACGATTTCAAGATAAAAGGGAAACTTTTGAGAAAAAAGGAACAAATCCGGAAGCATTAGAATGAACATGAAATCCATAATATTAATAATACTAATTTATTTTCTTACGTATTCGTCCATTTTCTTACGCATCCATCCGCCTTATTTTTAAATTTTTTGGACAGATGATTTCGTTTTCAAGAGTTAATTTCATTGATGAGTGTGTGCAATTAATTAGCAATTACTTCTGATTACCATAATACAAGTACACTCCCTGACTTTATGGTTTATGGCATTAAACTCAATTCCTCTTGAAAATTTACCCCTGGATGATCTTTCATTTACCGCTATAGTTTATCAAAGAAATTTTATTGTAGCTGTTTGTTTTGCCCACCAGGGTGGCGACCCATTCGATTTTTAGTGTAATCAGGTTTCCTCTTGAAAATATATCGTTGAATAACCCTCCATTTATACTATTAATTATTTTATGCAGGAATCTTTATTCTAGTTCTAATGTTTGGCACCAGGGTGTACGCAATTTTAAGCCTTATAATTAGATCCCTCTTCAAAATCCATCCCAAGACAACCAACCATTCATTTACATGTCAGTCCTCGGAACAGGCCGTTTTCAAAGTCACTCCATTTCGGTACGATTATTTGGAAATCGGTCATTTTCTCAGTCTGCCCATTTCTAAACAATTCCCAGGACTATCTCCTTTTACTATTAAATTCATGCATGAATAGAATCTTTTATAAAATCAAATTCGGATACCTGTCGATTTGGGAAAACACAATTCATTAAACGAAGTATATTTGAGAGTCTTAATATATAACAATGTCCTTTCTGACTGCATTATCAATGCACAGCAGAAACCGAAATGCCTGCACCTGAAATCGTAAAATTTTAGTTGTTACTTCCTGTTATGACATAAAAATCCATTAAAAAGGTGTTTTCTGAAATTCAACTGTTAGGTGATTGAAAGTTTTTGAAAAGGTATACCAGTATATTTAAATTTAAAAATTGCACATAATTAGAACTGTAGATATTGAGATAAGAAACAAAATCATAACTGTATAGTTCAATACGTTTCAATAACTTAACTAACTTTCCTCAACTTTATAGTTTAATACAAATACACAAAATAAATAAGAAAATACAAAATACGACACTCTTAAAAAAGATTTTATTTCAAAAATAGGAATATATAAAATTTGTTGATTTGGTGAAATCCTAAAATAATACGCAACAAAAAAGCAGGCTAAAATGTTAGTACAACAAACAATTCAACAACAGTTTCATGATAGTAAAGAAAATTAACATCAATATTATAAAACAACTAGGAATAGTAATTTGTTTCTGAAATTTTGCATTCATTCGTGTAAACAATTTTTTTTTAATCGATTTTATTTTCTAATAATTTTTGTTTAATAAGAATTACTGCTATATAATTCCAAAACTTTGTTGTCTGAAATACTGAATCAATTCGAACCTATTTGGGACAGTAAATTGATCTGCCAATATCTTCGATGAGTTTGTTAATCAAGTATGTAGCTGTTATAGTTCGTTTACAGTAGCACACAAAAGCAAAATACATTCAAAGCTTGTCATCGCGATAACATCCGAAATATACTGAGCATATTTAAACCGAATTAGGACAGTATATTGTTCTTGCAAGTATCTTGGAAGAATTCGATAATCAAGTACTGTTTTGTTGCCCCTATGTGATCACCTAATGATAAAAACCAGCCCTGTTGAAAGCAAGGATAATAAAATTAACAAATACGTTTTTATTTTAGGTTGCCTGATTACAAGTATTTTTTGTTCAAATTTTGTTATTTGTTTTTTGTACCGAAAGAAGAATCAAATCTTATTTTAGCGCCCTCTTCTACACTGGCGTCCGGGACATATGCCCCTTTTGCTCCTCCGTAGTTTCGGCACTGCAGATATCTGTTATCCACAACCACAGTAACAGCCATTAATCCGGGAACTGATTTCGGGACTTGCGAGTCATTCCCGATCGTGGAATCGCGATTGTTACAAGAAATTATTATGAAAAACGATTTTTGTCTTGCTTTTATTTTACGTTGTATTAAAAAAAAGTCAAGATATTTAACTTCTTATTATTTAGCAAAAAATAGAAATAAAATGACAAAAAAAAAAAAAAAAAAAAAAAAAAAAACTATACAAAATCACAATTTGCATTCTTTAGCAATCAATAATTAAAAAAGAAATTAGCGTAATAGTGCTGCTCCATTTTTTTTTTTTTGGCAAAATATAAAAATGTCTATTAATCTGTATACACATACACAATTATACAATTATATTAGCACTAAAATCAGTTAAAAAAAAAAAGAAAAGAAAGTCTTTACTGTAAATTATGTTTTATTTTTACTATATACTTTTTTACTATATACATATATTATAAAACTAGTTTAATGTAATCTTTTCATAAATCTATTAAACAGAAAAAGCATAAAATACACAGCTTTACATATATATCACTATGTTGGAAAATGTCTGATAATCTATATGTAGCACGTAATTTTTCTTTCTCGTTTTCGTACTCAAAACGGCCATAAGGGTAGCGAACAGCGGTTAAATTATTTGAATCCCACCCACTACTGCTACTGTTATATTATTATTATTCTTAAATATGTTTTTTTTTTAATCTTTATTATAGGAATTTTAAGAAAGAATTGAAAACATTTTTCAAAAATTCCTTGTTCAAATAGGTTTTCCTTTATGCATCCACTGCAAGTTAATTAAAACTATCTACGAGAGTTCCGAGATCTTTTGAATCATCTTTTTCAGGAGAGAAAAATAAGAACCCAAACTGAGGAAACAAAGGGGTACTCAAGCGCTCGTAAATGCTCTTATTAGGTAGATTTCGTAAGAAATACTACCTATTACATTCTCCCCTAAGTTGGAATTTTTGAAAAAAATTTGTAGATCTACGCCGATTATGACTCCCAGAACCCAAAACCACCCCTAGTTCAAAACTTTATCTATCTATATATCTATGTCACTTTTTTTATGGACACTATAACTTCAATAATTCTGCACAAATCTCTTCCAAACTGATACATAAAATCAAGGGGCATAAAATCTCGGTCAAGTACGTTAATGGGCAAAATCGATCCAAGGGGGGCTTTTTGTGAAAACAGAAAAAAACCCATAACTTCTTAATTATGATATGTATTGAATCCATTTAAAGTTATTATTAATTCTAGGTAAAGGCCGAAAATTTATGTATGACAGATATTTGATATCATTAAAAATGGCCCCAAAGAGGGAAAAAGGGGGTTTCAGAAGAAAAAAAATTCATAACTTCACCAATTCACAAGATATCAAATCTGCTTAAATTTATTACAAATCCTCTTAATATTATTTAAAACTTTTATATTGACAAGTTTTTTATATCACCAACCCTTATAGCAAAGGGAAAAAAAATCCCTGCCGGCTCCGCCAGCAGACAAGTTAAATTTTGAAGTGGGCGGTCCCATCTGCAGCATCATCGCAAAAAGGTGATTTCTTCTGCAATTCAAAACAAACAGGCGCCCCCCGGTCTGCGTCTTCAAAATCTACCTGTGTCTGCTGGCCGAGCCGTCAAGGATTTTTTTTTTTTTTTTGACAGAGAGGATCCTCAAATTAAAATTATGCTTGATGAAAACATATGAAACAGTGAAATATACACGAAAGTGCGCAACCATGCAATTACTAAAATTGATCGAAAATCAGTTCTTTCTGCTAAAAAAAATCAGTTATTATTAACTGATTTAAAATGCAATTGTTCAGGGCATAGCAATGTATTTCTTATATTATTCAAAACTGTTTCAAATCAGATTTAAAAAATATATATATTTCCCACTATTATTTAAACAAGCATTTACTTTACATTAATTTTTTTTTTTAAATTTTTTTCTTTCTGATCAATTTAGCACAAAAAGTTTCAATAACAATGTAATTAAGTCGCAGGTGATAAGTACATAGCTAAATAATAGACAATATTTTAACTGAAGTACAATAATATACTTCTATTTATCTTAAGATAAATTTAAGAGAAAGTAATACAAAGTTGTAGTTTATTTATCAATCGCTCCACTCCCCACCTCGCACTTTTCTCTCTCTCTCTTTTATTATTTTTTTTATCATGTACACATTAGAAGAATTTTTTGGCCAGAAACTCAGCTTTAATAGAATCAAAATCTGCTATTTTAAAATAAAATAGCGTATTTTAATTTATTAAAACTGGCCAGTCTACAAGAACAAGGACCGATTCCGAGGACTCGATCTTTTCGGAGTCTGTACTAGAGATCTGCACGAGCCGGGCCCTTCTATTTCCCTTCACGGCACTCGGGCCGGGCCGGGCCCGTGCCATACTTTTTCTGAAGGCTCGGGCCGGGCCGGGCCTAGTGATTACTCTTTACGGACCGAGCCGGGCTTTACTTTTTTTCCTGAAGGATAAGGCCGTGGCTTAAATTATTTTTTCCGTACAGAGCCGGGACTAGTTTCATTCTTCCTAGTCTTCACGCCCCAAAATTTTCAGTCCTGGTTTTGACCCGTATGAAAATCATTGTCTCGGCGTGTCCTGGTCCGTTCGTAGGTCAGTAAAATAAGACCTGGCACAAAAATCTTTGCAAAACAGGCATACATTTTTAAATCGCCATTATTCTACAATTAAACATTAAAATTTATTATTTTTAAAGAATAGTAGATTTATACACTTATTAAAATATGGCTAAATTAAAATATTGTAAAACGTGTGAAAAAGAACCTGCTTATGACGGAATCATGTCTTAAACTGAAAAATATGTTGATCCATGAAAAATGAATATATTAATATGCAAGAAAAGAATATATAATACATTTACACCTGTTAAGTAGGTAAATTGTCTATAACTGATTTTTTTCTTCTTCCCTATGCAATTCCATCTTAGAAGATTTTACTGTATAGCATTTTTCTGATTTTTAACACTTCAATAAATGAAATATGGATTAACAATATTAATGATAACTTAAACATATAGATACAACAAATAGAGATTTATTTAAAAAATAAATATTCCAGGTTGCGGCACCTCTATAAAAATGAAGATTATAAACATGAAAAAAAAAAGGTTAAGATAGGAATTTTTGGTTAGATCTCCTTGTACGAGGCAAATTTTTAACCAAATCGACGTAAAAATCAATGTTTTGTAGAAATTCGCTCGGGCCGGGCCGGGTTCCGGCCGACATTTTAACTTTTTTCCGGGCCGGGCTCGGGCCGAACTTTTAAATCAGGCCGGGCCGGGCTCGCGCTGAACTTTTAATTTTTGTATCGGGCCGAATTTTTTTTTGTATGTGTCGGGCCGGGTCCGGGCCTGGAAATTGCGTCCCGTGCAGACCTCTAGTCTGTACATTCAGGACCAATTCCGAGGAATCGGTATATTTTGGACCGATTCCTAGGAATCGTTCCTTTTCGGAATCGCTACATTTTTTTACTAATTCCGAGGAATCTATCCTTTTCGGAATCGATTCCGAGGATTCGGTCCTTTTCGGAGTCAGTACATTTTGGACCGATTCCTAGGAATCGTTCCTTTTCGGAATCACTACAATTTGGACTAATTCAAAAAAATCGGTCCTTTTCGGAATCGATTGTGAGGATTCAGTCCTTTTCGGAGTTGGTACATTCTGGACCGATTCCGAGGAATCGGTCCTTTTTGGATTTGATAAATTTTGGACCGAATCCGAGGAATCGTTCCAAAAAGGACCGATTCCTTTTTAAAGACTGGAATCATTCCTTCAATTTCACTGCCAGAGTCATTCCTTTGGCATCGTTCCTTGACAAATGACACATCTCTAGTTTGTAACCCCATTTCTATCCTGATCAGATGACAGAAAAACTGAAAAAGTTGAAAGTGATCATCTAGATTATAAATTTCAATCAATGTACTTAGAAAGGGTGCTCTGAATCATAATTTTTTACTATTACATAACTTTCAACAGTTGTTTATATAGGCCTATATCTATGCAACTACATACAAATATGGCAGTATCCGTACATGTGTAGGAATTAGATAGTAGCACCATGATTTTTCTATAACACTGTCTATTCCTAATTCAATGGCATTTCAATGTATACATAACATATGCATAGCTATAATATACCTATGTCACCTTCATAAAGCAGAAAGTTCAATTATCTTTACAAAAATGAATTTATCCAGGGCTCGAAGCATATAGGAGAAGTTTTCTGCTGCTTTTTTTCCTACTGCTATCTTAAAACAATCTAAAAAAAACATCTATTTTCGTGACATTTCTTTGACATATGTTAAAGAAATTTATTCTGGAGATTATTGGTTGGGGATAATGGTAGGAGTAATAAAATTTCTCCAAGATGTGCTTTATCCCTAATAAGCTGTTTTTCTAAGAAATGAAAAAGGTTTAATTGTGCAAAATTTCTTAGAAATTCAATGCTGTTTGGTGATAATAAAGTAACTGGAAATGAAAAATATATAGTACATCTTTATTTCTCTGGATGGTGAGTAAACCATTACTTTTGCTATGCATATTTTTACTCACCATCTGGTGTAAAAAAGATATACTACATAATCAATAATGATGTTTGCTGAATAATACATTTAAGTAAGATATTTTTCATGTTTATGCCGTAATTATGTTAGTGCCATATTCATAGACATTTTTGTGAATCATGCAGACTACCACTTAAAAATGCAGTGTAATTTTTATAAAGATACAGTGATACTAGCTCAGCAAATGAACATAATTTGTTCCAGAATCATATTCATTGGCCCAAATGATATTTCCCATCTATTTAAAATTCAATTTAGCTGTGTTAGCACTTTCACCTAATAAAACTCAAGCTAAAACTATATTCATTAGTGTAAAAAAGCATAGAAAACAATCTAAGTTACCTACTACCTATGGGCAAGCATGGGCAAATGTGCAGCATTCTTAAAAATGAAGCAACACACTAAAATTATAAATAAAAAGGATTTTGAGTGTATTTCTGCTAACACTCACATGAATCCTATGTTTTAGTTATTTGCATTCAATATCATAATTAAATCAATTAATATATGCTCAAAATTACTCAAAAAGATTAATATTTTTACAAATCTCCTCTCATTGTATCTGTGGAAAGTAACCTTTAATAAAAAAATCGATTAAGAGTCAGCTGGATGGGGAGGCCTACCAAATGGCTTAAGCACTCACAAGCCCCGTCCAGAAGAGTTAGTCTCTTAATTTTGAACCAATTCCAGATGAGAGACCTGCGCCTGGATTGGCACCCCCAGAGGTAATGCTTATTCTAAACTTGGAGGACATTGGAGCCACGAACAGATTTTATGTGCTCCAGCTCCCATTAACGTACATGGTCCCACAGCAGCTGCAGCTGAAAGAGGTTGTCACCCTCCCAAGCACTGACCACAGTCAATGCTGCTTCACTTTCGGTGATCTTACGGGAACCGAGCTTATTTGTCCGTGTCACTGCGGGACAAAAAAAAAATCAATTAACATTATACACAAAATAATTGATTCTTCAATTTACTCTGATAAATTATGGTAAATCGCCAATAAGAAATATAGACCTCAAAGTTATGCCAATCAATCTGATCCAATATATTCATGTTTCTTTGCTTTCTCATTAAAATCCTTGAAACTTAAACAGGGTGCAAGAATAAACCACCTATTATGTCTACATTCTGTATGGTCATAAATGCAATCTAATGGCAAAAAAGTACCTTTAGTCACTTAGTATCCAAATTATGGATAATCATTTAAACACTTGTATTGACATTATTGATCACCATTCTTGAAATTGCTATTCTCTTCAAGTACAAGGATTGTGCTAACCTTTCCTTACCTCGTTAAATGTGGAAAAATCTTAAAAGTGGCAATAAAAATGCAATTTTGATGAAATATTTGGCAGTACAAATGCTACTATGATTTCTTAAAGTAGTTTTTAGATAAACCAAAGGAAAAGGGAAAATTTGGAATCATAAAATTGAATTCAATAATTGAGGCTCTATTTTTGACCTATCTATAACGTTTATCTTCAAGGCTTCCAGAATAAGAAATTGAAGTTTTTTGGCTAATACTTTTAAAAACTGGCAGACTGTTTTCAAATTTGGTTAATAGTCTTAATTTCTTATCATGATCCCTCATGTTTAATTAAAAAATTGCAAACTTTATAATTTAAGTAGAAAACTGAAAACTTTTTCAAGACCTAATAATTGTGTCTACCCTTGCAAGTAATCTTACTGGTGCCATTATATGCTACGTGGAAAACTTATTATAAAAATTATTTATTGGCTGAAATATTACTGTGTATAGATACAGTATAAGCCCACTTTTATGTTCTTGCCTACCTGCTTGTCTAGTGGTTAGGACACTGGCTACTAGACCAGAGGTACAGTGTTCGAATCTCAGTCAGGCATGGATGTGTGTAGTGGTCGGATTTAGTTTAGACGGAAGCTGCAGTCTGTTTAGCTCTTGTGTGCAAAAGTTGGCCGTAGCACCCCCAGCCAGCCAACCATTTTTACAGAATTTACATTTTTCTGCAATTTGCACATCTTCTGTTACCTCTCTTGAAAAGTGTAAAAACAAGGTTCTACTGTATATTAAATATTAAACGTTAAAAACCATTTTATCGAAATTTAATCAGTTAGAAAGTTTTCTTCTTATTCATAGTAATTTATAGAATGGTCACTTTTATATCTGAATAATTCATAGTGCTATTAATGTCTCAAAATTGTGTCATTAAATGCAAAAGTTAATGGCAAAGCTTTTGCTTTTGGTAATTTTTTTAATTCATGTTTATAAATTGTAGATGTGTAATACTTTGTGTTTTCTTTTTTCAAAAATCAACAGTAATATTGTTACTGTTATGTTTGTATGACATTAAGATGGTATATAAGAATAACATTTGAATAAACCAAAATTCGTGTTGATGAAATAATTCTAACAAAAACAAAAGATTTATCTAACAAATAAATGTTTTTTTTTCTCCTTAATTTCTACATTGTAAGTTTTTGGATAGTTGAAAAATTCAGATATCTATATGGAATTTTATACTAATTTTCTTTTTCTACATTTTCTTCAGTTTGATGCACTACAAAAATTGGAATGTTCCTTAAGCTGGTTGTCACAAAAATAAACTTTTTAGTTTTCTAATATTTAGGCACTCTCAACAAAAAAAAATACATCAGTCGTCATAGCTTTGCAGACTGTATCACTATCTTGTCACTTTCATTCCTTCTTACTTTTCTTCTGAGTTTTTCTTTTTGAAATTTCCTGCACACCTAGAAAATGTGCAATATTGATGTTAAAATCATGGGCTCCTTTGTGAATTGAAATTTGCTCAATTTTTATCCTCGTTACTGCTCTTGACATATCAGAAAGAGAACTTTCATTGCAAATAGTATTTAAAAAAAAATTCCTTGAGAGAGTAAGAAATTAATTTACTTTCTGAAATGAAATACAATAATTATGTAATTCTTACAACTCAGAATAGTTGTCACGTTAGACAACTTGCCTTATCCATGCCATGGCAACTAACAAAGTTCAAAAACATGACCTTTTTCTTTCTTTTTTTCTTAAAAAAAAAAAAAAAACTTTTTGTTGAATATTTTTCAAAAATGTTTTCAGTTGTATTTTCACATAAAAATATAAGCTAATAATGCATGTATTATTATAATATGAAATCAAAACTTAGAATGATATAAAAGAAATACTCTCTCAGCACAAAAAAATAAATATTTTGGCATGTAACAATATTTGTTGAACATAGAAATCAAACAAACCAAGTAATTGAAGTATAAGTCATATCCATTAAACTATGTCATCAAAACACATGTACTGACATATTAGTGAAGTGATACAGGTTATGCGATGAAAGAAATGAGATTTGTAAAAACCAGCCGCAGTCTTCCCTACTATCTACAAGTAATTATTGTTTGAGTTGCATTTATGACTTTCTTAATTTATTTATTTATTTGTTTTGTTTCTTTAATTTGCTTTTTGCTAATAGCAAATCAATTTGATATGTTTTTTTGGTCTAGGAAACGCTCTGATTTTGAATGTTTATTACTTCATTTACATCTTTGTATTTTGAAAAAATTGAAATACTAATAATCTTCTATCATAATTCTGTTTACAAAGGCTAATTTTTATTTACACTACATCTTGTTTTAGGTAGACCAAGTAAGGACGAAAACCATCCTGACTTTGTACCAAATATTTTTCCAGTCATAGACGGGAAGAGAAAAAAATATAGGTCAAGGAGAAAAGATGGACTGAAGAGAAAAGATGGGCAGAAGAGAAAAGATGGGCTGAAGAGAAAATATGAGTGGAGAAGAAGCGATGGGTTGAGGAGTAAAAATGGTCTGAGGAGTAAAGATGGGCTGAGGAAAAAAATTCAGTCAGTTTTTTTTGAAATGGCTACTTCTTTAGATTCACCAACTGCATTACATTCAGGTAATTATTTAATATTTTTAATAACTACTTATATGTAGAGGCCTGTCCAAGTTTTTATTTTTCACAGTATCCTATTTTTGTGGATTTATTTCTTCTTTTTGTGAAAAAAAACAATTTTACAAAAAAAAAAAAAAAAACATTAAATTCCAAAAAGGTAATTTAGTCATAATTATCTCCTCCCCCCCCCCTCCCCCTTCCAAAAAAGAAAGAAATTAGTTGAATTTTAGTTGTTGTTCAGTTTAGCTTATGATGCAATCAAGGGATATGGGTGAGAATTCTTACAAGTATCAAAATAAGAGTACAGGTATCAAATTTTCTGTGTATGCAGTGCCCCTGTGTAACATGCATACTTTGATTTTCAATACTTCATTTGGAAAAAAAATTTTTGATAAAAGATACGAAAACATCATTTCAAACATATTTGGTTGCAATAAAATCAAATTGTTATCTTTAAAATTACACAGCATTCACAAAGTGTTACATCATGGTATCAAGAATTTAAATACAAAATACTGCCTGACAGTTTCATGTACTCACCAAAGATCATGTATTCAGAGGTCCATGAAGAAAGTGTTAAATCCCACATATTCATGTGTCATGCACAGTGGTGCACCCAGAATTTCGCTTTGGAGGGGGGGCTTATGCATTTTAGAGGTCTGCACGCGCCCGGCTTGGACCGTACCTGGCAAAATGAAGGTAAACTTTGAAACAGGCCGAGCCACCAGAATTAGAAGATTTTTGATAGGCCATGCCGGGCCGATTGACAAAATAAACGGGCTAACAAAAAAATTTAATGGGGCCGGGTACGGGCCTCAGACCCATGATCCGTGATGACTTGTAGATTTTTAATTGTTGAAACTTCAGTTGTTTTCATGCATCATCAGAATCAGAATATTTGAAAGATATACATTTAACACTCTTTTTTTCGTCTTTGAATGTAAATCAGTTCATCACTGTCACTACCAATTTAAAAATTAATTTTACGTTTAACTGGCCCGATTTAAAAGTTTAAACAAAGCCGGTAATGTGATGATAACGTTCGCAAGAATAAGTATAAATCTGCTTCATGAAGTGACGCTAGTTTGGCAACATCATCAATAGAGTAATATAACATGTTAAGCATAGAGATCGGCATCGGATGTTTACTCGTGTCTGAGTCCAAGTTTTATTGTTTTAGCAGACTTGGGCCGAACCGAGATCAGCTTAAATTCTTTTATATACAGTCGAGCTGGGTCGGAACTGGACATAATTGTGCCCAAGCAGTTTGTTTTGTAAAAATAGTAATAGAAATAATAAGTCACTGTTAACGGATTCAGTGTAAATATTCCTTAAGTGATTCTCAAATTCCCAGTTTAACAACATGAAACTCTCTGAAACATTTTTTGACTTATTTTTAACTGTAAAGGCATAAAATTGACAGGCCTGACTTTTGAAGCGATTTGTAATCGAGTACTGTTTTCCATTGTTTGATAAATAAATAACTTATCGAAATATAAGTATTCTTTTCTTGTGATGATAGGTTTTTCACCTTTACTGTGCTATTGCGTCTGGAAATTTAATTCAAAGCGCCAATTCTGATAGTATTTTCTGAAAGATTTTTTGCATTTATCAGAAAAAGGAAAACGCTATTCGATTACATAGCTTCTGAATAAGAATGCCTGTCAATTTTATGCATTCCTGATGAAAATTGAATTCATAAATGTGTCAGAAAGTAGTGCCATTCGATTTGAGAAGAGCCTTAATAAATTACGAAGAAATATTTTCAAAAATCTACTTTTTTATACAGCTTAAAAGTTATGATTTTTTAACCCTCTTTTTCTCTTTTCTTCTAAACTACATTAATTCTTTGATTGAATCTTTATTTCAAGGCTTAAAAATCTAAGTAATCATTAATGTTGCTATTCTGTTTTTTCTGTCTTGTAAACATATAATAAGTTAAAATTTATTGTAAAATTTCTCCAAAAATATGTATGCAATATTCTTTAAAAGAATCTTTATTTTATGTTGAGTAAAATCGGAATTTTTTTAATACTAATTGAGTGGACCGGACAGGCCATGATTTAACTGATTTTGTCACAAGCCGGGTCGGGCCTGTTTTCTTTGATTTTTGTACTTGCCGGGCCAAACTTTTAACTTTTGCAACGGGCAAGATAGATTTCGTTCGGGCCTGGTCTCGAAATTCTGGCCTGTTCAGAGCTCTAGTGCATTTGCATGACACTCACAAGTTGGTGATCAAGTGACCAGCTGCATTTGCACACTGCAACAGTCGCTGAAATTTACTATAATCACTTCTGATATCCATCAATGATACAAAATTTTTTAATTATTTATGGATATGTGCAGATTTTTTACTTCTTTCCTTTATAGTTTATGATTACTGAAAAATGTTACAAAAATACTTTATTTTACGATATAAAGCTTACATATTCTGTAATATAATATTTTATGTAATGTAATAGTACGGCATTCGTTGTAGTGCAGTAACGTAATGAAATTACGATGACTGCTTTTGTGTGTCTCAGCTTTATCATCAGTAATTCGATATAGTTTGAATTTTAACATAAGCTAAAACGTATATTATTTATCATAAATGAACAGAATGAAACATTTTCTGGCTAAACTGTATACATAAAACTTGTGTAAATAACCCCATACTGTTTCACTTGTGTAAATGCAACTTGTCTATAACGTAATACTGTCTTGATTGCAAACATTCCATGGCCTCAGCAAAAGAAACACCTTGAAAATTTACCTGCTAAAGCAAAAACCTGTATAAAACGGAATTCTTCACCGATTCATTACAATTTTGTCTTAGCAAATTTTCATTGTTGTTTGTGTCCATGATTAAGTAAATTAGCACTTTGTTCAGCACAGGAGGGAGGGGCAGACCGCCGGATATGCCCTCTCTTGGTTATTAATAAATTTGGAACTTTACGCTTGCGAATATACTAATGCAATTTTCCTTAGGAAGAAATTAATATGTATGCTTACCATTCTAGTGATGAAGTGCTGGTGAATTATTCTAATCTTAGATTATTTTCTCAAGCTTTGATGATATAAATACTCCAAATATAAAATTTAAAACTATGGTTATTTTTTTACACGTTGAGTTAAATGTTTTAACACGAATGATGCTAAAAAAAATAAACAGTGTAAAACCAAAAGTAGCAATAAAATAGATAAGAAAAGCGTCAAGCACATTCTCAAGTAAAAAACACATGCCTTATTAGAAATGTGGGATAGATTTAGAAAAAAAGGAGTGTTCTCTGAAATTTTTGTTGATCTTGAATGGGTCGTATTGTCCTCTACACAGATGTACAACGTAGAAGAAATACCACCCTCGTTTGGACTTGAATCCGCTTGACCGTGCTAAGAATATGGATGATGGATGTGTACTAAGACCTAGGAGAATCAGAGTACCGCTATAAGTCTTTACGTTTAATGTATGTCGAAAACGGCAAAAATATTTGAGAATAAAGATAAAATGAGATACAAAGGTTTTGAAAATTTTCTAGACATAAAAAAAAAATAATTTTATAGAAAACTTTATATAGTTACTTCATTATTCAGTTTCAGGGTCTGGGGGGGGGGGGCTTCAGCCCCCTTAGCCCTCCCCCTCCCCGTGGTTGCGCCAATGGTCATGCACACCTTGAGTTCGAAATAAATTTTTGGAGAAAACTATGTGGCATACACAAAAAAATACAGTATTTATTGCTGTGAGGGTAGTTCATGTGCTGGAGTCATTTTTCTCAATTTCATGACATCAAATTTTGTGAAAGTTTCACTGGTTTTATGCTGGTACTGCCTCTTTTGGGAAATTCCATAACTAAATTTTTAAAAATGATTTTTTTTATGTTTTCTCATATTGCAACAGTACTAGTATTTCCCCTAGGTGTTTTCGAGAGGGTGCACGCCCTGCCCGTTTTTTTTATAGTTGTAAATGCACCCTGCTCATTTTTATGTAGCTGGAAATGTGTCCTGGTTATTTTGGGTTCACAAAAATTTGCTATTGCGAATTTTACCAAAAGGTTGCGGGAAAATATCACAAAATTCATCTATCGCTTGCGAGAAAATATCGCAAAATTCATCAATTGGTCGCGAGAAAATATCGCAAAATTTGTTACTTGGTTGCGGGAAAAAATTACGAAATTCGTCAGTCAGTTGTGGGAATAATCACGAAACTACTTAGTCAGTCATGGGAAAAAAATAGCGAAATTCATCCATTGATTGCATGAGAAAAAATTAGCAATTTTTCATCGCTAAATTTGCCAATCAATTGCTGCAAAAAATAGAGAAATTTGTATATCTGTCACAAAATAATGTTTATTTTTCTTAGAACACTGTATTGAAATTCGTAAAGTAGCATAGAGAAAGGAAAAATAACTAATTTGTGTTCCATAATTTTTTTTTTTTTTTTGAGATAGTAAAGATATTTATTAATAAATTATATTGTTTTAAATAAAAATGTTCCTGAAATAAATGGCTATTTTTTGGAGGGGGGGGGGGGCGCAGGTAGTGGATAAGCAGCATAGAAATGCATGAAAAAACTTCAACGTGCAAATTGATCTCAAGGAAATGTGTTTTTTGGAATAAAGATTTTTTAAAACAAATTTTTTGAGTAAAAAAAAAATTAAATATCAAAATCTGTACATTACTAAAATAAAAGGCAACTGAGCCATATTTGTAATGTTGTTTTGCATTTCATTTAAAATAAAATGTTACTTTTGTTTGATAAGCACAACTGATGATGCACTTTTGATATTAAAAAGTATTATAACGACATTTTCTCTATTCTAAAAAAAAGTAACCAGTGCTCATAGAGTAACCAAACTTAAACAAAATTGATTTTGTATGTTTTACTGTATAAAGCCAGAAGTCATATATATTTGGATTTATGTACCAATTAGAAAAAGTTTTAAAAGAATGTTATGCAGATTCAATGCAATTTATTTCTGTTTAGTTTAGAGCACCTCCTTGTGAGAAATGATTTAAGTAAATTTAAACAAATTTTATTTTGAATGTTTTTTAATATGAAATCTGCAGAATAAACATCTGTTGCATTCAGATTTATGTTTTGATAAAAATATTCATTTTTTTATGCATATGCATGTAGTTGTAGTGTGCCTTGATTAGAAATTGCATAGCTAAAATTTTAAAATGGATTATTTTTATGTTTTCTTATATGGCAACCATACTCCAAGTTAAAATTAGATCAGACAGTTTCAACTCAATGTTCTTTTATGCCAATAATGTCCCTTAGTGAGAGACAGAATAACCAAATTAAAATAAAATTGATTAGCTGTATTCAAGTTTTTTTTTTTTTTTTTTTAAGTTACACAGATTCAACACAGTTTATTTTTGTTTATCTGCTTGTGGGAAATAAGTTAACTAAATTTAAATAAAATTGGATTTGTGTATTTTTTTAATGAAATCTTCAGAATAAGCAGTCAAATGTATATTATATTAAAAAATTTTACATTTTTAACACTGAAAGTTTTTATACTGGTAGTACCCCTGGTGGGAAATTGCATAACTAAAATTTTAAAATAGGTTTTTATATGTTTTCTCGTAGGCAACAAGTTAAAACTAGTTTGGCATATCCAACTCAACCTTCTTTTACTCCGATCCAGTATTTAACAAGCTGCAGGAAAATCTGTTGAAAGCAACTTGGTATGACATTTTTTTGTATACGTTATTTTGTATGAAGGATTTTTTTCCATAACCTGATCTACTGCCAAGAATTGTCATCAAACATAAGTGATATTACAGGGTTCCTGCAGGTCAGGGAAAATCTGGAAAACAGGAAAAAGTCAGGGAATTTGAAAATTGAGGCAAAAAGTCAGGGAAATTCTTAAATATTTGAAGAAGTCAGGGAAAAGTCAGGGATCTTTTGATGTACTACTTTCCAATAAGATCTTGGTTATTGTCGTAAATGAAGAAATTTTAAATTAATTATTCCTCTGATCTATAATTTTTATATTAAATTTATGCAAACTATGCCACAATAGTATAATATGAAAAATAATTAAAAATCATAAATTCATGCAGCGCATACTTTTTGTAACATTTATATAGAATAAAAGAAGAGAACACAGCACCCCGTACACAAAAAAGGGCACTGTTCTTTCATAAATTAGTTCATTAGAATACACATTCATTCATATTCATAAAGTTTATTCAGATTCGTACAGTGATTTTTTTTATTTTCTGCGATTGTTAGAATTTTTTTGCATTCTTCACCGTTTTTTGGACATTGATAAAAGAAATTGAGTTTCAAACTTTTAACCTAATATAGCAATTTTTTTCTTCTGTGATTTTTTAATTTTTTAGCTTTTTGTGTTCCACAGTGATTTTTTTGACATTCCTAAAAGAACACAGTTTACAATATCTATTATAGTAAATTTTGTGCTATACCATTTTGAATTTGACCACTTTCACACTTTCAAATCTTCAATACATTGTCTTCTTATTTTGGAGATCTTATTCCAGTATTAGGCACTGTAAAATTAATGCCCATGTGACATTGTTTTCCAAAGAAATTGATATGCCTATTAGAGTAATGCATTTTTTGGAAATTAGCAACTATCTGTAACTGGGAAGTGACCATTGTGGACAGTTTTACAGCAATATATAAGCCAAATTTTTATTGAGGAAGATCGGGAAAATTTTTGTGAAAAGGTCAGGGAATTTTTTTACCAGAATTGTGTAGGAACCGTGTATTATGAATTGTAATTTTCCAACTGGGTGAAAAATGTCCAAGCCAGGATTTGAACCATGGACCTCTTGGTGGAAGCTGCAAATGCTCTGCCAACTGAGCTATCCTGGACGAATCTGGAGGACATAATTTACCCAGTGAACCTTATTGATCATAGCATCTGGTGTGATATCTGAATCAACTCAACAGAATAAATCGCAGGAAATGGAATTCCAGTGAATGCTGGATATGTAATTACACTTGATTAATTTAAACACAATTATTCTAATTGTTTGCCCAGTTGGAAAATTACAACTCATATGATTTATGTACCAATTAGAATAATTGTGTTAAAATTATCTAGTATAAGTGATATTGGCTATAAAATCCTTTAAAATGAATGTAAATACTATTTGAGTTTTAATCAAATCACTTTTGCACAGTATGTGAAAAACAAAAAAAGAATGACAAATTCAAGTATGATTATTTGCATTTAACACATACTATCTCTGCTTATTAAACACTAAATTCTGAGTTAAATATAGAAAATTAACTTCACTGAATAGTGATTTTGACCGAATTCAGAATATTCGGCACACAGGTAAAACTAGGCTGCTCAGCCAGGCGCCTGAGGAGCACCCGGCGCGTCTATGACAACCGAACCCAAGTCCTACGGGACTTTTAGCACACACAACAGGATTTGTCTCTCCGTATGCACTTCGACCGGCCAGAGGACCGCCACCTGTGAACCCTCCAGCCCTTCGATCTATGTGTCGACGACATAGGTCGCTGAGATATGCGGTGGAACCCATTATCAATGAGAACCACCACGAGATACTTGGAGACAGGCCGGCATCCCCCAACAGCTTCGGGGCTGGGCACCCAAAAGGGAGCCAGGCCCTAGGCCTTAAGTCGGGTTTTTCTGACCCGTACTTGCTTTACCATAACTCGAGGAATGTGGAAACCTACAAAGGTAACCACTGTTCCCTCTCATAATCAGCACCACAGGTAAACTGAATGCATTCAGCCAGCCAAATACTCCGATATTTCAAATTTTAAAGGTATTAAAAAGTTAAATTTTAAAATAATTTTACATAATAATTAACAGAGGTACTTCCATTTTTATGAACAAGATCTTTTTATAAATAAACACACATACAAAAAAATATATATATGCTTTGAGTTATTACTTAGGAAAGGGATAATCTTAAAACTTTTTTAATTAATAAAACTTTAACTTCATCACCTTATCTATGAATTAAATTAAATGATTAAAATTTTCTTATATTCTAAAACAAATGTTTTGAAATTGAAGAGAAATTTTGAAGGAAAATTTTACAGTCATATAGTGTTTATTTGTCAGGAAAGGACTAAAGTGAAAAATAAATTAAGTGCAACCTATTAAAATGGTGGCAATCCAGCAGAATAACTTTCCTGCTTCTTTTGATTTAACAAGGCAGTTTTTAAATGCATCAGAGAGCAATATCTGGAGTGAGCGATCATTTTCAAAGGTTGGCAACAGGCAAAATACGGGGTATTTCTAAAATCTTTGAACAAAATTTCCAGGATGATAATGTTGTCAAGACCAAAAAAAAATTGTACAGAAAACCAGTATCGCAATCCATTTATTCCATCAAAAATACAGAGTATTTCACTGCAAGCTGAAGCCAAATTTTCGTTCACAACTTTAACAATAATGAAAATATTTTAGCGAGATTCTCATCATATTAACTTACTTTGTATGAAATGATGAAATTATTGGAAGTGACTGAATTTTGGTCAGTGACATAGTATATATACCATCAGCTGCATTTTGACTAATAGAATGTGTAACTCAGTGGTGTTTAAATATTAACGGTGGCAATTTACAGCACTTCTCATCATGCCAACATATTTCACAGAAATTAAAGTAAGTCTATTGAAAATATCATTACAGTGTCTTCATTATTGTTAAAGTAACAAACAAAGATCAAAGTTCAACCTGGGGTGAGATGAGATACATTGTATTTTTGATTGAATAGGGGAATTACAATCCTAGTTTCCTGGACAAAAGTTGTGCGTTTTGATGCCCATTATCACCACCCTATTTGTGAAAAGCAAAAAACAGTTTATTACCAGACAGTATCCAGGAACTTTCATTTGTTCATCATTAATTTCTATGCAGGTCATCATTAATGGTTAATTTTCTTGTCACTCTGGAGACAACAAAATAAATAATGTAAAAACAATCTCTTTTGTTTAAATATTAGTTGATCTGCATGCTGTTGTGCTAGCCTATGGTAGAAATACCTAAATATACCTATAGTAAGTGTTGAATGATTTTATATTTTTAAATGGAAATCTTTTTGAACAAACCCATTCTTGGAAGCCCCACTGCCTTCAGCTGCATACACTCTCAAATTAGTCTAATTTTATATTTTTAAATTAAATTCTATCCAAATGAACCTAGACTTGAAAACCCCACTGCCTTCGGCAGTTTACACCAGGTGTGCCATGTACGTTCTGGTCTGTTTTAATTTTATATTTTGAAGTGGAAATCTTTACAAATGAAACTGATGTTAGGGTCCCCACTGCCTTTAGCAGTGTAGGATAGAATGTTGCCACCTTAAGGGAAATTACATTTTTTCACCTCTAAAAAAATGTTTATTTTTGAGCAGTAAAAATTCTAAAGCTGAATCATGATTGGTATCTGTATAAATTTAACCATAATTATAACTGTAACATAAGCATGTGTAATTTTTTTTCAACCTCTGCACAGTGGCAGGATTACCCAGGATACTGGAGTAATTATGCCACTGCATCGGGGTAAAACTGGCACCACTGAGGGCAAGACAACCGCCATATCCATATTCTGAGAAACTTTTAATTAACACAACCAGGATGAGTCCTGTGTGCTCTACAGGCGACTGTATTGGAGTAAACCATATTTTCCACAAAGAATTATACACCAACCACTCAATGTCCTTTGAACGAATGTCAAATGTATCATTATCTTCGTTGTCATCACAAATATTTTGTTCGTCGGTAGCATCATCAGAAGACAGTGAAGTCTCAAAACTTATTTGACACTTGCACATTGCTTCTTCTTAGCTGCACTAGCACTTTTTTCTTTTTTGGCATCACTCTATCCTTTTTTATAACTGTTTTTGGTCTTTTTGATGGATTCATGCCTAAAAAGCAGCTTTTAGCTCTGCTCATTTATTTTTCTAATTCTTTTCCTCCCTTTTAGCGGCTGATTTTTCTAACTCTTTCTTCATCAGAGTTTCCGTTATTATTGTAAAGTGGCTATTTTTTTGCATTTTGTTCGACTTTAGCAGTGACATGCTCTGGGATTGGGGAAAACTTCTCCAAAGCTTAGGAAAAGTTTCTTTAGACGTCCTATTTGGCGTTTAACAATTCTCAATGAGCAAAGGGTTCCAGGTAAGCCATCATCATTGTTAATGGCCATTTCTGTAATCTTATTACGTTGCAGATTTTGTTTAGAACTACTGAGATGACGTCATCTGATTGGTCTTGAAGCACAACATCCGTGTCTGCTTGGTCTGGGAGTTCAGCATTCACGTCATCTAGATCATCAATGATTACTGCCTGTAGTGTTTGAATTGAAAAAAACTCTTACTCCACAAAAGTATCCCTATTTACTGGAAATATTAAAGTGCTGCGAAAGCTCAATACTCCTTTTTGAATTGTAGCAATAGAACTGTAGGCTTCATTAAATATGGAGGCCACATCGTAAGGAGTAATCTTTTTGTATGCACTGGCCCTCATAAACATGTCACACTCTTTATTAAAAGCCCCTTTCAGAAGCCCATAAAAAGACACATCTAGAGGTTGTGTTTTATGGGATGTATGAGGAGGCAGTGACAGCATGTTTATGTGATTTGTGCGACAAAGTTCATAGCTTGCTTTAAAAAAAGGGTCTCCCGTGGTTATCAAGGATGAATAAAACTGGGTCTTCTAGTGATGGTTTTGTAATACTCTTAAAAGGATTGAGCCAGTCGAGGAAAAGATCTTCATTACTCTATCCATTATGTGAACACCTGTACAGTGAACCAGCTGTCCCGCCTCGCTCAAGCAATGGTGACACCCTGTGTCTTTGATAAATAAACATCGGTGGATCATATGAGCCAGAGACATTCATACAACACACTACCAGGGCCGAAACTAAGAGGGAGCAGAGGGGGCACGTGCCCCAGGCACCAGCAGAACTGAAGGTGGAGGGGGCGCCAAATGCAGGTTTTGTTTGTTGTTTGATATAGAAATGTATATATATATGAAATTTGTATAAAAAGTCTCGCAGCCGGAAAATGCAAAAGAAAAATGAACCAAATGCATTAAAATAGATAAAAAGATTCGTCTACAATACAAGATAGCAAATGAATAAAAAACGAACTGTTCTCTTAGGCTATTTTCTTTCTCCCATTCCAAATGTATCATGTCTATGTCGTCTATCATTTAAATCTCTTCCTGTGGTTTAGGAGATTCACTAATCACACTTGAATCACATTTTTCAAGGTCAGTCCCTACTCGTGTCTGTATATGACACAGTTCAACGTAGTCTGGACAAAGAACTCTAGCGTAAAGAAGGGAAAGCTTCGTAGACGTAATGTAAATCCACGCTGGCCAGTGAAACAGTGCATGGTGTAAAGCGGTAGAAGTTGCATACAGGAGCGAAAGATACAACAGAGTGCACTTGGCGCGATAATCAGGCGAAAAACGCATGTGAAGGGCGATTTTCTGTTATGTGTTTTGAGCTTTTTTTCCCCTTACACTGTTTTTTATTTATTAGATTTATTCTTCATACATAAATAGAAAGTTTCTTTTGTAAAAGTATGTTAAAAAATTGTTGGCAGTCAAGTAGAAAGTATCATTATTCTTTTTAATATTTATAATGCTTCCCACTATGTATATTTATTAGTATATTGAATGAATTCCGGACAAAAAACTTTATTTCTGTTAAAAATACGTTGTTTTAATGTGCTTTCTCTGTTAAATTTCAACAGAAAATAATCAAATAAACAATGATAAAAGGTCTTTGGTCTGGATACGGTACTGCACTGTCCAGCATGGATAATTGGCAAACGATTCCCTCACTTTGATTTTCTATTAGATAAAAATATTCCATGAAGGCTGTTCTATTTTTTCCCTTTTCTCCCAGTGTGGAGCTTTCTTCTTTTTCCATTTTGTCATGGGCGAGTTTGACTGCCCTGGACAATAAACACAAATTGGAGGATGAATGCCCAAAGTAAAATTCTCAGTAAAATCTTTTTCTTTTAAGTATAGCCTTTGTAGAGTAAAAAATCTCGTACAGTGCGCCATGGCTAGTAAAGCCGGAGCCGCCCCTGGCTTTATCTTCCAAAAACTTCTTTACTCGTCTTTTTGCGAAAGTTTTCTAAGCATTTTGCCGGCCTGTTAATTTTGCTGAAATTACTTTTTTATCCAGATCGAATCTAGTATTATTAGAGGGGGCGAGGTTGGGCGACTGCCTTGGATACTAAAAACAAATAATATTTGAAAGAATAATTTTAAAAATACGCAAAATAAAACTCTTTGTTAAAACTTTTTTCGAAAAAAAAATGTTATTTGTAGGGGTGCAGGGAGAAAACCATACCCAAGTTTCCATGACTAATAAAACCGCAGCTGCCCCTGCCTTTATCCTCCCAAATTATTTTCTCGTCCTTTGGCTATTTCCACATAAATGAAAAATGCCGCCATACCATTTGTTACAATTACTTTTTTACATACAGATCCGGGTTTAACCCTTTCTGGGGCAAGCACTTGTGCTCCTGTAACGTTGAATTCCCACCGGAATTTAGGAAAGAAATTAGTTCAAAATAAGAATAAGCAATTTTTCAACTTTTTCTCGTCAAAGTTAAAAAAGTAAAATTTAATTAAAAGTTTCTGGTTTGAATCGGATTAAAATTAGGTGGTATGTAATATATACCACCGCCTCTCAAAGGGTTAAAGGGCACGAAGTTGGCTATTGCTAATGACACTAAAAACTAAGGGGACGAAATATATGCAAGATAAAATAATAACCTCTCCTCCCCTTTTTTCTTTCTTAAGAATATAGCATTTGTAGAGACGCAGAAAAGAACCTCGCACAGGATAATAAAGTCGTCTCTGCCTTTATCTTTGCAAAAAAAAAAAAAAATATATATATATACCGAATATATATATATATATATACCGAATATATATATATATATATTCGTCTTTTACCCATTCTTACGTGTTTTGCCGCCCCATTCTTTTGCTGTAATTATTTTTTTAGATCCAGATGTAAATTTCCGGGACAAATACATCGTGTTCCCCTGTAATAGTCAAGCTGAATTTCTTTTTGTTTTTAATCTTATCCTGCTCTAAAACTGCAAAATATCGATTATAATTAGTAACAAAGTCAAATGCATTCTAAATATCAGCTTTATGTAAACAGCATACCAAGTATGGGGCACCCCTAAATCAGGGGCCCCAGTGTCACGATCCAGATTTAGATTTATCAGATCTGATTTAATTAGACTCTGAATCTGTGTAATTAAATCGTCATAAAAGTCTCTAACAGTAACAGGGTTCCTTTCAGCTCAGATCCAAGTTAGTTTCACCCCAACCTTCCACAGTTCTGATAATTGCTAATAGAAAAGAAGACAAGGAAAAACATTTAAACATAACTAAAACATTTCTGGGAATAGAAAATGGTATAAAAAATATTCTATTTAAATTACATGAAAATTATGCAGTAATACTAATTAAAAAAAAGTGCTAAGAAAATCCTTTGATCAAAAAATAATTTTTCTCGTTGAACTCAAAAGAGGATTTTGGGGCCCTTTGGATGCGGGGCCCCTCGCGATTGAGACCATCGCGACCCCTTAAATTCCGCCCCTGAGAATATCAATAATTATACTTCCTAAGATGAAAACCTGTATAAAGCGGAATAGTTTTCGATTCCTTTCGATTCCATTTTCAATGAATCAGTATTTGACAAAGCTGATTACTTAGTTCAGTATTACAGATTATCTGATTATATACTTTAAATTTTAGAAACTTAGAAAAAATTCACTTTGGAAATTTTCTTTTCGGATGAGGGGGGAGGGGGGTGCGCCAAAATCCCTGTCTGCCCCGGGCGCCAAAAAGGCTAGTTTCGGCACTGCACACCACAGTAATATTGCATCCTTTTTCCCAACTGGTAACCCATCCTACTTGTTTTTTTTTTCCCTTAATGGCAAGAATTTGTACAGGTTTTTGCACACTGGATATTCCAGTTTCATCCATATTATAAATTAAAGTTGGTTCGAACTTATATTTGCCCACTGGTGTTTCTAAATTGGTAAAAAAAAAGCTGGACTACTACTTTGTTAAAACCAACTACTCTGACGATGTTTGTTGCAAAAGTTTTCTGCAGTGATATTTGGAGATTTCTCTTTCTAAATCCTGAAATCCAGTCTTTAACAGCCTTTCAAATTGTACTATTGAAATTGTGCTTTATGTTCAACTCTTCTGTTACTTCAAAAGCAAGACATCTCAAATCTGTAATTGTAAAAGCTAAACCAAACTTGTTCATCACATTGCATCAAAATGTCAGAGAATACATGTATCTTATGGGTAATATTATCTTAAATACCTAATGTTGCAATAAAAAGTACTTATTTCTGCTCATTTGAAGCTTGAAAATAAGAAGCAGTTGAAATTGAATTTTTCATTAGAACAAACAAACAACGTGTAGTAAAGCCACTCTCACTCTAGGCACTGTTTCTATTTGGCTGCTAGAGTGCATGCACAGCTCAAACTACCATTGTTTTTTAAACTAGGTATTTAAGCTATTATAATATTGTTTAATCATTTGCCAAATATTATGGGTAGTTCAGAATTGTTACAGTTGGCATTGCACTATTATATTTTACCACATTTTCGACTTCAACTTGATCTGGATAAAGTTAATAACCACTTTACAAAAAAAAAAAAAAAAAAAAAAAAAAGTAAATTATTTTGAATGATTTTTGTTTTTGAGCAAATTAAACAGGCATACATTTTTTCCATATACTTTATAAAATAGATAATAGTCAAGACCAGGTTTAAGCATATGCTACATGAGCCTAATTCTAGAACAAATATTGATAAAGGTGATCTCTCATATATTTTAAAAATTAGAAAAAGTATTCATTAATGATGAAAGTGTCACACTTTCAGAATGTTGCAATGGCAAGGCTTTCGTAAATATCATTGATAATTATTAATTTCTGTGCCTAAGGTGTTTATAATGCTAATGTTTTTATTTTAATGAAATCCGTCAAGCTACTTTAGCTGTTGTGCAATCTTTGAAGTTTTTTTTCCCTTTTTGTCTGACCTGTGTTAACTGATGCACTCTGAAATTTCAAACAAATATAAATAAAAATGATCTTTGATATAATTTAGTTTTATATAATTAAGATAATCAGACAGCTTTTAGAAAGATAAAGCTTAATCTTTGTCAAAAAGTAAAGTACAATATAAAGTTTAGAAAAAAATGCTTTCAAATTTCAGTTGAATCAAATTGTAAAACAGTAATTTGCAACAGTAAGGAAATCTAAGCAGGAATATATTAAGTATAGGAATAGTTACTTGCCTATTTTTGAATTTCAAATAAACATATTAAGGTTTTAAATCAAAATATATTATTTTTATACTTCAAAACAAATTTTTCTGAAACTTTTCTCATAAACAAGAGGGTGCACTCATTTTTCTTGCTCCATGATGATAAATATGTAGTTCTGCTACTGTGTTTTACATTATCTTTGAAAGGTATGATGTATACGTCCGATATTTCATTATCAGGAATTTAGTCTTATTTTTTTCTGTACCAGTTCTTTTAATTTAGCTGTTGGTTTTGCGGTTAAATTAATATTATACTTTCTTAAATCATACCTAATCTTTTCATATAACTGTGGAACATAATTAAAGATTCAAAATTTGAATTCATCTTTAACATCACTTCTAATTGATCTCTTATGCTCAATTAAAAATTAACTTACTAAAATATTGGGGTGGGAAACAATTTTCTCCACCAGGTGTGCTTTTCTATCTCTGGTTCTATGGGCTGGGCTGGATCATAAAGGGGTATGGCTCTTTCGACTCAACTTACGTTAATATATGGGAGTGTGTATGGCACGCCCAGTGTTTGCTGTCTAAGGTAGTGGGGCCCTGTTAATTCATATTGTAGGTAATTTTTAGTGTAGGTTTCAAAGCTCTCTTAATATAAAATCTATAAGCTACGGATTTATACTTAAAAGGGACATTACTATTATAAGAGATTCTATTGTTTGATGTACATGGTTTTCTATATGAGGGTTGCTATTTATATTTCTGGCCTTGGCAACAGCGAGTGTTATTAGGTGACCGCAGACGATTTCAATTGAAACTTTAATATTTTTAACAATAAATTCTTCAGAACAATTTGTCATTTTAGCTTGATTTGTGTTATTTACAGTAAATTGAAAAATTCATCTTATGCAAAAAATGGAATTGACTCGTGAACATTTTTGTGTGATTATTTTTCATAACTTTCGATGTGGATTATCAAGATGAGTGCTTCCATGAACTTAATTCTTTATACAGCGATAAAGCACCATCCTACAGCACTGTAAAAAACTGGTATAACAAGTTCAATCGTGGTCGATATTCGCTCCAGGGCGCTATCCGTGAAGGTTGTCCAAAATCTGTTGTTGTGCCAGAAAATATTGATGCTGTGCGTGAACTGATAAAGCAAGATCATCATGTGACATACCGTGAGATTAATGGATCTTTGAACAGTAGTATGACAAGCAGTGGCGTAGCTACGTTTTTTGGCTCCCGGGGCAGAAATAAATGCTGAGCCCTCCTCCACCCCCCCCCCCTCCCCCCGGACATTATTTTTCCTCAAGACGAAAAAAAAATTCTTTCCGGCTTTTACCAGGAGGAAAAAGTAGCTTCCCTCTTCTTGCTTTTAAGAATTAAGCTAATTTTACTCAACCACACGAAGCTAAAATGCGTGGAACCCGATTATGGAAAATCCCTAGTTTTGGTCAATTCTGAATGGGAAATTTCGAAAAACTAGTCAGCTATCGCTAAGTTGGCTTCACTTATGGCAACTTCTTTTTATCGCCAGGATATATATCGCCAGGCAAATATCGCCGAACTTGGCGAGAATTTGATGTTAGCATATATGACTAGTAGGTAATTTTTTAGATAGATTTAAGAGTATGAGAGAAGCAAAAATGATTACAACAATGCAAGCAAATTTGCGAGAAACCACGATTGCTAAAACTCATAAATTAAACCAGATTACGGAAGAAAGATCTGTTGTTTGATTTAATTTACAAGGTGCCTATACTCTTCGGAATTTCCAAGGAGTTTTTATTTATTGTCAAAATATGTGAGATAATTTCGTTTAAAAGCCTTCTTTAATTTGGCGCCCCTTGGCAGAGGCGCCCGGGGCGACCGCCCCCCTTGCCCCTCCTTAGCTACGCTACTGATGACAAGTATCAATAAGATATTACATGAACATTTGGGAGTAAAAAAAATTGTTCACGTTGGATTCCGCATAATCTGACAAATGCTCAAAAGAATGCTTGTGTCGATTGGTGCAAGGAAATGTTGAAAAAATACGTTCAAGGTTCATCAAAGGCTGTATATAACATCTACACAGGTGACGAAACATGGATTTATGCATATCTGCCGGAAACAAAACAGCAATCGACTGTATGGGTCTTCCAAGATTAGCCAAATCCAACAAAAATTGTTCGAGGAAGAAGCACATTGAAGTAAATGGTTGCCTGTTTCTTTGGCATTACCGGTCATGTGGCGTTAGAGCAATGCAGGACAGTCAATTCGGAATGGTATATGACCATTTGTTTGCCAGAAGTCTTTGGAGAAATTCGAAAAAAGCAGAAGAACAAGCAAATAAGAGACAATGAGAGCTCTCACACATCGGCTCAAACAAAGGAATTTCTGAAAGGCCTAAACATCGAATTGATGGGTCATCCACCGTACTGTCCTGATTTGGGACCCAATGAATTTTTTAAATTCCCACACATCAAAAATAAATTACATAGACAACGATTTTTGACACCCAAGGAAGCGGTTGATGCATTCAAAAGCATGTTTTGGAGTTACCTCCATAGGAGTGGAAACAGTGCTTCGAAAATTGGTTCAAACGCATATAAAAGTGTATTGATCTTCATAGAGAAAACTTTGAAAAAAAAAATAAATCCAATATCGATCATAAATATTTGTTTTTTCATTACTGGGCCAGAAATATAAATAGCAACCCTTGTACTATGATGTTTTAAAGTTTTTAGAACCTATTTGTAAATTTTAGCACCTTTTTAGTAAAATGAAATCATTTGTTTATTTGATTTTGTACAGTTTGATGTTAATATAGTTTCAAGGTGAATGCAACGTTCAGAAAATATAGTTAATCTATTTGTTTTATTTGAGATATATATTTAAATGCTCTAAAAGAGAATCAAACTCATTATCTTGAACCTAACAAGAAAATAGAAGGAAAAATTAAGATGAGGTTCGCTTGAGACATTGTTTCATAAAAAAGTCCTTTCAGCCTGTACCGAGAGAAAAAGGTGATTCGTCAATACTGAATTTGAATAACAAATTCGCCAAATTTGTCCAACTATAGCCAAGTTGGCTTCATTTATGGAGACTTATTTTAGTAGCCAAATTTCTGGATATTTTGCCAATAACTGTCCAAGCTTGGTGATAATTTGACGTTGATGGATATGAATAAAGTTTTATGCGTATGATTGGGACAATGATTACAACAATGAAAGATAATAATTCGCGAGAAATCACGGTCACTAAAACCCATAAATTTAATCCCTGATTTTTTGTAATCTGCTGTCTTGTTTGAAAATGTCAGCCATACTAGAATTTCAAACTGCTATATCTCAGCCATTTTTTAAGATAGAGGCAAAAGAAAAAAAAATGCTCCGGAATCTTGTATCAAGACCTAACACTTAAACAAAAAATAAATTTTAATTTCTAATTTTTTTGTATATTTTTTCAATTTTAAATCTTTTAGTGATTTTGGCCATTTTGAAACAAGATGGCCAACGAACTTGGTCGAGATATTGGTAAGCTTAATGTACACACTTAGTTTCATCCAAATCGGTTTCAAAATACGAGTGCTATCATATGACAGACATATGTTATGGTCAATATGATTAATCCGGTCATTATTAATAATAACTGGCCATTATGTCCGGTCATTATTACTAATAACTGGTCAATATTAATAATAACCGGATTACTCATATTGACCGTAACATATATATATAAATCAACATTTGAATTGAAGGTGGTTTTGAGGTCTGGGGTCATGATCAGTGAAAATATACTGAAATTTTCCAGAATTGCTTTCCTCAGAATGGCTGCAATAGGTAGCTTTTTACTTTTTGTTATTGAAAGCTACCTAAAATGCCTGAAAATATATAATTTTATTAATTTTTAATTTAGTCATTTAAGTAATGTGTATTATTATATCATATCTTACAAAAAAAACAAAAGACCATTTTATTAAGTCTGATAAGTCTGATGGCTGTTTAAATCATTTAGTGCATGCCAACTTTTTGTAAAAGCTACTGTGCATTTTAAGACCAATATTCATTAGTCTAAAAGCTGGTAAATAGTGTTTTTCTGCTTATTTTACTGTTTCTTTCTTTGAAAACCTGGCAATTTTGGAAGAGACGTGTCAAGTGATAATACACAATGCTACTTGAAAGAAGGTGTAAAAACTCAACTGCTAAATGCCAAATCATTCCAGAAATTCCTTAAGAAAAGCTTTTTTTTTTTTTAAATAAAAAATCATAATTGCTCATTTAGTGTTCTGAGAGATAAATCAGACATCCCAGATAACTAATATTTCAAAGAAAATGTCTTGAATAGCCATGGAAAAATATATTATATTCATGAAACTACACCAAATGTTTATTTATTAATAATCAAAAGATTCTTGATAAGATTTTCAAGGTATCTATGTTTCTCTGTGTAAAGCAATTTATTATGTGAACATAAGACATAGTTGTTACTAATAATGTTTAAATTACAAATAACTTCAATTTTCTACATAACTGACTGCAATCATTTAATTTTATTTATTTTCAAAGGAAGTTATCTTACTTATATAATATCCAACAATGTTTATTTTTATGAACAAATATGCATCTATATGTAATAGAAAATGGTATTTAAAAGAAAACAAAAAAACTGGTTTAAACCAAAAAAACTGTTTTTATTTATTTATTTAAAACCCTGTTTTTTGCCAACCCTGCCTTTCAGTATCACAAAAATCATAATTTAGAATGTTTTCTTCTCCTGCACCCTTTTAAATTTAAAAAAAACTTATGTATGTGCATTTGCATCTTATGTCCAACCAAGTCAAATTTCAAGTTTCTATCCTTAACAATTCCATAGAAATCGCAATTTAGAAGTTTTTAGAACACTTTATTTTCATTTCACCTTTTTAATTCTGGGGTGTGTTTGGTCCATGTCACATCAACACAGCTAAAAACCCGACCACCTCAGAATTTTATGATATTAAGCTCAGGGCTTGACAAATACGGTCGCCAGGTCGACACTGGTGACCAAGTTATTTATTCTAATGGGGTTTTTGTTGTTGTTTCTTTTTTGTACAAAAATTGACCTAAGCTTTCTTGAAATGAGTACAAATGCCTCCCCCCCCCTTCTCAATATTAAAAAATAAACTTTGTACCTATATTCACACAAAAAATATTTTTAACTTTTATTTTTAATTTGGCAAAAATAAGTTCATCAAATGTAAATTTTAAAATAATCAAATCAGAATTATTTGAGACTTCGATAGAAAAATAGGCGAAAACTTGTTTTCCTGTTTCACTATTTCGTCGACACGCTCCTCAGCAGATATAGATTTTGTAGCATTCAACTATCCGGACCTTTGAAGCATTCGGCAATCAGCATTTTCCGAACATGCCGGTTAAATCACTACTTACATTATTATTATTATTTTTTTTTTTTTGAAAGATGTATGATTTTGATAAATTTCATTAGAAAACTTAGTTTATATTATCTTTCTAAACTATGTAACTAATAATTCTAAACAATGCCTGTTATTATTTTTCCTAAATTAATTCATAAAAACTTTTGTGCTTTTTTTAAATTAATGACGAGAAAGGAGAAGGTGGTAAATATTTTTTACTGCTAGAATTACTACTAGAATTTTTTTCTGGCTACCAGATTTTATCAAATTTGTAAAGCCCTGGTTAAGATCATAGAGAAATGAATAAATACTCCATGATAAGTCTCTATCTTTCTTGATTTTGGAGATAATTAACTTCAAAGATTAGCAAAAATTGTATATTTTTACATTTCTTGCATTACAAATTTAGCATATTTGGTTCCCTAATTGTCACAAAGACTTACTTTTGTTGTTGTTACAAAGTGTATAAATTGGGCTCTCATATGATATGTAACATGTACATATTTTTGGATTTTTTAATTTTCAAGGTCAAACATTTTGATCTTTGACATCTCAAAATGGGACATTTTAACTTTTTTGAAAAAATATATGTTATTATTATACTAAATTTTCTATAATATCTGAAAGTTTCATTTTGGGTCAATCATGGGATGCTCAGTTATAAATTAAAATGCAAACTGATTGTCCTAATTTCAACACCAAAATCGCTTATTTAGGTGATTTACCTACATACCATATCTTTACACACACACACCCTTCTTTCTCTCTCTATATCTAAGACTGGCAATCTTTTTTATTGTAAAGTTCACAAACATATTTTTTTTTCTTGGGGAGGGGGGGGGGGGGTAAGATGAGGCTGGGGCTGTCATCTCTACTGTATTTTAAGTAGAATAAATAATTTTATGCATAACTAAAGAAAAAGCAGTGCTAGCAGTATGAACTATTTCTTAATACAATTTGCCTCTTATGTTAGTACCATTGTCGAATTCAGACATCCCCACCTCCTCCCAAGACAGTGAAATTTTTAAACTCCTAAAGGAAGAAAGTCTGTGGAGTTCCACAATATATCAAAAGCATTTGAACGATTATATATATACTTAAAACACAAGGCTTTTTTTTAGTCACCTGCCCTGTGAACCAGTTTTAATAATCACTGAATTTCAACGGTATCCAACCATATATTTTTATTATTTTATATACAAAAATCAAATTTCATTATTCACCACTGTCAGGGCTGCAGAGTCGGAGTCGGGCTATTTTGGGGCAAAAGAGTTGGAGTCGGAGTCACTAAAACACAGGCCGACTCCAACTCCAACTTGTTTTTTAGACAGTTTTTAAGTGAAATTAAACCAATTCTATGTAATTTTAAATTTATGAACTGAATTATTATTTTTATATTTAGACTATATACAAGGAAACTCAGGTTAAACAGGCCTAATATACTGTCCAGTGTACAGCATATTTGAAAACTGTTTTGAATTGAAATCTCTAGTTTATATTGAGTGTATAGTCCTTTCTCTAGGTTTTTTTGGGGGTTTGCAAAACCCGAGGTAATGCGAAAATTTGAAATTTTTCCCTTTTTTTTCTTGTTTTCCTCAGATTTTTCAGGTCTGTGGGACCAGGAGTAATACTGAAATTGTAAATTTTCTCCCTTTTTTTTTTTCGTGTGCATACCCCCCCCCCCCCCTAAAAAAAAAAGTGAAATTGTAATTTTTTTTTCCTTGAGTCTGCAGTACTCAAAATAATGATGAAATAGTGAAATTTCTGTCATCTTTCTCCTTTTGATATTCAGGTCTTGCAGACCCGAAATAAAGCCAAAATTAATGCAGGAAATATAAAATTTTCATCTTTATTTTTCTTGCATTCTCACAGAATTTTTCGGGTTCTGGAGACGCCAAATGATGCTTAAATTGTAAAATTTTTGTCTCCTATTTTTTGGATCTGCAGGAATAGATATAAAACCAAAATTAAACATCCTTTCACCCATATTTTGGTATAATATATGTTTGATTTGGGATAAAGTATTTTGGTTATCGTCTTAAAATGATGTACCAACATATTATATGTTGTTTGGATTCATCTGATAGATCTAGGTGTGTGTTGTTCAAAGTAAATTTTGGAGATTTATTAGATTTCAACTGTTGTTTCTATCTAATAGCTTCAAGTTTAACTTTTCGATTGCAATTTACATGCATATAAATATTTTACATGGAGTTTTTGCAGAGTTTTGACATAATTAAATTTGCCACATATAAAATTTAATGCATATTGTGTTTTTGTGTGAGTGCATGTGCATAGAGTATCTGGGAGGAGGAGGGGGGGGGATCAAAATATTTTCAGTCTTGACCAGAGCCAATTAATGTAGGGGCAAAGTTTCACAGGCATTTTATAAGAATATTTTTGCCTTATTTAAAAAAAAAAAAAAATCTGCATTTAAAAAAAGGTGAAACTTTTTATACTAAAATACTGTCAGAAGTTTGCCACTGCAGTAAATGAGTACTAGTTTTGACTACCTATCACAGCCTACACCCATAATTCATCCAAAAAAAAAATGAAACGTGAAAAAAAAAAACTATTGGTTGATATGTACATTATATGCTTCAAGGTCAAACAGGAATGTAACAGCAGGTTGCAGTGTTGCCAGTTGAGTTTTTTTTTTTTTTAATTCAGATTGCTTGATTACTGCCACTTTTTTTTAAATAGTAATATTTCCTTTATTTAATGACATTTAATAAAGCGACTTTTACTGTTTCAAAACAAATGACAGCAATGAAACAATCTGAATAATAAGAATCAACAGGCAAAACTAGTACTTTAACTATCCCGCAGTCGAAGTCGGTTCCTTTAAAATTTCAAGAGTCGGAGTCGGTCATTTTTCCCACCGACTCCGCAGCCCTGATCACTGTAAAGCAACTGAGTAAGTTGTCGTCAGAAACACTGGTTACAGACTCACAGAAGTCACAGAGTTACAGAAGTCACAAGCTCAGCAGCAAGAGTTCTGTTTTATACTAGGCCAAGCTTGCACTTAGTAGTGATTCAACCACTTGGAACTTAGCATGCCAGAACAGAACTAATAAGAATATTGTATGTTAAAGAAGTTATTTATTTTATAGTTTATGTAGTAGTATATAAACCATGTTAAATTAAATTCAGCTGGAATTTTTACTGCCTCTAGAAAGAAAATTGTCAAAAAAAATTATAAAAATGGATTTTATTTAAGATTTAAAAAAAAAGAAAATAAAACTAATGGGGTCTCTTTATACTGTAATATTATTAAATGAATCTTTAACTATTGATAATTACAAAATTATAAGACAGCTAAAAAATCAAAACAACTTTTTATTTTGAATTTTTTAACTGGCTCTAAGTTTTTACCCTGTAACTTCAGGCATCTAGTTTCAAAATTTTTAATTATGCCATGATACTATTAAGTATCCCAAATTTCATTGAAGCATTAAGAGGTTAGGTTGTCTTTGTTGATTTTTATGTGGAATGATTCAGTAGTTTGTTTATTAAAATACATAGATTTACTTGCTCCATAGTTGCAAAAACCTTCCTACACCCCCCCCCCCCCCTTTCATAAAAAAGAAAAAGAAAATTTTATTTTCTGAACCTGACAATGAAAAGATTTTTTTAAATTAATACATACATGTACACATAAGTGATAGAGATGAGTATACAATGCGTCTTAAAAGATCTAGCTGGATAAACATAGCAACATGGCCCCCACGGCTGGTGTTTGAAATAACATGTGTGGTATTAAGGCTTACCATGAGAATACAATATAGAGTGTTTTTAGCCCCTGACCTTGAACTGTCATTGAGATAATCGGGAAGTATGTGTAGGCGCCACTATTTTTCAAATACGTTTTTCTCAAAAAGCATAAAGGTTAAAAAAAAAACGAAACCAATGCCAATTATTGAGTTGAAAAATATATTATTATTCATATTATATATTTTTTTCACATTTTTACAGAATTTTTAACATGGAAAAAATCAAAAATATTTTTATAAAAAATTATTAATATAGTAATATTATATTTACACCAACTGAAAAATTACACAATAATGCTCAAGGTATGTACTTTAATCAAAATAAGTTTCATCAAATTCGAAGATGCGCTTTTTGAGTTATATCAAAAATAACGCTGACAGCTTGTTAGAATATTTTTATCTTTTCCTATTTGTATTTTCAGAAATTCGCTGCTATCAATTGATTGGTCAATTTGTGACATTTCTATTGGGCAGGATGCGCAGTACACCAAAATAAGATAAAGTTTCCATGCACACCACTTCCCTATAGGCTTGTTTAGTGTTTGTAAACATTCTGCAACTTTTTCATCATTTTGGCCAATGGACTTTACCCATATTACGTCATCTGTAGATTTTTTTTAGAAAAACACCAATAGGTGTGAAGAACATTTTAGTACAGCTTTCCTTTCGTCCAATCAATAGTCTTTTTCGGAGATCATATACCCGCAGAGGCATGGCTATTGCCACTCGTGGGTAAAGTCCATATCTGCGATAAAATTATCATCACTAGACTCGGAGGGCATTGGCTTCAGAATAATGAATACAATTTCATCTGTGTTACTGTTGTCTGTGATAGAAATTGTTTAAGTGGACTCACCAGTTTCAAGAAATCTGATATCAACTTCACTATCATCACCTTCAACCAGAGTAAACATTTCTGGATCTGAATCTTTTGTGTTATATAGAAGCAGTCAGCACTTTTCACCAATCAAAATTGTATTTTTAGTGTGGACACTATAGTCTTGCTTCTTTTCCAGATTTGATCATTTATATTGTACCACGCACTCTGTGAATGAATTTTTTACAATTTTTGTATAGCACAACCATTATTATGATATATATTTTTTAATTACTTAATATTACATGGGGTTGAGTGCGATGTGATAACGTGTCCGCAAAAATAAAACAAACAACATGTGACAACACTAATTTTAATCAGACTTGAAATATGTGCATGTGATATATCATATGAAAGCCCAATTCATACACTTTCTAACAACACCGAAAGTAAATCCCTGTGAGAATTAGGGAACCAAATTTGTAATGCAAGAGATGCAAAAATTTATGATCTTTGAAGTTAATTATCTCTAAAACAAAGAGAGCGATAGACTTATCATGGAGTATTTATTCATTTCTCTATGATCTTAACAACTGAGCTTAATGTCATAAATTCTGAGGTGGTCAGGTAGAAAATGTCACTTTTTTATGTTGATTTGACATGGAATGACCCTTTCAATTTTTTTTAGAAACTGCTCTTAGAGAATATTTACATCTTATAAGTAACTATCATGCCAAATTTCAAGTTTTTAGCTCCTTCAATAGGGCACGGTTACAAATAAACTGTCATTTTCACTGTTTGGGTGGCAGAAACTTCGTTGTTCTTCGTTTGTTAGCATTGAAATCCATAGCAATTTTCTCAATATAATGTCTTTTTTATCCAACCATGATTATTTTCATTAAAGTACAGTCTTGTCTGACTATGTTACATCTTTATCTGATGCTTCCCTCCCCCCTTTGCCCCCCAGCCTGTAAAATAATTTAAAGTCTTTAATTATTTTTATTTCCATAGAATAAAAATTCTGCCCTATTTGTTGCATTCTATTGTTAATAAATCAATAATCAATCATGTACATTACCCCCCTCTCGCCAAAATTTATGCTTCCCCCTTTTGCGCCCCCCCCCCCGCCATCGCACGGAGTTTCATATCTTCAAAGTTATTTAATTAAAAAATTCTGCTCTATTTGATTCTCAGTAATAACAATAAATAAATAATAATCTAAATTAACCCCATCTCCAACCTCCCAAATTTACACTCCCCCCCCCCCTTGACCCCAGCATATAAAGAAAGGAAGTTCAAATTACTTTTAAATCTTTGATTTGATATACAATTATTTTGTCACATTTGTTGCTCTCCAGTGACAATAAATAATATATCATATAAATTATCACCATACCCCACAAGATTTTTGCTTCACACTTGCCCCCCCCCCCCCCTCCAGTATGCAGATTTTCAAATCTTTAAAACTTTTTATTTAAAAAAATAATCTCCAACATTCTTTGCTCACAAATAAAATAAATAAATAATCAACTAAATTACCTCCTCTAACCTCCCAAATTTGCGCCTCTCCCCCTTCCACCCCATAACATACAAATGAGTGTAAAATATTAAAAAATATTTTTATTTTTAATTTTACATTTAAAAAAACTGCTCTATTTATTGCTCTCTTGGGGCAAAAAATAATTATATAAATTATCCCTCTACCCCTGAAATTTCCACTTCCCCGTCCCCCCTTCTCCCTCCAGCACACATATTTTCAAATAGCTGAAAAATTTTGTTTAAAAAAATTGCTACATTCGTTACTCACTAATAAAAATAAATAAATAATCCCCTAAATTACCCCCTTAACTCCTTAAATTTACGCTTCCCTCCTTAGCCCCCCCCCCCCCCCAGCATACAAAAGAGCATAACATTTAAAAAAAATATTTTACATTTTTATTATATCTACCCTATATATATAAAATCCTAATGAAACGAATTTGTGAAACGATTTTATGAAACGAATTTATGAAACGATTTTATGAAACGACTGATTAAATGACTGATTATGTTTCAGGGCTATTTTAATTAAAATATTAAACGCTTGATGGTGAAATTAATACCAATTGTCCATAAAAATCCGCGGATGTCAAAACTGGTTATAGAATTTTGAAATTGGAAATAGTTTTGGAGATATTATTTTTTTTTTAAATTTTAATGACATTTCTGTAATGATGGCAACTAATTACTCAGGTTTTTTGTGACACAAAAGGGGAAAAAATTGAAAAGGATTGATAGGGATTATTGATATCTTTTTATTCGTCATTTTCAAATTGAAATTGAAATTATTTTTTATTTCAATCGATAATGAAGACAAGATTGTGATTAAATTATGTTTTTCAGAAAAAAAAAAAAAAAAAAATCACATTTCTATCGTCAGGATTCAATCGTCTGTCAGCATTTAATTTAATTTATAAACTGAAAATATTTTGAATAAATTCGTCCAAATGACGTCATTTATGTAAACGCAAAAGAAAGGGGGGATGGAAGGAATTAATAGTAATTATTATTTATTGATATCATTTTGTTATTTTTTTGTAAAATTTAATTAAACGAATTTATAAAATCACTAATTCGGATATTTGAAACGAATATATAAAATAATTGCCCAACTGAACGGAAGGAGAATTAAATATCCTGTTTGGTTTTCTTTCCAATTTTAATGAGAATATGACATCAATTATGGTAAAATGATATTTACTCCTTTCTCTCTGTTATTGGCAGCAAGGAAAAAAATGCTCCCTATATATTAGAGAAATACTATTAAAGTTTAAAAGTATTCCAGTAAAAGTAAAAACTTTTCCAGTATATGGGGCCTTGGCGAAACAGAGAAAATAGCCTTGGCAGTAAAGGAAATTTGGCATGATACTTTCTGTCAACCTATTCACTTTGTCATTTCGTATACAGAAGCATTTTTTCAATATTTATACAATTTGTTTAGCGTAAAATGTCATTTATCCTATTTTATATACAATCAGAAGTAATTTGTATATAGAAAAAACAATAATAATATATGTATAATTAAAATACGCATATAAACAAAAAAAATTGTCGAATTTGTTTCCATGGCTGTTTATGTCATTTGGCACCAAATCTCACTTTCTGATGCCCGAATTGTGCCAAGCTTTTTAAAAAAGCGTCAAGACCCCCTATAATAGAAAAGCACCAAAAGTTCATTGGATTTGTTTTCATAACTTTTGACAACAAATCTATGTATATTAACGAATCTATCCCTTTTCGAAGCTCGAATTGCGCCAAACCTAAAAGCAAAGGATCCTATACTGGAAAAGTACCCGATTTTCTTATGGGCAATATTCAAGTGACATAACATGGTGTAAAATTATCGCGGATAGCCAATTTGTTTGAATACCTCATCAATTGATGCCGAATAAATGCAGGCATGCATGCACAAAATATTTAATTAATTTTGCATGATAAATAATTATTAGAAAATTTGTATATACATATTAATTAAAATAAATAATTTACATATATTACTTTTAAATGCTAAAGGTGTAAAATTAACAACTGTAATATAAATTAAAATAACTTTTATTAGTTGTTTTACATGTTTCGACTCTTCTGAGTCATTTTCAAAAACAAAATGAGAATATTCTAAAGCTGCACGGGCTTTGAAGTTATTATTTACATGTACTTAAAAAAAAAAAAAAAAAAAAAAAAAAAAAAATTACGCACGTTATCTATTATTTTTTACTTGATTGTTTATTTTCATATCTTTGAGCATGGAGAAATTCTAGCCACAGTTTCGGTAAATTAAAAGATGCCGCATCGTTACATATTGTACTTTTGCGCGTGAGTATCTCTATGGTTTCTCTTATTATGGATGGATAGTGTAGACTGGAGGGAAATATTGAAGATTTATTAAAGAAGACGGATCCAAGAATTACTACATAGGCATGACCAGCAGGAAATTTAATTGCAGAAAAAAAGAGCATATAGCTGATATTAAATACAATAGAAAAACTACAGCCCTAGCAAGATTATATCAAGAAGAAACCATCCAAATAAATTTCAATGAAAGTAAAATAATATTTCCCTCCAGTCTGCACTATCCATCCATAATAAGAGAAACCATAGAGATACTCACGCGCAAAAATACAATATGTAACGATGCGGCATCTTTTAATTTACCGAAACTGTGGCTAGAATTTCTCCATGCTCAAAGATATGAAAATAAACAATCAAGTAAAAAATAATAGATAACGTTCGTAATTTTTTTTTTTTTTTTTTTTTTTTTTTTTTTAAGTACATGTAAATAATAACTTCAAAGCCCGTGCAGCTTTAGAATATGCTCATTTTGTTTTTGAAAATGACTCAGAAGAGTCGAAACATGTAAAACAACTAATAAAAGTTATTTTAATTTATATTATAGTTGTTAATTTTACACCTTTAGCATTTAAAAGTAATATACTATTACAAGGTGTTATATTTTATTATATTGTTAAATAATTTACATATTTAAAATAACATGAAAATATGCATGATGGTGCACTAAAATAGAGAGAAAATTAAAACCTGTTACTGAAAATGTCTATAACATAGTACTTTTCAATACCGTGGTTCTTAATGTTATTCTCAAGCAGATGCAATATTTCTCATGCTTAAACGCAAAGGAAGAATATAATACAGATCGTTGTTATAAAAGTCCGTGAGGTAGCCACAATTTAAACCTAACCATTTTATGCAAGCTGGTTTTCAAGTTGTAATTGATTTTACTCATCAATCCCGAAAACAGTCGTCAGTTGTTGCAACAGCTGTGTATGAGGCCATGATAATCAAAAAATGCCCCATTAAAACGTTAAAAGCATGGCAACCCAATTAGAGATTTACCAATATTTTTAAAACAAAGCACGCTGTCATGTTTTTAGAGGCCTCGAAGTCCTAGCTGGGGTTGGCGAGCGTAGCTCGCATGGGGTAGGCCCCCTAGTATATATATATTTATAAAATCTGTTCTATTTATTGCTCTCTAGTGGCAAAAAATAATCATATAAATTATATCCTATCCTGAAAATTTCACTTCCCCCCCCCCTCCTCTTCCAGCACACATATTTTCAAATATTTAAAAAATTGTATTTAAAAAAATTGCTACATTAATTATTTATTAATAAAAAGAAATTAATAATTCCCTAAATTACTCCCCTAATTCCCCAAATGTACACTTCTTCCTCTCCCCCCCCCCCTCCATAGCATACATTTTTTTTAAATATTTAAGTTAATTTTTATATAAAATATCTTCTGTTCTATTCGTTGCTCTGAAAGGATCATAAATAAATAATCTGTCATATAAATTATTCCCCTTCCCCTGAAATTTCTGTCCCCCCCCCCTTCCCGCATACAAAATTAAAAATCTTATAACCATCTATTTTTAAAAAGTGCCGTATTCTTTACCGTGTAAAAACAATAAACAAATAATCAATCATCTAAAATTTCCCCCTTCCCCCCAGGGGCCTGTTCCGCCATAGGACACTGTTTAAAAAGTTTAAAACTCTAATTTAAAAAAAGTCCTTCCGGCCTGTACCGGGAGGAAAAGGTAGCTTTCCTATATCTTCGTTTTAAAATTTTAGCTAATGTTACACGAAAACAGCAAGTTAAAATGCAAAGAAACGGTTACAAACGATTCGTTAATACTGAATTTGAATAAGAAATTCGCCAAATTATTGAGCAATAGCCAAATTGGCTTCATTTATGAAGACTTATTTTGGTTGCCAAATTTGGCGATACTTTGCCAAATGTCGCCAATTTTGGCGAGAATTTGGCGCTAAAGGATATGAATATATAGTTTTATGCGTATGATTGGGAAAATTATTACAACAATGAAAGAAAATAATTTGCGAGTAATCGCGTTAATGTGCTGTTTTGTTTCAAAATGTCAGCCACCCTAGAATTTCAAACTGCTCTATCTCAGCCATTTTTTAAAATAGAAGTAAACCAAAAAATGTTCTGGAATCCTCGTATGAAGGCCGAACACCTAATTAAAAAATAAATTTGAATTTTTAACTTTTTTGTATATTTATTTTACTTTTAAATTTTTAAGTGGCCGCCATCTTGAAACAAAATGGCGGACCAAGCTGCCCAACGAACTCGGTTGAGACATTGGTGAGCTTAATACACACAATTAGTTTCATCAAAATTGATTTATAAATACGAGCGTTATCGTATGACATAGCTCAGATATATATATATATATATGGATATATCTATATATATAAATCAACATTTGAACGGAGGGTGGTTTTGGGGTCTGGGGGTCATGATCGGTGAAAATATATTGAAATTTTCCGGAACTGCTTTCCTCCGAACGGCTGCAATAGGTAGCTTTATACTTTTTTGTATTGAAAGCTACCTAATATATTCGAAAAAGCACAAAGAAATAAAATCCCACTAATACACTTTTATTAGAGAAAAGAACACTACGATAGAGATGGTTTCTGCCACCCAAATAACCCAGCAGCTGAAGCGAGGCGTCACATGCCCGTGCTCTATATTACAAAAATCGCAATTTTAGAATGTTTTTTGCTCCTGCAACCTCCCCCCCACCGTGGGGGGGGATGGGGGATAGTAGCACCGACATAAAAATTTAGCCTCTGTTGGGGCGAGACTGTCATTATCAATTTGCCACCATTACTTTTGAAATTGGTTCAGTAGTTTCACACATGGCCTGATCAACTCTATCTGGGACCTGGAGCACGCAGGTCATGAATGGTCCCCCTTTCTCAAGAAAATTGCATTATAAACACGACAAATAGCTTTATGTGTAGTTTAAACTTTAGAACATAGTTTTATAATAAAAGAAATATTATAGACACACCTAAAAATACATTAAAAAATTGTGGGAAGGTAAATTTTTTTACACTAAATGCTATTTAAATTAAGTTAAACTCTAAACCTAAGAGATTGAATGAAACATGGTTGATATAATATCCAGTCTCAGAATTTTGAAGTTTACACTACATTTCATTGTTGTTAGTGAAGGACACTGAGATAGTTTAAATTACGTGAATGGGAAAGAATATTTTCTTCTATAAACTTTAAATGGGAATTTGCATTAATTTGTATCTTCAGAGAGTGGGCAAAATTCATTTTTGGGTTCCCTGAAAATGTGGGCCCGGGGCTAGTGCCCCGGGCCCACATTATATGATGATCCGTTCCTGGTTCCACAGAATAGTTATCCCCTACAAACAAACGTTACTTTTTTATAATATTAGTATAAATTAATAAGATATTTATAAGAATATTTAATTATTCAAGTTAATTCTTTATGGCTTTTATCATCACAGGATCGATATTTTATTTATTTTAGATATTTTATTTAAAATACTGAGTTCCAGAGAATTACAGTTACAAAATTATTGAGACAATGAGAGGGTTCAGAAAGGTTACTAAAAAATTAAAACTCATAGGGGAAAATATCGAAGTGTCAGTACATGAAATCTTATTTCCTGTTACACTTTTTAAGAGTAAAATTTCTTAAAACTACTTATAATAATTAGTACAGGGCTGAAACTACCCCCCCCCCCCCCGTATTTTCCAAAATAAATTTGTTTAAAAAATTCGATCTTTTGCTTTTATTTTAAATGTAAAATAATTGTTAAAAAGTATCTATTAATCTTAAAATTTTTTGGTTAATTTCTTTAAAAATCAACCTATTTCAATCACTTTATTTATAATGCCTTCACAATATCATCCGAAACACCTATTGATCTTCCAAGTATCTTGGATGAATTGGGTTACTAACAAAACAGGGCCGAAACTAGTTTTTTTTTTCCCATAGGGATCAGACATGGATTTTTGCACCCCATCTCTCGGTCCTCCGCAAAGTAAATTTACAAAGTTTCTAATAGTCGACTTATTTTTAAATTAAAAATATGTAATTATAAAATACCTAGTATTGAACTGTGTAATCAGCTTTGTCCAATATTTATCCAATAAAACCTATGAAACCGGAATCGAAAGGAGCAGGAAAAATTCAGCTTTATTTATATAGATGTCTTAGCATGTATTGATATTCTTATTCTGTTGAGACTATAGGATTTTTTCATTTAAGACAGGATTCCGTTATAGACATTTCATTTTCACATATTTTACTATAGTTGACAGCATAAATCATGGTGATAAGAGTCACAATGTCTTAAGAACTGAAAAACCAGGATTTTCTGTCAGTATAACAATGAATTCCATCCAATACCGTCAAATATCTTTGTGTACTATCTACAGCTAGTTTCATGCAACTATCACTTATCACTCTTCCTATTAATAAACTGGTGATATGAGATGCTTTCCTTAACCTAATGCTAATTTTCAAAATTATAATAATAATAATAAACAAAAACTATTAAGATTTTACAACTTATTTCATTTAGTGAATTTTTCATTCGAGATCTGCACGGGCCCGGGCTTGGCCCGAAACCCGTACCTGGCCGGGCAAAATGAAAGCAAATTTTCAAACTGGCCGGTTGTTATTATCTCGAAAATCGTCCGATTCACTAGTTTTTTTTTTTTTTTTTTTTTTCCCCTAACAACTTAGAACTTCAAGCTATTACATAAACGACAAAAAAAAAAAAATCGGAGAAGATCCGGGCCCTTTGAAGTTTTTGTTCCCTAAATTATTAATATGTTGTCTCCTTTTAATACAATACGATCTTCGTTTTTTTTTTTTTTTTTTTTTTTTTTTTTTTTTTTTGGGGGGGGGGGGGGGGGGGAGCTTTTCTCTATTTAGTTATTCTCCCATTTCTTCATTCCAGTTAGGACCGTTCATCTTAGGACCCTGCTCAAAACTATGAGCTGGCCCCATTTTGGGCCCCCTACTATAGCTCCCCTAAAAATCGTTCGATTCACTACCTTTTTTTTTTAACAACTTAGAACTCCAGCTACTACTTGAACGACAAAAAAAAAAAAAAAAAAAAAAAAAAATCGTAGAAGATCAGGGTCTCTTGAAGTTTTTGTTCCCTAAATTGTTAATATCTTGTCCCTTAATCCGATCTTCGTTTTTGGGGGCCTTTTCTCCATTCCAGTTAGGACCGTTCATCTTAGGGCCCTGCTCAAAACTATCAGCGGCCCCTTTTGGGCCCCCTACTATAGTTCCCTTAAAAATCGTCCGATTCGCTAGCTTTTTTTTTTTTTCTAATAACTTCTTAGGATTTCCAGCTACTATATGAATGACCGAAAAATTTCTCGGACAAGATCCGGGTCCCTGGGCCCCTTTACTTTTTTGCGCCCTAAATTTTTAATAAATTGCCCCCTTTTAATCCGACCTTCATCGTTTAGAGGGCCTTTTCTGTATTTAATTGTTTCCCCATTTTTACATTCCAGCTAGGATCTTGGCCCCCTGGGGCCCTATCCGGGGCAATGAACTTTTTGTGTGCCATGCTCTCCCCAACTAATTGTATCGCCATCTCAATGCAGAACTTCAAAGTTGAGCCTTGGACTTCTCTCTCCGGGCTACCAAACTCATATTTTTATTGGTCCCTAGGGCCCCTTTTTAAGCATTTCTTTAAAATTTTATTCTAATGATAAATTTATACCCTATGCTTAATTTCGACTAATTAAAGATCTAAAGCGCTAAGTACTAGGACCTTTTAAGGTGTTTTCCTCTTAGGGTCCTGTTAAAAACTATCAGTTGGCCCCTTTTGGGCCCCCTATTATAGCGCCCATAAAAATGGTCCGATTCACTAGTTTTTTTTTTTTTTCTAACAACTTCTTGGAACTTCCAGCTTCTATCTGCACGACAAAAATTTTCTCGGACTTCAGCTGCCACCAATTTTAAATATTAATCGCCTTCTTGGGCCCTAGGTGCAGCTTCTTTAAAAATTATCCGATTCTCTTGCAATTTTCCTTAACATAGTTCTTGGGTACTCTAGCTACTTTATAAACTACCAAACATTTCCTTAGACACCCCCCCCCCAACTACCACCTTTTTTTAGGTAGATTTCGTAAGAAATACTACCTATTACATTCTCCCCCTATGTTGGAATTTCTGGAAAATTTTTGCAGATCTACGTCGATCATAACTCCCAGAACCCAAAATTACCCCCAGTTTAAAACTTTATACATATGCATTTATATATATCACTCTTTTATAGACACGATAACTTCAATAATTCTGCACAAATCTTTTCCAAACTGATACATAAAATCAAAGGGCATAAAATCTCGGTCAAGTTCGTTAATGGGCAAAATCAAACAAAGGGAGTGGGAAATGGGGGGCTTTTTGAGAAAACAGAAAAAAGCCCATAACTTCTTAATTATGATACGTAATCGAATCCGTTTAAAGTTATTACTTTTAGGAAAAGGGCTGAAAATTTATGTGTAACAGATTTTTGATATCATTAAAAATGGCCTCAAAGGGGGGGGGGGGATAGGAGTTTAATAAGAAAAAAATTCATATCTTTGTCTATTCACAAGATATCAAATCCGCTTAAATTTATTACAAATCCTCTTAGTATTATCTACAACTTTTATATTGACAAGTTTTTTAATAGAAGCAACCCTTACAAAAAAAAAAAAAATCTTTGCCGGCTCCGCCTACAGACACAGGTAGATTTTGAAGTGAGCGGTCCCAACTGCTGCATCATGGCAAAAAGGTCATTTCTTCTGCATTCCCAATAAATAGGCTGCCCACGGTCTGCGTCTTCGAAATTTAACTGTGCCTGTAGGCCGAGCCGTCAGGATTTTTTTTTAATATTAATCTTCTTTTTCTGCATCAACTTACGTTTACTCACCAAAGCTGTAAATTAAAAATCGCGTTACTGTTAAAGATAAGGGGTTAAGTTTAGAAAGAGGCGGGGTATTTCATCCGTAAATTAAATATCGCGTTAATGTTAAAGGAAATTCGTTAAATTTACATGGGGGCATATTCCACCGCCTGGGCACTCATTCTATTCTTGGGTTCTAAGGGCTCGATTTCAACAGGGTTTGGGTCATTCGACTCGATATCGAAAACTTGAGGGTTTTTTTTTTTTTTTTTTTTTTTTTTTTTTTAAATTTATTATCACTCGCGTGGGCAGCGCCGGCCGTGTCAGCTAGTTATTAATAAATGTTTGGTTCGATTTTGAGTAACTGGATTTCATCTTTTGTTACAAAATGTTATTTTTCACAAAAATATAACAAATTTCAGAAAAATAAATTTTATTTTTCACAAAATGCCCCCCCCCCCCCCCCAAAAAAAAAAAAAAACAGAATAAATAAATAAAAAATAAAATAAATAAAAAAAAATCTGCATCGACCCCTGATTAAATGCTTTCTTTCATGGTAAAATTTTTTTAAAAACATGGCATCTATTTTTTTTTTTTTTTTAGATTAAATTATATAATTCTCTTCTACAAAAAAAAAAGAGTAAAATGTTTCCTAAAAAAATATTACCCTAGTACTTCATTAAATGTTTCATTAAGTCGATTTTTTGTTTTGTCCTGTTTTTATATATATTATTAGAATAGTAAAAATATTTTTTTTTTAAACTTCCGCTAACAAAACCGAATTCTGACAAAACACATGCTTGAAAAATTGCGGACGATAGTAGTTAGCTATATTTTGCAACTTTTCAATTTAGCGCTATGTAAACGTGGTGTTTTATCCTACACTAAACTTTCATACTCAAATTTTATAGGGGAAAAATGAAAATTCATTGTAGTAATAGTAATTAACTATTTTTCCAGTTGCATACATTTTGTCATAACAATTTTCAATTGGCTAGCTGGTAAAATTTTCGGAGAGATGTTTGGCGACTGTTTGGTTGGCGCGATTTTCAAGCCCGCGCCAAACCAATAACTTAATACAATTGCTAGGTTGCCATTAAAGGAAAAAATCCCCTAAATTTGGCGACTTTTTTCCTTTTTATAACCGATTAAAAAAAAAACTGCGTGAGTGTATAATATCATAGCCAAATTTTCTTGTTTAATAATCTTGATTAGCAACAGAATTAAAACAAAATTTGTTTTAGAATAGATATGATCTATAATTAAATGCAAAAATTTCGCTTTCTCAAAGGAAACAGTGCATTGAGCGGGGAACGTTTTGCCTACCCCAAGAGGAGTTGACTAGTGAGGAACCGGTTTGTTGATATGCTTTTGTCCAGTATCGTCTCAACCAATCAAATTTTATATCCCGTAAGTCGCTACTCTCATATCCAGACATTCTACCGACGCGACGTGGAACTTCTACTTCACCTCGATTGTTTGTTTAGTCACCAGTATCCATTGCGGCCAACCAACCGACAAGCATCAGTTGTTATTATTTACATTTTACCAATACATCAATGCATTTTACATCGCGGATTAAATTTCAGAGTTCAGAGAATAAGTTCTGTGGGATTAAACAATGCCATCGGTTTGTGCTGTCTTTAATTGCAGTAATCGAAGTACACGGGATAAAAAATCCTATTTTAGAATACCCTCAGTTCCGTCAAGAGCCAACGCACAAAAAATAAAGTTAGTTGCATTAAGAAGACAAAAATGGTTGGCGGCTCTGAAACGTGCTGATATAAATGAAAACAAAACTCAATATTTTAGAATTTGTGGAGATCATTTTATATCAGGTCAATAAATAAATTACCATTTTAAAATTATTACTTATGGTATTAATATAATATATGTGTCATTTTTTATCGTCATCGGCATAGCTATGACGATGATGTTAAAATTATAGAAAAATTAATCTCAATATGTAAAATTCCTATTCCATATTATATATTTTTTAATACAATATTATAATGAAAAAAATATTTTGTGTATGGATTCAGATTTGGGATTCCCTGAAATTAACTTGCTATTGTTACTTTAGTTTTATCCTTAATATCTTTCATTACGCTTTCTAATTTGATACTTGAAAATGCATTAGTAGGGGGGGGGGGGTTACTGGCTACTAGAATTTATACCTGGCTACCAGATTTTTTCAATTTGTAAAGCCCTGATCTTTCCGTTCTTTTTTTTTTTTTTTAATTATTATTATTTCTATTTGCTGTTTAACTTTGAAACAATCTGAGTCATATGCAGCCAGCTAGGGAGAAAAAGTTTGAACTGATAAAAATCCAACAACAAAACAAAGAAACATACACTGAAGTTAATTTCCAGTTAAGTGTAGATGATCCAAACAGATTCAATTATAAAATATTTTTGCGTAAATATAATATTTAAAATATAATATAATATAATATAAAAATCTTTGTTAAATAAGTCTTTAAAAGTTATGATTTCTTATTTCTGAGGTAATTCTTCTACTGTTTACTCCCCCCTCCACCTGTCCGCTTTCAGCAGAAGCAGAAGGATCAAGCCTCTCTTCTCTCATCTTCCTTTCCCTTCCCCTCCTTCTCTCGTTCGACTTTTGCCCGGAAAACAGCTGGCGGGCAATCATAGAGTATGATGCAATATGCAGCTATTCTATACTATTGAGCTGTAGATAGTTATTTTATTCGCTATATATTTTATCTTATAACATTCACTGTCATGACCATATACATTGATTTGTTTTACGTCGAATCAGTCGCTGTGATAATTTGGGAATGCTAACAGTAAACTTCCTAAACTAGCAGTAAAAAATTTTCAATTGTTTATGGGAAGAGAAAATTAAATGAGCTCCCCGAATTTTTCTGGTTAGTTGAGCTTTCTGGTTACTTGAATCCCGGATAACAGCACTTTTATTATATACAAATCTATAAATCATATACAGGGCTGCACAAAGTTACGATATTTTTCTGATTATTGTTGATAATTCCAGAAATTAGGTTTCCAAATGTGTTGTGCGTTTTTAAAATGGTTTAAATAGACATCATCTTTCATCTTATCTACATATTTAAAGCAAAAAGCACATTCTGTCAAATTCACACTCTCTTTTCCACACGAAAATAGTCTTTTTGTGCATGCTTCAACATTTTTTTGAAGGCTACTACCCTCAGAAACAGGAAACGTTTTTAGTCGTCACCTGTTTAGCCTAGGAGGATTGAAAACAGATGGCGTAACATGGCCATTTTGTTGAAAGCTTAATTTTTAAAAGAACTCATGTTTTCACTACTAAATATGCATATTTCTTTGTAAAAATTTAAAGAGAACTTGGATACAGTTATATTTATAACCAATCGAAATTTCAAAGAGTTTGTAAGAAGAGAACTTTTTTATATCTATGTTAAAGGAGCTGATGCGAAAACAAGCAAACAAACAAAAACACGAAAAGAAAACATTTCTTTTACAACTAGGTAACAATATTTTTTCACAAAATTTTTACATGGGCTGTAAAACTGTTTTATTTATAACCAATAAATATTTCAAAGAGTTCAGACAAAAAGAACAAGAAAATGAGCGCTTTTATCACTAAAGATCAATATTTTTTCGCAAATTTTTCATTTTAAAATATAATTTCATAGAAAATCGGGTTAAAAATATAAAATAATAAAAACTTGATTTAAAAAAAAAAAAAAAAAAAAAAAAAAAAAATTATATTTTACGGGTTCGGGCAACACCGGGCGGGTCAGCTAGTGTTGCTTTTGTTATAGTGTTCTGAATATGTTAGAAAGTGTTTCTATGCTTGACGCATGATTTTTCTTTCTTGTTTTTTTTTTTTTCAATTTTATTATTTAGAAAATTATATTGAAATATTTATCTTTAATGTATGTTAAAATGGAATTTTCTAAAAAATTTATTTTAGGTAAACCAGCAGATCTATATGATATCAACAATCCAGACTGGGTTCCATCATTAAAGATGGGTTATAAGAAAATAGAAGCATGTGTATTTGGAAGTTCCACAGAAAAAGTAAGCAAGTTTTTAACATAAAGTTGTTTCAAATTATAGGATTAATTCTTTATTGGCAATGAATGCATGGGTGCTGGCAAAATGAAATCCAGAGAAGGATGAAATTTTTCAACAGAGGTGCCCGAGGTCTGCACTCTCTGCTGTATTCAGACATGCTATTTTTCTGCAGAAATGTGGAATTCCTCTTTTTCGGCACTAAATTTTATCATTCTTGGGTTCGATGCAAATTTGTGGAATTTTTTAGGGGGGCGGGGGTTAGTGGACGAAATACAATAAAAGCGCGAGAGATTTTGATAAAGAAAATGCATCTATTGAATTTTAGGAAAACTGTCACTGAAAAATCCACAAATTTCGTTGATCAAATATAACCACGAATTTCGTCAATAACTTATCAAATATAGCCATGAATTTCGTCACTCGCTCCAGAAATAAAAGTGTGAATTTCATCAGGGTCGCTCGTGGAATAAATCCCTGAATCTCATTTTTCGTTCTAAAAAATAAATAATAATAATGAACGTGAGTTTTATTATTCAATTGCTGATAAAATTGTGAATTTTATCAATGTGTCATGGGGAAAAAATTGGGAATTTCGTCAAATGGACGCAGAAGAAAATAACGAGTTTTGTCAATAGGTTGCAGAAAAAAGCATGAATTTAGTCAAAAAGATGCGGAAAAAAATGTGAATTTCATCAATTGATCATGAAAAAAATCACAAATTTCGTTAATCATTCGCGGAATAAAACTCCAAATCTCATCTATCGATTGCAGAAAAAAAAATTTGCAAATTTCATCAATCTGTCACAAAAAAAAAAAAAAAATCATCAAACAATAGTGAAAAAAATAGTGAATTTCGTCAAACTATCACAGGAAAAAAAAATTGAGAATTTTGTCAAAGAGTCGCAGAAAAAATTGTGATCAATTTGTCACGAAATTGGAAAATTATTTTTTGCATAGGCTTTTTAAAAAAATTATTTAATGTCAACGAATGTTGCAATGAGGCTTATAGTGTTCAGTCTTTCTCCATCCACAACATGAATGCCAGAATTTGTTAAATTTATTTTATTAAAATCTAAAACCTAAAATAAAACCCTTTCCATATTTCTGGATTATATATTTTCATACTAATAAATAGTAAAATTCATCACTGTGTTCATTGAAACTGTTGCTGGGTGCATTAACATCATTAAAAGTGCAGAGAATAACAATAATTCATTTAGTTAACTATAAACAGTATAGTTTACAAAATTCATGCAAAAATGTCAAATTTTACTTCACGCGTAATTTCTTTGTTTGTTTGTTATTTTCTGAGTTTCACCCTAAATTTCAAGCCCTGAAATCTCACTACAAAATTATTATGAAATTTCAGACGAAACTTTGTTTATACCTTCTTTCGACTGACTATTTATTTCAGTCAGAGCTCTATTTTTCTTTTTATTTACTTTTTGTGGGAGATGTTTGATTATTTTTGCTTGGCGCCTATGAATGTCGGCAGAAAAGTAAGGTGTTATAGTTATGCATTTCTGAACAAAATAAATAACATGATTTTGATAAAAATTTAGCGATTTTATGTTGCTGAGACAATTAAAGACAACGATTAAACCTTTTTGCTGTAGAATATTTCATATTTATTCAATTTTAAGCACATATTACATTTAAAAATAGAATGATTGGATAGGCAAAGAACACACTTTGCATCCAGCATAGGAATTATTCTTTATGAGCAAATTCTTTGCTTTTTGATTTCTTTCGCATAATAAATATTTAGGTTTCATATATGCCCTGTAAATTATCTAATTCTAACCAATGTTTTTGCAAAAAAATCAATAAATTCCTTTCATTTTGGTAGTTTTGAGTGATAATTCAAATTGCTTTTTTGTTTCTTTGTCTAGATTTTTAAGAATAATGTATAGCAACATAATTTCTGAAAACTAATGAAGTTCTAAACCTATAGTTTTAAGATCTTGGATATGCTTTTGACATCCATCAACTGCAGTTCTTAAGACTTTTAGCTGCATCCTGTATTGACATTTCTATCAATAATATTTCATTCATGTGACTATTAAATTAACAGTAAATCGTTTATTTGGAAAGCGATTCATTAGAGTCATCAGTTGTAATCTAAAACAGTATGATTCAGGCTATATTTTAAACTAATACAGTTTCTGTGTACTACTTAATTTATCATTTTAATCCGTTTAAGTCTTAAATTGATCCTTAAATGTGTACCAATCCAATCCTTATAATTTTCAGAAAGCTTTGGCCTTAATACAGTCCCTTCAGAAAACACAATTTAGCATAATAATGGTATATCAGCAGGGATCTGTTTAGGAAAATTTTGGGTCCTTAAAAGGACCTTTCACGAAAGTTTTCATCTTAAAACAGCACTCTTCACAAAATTTTTCATTTCAAACCAGGACCCTTCACAAAAATTTTCATTTCAAAACAGGACCCTTCACAAAATTCTTTACCTTTAAAATAGACCTTCCACAAAACTTTTCCACCTCTAAACTGAACTTTTCACAAATTTAATCATTTAAAAATAAAATCTGACCTGTCACAAAACAATTAAAGTCATCCAATTACGTATTTCTTAGCTTTTTTTATACATTAAGGATAGATACACAGGAACCTGAATATAATTATATTTTCAAATTCCCCAAATTATTACTATAATTTTCACAAATATAAAAAAACTGTTCACAATTTCACAAAAACAGGACCCTGTGAGAAAATTCTGGACAGACCCCTGATCAGGTAACTCAAAATTTATACTTGAACTATCTAATTTAGAGTTACTAACATGAGATGCACTTACACTATATACTATTACTATTAAAGAGGGCTGCTAGGTGATAATCAAGATCCGAATCTTCAACCACTATTTCAAAATATTTAACTTTTAAATCATCTAGATTAGATGTAATTTTTCAGATATTGTCAAATTTGATATCATATTCCCATATATCTTTTCTATCTTCCTCATCTAAGAATGTTTCTATTCTAGTAAACTGGCCTTTATAAGCCCTTCTCTGCTGATTGAGAGATGTTAGTTTATTTTTATCAGTCATTTTTTGTAACTGATTATCCATACATTAAATGATAATTGTTCTATTCTAAAGTTCAAAGAATACCAGTCCTATTACTGTGGGAGGTGTAACCATAAAAGGAATAGCGTATGCTAAATTGTGTTTTCTGAAGGGACTGTATTAAGGTCAAAATAATAATGCAAATATTAATCAAATGAGGAAATAAAATCTATAATAACTAACAAAATCTTTATATACATTATTTACGTTTACATCTGATTTAAATCAGGGCTGACATCGTAGTCAGTGGTTAACTATATTGCTGTATTAATTTGTGGGCAATACCACTTTTTAAAAAAATCGATAGTATGCTTGACAGTAAAATATCACATCACTATTACTAATAAGTAATGACTCTATGGTCATATTAGCTAATGAAATAACTATGTAAATGTGGAATATGCCAAGTAAAATTTTACATGCGATCACAATAATAATGTGAACTACACTAACTGTTGCCAAACAGCACAATCAAAGTTATATTAGAATGCATCAAAGTGGTGCACTTCAGCCAATGTCAAGGCAAGCTGTAAGATATTTTCTATAGAATTTATCAAAATAATTTACTATTCAAATTTAAATAATGTACTAATTTATAAATTTATTTTCATTACAGTTGTAAACTGATTTTTAAAAAATTATAATTTTCAATTGTATTTTTCACAAAAAAAAAAAAAAAAAAAAAAAAACCAATAATTTATTTAATATAAGTGTATAATCATTTCTGCCAGCGCTTTTACATGCTATATATATATATATGATAAAAATTATTCAAGTGACATTGATTTAAAATTTTAGAGTGTACAGAACCCCCAGAGTAGAATTCCTGTTATATGCAAATAATATGCAACAAGTTTTAAACTTACAAACCTTTAACAAACAGGCCAACCCTATACTATAATTTTCTGTATCAATATGTGTCACAAACAAAAATTCATCTGCTATCCCACCAATGCCAGGCCAAACTTATTACTGTAGAAAATGATAGTAAGACAAAGTAAATTTTGCATTTATATATTTGGTGGATTGGAACAATACATACAGGGAAAATGCCATCAGTTTAAAACTGATTTTGCAGTTAATACAATGTACGGTACTTGTTTACTTTCTTGACAATCACTTTCTATAAAAATAATCTGTTGCAGAGCTGCCAACTGCTACGAAAAAATCGTAGTTGCTACGATTTTGAGCCACAAACTACGATGCTACGAAAATCTGTCTAAAACTACGATTTTCTGGGGGAAAAAAATGCGAATTTTGTCACAGGATCACTCAAAAAATCACGAATTTTGTCAGAGGATCGCGCGAAAAATCACGAGTTTCGTCACAGGATCGAGCTAAGAAATGCGAATTTCGTTACAGGATCGCTGAAAAAAAACGTGAATTTCGTCAAAAAATTGGCGGGAGAAAGCAAATTTCGCTAAAGTATCGCCGAAAAAACGTGAATTTCATTCAACCGATTGCTGAAAAAATGCGAATTTCGTCAAAAGATCGTTCAGGGGTGATTCTGGTCCGAATTTTCCGAAAAATTAAGGCAATGATTTCCGAAAACAAAAAATATATCGGTTATAAATCCGAAAATTCGGACATTAAATGTATCGGTATTTCGGCAAATGATCGCCAAAAAAAATCAATCTCGTTTTTCGTTCGAAGAAAAGTCACCAATTTTGTCCAAGGATCGCAGGAAAAACGTGACTTTCGTCAGAGAATCTCGAAAAAATGGCAAATTTCGTCAAAAACATTACGAAAAGCAGCAAATTTCATTAAAAGATCGAAAAAAAACCAGCAAATTTTGTCAACAGATCGCAGGAAAAATGTGACTTTCGTCAGAAAATCACGAAAAAATGGCAAATTTTGTCAAAAACATTGCAAAAAACGACAAATTCGTCAAAAGATCGCGAAAAAACGGCAAATTTCATCATAAACATTGCAAAAAACGACAAATTTCGTCAAAAAATCGCAAAAAAATGACAAATTTTTGTCAACAGATTGCGGGAAAAACATGACTTTCGTCAGAAAATCGTGAAAAAATGGCAAATTTCGTCAAAAACATTGCGAAAAAGGGCAAATTTCGTCAAAAAATCGTGAAAAAGCGACAATTTTCATCACAAACATTGCAAAAAACGACAAATTTCATCAAAAGATCGCGAAAAAGCGACAAATTTTTGTCAACAGATCGCAGGAAAAACGTGACTTTCGTCAGAAAATCGCGTAAAAACAGCAGATTCCGTCAAAAACATTGCGAAAAACGGCAAATTTCGTCAAAAAATATCGAAAAAAAAAACGAAAATTTTATCAACAAATCTCGAAAAACTGTTGTGAAAACCTTAATGTGGAAGCTTAACTTCCCCATATTTGTTTTTCCTTTTAGGTCTCGCGCCACTGAGATATTCTACTTTAAGTGCTTCTATCGCGATCGTACGTACGATGATACGCAATCTCTTAGCGTAAACAAAAACACATGTTTTTCTTGCTCCCACGTATGCATTGCGTCATTGCCAGGTGCCGTTTCCTGATTGGATGCCATGACTGCGCATGTGTTGAATAACTAGCTTAAATATCACTGCATGACTTGTCTGCTCTCTCTCTCTTCTTCTCTTTTTGCTTATGTGGCAGCTGCATATCGTACGATGTTTTGTTTTAGTTATTTTTAAATGTCTGTGCAAGTATGCCAGACTGTTTGTTAATTCTTATAATGTTAAAGTATGTTTAATAAATGTTATTTATTAATTTAAGCCATCCTCTTATTCAGAGTCAGTTTACTTTTACTTTACCATTTGAGCCTGGTGGATTAACCACCCAAATTCTTTAAGACCGGTTATGGGCCAAATGAAGTCTAAATTTAAAGAGTTTGTCCATTTTTGGTAATGTTTAAATATAATTTTTGACTCTGAGGTGTTGGCATGAATTTATCATAATGAGGTCATCTTTAATGGCAAAGATGGGGGGCCTCTTCGAGAGCTACAGTATTGATGTTTTGACAAGCAACAGCAGACAGCTAATTTGTTTTTATCTCCACCCTTTCGTTGTGAATGAACTTCAAGGCTGCTCCTTCCTGGTTTCTGACTAAGATAAACAAACTTGTGTGGACTCTGGAACTGTAGTGTTTTCTTTCCCTTTCCCCCATGACTGATAAGGAGTTACGTTTAGGGGAATGTTGTTTACTTTGTGAACAGCTGTTAACTTGGAATGGAGTAAAGTTTGTGGTTTTTTAGTGAAGTTATTATGGATTGATAAAACTTTTGCTGTTTGTTTTATTGGTGAAGTGTTTTTGCTTGTTAGTCTTCAGTGTTAAATGAATGTTTTTCATCTCATTTAGGAAAGTTATTTTTTCTGAGTAACGTTGTTATCAAATAAATAATTTATTAATTTAAAGTTTTTTAATGTTAATAGTATACTGTGATATGTTATTTGTTATGAATTAATTGTTAGAATTTGTTTTTTTTAGAATTTTAAAATTTTAAATAGATTTAAAAAAAAAAAGAAAGATTTGTTAAAGTTGTTAATTGAAAGTTTTTAATTAAAGATTTTTATATTGAAATGGTTTGAATATAGAATTGTATTTTAATAAAACAGTGAATAATTAATTTAATATGGATAATTAATAATTAATGGTTGATTAAATTTGAGTAATTAATGGTTGATTAAATTTGAGTAATTAATGGTTGATTAAATTTGAGTAATTAATGGTTGATTAAATTTGAGTAATTAATGGTTGATTAAATTTGAGTAATTAATGGTTGATTAAATTTGAGTAATTAATGGTTGATTAAATTTGAGTAATTAATGGTTGATTAAATTTGAGTAATTAATGGTTGATTAAATTTGAGTAATTAACGGTTGATTAAATTTGAGTAATTAATGAATTTTTTTTGTACTTCATTTATTTTGTATATTTAATGTATGTATTGTTGTTAAATGGTTCTTTTTGAAGGGTTAGTAGGTTTTAATATTGTTGAATGGTTTATTAATATTGTATTGAGATATGCATATTTAATTATCCCCATGAGCTTATAGGATGGAGTTTGCTATCCAAAAACTTAACAGTAGCAATTATGCTACTTGGGCAGAGGAAATACAGGTGTATATGATGGATCGTAGAGTTTGGCAATTTGTAGAAAAACCAGACCTTGAAACACCTAAAGATTTAACTGGAAAGGAACTTCGTGACTTTGAATTGTGTAGGGATAGGGCATATACCTCAATTTATTTAAATATTGAGAAACCATATCGTAGTATAATAAGTGACACTAAAAATGCTGGGGATGCATGGAGGAAATTAAAGGAGCGTTACCAGCCAACGTCTCGCAGTAGGATTGTGAGTTTATTGGACAAATTTTTCTCATTGAGGTTTGGCACAGGGGATGACATTAGTATTTATGCAGCTAACCTTAAAAAGGTAGTAAATGAATTGGCAGACGCAAAACATGTAATGGAAGAAATGTACCAGTCTTTTCAACTTATCCGGTTTTTGCCATCCAAATTTTCAGGGATTGTTCAGTCAATTTATAGATGGGATGACAAAACATTTACTTTTGACAATGTATTAAAAGAGTTGTTGGTTGAGGAGGATAGGTTAAGACAGTGTAACATTGACCTTGAACGTGTAGATGCATCTGCTTATAAAGTCAAAATTAATAAACAAGGAAATAGGAATAATAGCAATTTTAAATCTAATAAACAGAAAGACATTAAGTGTTTCCATTGTTCTAAATTAGGCCATTTTGCTTCTAATTGCCCAGAAAAGAAGCCAAATTCTGGTAAATTTCAGGTTAAGAAGTTTAAACCAAAGGGGAATTTTAACCGAGACAATTCAAGTTACATTGTAGAGGCTAACTACAGTCAAGGTAGTAATGGTCCTGATGATTTGTCTTGGGTTGTGGATTCTGCTGCTGCTTCTCATTTTTGCCGCAATAAAAATTTGTTTGTTGAGCTTAGGCCAGTAGTAGATACAACAGTATCAGTCGCTATAGGTGAAGAGTCTTGCTCAGTTGAGGGAATTGGCAAAGTGGAATTTTTGGTAAATATAAAAGGTACCCAGAAGAAAATAACATTGAACAATGTTCTTTATTCACCTAGATTGAGGAGAAATTTATTTGCAGGATGTGCCATAGATAAAAAAGGAGGGAAATTTGTTGGCAAGAATGGAAAGATTTTCGTGTATAATAATAAAGGAAAATTGGACTTCTTTGCAAAAAGAGAAAATGGTTTATATTTTCTTAGACCAAAATACCCCGGTGTTATCAGAGAGCATGTAAATTTAACTCGGTCTAAGGAATCAAATCTTGAGATTTGGCATAAGAAATATTGTCATATCAACACAAATTATATAGTTGATACCAGTAAAAATAATGTAGTTCGTGGGTTACCTAAACTGAAAAATCAGGAATTAAATTGTGAACCTTGTCGTTTGGCAAAGACACGAAGAGTAAGTTTTAAGCCATTGCCGGGAAACCGAACACGTGGGCCTCTTGAACTTGTTTTTACCGATGTGTGTGGCCCAATGACAGTACCTTCAATTGGGGGATCACGGTACTTTGTCTCTTTCATAGACGATTTTTCTAAAAAGGCTGCCGTTTTCCCAATTAAACATAAAGATGAGGTCTTTGATACTTTTGTTCGATTTAAAAACAGAGCAGAAAGGTTCATTGGAAAGAAAATTAAGGCCATAAAGTCAGATAATGGAAAGGAATACTGCAATTACAAATTTAAACAGCTTACTGAAAAAGAGGGAATAGATCATCAGAAGACGAGCCGGAACAAAACGGGGTTGCTGAGAGATTTAATAGCACTATAAATAATGGGATTCGAACAATGTTGAAGGATAGTGGTTTAGAAGAAAAATTTTGGGCTGAGGCAGCTGTCTGTTTCACATATGTTTGGAATAGAGTTGTCCATCAAGGCCAATTAAAGACTCCATTTGAATTATACGGTGGGAGACGTCCTTCTGTGAGTCATTTAAAACCGTTCGGATGTACTGCATTTATAGGGATCCCCAGGCAACTACGAAAAAAATTTGATATGCGTGCAACTAAAGGTATCATGGTTGGCTATGCAGGACAGACAAAGGGATACAGAATTTATAATCCTGAAAGGGGTGTTGTCGAGGAAACTTTAAATGTGAATTTCAATGAGAGAGAAATGTACAGTGGTCGCATCCTGGGCACCATGGACTGTAATTCTGAGAATGGGAAAGTTTTGTCAGGAGTTGAAAATCGTTATATTGATAATGAAGAATCTGATTCTGAATCTAAATTTGATCAGATTATACCACAAAACTCTATAAAGTTACAAAGCACTCCCAAAAAGGAAGCTGAAGTAAGTTCCGAAACTGAAGAGTCAGGAGATGAACACCCAGACCGGGATGTGAATGAAACTGAAAAAACCCCTTGTGAAGCTATTAAATGGGTCCGAGAAGCCATTATGAGAAAAGATAAGTCCCGCAATGATATATATTATGGTGTGGAGGGTTCCAATACTAAACTTCGATCTTATAGAGATGTTGAGAATTACTGTAAAGCCAGAAATATTGATTATCGAAAGGAATTTTTTAGTTTTAGAAACAAAGATGATTATTCTGGTTTAGAACCACGTCCCAAAACTGAACACTATGAAGCTAACATAACGGAAGTAGAAATACCATCTTCTTATTTTGAAGCTATGCGTTCTCCGTTTAGAAAAGAATGGTCTAAGGCGATGGATGATGAAATAACAACCATGAAGGAAAGGCAAGTATGGGAACTTGTTCCCAAACCTAAAGAAGAGAAAGTTTTAGGTAACCGCTGGGTATATTCCATTAAACGTAATGAGAAAGGCGAGATTGCTCGTTATAGAGCTAGGCTTGTAGCACAAGGCTTTAAGCAGGAAAAAGGCATATCTTACGAGGAAGTATATAGCCCAGTAGTTGATTTTTCCCTTATTAGATTATTTTTTAGTATACTAGTCTGTTTTTTCGGTTGGATTCATCATCAAATTGACATAAACTGTGCATATTTATATGCGAATTTATCTGAAAGAGTCTTTATGAGTCAGCCTTTGGGCTATGTCAGTGAGAAGTCTGAGTATGTTTGCCGCCTGAAAAAGGCAATTTACGGCCTTAAACAAAGTGGTCGTGAATGGTATTTCAAGCTTCGGAATGCACTTGAGGGATTAAATTTTAAGAAATTAAAATGGGCAAATTGCATTTTTATATTTAAAAGAAAGGTTCTATTATTGTTGTATGTGGACGATATTATCATTTTTGGACAAACAGAAACATTGGTTTCTGAAGTCATAGATCTCTTAAAATCTAAGTTTGATCTTAAATTGTTAGGACGCACTAAGAAACTCCTAGGTGTAGAGTTTGAAGAGAGGGACTGTAAACTTTTCATTCATCAAAAGAGTTACATTGAAAAGGTTTACAATATGTTTAAAGAGTATAAACCTCCAATTACATCTCTCCCAATTTCTAAAGGAGTTGTGTATTCAAAGTTAGATTGTCCAAAAGATGATTTAGAACTAAATGAAATGCAAGGTATCCCATATCGCAGCCTTGTTGGATGTCTCGCTTTTATAGCTAACAGGACTAAACCTGACATTTGTTTTGCAATAAACCTTTTCTCACAATTTCAGGAAAACCCTGGGCCTACTCATTGGAACGGGTTAGTTAAGCTACTTGGTTATTTGTATACAACCAGAGAAAAAAAAGCTTGACTTATCTAAGATTGATAACCTTAGTGTCACATGTTATAGTGATGCAGATTATGCCACTAATCGTGATGATAGGAAGAGTATGGGGGGTTTTGTGTTGTTTATTGGTCAGTCACCTGTTTCTTGGAAGACTTTCAAACAAAAGTCTGTTGCCCTTTCCACAATGGAAGCTGAGTTTACTGCACTTACTGAGGCTGCAAAAGAAATCACTTGGGTTAGACATATACTTCTAGAGTGTTTTGAAATGGGGTTATTTGGGAATGAAATAACACAATATGAACTTTGTTGTGATAATAAATCTGCTATTGACTTTTGCAAGTCACCAATTGAAAATGCTAGGTCAAAGCATATTGACGTTAAATTGCATTTTCTAAGAGATTTGGTGTCTGAAAAGCTATTTAATTTATCTTATGTAAGAAGTACAGATAATCTTGCAGATATTTTCACAAAAGCTCTAGTTAAAATGTCTGTTAATGATTTCATTGCCAGACTATTTATATAAGTGTAATAAAATTTTATGGCATATTTTTGAAATTTTAAAGTATTATACTCTGAGGTTATGATATAATTGTAATGTTTTAGGTATATCTCCTGGTGTCTCATTTGATATTTTTGAATTGTAAAGATTTTTTTTTACATGTAATCTCTTGATGCTTTTATGCCACATATTAAAAGGGTTTTTTTTTTTTTTTGAATGACTTGTTTTATATGTATCCTTAAATGGGATGATTGTTGTAAGCAGTCTTGGTTTTTGGATCAGGAGCGGATTTGACTGTTTTTGTTGCAAGTTTTTTTTTAAATTTAAGAGTCCTTTTGCAATTTCATAATGCTTCTTTCTTAAGGAAAATTTGTTATATTAAATATTAAGGGGGGCATGTCTTGTTAGACATTTGTGTTTTTTTTTTTGGGATTTCAGTGATCGCGAGAGGGGGGCCTTATGTTGTGAAAACCTTAATGTGGAAGCTTAACTTCCCCATATTTGTTTTTCCTTTTAGGTCTCGCGCCACTGAGATATTCTACTTTAAGTGCTTCTATCGCGATCGTACGTACGACGATACGCAATCTCTTAGCGTAAACAAAAACACATGTTTTTCTTGCTCCCACGTATGCATTGCGTCATTGCCAGGTGCCGTTTCCTGATTGGATGCCATGACTGCGCATGTGTTGAATAACTAGCTTAAATATCACTGCATGACTTGTCTGCTCTCTCTCTCATCTTCTCTTTTTGCTTATGTGGCAGCTGCATATCGTACGATGTTTTGTTTTAGTTATTTTTAAATGTCTGTGCAAGTATGCCAGACTGTTTGTTAATTCTTATAATGTTAAAGTATGTTTAATAAATGTTATTTATTAATTTAAGCCATCCTCTTATTCAGAGTCAGTTTACTTTTACTTTACCATTTGAGCCTGGTGGATTAACCACCCAAATTCTTTAAGAAAAACTGCAAACTTAGTCAAAAGATTGCGAAAAAACGCAAATTTCGTCAAAGGGACGCAAAGAAAAGTGCCGGGAGTGGACACCCCCACTCCCGGTTGTATCAGCTTACTCGACCTGATGAAGGACTAACTCAGACATTTTTCTCTGGAAGATATACCCGTAGTTCCATCACCCCCTCCCCCCAACCGCCTTGGAATCTTTCAGAAAATTCACTGTGAAGTTCAGAAATTTGGCTTAGGAGTGGACAGAGCATTAATTGAATATGAATAATTATGTTTAATCAATCCCATCTGCAACAAAAAAATTAGCAAAAGTAAAAGTGTCTCCTACTTTGTGTGCTTATGGATACACATGCATTTACTTGATTAGTATTTGCTCGCTTAAAATTTACAGCATAAAAAACAGCCACCAACCAACCAACCTTCAGATAAATTTGAATTTGGTGTGCTACTATTTCTCATTTTCAAAGGTTGGCAGGTCTGCTGTTGCCAACCAGCATGACTTAACTTTAACGATAGATAAGCACGACATTAGAACATATTAAAATTTCCCTTATTTTATCTAACCCTAATTAATTTTTTACTTCGGATAGAATTGCGTGTAGTAAACAAAATTCATCAAACAGTGTGATTTAACTTCTGCCAGAAATTCACATATTGCATTTCCATCATTTATCCATTTTTAGATAAAGTCTTGTATAGTGTCAATTAATGCCCATTTTTTTCTGTGACAAAATTGCACAATTTTGACAATATTTTTCTGTATTCTGTTCTCTATGTGAAAGGTCCCAAATCTTTATCTTAAAAAAAAAATGCCAGAGAAAAATAGAGATATAGCAGTTAATTTATATCTTGCATTACACAGATTAAATTATCTTATCCATAAAATAAATAAAATAGAATATGTGCAGCACTACACTGCAACAATGAACATGATGTCACACTTATGCATTCATTATCATCAGTCCCGTATTTAGAATGTATGATGCCCCTGTGCAATGATTTTTTTATGCTCCTTCTCTCACAAATAAAGGTACTATAGTCTGTGGTGACGAATTTCCATTTTTATAGCTCATTCAATTCGTCTCAGCGAACTTAGTAATTTTATACCTCACATATTGGCTATTGAGTTTTTATAATGACAGGGGGCCGGGTCAAAGTTCAAAATTTCGTTCAGTGAAAAACAGATGCCTTTAAAGAAATAAGTGCGATTTAAGTTTACTAATTGTTTTTATAGTGCCATACTTTGCCAATAACTACTATAGGGTTATATACATTGATAAAGACGAAAACTACATCACCCTTATAGACTACTATTTTAAAATTCCAGAAAGAAATCATAGCTGTTTTGAATGTGTCGTCGAGTCAGCTGAACAAGCCTTTACTCGTTGTGTGCACTGTGAGAAATATTTTTGTTTTACTCACTTCTATGGAATGAAAAATGCGTCAAAAATTGACTATCATCAATGCATGTCAGTGTAAGAACCACAAATAAATTTAAATCTTACTTATTTCTTTGATGGAAACTGGTTTTTAATGAACAAAATTTTAAACTTTGACCTGCCCCCCTGTCATTATCAAAACTCACATCAACTTTTTTAAAGTGACTTATATACTTAAATTAATACTGAGCCAATATGTGAGGTAGCAAATTACTTAGCTCGATGAGATGAATTGAATGAGTATAAAAATCGAAATTCGCCGCCACATACTATAGTACCTTTACTTGTTAGCTGAAGTTCATCATAACTACTTGTTTACAAATTATCAAAAGTAAGTTCTAGAATTATTTAATTCAGTTTTAAATAGAGTAGAAAACAATAAATCCATTCTTAAGGTAAATATACATGATCAACCTTGCTAACCTCTCATAAAATTATTCAATTTGACTCAAGTCAAATAAGTGTATTTTGAACCAGAAATTTTAGGTGAAATAATAAATGAAATCAACTACAAACCACTTAGGCACGAGTAGTATTTTATCGAAGACATTTTCTGGTTAAAAATGTTTTTATTTCACTTGGGTCAAATTTAACAGTTTTATGTGAGATCACCAATATGCATGATAAATAAACAGAAAATAATAACTACAGTTTAATTGTCCCAGTAAACCATATCACAGAAGCCTAAATTTGATCAGATAGAAGTGTGCTGTAGAAATGCACAGAAAGACACTACAAATTTAATAGCCTCCATAGAAACTCACCGAAAAGTCAAATCTAGTCGCACAAAATATATGGTAGAATCACACAGAAGCAAATCACTACAATTTAACAGCCCTATAAAAAATTATATCACAGTGTTTAATGTATTAAAAATTGTTCCGTGGGCGTGGGACTTTAAAATCTCTGTGCATTAGACAGATTTCCATCTTACACAGGGTCCTCCTTAGACAGAGTTTACTGTAATTTATTACATTCTCTGCTTATTGCTATTGAAAACATAGTAAATGATTGTTTGAATTATTTAGGACTTTGATATAACAAAATGTTTAAATGTTACATTTGTTGAAATATTAAAATGTTCAGTGATGCCACTCTTCCTTGGATCTCTGAGTTCTTGCTTTTTTATCAACCTGTGATTTCTGGGAGAAAAAAAAATTGCCTCTATGTGCATTGTGATTAAAGTCATCGTTGTTGTTGGTGTGATACAATAAGCTGGCAGAACAGAAAAATTCAAGACCGTGGGATTTCAGATAACAATAATTATGAATCACACTCATTAAAATTGGGGTCGGTGGTGCACTATAGTGCCCATCATGAGCTCTGGGATTAAAATTCAGGATAAAAAGTCTTAACCATCAAAGATATGTTCTTACAGACAAACACCAAAATAAAGAATGAGTATTTTTTTAAAGTGACTTATATACTTAAATTAATACTAAATAAGAATTAATATTATTTTTTGTTGGTAACTTTTCAAGTAAATTTTAACACATTGACTGACTTTTTTTTAACACACAACACATTAAAAGAATGTAGTATGAATTGTATTTGATTCACACAGAGATTAGTGTGTTAAATTTGCATAAAAATGTAATAATTTACCTTTTTTTTTAATTAAATGTTTTAAATTCTATTTTGAATGAACTTTGATTATATAAAAATAAGTAATTTGGGCATTTATTTCTAATTTTCATGCACAGGTTTATTGAGTAAATATTTATTTTTATTTATTTATTTGTTTGCAAGTAAACATTATTTTTGTGCAATATATTTATCATAAAAAGTATTATAAAATTTTAATATTTTAATGTAATAAATTTGTCAGTTATATTCAATACAGTATACACTACCTGAATACAGTGTAGTTTAAAGAATTCATATTTTTAAAAAAAGTCTCAAATTTTACATCATGTGTAATTTTCTTTTTTGTGTTATTTTATGTGTTATTTTATGCTGCAAAATTGATCTACAAGCACTAAAATAATCTCTAAAATCAAAGTCTAACCATGCTTACTACTGTTCTGCTTGGTTTCTGTTATTGGTCATATACAGATAAGTTCATTCACTGAAATACATTAATTAATCTGTAAAATTACATCATTTATTGATATTCAATTATTATTTTAACTCCCTAATGTCAGAGGCTCCTTTTATGAATTTAACTCTCCCCCCCCCCCCCCCCCACACACACAGAAAAATAGTATAGAAATAAACATTAATCTTTTACTTTTATTTTCATAAAAATGGCCATTTTTTACTGTGCACAATTCAGAAAACTTCCATGTTCCCAATTGGGAAGATAAATAAATCATATAAATTGAATTGTAAATGCTCATTTTTAAATATGATCTTAAATCTGGAAAATTATGTTTCAGATTGTTACGGATGAAGTAAAGAAGGGAGGCTTTCGGAGAAAAAAACTATTACTAGATGATGGTGAGATCAGAATCAATGCTTCAAAAACAGTAAGTTCTCCAAACGAAACAAGGGCACTAGCGGAAAATATCCCAATAGAATATTTTCAAGGATCAGAAATTTTTTCAACAGAAACTAGCTGTACGACAGACAATCCTGTTATCAGATGGACTTGTTCCAAGATTATTGAAGATTCTGACACTAAGGAAGGTATTCTGAATAAAGAAAATACAGATATTAATTTAAAAACAGAACAGAATTTATCTTCTGTTAAAGAGATTTTTACTTATAAAAATTTACTGAAGAACTTGCAATTAATTAAAAAACCAAATGACTTTTGGAGCATAAGTCCTATTCCAAATGCTATTATTTGTGCAAGGTGGAGCGAAAATTATACTTGTGAAAAGAAACTCGTGATTAGTAATTCCTTAACTGTCAGGGTAAGTTTATTATTAAGCCTTTTTTTTTTTTTTTTTTTTTTTTTTTTTAAATTGCTATTTGTGTGTTAATTCAGGTTCAGTCTCCTTAATCTGTTTTACAAATATTACTAAAACAAATATGTTGTGGCTTTACTTTTAAAATATTTAATAATAATAATAATAATAAACTGTATAGTTATGCTACATTTTATTATGAATTTCATTTTGCTTCTTTACGTAGTTTTTCTTATAGAAAAGGGTTTCTTTTTTTCCCTTCTTTTCCAAAATGTTAATTTTGGAATTAACACTTTCCAAAGATGTTATCTTATATTTTCAAATAATAAAATTTTATTATGTTTACCTAAAATCTAGGTAAAAGTGGTTGCATATTTAAGTTAATTTTTTGTAACAGATAGTAAATTCATTGTTTTAAAGTAATGTTTCTCAAATTGTTTTCAAGGTAGGATCTTTTTATAAGACAATGTTCTGCAGACCACTTTACTCTTGTTCCCTTCGAAAACAAATTTATCTTATATGTATATATATATATATACATATAGTAAAACTTGTCTAAATTGAAACTAAGATAATGTAGAATCTTGTCCAATTTGAATTAATTAAATGTATCCTGGCCAAGAAAATAGAAATATATTGTTATTTTTTTTTTTTTTTTTTTTTTTTCATAAAGTGGAATGCGTCTAGTGTAGGAACAGAAAGGAACAATTAAAGAACTTGTCAAAAAACATGTACATAATAAGAAATTGTAATAAAATATAAGATGCAAAAATAATAAATTCACTATCCACATCTTCTATTTTCTAGTTTATCATCTCAATTAATATAAGAATGAATTCACGGTTTATAAGAAACCTACAGATGCTGGTAGTAAAAAAAAATATCTTGTATCTAATTTGAAGGCAAGTGTGGCCACACATTCGGACCCGGACGCATGTCTTTCCCCTTCAACCTTGAAATGCTGCTTCTCTCCAATAAAGTCAATGAGAACTGTAGCCCTGTCTGACTGTTGCAGGATATTTGCATACAATCTAGTTTTACAGCATGTTTTTGCATTGTTTTCAAAAGTCCAGAAAGCACTAATGTGGATGTAGAAGTTCCAAGTCAACGTTGAATTCTCACACACCTACCACAAAAATTAACACTTTTATTCTGTAAAAGACTCTATTAAAACATGTACATAAAAAGTGGAAAGAAACATTTTTGTTAGATTTTTGGAAAAAGCACTTAATAAGATTGCTTTGTAATTTTTTGTCTTGCTCTGTAAGTGTATAGACCTAAACATTGTAGTACAGTGTTGCCAGTCTGCTACTGTTTTTTATTCAGATTGCTTGATTGCTATCAGTTTTTTGATAGCATAATTCGCCTTATTTAATCTGTCATTAAAAAAGGTGGTATTACTACTACAAAAAAGTGGTAGCAATCAAGCCAACTGAATAAAAGAAAAATATTAGACTGGCACCATTGTTGTAATATGGTGTAATGTAACGATAATAAAGTGATGATAGATAAATATGCAAGATTTTGCAACGTGTAATATTTCAAGAATGTCGCCAATGGGAAATCTTCACTCTTGCATGTTATTAAGTTTTAATCAAGCATTTTGCCTATTTTCTGCCCCTTAGTTTTTAGTCCCCTGGACCGTCGCCCATTTATTCTAGTAAAATTCATTGTTAAACTAAGAAAGTCCTTTTGAGGAGAGACTCCATATAAATGTCGACATGAAAATACTTTAATTTGTAAAATTACTTACTGTAAATCCATTCTGAAAGAAAATGTAGGCAAAAGATTAAAAAATGTTCTGATTACTTTATTAGACTGGGTGATTCAAAATAGATATCTCCTCTCCTCGATTATCTTTTAAACCACTGATGATAGAAATGTACTCCTAGTTTCAAAAATTATACAAATGTACAACGTTTAGATATGGCATTGATTTTATAAAGGGCTGTATACAAATTAAAATACAAAATTTATTTTTTACATGGTCCCTGAGTCCTAATAACTTACTTTTTAGAAAAATGTTGTCCTCTGTCTAGGAAGAACATTTAAAAAGCTCCATTCTGTTACAACCGAAACTTACCAAATTATGGCACTTTGAAGTTTATGAAATTTCAATGTTTTCCTGCACTAAAAGTGCTTCTTTCCGTTTTTAGCACCAGGAAACACTGAAACTTCGTAAAATCCAAAGTATCATAATTTAGTAAGTTTTGATGATAAAGGAATAGGATTTTTTTTTAAATGAAGAACATTTTGTTAAATATAACTTATAGGATCCAGGAGCCATATAAAAAGTAAATTTCATATTTTAATATGTATACAGTCCCTTGTAAAACAAATGCCATGTCTAAAATTTGTACTTGATTTGTATCAAGTACAATTTTTTTATTTTTTGTAATTGAAAGTATATTTCTATCATCAGTGGTTTAGGAGAGAATTGAGCAAACATGTATTTTGAATCACCTGTATATATCACTTTGAAGGAGTTCTAACCAGAAAATATATCTAAAAAAATAATACATATTTAGTTTCATGTTTTTACGTGGATCCTATTTGATTGCATTTCTGTAAAAAAATTCTGGTTTCAAACATGTTTAACCTCGGTTAAATTAATCTACATTGTACGGAAGTTTCGAGCAATGTTGGCAGGTATGCTGTTAGTTTCTGACCTATAATGTCCATAGAAAAGATTTTGAAAGTGGGAAAATGACCAAACAACATTTTAATTAAATCACAATTTCGTTGATATTGTTCACATTTGTCACTAACTTTTTTCCTACCAAGAGAGATTTTTGTTCAGAAGGAGTAAAATTTCAGAAATCAGGAAGGAATTTCTTCTTCCAAACCCTCAGATAAAAATAAAAGATCTTCTCAAAATGGGGACGGGTCATTGAATTCACTACTATTTGCCAATCCTTGTGATAAACCCTCATTAGCTAAAGTTTGCTTATTTAAAAAAAAAAAAAAATCTCATTACTGGATTCATTGATTGATAATAAAACATATTTTTCTGATTACGCTTACGCATAAGATTATCTCTAATTGTCACCACTGGCAAAAATGGGCCAAGTGTGTTCAGATTAATACACAAGCATGCCTAATAAATTGAGGACCCACCTAGCCTGAACTTTTGGTAGTCTATTTTATTATTAACTTATTCACAGCTGCTTATTTTCATCTTTTTAAAAGTAAGCCCTTTTTAGGGTGTTATTCTTGCTGGGTGCATTATTTAACAAAGAGATTTTGTATATTTGTGTTTACATTACAAATGGATATACAGTCAAACCTCGTTAGTAAGTCACCTGGATAAGACATCACTCTGCATAGTACGTCATGTTTCAGAAGTCCCGACCTTTTGTATAGGATTTTTCACATTTTGTACTCCGCTTATTGCATCGCTATTTTTTCAACCACTTTGCTTTAGACGTCACTTTTAAAAGTGCAATATGCAAACTTAGTCCCATTTCTTTGTCAAGGTTATCTCCAAAAACACTTAGTTTTTGTTGGGGCAAGTTTTAAAATTATTAAAGATGACAGCATTTTTTCCTTACAAAGATTGCTTGAATTTATTCCGGGTCACAAAAACTCATACTGAGAAGCGAGGTGTGGGGGACTTCGTATCGTTCAATGACAGTTAAGACTGACATGCACATGTGGGGAGTGTTAATTGTCCTGAGGGGAATTGAGTCAGCGGGGGTGTGGAGGGATACACAAGATCACTATGAGGGTTTGGGGAAGAATGAGTTGGTTTTTCTAAGCTTCCTGACAGTGGATCTTAGGTATTGTCTGAGATTCTCATATCAGATAACCCCTTTACTTTTCAAATCGTATCTGCTTGTACTAGATATTAGATTGTTTGTGCTTATTTTAGTTTTGAGAACACATGAATTCGAAGCTAAAATGGCTACTAAAAAGTCATGGACATTATCAGAAAAAGTCAATTTAATTAATGATTTTGAAAAGTCAGGAATGACAAAGTCTGGATTTTCTAAAGCACACTCTATCCCCAGAACGACATTAAACACTATTCTGTCTGCAAAGGAGGCAATTTTCAGCAGAGATTAAACTGGTTGTAGGCGAAAAAGGATGCGCACATCAAATTTCGATGATGTTGACGTGCTAATGAAAAGGTTAAAAAATATTCAATCCAACAATATTTCAATATCGCGTAACATTTTAAAAGAAAAAGCATTGGAAGTAGCGAAAGAACTCAATGTTGAAAACTTTAACGCCAGTAATGGATAGATAGAGCAATTTAAAGAATGACATGGACTTTCTTTTCAGAAAATTTGTGGAGAATCAGCAGCTGTTAACAAAAGCGAAATAAATTCGTGGACAAATACAATATTAAAAGAAATTTTATCTAAGTACAAACCATCAGATATTTATAACTTAGACGAGACAGGATTATTTTTTTGTCTACAACCAGACAAGACACTGTGCTTTCGCTTAGAAAATTGTTCGGGTGGAAAAAAAAGTAAAGAGAGATTGACAGTGTTGCTGGGTTCGAACATGCTTGGAACTGATGAGTTAAAACCTTCGTCATTGGATAAAGTCAAAGGTCACAGTGCTTCAAGAATGTTAAATCTCTTCCAGTGGTCTATAGAGTGAACTCTAAAGCATGGATGTTATCAACCATTTGGGAACCATGAAGACGTTGGACAAAAAAATTTGTTCAGAAAAGAGAGAAGTTGTCTTCTTTATCGACAACTGTGCCGCCCTCACACAAGTCAAAGGTTTGAAAGCCATCAAGCTTGTTTACATGCCACCAAATGTTACGTCAGTGTTGCAACCACTTGATCAAGGCGTAATTTTAAACTTTAAAAAAGTACCGCAGATTTTTTATCAAAGATATGATAAAAGCATTAGATGATAACAAGCAGTTTCGGGTCCTTGTTCTGGGTGCAATTCACTATATTCATAAAAGCTGGAATGATGTTTCAAAAATCACAATAAAAAATTGTTTCAAACATGCCGGATTCATCTCAGGCTCTGAGTTAACCGAGTAGACTGGGAGGCGGCAGCACAGACAATCACCTCATCGAGTTCATGGCTGAAATTCCAGAATTAGTTAAAACTTGATTCGCATATTAAAACTCAATCGGTCTGCCAAGTCATATCTTGGTGGAAAACATCCGTAAACCCGATTTTAGCAGTTGGCTCGTAGATTTACCACCGTGTGTTCCTGCTCCCAGTCCTCCATGTTTTCATACCTTTGGGTGCAGGAAAACACAATGGTAAACCTACGAGTCAACCGCTAAAATCTGTTTTTAAGGTGCTTTCCACCAAGATATGACTTGGCAGACCGATTGCGTTTTAATATGCAAATCGAGTTTTAACTAATTCTGGAATTTCAGCCGTGAACTCGATGAGGTGATTGTCGGTGCTGCCGCCTCCCGGTCTAGAGGATACGGAAGATGAGGATACTCCTTTGGCTGCATTATTTTAGGAATTGCGAAAACGGGGACAACTCGAAACACAGGTTGATGAAGATACCTATACGAATAGACTGCAATTTATGAATTTCACTCGAAGCAACAAAAACTGGAATTGTAGCCGATGTTTTGGAAGCAAAGAACAGACCAGCAGTAGAATCAGAAAGCGATCGTGAAGAAGATAAACCTTCCAAACCGATTATTACAAAGAATTCACCCTTGGAATACATTGATGGACTAAGGAACTATATTTCGTCTTTAAATGACACTACAGATAGAGAATATAATATGCTATACTCCTTAGAGAAAAATATTTTGATTTCAGAAAACTGCCATCAAACAAAAATGGATGATTTTTTTGTAAACCAGTAAGAAATGGTATGTATTGAATTGTACAATTAAATTATACAATGTAACATATTTTCTTACAATATTTTCCTTAATTTATCAACCAATTTTATGAATTTAAATTCTTATTCTACTAATTTATGTGATTTATAATGTAATTTAATTATAGGCATACTCATTATGTAAACATTTAGAATTTCATTTTACATTTAATATAAACTCCGCTTAGTACGTCATTTTTAAGTGGCCCCGATAGTGACGTACAAACGAGGTTTGACTGTATATAAGAAACTGTGTCTAAACGATGTACTTATATGCATAATATACTGATTCTATAAATTCAGATATTGTGTACATGTGGGAGAAATAATCTAACATATAAAATGAAAAGTAATGCCCCTAAGTTGAGTTACCCATATTCAAAAGACATGAGTTCATGTCAGCAGTCGTAAATGTGTTAATACTCGTTATATTGATTTTTTCCTTAATTACTTCTTTTTACTTAATTACCATTCTGTTATTTGTTCTCTAGATACAGTGAAACAGATTTTATATAGTAAGTTTATAAAACTATTAAATTTAAACTTGTAAATAGTGTGAAGCTTAATGGAATTTTCTGTCATTTTAAAGCAGTGGCCATCAACCTTTTTTTACCTACTGCCCCATATATCTTAATTTAGCGATTATGAAACTAATTACCTAAAAAGGATTTCTTTATTTCTTTGTTCATGATATACCAAGTGATTCAAAATAAGTGTTAGAGGATTATCGTTTAAATTGATGATGATAAAAACATACTTCCAATTACAAAAAATATACAATTTTGAGAGGTTTTTTTTTCTATTTTTCAAAAATTATCCTACTGTGCACTTGTGAAAAATCATGCAATTTAAATATTCCTTTCATTCCCCAGTATTTTATTATTATTATTTGAAAAACTATAATCAAATAAGCTTTCAAAAACTTTTCGAAATTATTTTTTAAAAAATACTTGAAATTTATAAGTTTAAAATATGACTAACAACTGCTAATTTCGATAATCCGAGGTAGGGGGAGGAAAGCAGTGGTCCACTGCCCCTTTCCTCCATCGGAACATTCTTGCTACGCTATTGCCTACAGTCTTTTTGAATTTTTTACGGTTACAGCTCTGATGGGCATTAGGGACCAGATTGATAGCCCCTGTTTTAAAAAGATTGATGAGGATTACTTTGTTATTTTAAAGTCTGTTTTAAGAATAGTTTTCTTTGATATTAAAAATTTTATAGCTATTTGTTTTATTTTTATTAAAGGTGTTTTTAAAAGAAAAATGGGAAATAAATTTATCAGAATTAATGAACGTCACTTGTTTAGATGACATATCGAATCTGTTGGAGAAAGTTGAAAATTATAAAATTATACAATTTGAAGACCTCAAATAGGTAAGACTATTGAATATTATTTGATTAGGGACTTCTTAAGCAAGTTTTTTATATGAATGTATTAACCATTTTCCAATCTCCAGTGTCAGGCATATGATCGATCCAGTATTCTTTTGCAAAATTGACTTCACTTGTGACTTTTCTTACACATGCACAAGTTTTAGCAAAACTATCATATCTCTTAAACTGTAAAAATACAAAATTCTCTCCCAAGTTCAGAAAGAATCATAAATTTAACTAGTTAAGTGGGCCTGTTCACTCATGTGGAAACACCTACTTAGTAATGTTAATCCTATGGGATAGTTATTTTATAATATTTCATTTGCACTTCAACATTTTCAAACTATTTATTATTATTATTATTATTATTTTGCATTGGGTAGCTGTAGTTAATTTCTACAATAACCATTTTTTATGTTTTTGATTTAGTTTGTTGGATTTTTTTTTTTTTAATTAGGATACTTTCACTTTCAGAATCGGCTCAGAAAGTAAAAGTATCTTCATAAAAGAAAAAAAACTGTAAACAAAATCAAAAAAGTAAAAAATGGCAGTTGCAGAAATCAATCACAGCTATCCAATGCAAAAAAAAAAAAAAAAATGTTTAAAAATATTGAAATGCAAAAAAAATATTATAAAATAACTGTCCCATAGGATTAACATTAGCAAGCAGATGTTTTCGTGTGAGTCAACTGATCCTTTAAAGACACTTTTAGTAATTAAAATAGCCTATTTAGTCATAAAAATGAGACTGTTAAGTCGTTAACTTAATTAGCTATAGTTTTTTTCCTTCTATTCTCTTTCCTTTTGATTATTTAAGCCCATTACCAATTTTAAATGATTAAAGCCTGTTTTTTTTCCTTTCTTTTCCAGGATAGTATTTAGATTTTTACTAATAAATAGAATATACATAGCATGCTCAGAATTTATTTAAAATTTTTTATTTTTATTTATTTATTTATTTTTAACATTTTTACTCTGTTAAGGCTCAACTAAAAGAAGTTTATGTTGTATGTATTAGGGATGCAACGAAGAGTGATTTGGCTGAATACCAAATATTCAGCCAAAATCAAGACTGAATATTCGGCTATTCAACTGCTGATTAATGATTCCTTTTTGCCTGAAAGCAAGACAATATAATACTTCTTTTAAGCAGAAATTATCATCATTATTATTATGAGAGAAAATTTGAAATCTGTTTAGTAATTCTAAAGTAATTGTGATTTTAGAATATTTTCTATTTATTTCACACTTTTAAATCTCTAATTTTTTAGAAACAGTTCTGTGCAAGCATTTGAATCTTAAAATAATAGTCATTTCAAATTTCAAGTTTCTAGTGTTAACAATTCTAAATAAATCATCAGTTAGAACATTTTCATCTCATTTCACTCTTTTAAATTTCTAATGTTTTCAAAACCGTTCTTAGCAAGCACTTTCATCTTAAAAGTAACCACTGTGCCAAATTTCAAGTTTTTAGTTCAAACAGCATTATAGAAATTGCAACTTCAGAACGTTTTTTGCTCCTGAGCCATTTAAAATTTTGAATTTTTAGAAACACTTTTGTGTGAGTATTTATGTCTTTAGATTAACAGCCATGTCAAGTCTCAAGTTTCTAGTCCTAATAATGCCAAATAAATTGTATATTAACACATCGGCTGATAAGTTCCCGGTCTGGCACACAGATGGCATTGCAATTGCCGAACCGATGCATTTTTTAGTAAATACTAACCTTTAAAAGGTAGAAAAAAAAATATGACGATTCGCCGTGTGGATAAAATGTTAGAGTGGTTTTAGTTGAACGACTTTGTTGATAAACAAAAAAATGGATAAACAAGAATTTCAAGAATTATTATTTGATGGGGAAAAACACCGTTCAAACAAAAGCTTGGCTTGATAAGCATTATTCAGACACTGCACCAGGTAAATCAACCATTATTGACTTGTTTGCTGAATTTAAACGTGGTCGTACAGACACCAGTGATGCACCATGCAAAAGAGGTGGTTACTCTGCAAAACATCAAAAAAGTCCACAAAATCGTTTTGGGGAACTGTAAAGTGAAGTTGCAGGAGATAGCTCAGACGCTGAAGATATCCAGGGAACGTGTAGGTTTTATTTTGAATGAACATTTGTCTATGAAAAAGCTGTTGTCAAAGTGGGTGCTGCGCGTGTTGACTTATGACCAAAAACAACAACGAGTCGATGATTCTGAGCACTGTTCGGAGCTTTTTCGTTATAAAATTATGTTATTTATTATAAAATTATTATTATTTATTTATTAAATTGTTATTATTATTATTAAATTATTATTATTTATTATTAAAGTTATGTTATTTATTAAAGTTATAAAGTTATGTTATTTATTAAAGTTATAAAGTTATGTTTTCTTTATTAGACCGGGAACTTATCAGCCCATGTGTTAGAACATTTTTTTGCTTATTTCACCCTTTTAAATTTGAATTTTTTTAGAAATTGTACTTAGCGAGCATTTACATTTGAAAAGTAATCGCCCAAATTTCAAGTTTCTAGCTCTCACAGCATCACAGAAATTACAATTTTAGAATTTTTTTTTCTCCTGCACATGCAGTAATACGAATATATAATATAGCTTGCTTATGTAGAAGGAGAGATGATCATCATTATTTTTGTAATTGGTTCAGTAGCAATTGGTTTCCAGACCAGAGATTACTGCTTACAAACAAACCAACATTTCTTCTTTATAATATTAGCATAGATTAATATATTTCAGTCTGCTCTGAACAATGAACAAAAACAACAGTGAACTTCCTTTACCTGCGAGTTGCATGCACAAATTGTAAGAAGGATATGGAGCATGAATGCTTGTGTGCAATCTATACTAATAACAGAAAGTTTTTGTCATTATCTGTGTATATGTGTGTGTGTGTCTGTTTGATGGTGATGGCTAGGGAAATCTATCATAAGTACAGGTCTGCAAATTTGGATAAAGATAGACGAAGATAGATCTGGATTTTTTTCATTAGATTTTTGTTATTTTATCTTGAACACAGTGGTTTACATATTAACCTGATCTTTCAAGTTTGGCAGTGATTTTGACCATTGCCACCTAGAGTAGAAAGCCTTCTGACTGGTTGGTGACGTCAGCAGTAAGAGGCGAACATTTCGTATAGCGCATTGATTAAGTAACAGAAAACTTATTTATCATAAATTTTTATGACTGCTGTACTTTATTAAAATCCCGAAAAATAATACCAATATCAGGAATACCTTTTTAAAAAATATTTTTTTATGTTGCATAGAATATCACATTCTTTAATTAATATAAATAATGCATCTGGATTTTTTTTTTTTTTATTCTTTATTTTAAAATCCAATTTTCAGTAATCTGAAACACATTTTTTTTTTTTTTTTTTGGGGGGGGGGGGGGGGGGGGGAGATTGCAGATGCAGGAAAATTTTTTAATAAATATTTAAATATTATCTTACTATAAAATATGAAATTGATTTGGTATACTATTTTTATTATTATGTACACATCGTTATGTATTATCGTGGTGATAATTTCGTAGCTGAATAATTTTAATAGGAAATTCATTTATCATATTTTTTTTATGATTGCTATACCTTATTGAAATTTAGAAAAATAATACCAATATCAGGAATACCTTTTAAATAAAGATATTTTTATGCTCCATAGGATATCACATTCTTTAATTAATATAAATAATGCATCTGGAATAAACGAATCTAAGATTCTTTATTTTAAAATCCAATTTTCAATAATCTGAAAAACATGCTTCTTTTTTTTGTGTGTGTGTGATAGGGGGGGGGGGGGGGGGATTGAAGATGCAGCAAATTTTTTTAAGAAATGTTTAAAAATTATCTTAACTATAACATATGGAATTGATTTGTTATACTATTTTTATTATTATGTACACATATTATATCGTGGTGATAATTTCATAACTGAATAATTTTAACAGGAAATTCATTTATCATAATTTTTTATGATTACTATACTTTATTGAAATCCAGAAAAATAATACCAATATCAGGAATACCTTTTAAATAAAAATATTTTTATGCTGCATAGGATATCACATTCTTTAATTAATATAAATAATGCATCTGGAAAAAAAAAAATCCAGATTCTTTATTTTAAAATCCAATTTTCAGTAATCTGAAAAACATGTTTTTGTTTGTTTGTTTCTTTTTTCTTCCTTGGGGGGGAAGGGGGGGGGGGAAGATGCAGCAAAATTTTTTAAGAAATATTTTGAAATTATCTTAACTATAACATATGAAATTGATTTGTTGAACTATTTTTATTATTATGTACACATATATATTTTTTATGATTGCTATACTTTATTGAAATACTGATAAATAATACCAATATCAGGAATACCTTAAATAAATATATTTTTATGCTGCATAGGATATCACATTCTTTAATTACTAAAAATGATGCATCTTGAAAAAAAAATCGAGATTCTTTATTTTAAAATCCAATTTTCAGTAACCTGAAAAACATTTTTTTAGGGGTGGGGGGAGATTGAAGATGCAGCAATTTTTTTAAAGAAATGTTTAAATATTATCTTAACTATAAAATATGGAATGGATTTGTTGAACTATTTTTGTTATTATGTATGTTTTATTATTTTGGACGACTTAATGGGACTTAGATATCAATTCCTTTCTTCTCATCAAATGCAGATGTTTCTCTTTCGATATCTTCATCTTTAAAATGCTTTTCACATACCTGTGGAAAAAATATTATGAATATTTTTGTTTATCAAGATAAATATATAGTTTGCAAGCTAAATACGAATTTAAACTATTAAAATTAATCCACCCTACAATTTAAAAAATCAATTACTAAATGGGACCCTTCATAAAATTCTTCTTAATAAAATGGATCCCTTCACAAAATTTCTCATAATAAAATGACCCCTTCACAAAATTCCTTATTATAAAATGAATTCCTTCACAAAATTCCATTTCATAAAACATACTCTTACATTAATTACTTCCTAATTTTTTGTTATGTTTTAAAATGTCTAATTTGCAAACAAAGCAAATTCACTGGAAAAGAAAACTTTTGTAGAAGGATTTAAGGAGTTATTATTAATAAATTCTTGCTTCGAATTTGAGTAACTGAATTTCATATTTCGTTACAAAATGTTATTTTTCACAAAATAAATAATAAAGTAAAATGAAAAATTACATTTCACAAAAATAACTTTTACTTTTCACGAAATGGACCACAAGAATTTTTTTATCAAATTTTCAAAATACAAAAAGAAAAACGAAAAAAAAAAAAATTATACATGAAATGAAATCTTAGGTTAGATTTGCCATTCCTGTTTACTTGATCAAAAAATAAATTACTGAATATTTATGAGAAAAGAAAAATCATTTTTCTATTTTTTTGGTTTTAAAGTTAAAATAAAGTTCATTTATTGTAAAATTTATTCACAAAAATTTTACACACAGTAATAAAAATACATTTTAATCTGGCATTAAATAAATGTTATTTTTTGCAGCAATAAAGCAGTTACATACAGTGTCTCACAAAAGTGATGGGACACTTGTGCTTTATAAAAAGAAACTGCAATAAAATAAATAAACAAACATGTGCAAAAATTTTTTGGGTGTGTTTCATATTTAAAGTTAGTAACAATTATTACATAACATACATTTTTTCAAAATATTAAAATATTAATTTAGTAAAAATACAATTGTTCAGAACGGAGCAAAAAATGGCTCACATAAGTGATGGGACACTTACTTTTCCATCAAATATTTATCCAAAAATTTTACTTTTTAAAAGGTTTTAATATTTTGTTGGATTTCCTTTTACTTTTAAAACATGATTTAATCTTTTTGGGATGGATTCGACTAATTTTTTTGTGATTTCTGGAGTGATTTTACCCCATTCTTCTTGAAGCACCGATTTTAGTTGTTGTTTTGAAGAAATGGTGTGTTTGCGAATTCTTGATTCCAATTCTTGCCAAATATTCTCTATGGGATTTAAGTCTGGAGATTGTGGTGGTGTTTTTATTATTTCAGGACAGTTATATAGCAGCCAGAGTCTAACGTTCAGAGCAGTGTGCTTGCGGTCATTGTCCTGGTAGAATTTAAAATCGTTATGAAGGTTCAATTTTCGTGCTGAAGATTTCAAATTTTGCTTTAAACTATCAATATACTTGTACTGATCCATTATACAGTCAATAAAAACAAGATTACCAACTCCAGCGGACGACATACACCCCCATACCATAACTCCTTCTCCACCATGTTTTACTGTTGGTACCAAGTTCTGTTTGCGAAATTCTTCCCTGGGTTTTCTCCACACCAAGATTCTACCGTCAGAACCAAATATATTAAATTTACTCTCATCAGCAAATATAACTTTATTCCAGTAATCAGAATTCTTATTTATGTTGGATTTTGCGAAAGCTAGTCTGAGTTTTCTATTCTTTTCACTTACGAAGAATTTTTTCCTGGCTACTCTACCGTGATATCCAGCAGATCGAATTGCCCTTCTAATAGTCTCAGGATTAACAATTATTCCATATAATGCTTGTAAATCAGCAGCAACTTTTGAAACACTAATTCTTGGATTTTTTTTAATATTTCGAACGATAATTCGCTTTATTCCATTGGATAGCTTTGATGGTCGGCCAGGTCTTCTTTTATCCTGAATCATATGATTCTTTTTATATCGTTTAATGATATTGAAAACTGTTGAACGACACAAGTTAACTGTTTCAGCAGTTTTTCTAATAGATTTTCCACGTTCAATATGCAAATTAATAACTAATTTTCGAATTTCAGGCGAAGTTTCTTTTCGTTTAGCATTCATGGCTACACAGAGCTAAAAAACACAAAAATTCCAAAACAAACTGGAGAGAAATACTGCAGACGATTTTATAAATTATTGCCAATTGCTTTTAAGTAAAAATAAAACCCCCAAAAATATTTTTATTGCTTATTTCAGACGATTTTTGTTGCATATATAATGGTGTCCCATCACTTATGTGAGCTATTTTTTGCTCCGTTCTAAACATTTGTATTTTTATTAAATTAATATTTTAATATTTTGACAAAATGTATGCTATGTAATAATCTTTACTAAATTTAAGTATGAAACACACCCACAAAAAAATGTGTACATGTTTTTTTAATTTATTTGATTAGTTTCCTTTTGTAAAGCACAAGTGTCCCATCACTTATGTGAGACACTGTATATTAAATCATCACTCATTATAACTAGCATGTATGTTTAGTATAGTTAAAGTTTTTTAAACAAAAGCTTGATTAATTTTTAGTTAAATTTTGCCAAAAATTAAAATTGGTTTCAACTGATGATTTTTAATAATTATTTTTATGAAATTGTCAGAGTACAAAAAGGAAAAGAAAAAAAGTCTACATGAAATTATTTTAAATGCATTAAACATACAGAGATCTACTTTAATTATATTTTAAATAATAATCATTTCGAAATTCTCACCACGCATTTTATTGCTTATTTTACATATTTAGTTACTATGAAGTACGAAATTAGTTATGCGTAGCTATAACATACGTTTATTCTTATCAAAATATAGCAAGCATAAATCTATGATTTTTCAATAACAACTACAACACTAACTAATATTAAAAGTTTTAGATTTAAAAAAAAAATTACCAAAAAATTTAATCCTTTTCACATTATTGTTTTCACACAAGTTTTAAAAATAACACAAAAATATTCTTACACGTGCAATCAAAATATCATACACGTGCACAATTTTAAAGAAAAATATAACTAAATTAAATTACTGTGTAATAAAAACATAAAAGAAATTTCACTTACCGTATTTACTATAACAGTTGATAAAAAAAATCCAATATTTTCAAGCCTATTTTACTGTAAAAAACGTATATATCCACATTTTCCATCAGCAATGAAATTCGCGAGGCATTCACGCAACGTCTTTCACCAACTACTGAGAAATACATTCTGTCTTCCTCCTTCCTTTGCCTACTAAGCGTGACGTCACAGGAGCTTTCGTCTCCTGCAAGAGGGCTTGCTATCTAGGTGGCAATGTTTTGACCCACTCATAAAAGCATTCTAAATTCAATCATTTTACCTAAAATAACATTCTGTCCTCTTTTCAGTAAAATTTATTTGGCGTTTGTGCAGCGATTTTCCTTTTTTTTTTTTTAGATTTAAGTGCTTATTTTGTCAAAAATGATAAGCTTGTATTTTATTAACCAATTCCTATTTGATACCTTACTGATCCAATTTTATATCCCTGTATGAAGCAGACTGTTGGGAATCGATTAAAAAAAAAAAAAAAAAAAATCAGTATGAAAAGTTTTTTTTTTTTTTTTAAATATTAAACACAGTAAGTCTGTTTGTTGATCAGGGTTGATAAAAATCACAATTAAAAAAAAAAAAAAAAAAAAAAAAAAAAAAAAAAAAAAAAGATTTATTTGATTTAAATAAGATTTTTTTTATTAATGTTATTTGTGTACTGCACATGTGTTTATTTTATTTTCTCTGCATAGATTTACACTTTTCTATTAATTTTATTACAGTTCCTACATAAAAATTCAAAATAATTTAAATTAAAAAAAAAATTTCCAAACAAATTCATATTTATTTAAAACTTAAAATCATATTATTCTACTATTAAATTGTTATAGATGAGATATACCTATGTGTGTGTATAAATTTCTAGTGTAACGCAGAAAACCCCTTCCCGAAAATTAGACTCTTCCCGGCGAAATGCGCCACGCATCACGTGATCTAGAAATTTTTTCGTTCAGTGCAGTTTTCATGTGAGTTTTGCCGTAAGATGTATGTTATTCGAAGAGCGGTGTTGTAAACAGAATATTGTTATGTCATGGGTTGTTTTGTTCGCGGGAAATGTGAAAGTGAAGTTCTATATATTCGTGTAATGTGTCGTAATGTGTGTGCTTTGTGTCAAGAAATAAACAAAAATTTGAAAATGCCAGCAATCTTTTACTTCTGGTCTTATTAAAGAAATAGTCTTTCAGCCCCGAGATACGAAAAGTTTAAGTATTCTACAGTGAGTGCTATAAAAATTGGCTCCCCAACTCTGGCACGAATCTGCAGTAAAAAATGCAAAGTGCTATGTTTTACAACTATAAATCCGCAGTGATTTAGTTTTAAAATAAAGAAGGAAGCTTTCAGAGCTTCTTCTGATTTCATAAGCTACAATCAAGAAATGGCGCGAAGGATCGTCGCCATTGCATCGTATGATATGTGTTATTCGTTTCATAGTTCTAAAAAGTGTTTTGTGTACGCCCAAGAAAATTGTGCATCATATGTGTTTACAGAATTCTACAAATTATATAACTCATGTGTGACTTGGTAAAAAAAAGGGATCCGTATTTTTTTTTAATAGATACAAAGAATGCATTCTTATTCTGATCATCATTTGAATTATTCTTAAGTTTGATTGATCTTAATATTATTCTTATTATTTTCATCAGTTGGGATATTCTTAACTTAAGTTTGATTGATCTTAATATTATTCTAATTCTTATCATTATTTGAATTATTCTTAACTTTATTTTAATTAATAATAACATTATTTTGGTGCATTATTTTGTTATGTTTTATTTTGTTCTTACATTATTTCCCCTTCCCCCCTCCCCTACTTTTGATTTTATTTTTGAATGATTATCGTGACTGTGTTGAAAGAAATTTTTTATTGATTCAGAAGAAAAAAAAAAAAAAAAAGGTAAAACTGATATCAGTTTCAAGTAGAATTATGATATTATCGTTTTCAGGTCAAATTAATATAAAGTATTCGTAATTTTATCGCAGTTATCATAAAGATGTTTTGTTTTTCTTTTATTATTACTTTTAAAAGAATTGATTACTTTTTGTTTTTCTTTTATTATTGATTTTAAAATAATTGAGCACAGTTTCGATATAAATATTTGTTCTTATTTAATATTGGACGTAAGTATTTAATTCTGAGTTCTCGATTGAGAAAAGAAGCATTATTGTGGAATTTAAAACTGAATGAGTAAGTTATGCAAGTTTTGTTGTTTTGATTTTTTTTAAGGTAGAAAGTTTTTTAAATTGTACTGAACAAAACCGATATTAAGCTGTCTTAGTAATTTAAAAATAATATTGGTTGAGAATTTAATTATTCCGTTATGTGTTCTGATTTCGTTTAGAATATTATTTAAGGAACAATTTAATTATTCAGTTATGTGTTTTGATTTCATTTAGAATATTACTTAAGTGACAACTATTCAGTTGCAGTTTATTTCATTTGAAATATTGTTTTGAATGTGTCGCGTTATGAAATCCAGTTTATTTTTAATGTTTGTTCTGTTTTGTAGTAATAGTTTATATTATGGTTAAAGCTCACTGTTTTGTTTTATTAAAAGTTTATATGATTTGTAACGGCAAAACTCACGTTTGGGGTACGGTTTAAACAAAATTTTTGGCATTTATAGGGTTTTCGGCTGGTTGTTTTGCTAAAATTAAAAATGTCTGAACTTAATAGAGCTCGCAAAGAGGATTTGTTCCAGGTTGCGTTAGAAATGAATTTAGATGTGCAAACCACTATGACCGTTGTCACATTGTGGAAAAAAATCAAATCCTCCCCCTCGTTCGATGTTGATTTTGTGAATTCATTAGTCAGGAATCAAATTGCAACTCGGGAAGAAGAACAACGTAGGCGCGAATTAGAGGATAAACAAAAAGAAGCAGAGTTAGCACAGCGTAAACTGCAATTAGAAGAGAAGCGTAGGGCAGAAGAGATGGAGTTTAAAAAGCTTGAGATGAATTTTGAGCTTGAGAAGCTTAAGTTACAGGTTCAGAGCCAAAGTACTTCCGGTGGAGTGGTAGGTGGTAATGCGACAGGGATACTATCTCACGCGGAAAGTAAGGTAGATGTTCAAAGGTTGTTGCCTACATTCAGGCCAGAAACTGATGATGTAACCTTGTTTTTGGTACTACTGGAACGCCAGTTAAAGCTCTCGAAGGTACCTGAGCATCTATGGGTATCGTATTTACTCAGTGTTGTCCCATCTTCTATTTCTACGCTTATCGCTCGTGAATCGGAAGAAAACGCTTCGAATTTTTCGCATGTTAAAGATTTACTTCTAAAACGGTTTAAAATTAGTGCCGAAAAGTTCAGACAGTTGTTCTTTGCTCATCGCAAGGTAAAAGAAATTTCTTGGCGAGATTATTACTTCGAACTTCGAGATTATTTTGAAAATTGGCTTAAAGAGTTAACTGTAACGTCTTTTGAAGCACTCCAGGATCTGATCATAGCTGATCAAATGAAAAGGCGCGTGCCTGTTGAATGCAAACAGCATATGTTAGATGAGTGGGAAAATTTAAACTCGCCAGTCGACCTCGCCGAAAAACTAGATGCCTATGAAATTATACGAAGTACGTTCCCAAAAAGAGATCCGGTTGTACCCCAAGTGAAAAAAGAGTTTTCTCGTCGAGATAATAATTGGAAGCAGAGTAAGCCTCCAAAAGAGGACAGATCTTCTCATAAGTTTGGTAATCGACGCTTAGAATCTGATATTGTTTGCTATGGATGTGGTAAAGTGGGATTTATAAAGAAGAAATGCCCAGATTGTACCACTTCGGTTAAAAAAGAAAATGTGCAAGCACATCGTCTTAAGTTGTATAGTTTAAATACTTCAACAGTTTCAGCTCCAAATGTGCCTATCACGATCTGCAATAAGAAAGTGTTAGTCTGTGCAGATACGGGAGCAAATCGTTCCATTGCGGGAGAACGCATGTATGAGCTATTTTTAAAAACTGGTGTTGCACTGAAACCCCATACTCATGATGTCACGTTGGCTGACGGAATTACAGTAGCCAGAGAAACTTTGTCTGCTACAGTTCCAGTAGAGATTGAAGGTCGAGTCTTCAAAACGGAGTTCGTTATATTACCAAATGCTAAGGGTAATAGAACGCTTTTAGGCATGGATTTTTTGCACAATGCTAACATGGTGTTAGATACTGCCAACAAAACGTGGTATTTCAGTAATAAACCTCAGAAAAAGTTTCATTTTGTAGATGAATACGTTGAAGAAAATAATTCATCAGCTGGTGCGGTCGAAGTCAGTCCATACGCTTTACGTGAAGATGAAGGAAAAAATTTAACTTCTGACAAAAGAGAAAAACTGAATGGTCTTCTAAAAAGGTATGAAAAATGCTTTCAACCAGGGGGAGAGACAACCCCGTATGTAGAGCATCGTATCAATACAGGTGATAGTGCTCCTATTGCTGTGCCACCTTATCGGATGACTCCTGCTAAGAAAGAAATTCTTAGAAAGAAATAGATAATCTTCTAGCTCAGGGAATCATAGAAGAATGTGAATCACCTTATGCTTCACCGGTGGTTCTCGTATCAAAGCCGGATGGTAGTATGAGGTTATGCATTGATTACAGAAAATTAAATGCAGTTACAGTGGCAGATAAATATCCATTACCTCGAATGGACGACCTTTTACATGAAGCCAAGCATACTTCTTATATGTCAACTTTAGATCTTCGTTCAGGATATCACCAAGTCCGAGTCTACCCACCAGATCAAGATAAAACTGCATTTGTCTGTCCTTTCGGTACTTTTCGTTTTTTAAAAATGCCTTTTGGACTCAAGAACGCTCCTGCTACGTTTCAGAGAATGATAGGTCAATTTAGAAATGGTCTTAAAGATGTCCTTGCTTTGTCATACCTAGACGACATCATCGTTTTATCAGACACCTTTGAGAAACATCTCTCAGATCTTACGGCTGTGCTCGAGAGACTGATAGAACTTAAATTAGATGCCAAGCGCGAAAAATGTCATTTCTCTTGCGAAAAGGTCAAGTACCTAGGGCACTGGATAACACCAAATGGTCTAGATGTAGATCCAGACAAAGTATCTGCAATTAAAGCTATACCTCCTCCTAAAAATGTGAAAGAGATCCAGTCTTTCTTACAGACGTGTTCTTGGTACAGAAGATTTATACCGAATTTTGCTGATATCTCAAGGCCCCTTAGCAATCTAACGAAAAAGAAAGCTATTTGGAAATGGAGAAACGAAGAGCAAACAGCTTTTGAAACTCTAAAACAATGTCTCATAACACCTCCTGTGCTTAAGCAAGCTGATGGGACCAAACCATTTATTCTGCGTACTGACGCTAGTAACTATGCTCTTGGCGCTGTTCTTCTACAGGGTGATGACAAGACCTCTGAACATCCCATAGAATACGCTAGCCGTCTTCTTACAAGTGCTGAAAGAAATTATTCCACTACGGAACGCGAGGCATTAGCTGTAGTCTGGGCCTTAGGAAAATTTCGTGGCTATGTGGAAGGTCAAGAAGTAGTTGTAGCTACGGACCACCAACCTTTAAAATGGCTTCTGAGCCTTAAGTCACCATCGGGGAGATTAGCCCGTTGGGCACTACAAGTACAATCGTTCTTATTAAAAATTGAATATGAACCTGGAAAATCTAATGTTGTGGCTGACATGCTATCACGTCCTGTCTGTAGTCATCAGTCTGCTTTCTGTGAGACATGCAACTTTGTCAGCATAGACATGCCAACAAGAAGCCCAAAAGATATCAGAGAAGCTCAGTTGCAAGATGAAAATCTTAAAAAGATTATAGATTGTTTTGAAGACGAACAGAAAAGTGAAGACTTTGCCAATTGGACTGATAGAGGATTCCTGATGAATCAAGGTGTACTTTACCGGTATGCTCCTGAATCGGACGCCGAGGAAGCACAACTGGTCATTCCAGTACAAGAAAGACAAAACATTTTGAAACTTCATCATGACGACCCCTCAGCCGGACATTATGGTGAAGCAGGCACTTATCAAAGAATTGCTAAGAGATATTATTGGACAGGCATGAGAACATATATTTCTGAATACGTGAAGAAGTGTCCAGAATGCGCTCGTTATAAATCAACAAATCAGAAACCAGCTGGTTTATTGCGAACACCTGCTTATGCTCAACGGTTTGAGACACTCAGCATTGATCTTTTTGGACCATTGCCTCGTAGTAAAGATGGGCACCGATGGATTTTTATAGTAGAAGATTGTGCCACTAAATGGGTAGAACTGTTTGCCTTAACAACTGCCACTGCCCAAGAATGTGCGACTACGCTGATTGAAGAGATTTTCCTTCGTTACGGTATCCCAAGAAGACTCTTAAGTGATAACGGCCCTCAGTTCGTGAGCGCTGTTCTACAACAAGTTTGTTACATTCTCGGAATTGATCAATCATTGACACCTTTGTACCACCCTCAAGCCAACCCAGTCGAACGGAAAAATAGAGACTTGAAACCTCGAATAGCAATCCTTGTTGGGGATGAACACGATTCCTGGATTGATAAACTTCCTTTTATTAGATTTGTTATGAACTCTGACAAATCTGATACAACAGGCCAAACTGCCGCCTATCTGCATTTTGGTCGAGAACTAAGAACAATCGATGATGTGGTGAACGATTTTAGAGCAGTTGTGGAAAATGACAATTTTGTTCCTGAAATAACTCCATATCTTAAACGTCTTGCAGATGTCTCAAAGAAAGTAAAAGAGCGAGTTGAAATAAAACAAGATCAGCGTAAGAAATATTATGATAAAAATCGTAGAAGAGTTTATTTTACACCTGGTGAAAAAGTATGGGTTGCCTTACACCCTGTGAGCAAGGCAAGTAACCAGAAAACAGCCAAATTTATGCCTAAGAGAGATGGGCTATATGTAGTTTTGACTCAAAAATCACTGGTGACATATGACATTGCCAGTCTAGACAATCCTACTCAGCGAATTGGATCTTATCATGTTTCAGCCTTGACACCATTCCAAGAAACTGAAACTACTCCAGTTGCACCTCTGAGAAAAAGAGGGAGACCCAGAAAACATCCTGTTTCTTCTCCGAGACGTATGTCGGAAACAGAGGGGGAGGATGTAACGCAGAAAACCCCTTCCCGAAAATTAGACTCTTCCCGCCGAAATGTGCCATGCATCACGTGATCTAGAAATTTTTTCGTTCAGTGCAGTTGTCATGTGAGTTTTGCCGTAAGATGTATGTTATTCGAAGAGCGGTGTTGTAAACAGAATATTGTTATGTCATGGGTTGTTTTGTTCGCGGGAAATGTGAAAGTGAAGTTCTATATATTCGTGTAATGTGTCATAATGTGTGTGCTTTGTGTCAAGAAATAAACAAAAATTTGAAAATGCCAGCAATCTTTTACTTCTGGTCTTATTAAAGAAATAGTCTTTCAGCCCCGAGATACGAAAAGTTTAAGTATTCTACAGTGAGTGCTATACTAGTTAATTTAAGTTAAATTTTTTATTAAGGTATTACTCCAATAATATATATAATATCTAATCACATAATAAATGCAGCAAAGAATGCTAAATATATATGTGTATTTCAACCAGGGTTGGTCAATTATTGCCTAAGCAGAAAAAACTGTCCTGGCAAAAATACTTTTTGCCACAATTTTTGCTACTGGCAAAAAGTACTAGTATTTTAAAACAGGGTTTTAAGGATTTTATTTTAACTAGATGGAACCTGTCAAAACGTGACGGAAAAAAAAATACTATAACAATATCAGTACAATAAGCTTCTTTATTATTTAAGTAGGGCTTCGTATGAAACAGTCTTTCAAATATTTTATTTAAAAATCCCTAGGAGAATTTTAATGTTTTCAATTGTAATTTATTTGTATGGTTTCTTCTATCCTTTTACATAATCAGGATGATTATTCCTTTTCCATCACGCCCCACCAGTGGCTGAGAGGTTGTGCTCTCGAAGCTGGTAGACGGGAGGTGCTGGGTTCGATCCCAATCGCGCCCGTCGGCCTAATCGTTCGGAGTTTTCGTGGTTTTCTTCGAACCGTGGATTTATCCATGCGTAAATACGGGTTAGGTTCCCTTAGAAAGACCCCCACGAAGGGCACTCCCCCCGGGCCTATATCCCAAGTGCAGATAATTGGCCGTCAACAGTCAACCCAACCCTTTTCCATCACAGTCGTTCTCTTATACAGTTAAATATCCAATGGATCTTTAAAAAAAATAATAAATAACAGTTCCTAGCATATTCTGATTCAACATATACATCAACGAATTCAACATATCAATTTTATGTTAATCATAAACTAAAAATATATATTTTTTTTCTTTTGACAGATTTTATATTAGCGCCAAAATACTCTATCTTATGGATAATCTGATCTTATGATTTATCAGGTTTTTATTTTTATTTTTTTTTTCACATTTCATGAAGGTTAGGGATACCTATTTTCAATTGTTGCAACTTTCCCAGGGGCTATTTTACATTATTAAAACAAACGGATGGTCATTGTTGAGATAGAATTGAAAAATATTTCATGCTTGAAAATTATTTAAAAAGTCGTTAAATTAAGCGGCAGATTTCAAATAAATTTCAATCGAAAGCTAATTTTTTTTTTCTAATTGAGGATGTAAGAATTGAAATTGTAAAATGTAGTAAAAAAATTAAATTTTTATTATTTAGAAGTGATGTAAGCGCGATGAAAACTAAAGCGATAGTGCCGTTTGTTGTCACAACCGTTATACATTTCTAAATATTGCCACTGTGTTTTTGTTGGCGTCCAAAAGCAGACTACCATTTTTGACATCGAAAGAAAAATTCACAGTGAAAGAAATAAGACTTTGCTGCTAATAAGGAACTGTTAAATGAACTTATAACAAACCTATCAAAATAATTCCTATAAAATATTAGCCTTACATTGTTTATTCTAGCTAAAAATGCAATCATTATTTCAAGTTGTTTTTTTTTCCTGAAATTCTTTACTTTTGTGAATTTTTTTATTAAAAAAGGAAATTTTAATAATTTAAATCCTATAATTCCTATAACTTAATCCTATAATTTAAAAAAAGTAATTGGTAACATGTAATCAAGGTATGCAATCAAGATGAAGCAACCAATAAAGGCTCCAGTTCTAATCTTTAAAATTAAAAATTGAAATATCAGTTAATATTACACCATGTTGACACAATCATATAAATTTTTCTTTTTAGTTTTATCAATGTTAAAATGCATTTCAAGCTAAGCATAACGTCATTTTCACCGTTACAAACTTTTCACACGTACATTTATGCTTAAGCACCATGCATACAAATAAAAATATATTTTGCATTTAATTGTAATGAAAAAAATGGCATCAACAAAGTTATAATGCTTAATGATAAAATGAACCCAATGGACAATATTTCCGTGACGTCACAGTAAATATAAATTTTTATTTGCTTATAAAACACACTGATAAATATTTTTACCGAAATACTTAAACATTTTAACTATATTTTAACTTACAAATTAAAAAATTCGGCCTAAAAGTCACGTGCTTTTAATATTTAATATTTATTTTTTATGCTCGCAATCATTGAGTTCAGAAAATAAACTCTGTACGTCGCAACAGTGGGCGTTAATCCGATTTCCGACTTTATGACGTCATAAGCAGAAGTAAAATTTTAATTTAAGATTATGGCTAATTAATTAAATTTTCGAACAAACGAATGTACGATAACAAATCTGTGACCAAATATCTTTCATTTAAAAAAAGAATGATGCAATTTGATGTAGTAGTTTGTTCTCACGGATTGTCGAAACAAAACGCTTAGCGTTTTAAATATATAGATTACATGATTTAAATGTTTAAATCATAATTTTAACAGATTAAAATCAGTGGTTTAGATTATAATCTTGATCAATTTTCGTTTTCGCCAATTTTTGTCTGTTTTTTTCCATTGTCCTGACAAATATACATTTTGCCGGCAAAGAGCCAACCCTGATTTCAACTGATTCAGATTCACTAATGTCATCTTTATCATGTAGACTGTAAGTTTCTTTGTGTTTATTTTATTTTTGCCACAATCTCCACCATTTCTACACTACATGGTTTGCATATTGCTTTCACACATTTTCCAGAAATAGATTTTTTTGTTTGTTTGTTTTTTCTCCTATAAAATAAAGCCACATTGGATCTTTCTTTTTGCTAGCCATTTTTCTTATGTATTAATGTATCCAAAAGCTCTGGGTACTGTACCTAGTATTAGTAAATGATATTCTTGTCCCAACTTGTGTTTCACACTATACTATACTAATGATTACAAAGCAGTTACAAGACACAAGGTAATCACATAACGAAGAGTATGAAGCTATCAATTGTCAGTGTTATCCAGCCCTCAGCCATTGGCAATTTCAGTAATCTATCATGCTTACTTAACAGTAGAAATGACTGTTTAGCTTAAGAATAAGGTATAACAACATATCTTATATTTTCCATTTCAGTAAGCAATGAATTCTGGGAAAGGAAAGGACAGAGATTGTCACAGGGATTGAATTATTTTCAGTTATAGAAGAAAAATGAAACTGGAATTCTATAATTCTATTTTAGACAAACAGTCTAAATATTTATTATGTTATAATTTAGTCCTTGTATCGATCGTATTATATGATCAATAAATCACCCATCAACATAAGGGATATTGAAATTTGAAGGTCTAAGTAACTAAACATAAAACAAACTTGTGAATCATATATAATCTACTTTAGAGGAAGTAACTTCTCACAGAAAATACAATTATATTAAGTAGGTACTATTATATTAAATACTTTTATATTGAATATATATAACCTTAGCTTCAGCATACAACTTGCAAAAATGAAGTGATCATCAAGGAAAGACAAAAGTTTAAAAATGAAAGAGCATTTATATATATATATATTCGCACACTTGGACGTAAAATTTTTAATTACAATTCTTTTGCAAAACAATTGGTCTCTTCAAATAATTACCCTTGTTATTGTAATGACCCAAAATTTCAAAAGTACATAAATACAACACATGGTCATATTATTACTGGTGATCTTAATATTGTAGAACAACCTATTTTACAAAACTTAATGCATAATGGTACAAAATTTCGCCTTCCATATATGTGTAAAATCAAATCCATAATATTGCAGTTTATTCAAGATATTGATTTATTTATATATAAAATTGCTATTGATTACAATAAACCTATTGAGTATTTTAGTGAATGGAGATTTTCTGTAATAGATAAATTTAAAAATGAAATTATAAAAAATTATCAACATATTACACATGCAGCTTTTAAAAACATAAATAAACATATATCAGAACTACAAAACAAATTTATAATTACTTATGTAGATAAATCTCCAAATAATTATGCTATTATTTGTAAAGAGTACTATAAAGTGTTAATTCACAATGCAATTAACACAAGTAATATTTTTAATAAAACTAAATTAAATATTGAAATTAATAATAGAAAATTATTAAATTATCACAAATTACTAAAAATCAAATGTAATAATTTAAATTATCCTTATCTTTTTATAATTCCAAAATTTCATAAAAATCCAATTAAATTTCGCACAGTTACCATCTGGTGTAACACATATAATAATAATGCAAGCAATTTACTTCTTAATATTTTAAAGCAGATATATGATATAACGATAAAACATAATAACCAACATTGCCTAAAAAATAGTTTTCAGCTTATTAATAAAATACATAATATCAATCCGGTAAAATTCATAAAAACATTGGATTTTAATGATTTATTTAATAACATTGATATAAAAGACTTACATAAAACAATGTGTATATTATTTAAAGAATTTAAATCTCAATTAAAATTAAAAGATCATATTTCCGTAAATTTTTTAAAAACTTTATTAAACTTTACATTGCATAATAATTATATCATATATGACAATATTATTTATAAACAATGCCAGGGAATACCGCAGGGTGGGACCGCTTCTAGTATTCTCTCTGACCTTTACTTATATTATTATGAAAGAAATATTGGTGCGAACAGTGATTATGTATTTTATCGCTATATTGATGACATTATCATTTTTTATTTCAATGATAAAAATTGCACATCACCACTCAATTTTTATCCTAATCAGCTTACATTAAGCGAAAATGATTTGATCAATAATAACCTAAATTTTCTTTACTTAAAAATTAATATTAATGATAATTATAAATTAATATTTGATATTTATGATAAAAGATTTGACTTTCCATTTAAAGTAAATATTTTTACCAATTTTGCTTCATGTTTACATAAATAAGTTTATAAAAATATAATTATCAATTACCTTCATCGTATAAAATATCTATGCTCAGATATAAATAAAAACAAAAATATTATATTTATACGAAATCAGGCAAAACTTTATGGTTATCCTATTTTTTTGATAAATTCAATTATCAACTCTTTTAAATAACATTTATTACATCATATAAATATAAACAATTTATGTAATAATTTATTTTGTTTTAGTGTGCGATAATTATAGCAAATAATACAATTAAAACATATAAGGACTATTTAAGATGGTTGAACATTGTTTACACTTTATATAGTCATGGTGAATGTGTTGGGTTATATTAAAATTTTTCAACTCATTTTTATTGTTAATGTAAAATAAGTAATCTATTATATTTATAAAGTTTTCCCAGTTAGTTTTCCCAGCTCTCTCTCCAACCAATTTGCATATGTGTTATTGTTTGACTAGTTTTAAAGTTTCATAAATTAATATACATTCTCATAAATTAATAGTTTGTAATAGTTTTCTTAAATAGTAAAGTTTCTATAAAATAAAACCTATGCTATTATATAAAGTAAATGTAGTTACTAAGTGTTACCTGCATCATGTAAAGTTGTAGCAAAGTAGTGCTAAAAAGGTAAACAAATATGATTGCCACTACAGTAAAGTGAAATGCTGGACTCAAAATTCATCAAACTGCAACTTTAACCTCTGTTAGGTGAGATTAAACCAGTTCACCTGGATTCAGTTTCTGTGTCACTAAGAAAAGTGTTGGTATGTTTTTTTCCCCCTTGCATAATTAACCAGTTGTTAACTGCAGTTGTGTTTCTGAAACTTATCTGTAACTTTAACTGTTGTATTCTGTACTTATAGAGCAGCTGCTGATGTAGTAGTACACTTGGTGACCACATGTTCACTGTTGCTGGCTAGCTAATGTTTTTGCTTCCAGGCTTACTTAAATGCTGTGGAGTTTGTTAGAATGAGAATCCTAGTGGAATTGATTGATAAATTTTTCTTGTCGTTTACTGTACCAAGATGGTGGATATGAGCTGGGCTCATTTACTTTTAACTAATCCTTGTTACTTCATTTTTAAAGAATTATACTAATCATGTTGATTAATTTAAATAAAGAAAGTTGCATTTAATGCTAGGTCTTTTTGGAATGATTTCACCACTTTAATTTCACTACTTTAAGCACACAATAAGGAAGACACATTGACTAAAGATTCCATGGCCTAACAGAATGTGCGTCTGCCGATCACCTGTATATTAAGTGATACTAGTCGGATAATTATTAATGTCCGTGAACGTCTGTGTGTGTGTGAGTGAGTGTGTGCGTCTGTGCATTCCCGGTCTGTACACGCAAAGGCTCCGGGACAAATCAATGCACCAGCGGCGGACGCGGACCGAAAAATTCGGGAAAAAAAGCGCGGAGCTCAAGTTTCGGCGGGTCGTGCGTCCGACCCGGACCGGGGGAGTTATTAATCGACGAAACTGTTTTAATTACCGACCGAAACCGAAAAAAAAACCAGAATCTAAAAAAATTTCCGTTTTGATAATCGCAGACATCCAAATTGTCGCTTTTTAACGTATCATCGAATTTAAAAAAATCTACCGGAGGTATCGATCCGAAAATCGGGGTACACACGCGGCCGATTTTTGTCGTTCCAAAATGTCAAATTTTTTGAAATTCGGACCGTAACTTTTCTTTATTTCGGCCAAAAACTGACCAGACATCCAACATAGACCCCAGACGGGAAAAAGGTTGCCGTAAAGAATGCCGGGTCGACACATCCGAGATCAAATCGCCCCATTCCTTTTTGAAACAAATGGAAATAATGACTCTACATTAACGAAAATTTGCTATAACGTGTATAAAAAATCACGAATTCAACAAAAAAAAATTCGTAAAAATCGACCAGTAATTTTTAAAGATATCAATTAAAACTCATTAATGACACGGCAAATGAATTTATTTCTATTCCAAAGAGACAGCTGCTTTTTTATTTCAACATTCAACCCAGACAAATCGTCTGTGAATAAGTCATTTCTGAAAGAGATAAAATAGTCACGTGACTTTCAACTGCGTTTTTTCAGAGGGGGGGGGGCCCATCTCCGAATCTAAGGGGCGCAGTAATTCCAAACTTTTACAGGGCGACGCAAAATTTTTTCTGCTTTCAGAATATCTAAAAATTATTCTCATATCTTCATTAGGAGCCGATATATTATTTTATTGTATAATTAATCATCGTTATTTGTATAATTAAAGCAAAAGAAAGATTTCTATGACAGTGCCGGCTAGATATTAGGATTTTAAGAAGTAGGCCGCATCTAAAAACTGCATTATTATTTTAAGTTTTAGTATTTTGAGTTTTTGTTTTAGAGTGGCAACCAGATATTATGATAGGGAAAAGCGGGCTTCGCCCGTTATCGATTTTTTTTTTTTTTTTTTAGTTTTAAGTTTTTCTACAGCTCCAACCAGATATTATGATAGGAAAAAGCGGTCTTCGCCCGTTTCTATAACTAAGAAACTATGTTACGGATTTCCACCAAACTGATTCCAAACATCATAATTAAAGTAATAAGGACCCTCTATAACATTTTTAAAAGTTTCTGAGTTTATACCACTCTTTTCGACCCGGGTTGGAGGTTCGTTCGGTTAGAGGTTTATACTACTCAATGTGCAAATTAAGGGATTATCCGGTGCGTGCATAGCACGACCGGTATACGGTGCCGAAGGCAGCGGGGACCCGGGTCGGAGGTTCGTCCGGTTCGAGGTTTTACAAGATTCAAGATTTTCTACAATTCGAGGCACCGATGTAAATTAGGGGCCTGCTGGCGGGCGAAGCCAGCTACTGATAAGTTATAAAAGTCTATAAAATATGCATTGTATTAAAATAACTGTAAACGTAACACATACAAAAACACAACTCATCAAGATTATGATATTTCATGATGTGCACCATGTGGTCGTATTGGTATATATGTAGACTTTTGACGTTTAAGGAATTTTTGATAATTATTATGATTAAGATATTTTATCTATTCTTTACAAGTTTTTTATTTCCAATTTTACTATTTCCAATTGTTTTCTGGTAATAATACAGTATACCTGGATGAATATACTGATCTTAGCATAAATGCCAGTATATTTATGAAATACTGTATTATTTTTAAAACACGTGTGGATACATCCAGACTGATGATTATATCTACACATGTTTTTTCATATCCAATTCTAATTTAAATCTCTTGTTATCCAATTTTCCATTATATTTAGTTCATATTTCATTTCAAAATCCATTTGTATTCACTTGATATCAACTTTAATTATTAGCATTTTATGGTTTATTATATAATTTTTTTTTTCTCTCTTAAAAAAAAAAAAAAAAAAAAAAAAATTATTTATATTTTCAGTATTTTTGGCCAATTACCATTGAAGCAAATGCTATGGTAATATTATGATTGCACTTGTTAATTTATTAACTATGTGGTATTCTGTCTACACTTTATTACTAATTATCTCTTAGGAGATTTAATTAGAATGTTACAAGAACTTGATATGTTTTTTGAAATTCAAAGATATTATAATTATATATATATATATATATATATATATATATATATATATATCAGTATTTATTTTGGGATGCACTATGGATAAATAATATTTTCAATGTATTTTCAACTTATAAAAGTTTTATTTAACATTATTAAAAGGTAATTTGTAATCTGACATGAATGATGACATTTATTTGAACTTGAAAATATCAATGTTAAAAATACAGATTTAAATCAAAGATTTTTTAAAAAAAATCATTTGATTTAAATCATGATTTAAATCAAGCTGATTTAAATCAAACAACCCTGCTGTTGATGTTTTTTTTTTAAACACAGCAAAATGCCAATGAGGGAAAAGTTCTAATGTAGGTTTCCTAAGTAATCCCTTTATCGGCAAATACCGTTACTATGACCTCATGGTCAGGAACTTATTTTAAATTATTATTCAGCACGTACAAGATATATTTAAAGTAACCCTAGAAAGTGGTAAAGTTATTTTCAGTATATTTAATGTTATTATCCTGGGCAATGCCAGATTATAAAGTATATATATTTTTTAAACTACATTTCAGTTCAATTCAAATGCCAATAAGTCAAATGTTTTGCAGAACCGCACGCCACATTTTTGTTTAACCATCTGGAAGCAAATATTATTAAATAAAGTTTTTTGCTATATTTAGGGGGGGGGGGGGGGGGGGGTTCTTGTTAATTACTCAGAGATTATTTTCATACGATTTTTAAAAAATCAATTGGTTATTGTTTTTATTCTATAATCAATATAATATCATTCACTACATTATAAGTTTCTTTTATAATAACATATTTTTATATCTTTTTCCAGTTGCCCAATATCAACCCATCTTGGCTTGAACTTCTAGTTCTTGAGAATCAGCTGGAAGAAAACTGTACCATATGTGTATTCAAAGACCATAAAATGTTTGTAAATTGCAAGATGGATTTTAACTCTGAATATTTTGCGGCATCACATCAGCATAACCGTTCCCACGTCTGCATAACATAGATTTGTAGATCAGGGATGGTGCACCTTTTTATGTATGCATACTAAAAATTCTAAAACAGTACTATCAACATTATAATGTACCAAACTTTTACATAAAGAAATACAGTAGAAAACCACTAATCCGCTCAGCGTTTCCACACATTTTGCAGATTTGAGGCTTTTTGCAGATTAGAGGTCATGCATATTTAATCTCTGTTTATGCTTTTTTTTAAATTCATATTTTGGACAATTTTAGAATGATAATGCTTAAAAATAAACAAAAGTACACACTGAAACATATAAATAATGTAAGAATAATTTAAAAAGTAACTTGTTTAATTAAATGTATCATCAATGGTTCTTAGTATTAAAATATTTATATTTGGTTTTTGTATTGTAGCTTGCAGTATAAATAGGCATAATTTTCTGCTGAACTGTAAAATTATGTTTTTAGAAATTTCAATATACTTTGCTAATTACAGTAATCCCTTAACATTCGCGAGGGTTACATTCCAGGAAAACCTCGCAAATGTTGAGTCTGTCTCTCTGCTCTAAAAAAGGAGTAACGTTCTATAAAATTTTAATTAGAGTTGTACAGTATTTCAAGAAAACAAAAGGATATATGTATTAACAGTATGTTATGCATAACATATATGTATGAATGTACACGCATATTCATATTTATGAAATTTATTTAATGAAGATAATTCCAATTAACTGACTGGAGAAATAATTACAGCTATAAAGCATAGGTTTTTTTTTCTTTTTTTAATAAAGTAATTTCGACTCTGTCTCTATTCGCAAAGAAATGATAATGTATGCAGGTTCAGCTCAATCTCTAAGAGAACCTTATGCACAAGCAAATTTTAAATTAATAGATTGAAGATGCCGTTGCCTTACCACTTGTAATATCCCCATTGCAGTGAGTATTCATCTGCTGTTATTATTTTGTTTTCCAACAACACTCGCTCCTTTTTCAGCAGACAACTGAAAATTGATTTGTAAATACATACTGAGAAAACACAGGGGAAACAATCTTTAACCACTGTAAAGTCTGAAAAAGCAAAGATATAATTTAAAAAAATCGCGAATAATCAAGTCAGATTCTCGCGAATGTTAAGTTTTCCGCAATTTCATGTTCGCAAATAATCAAAACTCGCGAATGTTAAGGGATTACTGTATTGTAAATCTATGTGTGAAGATTCAATAATAATTTATTCATTTTTATATTTTTTAATATTCATTTAAGGGATTAATTGCTTAGTTTTTGAATAAATAATTGAAATAAATGATTATTTATTTCAATCCTATAAATATTTATAGATGGGAGGTTAAATATATTATCTAAGTAATCATCGTTATTTAAGACAAATAATAGACTTTAATAAATTTGTAAAAGGCAAAAATTATTTAAATGTACCATATGAATAATTTATTAAATAAAATACTGTTATAGGTACTATCATTTTAAGCCAGGTGATATATATCAGAAGTCAAATTAAAGTTTGAGAGAAAAATGCAAATATGCCATTGATAAATTATTTTTTAAGACTTAAATTTTTTTGTTTACATTCATTTATATAGTGCAGATTACAGGCATTTGCAGATTAGAGGTATTCTGTATTACAATATAAGCTGCTTAAACAAAACATTGTCTAATAGAATCGGTCATCTTCATGCATTAAATAACTAATTAAATCAAAATGTAATTTTTCTGTAAAGTGTAATTAGCGATTAATTTAATTAAATTTTTATTTATATTCATTTAAGTGGCACATACTCCAATAAGGAAAGAAATTTTAGGAATTTTCATTTAAACAATTTTTAACCTTTCATTAATGCAACATCTAACACCATATATAACCAGGTTTCATTAAAAAATGTATTAATGATTTATTTGTGCAATTATCTTTTTTCGGTTGTATGTTTGATAGTATGCTGCCATTTTCTTGCAGTGACTGTCTTATAAAATTCATGAAGAAATAAAGAATTTTAAATTCATACAGAAAGAGAAAGTAACTACTTGTCAAAAATGCTACATCACAGAAAAAGAAAATTTTCTAATGTCTTAATATATGGAAATATATTAAATGGAAATTATATTAAATGGAAATTATATTATTTGTGTTAGTCTGTACATGTTAAAAGAAAAGAAATAGCTAGATAAGGATTATCAAATTTAAATATTTGTGTCCCAGAGAAATAGTCATCTTCGGCATGCATGCGATAGGTTCACCGTCCCTGATGTAAACTGTTTAGAGGCTTCAATATAAAATAGAATTCATCATCATGTACTGCAAACTTCTACTGCTCAATTCTGGCTCTGTGATATTAAATACTATGCAAGAATATTATTCTGACTTGAAAGATATATACCTAAATAAGTATAACTGTTCACAATTTTCTTGCAGAAAGTTCTCTGCAATTAACATTCTCAGTGATGTGCAAGAAAGTGGATATGCTTGAAAGCATAATACTTCTACCAATCATGTACATATGTAGCAAACATATTATATTATTAAAAGGCAACATAATATTCAAGAACTGCTCTTGAAATTATTCTTTAATGCTTTTAATATCTTCATGAACAAAAATATCAATTTGCTGTAAATATTTTTATTTTTTTAAATAAAAGACTATAATCTATCTTAAAAAAACAAAACAAAATTTCTTCTTATTTTACCAAGTGTTTAATACATTTTGTCTGTCTTTTACTTTTTATTACATAGTTCTTAAAACTAAATTGTATTATATTAATTTGAAAAAAAAAATCATTAAAAACAATTTAGCTAAAGTTGTATACAGGATATTCCAAAACAGTTAAAATGTACTTTAAATTTTATACCTGTTGGAGATAAGTACTAGGAATGCACTGAATAATGAATTTGGCCGAATACCGAATATTCAGCTAGCCGAATAGTAACTATTCGGCTGAATACCGAATATTCAGCTGGCTGAATATTTTTATATTTCAGAATTTAAAAGTATTAAAAGATAAATTATAAAGCAGTTTTATACATAATATTTAACACAGATACTACCTTTTTATAAACTAGACCTTTTTACAGGAAACCTTTAGACCAAAAAAATCTGTGCTTTGAGTTATAACTTAAAAAAAAGGATAGTCTTAAAACTTTTTTAATTAATAAAGTTTTACACTTTGTAGCTTCTTCTTTGAATTAAAATAAATTTATAAAATGTTCTTATATTCTAAATATACTTTAAAATGAAAGAAAATTTTTGAATAAATTAGAAGAAACATTTACTGTGATATAGTGTTTATTTATCAGGAAGGGACTAAAGTAAAACAATAAAATATATTACAATGGTGGTAAATCAGCAAGAAAAACTTTCCTGCTCCTTTTGATTTGGCAAAGAAGTTCTTAAATAAACCAGAGAGCAGGTCTCTGGAATGGGTGATCAAATTCAGGTTGTAAACACAGAGTGTTCATACATCTTGGAACAAACTTTCTGTGTAGATAATATGGTCAAAGCAAACATTTTTTGGGCAAGAAACATTATCTCAATCCACTTATTCCATCAAAAATACAATATATTCAGTCAAAAACACAAGGTGTGTCACCACAAGCTGAAACTTTAACAACAATGAAGATATTTTAGTGAGATTTGCATCACACTAATTTTTCTTATAGCAGATATGATGATATTATTGGTAGTTGCTGAATTTTGGCCAGTGACACAGTATAAGTAGTACTGTCAGCTGCGCTCTGAATAAAGGAATATCTAGCTCGATATTGTTTAGATATGAATGGTGGCAATTTCCAGTACTTTCCTTGATTCACAGAAATCAAAGTAACTATGTTGAAAATATAGTTACAATAGCTTCAATATTATTAAAGTAACAAACGAAATTTCAAATTTAACGTGGAGTGATATGCACTTTATTTTTGATTGAATAAGTGTGTTGTGATCCTGGTTTTCTGGACAAAAATTGTCTGTCTTGATGTCTATTATCACTTGTGAAAGTTTTTTTCAGTTTTGTATGGACATGATGTTTGTGAAAAAGCAAGAAACAGATTATTTACATAGACAATATTCCGGAACTTATTTGTACATCATTAATTCCTATGAAGGTCATCATTAATGGTTAATTTTCTTAAGTAACACTTTTCAAACAGTGAATAAATAATGTAAAAGCATTCTCTTTCATTGAAATATGATTCTATTTCTAATTTATTTTGAATATCTTTATTAATTGACAGTTAAAAGTACAAATTGTGGATTTAAAAAAATATTTTTAAGTATTCGGCTTCGCAGAATATTTCGATATTCGGCCAATCCGAATAGTTTGATATTCAGCCAAGCCGAATATTCGGCAGTCCGAATAGTTTGGTATTCGGCCTAACCGAATACTCAGTAATATGGCCAAATACCGAATAGTCTGTGCATCCCTAATAAGTACACTATGTAAATGACAAAAGTGTTCAAAATAAGGTAGGTAATAACTAATAAGACCATGTTAGTGAAATAGTTCTGCCATAAATTTCTGAAAAGTTACACTTTTTTAATTTTTATATGACATTTCTTCCTTAAAAGTCCTTGAATTAGTTTAAATTCTTATGTAAGTGCTTTATTTTCTTTGATAAGTACTTAATTTTGTGAATTCAGATGTTAAAAATAAAATAGAAAAAGCTCTGTAGCGAAAAATAATAAAATAAAATAAAACCTTTTCTGTTAAATAATCTGCAAAAATATATGTTTTCACATATCGTTTCTACATTATAACCCCCTAGGATGAGGTCACAATAGTATGTGTTTGTACTTTTCTTTGTTCCTCCCCTCCCTTATCTAGGATTAAGCTGATGAAAAAAGAAAATGAAAGGACATGTATGATTTGTTGTGCCTGTCAGTCATCGAAAAATTATTGTATAACATTATCATAACAATCCAAAGTTGTTTTATATATTTTTTTCAGAAGCTTTCTTATAACATTTCACCTTCAAGACTTTGCTACTGTACAGCACTCATCTGAAAATTAGTAAAAATGGAACAGAAGTTTTGTCACATTTGATAGTTTTGCATTGCACTAACAATATAGTTTTAAACTTTTCATTTCTGAAAAGGTGCTGGATTTTTCTTTTGAGAAAGAAATATAAACACTTTAGGAAACACCATTCATAACATGTCTTCTCAGTTATCTGACAATTTTAAATTATTCAACTTAACCATCATCCAGAACCGAAACTAGGATTTTTTTTTTCACATGAATTTTGGCACACCCTTCCCCCTTCTTTCTAAAATAAATTTATAAACAGGAAAATTTCGATCTACTGGTTTCATTTTTTATTTTAAATATGACCTAATTGGTTGGAAATATATTAATCTTAATATTTTTAGGTTGGATATGTCAATACCGTAATTTCCGGTGTATAATCCACGGATCAAACAATAATGTTTAGACCAAGAAATTTTATTTAATAATTGATTGAAGTCAAATATTTACAGCGATCTAGTAACTTACATTTTATAAAATAAAATTTCTGGGTCAAAACATAATTGTTTGATCTGCAGATTATACGCCGGAAATTACGGTATATATACAGAGTGACAAGAAATAAACACTTCAATTTGAAAATTCAATAACTATAATAAATATGAAAATGAAATTAGTGACATTTATATCTGGTACTACTTAAATTTTATTTGCTGTAATTTTGAAAACAGCTCAAATTTTCGTCAATAGATTGCATTGCAGCGTCTGTTACATTAAAAAATGTTCAAATAAATTTCGAAATTCAAGCTGTTTTCGCGTTTTAAGTGCTAAATATAGTAAAAAATACAATTTGAGAGATTTTTAATGCAATTTTACATGTTCGTTTGCGCCATCTTACAATTTGAGATAGTGCAGTGCCCTATATTGACAAAAAATTGAACTGTTTTTAAAATCGCAGCATATAAAATTTAAGAGCTATCGGATATAAATGTCACTTTATTCCATCTTCATATTTATTATAGTTAATGAATTATTGAATTTTCAAATTGAGGCACTTATTACTTGTTACCCTGCATGTATAATACAAATCTTGTCGATAATTTAAAAAAAACTGAACTATTTTAAACCTAATGGGGACAGTGTATTGATCTTGCAAGTATGTTGGATGAATTTGTTAAATATTGTTTTTACGCCCCTACGCTATTACCTAATTGGAAAAACCAGCCCTGTTCAAAGCAAAGGATTAAAATCAACAAATACATTTTTACTTTAGGTTTTCTGATTGCATGACCTACTTGCCCATTTAATTTTTTATTTTATTTTTTATTTTTTTTTTTTTTTTTTTGTACCCGAAGATGAATTAAATCTCTTGCTATTATCATGTGAGTATTGGATAATCTAGTTTTCTGTCAAGAGACAACACGTGTTTCTTGATAGACATTTTAATGTTTAAATACCAATAAAATAAAGAAAGTTAAAAACATTTTATTAGACATATATTATTCTAATGAAATATATTCATAAACTTTTCTGATATTCATATATTTTTTGGGTCTTTCTGAATGTGAACACTGTCCCTGAAAATTGGGAACATCTGTATAATGAAGAGTAACATCATTTACTTGAGTAGCGACATAACACATAAGTATAGAGTGCATGTTCAGATTTTAAGTTTATGGCAATTGATAATTGTATAACTTTTATTGTATTTAGATGGGTGCAGCAAACTGCATCAAGACTTTGGGCCTTACTTTAACTTGATCGGACCCTTCTTTCCCATATCTATATGAAAAACCGAGGGAGCTCCTCCAGGCCATCCTCTGAATTCAGGAATGAATCACACTGTAATCTGCAAATTCCAACTGCAAGTTAGGTGGAATACTCTTGATAGCAACTGAGAATGGTGAAGATAACGTTCTCTGGCAAAAGAAAATCTTTCAAATTTTACCCCGATATTTGAAATACATCGATCACATGTATTTTTATTTAATAACTCAGTTAATGTAGGAAAGTGAATGGATTTTTTATTTTTCAGCTGACATTCCCTTAGCATTAAGTTTGTCTCAAACGATTTCATAGTGTCATCAAGATTATGAACAAATTGACCTTTTCCCAGTAAATAGTAGTTCAGATCCCTGATATGTTTAGCAATGTATACAAAAAAGGCAAAATATCTTAACCAATTCTCATATTGGACAGGGTTCCCAGCATCATGGAAAGTCATGGAATTTCAAAGTTGTCAGGGAAAGTCAGGGAAATTTTAAAATATATAGAAAAAGTCAGGGAATTTATAAATATTCTCTGAAAAGTCATGGAAAAGTTTTCGAGAAAAAATGAAAAATTATGCGAAATTCATCATATAGTCTTGGGGAAAAAATAGAAAATTTTGAAGAGCGGTCACAAAAAAATAAAATCGCTAATTTTTGACAAAGGATTGCAAAAATAAGTAACAAATTTCGTTGTATGCCGTTTGGTCAGGGAAAATCAGGGAATTTGCCAGTCATGTTTTGCTGGGAACCCTGTTGGAAGAGGCAAATGGGTTTGCCTTTGGATTCCATGAATTGTTGAACATCATTCTTCTGGAAAAGAAGCCATTGAAACATTTTTTCATGGCTCAATTAACATATTTCAATATAATAAATAATGTTCAGCTTCCATATCATTAAGGAACAACTAAAACTGCCTGTGACTAAGTATTTTTGATTGAATAAAATTAACAATTTTTGTAATTCCTGGAAACGTTTAAAATAAAATAAATTTTCTTTTTGAAAATTGTTTTATCAAAGTAATAAATTCTATTTGAAATCGCTAATACTATCAAATAACAAGATAGCATTATGAAATTTACCTTGGAGTTGAAGTTTACTCAGGTGCTTTGTAATTTAAAAGGTCCAAGTACTTTGTCTATTGGTGGTCTTTTAATAATATACGTTCCGGCTTTTATAAATCTCTCAGCTATATATAAACCTTTTTAGCAATGGTGCTTATGCTTATAGTATTTTTTAATTTCTTTAACCACACTGTAGGCATCATTTATTCAATTTCATAGCGAATGATTTCGACTCGTGGGACACTTAATGTAAAAAAGACAATAATTAGTTTTTTAAAGCAAATGTATTTTCTACAATAGGCTTGGTGAAAGCACTTTGATTCTTAAAAATTATCCTTTAAAAAAATCTGCGATATTCATCTTTAATTTATCATATTTATTCATAGTGGTAAAAAGGTTTAACATATTTTTTTTTATAAATCTCGGGATGTATGAGAGTATGCCAATAAAATGTGTGTATATAAATAAAAAATGAAAGAAAACAAAGAAAGATCACAGGATTTCAGAAAGATCACACACAATTACTAACCTAAGTAATGAAAATAATTAAATAGCTCAAATCCAAAATCCATATTTTCGACTAAAGCCCAAGTGAAGAGCCTGGGTGCTATTTCCGGGGGTTTTAATTCGAGCACAAGTGATAATTTGTGTCACTTTCAAAGTGACTCAAAGCTTTTTAATTTAACTGTTCTTAATTAGTGTCGAATTTTATTAATTTTACAATACATTTTTTTAGTATTTACATCATATTATATAAAGTGGTGTAAAATCAGAGACAATAATAAAATAAAGTATTAGTTTTGACATAAACCAAATAAAAATTATAAGTAAACTAATTTGAAAATTTTACTAATCTTTAAATATTTAGACTTAAGATTGGCTTTGCTACATTCCGAGTGAAAGTCCTCTGTATCCACAATTTTTTTTGTGCTAAAATGTAAAATTGAGTTATATCTGTCTATATACTGTTTCCAGACAAGCAAGATTTTTCTAATGCAGAATGTTACAACATTCTGAAGAGAAATATTTCCTTTATTGACGACAGAATAAATAAGACAAATATTATTATTCAAAAATAGTGGTAGCATTTTAAAAAAAGCTTACCAAACTGGTAACATTGATTTACATATCTTTTTTATGCTTGCAATCTCTAAGACCACGATTAGTGCAAGTGTGTTCGTTCAAAGTGTATTTTCAGCATGCATGTTTTAAAAACTTAATTAAATACAGGTAAAAGGCCAAAGGCTTAATGGGCCACAGATAAGTTGTTGGCGGGCCACATGTTTGACATGCCTGTTTTATAATATATGAATGTACGTGTATGTGTGTGCATAATTTTTGAAACAATGGTAGCATTATTAGTTTCCAGATTAAAAAAAACAAACCCTGCTGATATTCATCTTAAAAGAAAGATTATTCTGCAGTCATATGCAGAGAATCTCACTTATACACAATATAAGGCAATTATCGCCTTGTTAATTGTACAATTAAATAAAGCAAGAATTACTATTAAGAAATAGTGGTGCTAAAAAAATAACCGTGTATTCATATAAGAGAGAGATCACTGTATATGTCTTTTTTCTGTTTTGTGGTAAACTTTTTTCCAATATTCGAAATGACATGACGGGTCACTAAAATACTCTTGGGTTGAAGACTGCTAATAGACTGGTAATTCAGAAATAGCTAATAGACAATCAACAGAAGAATATGTATTTTTCTTATGCTGATGCAAACATTTATTTTTATCTTGTATCTGTATATTTAAAATACAAAGTGGATCTGTTCAGACAGATTTCGACTGATCTGAACATACACAGTGAGCACTTCAGGGTGCTTTACTGTTACTACCATGGAATGGGAAACTAGTTTTTCAGAGAGACATTGAGCAATGCTGAGGATGACTGAGTAGTCTAGGGTGGCAGGCAGAAAGAGAAATTTTAGTTCTCTAAACTCTAAAGGGAATGTAGATTTGAATCCTGCTTCTGGCATTATTTCAGGAAGAAAAATTACATAATTTATTTTTTTCTTTATTATTATTAAGGAAAATTTACCATCTTCAATACTTTTTTTAATTAATGTGAGAAAAATGAGCAACATCTAAATGCAACATCTTCACTCAATAGACTAATGATTCACAAGTGAAGATGATGTCACTATTAGAATGGTACGTATTGGAGTAATTTAGTTTTTATGCAAGGCTTAGAGGTAGCTAGCTATTTTTGTTTTCTTTTAATAAGTGAAAGCAAAAGTGCTTCTCTATTATAATATGATTGTAAAGCCAACATACAGCCATGTTAAGTTGTGTTAACCTACTATTCAACTACATATTGTTTATGTCTTCACACACTTTGTGTTTTATAAAATGTTTTCATTGTCTTCATAACTAAGTGTAATTGTGGTTGTTTCACTATTTACTGATCCCACATTAATGATTTTGTATTTAAATTTTTTAATTAAAAGCTTTGGCATGTAATTATTGATTAAATAAATTGGAATGATCTACAATTTTTCACACATTTTTTATTACAACTGATCAACAAGGCATATATACTAAGAAAAGTCGATGATTATTTTCCATAAAAAAAAATATATATATATATATTTATGTAAAAAATTTTTGTGCTATCTGTTGTTATTGTAATTCAGTTAAATGTTTATATTTGAGAAAACTAATAAAATTTTAACCTTAAAAATGTCTTTATTTGTAAAATTTTTAAGAACGAAAAACTTGAAATTGCTCTTTTTTAAATATGAAAACTGAATTCTCTAAGAAATGCTCTGTTGTCTGTATCCATGTAAAGAAAGCTAATATGCAGCTGGTCCCCAGCCCAGTTACAAAAAGAGAGGTTTTTATTTTTTATTTTTTTAACTATTGCTAACAATAACAAATATTCTGTTAAAATTTCTGACAATTTAAATGATGTTACGAATATTTTTTCTGTGGAACCTTTAAGTTCATTACCGTTAAGTTTTGACGGGTACTATCTAGTTTATTTTAATACAGAATTCTAGATATGCAGAAATAAAAAAGTCCTTCCGTACTATACTGAGAGGAAAAGGTAGCTTTCCTATATCTTCGTTTTAAAATTTTAGCTAATGTTACACAAAAACAGCAAGTTAAAATGCAAAGAAACGGTTACAAAAGATTCGTTAATACTGAATTTGAATAAGAAATTCGCCAAATTATTGAGCAATAGTCAAATTGGCTTCATTTATGAAGACTTATTTTGGTCGCCAAATTTGGTGATATTTTGCCAAATGTCGCCAATTTTGGCGAGAATTTGGCGCTAACGGATATGAATATAGAGTTTTATGTGTATGATTGGGAAAATTATTACAACAATAAAAGAAAATAATTTGCGAGTAATCGCGTTAATGTGTTGTTTTGTTTCAAAATGTCAGCCACCCTAGAATTTCAAACTGCTCTATCTCAGCCATTTTTTAAGATAGAGGTAAACCAAAAAATGTTCTGGAATCCTCGTATCAAGGCCTAACACTTAATTAAAAAATAAATTTGAATTTTTAACTTTTTTGTATATTTATTTTAGTTTTAAATTTTTAAGTGGCCGCCATCTTGAAACAAAATGGCGGATGAAGCTGGCCAACAAACTCGGTCGAGACATTGGTGAGCTTAATACACACAATTAGTTTCATCAAAATTGATTTATGAATACGAGCGTTATCGTATGACATAACTCAGATATATATATATATATATATATATATATAAATCAACATTTGAACGGAGGGTGGTTTTGGGGTCTGGGAGTCATGATCGGTGAAAATATATCGAAATTTTCCTAAACTGCTTTCCTCCGAACGGCTGCAATAGGTAGCTTTATACTTTTTTGCATTGAAAGCTACCTAAAAGTACCAATGAATAGAATTTACAGAAAATAAATCTTTAAATAGAACAGCAAATTAATTATATAAAAATGGGTACTTTTCCGTTATACCAAAATGTATGCTGAAGTGCCATTTATTGCAACCCTGACAGTACAAAGGATTTTTATTGAAAATTGTGAAAAACATTGTGATTCACTATTTATTGAATGTGAACCATTTTTTTATTGTTATTTTATTATAATTACGCAAAACAACTTTATTTGCTATTTTTTTTACCAAAAAGTTTTTAATTAAGTTATAACCTATGTTTTTCACTGCACTGACAAGAAAGGTCTCCTTAAAGCACCTACTCAGAAAATTTTGAAAAAAAATTCTAATGAAGCTACTCATGTATGTAATAAAGGAACAGTAAAATTTAGCTGCGGAATCCCAGTAGAAAATCTGCAAAAAAATAAAATACTTTCGAGTATTTGGTGCAAAAAAACACAATTTGGCTAGCAACATTTTTTCCTCGCCAAACGCAAGCGATTTTAATGCATTTTGATTTGCTAGTAAAATGATTATTTGAATTTGCAATACTTAATGAATTTAAATTTAAACGATGAAAGTTTATTATTTTTTGTATTTTGAACAATGCTGCTTTTAAATTTCCAAATATGTCTATGAGATTTTTATAAAATTTGAAAGCGTAAAATTGTCATTAGCTTAAAAAAAAAAAAATTATACTAATCGGTTAATTCTAGGGCTCATGATACCATACCCTCTTGTTCAGAATCGTTTGCATTTTGCATTCAACATTTTCAACTCTCTGTACATTTGCAGTAACATTAATTTCAAATATTCTTTAAATCAGATAAATATTATAATATTTATCTGATTTATCATAAATATTTTTTTAAAATATTATTTATTTATTTATAATAAATAATAAATCATTCACTTTTTTTTTCTCTTTATTACCGATTGAATGAAATTTTGCTATTGTTTTATCCCCCATTCCACGATTTTTTTTTTATTTAAATGCTTCACTGGTTACATAAGTAATTTTTAAATGTATTTTAAAAAGAAAAGCCCGATGACAAACGCATTCGTTATACATTTCAATATCGAAGAAGTCGCGTTTCCATAGCAATAATACTTTTTCCTTGAATTGATAATGTTCAGAATCGAGCTTATTTTTGAGCTTGAAACAATTTCAATCAATTTAAATCGTAACTTACGATCTTTAAATTTCACTATATATAAATGTGTACACAAAATTGTAGTAAAATTTATTTATTATGTAAGTTAAACTTACATAAACAAATTCGGAACAGATGTGTTACTATCACGCTAAAATGTAAACAAAAGATTGGCGACTGTTTGTTTGGCGCGATTTCCAAGACTGCGCCAAACGAATAACTTAATACAATGGCTAGGTTGCCATTAAAGAAAAAAATCCCCTAAATTTGGCGACTTTTTTCTTTTTTTTAACCGATAATTTTTTTTTTTTTTAGCGTGAGTGTAAAGCATCTAAGCCACAAATTCAGCAGGAAAAAGTTTCTCCTTAAAAAGTATTTGACATAAAAACTTTTTTTTTTTTTCAAATTTTATTCTGTCGCCAACCGGTGATAAATCGCCAAATAAACGAAATTTTCATAATTTTTTTACGGACATTATATCAAGGTTCCGCAGGAAAATTTTTTATAGACGTATATATATATCCCCATGAGAAGAACATTCTGTAATTTTTTCAAATTTTTCTGAGTATGCACTTATGGAGACCTTCCTTGTGAGATAGATTTTAACATTTGGCAGTGATGAGTAGGAATCATCAATAACATGGTTTCAGGGCTATGGAACAATACATAAACTTTTTTGGGAGATGTTGGCTACAATTTCACACAAATATAATTTTGCTGACCTTAACACCAGATGTCATACCTAATCTGTTGAGAGATAATGGGGCATCGCAAAATGGCATAAAACAACACAGCGCTCCTCGTCATTATTTATAATTATATCTCATAGACTTCATGTGGCGACGTCTTTATTTAAAAAATAAAATGTTTACTGCAATTCTAAAAGGCATTTACAATTTCATGACTTCAGTTTAAATTGAGTTTTCTTTTATTATTTTATTATATAATATTTATTTGTTCTTTTATTTTAAGTATCTATTTGTATTTATATAATAAAATAATTCATGAAAATCTGTAATTTTGAATTTTTTTTTTCAACTATTATGCTTGGCGACAGTTGTGTTGGTATAACAGAATAGTAGGATGTATAAATGTTTTGAAAACTGGGTGTAACCATGGAAAAATTATAGCAGATTAAATTTAAGAAACAAATTTAATAGATGCAGATATATCTTCATATTGAAATACATATAATAACAATGTATAAATATATATATTTAAATTCAGACATAAATTCTTAAACTAAATAAAAATTTTAAAAAATGATTGAAATAAGCAAATAAAAATATTTATTATTCAAACATATAAATGTACACATATTATGGATAAATATTCCTTATTTTCATATTAAGGAGATAGCAGTATTTTCTTAATATACAGGTTGAGCATAAAGTCACAGTTTATTGCACAAAAACAATTATACTTAAAGATAGTTTTTTTTTTTTTTTTTTTTTTTTTTTTTTTTTTTTGAAATGGTAGCTGCAGTTTTTATTAACATCAACTATCTCAATAAACTTCAACATGTGCTAGTTTTGTAACTTTAAGAATGTCAAATTGGTTTTCCAGTTCTTATTTATGTATTCTTCAATATTTGTTCTGTAAAACGCAGGATTGTAATAATGACCAGTCAAAATTATTTTTACCCTGGACAGTGGTCTAACTGGTTTTTTAACTGTTCTAAATCTGTCAAAATTGGTTTTAATCACTAAAATGTGGTTCACAAATGTATTAAATAATTTTAGCTTACATAAATTACTCAAACTATATATTTCTCTGAATATTAATGCTATATTATATTTTAATTTTGATACTTTAATAACTACAGTAAAATCCGGAAAGTAAGCCTTCCTCCCACTTTTAAGCAATTTTGATTTTCTTTTCCATTCCCAAATATACGCACCCCCCCCCCCCCCTGCACACACACAAAAAAAAAATGCACAAATAATTGATTTTAAAAATTAAAAGAAGAGAATTTTCAATCTTTTGAAAATTTTGGCAGATTTCCACTTTTGCTCTTATATTTTGTTAATGAAATCCCTCCTCCCACCACATGAAATGTTAGATTTTCTTCTCTGCCCTTCCCAACAAAAAAAGTTCAAAATCTTGAGAATCTTAAATTCTTCTGGCCTTCTTACAGCTTGCTGGTAATATAACAACAATAAGTAAAAAATCAGTCCTCCAAACTACAATCTCCCCTTCCATCTAAAATTTATGTTTCTCCCTCTCCCCTCAGCGTACAAAGTTAAAAATCTTTAAACCTCTTTATTAAAAAATATATGCTCTATTTGCTGCTGTATAGTGACAATAAATAAATAATCACCCCCATAATTTTTTTAAAACTATTTATTTTAAAAAAAAAATCTTTCCTATTTGCTGCTTTCTATTAACAATAAATAAATAACAAATCATCTAAATTACAAATCCCTTCTTTTGAAATTCATATTACCCCCTCATCCCCGAGAATACAAAGTTTAAAATTTGTAAAACTCTTATTTGAAGAAATCTTTTGTCCTATTTGTTGCTCTCCAGTAAAAATAAATAGATAATTTGTCCTAAGTTTTCTCTCTGCTCCAAAAATGCCCCCCCCCTCACACACACATGTACAATATTTAAAACTATTTTTTTTTTTTAATCTGCTGTATTTGTTTATTTTTAGTAACAATTAATGAATAATCAATTATCTAAAATACCTTTTCTCCCAAAAGTTCTATTTCCCCCACTGTCCCCCCCACTTAGCAAATACTTTAAAATCTTTAATATATATTTGTTTAAACACTGTTCTATTTCTTATTTTATAATAAATTAATTCACAGACCTGCCAACCTTTGAAAATGAGAAATAGTAGCACACCAAATTCAAATTTATCTGAAGGTTGGTTGGTGGCTGTTTTTTCGCTGTAAATTTTAAGCGAGCAAATACTAATCAATTAAACGCATGTGTACATCCATAAGCACACAAAGTAGGAGACTCTTTTGTTTTTGCTAATTTTTTTGTTGCGGGTGGGATTAATTAAACATAATTATTCCTATTCAATTAATGCTCTGTCCACTCCTAAGCCAAATTTCTGAATTTCACAGTGAATTTTCTGCAAGATTCCAAGGCGGTTGGGGGGGTTTTCGAGATCTGTTGATAAAATTTGTCGTTTTTTCGCGATCTTTTGACGAAATTTGCCGTTTTTCGCAATATTTTCGACGAAATTTGCCATTTTTCGCGATTTTCTAACGAAAATCACGTTTTTCCCGCGATCTGTTGACAAAAATTTGTCGTTTTTTTCGCGATCTTTTGACAAAATTTGCCGTTTTTTTCGCGATCTTTTGACGAAATTTGTCGTTTTTCGCAATGTTTTTGACGAAATTTGCCGTTTTTTCGTGATTTTCTGACGAAAGTCACGTTTTTCCCGCGATCTGTTAACAAAATTTGCTGTTTTTTCGCGATCTTTTGACGAAATTTGCCGTTTTTCGCGCTTTTTTGACGAAATTTGCCGTTTTTTCGTGATTTTCTGACGAAAGTCACGTTTTTCCCGCGATCTGTTGACAAAATTTGCTGTTTTTTAGCGATCTTTTGACGAAATTTGCCGTTTTTCGCAATGTTTATGACGAAATTTACCGTTATTTCGCGATTTTTTGACGAAATTTGTCGTTTTTTCGCGATCTTTTGACGAAATTTGCCGTTTTTTGCAATGTTTTCGACGAAATTTGACGTTTTTTCGCGATTTTCTAACAAAAATCACGTTTTTCCCGCGATCGGATGACAAAAATTTGTCGTGTTTTCGCGATCTTTTGACGCAATTTGCCATTTTTCGCAATGTTTCTGACGAAATTTGCCTTTTTTTCGCGATCTTTTGACGAAATTTGCCGTTTTTTCGCGATCTTTTGACGAAATGTGTCGTTTTTCGCAATGTTTTTGACAAAATTTGCCGTTCCTTCGTGATTTTCTGACGAAAGTCACGTTTTTCCCGCGATCTGCTGACAAAATTTGCTGTTTTTTTCGCGATCTTTTAACGAAATTTGCCGCTTTTCGCAATGTTTTTTGACGAAATTTGCCATTTTTTCGCGATTCTCTGATGAAAGTATCGTTTTCCCCGCGACCCTTTGACAAAATTGGCGACTTTTCTTCGAACGAAAGACGAGATTGATTTTTTTCGGCGATCATTTGCTGAAATACCGATACATTTAAGGCTCCTGTTGAGCAAGCGCTCGGGAATACGGTGCTAATGTTAATCCAATGGGGCATTATTTTGCTAATATCTTGCTTGCATTTGAATATTTTTAAACGATTTTTTTTGCACTGGATAGCAGAGATCAATCTCTATTTCCGCCGTTGATTACTTTTTCGATTTTCTTTGCGTATTTTTTTTTAGAATGATACTTTCACTTTCGAAACCGGTTCCGAAAGTGAAAGTATCTTCGTATTGTATATTGCATATAATTATACAAACATTTTAAAGTACAACATTTTTTTCAATTCTTACTATTAGTTCACACTCTCCCTATATATATTTATATAGCTTGTTAAATTTTCAATCGTTAATAAAATATTTTTTATTCATCCACTCAAGTTCAAATAAATTTTTTAAAATTTGTAGTGGATGACACTTGATGTTAATACAGTTTTTTTAATAAAAAATAACTAAAATAAAATTTTTCTTTGTTGACCTCAGAATTTTTTATTTATTTTTTTTATATTATTTGTTAGATTATACGTTCGCAAACCAGTGATTATGAAATTACAACATTAATGATCACATAGACACACTCAAATGAAGACTTAGTAAGAATTGAATATAGTTTAGAAGAAAAGAAAAATGTTATTAAAAATATCACAATTTTAAAGCTCTATAAAGAAATAAATAAATGTAAATTTTTAAAAATATTTATCTTTTAATTATTAAACAAAAATTAATTTCTAAAGAGTTTGTTAACAAATATACAATATCACTATTAAAAAACAAAACAACAACAAAATTGCAGCCAGACAAAATTCAGAAAGTTTGAAGTTCAATCCAGAGCCTAATGAAAAAAATCCTGTGCCCGAGCCCATCCCGTACAGCAGAGTTTCTCTCAGACAGTTTCAGAAGGGTACTGCACCCTGCCTGCCCTTTGGTTTACAAAACAGCACCCTTCTTGCTCCTCATAAAAAATAATTAACACCCTTCTTGCCCTTTCTCCTTTTTGCATTAAAAAAGTTGCTTTTATAGTAAAAATTAACTCAATGTTGCCTTGAAAAGAGTGCCCTGACTTTTAAATATCAAAAGTAGCTTTAAAAACCAAAAGAATACCTTTAACTATTAAAAAAAGTGCCCTTAAAAATCAAAAAGTGCCCTTTTCTCATCAGCAGCCCCCTGCCTTTTTTTAAACCTGGGGGATGCTCTGTGTACAGACATCTAAAATTCTAGCTCCTCCAAAGCATAATCCTGGGTGCACCATTGATCTTTAACGCAATACTTATTTAACACAAACAGCTTAAATCCTCTTCACAAACATCCATGACTTCATCCCACTCCCCCAGATATTTTGAGAAAATTATTTCAAAGTTAAGGTTTTGAACTAAATTTCCGGGTACTACAGGCCAAGACAGTGCATAATCTTCTTCATCATTTAATTAACAGGAACTTTCTGGTAATGTATTAATGCAGTAACAGATTCTAACACAATAACAATGTTATTTATCCTATTATGTCAAATAACACCTATCCCTAATTTTTGATCATTCATTGGTTCTTCAAAAAAAATTTTAAGTGCATGTAAACGGCTCATTGCTTGACATTTTAACTTAAAACACATAAATGCTGTGGCAGTTCTGGAAATTATGGTATGACATTGTTTTGCATGAACGACAGCGTCTGTGTCAAGATTAAAACTTTTTTAATTTTAGTCTCAAGTCTCCTTCCACATAAAGTTTTATAAAACACTGTCTTTTTACAAAGTTACTTATCTATATCTTAACATTTTTTAAGATCTGACTGATCACTCTGTGACCCATAGTTTGCGACCTACTGAATTAGAGAAAAGCTATTTTGATTATCAACATATCATTACTTCCGTAAAATTAGGGGAAAAGTATTATGCCAAAAACAACTCGTTTTAACAAACATTCTGAATAAATAAAAAATATTTTTTTTATGTTTAAATTAGATTCAGTAACTAATATTTAAGTAGTTCTAGTTTCCTATCTTCTTTGATTTGTGTATTTCACTTAATACTCATGACCTAAAAACTCAGACAATTTTATAATCCAGAATTTCAAAAGTCCCAATGATTTTAGATTTTGAACATTGTCTTGTACTAACTTGACATTCTCTGAGCTACAAAGGGGCACATACTTAAGTTTATTAAAATAATTGCTGTGCATATAAAATCCAATTACTGCATTATCATTTCAACAAACTATATATGTCTAATAATTTTCCCATGATAGATTTTTGTAATCAGAACTTTATGCTTGCCCAGTATTTTATCTTCATGGGAGAATGTAACATTTCCTTGAAGGTATCTTGTTAACATTGCTCTATCAAATTTTGATCCACATTGAAGAAGCTGGCAGAAAATGATATTTCTTTTAACAGTTACCTTGTGAACATTATTATATTGAATTTTCATCCTCGTGAAAGAAACTGGGAGAAGATGAGATTTCTTTAAAAGTATCTTTTGAACATTGTTCTATTGAAATTTCATCCTCATAGAAGTTGGGAGAAGATGATATTTCCTCAACAGTATCTTGTGAAGATTGTTCAGTCAAATTTTCATCTTCATTGCAGAAGCTAGGAGAAGATGAGATTTTTTTAACGACATCTTCAGATGATATTTCAATAAACTTTTTATCCTCATGGGCACGCTCATGAATACGCAAAGCATCTTTTCTTGAAAATAATTTTTTACAATACTTGCATGGAAACTTTTTATTTCCAGAATGTCTAAGTTGATGTCGAGCTAAATTGCTTTTGCTCGAAAATGCACGTGGACAATGATCGCATGCAAATGGTTTTTCACCAGTATGATAAAGCAGGTGTGAATTTAAATTTCTTTTTCTAATAAATCCTTTCTGACATATACCACAAACATAAGGTCTCTCACCAGAATGATAACGCTGGTGAATATATAAACTACCTTTCTGCGTAAAACTATCATGGCATATATCACAAACAAAGGGTTTAGTGTCTGCATGAGAAGCTTGATGACGTGTTAAACTGGCTTTGTACTTAAAATCTTTATTGCATGTTTCACAATGAAAAGGCTTAGCATTAGTATGAGATATAATGTGAGAATTCAAATTAGAAAATGTTTTAAATTTATCACCACATGTATCACAATTAAATGGTTTATCATTCGAATGTGATGCCATATGACAAGTCAAGTCATTTTTCTTGTAACACACTTTTTGGCAAATTCCACAACTATAAGGTTTACGAGAAAATTCAGAAGGCACTCGATATTTTGACATTCTTTACAAAAAAGCAACAGAAATAATAAAAGTCAGCATCTAAACCAAAAGAATTCAATCTTCTTTTCCATTTGTTTGTTTTAATATGACAGCTAATCTATAAAAAAGAAAAAAAACAGTAGTTAATCTAAAAAAAGTACTTCTGTTAAGGAATTATTACTTAAAGGCAATTTGCTTTCCATAATTTTTATTTTATTATTTTTTTCAATCTATAATGGTTCAATTGTTACTGCTATTGAAATAACTAGCATCATGAATTTCAACATTCATAGCAGACATTATATTGACTTCAAATATTATCTTAAAGGAAAAAATAAATAAAAATAATTTTAAAATGCAATAAATAAATTGGTTTTGCCTTTTTTTTTTTTTTTTTTTTTTTTCAGTTTTAATAGTTTTAATTTAAAAATACCTGGTTTTTAAATAATTTATATTTGATATTTGATTTAAAAAAAAAAATCATAACATGGCTTTAAAAAAATTCCTATGGCAAAGACAATATAAGTACACCAAATAATTCTGTTTAAATCAATTAAATAATTTCTAATAAACCCTGTCCACGGATTTTAAAAAGTTAGTTTTGAGAACTGCCTTTAAAATTTTACTTACAGGTTTAATAGATTTCAGTGTAAAAATACGTTGAAAAAGCAACGAAATTTCCTTGAAAATTGAACTTCAAATTCTTTCAAATTAAAATATCAAAAATTAAATACAATAAAAATTTCTTTATTTTACCCATTTCAGATATACTTAACAGAAATATCGTGTCCCCTAAAAATATTAGTTTTTTTCATGATGTTTTTACTTCAATGGCTATTACAACTAGAAGATTCAAAATAAAAATTTCACCAACAATAAATAAACAATTACTTAATTGCATTTTTTATGCCTATACATAGATGAAACCTCTTTACAGAATAATGTATAATTTTATTTAAAGGGTGCAAACCTTTAATACAAACCTTTAAATTATTAAAGATTAGCAAAAATTTTTAAAACTTATCTTAACAATATCCACTTGTATAAAATTTTAATAACCCTGCTACTTTTGAATTTTGCATTTTAAGAAATGAAATATATTTAATTCCATTCTATTTTGAGTGGGGTCTTTTTTTTTTTTTTTTTTCCTTTTTAAATGGGATGAGAGCAGGGCTTTACAAATTTGAAAAAATGCGGTAGCCAGGTACTAATTCTAGTCGCAAGTAAAAAATTTTAACCCCTCCCCTCCCGTTATTGATTTTCAAAAAGCACAAAAGTTTCCTATGAATTAAGTGAGAAAAAATAATAACAAACATAGTTTAGAATTATTCATTACATAGTTTAGAATAGTACATAATTAAAAAAAATAACAAACTAAGTTTTCTAAGGGAACTTATGAAAATTATATATATCTTGGGAAAATAACGTAAATTCTTAATTAACCGACATGTTCGGGAAATGCTTTATTGCCAAATGCTTCAAACAGTGTTGAATTCAGATACTTTTCTCCGGGAGGGATTTCTCTGGCTCCGGGGGGGACATTGTAGAGTTCCGGGAGGGAGATTGCACTTTTTTACCATTAAAAGTGTAAAATCTCAAATCTTCCGGGGGGGGGGGGGGGGGGGGGGGGCACACATTTCAATGCTCCGAGGGAGACTGTCCCCTCTGTGCCACCCCCTGAATTCAACACTGGCTTCAAATGTCCGAATAGTTGAGTGCTACAAAATCTATATCTGATGAGAGGAAATATATCATCGATAAAATAATGAAGTCGGAAAATGATATTTTGCCTATTTAGCCTATTGAATTCAGTCAAATAATTATGATTTTATTATTTTAAAATTTCCATTTGATGAACTCTCTTAGTTTTGCCCAATTAAAAATAAAAGTTTATTTATTTATTTATTTATTTTTATGTTTGTATATAATTTCACGTTTACTTCTTAATATTTTGTAACTTTACAGCATCTATATTCTACAATGAGATATCTTACAAGAAATTTAATTAAACATTGTGATGTTTGCAAACTCGAGAGCTATTAACATGCAGTATGCATTGCTAAAAAGGAAAGAAAAACATTTTCCTGTGCTGGGATTACATATTCGGGATCAGCAGCCAGCTGAGGTTTATTTTGATCCAACGATTTATAATAAGAATTTAAGAATAAAATAATTTAAAAATACCTTACCCTTCTGAATTGCAATCAATGATTTTTTTTTTCATTTACTACAGATAATAATCCAAACAATACAATTATAAAATATTCTTGACTAATAACACAGTTCCAGACTCTTTGTCTACAAGACAAAGTTACGCCGAACTATTGTCCAACCAGGGTCGTAGCTAGGGAGGTGCCAGGGGGGGGCTCAGCACCCCCTGAAAATTTTTGAGCCCCCCCTGGGAAAGTTGCCAAGGCAACCAAATGAAATTCTGTTTTAAAAATCCAAATGAAACTGTTCAAAAATTCAACTTAGTTTTGGGGGCTTTTTTCAGTTTTGCACAAATACTAAATTGTAGTATTTGTTTAAAGACTGCAAATAAGTACTTCAATAGGCGCGCATCCTATCTGCACATACTCAGAATTAGCAACCTTTTGCCGATGCAAACATTGACTTTTGCATTAGTTATATACTGAAATTTTTCATTTTGCAGCGTTTTTCATTATTAGCATAAAACAAAGTTATTCTAATGAGTTATAGCCAATTTAAATACAAGTGGTTTTAGCTTTTGACTAGACACAAAAATAATTTTAAAATGCAAAATACACCCTTGATTTTTCTAATGTTTTTTATCATATAAAAACATAACTTTAGAATCCTTAACTCTCTGGCGACGAAGACGGCCCAAACGGCTTTGCATTCAGAGGACCAAGCCGGCGGCCCGATATTCCGAATAGATTCCTACCCCCTTTCATGTGAAGGGTGGGAAGGCTTTCAATCAATTTGCGCTGACAGTTTTATACGCCTCTCTACTTGCAGGAAAACTATCATTCTTTCGTGCCCATTTTCCTTAGATAACAGGGAATTTTCCTGTAGAAAATTTTTATCAGCTAAATGTTTTAATACCGCTACAAATTATTCAAAAATACACAGATTTCTTAATTAATCAGACTTTCTAAAATTAATGTAATGTATTTATTAGATTAAGAACTGTGTGTGTATTAATGTTATCAATACCTGTTCTTTTTTTTCTTGTCTATAATTCTATATATAAATTAATTAATGATATAAATTTTAATTTAAGGGGCATTCTTTGTATGTGTAAGTAGATTTTTCCATTAAATTTTTTTTTAAATATAAAATTGACACTATAAAATAGGCTTGATTTGAAAAGGCCATTATCATGGTCGTTATGAAGTCATTTTGGAACTAATATTTCAGGGACATAGTAATGTCAATTTTAGAATTTAAAAAAAAAAAAATCATTTCTATTCCTTATAAAAAAATTCCATAATTATAATATATAACATAATTTAAGCTAAAAATCAGAAATTAAAATAATAGAATATAATCTTTTTAAAAGCCAAAATTTATATTTTCTTAGAATGACCCATATACATATATAAGGGTGCGTTTTCAATAAGTGTCAAATTATATGCACTATGATTTATTAAATTTTAGGAAAAAGAAACACCTGGTTCCTCTAGAATTGAATGGCACGCATGAGAAATTGGGCAGCTAAATATCTCTAGATTAATCTTTATTAAGCATGTTCATGCATAACTTTAAAATTGTTGCATTAGCACTAATAACATATGTTTTTTTCCCCAGGACACCACACTATTTTGTCCCTGGCCAAAATCCCTCGTTAATTTATCTACAGATCATCGGTGCATGAATAGTGATAAGTGTCAGCGCCTATTCTAACTGATGGTGCCTAGTGCGGGGGCACTAACTGGACTTGCTCTGACTCTGACCAGAATTACCAGAAAATGAACCCATGCATTTATGCTATTACTTGTAAAACAAAAATAATTTTTTAAAGAAAAGAATTGTGACAATTGCAGATTTCTGCAAGTGGTTGGGTATAAATAGTAAATTTGCTATTTTAAACAATTTTTTTCCGGGTCATGAAATTCCCGAAACGTTTTAATGAGGGAGTATTTTGGGTAAATACATATTTTAATGTAAGGAGAGAGTTCTAAATGAGAAAATTACACGTGAAACAATTTTAAAATGTTAGCAACAATTTTCTACTCCATACTTTCATAGGTATCGGGCTCTATTGACACAATATTATTTCGGGCTCGGGCTCCGAAGAAAGGGCCCAAACTCATCTCGAATTTGTAACAGTCAGTTATCTGCATACTAAAATTCATAAAATGCATAAAATGTTAGTTTATGAGTTTTGTGTATTACATTATAATTTGTAATTAAAATAGTTATTATAATCATTACAGTTCTTTTAATACATAATAATAAAATAATTAATAATAAATTATTATTATTAAATAATTAATTATTAATAATTATAAACATTTATTATATACTGTCTTTTTTTATTATTGTAAGAAGTTGGAGTGGGCTTCTTTCTTTGATTATTACTATTAAAATATTCTTTAACATAGCAAATTGAGAAATACGATACTTTATGAATTCGTATTCTCTTAAGTTTATAAATATTGTAATTATTCATTTATAAAATTTAAGAGATCAAGCACAAATGTTCATGTTTTTCTTTTCACGAAAATCATGCTTCAAATAAAACCCAAGAGGTGTAATATTTTCCCACACATTTCGATAAGAAAACGTACTTTATCACCCTAACTTTGTACGGAGAAATGCTCAGGGCGTCTTGTTTATTTTCACTTTCTCCTTTTATCAACGAACTTGTTTTATGTCCGCCGATTTGACCACACGCAGTGTGCAAGGCAGGAAGTCATTTCTAAATACCTATTGCTGGAATACAATAACCTTGCACTGTTCGTTAACAAAGATTTTTACGGAAGAAGAATCATTTAATCTGTTAATTCTCTGCTAAAGCCAAATACATATTTCAATCGTCTTAATGTGTGTACTGTGTCAACATGTCATAGCTGAACGTACAAAATTACTAAATATATCACAATTTTTTTTTTTTAAAGAATTATGTCAGAAATATAAGTTTTATGTTATATGAATCTGTAAATTGATAGTTGAAATTTTTATGTGAGCTGCTTACGTGAAGATTGTCAGTGTTTTCATATATGCATTACTGAAATTCATTTTCAAAAGAAAATATAATTTTTGATAACTTGGAAGGAGAAAGAAGGTGATATTTTAAAATATTACACATAAAAAAAAAAAAAAAAAAAAAAACAATCTTGTAAAAAAATAATTATTTTATTCTATTGGAACAAATTCGTATAGGATGTGATGCACATTTAATGATTATAAATATATTATATATTGTTTTCTGGCTTACGACTTGATAAAGAGCTTCCTTCAAGAAAATGTAAAAACTTCTTTTAATAAGAACAATCTCTAACACAGTGATTTTGAGAAATTTCGAATATATATATATTTTTTTTAGTAATGCACTTAAATTGCCCAATGTTGAGAAATCTTGTCTTTAAATTACTTAGGATCTACATTTATCTTATAATAGAATATAACTAAGTGACACAACAAAATTATTTGAGTTTTTAATACTATGAAGCCATTAAAATGCAATGCAGAATTAACCGCCACTATATGATACCATATTCTGACTTTTTTCATAATACAGAAAATACTATAATGGTAAAGTAATCTATTTAAAAAAATATTTGTCTGAACCGAGGATTAATGCATTCCAAAGATTGAAAATGCTTAAAATATTTAAAAAATCCGTTAAAATAAAATTTTATGAAGCAGCCAAATAGTCAAAACGGAGGATGTTAATACAATTAATATATTTAATAACATTAATACTTAATATAATTTAAGGGTGAAGTAGTAATAAGGATTATTATATCTCTGTTGATGTCATTTTCTCAATGAAAATAAAAATAAACTTGTTTTTAATATGAATATAATGATGTTTAAACGCCGTTAAAAGTACTTTTTCGAACAAAATTTACATCAATTTTAAAACAAAGCGTAGAGTTTAATTGACAAAATTTAAATATTTTTTTATAAATTTGACCACATAATTTTTGTAAAGACCTTATTCGACCAGCTTCAAAATTTTGAATTAAATTTCCAAAATACAAATGTTTTCATCAATGAAACTGGCATCAATAAAAATGTGAATTTTCATAGCAAAAACAAGAAACTAATTATTAAAAATGTATCAAAAGATCAACATGTAAATTTCGTAAACTTTTTTCAACTTACATTAAGTGTGATATGATTCATGTTGAAAATTAATATTTTTAATATGCTTAAAATTAATATATCTTCTCCACATATAGAGATAAATAAGATTTCTTTGCTTTTTTCTTTCATTTTTTTTTTCTTTATTAATTTTTGTTTGTTTGTTTGTTTTTGTTTTTCAAAGTCGAAAGATCTCATGCTGTGTAAATTCAACACACCTAATTATCATTTAGCATGTTCCCATTATTTGTGATAAACAAAAACTATATATTTTGATAAAAGAAAGAAAACGAATCTTGCATACATACGTATCAAAGTTTTAGACATGTTTTGATATTTTTTTTTATTTATCTTTTCCAATTTTTTTATTTTCTGTGTACTACTGAGAAGGGTCATATTAAAACATTTACAATTTTTTTTCTTATGTTATTTTTAGGTTCTTTTTAAAACTTGTATTCTCAATTAACTACTATTTATTTTGATAACAGTGACACATGATGATTTTCCCTTGCGCGGGAAAGAATACCTTTCTCATTTTCCCTCTCAAGAGAGGCGATGGATTTCTGCAAACGAATCCCACCCACTGACTTCGGCTAGAAAGAATGAAATGGGGGAAGGGACTTATCGCTGGTATTTGGGCCGTTTCTGGTCTTTTGAGGGTACACGAAAATTTTGCTCTTGGTTGTCAGAGAGTTAAGAGCATGGAATATTCAGAAAAAAAGTAAAGGTTGCAATTCTTTTGAAACAGGTGAACTGTCAGCTTTTTATTTACTTATTGTCATCATCACTTATATTTCACTAGTATAATTATTAGAGATCGACCGAAATTTCGGTTTCGGCACAAAATCGGAGTTTTACCGAATATTCGTTTTCGGCGAAACTGCTGCCAAAATTTTGGCCTGACCGAAATGATCTATATTTCAAAATCTCGTTCTTCTTTCGGAAATTTTCAACTTTACTCATTGATATGAGTAGTATCGGCTAAAATAAGACACTGTTTATTGCTGTGAACTCCACTGTTTATCATTATCCGTCATGACCAGGGCTTTACAAATTTGAAAAAATCTGGTAGCCAGGTATAAATTCTAGTCGCCAGTAAAAAAATTTAACACACCCCCTCCCCGTTATTGATTTTTAAAAAGTACAAACGTTTGCTTAGGAATTAAGTCAGAAAAAATAATAACAAACATAGTTTAGAATTATTAGTTACATAGTTTATAATAGTGCATAATAACTAAGTTTTCTAAGGAAACTTATCAAAGTTATATATTTGTGAAAAAAATAATAATAAAGGAAATATTGTAAACTCTGAATTAACCGACATGTTCGGGAAATGCTGATTGCCGTATGCTTCAAATGTTCAAATAGTTGAGTGCTACAAAATCTATATCGGATGAGAGGGCATCTATAAAATAGTGAAGCCGGAAAACGATTTTATGCCTATTTAGCCTATCAAAATAAAAAAGTAAAATAATTCTGATTTAATTATTTCAAAAATTGCATTTAATGACATTTGCAATAGTTTTGCCAAATTAAAAATAAGTTAATTTTTTCTGTTGTTGTTTGTTTGTGTGTGTGTGTGTGTGTGTGTGAATATAATTTCAAATTTATTTCTTAATATTTTGTAACTTTGCAGCATCTATAATGAGATATCTTACAAGAAATTTAATTAAACGTTGTGATGTTCGAAAACTCGAGGGCTATTTACGCGTAATATTACGAGTTATTATGCAAACGTTTGTTTTCGTAGCTAAAAAGGAAAGAAAAAAAATATATTTTCTCGTGCTGGATTAAATCGAAATCAGCAGCCGGCTGAGGTTTATTTTGATCCAACAATCTACGATAAGAATTTAAAAAAAAAAAAAAAACTTTTTGAAGTGCAATCAATGATTTTTTATTTCCATTTACTGCAGATAATAATCCAAACAATGTAATTATAAAATACTATTGAGAAACAACTCTGAACCAGACACTTGTCGCCAAGACAGAGTGACGGCAATGTCCAACGCGTGTGGTGCAAACAGACGCGAGGCGCCAAGCATTTTAAGCCGGGGAAAAAAAAAAAATAATAATACATATTTTCATTAAAATGAATTATTCTTGAAATTTTAATTAAGTTTTATAGATTTACTTCGAATGAATTACTTATAATCACTTATATGTTATTATTCTTTTAAAATGAATGTAATAGATTAAAAGTTTTAAATCTGAACACAAAAATCTGATTTGAAACATACAAAAAAGTAAGCATTTTTTATCATTGCATCCAATTTTTAGAAGCCACATAAGACTATTTGTTATTGAACCCCCCCCCCCCCCCACCCCCCCCGCCTCTCCTCACATTCTAATCACATGACTAGCCGACTAGAGCGGGAAAGAATGGCGTTTTATGTGCATGAAATGGAAAATACCTTTTTAACTTCGCTTAAGAAAAAATGTCGTTTGTGCTCATTTTTTAGTTCAATTTTTGTAAAAAATAAATAAATAAATGAAACAAAAAAAGTCAGATTAAAAAAGTTAGTCGCCAGATAAAAAAACTTGGTCGCCAGTGGCGACCTGGCGATCGCATTTGTCAAGCCCTGGTCATGACTGATTTATGATGCGAGCGTAAATTATAAAGCAAGCAATGCATATATGACTAAACTTAAAAGACGCTTATCACGTGATCTTTAAAAGCTGCAAACTTATCAGTGATAGAAATTTTTACTTTGAAACTCCAGATTGCTTCGAATGCTTTATGAGGAAGGTGTTGTTAAAACTCTGAAGATTTACGAAATTTATTACAAAAGATATATCGAGGTATGTATACTTAAAATATCTTTTTATTAGATGAAATTCGTATAGTTGGAAACAATTTCTGTCTTATTGATAAATTAATTGAGTTTTATTTTATATGAAAATAAATAGATTTGGATAGTGGCACAGAGAGTCAACTTGGCACCAGAGTTAAAATTTTCCAACAGCGGAGCCATTTCAATGCTTTCCAAAGGAGGCAGGGAGTGGCAAACCTTTTTTTTTTTTTTTGGGGGGGGGGGGGGTGTGAGTGAGCAAAGATTGACCTTATTGTGCACATCCTGAAAGAAAATTGACAACTGTTACATTTTTATCCTTACATATATATTTAAAATTAGCTAAAGTACAAAATAATGTTAAACATGTCTCACTTTGAGAATACTGAAATGGAAAATAAAGTTTATTAATTAATAATTTCTAGGCTTAAAATGTTGTCTTAATGCCAATTGTCCTTTTTTAGTCAAATTAAACAAATTATTTTAGCTTTTGTGCCCTTTACTTAAACTAACCTATAATGAATCATACATTCTTATCACATTCTTTGAGGAGGAAACTGACCCCCCACCCCCCCTAACCTTCCCAAATGACACTCCTGTTTGCAAAAAATTCACATATGGGAGCATAAAAGGTGCATATATATGTACGTTTGTTTGTTAGAAATGTGGTTCAATACACATATAATTAATAAATTAATTAGTAACGTAATTATTATTATTTGTAATTAATAATTATATGCAGTTATGCATGTATTAATCAGTTTTTAAATATTTTTTTTACACTTTCGGTTTCAGTCTTAAAAACCTGTTTCGATCGATCTCTAATGATTATACGCTGAAAATTTTCATTCTGCAGCCAGTGATGTAGTTGTAAAAAAACCAAAGGGCATACGCTTTAGGCAGAGGGTATACTCTAAAAAGCATATGCTATAGTGTATTTGAGAAGAGGGTATATGGTATACCTTAAAATAATCCAGAAGGTATACGCCGTATCCACCGCATATCCTCCATTACATCCCTGTCTGCAGCCTTCACTTTTCTTAGCATCATATAAGGTTATTAGAAACAATTTAATAAGAAACATAGGGCCTACAATATCAATGTGCACTAATTTACCTTTCTATATAAAACTTTGATCATATATATCTGTGTTTATGCGTGCATGTGTCACAGTGAGAGAAACAATATGAGCCCCCCCCTACATTTTCTTGAGCACCCCCTAATTTTTACTTCTAGCTACAGCCCTGTGTCCAACGTGTGTGGTATAGAGGTCTGCACGGGCCGAAATTTCCAGGCCCTGGCCTGGCCCGACCCATACAAAAAAAAATTGGGCCCGGCCCGGCCCTATACAAAAATTAAAAGTTCGGCCCGAGCCCGGCCCGGCCTGATTTAAAAGTTAAAAGTTCGGCCCGGAAAAAAGTTAAAATCTCGGCCCGAGCCCGCCCGAGTAAATTTCTACAAAACATAATTTTTACGTCGATTTGGTTAAAAATTTGCCTCGTAGGAGGAGATCTAACCAAACATTTCTATCTTAGCCTTCTTTTTTTTCATGTTTATAATCTACATTTTTATAGAGGTGCCGCAAGCTGGAATGTGTATTTTTTTAATAAATCTCTATTTGTTGTATGTATGTGTTTAAGTTATCATCAATATTGTTAATCCATATTCCATTTATTGAAGTGTTAAAAATCAGAAAAATGCTATACAGTAAAATCTTCTAAGATGGAATTGCATAGGGAAGAAAAAAATGAGTTATAGACAATTTGCCTTCTTATCAGGTGTAAATGTATTATTATATTCTTTTCTTACGTATTAGTATATTCATTTTTAATGGATCAACACATTTTTCAGTTTAAGACAGGATTCCGTCATAAGCAGATTCTTTTTCACACGTTTTACTATATTTTAATTTAGCCATATTTTAATAAGTGTATAAATCTACTATTCTTTAAAAAGAATAAATTTTAATGTTTAATTATAAAATAATGGCGATTTAAAAATGTATGCATGTTTTGCAAAGATTTTTATGCCAGATCTTATTTTACTGACCTTCGAACGGACCAGGCACGCCGAGACAATGATTTCCATACGGGTCAAAACCAGGACTAAAAATTTTGAGGCGTGAAGACTAGGAAAAATGAAACCAGTCCCGGCTCTGTACGGAAAAAATAATTTAAGGCACGGCCTTATTCTTCAGGAAAAAAGTAAGGCCCGGCCCGGCCCGTAAAGAGTAATCACTCGGCCCGGCCTGGCCCGAGCCTTCAGAAAAAAATATGGCCCGGGCTCGGCCCGGCCCGTGCAGATCTCTAGGTGGTACACACAGGCGCTAGGTGCCAAGCATTTTAAGCAGGGAAGAAATATTTTAAAAATACATATTTTTATTAAAATGAATTATTCTTGAAATTTTAATTAAGTTTTTATAGATTTACTTCAAATGAATTATTTATAATCACTTATATGTTATTATTTTTTTTAATGAATGTGATAAATTAATCAGTTTTAATTCTGAACACAAAAATCTGATTTGAAACTTACAAAAAAGCATAAGCCTTTTTTACCAATCAATTTTTAGATGCCACATAGGTTGGATTGGCAATATTTCTTATTGAACCCCCCCCCCTCTCTCCACATTCTAATCACATGACATGCTAGCCAACTAAGGCAGAAAAGAATAACGTTTTATGTACATGAAATGGAAGAGAAGAGGGAGATCATTGCTTGCTATTCGCACGAGTAGGGATGTTGGAGAGACAATTGTTCTCATTTCTTACTTCAGTTTTTGTGAAGGATAAAAAAAAAAAAAAAAAAAGAGTCAGATTAAATAACTTAGTCGCCAGGTAAAAAAAGTTGGTCACCAGTGGCGATCTGGCGACCGTATTTGTCAAGCCCTGGATGGGAGGGTGTCACGTCTGTACATGAGTAATTTTTGTATTTTAACTTTATCCACAACTCTAAACTGGCTGTTTTATGATACATTAACAAAGCTATTTTCATTCGTAAATGCACATAATTTGCAGATATATTCATCAGGGGTCTGTCCAGACTTTTTTCATAGGGTCCTGTTTTTGTGAAATTGTGAACAGCTTTTTATATTTGTGAAAAATCAAATCATAATTTTGTGAATAGCTTTTTATATTTGTGAAAAATCAAATCATAATTTTGTGAATTTGAAATGGTTGTTATATTCAGGTTCTTGTTTATACATTTTTAAGAAGATATATGGATATAAAATACATATATTTTCTTTATATGTAAAAGTGACAGGTCAGATTTTACTTTTAAATGATTAATTTGTGAAATGTTTGGTTTAAAGATGGAAATAATTTTGTGAAAAACCTATTTTTAAGACAAAGAATTTTGTGAAGGGTCCTGTTTTAGAGAAAATAGTTTTGTGAAGGGTCCCTTTTTTAAATGAAAATTTTTGAGAAGAGTCCTTTAAAGGACCCAATTTTTTCCTAAACAGATCCCTGTTCATAAATGTATAAAATTTTCAATTTCTAATCAGATATTAAATAATCAAACAGAATGTCTCCTTTTCTTATAAAGGTAAAAAAAAATTCAGAAAATGTCGTCAAAGCTGACATTTTAAGCTGATTTTCAGAACTCAACAGTTATAGAAAGGTGATCACAAGGGAGCAATTAGAATCATCTATTTCTTGTTGCTTAAAGAGTAATGTCTGAAAATGTCATGCATTTCTGTTTTAAATGCCTTTGTATGTGTCAGAAATAATCACGTGGAATTTTCTTGCTTTTTTAAAACGCCCTTAATGGGGAATTTTCAGAAAATCTTACCAACCAAGGATTTATTTTACCATCCAGATAGATACAACATACAGTTGAAAGAAACTTATGACAAAATTTACATAACTTCAAAAATAATTCATTACTACAATGCATTTTCGTACTAACATTTTCTTAATTTTTTTCCATGTTTCTTATTTCAGGGCTTGAAATTCAATTTTTCCAAGGAGGGGAGTCTCCCTACCAACAGTTTGAAATGGAGGGGAGTTGTAATGTTTGGGAGGGAGAAAAAAAAAAATCTTTAAACTCCACTATTATTTTACGTGCTATTTAAAAAATTACATTAATGCAGACATGACAAGAAAAAATTAAGTCAACTGAGAATGATTATGTAAAATGTTTATTTTTATTATAAAAAAAGGAAGAAAGTTAAGTTTTATATATGCAGTGTATTTTTCAATTTTCATTAAATGTGTTAGGGACCCTTAACAATTAGGTTGTTAAATAACTTTCTAAATTTAGATTTTATTTGATTGAGGAGTGCTGAAGCTTTCACATGGTACAGTTTTACTCTTTCACAAGGGTTAAAAAGGTTTACTCCTTTACCTCAAGGAGTAAAAGTAATAGATCTTTGCAGCTCTTCAAATCTCATTTTCGTTTAGTGCTGACTGTAGGCCAATTTAACAGGGTGCAGTGACCGGTGGCTCTTAATGCTCTTTTTTGTCTCTTTTCAGTCGCAGGAAAAAAAAAAAATCTTTAAATACGTCTATTTGTTGTTCGAAAAAATTGTGGATTTAGTCAATTGGTTGAGGGAATAAGATAATGAAATTCGTCTTACGCATGAACAGAAATAGAGAAGGATTTCTAACGAAATAGTGTTAATATCGATTTGCGACTTTGGGACTTTATGGCAGCCAGTGTACAACTGTGCTAAGGTAACGCCACCTACAAACAACAATGCGGATAAATACCATAGAATAAATCTATTATACCTACCAGACGATGGCTGTCAAGCAGACGATTTGAAGAGGTAGATGAACTAATACAACTGTTCTACACAGACATTGTATTTGAAACATTTTTCGAGAAACGATGTTCTTATTCAAAAGGCTATTTTATCAGAAATCCTTATCTATGTCTATGTTCATAGGAAAAAAAATCGCTAAATTCGTCGATCAGTCTCGGGAAAAAATGGCAAAGTTTGTTAATCGGTCACAAGAAAATAACACAAAATTCGTCAGTTATTTGCGGGAAAAAACTTTAAATTTTTCAGTGAGGCACGAGAAAAAAAATAGTGAATTTCATCAATCTGTCACCAGAAGAAACCGAATAATTCACCAATTGGTTACGAAAAAATTCGCCAAGTTCATCATTCAGTCAAGGAAAAAAACATGAAGTTCGTTAATTGCTCATCAGAAAATATTGCGAAATTCGTCAATCAGTCACGGGGATAAATCATGAAATTCATCAGTCGAACGCAGAGAAGAAAATCTAAATTTGTCAATCAGACACAGGTAAAAAAAATTACGAACTTTGTCAATCTGTCGAAAGAAAAAAAAAAGGAGAAATCACGTGAATTTCGTCGATCGATCATCGAAAAAACACGAATTTTGTCGATACACCGCAGAAAAAACGCAAAGTTCGTCGATCTGTGGCCAAAAAAATGCAAAGTTTGTCGATCAGTCGCTTAAAAAACGCAATGTTCGTCGATCTGTTGCCGAAAAAACGCAAAATTCGTTGATTAGTCGTTTAAAAAAACGCAAAGTTCGTCGACCAGTCACTTAAAAAACGAAAAGTTCGTCGATCAGTTGTTTAAAGAAACCTTAAGTTCGTCGATCAGTTGCAGGAAAAACACAAAGTTCGTCGATCTGTCCCAAAAAACACAAAGTTCGTCATCAGTCGCTTAAAAAACGCAATGTTTGTCAATCTGTCGCGAAAAAAATGCAATATTCGCTGATTAGTCGTTTAAAAAATGCAAAGTTCGTCGACCAGTTGCTTAAAAAGCGAAAAGTTCGTCGATCAGTCGCTTAAAAAACCTTAGGTTTGTCGATCAGTCGTGAAAAAAACGCAAAGTTCGTCGATCAGTCGCAGAAAAAACGCAAAGTTCGTCGATCTGCCGTTGAAAAAACGCAAAGTTCGGGATCTGTCGCAGAAAAAGCGCAAAGTTCGTCGATCTGTCGCGGAAAAAAAACGCATAGTTTGTCGATCAGTCGCTTAAAAAACGAAAAGTTCCTCGATAAGTCGCTTAAAAATCACAACGTTCATCGATAAGTCGCTTAAAAAACGCAAAGTTCGTCGAGCTGTTGCGAAAAAAAACGCAAAGTTCGTTGATCAGTCGCGGAAAAAACACAAAGCTCGCGGTGTGGGAAAAAAAATCACGAAATTTATCGTTCGGTTGCAGGTAAATTAAATAACGCAAATTTCTCCGAAAATGGTGTAATTTTTTGGGCGGGAGGCTCCCGCCCACGATCTTTTTTTGGGCGGGATTTCAAAATTTTTGCCGTGAATCCCGCAATCCCACCCTGAAATTCAAGCCCTGTATTTTATTATCTTTTTTTTTTGTAAATAAAATTTTTTTGTAAATGTTGTAAATAAATATATACAACAGGAAAAAGTTTAGTGTAGAATAGAACTTGGTGCCATGTTTACATTTCGGTAATTGGCAGAGATGGAAAATATGGTTAACAAATAAAAATATAAAGTTTTTGGCATATTTTCTACTTTGTAGTTTTTAAGACTGCCTAAAAATTCAGTCGTCCAGTCATAAAATCCATTCGCCAGTGACGAGTAAAATTATGTAATTCCTCACTCTTACCCTTAATATATATTTAGTATTTGCATTAAAAATACATTGTTGTATAGAAACGTTCTTCGTTCAGAGGGGGGTCATGACCACCTCTTTGTATTTGCCTTTGTAAATGTCTTTTCACAAAATGATGCAGTGTGCACAATATAACACTTATATGGCACAATAGTTTAGCCATATAAGCCCTATTTTTATTTATTCATTTTTCAAGTACAATAGACTTTCAATTATCTACAATTCGCAGAACCACTGATATGTCAGAAAATCAAAATCCTCAGATAATCGGGAGAACATTATCAAATGCATTTATTAATTGTACTGACGTTAATATAATTAAAATTACTTTAAATGAAGAAAATAGCATAAAATTAAATTAAATATAACTGTTATGGAACAGCTGTTGCAGATGCACCGGGGTTGGCGCGATTTTTGTTTTGAGTCATTTTGGCGAGAAACCCATTTTCTGGTACTTGTTAGGCTTGACTGGCTTGCTGAAACAGCATGTCAGTTTTATTTTATTATGAAACAGTTTATTTTATTATAAAAAACGCAATTTTTATTATAAAAAACACAATTTTTATTATAAACACACAAATTATTTTATTAAACACACATTTTTTAATTTAATATAAAAAATACGCTAATCTGCTCTACTGGGTTGCCATATGAAGAAAAATCTTGCAAAATTGCCGGGTTGTCCAGGTATTGGGAAGTCAAGCGCTCAAATACGCCATCTGGTGGAAAAAAAGATGCAACTTCTCGTTTCAGGAAAATCCCTTGCAAGACCATTGCATTACATGCATTTTTAATTTGCTCATAATGATTATTTTTTTGTACAATTTCAGTTTTCATGTGATATTTGTCTTCTGTGTATATATGACAAGGTAAAAAATATCCATATTTGAATATCTAACACTTTCAAATGCTTTTACAATAAGTAATGGTTTCAATGGCACTTTAGCATTAGTTAAAGGGGCAATTTTCCTGTACCGACGGCTGCGATCAGCGCCTCTATAGGCCGTTTTAAGTCCCAATAAATCGCCAATTAGGCGTCAAAAAGATACCCGGTGCGTCTGCGACATCTGTACCACTGTTATCATAAAAGATAATTATAAATAAAGATTAACAAAATTTAGGAAGAAATTTCTATTAATAATGTTTTTTTTTTTTCTTTTCTTTTCTGTCAGAAGCGAGAACAAGACAATTTCAAGAGCAAAAATTATTGATACATTTTTGTTGTTATTTATTTTTGGAAAAGGGGAAGGTGTTTTTGACTGTCGGGTCCAAGGGCGAATGCCCTGCCGAAAATTAGACCCTACTAATCAATAGAGTTAAGCACTTTCTGGGAATTACAGAAAATGATTTCGAGTCTTTGGTTTTGTTAAGAGCAATTTAAAGCCTTAGATATAAAAATAGAAAATGTTATCTACCTGATTTGTTTGAAAAAAAAAGTATTATTAGAAACGTGAGTGATATCTTTATCTTTTACCAGACAAAAAATTTTATAAGATTCATTAATATAAAATAAAGTAACTAAATATTAATAAAAGTTTCATGGTCGCTTCAAGTGATTACAAAACAAAACAAGTTGGTTGGCAAGTTGGTTGACTAAACAAGACAATTTAATGACTTTTTCGAGGCTAAAGAAAAAGACAGGCTACCGCAGTGCATTCCACTTATCTTTTTTTATACAGACCGCTAGAGTGACGTATGCTCTTTTCGTACACTTGCATTGGGGCATTCGAGCATCACGTGACTCCCGCAGTCTGTAAAAAAATATACGCGTAAAGTCCCGCGGTAGCCTTTCTTTTTCGTTAGCCTCGGACTTTTTGTGCTTATCTCAGATTTTCTTGCTGATGCCCTCGGAAAGGACTTTTTGTACATTTTTCGTTTATTTAAGTCACCTAGAGTTAAGTATAGTCTGAACTCTGTGGAGTAACTGCTGCACCGAATTCCGAAGGCATCATCAAGGATATTTCGAAAGGCACTTACTTAAATTAAAAGCTTTCGAACAAGCCATTTTACTCGTCCCTGAATCTTTTTTGGTTCAGGTTGTAATCGAATTATCCGTCCATCATCTTGTTTAGTACAAGAAAAAAGTAACAAAACAGGGGTTCTGGATTTCCACAACTAATCGGTGAATTTAGGTGAAATTTGGTGTACTTTAAGGTTTAGGTACAGTGCCTAGAAGTAAGTAGTGTGCTTATCGCCAATACAACCGCAATAAAAAAAATGTCCCTAACAGGAGGAAAACCAGATTATCCGCGAGAGGGCGTCGAGTTCCCACCGCCGTTATTAACGTTTGAAGTTTCATTTAACAGGCTTGATCCTAATGTTAGTTTCAATGTAATTAACGCTGTATTTTCAAACAAACTATACGAATGTTTCTATTTCTATAATATTTTAAAGTAAACATATATTATGCCTGTTTAATGATAAATCAGTATGGATAAATCTGCAAATACTAAGAAAAGAAAAGCTGATCGAACATGCTCAGGGCTTAATTTCTAAGAAAAAAAGTGCCGGAGCCCTAATATTCTGCTGCGGTACTAACACGCACCCCCCATCCCCCCCCACCGTCACTCCAGTTTGCCTATTTATATTTCATACATTATCTTCAAAATTTAAAACACTTTTTTTTTTTTTAAGCAAAATAAAAATAATTAAATACATCTATCTGCGTATACTTAGATATCAACTGTTCCATTTTTTTGGTATTACTACTTCCAAATAGAAACCTTTGCTTTACCTAATCTTAATGTTAATTAATCGCAGAATTCTGCGATTAAATAAGCTCAGGATTATGATTCGGAAATAGTGTTAACACAAAAAATTAATAGTTCGCAGCTATGCGGAATAGGAAAAAGACTATTTCTGTTTACTCGTTATTCTGATCAAAATAGCATTAAAATGATTTGAAATGGAAATAAATAAAATTTGAATTTAAGACAGATTGAGTTCAAGCCTCCCAAGACTGATATAAAAACCGAGCCCGTTTTATCTCAATCTCTTACGTGAGCGACACATTACCTCACTTATAAGTGTTTTGATACAAAAGCAGGCAAAAAATTGGGGATGGGAGGGAAAGGAAAGGGTAATTTAGAATTCGTTTTTCGGAAGCGTTATTGCACTGGGCTCCGGAGCGCAGTGTTTATGAGCTTCGGTGAATTCTGGCCAATATTTAAACATTTACTAAAAATAGAGAAGTACCGGAGCTGAGGTCTGGTGGGCTCCGGCACAAATTAAGCCCTGAACATCATACTTCGTTCCCGGATATACTAGTGGATATAAAAGCAACAAAACTAACATAACTCTATCCCCCCCTCCCCCCCAAAGACTAAAACTAATTTGAAAAATGGTTAAAAGTCATTCCTCGTGCCGACAAAGATCTGAACCAACATTCAGTTGCATGTGAATTAGAGTCCTGCACGGGTCGGGTTGTACCCGACCCGAACCCGCAAATTTCATTTGAAGTCAACTAGCAACCCGACCCAAACCCAACAAAAAATTTACCTCGATTTCCTTAATCTGAAAAAATATTGGACATTCTTTTGAAAAAGCGGGTCATCCCGAACCCGACCCGCAAGAGTAAAAACCCAACCCGAACCCGAAAAAGTGAATGTCAACCGGACCCGCAGCAAAAAGTAGAAGTCAACCCGACCCGAACCTCAACAAAAAAAAGAGCGCCAACCCGACCCGAACCGCGGGACGGGTCGGGTGCGGGTAACCCGACCCGATGCAGGACTCTAATGTGAATCGCATTTTCATGAGCGATTTATTGAGAGAAATTACAAATACACTATTGAAGGGAAAGAAGATTTGCTCAATTATTTTTAATTTAGTATTTTAATTTTTCTATCTAAAATAATTAAAATATTTATCTTGTGATAATGACAATAAATAATTTAAACAATGAACATCATCATAAATATTTTATTAATTATTGATATCCTAACTTTAAAATTTATTTTAACATGACTATTTTGTTTCATTAGTATGCTTTCATTCAATCATGGTTTTAAATACATTCACAAAATCAATGTATTACTTTTTGTAGGGTGTCTATTACTCGAAAAAAACTGGAAAGTGTTTGATTTATTTCTGTTATTAAAATTTTGATTCACATTTGAGAAATGTGAGTATGAGAATGGTTAAATATTGTTGATAACTTAATGTAATAATAATAATAATAATAATAATAATAATAATAATAATATATAATAACTATTAATCAAAAATAATTTTTAAATAATTTTTTAAGGATGATTGGCGCATCTACCCTAATTTAAAGAAAATGCATTCTTGTCATACTTTCAGGAGAGTAATTATTTTTTTTTTCTAGATTTGAAATTATCATTAATTTAATGTTTGATGTTTGCTAGTATACCTTAAATTATTTTACTCAAAACTAAAGCTCCGAAATGTCAGAAATTTTTAACAACTCAATTTACTCTTAGTTTGTTAACAGGATGTAAACAAGTTATGTAATAATGAATACCGATTAAAAAGTTGTCAAAATAGGGACATGTTTTTGCAAGAATTCACCATAGTATAATGTATTTATCCAATATATTGTATTTATCCAATATATTGTATTTATCCAATTTTAGAAATAACTAAATATTGTAGGAAGAAAAACATTGTCCTATGATAAAGTTTGTAACTGTTTGAGTTCATTACAATTAGTTGTTATGAAATCAATTACATTTCTCTTCAACTGTATTTTCATTATTAGAATTTTTTTCCTTGTTTATTTTTTATCTAGAGCATTTTAAAGTACTGATTTATACAGAAAAAAATAGATTTAAAATGAGGTGTACGTAAAAACGAAAGTTACCATAGCCGCGGCGAGAACACTGGCGCCATCTATCGGCTTCCTCTATTTCTGAAGTATAATATTGACGCCGATAACAACACTATATACTTCTAGGCACTGTAGTTTAGGGTCGGACACTTCGCAGTTTAAATTTCATCGGGGTCCGATGACTGGGGCCAAAGTTATTAAGAGCCAAACTTTGGACTTTAACATTAAAGATGCGTCTGAGCTTTACTAAACAGCGCTATCGTGCTGTTTGATAATTCAAATATTTAATGAGTGTTTATAGACACTACTGTCATTAATATTGTTGTCATTCTGTATCCCGCAAATTTTGAACATAATCTGAAAAAAAAAATCTGCAATAACTTGAAAGTTGTTGCTAACTAGACAGATGTAGGGATGGTGGGTACAGTGAGGCTGGGCGAATTCTCCTCCCTGTAACATCGTCTATGACTAGAGTTGCAAAAATCCGGTTTATTCCCGGGTTTATTTCTAATAGACCCGGTTTATTCCCAAAAGACCTGGTTTATTCCCAAAAAACCCAGTTTATTCCCAAAAAACCGGTTTATTCCCAGGTTTAAACCGGGTTTTTTCTAGCCTTTGCAACTCTAAATCTATGACGCAATCGACATACTGGACCTTGTAATAAAACATCCAAAGAAACAACGAATACAATACTTCGACGATAGAACTATAGGGAAGAACGACATCACATTACAGTGCTAATAAAAAGGTTGTCTAGATTTTTCTTAAAATTATACAGCGGTAGGACGAAAAATATACGAGGCTTTCATGCAAACTTTTTTTTTAGATGCAATGTGTATCTCGGGGCACTTGGGGAGATACCTTCCAGAAGTCGCGTAAAGGCTCTTTTTTTTTTAAGGCGCAATATACCAGAGCCCGATCAAGCTGAAGTTGGGCCCCCCCTATCTCCCCATTCTCGGCAACACTTTCAGAAAAAAAAGTAGGTTTCTTTGATGAGTTGACAAAGTTGTTTGGGTGAAAGTTTCAAGTTTACAAAAAAAATTTAACTTACAAGAATAATCAAGAAAATGAATTACCGTCCACTTTCTAAAATAAGCATTTGTATAATTCACAAACATCTATGATCCACAGTTTATGTTGCAGAATAAATGAGGACGTCTTTTTCAAAACTCGCCTTAAGGCGTATACTTTGAATAGTATACTTTGTTTTTTAGTATACTTAAGTATACTTTGAATTTTGCTTTGTGAGAAATTAAATATATATATATATTTTATTAATTTTAAGTCAGAAATATGTGTACATTTTTTCAAAAATTGATGTACCCAGGTAGCACAAAGATATTGGCCAATATCAAAATGTAATATCGGCCAATATCAAAATTTGATATTGGCCAACGTTAAATGACCCCCCGTAAAATAATATTTGTGAATATTAGTTTTAGACATCTGTGAATATTGGCCAATATTTTCCAACGTCTCTGAATATCATTTTTTGATATTAAGTGATATTTTTTTCTGTCATTGCTGAATATCATGATTTGATATTGAGCGATATATTTTTCTAACATTCCTGAATAACATTTTTGTATATTAAATGACTTATTTTTTTTAATTACTGAATAACAATATCTTTTTCGCACCCCAGATGTGGTGGGCAGAAATCCCTCATTGTAAAATGAGTGATCTCTGCTTTAGGAAAGTCTAGTCTCGTTATTACGTAACAAGACAAAGGCTAACCCAAGTACTAATAAATATGATCAATAGAATCGCAAGGAAAAACTTGTTATAAAGCTGTTAACAAAAGCTGGTGGGAGTAGATTTTTTTGTTACTGGAATAAAAGATGTCTGACAAATAATAAAACTATCATTTAATTATCTCGTATTTTTCAATCACGATCGACATTTTTTTTTTTACGTTCTTTTAGCAAAGATTTTTTTAAATATCACTTTTTAGTGCTGAATTTGTTGGAAATTTTGTAACAAAATATTTTAAAATAGGTAAGAAATTCTTTAAAGCTTTCTGTGTTAAAAATCATGTGTCCCCCCCCCCCCCCTTGCACCAAACTATAAAGAAAGTTTTAACAACCCCAATACTTTGAATTTTGCTTTGTGAGAAATTAAATATATATATATTTTTTATTAATTTTAAGTCAGAAATATGTGTAATTTTTTTCAAAAATTGATGCACTACACAAAAGTTAACGCGCCCAAAAGCTTACTATTATATAATAATAATAATTACTTAGATGAACTGTATAAAATATATATTATTAATAGTGCCTAATTAAAAGTTCAGTGACCTAATTTTGAAACTAAACTTGTATTGTTTCAATAATAAAAAATAAAATTCTTATAAAAGTCGGAAATCAGAAAGAATTTTAAAAAGATAAACACGCATCCATTTAAAAATTATATAAATAAATTTTTTTTTCTTGTAAAAACATTTTTTAAATTAGTATAAAATACATAGTATAAAGATAGTACAAAATCATCTTTAGTTTTTTATAAAACAAATTTTCACATGCTTTTTTTATATATAAAAATAACTATAGATTCCTACAGAAATTTTTATATAGGCTTTTTCTTTCTGCGCAAATTTCACGCCCAACGCCTCCATCAAATGCACATTGACGAAAACTACACCACACAAATGGGCGGTGCTTTAGAACTTTCCGATCACTTCGGTCAAGATTACAAACTTCGTCAGATATGCTAAATGTCGACAGATATCTTGAAATGTCCAAAAAATGATGTTGTTTTTTACGAATGTCGATAGATATCCCTGAATGTTGTAATAGTAATATCATTTTTACAACATTGGCCAATGTCACCAAATATTAAAAGTAAGGCATTAAAAAGTCAAATTTTTTAAAATTGGTAAAATTATTAAATTTTATTTTTTAGAATACTGTTTCTGTATTATGATGTCATAAGTAATGCAAAAAGCTCTTTTGAATGCTTTATTTTTAAAACTAATTTTAAGTTATGTCTGTGAATATCGGCAGATGTTGTAAATTTGACGTACGACATTCAGCGACATTCAAAATATTGGCCAATATTGGCCGATATCTCTGTGCTACCTGGGTACTACACAAAAGTTAACACGCCCAAAAGCTTACTATTATATAATAATAATAATTACTTAGATGAACTGCATAAAATGTATATTATTAATAGTGCCTAATTAAAAGTTCAGTGACCTAATTTTGAAACTAAACTTGTATTGTTTCAATAATAAAAAATAAAATTCTTATAAAAGTCGGAAATCCGAAAGCATTTTAAAAAGATAAACACGCATCCATTTAAAAATTATATAAATTATTTTTTTTTTTCTTGTAAAAACATTTTTTAAATTAGTATAAAATACATAGTATAAAGATAGTATAAAATCATCTTTAGTTTTTTATAAAACACAAATTTTCACATGCTTTTTTTATATATAAAAATAACTATAGATTCCTACAGAAATTTTTATATAGGCTTTTTCTTTCTGTCCTGTGCAAATTTCACGCCCAACGCCTCCATCAAATGCACATTGACGAAAACTACACCACACAAATGGGCGGTCCTTTAGAACTTTCGATCACTTCGATCAAGATTACACAGATATGCTGAATGTCGACAGATATCTTGAAATGTCCGAAAAATGATGTTGTTTTTTACGAATGTCGATAGATATCCCTGAATGTTGTAATAGTAATATCATTTTTACAACATTGGCCAATGTCACCAAATATTAAAAGTAAGGCATTAAAAAGTCAAGTTTTTAAATTTGGCAGAATTATTAAATTTTATTTTTTAGAATACTATTTCTGTATTATGATGTCATAAGTAATGCAAAAAAGCTCTTTTGAATGCTTTCTTTTTAAAACTAATTTTAAGTTATGTCTGTGAATATCGGCAGATGTTGTAAATTTGACGTACGACATTCAGCGACTTCCGATGGGCTCTGATCACTATCCCATTGTGATTCAGGTATCGAATAGTGGTTATGAGGTCAGGAGAGATTTTTTGACTCTGGTTAATTGGGATCGTGTTGGTTCGGTGGTGGCTGGTGTTGGTGAACATGAATATGAGGATGATTTGGATAAGTGGACAAAAACGATTACCTAGACTATAGAAAATTGTAAGGAGCGGGTTCCGATTAGTAGTGGGAATCTTCCGCCGTGGTGGGGAGTGGTGACTCGTCAGCTGTTGGCGTTGAAACGATACTATTATCGGAAAGCGGTTCGGGAGTGCCAGCTAGATTTATGGGTTAAATACAAGCTGTACAATGCTAAACTTAGAAAAGAAATAAAAAAGGACAAAAAAATTTTTGGGGATACAGTGGCCAGAGAGGCTGGTAGGGGGCCAAAAATTTTCAAAATCATTCGTGGCATCAAGAAAAAAAACGAAGGGGAGGTGAACACGGATTTTTGCTTCCCGAATTGTCCGCCTGACGCAACTTTCCAAGCGAATGCCCTATCAATAATTTTGCAAAACAGTCCGGTGGTACAAGGTATTCCAATCGACTTTTCGGGAAATGATGGAATGGACCTTAAATTCACAATGGAACAGTTACAAAACACAATCAGTAAGGGCAAATCCACGACCCCTGGTATTGATGGCATAAAGATGAGCTTTTTTAAAAAACTGAAAATTAGGACGCTGGCTACTCTCCTAGATATGTACAATGCAATTTTGGAGAAAAAGAATATCCCAGAGGTTTGGAAAGAGGTGATCATGCTCCCTATAAAGAAACCTGGCAAAAGTAGGAATGATGTTCGGGGTTATAGACCAATAGCGTTAACAGTCACCAGCAAAAAAATTTTTGAAAAAATGATCCTGGACAATTTACTTAATTGGTGCATGGAAAAGAAGATTTTCCATAGGAATCATTACGGATTTATCCCATTTAGGGACTGTGAGGCTGCGGCATACAAAATTTATAGCGATATCAGTAGGGCAAGGCACTCAAAGCGGAAAGGTTATTTGGTGGCATTAGACATCAAAGGGGCCTACGACAATGTCTGGTGGGATGGATTGCTTTTCAAATTAAAAAAGCTGGGTCTTGGTGGTGATCTTTGTGTTCTGATTCGGAATCTGGTTCAAGAGCTTAGGATTCGGGTGAAATGGAGGGGTTCGCTGTCTGCTCCATTCCAGTATCACAGGGGTCTTTTACAGGGAAGTCCCCTCTCCCCTTTACTGTTTGCACTTTATCTAGTGGATATTTTCGAAATCTTTGATTCTTGTATACAATGTGTAGTTTATGCGGATGACATTTTTCTTTATGGTTTTCATGATGACGTGGTTTGGTTCAAAGGGATCTTACAGGAGAACATTGCCAGGGTGATTCAATGGCTTCAGGATTGGAACTTGGAGGTAAATCCCAACAAATGTCAAATCATCAAGATTGGTAGGTGGAGGGAGGTTGAGGAAAATCATTTACAGGTGCGTGGTCAGGAGGTGGATTTTTCCGATTCCCTTAGAGTTTTAGGGGTTTATTTCAATCGCCAGGGGAACTTAAAAGATCATATTGCCATGTTAAGGGAAAAAACTAGCAAGCGGCTGAATTTGATAAAAGTTATTGCAGGGATGAGTTGGGGTGCGGAGACTAAACACTTACTGCGTATAACAAGGAGTATGATGGGAGTTCTGTTAGAAGGAAATCCTCGGATTCTAACGCATGCGAATAAAACGGAAGGTCGGCATCTCCAGGTTATCCATAACATGGCTTTACGGTGGGCTAGCGGCTTGCCTAAGTGGTGCCCAATTCCGGTCTTATTACAGGAAAGTGGGGTGTGGAGGTGTGGACAGAGGATTGAGTATCTTACTACCAAACGATCTATTTCAGAAGTAAAATACCAGGATCATACGGAAATGCTTTCGACTGACTTGCTCTACCGGGAACTAAATACACTCAGCAGGTATGGCACGGACATTAATGAGTTGGTAAATTATAAGTGGGGGACGAAAATCAGTGACCATTGTCGGATAGTGGTCAATACATGGGCATTTCAAAATAAAGACTTTCCGGACGAGGTGATCCAGAATTCCTTCCATAACTTTGCTCAGACGTATAAAAACACGGCCACGTTCATTGCAACTGATGCTTCAAAAGATACTCAAAGGACTACAATTGGGATGATGAATCAGAAGACAAATAGTCAGTTGGCCTTTCAGATTCCGCATATCAATACGATTTTCACGGCTGAAGCCATGGCTTTATTGGTTGCAATTAAATTTTATACGGTGGACAGGGGGGAATATATGTTTTTCACGGATGCTAAAAGCGTTCTACTACTACAAGCGTTCTACATGTCCCATTCTACATGTCCCGTTCTACAAGGTACTACAAGCGTTCTACATGTCTTTTGTAGAGCCTGCAGGCTCTACAAAAGGTTAATCGAAAATCAGTTGGTATAATCACACAATTGAGAGAAGAGATTAATAGGAAAAGCAATGAGCAGTATAACATGCATTTCATCTGGGTTCCTGGGCATAAAGGGATTGAGATAAATGAGTGTGCGGACAACTTGGCTAGGAATGGACCTTTCAGCAACGTAAGCATTCCGTGGTTTTCGGCTGAAGATTGGATGATGAAGGTAAGGAATAATAAACAGAAAGAATCTGAATGGGAGTGGGAGCAATATCTGAATAACTGTACCGGTCGTTGTTGGGATTATGGTAGCATAGGGCATCCGCATCAATCATTACAGAGGAAAAGTGGTGTTATATTTGCACGGTTTTTAACGAAGACTATTCTAACACAGGCCCGGCGTAAGAGGTTTCTTGGTAGAGGGGTATCGACGTGTAACCTTTGTGGATTGGAAGATCAAACTGAGGAGCATTTGGTGTTGCGATGTAAGAGGTTTTCGGGGTTGCGCGATATAGTGTTTCGTAAGCTGCAGGTTTTGAGCAATACTTCGTACGAGGATCTTTTTGGAGTGACTGGGCGTAAAGGTGGAGAACATATAGTTTTGTTATCTCAGTTGTTGGATGCGATTTATGAACAGTGTCCGAGTTGGATTGATGGTGCTGGATATGGGTATATCGGGTTTTGTTTGGAGTGTTTGGCGGTCGTTGGTTGCTGTTTTTTTCGGGTTGTTTCACCTCTGGTAGGAGCTGGATACTTGCGGAGTAAGACAGCTGTATAGTAATAAAAAGCTGCTCACCGGGCCCACGGGCCACACCAACAACAACATTCAGCGACTTTCAAAATATTGGCCAATATTGACATGGATATTGGCCGATATCTCTGTGCTACCTGGGTTATCCAAAATCATAAAAATTGTGTTTTCCCTAACAGTCTAGTAATCATTTTAAACTATAATTCTGACATTGTAAAATCCTCGTTTATATTGAAACCAATAGACACAGTATGCAGTTTTTGGCATTTTCTCCAAATTTGATTTTCTGGATATGGCAAGTTTTGAAAATTATAGGTACTCTCAAATTGAAAAGGACTTTTACAGAAAAATTAAATATGGAAATATTGTTATATATTGTTAAAGTCCAGTTCTTGGTCATTCACTTTTTCAAGTAAAAGTGCCGAGGTTAAAAGCTTCTAAAAATTTTATTGAGTCATTCAGAATATTTAAATTTTACGTTTCATATTTTATAAAACAATATTATTTGAAAAGTATTTGATAAAGGGAAAAAAATCAGCCACATAATTTGTGGGCCCAGGGCCGAGGCCCCGGAGGCCCGTGCATTAATCAGGCCTTGGCAATATAATCTCAGAGACAATTTTAAGCTTTGATTGATCGTCATATTTCAGAATTATGTAAAAAAATACTAACTGGGTATAAGACTGCTTATTTCTTTATATCAAAGATCTGTTCTAATTCAGTAAAGACTGTTTTTAAACTTATTAACGAAACATATATTCAATAGCTATGGGACGCTGGCTGAAAGAAGCATTAAGAAAAACATTAAAACTAGCTTAGATATCTCGGTTAGAGATCTACACGCCGAAATTTCCAGTCTCGTGCCAGATCCGATCCGTACAAAAAATATTGGCCCGGCCCGCTCCAGTATAAAATCTAAAAGTTTGCCCCAACCCCGGATCTGCCCGTACAAAAAATTAATTGTTACTTCACCGCTAGACTTAATGTCTACAAAACATGCCGATATTTCTGAGGCAACATTATCCTACAATTAAATCCTATCCTCCACTCCCCCTAATTTACCAGCAGTGAAAGTGAAAAGGATCAAGTGATACAGCAATTGCTTATAGTATGTGCAAAGTGATAGATAACAGAGATACGCATTCAAAATTTGATGTGTTTGTTGCGAAAAGCAAGAAAAACTGGCGTTCCAGCATATGTAATTCAGCAGGAAAATGAAAAAACAAACACAAGCAACATTTTATTTAAAACAGAACCAGAACAAGGAACAAAATTCCGAAGTAAATTAGGCTTCTTCTATTATAAATTTAAAAAAAAAAAAAAAAAAAAAAAAAAACGCTTAAAAAAGGGTGATAAAGATTAAAGGTCTATTAGAGGTCTATTAAAAGGTCTATAAGGTATTAAAAAGGCATTTACAACATTTGTTTATTGTTTTTGTTAATATTCTCAACAACAGTAAGTCCAGTAGTGCAATGGTCAGCGCTTCTCGTTACCACGCTACAGGTCCCTAGTTCGACGGCGGACTGATCAACGCTAACTCTGGCCTTCATCCATTCGGGGTCTATAAATTGAATACCAAGCTTACTTGGTGACTAAACATTGATGGTTCCGCGTTAGGCTGAAAACCTGACAGAGATATATGCTCTATAGCACCCCAGGACCCACAGTCAACGAAACAGGGCTCGGTACTATAGGCCATAAGCCTTAATGTATTGTAAGTTTAGTTCTCAAAAACAAATTCGCTTTTTTCTGACACATTTAAAAAATCATTGCTATTCATACACATATATAAGAATACAAGATCAGTAGCATAGGCTGTGTTTTAAGCGCCCGGAGAAATTCAAAAATTTGCTCTTGCTCCCTAGAGATTACCGTAATTTTTAATACAGAGAGGTTTTGAAGTTCCTAAAAAAATTAGCACACTGGGCAATTTTTAAGATACTACAAAAATCCCATTTAAAATAACTCCACGTCTTAAACATACAACTTAACATTTCATCTAGAGACATGCGCAGATCGGGTTGTTCCAAACCGAACCGGAAAATTCCATTGTATCCAAAATCGAACTCCGAAAAAAACGTCTTCGTCCTCCCGAAACCGAAATGAAAGAAAATTAATCCATATTTTAATAGAATTATAAAATGTAGTATGCAATTATATCTCTAATTTCAATTTTCTTTTATATAGAAATATAAACATGTAGTATATATATCAATTATCTACATCGTATAAAATACTTATGCTCAGATATAAATAAAAACAAAATATTAGATATATTCGAGATCAAGCAAAAATATATGGTTATCCAATTTTTATGATAAATTCAATCATCAACTCTTTTAAATAACATTTATTATATAATTTAAATATAAACATGGTATGTAATAAATTATTGTTTTAGTGTGCGATAACATATAACAAAAGATATAGAAAATAATAATTATAACATACATTATTACAATTATAACATATTAGGAAATTTAATATTTAATATCTGTTTGAACATTATATACACTTTATATAGAAAATTACAATTATAACATACATAATTACAATTATAACATATTAGGAAATTTAATATTTGATTGAACATTATATACACTTTGTATAGTTGTGATTGTGCGTTGCCGATCACCTCTGTTTAAGGTGTTATTGATGTGCAGTTTTCATACATTTATAAATTAACTTATACAATAACAAATTAAATTATACATGGATAACATTGGTGATTATAACTCATAAACATATTGTTATGAATTTTGTATATATCTGTGAATATTCCATTTGTTTAAATTTATTTTATTTGATTATTGTGAAAATTGCAGTATTATTAATGTATTTCCTATTGATCATCATGTAACTCAATGCTAAAGGCCTCAGATGGTTTGCAAGGAAAACAACCTTACACCCTCATCTTTATAATGGAAGTCTATTGAAATATCGCCAAGGAATGGGTTTATCGCCAAGTTGGCGATGGTTTTGGCGACTTATTTTTGTCGCCAAATTTGGCGATATATCGACAAATGTCGCCAAGTTGGCGACGGATTTGGCGACTTTTTGTGCAACCACACCCCCCTTATACCTATACATTGGGATCCTTTCTTGCTTGGGTTCTCTATCGAAAGTTAAAGCACTTTCTGGTAATTTCTAGCATCTGAAGGCTCTGGAATAATCTGGAAAGATCTCTGAAACCTATATAAGGACCTCCATCAGTTCAGTTAGTGAGTTGTCTGTCAACTGTGATTGAATTCATACGAGAGGCTTTGCATTGAGAACTGTGTTTCTCGGATCGATTTTGTCGTTGATACGTCGTATTGAACGCATTGTTTCTGTGTGAAATTTTGCTGCGCTTTTATTGGATTTGAAGATTACTGAATATCTTGTAATTTTCAGAAGATATTGGTGATCGTATTGCACTGTTTATAGTGAATTTTTATTGTTCTTATATATTGGCATCAGTCCTTTCGAACCCCGAGCTCACAACATTTGGTGTCAGGAGTGGGGTTGAATGCCGATTACCAGAGCAATGGAGGCGCAACTGACTAAATTATTGGAGAAATTAGGAGAGATGGATGAGAAAATGACTGCGAATCAGGCTGAAATGAAGAAGGATATGTCAGCGATGGATGAGAAAATGACTGCCAACCTTGGCGAGTTGAAAGAAGAAATGAAGAAGGAAATGACTGAGATAGATGAGAAAATGACCACGAACCAGGCTGAAATGAAGAAAGATATGGCAGCGATGGATGAGAAAATGACTGCGAACCTTGGTGAGTTAAAAGATGATATGAAGAAGGATATGTCAACCAACCTTGGTGAGTTGAAAGAACTAATAGAGGATAAAATAACATCTTTAAATGACAGAATTGACGGCGTGGAAAACAAAGTTGAAGAAAGATTTCAAGAAATAGAAGAAAAAGTTCAAAATACAGCCAAAACCGTAGAAGAAAAGGTAGAAGAAATACAAAGGACAGCCAAAACCGTAGAAGAAAGGATTGAGAGTGTAGAAAAGGAGTTGGAAAATGTGAAGAAACAAAAGATAACTGCCGAAAACTATCCCGAAGATGTCAAGTATCAAGCTATGCTTCCTCGGGCCTCTATTAAACGCTCGACCTATGACGGAAAATCCTCATGGCCAGTTTTTAAGACACAATTTGGGATCGTAGCGGACGCCAATGGATGGGATTCCCAGACAAAGGCTTGCCAGTTAGCTGCTTCTCTACGAGCTGATGCTGCCGACGTCCTACAGACTTTGCCTGCAAATGAACCGCTAGATTTTGAAACGCTCGTCAGTGCCTTAGAATTGCGCTTTGGCGAGAAATGCATGAAGGAATATAGCAGACTCCAGCTCAAATCTCGACAGCAGAAATCCACTGAATCCCTGCAAGATCTTGCTACGGATGTCGAGAGACTTTCACATCTTGCTTATCCTGACTGTCCGACTGAAATTAGAGAAAGCTTAGCTCTACAGCATTTTATTGATGGTGTGCGTGACTCTGAGATCCAGAAAGCACTCCGGATTGCAGATCTCAGCGATTTAAAAGGGGCTTTGGTTTACGCTCTGAAATTCGAGGCAGCCCAGCAAGCTACTAGGAAAGATCGACACTTTGTGCGAGCAGCCAACATGCCTGAGACGTCGGACAGAGCTGTGGAGAGTTTACAGCAGCAGATTAAGGACATGATGAGAAAGATGAACTCTTTGATGGACAACAAACCTTACAGAAAGATCAAGTGCTGGAAATGCGGTGGAGAAGGCCATATCCAAATCGACTGCCCAAGACGACCCAGCACTGAAGGTAATAGCTCACGCGCGAACGGAGGAGCAGGAAAACTGATTAATGGTCATCTCACGGGGTGGAGGTTGCCAGATCTTAAGAAGCCTCATTTTCAAGTATGTGAAATTTCTGCAAGAAGTTGCGGCGAAAACGGAGTTTTTCTAGTCGGAAAAGTGAATGATTTGCCCTGTAATATGATCATCGATACAGGAGCCAATGTGACCATCATTCGGAAAGATCTAGCTCAGCGGCTGAAAGAAAAACTCACCTGGACCCCGCCACGTGTTATCCTTCAAACTGTGACCGGAGATAAGATCGACATATTTGGAAGAATGACACTGGAAATAAAGTTTGGGAACGCCGCTTACCATCATACAGTCTATGTGGCCGATATTTCAGATCCTTTCATACTCGGACTGGACTTTTTAAAAGAGCATGGATTTACACTGGATTTTAAGAATAATGAGTTACGCTCTGCTCAAGAAGATGTCACTATTTTTAAACTTGGAAATGAGTCTGGGTCCATTCAACGGATCACAGCCAAGGCAGATGTTATCATCCCTCCTCGAACCGAAATGATGATACCTGGGGTAACTGGAAACGAAAGAATTTTCCAGTATGGCTTGACTGGATATCCTGAGAAGAGCCCAAAGGGAGTGCTAATAGCATCAGCGCTGGTAGATCTGTCGAGAGTAGAGTTGCAAAGAACGGGTTTATTCCCGGGTTTATTTCCAATAGACCCGGTTTATTCCCAGGTTTATTCCCAAAAGACCTGGTTTATTACCAAAAAACCCGGTTTATTCCCAAAAAACCCGGTTTATTCCCGGGTTTAAACCGGGTTTTTTCTAGCCTTTGCAACTCTAGTCGAGAGATGTGATACCCGTGAGAATTGCAAACGTAAGTGAAAAGTCTAGAATTATACAGAAGGGTGAAGTGCTTGCAACCTGTGCTCCAGTCACCTGTGTATGCAAAGACCCGAGCTTGATGTTGTCGGAGCCGCCTACAAGTTTAACACCTGAAATTGGACGAAATGGAAATTTATCTCCTGAACAGAGACATGCCGCAGAAAGACTGTTCCAGGGATTTAAGGATGTGTTTTCTCAAAACGAGAGTGATATTGGTCGCACTTCACTGACACGACATAGAATTGATACTACCGGCCATCCACCGATTAAACAGCATCCCAGACGTTTGCCGTTCGCTAAACAAGAAGAGGTGTCTAAGCTCTTACAACAGATGCAGGATAGTGATATCATCGAACCGTCATCAAGTCCGTGGGCCTCTCCCATCGTGTTGGTCCGAAAGAAAGATGGCTCCACAAGATTTTGTGTGGATTATCGTAAACTTAACGATATCACGAAGAAGGACAGCTATCCTCTACCAAGAATAGACGACACGCTAGATACTCTTTCAGGACATAAATGGTTTTCCACACTGGATTTGAAGAGTGGATATTGGCAAGTAGAGATCCATCCTGATGACAAAGAGAAGACCGCATTTACTACTGGACAAGGACTTTGGCAATTTAAAGTTATGCCGTTCGGGCTCTGCAATGCTCCAGCAACGTTCGAGCGCCTCATGGAGACAGTGTTAAAAGGTCTGACTTTTGAAGCTTGTCTCATCTACCTAGATGACGTCATCATTGGTGGCCGCACGTTTGAAGAACATCTAGAGAATATTCGAAAAGTTTTAACGAAACTAAGAGCGGCGAATTTAAAGCTGAACCCTTTGAAATGCAAGTTCTTCCAACGAGAAGTAAACTATTTAGGACTCATCATCTCAGCTGAAGGTGTTCGAACAGATCCTGAAAAAGTGTCTGCAGTAAAGCACTGGAAACGTCCGGAAAAAGTCCATCAGTTGCGAAGCTTTCTGGGACTATGCACTTATTACAGAAAGTTTGTACAGGGGTTCTCCAACATCGCAAGACCCTTGCATAGGCTCACTGAAAGCAAGCAGAAGTTTCTATGGACACAAGAATGCGAGAATTCCTTCCAGCAGCGGAAAGAAGCTCTCACATCCTCTCCAGTCCTAACCTATCCACACCCCGACAAACAATTCATTGTGGACACGGATGCTAGTCATGAAAGTGTCGGTGCTGTACTTTCCCAAGAAATAGATGGCCAAGAACGAGTCGTAGCATACTGGAGCAAATGTTTGTCGGTCGAAACCAGAGCGGAATTATTGCGTCACTCGTAAGGAGTTATTAGCTATAGTAAAAGCCACAGAACACTTCCATCACTATCTCTATGGCAGGAAATTTCTCCTTCGTACTGATCACGCATCCCTAACATGGCTGATGAATTTTAAGAACCCAGAGGGCCAAGTAGCCAGATGGATACAACGACTCCAGGAATACGACTTTGACATCAGGCATCGTAAAGGCTCATCGCATGGAAATGCTGATGCCTTATCAAGAAGACCGTGTCCCGAAAGTTGTCGCTATTGTTCCAGAGCGGAGAACAAGTATAATCCCGAACATGTCATACGCCAGACGAAGACTTCACTATCAACGCCACCAGATACCTGGAGTGATGAGAAGATTCGAGAAGATCAAATGGCAGACTCTGACATCAAACCAATCTTGGAGTTATTAGAATCTTCTAGCACGAAGCCCAGTTGGAGAGACATCTCGACTTACAGTCCTACGACAAAGCAATATTGGGCTCTTTGGAACTCCCTCCACGTCAAGAATGGTGTCCTGTTCCGAAAATTCGAATCGGAAGATGGGAAAACATCTCGGTGGCAGTTGGTACTTCCTCGATCTCGAATCCCAGAGGTCCTCGAAGAATTACATGGCAGTCCCACTGGTGGCCATTTTGGAGTCATGAAAACATTACACAGAGTCCGAGAGCGCTTCTTCTGGGGAAAAGCGAGAGCTGACGTCGAACAATGGTGCAAATCTTGCGATGCATGTGCAGCTCGGAAAGGACCAAAGAAACGTAGCCGAGGAAGACTACATCTCTACAATGTAGGAGCACCTTTTGAACGCATCGCCCTTGACATCCTAGGTCCTCTGCCAAGAAGTGCTGATGGCAACAAATACCTCCTTGTTGTCATGGACTATTTCACGAAATGGCCTGAAGTTTATGCCATCCCTGATCAAGAAGCTTCTACGGTTGCGGATGCCTTGGTACACCAGTGGATATCAAGGTATGGAGTCCCTCTCCAAATGCATTCGGACCAGGGGAGAAATTTTATCTCTGCTGTGATTAAGGGTCTCTGTCAACTTCTCGGAATGGACAAAACTAGGACGACGCCTTTACATCCACAGTCGGATGGCATGGTTGAGAGATTTAATCGTACCATCCTCAACAATCTCTCACTGCTAGTCTCAAGAAACCAACAAGACTGGGACCAAAAACTTCCGTTGTTTCTTCTCGCCTATCGCAGCGCCGTCCATGAAACAACCGGCTATTCCCCGTCTCAGATGCTTTTCGGTCGTGATCTTCGTCTACCTTGTGATCTGATTTTTGGTCGTCCTCCAGATGCGCCTTCATCGCCAGAGGGATACGTGCAGAATCTCCAGGCACGATTTGAAGACGTCCACAACTTGGCTCGAGAGCGGATCAATATACAGACGGAGAAGATGAAGACCAGGTACGACACGAAAGCCACGGGACATCAATTCAAAGAATGTGACAAGGTTTGGTTTTATAATCCGACTCGACGTAAAGGACTTTCTCCCAAACTGCAATCGCACTGGGACGGTCCTTATACAGTCCTAAACAGACTGAACGATGTCGTAATTCGGATCCGAAAGTCACCAAATTCGAAGCCTAGAGTCGTTCATTACGACAGGCTAGCTCCATACTATGGCCATAGTACATAGTTCACATAGTACTTAGTTCATTGATTGTAAATAGTGTAATGTAAATAATGTAAATTAGTATGACCATGGTCTTGTATATAAATTAATGTAATTATTTATTTTGCTTAGCATTATCATTATTACTGTTATTATTATTTAAATACTTGTATGTAATGGTGTCTATGCTTTATAATTCAGCATTATGAATGTGTTTAATTGTTATTTTCCATATTTGCTTTAAGTGTTTTGAATAGTATAGCATTTGTTGGTAACGGGTTTGCTTTCCGATCAAGGGTTGAACTGCCCGGGACGTGCAGTCCTTGAGAGGGGGGCAATGTTATGAATTTTGTATATATCTGTGAATATTCCATTTGTTTAAATTTATTTTATTTGATTATTGTGAAAATTGCAGTATTATTAATGTATTTCCTATTGATCATCATGTAACTCAATGCTAAAGGCCTCAGATGGTTTGCAAGGAAAACAACCTTACACCCTCATCTTTATAATGGAAGTCTATTGAAATATCGCCAAGGAATGGGTTTATCGCCAAGTTGGCGATGGTTTTGGCGACTTATTTTTGTCGCCAAATTTGGCGATATATCGACAAATGTCGCCAAGTTGGCGACTTTTTGTGCAACCACACCCCCCTTATACCGATCCCTATCTACTACGTCATGTGTTGCGTGCAATTTTTGGAGCTCCGACAACTAAGTTCATAATTTGGTAAATTTTTGTTCAAATCCTTAATATACAGTATAATCCTACTCTACATCTTTTCTAGTTTCTATTTTGTATAATATTATTGCTTTATTTAATCTATTTTTATGTTAAATGGACTTGTAAAATTTTTCATGGCGATTCGCCATTGATTCTGTCTTTCAGATTTATATTTTACTAACTTTTCTTATTAATATTTTAAAAACACAAATTGCACAAATTGTTCTCTCGTGTCGAAAATTAAAAGATCAGTAGTCGTTTGTGTTGTTCCTCTTCCCCGATGATGGCTTTAAGTTTGAAGCCGAAACATGTAGGATTTTAGCTCTTTTATGAGTTTAAAACAATTTTTACACTGATTTTAGCAACTAATAAGCACAATTTGTGCAATTTGTGTTTTTAAAATACTAGTTAACAGTGTAGTGTCCAAATGGATTCAATTGTGTTTTCTTATTAATTTATTAATTTTTATGAATTGAAGTATAGTTCGGGTACTTACCTCTTTGCTGTATCTAACCGCTAAGTTGTTTTTTATTTTTGACTTGTTTTTCTTGAGTTATTGTAGTTTTTGTATTTCGATGGCTCCAAGGTGGGCGTTTCAGCGCTCGTTGTTGTCATCCATTTTGTGTTGGAGTTAAGATGAGTTGTATTTTGCTGCTGTTTGGTAATTTGTGGATTTAATTTTCGTGTTGCGTAAAGAGCTAGCGATCTGTGCGGTCACTCAGTTTTTGGGGTGCTTGTGTATTGGAGGAGTTCAAGTTATTGGTGTTTGATTCCTGGGTTGCTAGGCAACAGTTATTGTTTGTTTATTTTGATTTTTGTAATTCTTAGTAATTGAAGATTTGTCTTTGAGTATTTACGGCTGTTTTGTATTGTTATTGGTTGCCAAGGTGATTAGATTGCCTTTGTGATATTTTGATTTCTGGGCAGGTTGTGTTTGGATTTTGATAAATTTTGTGATTTTATTCTGTTATACTATCATTTCCGGTGCTTCATTTTCGGTCATAGCTGAGGCATATGATTGATTATTCATAGCGTTGCTGGTTTTGTTTCTTGTGAAATTGGATTACTTCAGGTGGTTCCAACCATAGGTTGGTCCACATATATGCTGAAAGTTAGTTCCGTGTGTGAAGGCCCCTTGGCGGTTTGCTGATTTATTTGATTTTTGTTGTATATCTTTGGTCTTATATTTTGGCTAAGGTGTTTTTGGAGTTTGGATTAGTTGTAATTCTGGTTTAGGTCTTGATTAGGCTTATTTCAATATGGACGATCCGGATAGCTGGTTTGACGAAGTTAAGGATTCTGAATTTTTGCCGATGATACAGACTTTGAGTTCGAAGTTGTATTCATTTCTGGAGCATAAGAGAAGTAAACAGGATAAGATAAGTGGACCAACTGCATTAACGGCTAAACGTGTTTTGGATCATATTGTGATGAAAGCCATTGATGTCTTCAAAAATATTGTGCAGATGGAAACAAAGATTGAAGCGTACGGCGAATACAATAAGAGATTAGAGGATATAGCGGGAAGAATAAGTAGACAATCGGTGAGCTTTGCTGATGAACTGCAGAGGCCTATAGTAACTGAATCAAAAAGTAAAAGAGATGATCACGCGATTATTATTACAATGAATAAGGAGGACGAGGATGTGGATTTGATCAAGAGTGAAATTAAGACTCTTTGCCGATCAGACGTTAGTATTCCTATTCCTGGAGATGTAATTGTCACAAAGAATAAACAGGTTATATTAAAGATGGGAAATAGAAGGGATACAGAGAAAATGAGAGAAAAGGTGATTCAGGCTGAGTCAATAAAGAATAAAATTAAGATTTCGGTTCCACAGAGAAAAAGAGAGAGAGTACTTATATTGAGTGTAGATTCGGCAGTGGATGAAGAAATGGTAAAGGGCTCAGTACAGAAGCTACTGGATGATTCTGTCAGTAATGAAAATATGACTAGGGAAATCTCCAGGAAATTGAGGGATCCTGACTTAGATGGTGCGGCAAAAGAGGCATTGGAAACTTTATATGATGAAATTCGTCCTGACTTCACCATAGTTAAGAGGATAAAGACAAGAAATGAGAAATTTAACTGGTTACTTGATGTCGATGCGAATAGTAAACAATGGTTACTTGACAGAAAGAAAATATGTATAGACTTCGAGAGACACAGGGTGGTGGAATTTGTTTCCATCACTCGGTGCTTCCGTTGTCAAGAATTCGGCCACTATGCTAGTGGTTGTAAGGGAACTCAACATTGTGTCAAGTGTGCTGGTGAACATGACATAAAAGACTGTAAAGAAACACATGTTAAATGTTACAATTGCTATTTTGAATCGGCATCGGGTGCGTGTGATCACAGGGCAGATAGTCCTGATTGTCAGGTATATCAGCAGGTGAGATTAAAGGCTATTCCTAAACGGAGCTAAGGGCTCCGAAGGTAATTTGGACATCTTTTTGGGTCTTAAGTTTTTGCAAGTTAATTTGAATCATTGTCGAGCTGCCAATGATGCATTGGGGATCTATGTATTGGAGAAAGGAATTGATGTGGTTTTGGTCCAGGATCCTTATGTCTTTAATAAAGTTGCTTTGGGTGTTCCATCACACTGGCCTTCCTTTTATTCTTTTAATTATAATGCTGCTATTTATATAACTAACAAGGATTATACTTGTATACAGTGCCTTACTCTGAATAATAGTGTGTTTATCTCTTTAAATATGAGTGATAGAATTATATATATTGGTTCACAATATTCAGCCCCGTCGGGAAACTTGGAAGAAGACATGGCGGATTGGTCTGGTTTATTTCCAGATTTTGATAATATAGTAATAGGGGGAGACTTTAATGTTCCATTACGATCACTTGGTTACTCACGTGAAAATGACAGAACGGAAACTCTATTAGATTACATTATGCAGAATAATTTGTGTATTTTGAATGACTTAGAGGCACCACATTCTTTTAATCAAGGTGATTTACATGGACGTCCGGACTTAACGTTGAGTGGTTATGAAATTTGTAACTATGTCGACAGTTGGAAAGTTGATGCTGACACGTTTTCCTACAGTGATCACCGATATATAACATTTGTTTTAAACTGTGCTCCAGTAATTATGGATAAGAAAAGATATAAAACTAAAAATAAATCATTTGTTAAATTTAACAATATAATTGAAGGAATTAAGAGGAATTGGTTGAGCTCTTTTCTGAATGTAAATGACGTGACAGCACTAGATGATTGGATGGAACAATTTCAGGTTTTGATTACTGATGCAATGGACAAATGTTTTACAAAAGGTGTATTATCTTACAAACCTACTATTACATGGTACACTAAAGATCTGAAAATATACAGGAATAGAGTAAGTGCTTTGTATAAAAGAAGTACTAAAAATTTGGATAATCAGAGCTATAGAAATGTTTATATTGAAGAAAGGAATAAATATAAAAAGATGGTAAAGAATGCTAAAAAAACAGCATGGCTTGACTATTGTAAGAGAACAAATGAAAATTATGGTAATTTATATAGATTTATATCAAACAAGAAATTGAAACATACAGATTTAATTTTTACGTATTTGGAAAATTCGGCTCCTTTTTCTTCGTATGATGAAGTTGCCTCAGAATTAATGAGTGAACATTTTAATATAAATGACACTCCGAATAACATCTTTTCATACTCTTCAGATAAATCTTTTTCTGCCGATGGGGACTGTTCATCTGTGACTACGAGGGAATTAAAATTTGTGGTTGCCCAGCAAGGACTTTCGAAGGCTCCGGGCTCAGATAAAATAGATGCCTTGGTGGTTAGAAACTTATGCAAGAAGTTTCCTGAAATTATAAAAGCGATCCTAAACAAGTGCTTGATCTTTGGACATTTTCCACGAATTTGGAAATCGGGAATTGTAATCTTTTTCCGAAAAAGGAATAAAGACCCTAGTTCTGCTAGGGGATATCGTCCTATTACTCTGTTATCGATATTGGGTAAACTTTTAGAAAGAGTAATTAAAACAAGAGTTATGGTAAAGCTGGAAAAAGATAATTACCTTGACGTTGATCAACATGGATTCCGTGAAGGAAGGAGCACATTGTCTGCTATGTCTTATTTTAGAGGCATGGTTAGAAACGTTTTATCTAACTTCAAATATTGTGCAGTTGCGTCACTGGATATCCAGGGTGCATTTGATAGTACAGACTGGTTTATTCTGGCGGAGATCATTGATTCTACTCCAATTCCAAGCTATTTAAAATCAATCCTAAAAAATTACCTTTCTGAAAGAAAAATAGGTTTTCAATATTCAGATGGCATCAGATGGTTTCTGTTACACAAGGGTTGTCCGCAGGGATCTTGCATTGGCCCACTGTTGTGGTTGTTAATTGCGGACGCTTTAATTAAATTTTATAAGGCTGAACATGCACTCATAGTCTCCTACGCAGATGATTTCCTTATAGTAAATGGTTCTGATACAAGAAGAGAATTGGAGACAGTTATGAACAAATCTTTGAACAGGTTTGTGATTGGATGTCAAAACTTTCACTTAAATCTTAGTATTGATAAATCAATAGCAATGTTATTTGGTTCAAATCTTATGGAAAATAGACATCCGATTTTCAAATTAAACAACATCACAATTGATATTGTTGATTCATTCAGATACCTGGGCTTCAATCTTGATAGTAAATTCACATGGCTTGTTCATTTGGACACTGTGAGGTCAAATCTAAGAAACTTTGTACTTAATATAGCAAAGACAGGTTATAGAGATAAAGGTATTCGTCATGAGATTTTGAAGACTTGGTATTTGACCGTAATGGAAAAGCAAATTGCATATGGTCACGAAATTTGGTATGATGATTTGAAAAACCATGCGCTGCGTAAGCTCAGCTCCTGTCAAAGAGTGGGTTTGAGGACAATTATAAAGTCTTATAGGAATGTCTCAACGGAGGCACTGTGTGTTTTAGCGGGAGTCCCTCCAATTGGTATCAAACTGAAGTATGATGCATTGCAATATAATGTTTTAAAAGGGAAGTCTGCAATACAAATGTGGGGGGAAGAGCTTCGCGGCAAAGATTTTATGACTAACATTAAGCAGTATGAATATCCAAATTATAATATGATAAAGAATTTAGTTTTTATGAACCCATTGCGCGACAGTCCACCTTTTTCAGTTAACCCAATTATTTTTACAGACGGTTCTAAAATGGCCAACGGTACCTCTGCAGCTTTTACTGTATACCACCAAGGAAATTATATATTTGATTATAAAGTCAGTTTATCAAAATGGAACTCAATTTATCAGGCTGAATTGGAGGCAATTAAGCAGGCAATAAAGTGGTTCGTACAATTAAATTTTAAATCAGTGAAAATATTTTCAGACAGTCAATCTTCGGTCCTAGTTCTCCAGCAGATTTTTCCTGCAAATATCATAGTTAGAGATATATTTGATCTATTATATCAAAATCCAGATAAGGTGGTGAACATTGGCTGGATTAAGGCACACATCGGTATATCGGGAAATGAGAGAGCAGATGAATTAGCCAAAAGTGTGATCATTAATGGTCAGGCGGATATACACATAGAATTGCCGGTACCTGTCTCGGCCATAAAGTTGTATTGTAGGAGAGAAGTGTTAAAGACCTGGCAGTTGGAATGGCAATCTTCTACAGTTGGTCGAGACACGTACAACATAATTAAGGAGGTAAAAACAGATTATTTGTGCAGCTCACAGGTGGCACAATACTTTTTCACTGGACATGGCAGTTTTCCTCACTTTCTATATAAGATTGGAAAGAGAGAAAACGATCTTTGTGAATGCGGTAGTAGAGGAGATGTGGTACATTATATTTATGGCAGGTGTAATTTAATGATGCATCATTTCAAATTCAATTCAGGCTTGACTCTTAGACAGAATTTATTCAAAACTTTGAATAATCCCGCTAATTATAAAAAACTGGCTGAAAATTACAATATTTTAAATGATCTTTATTCTTTTATCAGATATCGCTTTTAAATTGATAATTTTCTTTTACTGCTCAAGAAAACTTCACATTTATTTATTGACGTACATATATTGGAGTTAAATTGGTATGACTACTTATGAACTTTTTCAAAATAGACTATAAACTGTTATAGACTATGAACTGTTATGAACTTTTTCAAATTAGACTATGAACTTTTATAGACTATGAACTGTTATGAACTTTTTCAATATAGTCTGTCTTATATAATGATGAGCACAGTTGCAGTAGACACCTATTATTTCCATAATATTTAGACTTGTGTAACCATACTGGTCTTAAAATTTTGTTTCATTTATTGTTTTGTTTGTAGTTAATTTTTATTTAGTTTTTAGCATAAGGAGGTTGTGTGTTACCTTGCTATTTTATTTTTTTTTATGTTAGGATTAGTTTATATATTTTAGTTTAGTAGTATGAATCAACTGGATTCATTGGCGATGTCGCCATTTTTGCTTTTGAGTTTGATTATTGTTTTAATTAACGCTCGTTGACTTAGTCTGCTCCTGTGGCTGGGTGGATTTGGATGGTAGTTGGGATTTTCCGCCTGGTAGTACGCCCATCAGCCTTACGGCTGGGCTCCAGGTTGGGTGCCCCCCCCCCCCCCCTTATACCTATACATTGGGATCCTTTCTTGCTTGGGTTCTCTATCGAAAGTTAAAGCACTTTCTGGTAATTTCTAGCATCTGAAGGCTCTGGAATAATCTGGAAAGATCTCTGAAACCTATATAAGGACCTCCATCAGTTCAGTTAGTGAGTTGTCTGTCAACTGCGATTGAATTCATACGAGAGGCTTTGCATTGAGAACTGTGTTTCTCGGATCGATTTTGTCGTTGATACGTCGTATTGAACGATTGTTTCTGTGTGAAATTTTGCTGCGCTTTTATTGGATTTGAAGATTACTGAATATCTTGTAATTTTCAGAAGATATTGGTGATCGTATTGCACTGTTTATAGTGAATAAAGCCTTTTTATTGTTCTTATATATTGGCATCAGTCCTTTCGAACCCCGAGCTCACAACAATATCTATTTGCAATATATATAAATATAAATATATATAGTTTTTATTTTTGTCTATGAATAATTAAATTTAACAAGTATTTTAATTACTGCTTTGCATTAATTTGATTGAAAAACAGTAGTAATACTATTAATTATCAATTTTATAAATTTTGAGATATTTTGAATTGTTTATGAATTATTTAATTAGATATTTAAATTAATCTATGAAATATAAAATATATTTACAATGTAGTATAAATTAAACATTAATTATTTAATAACAAGTCTAATATATATTTAAGTAGTAGTAAAAATAAAACATTAATTATTTAATAATATGTCTATAATATCAGTGGATTAACACAGCTGGCAGCAAAAACAATTTGAATTAAAATAATATCTCTTTTACATAATATATTCTTGTTAAGAATATCAGAAATGCTGTGCAAGTTGAATTAATTCTGTGTAGATTTATTCATATAGTAGTACTATATTTTATTTGAATTTAAAGTAAAACTACAAGTTAGTATTGTTTTTTAAAGTTTATTTATATAATTAAATCTAATGAAGTAAGTATGTAACTTATAAAGTGGATATCTAACTAAATATTAATTATGAATTATTATAATACCAATAGATGGCGACACTTTACCTTTCAGGTAGTTGTTGATAATATTGTTAATATTATATTTAATTTAACTATAGAGGGAGCTATTGATTGTATATTAATTTTACTTTCAGGAATTAAAATTGGATGGAGTAATATATATTCACGGATATAATTTTGTTATAAGTGTATTAAAACCAGAATTATTTTGTGTGTTTTTGAATCATTTTGTGTTTGGGTGTCATCGATGGGGATGTGTTTTAAAAAAAATTTGTGCTCTCAACTTGTCTTTCAAATCATTTCTCTCAACTCGACTTAGTCAACATGTATGATGCATTGCCATGTGGATGTGATTATTATGCAGAAGTTGTGACATTTTAAGGATTCTGTATAATTATTGTGAGTAAAATATTTTATCTACACTTTACGCGTTCATATTTCCAATTTTATTATTTCAAAACTGTTATCTCGTGTTAATTTCGTGAGGTGTTAAATACAGTTTTTGGGATAATCGATGTGAGTGAAATATATTGTATATTCTTAATGGTTTTTTATTTCCTATTTAAATATTTCCAAATTTTAATATTTCCAATTGTTGTCTGGTAATAATTCAGTGTACCTGGATGATTCTACTGATCTTAGCATTATGCCAGTAGAATTATGAAACACTGAATTATTATTTAAAACACATGTGGGTGCATCCAGGCTGATGAGTACATGTGCATGTGTTTTTTCATATCCAATTCATATTTAATTCTCATGTGATCCAATTTTCCATTGTATATGGTTCATATTTAATTTATTAATCCATTTGTATTTACTTAATTGCAACTCCAATTTATAATTTTTTTTTTCCCTTTCTCTCTATTTCTTTTTTCTTTTTTCAATATTCTTTAGGTATGAGTAAAATTTGGCCAATTACCATTGAAGCACAAGCTATGGTAATATTATGTTTGCACATGTTAATTATTAGCTATGTGGTATTCTGTATACACAATATCATTAATTATCTCTTTGGAGATTTATGTAGAATGATAATAGAACTTGATATGTTTTTTGAAATTCATAGATATTATAATTATATATATATATACAGTAGAACTTCCCTTTAACGAAGTCCCTATTTAACGAAGTTTTCTACTTAACGAAATTTTCTGCAGAACTTTGACTTTGAACACCATTAACATGTAAATTAATCTCCATATTACGAAAACTATATTCTATATAACGAAGTTTATTCCACTTTTGTACGTGTACAGAATTCAAATTAAGCGATTTCTGTTCGATGAATATGCGGATTTATTTCAGCGGATTGCACAAAAATGAACATATTTAAATAATTTCCATTCTGCTTGGTGCTAAATAAAACAATTTTTTTTCACACTAAGAAAAACACTTGTTATCATTACTCTCTCAAACCAAGACTCCAGCGCTAACAGTTGGGAGTCAAAATGTCTTTTTTAACATTCAATCGTACAGAAGATGCAGTGACACAATGGCGTCATATGCATTGAAACAAAAAATGACAATTAGAATCAGACAGTTACCATTCTGACCTTCCATTGCTCATAGACAATTGCTTTGTGCATCCACAAGAATGTGCTTCAAAATGCAAATCGACCATCAAAGTTATTTTTGTTCCTGCTAATATAACGTCAAACCTTCAGCCATTAGTCTAAGGAATAATAAAAAATCTTGAAGTACATTATCGAAAAAGACAGAAAAAAGAGAATATAGTGGAACATTAGTTTGAGAACCTGTGTATCAGAACTGATGAGAGCTTAATCCAAAGCTTGGGAATGTGACGAGATTTCATCAACCGTACACAACTGTTTTGTAAAAGACGGTTTCATAATTGAAACTGAATCAAATGCATCTGAATCCAGTACTTGTTTGTCATATCTGAAGGAAACATTTCATGAATTTAAGTTGATTTCTGTTTAACGAATTTTCTTCATAACGAAGTTTTTAAGTGTAACGTTGAGACTTCGTTAAATGGAAGTTTCACTGTATATACTCATAAATATTCAAATACTGTAAAACATTTAAATAACGGACACATCGGTGCCATCGAATTTCTCTCTTACTTGGAGGCGTGCGCAAAAATATGCAAATATTTGTATTGGGGACTGTTTCCGCTCTTCAGGAGTGACCGTACGGAGGTCTTACTGTACATGGTATGGTATTACTTCTGAATTTGCGGATAAATTCGACGGCTCCAAGGTGTCCGTAATTCGGAGGTTTTACTAAATAAAATATTAAAAAAGTGCTCCCTACATAAAGCTTTTTGCTATTTGGGACTGTCCGTTATGAAATTTTTACTGCATATAGATTTTATCGGAAAAAATATTTTAGACATTGTTTTAAAAAATCGGGTCAACCCGAACACGACACGCAAGAGTGAAAAAATACAATCCGATAATGTAAGTCAACCCGACCCGCAGCAAAAAAAGTAAAAATTAATCCAACCCGAACCCATCTCCTACCAAAAAACAAGTTAACCTGACCCAAACTCGACCCGCAGTAAACAAGTAGGAGTCAACCCGACCCGTAGCAAAAAATAGAAGTAAACCTGACCCGCAATTTAAAAATAATAGACCCGGCCCAACCAAGACTGCGGGTCGGATATTAACCTCCAAATTTCTGATATCGCCCCTCCCTTGAAGACTCTCTAGATCCGCCCTTGCCTAGGTTAATCGCTATAGTTTTTCTGCAAGGTTTAAATAAACTTCTACAACCCTTAATTATTTTATAATTTTAGTTCATCTCTGAAAATGTACTTAAAATTAAAACAAATATATTTTTGAGTTCGGTATTACGAGATCTTTCACACAATACACCACAGGATATTTAAAAGAAAAAAAAAAAAAAAAACTGCCCCAGTTAAACTGAGGGCATTGAGCTCACAGGCTATTCACACTAATTGTATATTATACACTTATTTCAAAGAATTTGAAATCAGCCCCTTGAAAAATAAAGAAATCGACAATATATTAAGGGGGATCACCCACCCGTTCCCCCACCCCCTTATAGTTAACAATTGAACCACAAACTTAATCAGGGAAGCCCTTTATTACAATGAACAAATATACTAAATTCGAAGCAAATCGGATAATTCTGCATGAAAAACTCATTTATCTAAATTAAGGGGGATTACCCCCCCCCCCGTATGCCCTTTATACTTAACCAATGAACCCTAAGACTAACCAGGGAAGCTCCTTACCACAATGAGACTATATACAAAATTTGAAGAAAATCGGATAATTCTCCATGAAAAACACATTCATCTAAATTAAGGGGGGAGGATAAGCCTCCCCTTTACCCTCTTTATACTTAACCAAAGAACCCCCTAAACTAATCAGGAAAGCGCCTTATCACAATGAACCTATATACAAAATTTTAAGAAAATCGCATAATTCTGCATGAAAATCGCAGTTATCTAAATTAAGGGGGGGGCAGCCCTCCGTTACCCCCTTTATACTTAAACAATGAATCCCCAAAACCAATCAGGAAAACGCTTTATCACCATTAACCTGTATACAAAATTTGAAGAAAATCAGATAATTCTGCATGAAAAACCCATTTATCTAAATTAAGGGGGGGGTTATCCCCCCTTTCCCCCTTTATACTTAACCAATGAACCCCCAAAACTATTGACAGAAGCGCATTATCAAAATGAACCTATATACAAAATTTGTAGAAAATGGGATAATTCTGCATGAAAAACCTATTTATCTAAATTATGGGGGGTTAGTCCCCCATTTCCCCCCCTTTATGCTTAACCAATGAACCCCCAAAACTCTTCAGAGAAGCGCATTATCACAATGAACCTATATACAAAATTTGAAGAAAATCGAATAATTCTGCATAAAAACTCATTTATCTAAATTAGGGGGGGGGGGGGGGTTATCCCCCCTTTCCCCCTTTATACTTAACCTATGAACCCCCAAAACTATTGACAGAAGTGCATTATCAAAATGAACCTATATACAAAATTTGTAGAAAATGGGATAATTCTGCATGAAAAACCTATTTATCTAAATTATGGGGGGTTAGCCCCCCATTTATGCTTAACCAATGAACCTCCAAAACTAATCACGGAAGCGCCTTATTACAAGGAACCTATAAACAAAATTTAAAGTAAAACGGTTAGTTCTATCAAGAGTTATCGCGTTACGTACATACATACATACGTACGTACATACAGAACCGGCGGGCACATAAGCTCTCAGGCTTTGATAGCCTGTGAGCTAATAAAACGGTTAGTTCTATCAAGAGTTATCGCGTTACGTACATACATACATACGTACGTACATACAGAACCGGCGGCACATAAGCTCTCAGGCTTTGATAGCCTGTGAGCTAAAAAGTAACTTCATTAGCCTCCTTAAATTTTTCCTAAACATATTTGTGAATGGCTAATGATCTATAAATATGCGGCTTTGTAACACTCCCAAGTTTGAACTTTCTACGTTCCATAGTTTACGAGAAAAACGACTGTGACGGACAGACAGGCACACGAATGATCTTATAATGGTTCCGTTTTTACTTTTTAAGTACGGAACCCTAAAAAGTAGCGAGCCGGTAAAACACTACGCTGAAGAGAGAACTGCGTACACCGCACGCAGCTGCTTTTAGTAAATATTTAAATATTGGCTAGAATTCACCGGAGCTCATAAATACTGCGCTCCGCAGCCCAGTGCAATAACGCTTCCAAAAAACGAATCCTAAATTACACTTTCTTTTCCCCCCCATCTCCAATCCTTTTCCTTGTTTTGTATCAAAACACTTATATGTGACGTAATGTGTCGCACACGTAAGAGATGGAGATGAAACGAGCTCGATTTTTATATCAGTCTTCGGGTTTGGGCAGGCTCGAGCTCAATCTGTCTTAAATTCAAAATTTTATTTATTTCCATTTCAAATCCTTTTAATGCTATTTTGATGAGAATAAAGAGTAAACAGAATTATTCTATTCTGCATAGCTGAGAACTTTTGTGTTAACACTATATCTGAATCAGGGGTGATTCTGAGTAAAAAAAAAAAATTCTGAAATTCACAGCAAATTTTCTGAAAAGTTACCGGGGGGGGGGGGGGTCCATTCCCGCCACTTTTTTTTTGCGTCCCTTTGACGAAATTACAGTTTTTTCGAGATCTGTTGATAAAATTTGCGGTTTTTGGACGAAATTTGTCGTTTTTCGTGATCTGTTAACAAAATTTGCCGTTTTTTCGCGATCTTTTGACGAAGTTTGTCGTTTTTCGCGATGTTTTGGACGAAATTTGCCGTTTTTCGCAATTTTTTGACGAAATTTGCTGTTTTTCGCGATTCTCTGACGAAAGTCAAGTTTTTCTCCGCGATCTGTTGACAAAATTTGCCGTTTTTTCGCGATCTTTTGACAAAATTTGCCGTTTTTTCGCGATCTTTTGACGCAATTTGCCGTTTTTCGCAATGTTATTGACGAAATTTGCCGTTTTTCGCGATCTTTTGACGAAATTTGCGTTTTTCGCAATGTTTTTGACGAAAGTCACGTTTTTCCCCGCGATCTGTTGACAAAATATGCCGTTTTTTTTCGTGATCTTTTGACAAAATTTGCCGATTTTTCGCGATCTTTTGACGCAATTTGCCGTTTTTCGCAATGTTATTGACAAAATTTGCCGTTTTTTCGTAATCTTTTTTCGCAATTTGCCGATTTTCGCGATCTTTTGACGAAATTTGCCGTTTTTTTACGATCTTTTGACAAAATTTGCCGTTTTTTCGCGATCTTTTGAAGCAATTTGCTGTTTTTCGCAATGTTATTGACGAAATTTGCCGTTTTTTTGCGATCTTTTGACGCAATTTGCCGTTTTCTCGCGATCTTTTGACGAAATTTGCCGATTTTTCGCAATGTTTTTGACGCAATTTGCCGGTTTTCGCAATATTTTTGACGAAATTTGCCGATTTTTCGCGATCTTTTGACGCAATTTGCCGTTTTTCGCTATGTTATTGACAAAATTTGCCGTTTTTTCGTAATCTTTTTTCGCAATTTGCCGATTTTCGCGATCTTTTGACGAAATTTGCCGTTTTTTCGCGATCTTTTGACAAAATTTGCCGTTTTTTTACGATCTTTTGACAAAATTTGCCGTTTTTTCGCGATCTTTTGAAGCAATTTGCTGTTTTTCGCAATGTTATTGACGAAATTTGCCGTTTTTTTGCGATCTTTTGACGCAATTTGCCGTTTTCTCGCGATCTTTTGACGAAATTTGCCGTTTTTCGCAATGTTTTTGACGAAATTTGCCGGTTTTCGCAATAATTTTGACGAAATTTGCCGTTTTTTCGCGATCTTTTGACGAAATTTGTCGGTTTTTCGCGATTCTCTGACGAAAGTCACGTTTTTGCCGCGATCTGTTGACAAAATTTGCCGTTTTTCGCGATTCTCTGACGAAAGTTACGTTTTTCCCGCGATCTGTTGACAAAATTTGGCGTTTTTTCGCGATCTGTTGACAAAATTTGGCGTTTTTTCGCGATCTTTTGACGAAATTTGCCGTTTTTTCGCGATTTTCTGACGAAAGTCACGTTTCCCCCGCGATCCTTTGACAAAATTGGCGACTTTTCTTAAAACGAATGATGAGATTGATTTTTTTCGGCGATCATTCGCCGAAATACCGATACATTTTATGTCCGAATTTTCGGATTTATGACAAATATATATTTTTTTAATTTTCGGAAATCATTGCCTTAATTTTTCGGAAAATTCGGACCAGAATCACCAGGCCTAGGACTGGTAAGTCACTCTTAAAAAGGAGAGAAAAGAGACAAAATTGCAAAAAATAGAGACAAAAGAGACTAACATGCACAAAAAAAGAGACTAAAAAGAGACCAAAAAAAGAGGCAATTTTCGCCTTAGATATATATATATATTTTTTGTTAAACAGACAGCTGCAGCATATATTTTTCTCCTATTATTTACAAGAAATATATAGATTTATGTACTTATAAGAGCTGTGAGCTAAGCCATATGTGTTTATGCAAGTCGAGAGATTTTTTTTACTATATATACGAATTAAGCAATTTTATTAGTGTATGCTTACGTTATATGTTAATGCATAGAGAACATATCTTCTAACTTCTAGGCTTATGAATGCTAAACAAATGATATTAAAGAATCTACATGATATTAATTGAATTAAGCTATACAGAATAATTATGTCAGATAGAAAATAAAACTTTTTTTTCTGCACTTTTTACTCTTTAATCTTATTTTGCTTTGTAACCTATTTCATGCAGTTTTTAAAATTACATCATTTTGCATGTTTTAATTTATAATGTAGTGAATTCATAGATACTCATAGAAAGAAAACAAACTTGTTGTGATAATTGCAAATTGAATAATATATTTTAACACAAAATACGTCCATATACAAATGTAAATTTAGAAGACATGGCCATAAAAATAAATAAAATAAATATTAAAATAATAATAATTCAAATTTTCACTTAAAATGTTACTTTTTATTTTACAGTAAATAACTGACTTACAAAATAGTAAATAATTATCAATTTAAAAAAATCTTGATAGGAAAAAATTAAACAAAATATTGACTTTAAAATAAAAAGTTCCGAGTTTTAAGTCATCTTAGGCTTTTTGACACAAAATGTTGAAATTATATTGTCTTTTCTTTTCTGAACGTTTTTTTGAAGCTTTACCACTTCCCTAAGTTCTTCCTGCTCAGTTTTACGTATGCTTAAAATTCCTTCCAGCATACCCTGGGCGACACTAACTTCACTCAAATCTCCTTTCTGTAATGCACTTTTCAAGCGATTATTTGCTTCTTTAAATAAACGATCGGATGCTTCAGAAGCTATTTCATGTTCTTTTTTTGATTTGGATATTTTGTCTTCAAACTGATTAATTTGTTTTCTACTTTCTTCAGCCTTTTCTAATCTTTCTTTTTCTTTAGCTGCCAAGCAAATTTCTTCATTTTTCTTTTTCTCTTCTATTTCTTTTAATCTTTTTTGTTCTTCCATGTACATTATATAATGCTTATGTGCACTTTGCCCCATAGAGATGAGTTTAGAAGTCATTGGAACAAGTTCTGGTTTATTTGAAAAAGACTTCAATGCATCTTTTATTGTCAGTATAGTATTAAAAGTTCTTTCAGAAGTAGATGCTTTTTCATCTGTTAAAGCCGATCGTGAAACAGAAAATCGTCTTTCGATATTAGCATTACCATGATATAACGATAAGGCCACTTTTACAACTTTCTCTATTTCAGCATACTTTTTCTGTCCAATTGCATTTTTCTTATTCAATAATTTTCGCCAATAATGATCTATTCTTTCATTTTCATTTGATGACTCTGTCGCCTCTAATTGCAAAATTTTAAATTCATCAATTAAAACATCTTCTTTTATACTTATAGGAAGCTTCCTCGCAATAGATACAATATCTCGACAACTCTTTTTGTTTTTTATGTACAATGGGCTTAAACATTTCAGAGATTTTATTAAAGCTGTGTTACTAAGTGATTTTTCAATTAAATGACTACAGCCAGCAACATAATGCTCTTTAACATTTCTCATAAATAGTAAGATATCTTTTTCTGGAAGATGCATGAGTTCTTTTTTAACATCCTGAGAAACAACTATATCTTTCAATGGTAATATATTTTGAGTTTGAAACAACTCATCATAATTGCTTTCAGAAACATGTTTGCAAACACGTCTGGCTAGCTTTTCAATAAGTTCTTGAAGCTTTAAATAAAGCATATGTACCAGTGGCTCATCTTTTTGAAAAGTCTCAGTAAAATTCATGAAGAGGTCTGCCGAAGACATAGCAAAATGCATTTCAGCTTTTACTGCCTGATTACGAATCAGGTTAGAAATCTTTTTGAATGAGGTTGATTGTACTACATCATTTTTTTTTTATGGTATGAACTTCTGAAAATAGTAAATAATCCCTTCCCACTGTTCAAGAAGCCTTTCAGCAGCATAACGAAAAGTTAGCCATCGAGATAGAGAATGTTTCACAAATTTTCTGAGAGGTAAACCAAGGTTTTCTTGAATCTTTTCATAATCTTCGCATCTAGCTGGCCACCCATCAAAATAATGAAAAACAGCAACTGCTAATTCAGATGAATTTTCCCCAAAAGCTTGCAAAGCCTTTAAATAAGCATTGTGTACAATATGTATAGGACATGTTCCAACATCTGTTAAAGGAAAAGATCGAATTTCGAGTAGATTTTCATTGAAGAGCTTATGCACTTTCTTATTTACATAAGGTCCGTCTGAACCAACCATTAAAAGCTTTTGTAATAATAATTTTGCATTGCTGATAGCACAACTTATTTTTTCATAAAGTATTTGGGCATCAGCTTTTCCTATAAAATATATTTGTAGGTGTCTTGAGATTACTTCATCTTTAGCCTTTGACCAATAACGAATCGTTACCTGAAGTTCTTTCTTATCTTCAACATTCGTTGTTTCATCAAAACAAATAGTAAAAAATGATTCCCCTACATCCTCTGTCATCATTTGATAAAAATATGGTCCAAGAGCATCTGTAATCAGATAATTCATTTTTTTGGGACTTAATGAAAAATATTTTGGTACTGCTTCAGGAAACATTGCATCAAATGTATCTTTTATATTTCTACATGATGCTGCTGAAAAGTTACAACAAACAGACTTCATAACCCAAATTAATTCCGAAATTGATGCAGCATTTCTTGGACTATAAAGTTTAATCTGTGCAGCACTTGAGTTTGTACTTTCACCATTACCTGCACTTTGATCTAATTGGGAAGAACTATCTTCACTGGTGCCAGCAATGAAAACCATCTGTTTTTTATTATTTTTAACTAATTTTTGGTGATTGCCAGTACCTGAATGTTGTAAAAATGCATGAAAACCTTTATTTTTAAAATCAACTGTAGAGGCACAAAATTTACAAATAGCCACATCTTCACTTAATCTGGAAACCCATGAGGAAAGAAGGTCGCCATTCTTGTCTGTTTTAAACATCCAATCGGTTCTAAATTTACATTTACCCATTGTATACAAAGCTTTATAATTTAGCAGCCAGTTAATACGAATCCTGAAAGGAAAAGAAAAATATATTAATTAAATATATATATATACATACATACATATAAATATATAGTACAAAATCAAAAATCCGGACCTCTGTTAATTTTGGATTTTTCCGAATTTGAGATCATTTTCAGTTTATTTGTCGAAAAATTAATCTACCCCCTCCCCCATCCCCCCTTGCAAAAAAGGCGTGATTTATGTCAAGAACGCATTTTTAATACTAAACAAGAACGAAAAATCATGCGTCAAGCATAGATTATGTAACACTTTCCAACCCTTCCACAATAATTTTACAAATCATTACCGTTCAATAAGCTGAAATATAACATCTAAGTAAACAATTTGGAAAACGCATAACATATTTAAAAAATTAATTTCAGGAATTTCCATCATACTTTCCCAACATACACAATATTCGGAAAAATATCCGAATACTTTTATTCAGCCCTGTATATGATCTATAGATTTGTATATATACTACATTGGATGCTAAATTTTAGTTTAGTTAGGAAACGTGTAGCACAGTTTAAAATTCTCCTTCTAGAGTTTCTGTCAATAAACGGAAATGCGTTCGCGAACTTTTGTGCTGTCCTGTATATGATCTACAGAATTTATACACACCAGTTACGCAAAAAGTCGGAGACTGTACGCAAAAAAACAGCTCTTACATGTCCCACGGGACGCGCAATTTCGTCAAAGGATCGCGGGAAGAAACGCAAATTTCATCAAACAATCAACGCGGAAAAAATGAAATTTTCGACGAAGGTCCGAGGAAAAAAAAAACGAATTTTAAAGATAGCGAAAAAATGGCAACATTCGTCAAAAAATCGCGAAATTTCGTCAAATGATCGCGAAAAAACGGCAAGTTTCTTCAATAGATCGCGAAAAAACAGCAGCTTTTGTAAAAAGAACGTGAAAAAACGGCAGCTTTCGTCGAAAGATCGTGAAAAAACTGCAACTTTCGTCAAAAAGGTTGCAGAAAAGGCACATTTCGTCAGAAAATCGCGAAAACACGGCAAATTTCGTCAGAAAATCGCGAAAAAACGGCAAATTTCATCAAAAGATTGCGAAAAAAACCGGCAAATTTAATCAAAAAATCGCAAAAAACGACAAATTTTGTCAAAAGAACGCAAAAAAAAGACAAATTTCGTCAAATTAAAAAAAAAAAAAAAAAAAAAAAAAAAAAATCGTCAAACGGGCGTGAAAAATGCACACAATGCTGAGAGTGGACCCCCCCTCCCCCGACCTCTGTTGCAACTTTTCAGAAAATATTTTTTTACTCAGAATTGTCCCTTAAAATCACCCCCTTACTTGAAAAGATAAAAAAAAAAATAATAAAGAATCTAGCCATGATTCCTTTCTGCAAACCATATTATCCCTCCAAAGTTTTGACGATCTGATTGTGTAAACATTAGATTTCCGATTTCACTTAGCGAGGTGAATAAACAACTCTTTTCTTCTCCGTTTCTGTTTACTGGACATTTTAGGCAGGTATTGTAACTTTCTAATAACTGATTACATTTTAACAAAAATTTGTTACACAGCTTAATTTACTGTTATTTGAACTTGCTGAAAATTTGAAAGAAATCTGTCAATTTACATAGGAGATATGGAATTTTTTTTTTTCTTCTTCCTGTAACAGATACGAAAAAATAAAAAAGAGTTTGTTTATTCATTCTCTTTCTTTTTTGGTTTGCTTGCAACTCAATATATATATAAATACATTTTTTTTTCTGCACTTAAGCAACACAAATTGGTTGATACATTCTTACAGTCCTTTTTATTTTTAAAAGAAGAGACTTTGAATAGTTATTTCTCCTGCAAAAAAATGAGAGAAAAAAAAAATAGAATCATTACAGCAAGAGCAGATCGTAAGATCGTTTTGCTGCCGGAACTAGACTTGTGGAATGAAAAAAGTATGAATATATATATATATATATATATATATATATATTAATTGTTAAGAGTGGAGAGGTTTTCGAACCGGTTTTAAGAATTCCAAATTTATATATTTTTTAATAAATAAATAAATAAAAACGATAGTTAGCATAACTTCCGGATTTTGGAGAATATCCGAACTTTAGATGTCCGGATTTAAGACTTTGTATAAGCTTTTTTTTTTTTTTTGTAAAAAAAAGTATTATAAATTAGGAATTCTTAAAACCGGATCGAATATCTCTCCACTCTTCTAACAATTTTTAAAGAATAAAGATATTTATAATCTTTTCATTCCACATGTCTAGTTTCGGAAAAATGATTTTACGATGTTCTTCTGTAATGCTTTTCCAGGCCCGCGATTAAAGGTCTGCACGGGTCGAATTTCTAGGTCGAACTTCTAGGCTCGGTCCGAGACCGACCAGGCTCGGTATAACAGATTAAAAGTTCGGCCCGAGTAAATCACGCACTTTTTTGTGTGTGTGTGTGAGGGGAAAAAGGGGGGGGGGGAGGGTGTAAAAATTTTTTTTTTTTTTTTGGCAAATAAACTGAAAGTGATCCGAAATTCGGAATCGCCGATGCCGGAGAATTTCTTCACAATAAAACTATACATAAAATTTATAAGATCACGCTAATTAAAAAAAAAAAAACTTGAATTGGGATTAAAAATATAACAGTTAAAATCTGCAGAAATTCGACAGCTAGAAATAGAAAATAAAATCCAGTTTATTTAGTGTAATTTACTAAATGGAAAAAACGAAAAATTATCAAGTCATTTTATTTTATTGTTTTCAAATCTAATCTGCCTACTTTCTAAGCTAATAATTAATTATAACTCAAAATGAAAAAAATATTCGAATGCAAATGAAATCACTTCAATAACCATGCCTGCAAGTATCATGCTTTATGTTTAACATGGTCATCAAATTTCCCGTTTAATAGAGCGAAACTTCCTGACACTTTTTAAACGTAATTGGCAATCCTGACTATTGAAGCGTTTTGGAATCGAAATCAGTTTTCTATTTTTTGATAAATAAATTACTAATTGAATTACTCGCACAAGCAACTGTGATTACGTGACGACAGGTCTTTCTTCTTTCTTGCGGTGTCCCGTCCGGAAATTAGATTTAAAATACCCACTTTGACAGTATGTTTTGAAAGAACTTTTTGCCTTCACCAACAAATGGAAAACACCATTCGATTATAATAGTTTCTGAATAAGAACACATGCCTATTTCATGCGTTTACGAACAAAAATATATTCAGAAATGTGTCGGAAAGCAGTTCTTCGTGATTTGAAAACAGCCCTAAAAATGCGTCAAAATTTTGGGTTGTTCAGTAGATATTTTTATTTTTTTTTGAAGGTGGGAGATTTTATTTGCGATGAGCGCCATTTATAGAATTATTTCTAAACTGATTCTAAAAACAGAAATTTTTACCTAATTGAATCGTAGAAATGTGCTTCGATTAAATAAAATTAAAATTTCAATAAGAAATTAGTGGTAAAAATAAAGAAATATACCAAGAACTTTATGCGTCGCGAAGGAATTAACCTATAACTTATAAATGAATTGAAAATTTGAAAGTTTAGAATTTAGTGACAAAACTAAAGTAACTTCAAAATGTTTCATTTTAATTAGGATAAAAATTAAAGTAAACATAACTATAATGAAACGTTATTCTATCCACTAGCCAGCGAGTCGGAATAACTAAACCGCGAACCAAGTAATAAAAATTTCCTCTTATGGATACATAATTTTGTATCTGCAGGCATATTTAGTACGGAATAGTGCCATGTCAATTTCTGACGAAAGGATGCCATTCTAAGAGTGCGCCACGCACTTTACTTAATGGTATGCATTTGCGATTTTTATTTTTATTTTTTAAAATATCTAATTTTTGTTTGCCAAAAAAGCTTCTTCATAGATCTAAAAACAGTGTAACAGCAGTAAGAACGCAGAAAAGAAGGTATCCGTTTTTCGGAGCTTAGGTTCTTAGCTCACGAATTTTACAGTCGCGTACATAAAATCCACCCAAAATGACAATTTCGAAAGCATTTACTGAAAAGACCATTTGCCTTTAATGTAAAATAAAGCATTTTATTATATTTTTAAACACTTATAGGGGTCAGTCAGAAGTACCGTAATTTCCGGCGTATAATCCGCAGCTCAAAGAATCGTTTTTCGACCCAGAAAATTTATTCAATAATTGTAGTTAAATATTTACAGCGATCTTTTAGGTTACATTTTATAAAATATTTCTGGGTCGAAAAACGATTCTTTGAGCTGCGGATTATACGCCGGAAATTACGGTAACTAGTTTGGATTTGAGAACAACATTCATAAAAAAAATATATATATACAATATATAACACAAAAATATAAAATTATTTTATTAAAAAAAGAAATCACTTACCTAAATATACTCCGAAATTGTAGATACCATAGATCAATTCAGACACCATAGGAAGATTCTTCTACTAGTGAGCTTAAAAATTAAAGAGCAATTACGGGAGTTTCGATTGTAACTTTTAACCAATAACGAAAGAGCAATGAAAAGATTCTGCACGCCTCTGCCGTGCTTTGATTTTGCGGAAAATTGGCAAATTGCCAATAATGATTATCTTGCGCATCGCATTATTTAATTTGATTCTCGCGGGAAGGGGCAGGGATAAGGATCGATCGATCAGTAAGAAATATCGGGAAAAAAAGCGAGAAAAGAGATTAAATCTGAAAAATATAGACTAAAAGAGACAAAAGCAAAAAATAGCGAGAAAAAGCGAGATTAGCGACTCGCTCCGAGGCCTGAATCACCCTTTTCTGAATCATAATCCTGAGCTTATTTAACGCAGAATTCTGCAATTAATTAACATTAAGATTAGGCAAAGGCTTCTCTATTTGGAAGTAGTAATAACTAAAACGTGGAATAGTTTATAGCTAAGTATACACAGATAGATTATTTTAATTTTTAATTTTGCCAAATAAAAAAACAATGCTCTAAATTTTGAAAATAATGTATGAACTATAAATACGTAGATTAGAGTGACGCCAAATTAATGTATAGTAACGAAAAATTTTGAGAAAAAACATAAATAAAAAAAAAGAAAAAAAAAAAAAAAAGACGTGATTTTAAAGATGAACATTGAATGCTTATAAAAGAGTGTTTTTTAACCCTTTATCTACTGACGGTACTTTAAAGTACTATTAAAAGAAACTTGTTATAAAATTTATTTAATGCATCTATTGTCAGTAATGCAAGTTAGCATGTGTTCTAGACACTTTATTTTATCTCCCAAAAGCATTATTCGCTGTACAAAGCAAAAATATTTTTAAATGGGTATTTTCTTTTAGGTAGATTTCGTAAGAAATACTACCTATTACATTCTCACATAAGTTGGAAATTTTGAAAAATTTTTGCAGATCTACGCCGATTATGACTCCCAGAACCCAAAACCACCCCCAGTTCAAAACTTTATCTATCTATCTATCTATCTGTCTATGTCACTTTTTTATGGACACGATAACTGGAAAAATTCTGCATAAATCTCTTCCAAACTGATACATAAAATCAAGGGGCATAAAATCTCGGTCAAGTTCGTTAATGGGCAAAATCGAACCAAAGGGGGGGGGGGGGGCTTTTTGTGAAAACCGAAAAACCCCCATAATTTCTTAATTATTGTACGTATCGAATCCGTTTAAAGTTATTATTACTTCTAGGAAAAGGGCCGAAAACTTATGTATGACAGATTTTTGATATAATTAAAAATGGCCCCAAGGGGGAGAAAAAAGGGGTGGGGTTATAAGAAAAAAAATCATAGCTTCGTCAATTCACAAGATATCAAATCCGCGTAAATTTATTATTAATCCTCTTAATATTATCTAAAACTTTTATATTGACAAGTTTTTTATAGGACCAACCGTTATAGCAAAAAAAAAAAATCCCTGCCGGCTCCGCCTGCAAACAAGTTATTTTCGAAGTAGGCGGTTCCAACTCCCGCATCTTTTCAAAACTGATACATAAAATCAAGGGGCATAAAATCTCGGTCAAGTTCGTTAATGGGCAAAATCGAACCAGGGGGGGGGGGGGGATAAGGGGGGGCTTTTTGTGAAAACAGAAAAAAAACCATAATTTCTTAATTATGATACGTATCGAATCCGTTTGAAGTTATTATTACTTCTAGGAGAAGGGCCGAAATTTTATGTATGACAGATTTTTGATATAATTAAAAATTGCCTTAAGGAGGGTTTTAGAAGAAAAAAAAATTCTTAACTTCGTCAATTCCCAAGATTTCAAATCCGCTTAAATTTATTATAAATCCTCTTAATATTATCTAAAACTTTTATATTGACAAGTTTTTTATAGCACCAACCGTTATAGCAAAAAAAATTAAAAACAAAAAAATCCCTGCCGGCTCCGCCTACAAACAAGTTATTTTTCAAAGTAGGCTGTTCCAACTCCCGCATCTTTTTGAAACTGATACATAAAATCAAGGGGCATAAAATCTCGGTCAAGTTTGTTAATGGGCAAAATCGAACCAAGGGGGGGGGGGGGGGGGAGAGATGGGGGGCTTTTTGTGAAAACAAAAATCCCATAATTTCTTAATTATGATACGTATCGAATCCGTTTGAAGTTATTATTACTTCTAGGAAAAGGTCCGAAAATTGATGTATGACAGATTTTTGATATCATTAAAAATGGCCCCAAGAGGGGGTGGGGAAGGGGGGTTTTAGAAGAAAAAAATTCATAACTTCATCAATTCAGAAGATATCAAATCCATTTAAATTTATTATAAATCCTCTTAATATTATCTAAAACTTTTATATTGACAAGTTTTTTATAGGACTAAACCTTATAGCCAAAAAAAAATAAATAAATAAAAAATAAAATCCCTGCCAGCTCCGCCAGCAAACAAGTTAGGTTTCGAAATAGGCGGTTCCAACTTCCGCATCATCGCAAAAAGGTCATTTCTTCTGCAATTTCCGACAAACAGGCGCCCCACGGTCTGCGTCTTCGAAATCTACCTGTGCCTGTAAGCCAAGACGTCAGGGATTTTTTTCCCAATAGTAACTGCTCATCTTTTTTTTTATGCTGAAGTTTTATCCATTCAGTTGAGAGTTTCAGTTTTGAAAATTTTCTGTTTCTACGTAAGGCCCATTACTTTTGTATATTTCTTAATTCTATAATTTTCTAAAACCAATATCCTGAAGAGATGATTTGAGTACAGTTGTAAATAGTCTACAATTTCCCTGTAAATACTGATTTAGTTAATTACATTTTAATAAATGAAAAAATTCTAAAATTTATTTAAAGATTGCAGAAATCTACATATTTTTAAATATTCAGGAAAAATGCTTAGAAAGGAGAAATTTTCATAATTTGGTACATAAAAGATTAAAAACTATTTTTACTTTTATACTTATCAATTTATAAATTGAAAGAAGATATAATGCCCAATCGAATGGCTATTTTGTTTTTTCCGTGACAATTCAACAATAAAAAGTCCTTCCGGCCTGTACCGGGAGGAAAAGGTAGCTTTCCTATATCTTCGTTTTAAAATTTTAGCTAATGTTACTCGAAAACAGCAAGCTAAAAGGCAAAAAACCGTTACAAAAGATTCGTTAATACTGAATTTGAATAAGAAATTCGCCAAATTATTGAGCTATAGCCAAATTGGTTTCATTTATAAAGACTTATTTTGGTCGCTAAATTTGGCTATATTTTGCCAAATGTCGCCAAGTTTGGAGAGAATTTGGCGCTAACGGATATCAATAGTATATAGTTTTATGCGTATGGTTGGGAAAATGTTTACAACAATGAAAGAAAATAATTTGCGAGAAATCGCGTTCACTAAAACTCATAAATTAATCATTGGGTTTTTGTAATGTGCTGTCTTGTTTCAAAGTGTCAGCCACCCTAGAACTTCAAACTGCTCTATCTCAGCCATTTTTTAAGATAGAGGCAAAACAAAAAATGCTTGTATCAAGGCCTAACACTCACTTAAAAAATAAATTTGAATTTTTAACTTTTTTGTATATTTATTTTAGTTTTAAATTTTTCAGTGGCCGCCATCTTGAAACAAGATGGCGGACCAAGCTGGCCAACGAACTCGGTCAAGGCATTGGTGAGCTTAATACACACAATTAGTTTCATCGAAATTAATTTATAAATACGAGCGTTATCGTATGACATAGATTATATATATATATATAAATCAACATTTGAACGGAGGGTGGTTTTGGGGTCTGGGAGTCATGATCGGTGAAAATATATCGATTTTCCAGAATTGCTTTCCTCCGAACAGCTGCAATAGGTAGCTTTATACTTTTTTGTATTGAAATTGAAAGCTACCTAAAATGTATGAGGTGTCCTGGTTTTTTTGACCAGTTATAGACAGTCAAGGAAAAAAAATAAGGAAGGGGAAACACTTAATATGTTGGCTAAAATAATGGCTTATTTTAAACGTTTTATGATTATCATAAAATGATTTCACATCCCTACAGCTTTGGTAAAACAAGTATGAGTTGATGAAACCTGACTTAAGGCCTAGGGCCCGGTTCTCTTCTGGGTGTCTGGTTCCCGAAGCTGTCGGAGGACTCAGACTCATCCATAAGTGTAAAAAGTGGTGGTCTCCTAAGAGGATGGGATCCACCACATGCAACTACCTATGTCGTCAATTCTTGGGAAAGTGGAGGTGGTCAGCAGGTGGTGGTGCCCCCACCGGCCATATGTTTCTATGACAACTCAAACGAGAGGGCATTAACTACAGTTTCGCGCAGCATATGTGTCATGCGTGTGTGGTTGCCATGGTTGCTGCACGAACGTCATATTCAAAATGGCGATTGGACAGCAGAAAGCAACCGGAACACAATATCAATGGTTTCATTTACCAACAGGATGGAGCTCCGCTACACTGGCACAAAGAGGTTCGTGACTACCTTAATTGACAACTCCCACAACGATGGATTGGTCGATGTGGCCGGCATGACAAGATACTGTTTTCATGGCTGCCCGACCTTTCGCCTTGTGACTTCTTCATTTATGGATATGTTAAAGACTTTGTTTACGTACCACCATTACCTAACACTTTGGCTGAGTTGCAGAACCGCATCACGACTGTATTCGCGACCATGCTGAGTAATTTGTGGAGAGAACTGAACTATCACCTTGACATCTGCCGTATCACTCAAGGAGCACACATTGAACATCTGTAGTATGGACATCAATCTTGTATACTCTCGGTTTATTTTCATGTATAACTCATTGTTGTAACCCAATTATGTTCTGAAATAAACGCTTCGGACACCCAATGATTCTTTTGTAATAACCTTGTACATGTATTGACATATATCAAAATACACTACTACGAGTACCCTCCTGTGTCAAATTGTCACCAAACTTGGTGATATTAGTTTTGGCAAAAATATCACATAATTTGAAAACAAAAATAACTTAAACAAGACCAAATTGCCGATAACTGGCTGATTTAGCAAAAAACGAGATTATGTATGAGAGACCCATCTCCGCATCCAGAATTCAACCAGCAATCACCAACCGATGCATCATCACAGAATGCTCACACCCCATGACATAATGGTAACCCACAGACGACGAAACAGAAACGACTCTATAGAGGCACTCTTGTAGCCCAAGGTTGCAGGAAGATGTCCGGGAAAGAATATAGATTATCTATTTGTCAGGCATAATATTACCATCCCTGTCGAAATGGAAGAAATACTGCAGCGGAAACAACCACAAAATGCTAATTTCTGAACATGTGAGTACTCAAAAGGAAATTCTATAAACAGCAAGTGTAGAAAATAAGTACTACCCTAACAGCACAGACAGTCGATGTGAAGTCTTCTTGACATCACAAATGGTCACAATTGTCACAGTCACTATAATGAACAGAAATGTGATATCTTTCATTCGTCTCATTTTTACTCTCATTTGGTCACTCCACTGAACAGTCACTATGACTGCTGCTTTTTGATGAGTCACCAGGTGACTTTACAATGAAGTCATCTTGTGACTCTCATGTGACTGTCATTTTGACACTCCATTGTAAAGTAAACATGATAGCTGTTCTGTGACGAGTTCCCAAGTGACAGAAAATGAAATCATCTGGTCACTTTTCACAAAGGAGTGCAATGATCACTTCACAATAGAGTGTCGGTCACCGGAAAGTCACCATGCGACATTATTGGACAACTCATCACAATGCAATGCTCACAATGACTTCAAAGTTCAGTCTTCAACTGACAGTGACTTGAGAATCACAAGGTGACTTCATTGTAATGTCACCTGGTGACCCATAAGAAAGCGACAGTCACATTGACTTTTCAGTGTTAACAATCATTTAAGAGTAATAATGAGACGAGTGAAACATCCCATATTTTGATTCACAGTGGCGATTGTGACACTTGTAACCATGTGTGACGTCAAGGGGACTTCACACTGACTGGCCGTGCTGTTAGGGTAGTACTTCTTTTTTACACTTGCTCTTCATAGAATTTCCTTTTGAGTACTCACGTGTTCAGAAATTAGCATTTTGTGTTTGTTGCTTAAGTTTTGCACACTAGTGTATTACCATATCAATGTTTATAAGTAATGTCTATATAGAACTGTTAATGTCACGGTGAAGCAAGCCACTAATTTTGAAAATTGGTGCAAAATGCATGGAAGGTATCTAGACATTTTAAACTATTAATTAAAACAAAACCCCAGTAAGTCATAGTTTCAAAAAACTGCCTACAGTTAGTACCAGAAAATCTCGCATCACATGGGAAATAATTATGATTGTTTTAGTAAATCCTCTCTTTTTGACCATTTAAGGAAATGTGACTTTAACTGCTTCAAAGCTTGTACTCAAATGTTGCTACTTTCTGATACATCCCTGAATTCACCTCCCCTCCCCTCTCGTAAATGCATGAGATTGGCAAGTGCTCTTATTCAGGAACTATGAAATTGAATAGTTTTTCCATTTTTTGAGAAAAGAAGAGGTTCAAGAAACATCCGATTCCAAATCACATCAATAGTAATGAATGAATGCAAGTGTCATGTATTTTTAATATGTTTAAAAATAAGTCTGTAAATGTGTAAGAAAGTTTCACAAAGAAAAATATTGTTTGAGAAACACCTTAATTAAATGCTTAATACTTGTAATAAAATTAAAAATAAAAATTCAATTGCAGTAAAGACTTTGGAAATGTTTTTATTAAATTTTTTCTTACCCATACAGCATTAAAAATTTTTACATGCATAAAAGAATAAATATAATACTGCACAGTCATTTTTTTAAATTACATATAAAAAAATATCACAATGATTCTTGATTCGTTCATCAATACATCATTCAACCTTTGATTGTTTTACTATAATAAAAACAACAATAACAATAATAAAAAAGGAAAGATGTATTCCATAGCAAAACAAGACATAAAAGAATTAAATTTATATTAAAAATAGTTTATTTTCCCTCTAAATTGCTATGATCTAGATGCAGAAATTAAACTATTTGTTACTATGAGATTCTTAAAAAAAATAGAGATAGTATAAGCAAGAGATTAAAAATAGAATGGTCATTATCTACATGAACAAATCAAACAGAACACCTCTATCTGAAACTTGATTAGTTTGCCTTCAAAGTGATCTATTGAAAATAAATACAAAATTATAAAAACATGACAATGTTGATAAAGATGAAATATGTTTCTGATGCATTTAATGAAGCTAATAGAATAAAATTACTCAATATTAGATCTAGAAGAAAACTAATATTAACAAAACCTTTGCATAATATTGGAGCATGATATCATGGAAATATTAGGATACACTATGTATTTAGATATGTATCCTAAATCCCTCACTAATATTTATTCAATATTGATCATATTATTATTTATTAAATATTAGAAACACTAATAAAATGCCAATATTTCTTCATTATTACAAATATTTTTAAAGTAATGATAGTTAAATCAACCCTTGCGAAATATTGGTTTCTTACTAGGGATTATAGAAATTTGTTTGAATGATTAATTCAAATAAATATGACTTTTTAATATACATATGAAGGCTGGTTACTGAAGTCACAAATGAACATATGGCAAAATACAGTGGACCAAACAAAAAAAGAAAGAATCCCTGAAGAATTTTAACCTCCAAATTGTCACAAAAAACAAACAAACAAACAAACAGAAATGGCTATTCAATTGGAAATGATGTCCTCTTTTTATATATGGTAAAAAAAAAAAAAAGTTAAGGGGACAATGGTTAAAAAAAAGAAAAAAAGTTAAGGGGACACCGTTCTTCCTGCTGAAATTGTACCAAACATTGCAATTTTCAATATGAACACCTAATTATGACATCATATTTGGCTTTTTCGGGAAATTTTACCAAATGGAAAATTCTTCGGTCAAGTAATTTAGAATTAAGAAGGTTTCAAATTTAGAACTTCTAATGTTAAATTCATTTTTAATCATTGGAAAACAGATTGCAATGTAGATAGTTTTTAAAGCATATCTCAAAAACTACTTGTCAGAATTAACTGTAATTTTGGATTTGTATATTTGAAGTTTCGATATAGTGATTTCAACATCATTGCATCATTAAAATTTACATACATAATATTTCAAAACAAAACATAACAATGGTGAATCATGCAAGACTATTTTAAATACAATAGAAAGTCTATAAAAAAATCCAAATGAATTTACATAAAATAATAATTTATCAATTCAGAGATTAATGCAAAAGCTAATAACAATCATGATAATACAGGTTATACTAGAAATATACTTTTAGATGATGTCTATAATTTATTATGAATTTTTCAAATACAGGATTTAAAAAAAAAAAAAATAGTTGTTTTATCTATTTATTAGAATTCTTAATAAATCTGCAATTTTCATGACAATAAGTTACAAGTAAAAAGTGCCCAATGCTACAGATACACACACACCTTTTAAAAGATTACAGACAAATTAAACTCAAGTTAAAACATTAAAGTACCTTACACATAAAATTATAAGTAAGCTATTCAAAGGAAAAATTTAAATAGGAGGCATGATTTCTTGCATAACCAGCAATTTTAAAAATATGTGGTTGATTTATTTATTTATACCTTTTATTTAGTTTAATGGAACAAATTTACATATACCTTTGAAATAAAAATAAGATTATCTATTAAAACTTAGAGAAGTAGATTAAAATTTACTTTTAGAAAAATTGTAGTTCCCATTTAGAGTATCATCCAAATATATTAAAAAAAGGTAATGTAAATATCTTGTCAGGGTTTTATATTTGTTGAGTATTAATTAACTGCCACCATTAAAAATATCTAATAAAAATTTGTAACTTCACAGACATTGAGAAATCAGTTACTAATCTCAGTGAATTAAATACTCCATTTTTTTCATAAAATTATTTACCAAAAAAAAAAAAAAAAAAAAGAAAAAAAAGTGGAGTTGTTAAAAATTGATAATGAGGTTCAAATGAAGCAAAAATTACACGATAATGAGAAGGAGGGAGGAAACGAGGCACATCATTCATGAAATTGAAAGAACAAAAAAGCTGAAAATTTAATAAATATAGATATTTGAAAAAAAAAAAAAAATTACAATAGAAGTTTGTGCCCATTTTTATTCATTGCCTTTTCTGATAAAAAAGACCCCCCCAAAATAACAATGTTAGACATGTAATCCAAAAAGAATAAGGTGGGAAAAAAAGACGTTAGAGAACATAAATTGAATAAATAAATAGTTGCACATCAGGTGTATTTTTATTGCAGTCATAAGTAAAAGTTTTTTCTTTACTTAGACATTGGAGCCAATATGAGAATTATCGTCTTGAATTCGCTGCCGTTTGACTGATATTTTACCAATGTCCACTGAATCTTCACATTCAGACTGTGTTTCAGAGGGAGGTTCTGACTTTTCATTCTTGTTAAAATGACTTGAGCTTTGAATAAATAGACCACTACTGATATTTTCGATTGCTTTTCGCAACTGGAAGTAGAACAGTCAAAAATACGTTTTTAAATTTCTAATAAAATTTCCTGATTATATCTTTAATAAACAAAATTTAGACAGTCATAAACAAATCTTAGCAGATTAAAAATAAATTGTTCACTAACACAATATTATTACAACTCATGCAAAATAATTTAAATGCTTAAGTTACTTAAAAAACTAATAACAAATAAAAATTTTTGAATAAGCTATTTTGATGCAATATATCTTTCAGCCAATTTAATTTAACTGATATTAATTTTATGTCCAACATAAAATGAAAATTCATGTCAAATGAAATGTCATTTTATTGACATTTTAGCTTAAAACCGTAATGCAGTCAGTATTTTATGATTAATCTTTTTTTTTCTTTTTCTTTTACTGTGGGCAATGAATTGCCACTTTGCGGCTAGTAACTTTGCATTATTTATTGTAGCAAACAAATGTTCATTGTTGATATATATATATATATATATATATATATAATTCACGCTTGATAATTATTTAAAAAGACCATGGGTGCAAGAACTTCATCCAAGCCAAGACTGAAAATCTTTCAGAGTATTAGGTAAAATCCAATGGAGATGAGCTAGAGGATTTCAATGTCTTGCATTATAGCCAAAAATTGATCTTTTACAAAGAAAGTGATTAAAAGTTTTTGCTTGTTAAATTGTCATTATTTCAATATATAAAGTATAATTTACTATCAATCAAAAAAATTGTACAGCGACTGAAGGTCTTGCACCCATGAAAAAATTACTAATTGAGCTACAAATTTCAAACGAATTTCATCTGAAAGCACATTCTTCATATTCGATTACATAAAGATGGAAATTATTTTGAAATTATGAGATAAGCAATAAAATTATCAATCAGTTTTTGGCAGGCATCCAAAAGTGGACAACACATTTCTGATCACAAAGTCCACAGTGAAAGAAATAGGTCTTTGTTGCTAAAAAGTCACCAACTTAAAAAAATAAAATATAATATTTAAAATAAATTACCTCTTTTAAGGCAACTACACCAACTAGTCTTCCAATAGCTGTAACATATGCGTAATTCAATCCCAACATAGAAAATAAGGAATGCACCTATTGAGAAAATATACGTAGTTTAATATTGCAAGTTTTAAAAAAAAAATTGACGGGAATAATGCAGAAGGGTTTGGTAAGATAAAAGAGAGATTTAAGGGATGGTAAAAGAGTTAAAAAAAAAAAAAAAAAAAAAAAAAAAAGTGGTGGTCTTTAAAAAAGGGGCGAGGAGGAGGAGGAGAATAGTTAAAGTTTCTCATTTCAAAATTAATTGTGCTGTTTATGCAAATAATTATACCCAAGTACATTTTAATGATAAATCTAAGTTATCAGAACTGCTAATGAAAATATAATTAACATATTCTCATTGTCTCAAAATTTCTTTTACTCTGATGTTGATTATTTTATAAATATTAATTACAACAATAGACACATGCCTATTAATTTTAGTAATTTGCTGTTTCAATAGAATAGTTCAAATCACTATTTTTAGTAACAGTTTATTTACTACATATAGTTTTTTTTAATAAATTTCAGTTAATATTCTATTTTAATAAAAAACAAATATCATGATTTTTGAAAGTAAAGTCCATCTTCTTTTTAAACTTTTTATAGTCCCCCCCCCCCCCATCCAATGCTTTTTTTTCATCTTTTTCCATAAAATGAGTTTTTATTAGGATGCTTAATTTTATTAATAATTGTAAGCGATTAAAGAGTTTTACAAGCTACTATAGGTTTGAAATTCATTAAAATAAGGCAAATTTCGGAAGCATTTATTTCTTGTTAAGGGGGGGGGGGAGGTACTATAGATGCTAAATCCCATAAAAAACATCTGATATTGAAATACTTTTTTTTTTTTTTTACTTCTGAAGCATCAGTAATTGCTGAAATTGGGTTTTCAAATGTATTGTGTGTTTTTCAAACTGTCTACTTAGACATCATCTTTCAATTTATGAAACTGTGAAGTTTTGTTACAGTATTCTGAATGTCTTGGAAAATGTTTCATAATTTATTCTTGATGCATGATTTTTTGTTCTTGTTTTAAGGATAGTTTTGGCAGTAACTTTTTTTTAGAAAAACAAACTGATTGAAATATATATTAATTATCTAAACTAATAAAAGAAAGTTTCGCTCTGTGTGTGTGTGTAAGATTTGTAATGATGATTATGTAATGATTGTTTGTCTGTCTGCAATGGCTAGCAAAATCTAGCCCACCTAGAAGTATGAAAATTTAGGTGTGGATAGTCCAAGGCCTGGCCATGTGCACCTGAGTCTCAGAATTTTAATATTTTGATAATTACTCAAGATAATAATTAGAATATCATTAAACATCGCATCGAAAATGTCATCTTTTAAATCAAAATGGCTAAAGATAAGAACTTCTGTTGTGGATTTGCAAGCGGAAATGAACGAATTCGAAATTATTTTACTAATTAGCAAATTAAAAAAAAACTAATTAAGATATCAATTTAATAATTTCTGAGCATATGTAAAAAAAAATTCTGCATCCGACTATGCAATTTTTGAAAAATTCGGTCGGTAATTTTTCTTAATTTATGCAAGAATCTGCCGGCACCAGTAAAAAAAATCCGAGAAAGTTTCAGAGTTCTTTCACTAAAAACTGAACTACAAACAAATCTGTTCCTCTGGCCGATCCCTCCATTTAGTTTTCGAAAATGAAAGGAAATAATTGCCAATTTTTACTAATGAACAAAAAATTTAAATAACTAATTAAGATATAGATCTTGAGGATGGGAAGTGTTGTCATCTGCTGGCTAATTTAGCGTAGCGTCTTCATTATTTTCTAATTATCAGAAAAATTTATTTCTTTTTTTTAATGATTGCGTTAATGTAGATGAAGGGGGTTTTCTTGGACAAATTATTCGTTATATTTGCGGGTATGGGGAGGGAGGGGGTTAACACGTTGCTCTGAGATTGTTATTATCTCGGATCCAGGCAACGCCGGGCGGGTTAGTTAGTAATAAATATTAAAAGGAAATCTTTTTAATAGTTCCCAAGAAAAGGTACTTTAATATCAGCTGTTTTCCATGTGATTGCACAACAGTAGTAGCTCCTTTTAAAAGTTTATTCCCGAAGTTCTTAATTAATATTATAATGTGAAATAAATTGTAAACAAATTTGAAGGAAAATAGAGTAATGCTAGACTAAACATGCAAATAACAATGTTGTAAAAACATGAGGGTTTGATATCAATGCTAGTATATTTTATGTAAGTTTGGTTCAAGTACCATATTTGTTATAGGAATATCTAAACTACATACATATTAAATGAACTAGCTGGCTTCGCCTGCCAGCGGGCCCCTAATTGTAAAATCTCGAAAAGCTATCGATGTCGAGTCGAATGTGCCATACCCCGTCGTGATCCGGCCCATAGAAACAGAGTTCGAAAAGCGCCCCTAGTGGTGAAATGCGGAACTAAAATCGATAATCTCTAGTAAGCTCTATCGGTGTTGAGTCGAATGAGCTACACCCCGTCGTGATCCGTCCCATAGAAACAAAGACAGGAAAGCGCACCCTGGTGGTGAAGATCGGAAATAAATTCGGTAAGCTCTATCTATGTCGAGTCGAATGAGCCAAACCAGGTCGCGATGGGACCCATACGAAGGGAGATATTTTGAAAAGAAATAGCAAATTCCTTAGCTTTTTCTTTTTTTTTTCTATACAAAAATGACCATTATTTAAAAAATTCTAAAACTTTTAAAAATAAATGTTCCTGCCTTGAATCATAAGCCGGGAGTTCAACAAACTATATAGAATCCGATATATAAAAAATAGAAAAAAAAATTAATTTGATATCTTTTGGAGATTCCGAAAAAAGTACACACAGCAAGTATATTTGCAGTGTAATCGGCTGCTTCAAAACACAAATATCCTAGTAGAATGGAATTTTAACCATGAAAATATAATTATTTCTCAAAATAAATCATATTTTCGGAAAGCCCATTCAATTCTGTACGCAAAATGAACAACGATTTTTGATTTAAGATCGTTAATAAATAAGATAATTACGGCAAAAGCAAAGTCACTTATTACACTTTGATTAAACTGTGCTTGCGCCGAAAAACGCTCATTTCTAGAAACGGGTTTCACAAAAGAATTTTTTTTTAATTGATAATAATCGAATTTTTTAAAGTCGAAGGCATCTTTCTATAGCTGAATGTATGTACTTTTAGCCTCTTCTCTCGGAATTTGTGTAATTCGATAAAAAAGTCCTGCGGCGGGAGGGGGGGGGGGGGGGTTACATTGGCAAATTAGCAGAAATCGTGAAAGTGAGGTACGAGAACGACCGGTTTCTAAAGGGTTAATGTACATATTTTTTTAAACTGAAATATATGTTTCGAAGAATAAGAACGTGGCTATGATCTGGTGTATTTTATTTGTCTCTATTAACATTTTCCGAGTCGATGCGGATTTTTAAACATGGGCCGAAAAACGAAAATTCACGCGAGTGAGTTTCGGAAACCATTTTTTTAGAAGGGTTAAAAAACGAATTTTTTGAAACTGATACCTGATTTTAAAAGGAAAAAGAACGTAGATTAGGCTCGGTATTTTTATTTTTTCATATCTTGTTTAGAAGCCCAGAATTGAATTTTTAAAGATTGCAGAAATCGCTGAAAAACCGAAAGAGACTTACGGAAAAAAACGTTTTCGAAAGGGTTAACTGAAATATTTTTTTAAATTAAAGGTTTTACAGTGATCTCGAAAGGAGGGAAATGTACTTGGGTGTGTTTGTTTGATTTTTTGTTCTTTCAGAGAGCCGATGCGCGATTTTAAAAATCGCAGAGAATCGGAATTTGCAAAAGTGAGTCTGCGCGCGAACTTTTTTCGAAGGGTTAATATTTGTATTTTTCAAAAACGATCACAGATTTCGAAAGGATAAAGAATGTAGATCTCGTCTGGTATTTTTAGTTTTCCCTGACTCGTTTGGAACCGCCGCAGCGAATTTTTCAAAATAGTCGAAATTGCCGAAATCGCGAAACAGTGTACGGAAAATATACGTTTTCGAAGGGTTAACTGACGTATTTTTTTTAATGGAAGGTGTTATTGGAGAGGACAGAGACCGATCTTTTATTTGGTGAAATCAGTTTATCCGAATCTTTCTTAGTCCGGCGGATGCGAGGTTCGGACGAAGGGAGAAAATCAAAAACACGAATTCTACCCTTTTTGATTATTTTTTTTGAAAGGGTTAATATCGAAATTTTTTCGAACCGACCGGATCGTTAGAGACGTAAAAGTACGTTCTTTGAGAATATGTTAACGGTTTTTTCGTATTTCTGTCGGTTCGCCGTCGGCGAGTTTAGACAGTCGTGAAACAAAACCGGCCAAAGCGATCTTTCCTTCTTTTTGCGGAAGATGAGGATTGAGCTCTTCTGGGCATGCCCGGAATAATTTCCACATAGGTTTCTTTTTAGTAATTAAAACAGTTTTGATCGTTAATAACTCCCTTAATTATGGGCCGATTTTTTCGAAACTGCAATTCCTGGAGGACCGGATTTTTCTGAATTTTTTGACACAAAAAGCGCTTCGCTACTCGCTACGCTAGCAGAGTTTATCCAGGTACAGATACACAGACACAGACACACAGACGTATACGAACATTAATAATAAGGATGGTTTAGTGTATCTAAATAAAACTGTAAAAGCAACAGTTACATTTATTGAATTAATTTTTATTATAATTACTTTATAAACATATAAAAAAAAAATTATATATATTATTTCAGATATCAACATCTCTTTTTCTATGCACAACAATGAATGAGGTTTCATATAAAAGGCTTTTGACATAGTATATCCACATTTCGTTAAAACATGTTGTTTAATTAAAAAATAATGAAAAAAAAGGTATCAGCAAATAATCTCAAAGAACGCAGAATGAAAGCCTCACATAGGTCTACTGGTGAAGTAATATTAAATAGTATTTCTAACCATCATTCATAGACATATACTGTACAATTTAAAAAATACAAAAGGAAAACATATGTGTACTGTTTCACCAATATTTGATCAATTTTTTTCTAATTCAATTTAATTCAACCATCAATCATTTCCAAAATAATAATAAGAATTTTAAAACACCTAATTAAGTACCAAATAGAAAAAATAGGAAAACTCACTTTAATAAGTGTGGTCCTTTCAACAAGCTGAAAGGGTGCAGGATCAACATGACATTTACTGAAGTCTACTAATTGATTAAGTTGTTCTTCCTGCCATGCTAGTTGCTATAAATGAGAAACAATAATGTTACATTTATCAAAAAATTATATTGCATAAATTTTATACAATGGTAAATTTAACAAACAAAGGGGGAAAAAAATAACAACAACAAATACACATCTAAATAATACACTATGAAACCTATTCATACTTTACTATCAAACAGTTATTCAGTTTATTAATTAAAGTATTCAGAATAAACTTTTATTATTATTGTTATTATATATATATATTTATGAATATGAATGTATACTTATATTTAAGGATGCTTTTATAGAAAATGTGTCATACACTATCCATTATTTTGTTATTATATCAAAAACAATATAAACAATCCTTCATTAATTTATTATTATTTACATTTTACTGCACATATATTAAAAAAATATATCTCAACATATCTTAACATACATGAGAAAACCATCACATTAATAAATTGCATGATAAAGAATTTAGAAAAATCTACCGTTTTGTAAATTGCATTTTCTACAATTTTTAGGTTTATATCTATAATAATAAAGATAGAAGTTTGTGTCTGTGTGCTGTGTTTTGAAGAGACCAATACACACAGTGCTACAAAATGCAGCAAGTAGGTACCTGTATGTCTGAAGTTATGCACCATAAAGCCAGTTTATGGATTTTTTTAAATAATTAGCCAAGATATTGATTAAAAACCATAATGAACATCGCAAAATGGTAAACTTCTTTTGTTCTGCTGATTATGGCTGCACCACTCAGGATTTTCCTCAGATCGTCAAGCAGATGAAAGCAAAGTTTTATTGTGACCATCTTTGTTTGATTGGCAGATTACACACTGGAAATGATGGCACATATAATGAAATTTTGGGATAAGACAGAATATATTAAATTTAAATAAAATATGATTTACCAGTAGCCTGCACTGGAGTGAATCAGAATACTTAAAATAATTTTGAAAAACAAATATATCTACTTCGTTCCAAAATCTCACTATATAGCCAGACGTATAAATTGGTTATTAAATTGCACCAGAATTAAATTTAAGTTACCTGAAATAATCAACTTGAATTTTAAAATATGAATTAAAATTTAATTTTACTTATTAAATTCAAATTGTGATCTTCAAAAGTAAATAAAAATAAAAATAAAAACTCACCAAAGGGAAGTGTTGAATGAAACAAGAAAAAGGTATGTAGAACTTAAACATTTTTTATTTTATAAACACAAGTTTATGAACAATGAATGGTATCCACAAATATTCTAAAAATGAATCATGAAGGAGGATGCACACAATAAAATATTATTTCAAATTTTTATAGATGGATATTTAAATAAGAAGTTTCTATTTTGTTCAGTTCAGTGAGTTCAATTTTTTTTATGATTAAAAAAGTTTTTAAAATAAATTACTGTAGAGTATCCAATCTGAGGAAAAGTTCTGTATTACTACCTATGCATATTATTACTGTGATGTAAGTCCATATTAAAAAGTCTATAGAATTTATAGTAGTAATTTCTAGGCTTCGTTAAAAGGTTATAAGAAGGGTACAGAAAAAATAGTCCTAGCTGGATGAAATATACCTTCAGATAAAATTATTAAGAAAAGAATTATTAAGAATTGATGTCACATTCTGCTCCCCACTTGAACACAACTCCTGATTATTTATCAAAATTCATTTCTCTGACAATGAAATCAATATCGGTTTCATTTCCTGCAGGCAATCATTGACAAAAAGGCTTACCCATATAAACTTCTTTTCAAAGGCAATCCAGTTATTGTGGCAAATCTCATCACGACCGCACCCATCGGCATATATTATAGAAAACCCGTAGAGACCATCGCAGCATCATCCGAAAAGTTAAAAATAGTAAATCATTGCATGTTGGTAGAATTACGTTGTGACCGATGCTATTGTAATCTGGAACTTCTTCACATTATTAAATATTATTAAGAAATTAGACGTTTTGCGCCACCAGCCCTAATCTGGCGGCAATACTTGCCACTGCAAGCACAACAACGAGCCCAAGAGCACTCTTTTTCACAACTTTCTTGCTCAGAATATCTAAAGCCACCCTCTTTCAATTCAAAAATGCCACTAATAATCTGAACTCGAGCACTTACCAAATACCCAATGAGCGAACGGCAAATTGGTCGCTACGTCATAAGACATCGCGAAGCAAGGCCGATCAAGAAGTTAAACTCCAAAATGTTCTTAGCAAAAAGCTTGCTTGTGGTTAAAGATAAGCTTTAACTGGCATAACAACCCAACGGAACATCACGACGAATGATTTCGAATGTTCGATGGAGACCTTGGAGACATGAAATCTGACCTCGAACGCCACGAGTCAATGACACTGTTTACACTTTGGCACTTTGCGTCGAAAAAGTTGTTCTTTTGAATCAAAGAGAAAAGCAATGTAAAGAAGCAATGACGTCACTATGTCATTTTGCACCCACTTCAAAACAAAACAGTAAAATGTAGAAAATTCCATAACTACGAAGGTTATGTACAAAACACAATAAAAATTTTGCTACGGATATAAAATAAATATTTCTTTTCATTAGACATGTTTTAAAAATGAAAATAGTTAATTTAAAGAATTTGATAAAATGTAATTTTGATACTTAGAAAAATATCGAAACATCACAATGTCTTTTTTAACAAACTTTTGATCAAGTCAAAAGAAAGAAATACATATGTTCTGATGTGATTAAAATAACGATTAATCATTTTTAATTTAATAATTAAAAAGGAAATACACTGTATTATTGATATATTGCTTTAATATCGATAATTTTAAGATTGCAGTCTTTGAAAAAAATAAGTTAAATTAGATTTATTTTTTGAAGTAATGTTTATTGAAATTTAAGAAAAAGTAAATTTTGGAATATTAATTTAAAATGAGAATAATTTGGAAAATATGTGAAATGAAAAGAAATTGATATAAAATTTATTTAGTTACCATTAAAAAATATTTATTTTTGTAAATAATTTTTTAGAACTATTTTAAATAAATGAATAAATTAAAATTAAATATTTAAAAAAGGATGAATAAATTGAGGGTAAATATTTTTTTAATTATAACAGTACATATAATACAAACATTTTAATTTTTAAAAATTAAAACATGGTCATCTAACAAATGAAACTAATCACATGCAAACCTCCCCTGCTATGGGTTTTTGCATACTTCTCTATCCAGCAAAATCTCTGCTCTCCTACAAGATCTTTCTCACTGTATTCATCTGCATGAGAGATAGAGAGATGTGACACAACTTGACAATCTGAGTTGCCACCCCCCCTCCCCCCCCCAAAAAAAAGATAAAGAATAATTTTACTTTGTGTAAAAGTGTACGATTTTATGTAAATTTGACATAGCACATCTTTATTAGATTCATGTTAAAAGCTAGAAAGAGTGAATCTTTATATGAGATATGTTGTTTCTTACCAAACAAATTAATCGAAATTGTTTGTCTTAAGAAAATGGAAGAATCTCTTTTTGTTACAGGCACTAATACAAAAATAGGCAACATACAACAAATATTAACAGCAATAAGTAACAAAAGATTTAATTCTTGAATTACAAAATATTGTGAAATTTACTTGCCTCTTCTGGAGACATGTCTACCAAGACCTTTGGCTGAAAGAAACAATAAAAAGAGATGAAGAAAGCACATGGTGTTTTGAAGGAATAAAATTACAACCAAGTGATCTAAAATTAATTACATACTTGTCTTTTAATAGTAGGAGTATTAGGAACACTGGATTCAAACTGGATAAAGAAAAAAATATGTATTACATATTTATAAGTTTAAATAAATATAAAGATAAAAAAAAATAATTTTACTACTTGCCACGCCAAAAACTAGAGAATAAAAAATATAAGATATTTCCCAATTTAAACTAAATGGCTACCATTTCTAGGATTTTAAGTTATAAAATTGAACACTTATTTCCGTCATTGTATTCTGATAAAAAGAAAGAATAAAAAATGCCAAAATGATGTGTCCAAATAAATAAAACTTATAAATCTTTAACTTACTTTAACTTTCAAAACACTGATACTGAGCAGTTATAACCAGATGTACCAAGATGAAAATGTCCAACTAGACTTAATTCATAGAAACTGGCTGTTTCTAGGAATTAAAATTGAGTTTCTAGGTTTAAATTGGGAAATACCATAAAGATCAAAAGGTCAAGATTACAAAACCACGGTCATAATTATAAAATATAAATTATTCCCAAGCTACTTTGTACCAGAATAAAAACAATGAATCTAAAAGCAACAAGTGTTAATGGGAATTTTATCACATAAATTTAAAGCATGAAACACATTAATTAATGACAAGAGTAACAACAAATATTAATGCTAAAAATTATGTTGATATATGAAGTACCTTTTCAAATGGATCTGTTATAGCTTTCTTAAATACAGATTCAAAAGCTTGCTTCAAACGAGCATCTATAAGAATCATAATTATATTTTCAACATTATTCAAGAACATTACAATAAATAATTTTGGAAAAAACTGAAAACAATTTCAGGTTTTTCCAAATAAGTTAAAAAAGAGAGAGAGAGAGAGTTAGATTAGATTTAAAATCAAGAGTGATGTTAATGTTTATGAAAAGTATAATTTAAATTTTTAATTTTTAGTTAAAAAAAAAAGTAGCAGCAAGTGATTAAGACAATATTTCAGTTATGACCACATTTTGCAGCAAAGATGCATAAATATGATTTTCAAGAAATTGCTTGAATGTTTGCTTGCAAATAAATGACATGTTTGAATAATATCGATTAATGTCCTCTTTAATAAAACATTGTGCATTCTAGTGAAATTTTTTTATTCTAGTTAAAAAAATGTCACTGTTGATTATGAAAAGGCTCCAGCTGTTTAAATATAACAGAAGTTATATAAGAAACAGGTTATCAATACACAATGTAAGTAATGTACTAATGATAAACACCGAAGATCCTGAAAGTGGATCCAACTTTCCAGTGTACCAACTTTCAGAATGCATTAATAAAAATAGGCTAACACTAAGTAAAGGGAAATTATAAAATGTAAACTAGGGGATTTAGAAAAAGAATAAACATGTTATATCTCATTATTTATGACTGATACAATGCTTTATATAAAGTATTAATACTAAATTTGTCTCAATGGTAAGTACAGATTTGAATTACCTTTTCATTTTATAATTTAAAAAGTTTTTTTTTATATATATAAGTTGATTTGTAAATTATAAGTAATTTTTTAAAGATGTCATGACAAAATTTTAATATTTAGTTTGCAAATGAATATGAAACGTATTGAGAAGAATTGGAGAATGTGTATTCTTTGGTATCACTGACATAGCATTTTGCTAAAGCTTTGTTTCTGATTTCAGCTCTTTGCTAAAGAAATTTTAAACAAACTCTGCATTAAGGCTGGCTTCAGAAACTCTTTCTTTTTAACCAAATTACAGCACTGCAGCAAGCTGAATGCAACTGAGAACTGTCTCTTAAGGCTTAGATTTGTTTAAGATATTTTTACTTTCTTCTATCTTTACAAGAAGAAAGTATTGGATTCATGAAAATTTTTGACTTCCAGTTTTCGACAGATTTATACGTTTTAGAAGGTTCTGAACACGATTTGACTGTTTTTAGAAAATGTCTGTCTGTGACAAAAATTTTGTGGGCACTCTATCTCAAGAACTAATGCGCAAAATTTAATAAAACTTTATATTCAGTTAGTCCCTAATATAAACTGGTGCTGATTAGTTTTTGGTGAAAATCGCCCGACAGGTGGCACTGCTATGCTTTATTTTTTGCGATTTTTGCAATAGCTCTATCTCAAGAACTAATGCAGTTGTTTTCATCAAACTTCAGATTCAGTTAGACCTTTTCATAAATAGACACTGATTACATTTTGGTGCAGATATCCCAACAGGTGGCGCTGCTATACTACTTTTTTCATTATATTTACGATAGCTATATCTCAAGAACTAATGCACAGAATTTCATCAAACTTCAGATCCTGTTAGACCTTGACATAAAAAGATGCTGATTATGTTTTGGTGTAAATAGCCTAACAGGTGGCGCTGCTATGCTACTTTTTTCATTATTGTCATGATAACTATATCTCAAGAACTAATGCACGGATTTTCATCAAACTTCAGATTCAGTTAGACGTTGTCATAAGTTATTGTTGATTATGTTTTGGTTTAAATCTGCCAACAGGTGTCGCTGCTATCCTGCATTTTGCAGGATTTACACGATTTTAGCAATAGTCATATGTCATGCATGGAATTGAATAAAACTTTAGATTCAGTTAGACCTTGATATAAATTGGTTGCTGATTCTTTTTAGTGTCTGTGAAACCTGTGTGAGATAGAAGAAAGTTTTGGGATTGGCACATCCGACTAGTTGTTTTTGAATTGCAATAAATTTTTTGTTTCAGTTTTTTTAAAAATTGTTTTTGGCTGTAGGCAATTTACAATGTCCATCTAAAATAAATAAATAAATAAATAAATAAAGGGCTGATTATCAGTTCCTGTTGATAATTTTTTATATCCAAAATGAATAATAGTTATTAAAGTAGTAGTACTTTTATTTTATTGTTGTCTTTAATACCTAAACAATTTGAGACATTGATATATGAAAAGTTTTTAGACTCAAACCTTTAATGAAAAAATCCCTGACGGCTCGGCCTACAGGCACAGGTAGATTTCGAAGACGCAGACCGTGGGGCGCCTGTTTGTTGGGAATTGCGGAAGAAATGACCTTTTTGCGATGATGCTGCAGTTGGAACCGCCTACTTCGAAACCAAACTTGTTTGCAGGCGGAACCAGCAAAGATTTTTTTTTTTTTTTGTTTGCTATAAGAGTTGGTCCTATAAAAAACATGTCAATATAAAAGTTTTAGATAATATTAAGAGGATTTATAATAAATTTAAGCGGATTTGAAATCTTGGGAATTGACGAAGTTATGAATTTTTTTCTTCTAAAACCCCCCTCCCCCCCCCCTTAAGGCAATTTTTAATTATATCAAAAATCTGTCATACATAAATTTTCGGCCCTTCTCCTAGAAGTAATAATAACTTCAAACGGGTTCGATACGTATCATAATTAAGAAATTATGGTTTTTTTTCTGTTTTCACAAAAAGTCCCCCCCATTCCCCCCCCCCTTGGTTCGACTTTACCCATTAACGAACTTGAACGAGATTTTATGCCCCTTGATTTTATGTATCAGTTTCGAAAAGATGCGGGAGTTGGAACCGCCTACTTCGAAAAATAACTTGTTTGTAGGCGGAGCCGGCAGGGATTTTTTTTGTTTTTAATTTTTTTTTGCTGTAACGGTTGGCCCTATAAAAAACTTGTCAATATAAAAGTTTTAGATAATATTAAGAGGATTTATAATAAATTTAAGCGGATTTGAAATCTTGGGAACGAAGTTATGAATTTTTTTCTTCTAAAACCCCCTTTCCATCCCCCCCTTAAGGCAATTTTTAATTATATCAAAAATCTGTCAAACATAAGTTTTTGGCCCTGTTCCTAGAAGTAATAATAACTTTAAACGGATTCGATACGTATCATAATTAAGAAATTATGGGTTTTTTTTCTGTTTTCACAAAAAGCCCCCCCATACCCCCCCCCCTGGTTCGATTTTGCCCATTAACGAACTTGACCGAGATTTTATGCCCCTTGATTTTATGTATCAGTTTCGAAAAGATGCAGGAGTTGGAACTGCCTACTTCGAAAAATAACTTGTTTGCAGGCGGAGCCGGCAGGGATTTTTTTGGTTTTTAATTTTTTTTTGCTATAACGGTTGGTCCTATAAAAAACTTGTCAATATAAAAGTTTTAGATAATACTAAGAGGATTAATAATAAATTTACGCGAATTTGATATCTTGTGAATTGACGAAGCTATGATTTTTTTTCTTCAAAAACCCCCCTTTTTTTACCCCCTTGGGGCCATTTTTAATTATATCAAAAATCTGTCATACATACATTTTCGGCCCTTCTCCTAGAAGTAATAATAACTTTAAACGGATTCGATACGTATAATAATAAAGAAATTATGAGGGTTTTTCTGTTTTCACAAAAAGCCCCCCCCATTCCCCCCCCCTTGGTTCGATTTTGCCCATTAACGAACTTGACCGAGATTTTATGACCCTTGATTTTATGTATCAGTTTGAAAGAGATTTATGCAGAATTTTTCCAGTTATCGTGGTCAGAAAAAAGTGACATATATATATATATATATATATATATATATATATATATATAAAGTTTTGAACTGGGGGTGGTTTTGGGTTCTGGGAGTCATGATCGGCGTAGATCTGCAAAAATTTTTCAAAATTTCCAACTTAGGTGAGAATGTAATAGGTAGTATTTCTTACGAAATCTACCTAAAAAGGAGCTTGCTAATTGATTTATGAACAGATTGTACCTATTGTAAAACAATTGTAGAATAATTTGTTAAATTTCTTAATTCGTTTGCTATTAACCTTTGCACGTGGGCTTGGACAGCGTCTGTCCCAGTTTGCATGTATTCTCGGACAGATGCTGTCCGAGCCCCTGTGTAAAGGTTAATACAGCATATATTAAGTGTTTCACTGGGTCCAGCACTGCTGAGTGTGATGGAATGTTCTAACCCAAGCATTTATAAATATTAAGTTTAATGCAAAATAAAAAATCATATAAAATCAGTTTTTCATCAAAATACTTTAATTTTATCATGATATGTTTTATTATTCTGTACAAGGGCAATTGTTAAAATACTAAATGAACCTTAACAATTAGCATCCTGATGAAATTCTACAAATGAAGGGGTTTAAGTGATTATTATGGCAAAGGTAATTTGAGAAAATGCATGTGCATGCACACACATACATCATATTCAAAATTTAGACAGAAAGATTTAATCAAAAAAATAATCGTACTCTTTTGGTTATTACAGCTAATTAACTACTAAATAAAATTACATTACTTTTGATTTTGATGTAAATTAGCGTAGCTATAGTGAAAATTCGCCATATTGTTCTGCACCTTATTCACAAGGGTAAACTGTAACCGAACTGTTTATTTTTCTTGTGTTCATTTCCCCCTGTTTCAATATTTATTTTTATTTTTGCAATATTTCTATGTATTCTAACATGTAATTTTGGTTAATATAACTGAGTTCAAGCTTTCTGATAAAGAAAATATTAATTTATTTCCGAAAAAATTCAAGATGACGCTAATATTAGTGGTGATCATAATCTTTTTTAAATACTTTTTTTTTAAAATTAATCAAGCTTTTTTGTTTATTAAATCTACATAAACTTAAAATAAAATTTTGTTATTTTACAATTCTGATCTAAATTATTTTCATATCTAAGATAAAAATATGGTACAACAGTAGCTTCCCCATAATAACTGTAACTGTTGAAGCCATATTGTTTAAGTTTTTCCTTTCGATTCTTTAAAATTAAATTTTTAGTTTTAATATGTAATTATTTTAATTTTAATTTCTTTATAATTTCATAAGTAATATGTCTGTTTCCAATCTTTCTAATGAAAAGAAATAGGAAAAGAAAAAACAAAAGTTTGACAATAATTCAAAAAGTAGAAATAATAAAGAAGCTAGATTCTGATTCATCTACTCATTTTTTGGCACAATCATAACGGAATAAGCCCTAGAACGGTGTATGACATTAAGAATCAAAAATAACAAAACAAAGAAACAAAAAACTTAAGAAGACAACCATTTTGCCCATGTTTACAAAATATAATATAAAGAAATGAATGAAGCTTGTAAAAAAAATAATAAAAAATATACTTTCCTTTATAGTGAGTTTTCATTGAATAAAACAAGAAAAATTGATATTTCATCATTATTATGCATATATTTAGTACTGCATCCTTAATTATTACACTTGACTTTATTTTTAATCATTTTAAAAAAAATTATTATTTTACTTAAATTATTTTAATACTTTATTGTAAGCATTTTTACTTTATTGTAAGCATTCATTATAATTTCCAATGTTTTACTACATTCAAATTATTGTTTTAAAAATGTAAACAAAATATGATCAGAAATCCACAAAATTCTAGAATCCACACAACCCCTTGTTGCAAGCTGTGCGAATTTGAAGGAGTGTACTGTATTTATTCTAGTGGAATGTTATGACAAAAGAATATTAATGTAATTTCTTATAAAATTATAAAATAATATTAGTAGTTAATTTTTGCATAAATTATACTCATATATCTCTAAACAATACAGAAAGATAATTGCTAAAAGTGCATGAAGATATAGAGGAAAAGGGGGCACATGTGAACAACATACATTTCATCTAATTAATATCAGATAAAAATCTTTTAAAATTTGTCAATAGTTTATAGGATTAATATTGACTGGTGACAATTTTTAAAATATTTTTTTTTCTGATGTTAATTAGATTAAATGGACATTGTTCACATGTGCCACTTTTTCTCCTAACACCCTGATCATTTTACTTAAAAAAAGATCACATTCATTTATATCAAAATTGAATTGTTTAAGAGAACCAGTCACTATGATCTAGAATATTAAGATGCTATTTTGCTGTATTTTATTCTTTTTAAGTAAAAGTTACTTGGTTCTTACCTCAAAAGTTTAATTTGAATGTTTAAAAAAAAAAAAAATAGTTTGAATGACAGTTTAGTTACATAACACTTTCCAGTATAGAAAATAATAATCATTGTTTTGTTGCATTCTATTTTATCAGAATCTAAAAATTAGATAACAAAATTATTTTAATGCTATACAATGACAACAATATCTTAGGTACCCAGTGGCAGAACTATCTTCAAGTGTCTGCAACGCTAATAATGCTTTCAAAAATAGTCTGCAATACGCAATATATCATATAAATCTATTCTTGCTGCTGTTGTAGTTGTAGTGCTGATTAATTAAGGCATCAGCATTTATCTGCCTTTCTGAGTAAAAAAAAAAAATTATATTCACAGCAAATATTCTGAAAGGTTACAGCAGAGGGGGGGGGGGAGGGGAGAAAATCCCCTCTCAGCAATAATTTTTCTTGTTGCAGGTCGGATTAACTCTGCTTTTGATTAGAGTCGATTTCAGGCTGAGTGTAGATTCTTGCAAATTGGGTTCGGGTTAACCCGATTTTTCAAAAGTTAGTTCAGTATATTGTTTCAGATTAAAAACTATGCCTATATTAATAAGCATAGAACTTTGTGTGTCTGCTGACACACAAAGTTCAGCTAAAGGAATGCTGCATCTTTTCCAGGACTATTTCACAAAATTCACGTGTTTTTTTGTGAACCTTTGACGAAATTAGCGTTTCTTTTTTCCCCCGCGATCCTTTGGCGAAATTCACATTTTTTTTTTGTGGCCCTTCGACGAAATTTGCACTTTTTCCATGATTCTTTGACGAAATTAGCATTTTTTCTGCGGCAATTTGACGAAATTTACATTTTCTCTGTGGCCCTTTGATGAAATTCGCATTTTTCGCGATCCTTCAACGAAACTCATGGTTTTTTTTTAGTTTTTTGACAAAAATCAAGTTTTTCTGCGGCCTTTTGATGAAATTTGCATTTTTATCGCAATCTGTCAACAAAATTAGACATTTTACCAGATCCTTTGATAAATTTCACGATTTTTCTTTGGCCTTTTGACAAAATTCACGTTTTTTCCGTGATCCTTCGACGAAATTTGCCGTTTTTTCGAGATACTTCGACGAAATTTGCCGTTTTTTTCGAGATACTTCGACGAAAATTGCCGTTTTTTCGAGATACTTCGACGAGATTTGCCGTTTTTTTTAGATCCTTCGACAAAATGTACCTTTTTTTGGCGATCCTCCGATGAAATTTGCTGTTTTTTTGCGATCTGTCGGCAGAATTTTCCGTTTTTTGCCCCGACGACGAAATTGACAGTTTTTTCGTGATCCTTCGACGAAATTTACAGTTTTTTTTCTACGATCTTTGGACGAAGTTGGCGTTTTCTCCGTTAGCCCTTTGGCAAAATTCGCATTTTTCCGCGATCCTTCAAAGAAACTGATGTTTTTTTGACAGCCTTTTGACAAAATTCACGTTTTTTCACGGCCTTTTGACTGAACATGCGTTTTTTTCGCGATCTGTCAACGAAATTAGCCATTTTTTGCAAACTTTAAATGAATTGCGCGTTTTTCGCGATTCTTCGACGAAATTCACCATTTTATTCGCGATCCTTCGACGAAGTTTACCGTTCTTTCGCGTAATTTACGCGCTATAGCTCGTCCGCGGCATCGCTGTATGTTTTTAGTCTACAGGTGTCCTAAAAAGTCTGCGACGCCAGTCGCAGCATCCCATACATTCTGCCACGGGGCTTAGGTACGTTATAAAAATATAGAAATCACAATATGTTTCAAGATTTACTCTTTCTTCTGCAAGCAAAAGGATATGCTATCACTAACGCTATTAGAATTAAAGCCAAATTGATATTTTAAAGAATTTTTTTTTTATTCAATTATGTTTTGAACCAATACTTTACACTTTTGTGACTCTGAAGCAGGGGTCGGAAGTAGTGCGCTACAAGTAGCAAAAAGTCGCTACTTTTTTACAGTAGTTTGTTGTGTAGTGCGCTACATTTTGAACAATGTAGTGTAGCGAGTAGCGCGATACAAAAAATAAGTAGTTTGTAGTGAAAACCGACGCTACTTTTCACGCTACTTCAGGGGAAAAAATGTATTTGGGAAAAAATGCCATTGTGCAAATTATGTGGCCGAAACTTGCTTCTTTTGTTCAAAATTAGTTTTGCTCAACGATTTTTGAATCTCAGCTGCAGTGTATTAGAAACGTATTGCATGAAGTCATAGATTTTCCTCATTGACATTTGCTGTTAAAATCAAGTGCTAACCCACCAAAGGAATTAATTTTCTTGCTGGTAACATTTGTCTATTTACTCATTATTAGGTCTTCATGTGTTAACGCCAGGTTCCTTATTATTCAGAAGTGCTAATTTACAGATTTATTTATTGTTTGCATTTAGAATTGTTTTTCTGTAATTTTCTAGGATTATAAAATCTCTCTTAATTTTGCTACAAAATTTGTAATGTGAGTATAAACTAACATTTTGGAGACAAACACAAAATATTTTCTTCTATCTTATCTTTCTTAATTTTTTAAAGTTCTCAGTTATGTCCCATTTATTGAATTGTATTTCGGCAGACACGATATAATGAGGGGTCGCTTTATTATTTAATTAGTGTCTTCAATTTCTAGTGTAAATTTAACTCTTGGACAAAATCTGAAAGTAGCGAGAAGTAGTGACTACTCTTGAAAAATAGTTTGTAGTCGCTACTTTTTAAAACAAGTAGTTGTAGTTGTAGTTAACTACATTTTTGATAAATTAGTTGTAGTTGGCTACAATAAAAAAATAGTTTTTCCGACCTCTGCTCTGAGGCTATTTAATAACAAATTCTTGTTACATTTTAAAATTTCACATATTTTTTTATTTTGTTGCAATGACATAAGAGTACAAAGGATGAGCTTATACAGTTCACTTTTACATTATAATATAGTTGCTAGTGTTGCTCATAATTAACTCCTTAACAGAACATATTTCTGAATACTAATTGAAGTTGATAGTTAGTTGGCATTTATAATTTGTGATAATTTAATTTGTACAGTAAATATTACAACTTATGTACTAAAAGATAATTTAATTAAAAATTGGAGTGTTTGCAACAATATATACATGTTCAAGTTTTTTGTATTAGAAGATACTTTGGCAGCAAGTTATATATAAATTGATTGCTAACAGTACAGTTTATTGTACAACAGTTGAGAAAGAATAACTTCATATTATTGAATAATATAAAATAGATACCAATTATCCCTAATATTAAGCGCGGTAAACGTCTCTGTGTGTGTGTGTGTTTCTGTCTGTGCACTCCACCTTTGTACCCGCAAAGGCTCCGGGACCAGGCGACGCACGGACGGCGGACGCGGACCGAAAAATTCGCAAAAAAGGCGCGACGCTCAAGTTTCGATCGGGTCGGGATTCCGACCCGGACCCGGGGAGTTATTAATGAGCGAAAGTGTTTTAATTACCGACCGAAACCGAACTGGAAAAAGGATCGAAAAAAATTTCCGTTTTGATAATCACAGACATCCAAATCGTCGCTTTTTAACGCATCATCGAATAAAAAAAAATGTACCGGAGGTATCGATCCGAAAATCGGGGTACACACGCGGCCGATTTTTGTCGTTCCAAAACGTCAAATTTTTTGAAATTCGGACCGTAACTTTTCTTTATTTCGGCCAAAAACTGACCAGACATCCAACATCGACCCCAGACGTAAAAAGAGGTTGCCGTAAAGAAAGCGGGGTCGACAGATCCGAGATCAAATCGCCCCACTCCTTTTTGAAACAAGTGGAAATAATGACTCTACATTCGCGAAAATTTGCTAACACGTGTATAAAAAAATCGCGAATTCAACAAAAAAAAAATTCGTAAAAATCGACCAGTAATTTTTGAAGATATCAATTAAAACTCATTAATGACACGGCAAATGAATTTATTTCTATTCCGAAGAGGCAGCTTCTTTTTTATTTCAACATTTTTTCAGTTTTAAGTTTTCCTATAGGTCCCTGTCTTTGAACAAGAAGTCCGGTAGTCTAAATAAGTTGTTTGACATCAGATTTTTTTTTTTTTTTCCGGCAGTCTAATTCAGTTCCGTTATCGAATCGGGACGGTTGGTGAATTAAGACATATTTGTACATTTGTAGTATTTTTGAGGAAACCAATTCCATTTCAACAAATTTAATATTTTTAAACGTTTGATTGTTTATATGTATAGAAAAATTACCACTATTTTCGATTAGTAAAAAGCGGGCTTCGCCCGTTACCGAATCCGGACGGTTTGTGTAATTAAGACATCAGATTTTTTTTTTTCAGTTTTAAGTTTTTCTACAGTTTACTGTCTTTGAACGAGAACTCCGGTAGTCTAAATAAGTTGTTTAAAAGCGGGCTTCGCCCATTATCGAATCCGGACGGTTTATGTAATTAAGACATCAGATTTTTTTTTTTCAGTTTTAAGTTTTTCTACAGTTTACTGTCTTTGAACGAGAACTCTGGTAGTCTAAATAAGTTGTTTAAAAGCGGGCTTCGCCCGTTATCGAATCCGGACGGTTTATGTAATTAAGACATCAGAATTTTTTTTTTTCAGTTTTAAGTTTTTCTACAGCTCACTGTCTTTGAACGAGAACTCCGGTAGTCTAAATAAGTTGTTTAAAAGCGGGCTTCGCCCGTTATCGAATCCGGACGGTTTATGTAATTAAGACATCAGATTTTTTTTTTTCAGTTTTAAGTTTTTCTACAGCTCACTGTCTTTGAACGAGAACTCCGGTAGTCTAAATAAGTTGCAACGATTTCAGTTATGATCGTATAAACAGTTTGCGCCACCTGGTGGTGGAAGGTGGAACTAACGTATACTGCAGCGCGTGCGCAGCACGAATGCTATACGGTGCCGCAGTCAGCGGGGACCCGAACCGGAGGTTCGTTCAGTTAGAGGTTTATACTATTCGACTAGAGCTTATCGGTTTTAGTTCGTTTTTCACCACCAGGGGGCGTTTACTTATCTCTGTTTCTATGGCTCGGATCACGACGGGGTATGGCTCATTCGACTCAACGTCGATAGAGGATACTACAGCTTATTGATTTTTGCTCCGACTCTCACCACCAGGGGGCGCTTTCCTATCTCTGTTTCTATGGGAAGGATCACGACGGGGTATGGCTCATTCGACTCGACTACGGGGCCGCAGGCAGCGGGGACCCGAGCCGGAGATTCGTTCAGTTAGAGATTTATACTATTCGATGTGCAAATTAAGGGATTATCCGGTGCGTGCGTAGCATGACCGGTATACGGTGCCGAAGGCAGCGGGGACACGGGTTGGAGGTTCGTTCGGTTAGAGGTTTATACTATTCTATGTGCAAGTTAAGGGATTATCCGGTGCCGAAGGCATTGGGGCAGGGTCGGAGATTCGTTCAGTTAGAGGTTTATACTACTCAATGTGCAAATTAAGGGATTATCCGGTGCCGAAGGCAGCGGGGACCCGTGTCGGAGGTTCGTCCGGTTCGAGGTTTTACAAGATTCGAGATTTTCTACAATTCGAGGCACCGATGTAAATTAGGGGCCCGCTGGCGGGCGAAGCCAGCTAGTTTTACTATAATTATGATTGAATTAAATTGAAATTTTAAACATTTATCATAAATTTAAAAATTTCATATTTTTAAAAGGCATTATTATTATTTTTAAGTTATGCTATTGTTGTATACAAAATGTATATACAGGGTGATTTTTTTTAAAGTTGTGAAAGTAAAACCGTATAACAAAAGAACCATTGATCCAAATGACCTGAAATTTCACCAGTATGCTCCCAAAGCAATGAGCATTTTTTAGGCGTAGTTAAAAAAAAACTTAAAATCGCACCGACAGATGGCACTGTAAGTTAACATCAACTGGTTTCCTTCCTATAGTGGGTTTTAGGCTCAGTGAAGCAATCTGTTCAAATTTCAAAACCATCTTCCGTAAATATTCTATCGCCATTGGACCTTTTCTTGAATTCTTAAGTGTCCTAAATCTCTTAAGAGCAGTTTCTGCGCTATCATTATTCTGATAATACAGTTTCACTAACAACGCACAGCTCGTCAATGGCACAGTCATTGCGAGGATATCCGTGGAATAATGAACACGAGGTGTACGTGCTTCAGGCTTTTACGCCACTGTATGTGTGTCGTGCACAAGCTCGTCTCCCGATTTTGCTGCATATACAGCACCATCTGTCGGCGGAATTTTAAGTTTTTTTTTTAACCACGTCTAAAAAATTCCCATTGCTTTGGGAGCACACTATTAGAATATTTCAGGTCATTTAGATCAGTGGTTCTTTTGTTATAGGGTTTTACTTTCACAACTTTAAAAAAAATCACCCTGTACATAGTTGGCTCTTTCTAAGGAAAAAAACTTTTTATTTCTATTCTCTGTATAAATGAGAAAGCACTTCACAGATTTTTCTTGTTTAGTAGAAATGATATACAGTGATACCTCAGCTTACGAATGCCTCAATTAATGAATGTTGTGTTGCTAAATTGACAGTTATTTTAAGCCACAATATCAATTAATTTGTTATTTGTGCATTTCTAATTATAGTTTAATAATTTAATTACGGGGAAAGTTTGTTTGAGTAAAATAAATTGGCACAGAATTTTACCAAAACAAAAAGTATTCACACTGTCCACTAAGTTCAATAGTTTCTAAATAAATAATGGTTTAATTCTATATTTGTATTATTTGGGCTGAATGGTTGTTTATTAACATAATGTTTTTGGAATTGGCCTTTAATCGGTTGATTAAAGCGCACTTCAGCTTGTTTAACGTTAATTTTGAAAATGTTTATTTTTGGAACGATCATACTGCACCATTATTAACAGATATATTTTTAAATATGTGGTTGTATTTTAAATATTAATTGAAAGGAGTTGCTGGTATTTTAAAAGGCTTTTATGGAGGCTGCTGGTTAATTTAAATATAAACGATTATCCATTTACTTTCTTACATGTGGTGAAAATTCTGTTTCTCTCTCTTTCCCTTTTTCTCCCCCTTTGTTTACAAGATCGTCGAACACCGGACCAGAGCGAGCCTTCTGGTAAAGTAATCAAAGAGTGACTAAGCCTTTAGTGTCCCCACGTGATCTTTGACGTCACATACTTCCGGAGCAGAGGAAGGGGAATGGATGATGAGTTTAACATATGTGCGCAGGGATACATATGCAATATTTAATCATAAATCTTAATTAAATCTAAATAAATAAAATGATGAAATGCAATTAAGAATCTGATGCTCTATTGCTCAGATTAAAATATTCTTCACAATAGCTCCTCATAATTAAGGTTATTTCTTCAAGACATTCACGTAACTATTTACCCTGCGCGCATAGAGATCAAAAGGAAGTGAACAAGCCGAAGTGGGCGAGATTTTTGAAAGCTAAGAGTGGAGGATCTCATTCTGATAGCGGCGACGATGCAGTAGAGATGGCAAAAAAGTCTGAGATCGATCCCCTTGACAGTACTTAGTGGCCCGGGGCCCCAGAATGATAAGTTATTCTCGTCTTTCCTTTCTTTTCTTTAATTTTCTCTGCATGTTCCCTAATAATTCCATTTTTTTAAATGTACACTTAAATTTTCAACCTATCTTCAAGCATTAAGCTTGATTTAAATTATGATTAGTTATATTTTTTAAAGCAGAACTAGCAGCTCCGAATTAATAATGTAATTTTTCAATGATTCACTGGAATAGTCATAATGTTAATTTAAGGCTAACTAAATAATTCACATGTCATTTTTTGAAAGACATAATGTCCAAGATATAAGAGGTGATTTTTTAGTTGTGATAAGACACAACACCATTTCTGGTGCCGTGACCAGGATAGAAATGGTGTTGTAGACTTCATAATTAAACTGAATTATACTTTCTTATTAAAAGCAAAATAACTGTTAATCATTTACAAACAATAATTATTTCTATAAATTTAATTCTTTAATTAGTTAAAATTCACAATTATATTAATTTGCAATATAAGGTTAAAAGGTGTTGAAATCTCTCAATTACAATTTAATTCAAAATCATTAATTTCACACTGAATAATTATTAATTCACTTCTTATATTTAATTCTTTCTTCTCAATTAAAATAAAATCACTTAATTCATTTCTCAATTTAAATCTATAGAAAATCACTTGCATTGTGTTATCAAAATAATTTATAATTTACAATAAACCAGATGCTGGGCCTAGAAAAATATGAGGTGATCAAGTTTTAAATTATCATAACACTGATGATTCATTTAGATGGTTATTGGTTTCCTCCTAAAACTGATATAATTTCCATGACAGAACCAATTATCAAAAGAGCTAAAAGAATATTAAAAATATCAATACCAAATACTTAAATTTATCAATGCTTGACTAAAATTTTATTTCTATAAATTAAACTTTAACTTGACTTTGAAATATAAGTGGTTCTGTCAGAACTAATTTTGTTTTCTTCATGGTAGTTATTGAAAGTCAACAATCATAGGAAGAGTTACCAATTAAATAAAAATGTTCAAAATAACAATAATTTACAAATTATCTAAATTTAAATTAAAAATACTAACAAATGAAATGTTTACTTATTCAATAGAAATTTAGAAAAACTAACTCTTCCGATGATCGCTAACATTCATCTGAAAAGGAAAGTACATATCCAAAACTAAAATAGTGAATAGCACTGCAGGTATTGAATACAAAATTCTTGATGTAATTAAATTTTGTTTATTATGGTGAACATAAGCAATTCAAGTTACAATATCATTTTTCAGAAATCCCTAATATTAAGCGCGGTAAACGTCTGTGTGTGTGTGTGTGTGTGTTTCTGTCTGTGCACTCCACCTTTGTACCCGCAAAGGCTCCGGGACCAGGCGACGCACGGACGGCGGACCGAAAAATTCGCAAAAAAGGCGCGACGCTCAAGTTTCGATCGGGTCGGGATTCCGACCCGGACCCGGGGAGTTATTAATGAGCGAAAGTGTTTTAATTACCGACCGAAACCGAACTGGAAAAAGGATCGAACAAAATTTCCGTTTTGATAATCGCAGACATCCAAATCGTCGCTTTTTAACGCATCATTGAATAAAAAAAAAAAATGTACCGGAGGTATCGATCCGAAAATCGGGGTACACACGCGGCCGATTTTTGTCGTTCCAAAACGTCAAATTTTTTGAAATTCGGACCGTAACTTTTCTTTATTTCGGCCAAAAACTGACCAGACATCCAACATCGACCCCAGACGTAAAAAGAGGTTGCCGTAAAGAAAGCGGGGTCGACAGATCTGAGATCAAATCGCTCCACTCCTTTTTGAAACAAGTGGAAATAATGACTCTACATTCGCGAAAATTTGCTAACACGTGTATAAAAAAATCGCGAATTCAACAAAAAAAAAATTCGTAAAAATCGACCAGTAATTTTTGAAGATATCAATTAAAACTCATTAATGACACGGCAAATGAATTTATTTCTATTCCGAAGAGGCAGCTTCTTTTTTATTTCAACATTTTTTCAGTTTTAAGTTTTCCTATAGGTCCCTGTCTTTGAACAAGAAGTCCGGTAGTCTAAATAAGTTGTTTGACATCAGATTTTTTTTTTTTTTTTTCCGGCAGTCTAATTCAGTTCCGTTATCGAATCGGGACGGTTGGTGAATTAAGACATATTTGTACATTTGTAGTATTTTTGAGGAAACCAATTCCATTTCAACAAATTTAATATTTTTAAACGTTTGATTGTTTATATGTATAGAAAAATTACCACTATTTTCGATTAGTAAAAAGCGGGCTTCGCCCGTTACCGAATCCGGACGGTTTATGTAATTAAGACATCAGATTTTTTTTTTTCAGTTTTAAGTTTTTCTACAGTTTACTGTCTTTGAACGAGAACTCCGGTAGTCTAAATAAGTTGTTTAAAAGCGGGCTTCGCCCGTTATCGAATCCGGACGGTTTATGTAATTAAGACATCAGATTTTTTTTTTTCAGTTTTAAGTTTTTCTACAGTTTACTGTCTTTGAACGAGAACTCCGGTAGTCTAAATAAGTTGTTTAAAAGCGGGCTTCGCCCGTTATCGAATCCGGACGGTTTATGTAATTAAGACATCAGAATTTTTTTTTTTCAGTTTTAAGTTTTTCTACAGCTCACTGTCTTTGAACGAGAACTCCGGTAGTCTAAATAAGTTGCAACGATTTCAGTTATGATCGTATAAACAGTTTGCGCCACCTGGTGGTGGAAGGTGGAACTAACGTATACTGCAGCGCGTGCGCAGCACGAATGCTATACGGTGCCGCAGTCAGCGGGGACCCGAACCGGAGGTTCGTTCAGTTAGAGGTTTATACTATTCGACTAGAGCTTATCGGTTTTAGTTCGTTTTTCACCACCAGGGGGCGTTTACTTATCTCTGTTTCTATGGCTCGGATCACGACGGGGTATGGCTCATTCGACTCAACGTCGATAGAGGATACTACAGCTTATTGATTTTTGCTCCGACTCTCACCACCAGGGGGTCCTTTCCTATCTCTGTTTCTATGGGAAGGATCACGACGGGGTATGGCTCATTCGACTCGACTACGGGGCCGCAGGCAGCGGGGACCCGAGCCGGAGGTTCGTTCAGTTAGAGGTTTATACTATTCTATGTGCAATTTAAGGGATTATCCGGTGCGTGCGTAGCACGAGTGGTTTACGGTGCCGAAGGCAGCGGGGCAGGGTCGGAGATTCGTTCAGTTAGAGGTTTATACTATTCGATGTGCAAATTAAGGGATTATCCGGTGCGTGTGTAGCACGACCGGTATACGGTGCCGAAGGCAGCGGGGACCCGGGTTGGAGGTTCGTTCGGTTAGAGGTTTATACTATTCTATGTGCAAGTTAAGGGATTATCCGGTGCCGAAGGCATTGGGGCAGGGTCGGAGATTCGTTCAGTTAGAGATTTATACTATTCGATGTGCAAATTAAGGGATTATCCGGTGTGTGCGTAGCACGACCGGTATACGGTGCCGAAGGCAGCGGGGACACGGGTTGGAGGTTCGTTCGGTTAGAGGTTTATACTACTCAATGTGCAAATTAAGGGATTATCCGGTGCCGAAGGCAACGGGGACCCGGGTCGGAGGTTCGTCCGGTTCGAGGTTTTACAAGATTCGAGATTTTCTACAATTCGAGGCACCGATGTAAATTAGTGGCCCGCTGGCGGGCGAAGTCAGCTAGTATCATAATAATTCTTCTACAAACACAGTTATTAATATTTTCTATATCACAACTTATATCTTGGACATTATGTCTTTCAAAAAACATCATGTGAATTATTTAGTTAGCCTTAAATTAACATTATGACTATTCCAGTGAATCATTGAAAAATTACATTATTAATTCGGAGCTGCTGGTTCTGCTTTAAAAAAGATAACTAATCATAATTTAAATCAAGCTTAATGCTTGAAGATAGGTTGAAAATTTAAGTGTACATTAAAAAAAATGGAATTATTAGGGAACATGCAGAGAAAATTAAAGAAAAGAAAGCAAAGACGAGAATAACTTATCATTCTGGGGCCCCGGGCCACTAAGTACTGTCAAGGGGATCGATCTCAGACTTTTTTGCCATCTCTACTGCATCATCGCCGCTATCAGAATGAGATCCTCCACTCTTAGCTTTCAAAAATCTCGCCCACTTCAGCTTGTTCACTTCCTTTTGATCTCTATGCACGCAGGGTAAATAGTTATGTGAATGTCTTGGAAGAAAAAACCTTAATTATGAGGAGCTATTGTGAAGAATATTTTAATCTGAGCAATAGAGCATCAGATTCTTAATTGCATTTCATCATTTTCATTATTTAGATTTAATTAAGGTTTATGATTAAATATTGCATATGTAATCATAGATTAAAGGCCAATTCCAAAAACATTATGTTAATAAACAACCATGCAACCCAAATAATACAAATATAGAATTAAACCATTATTTATTTAGAAACTATTGAACTTAGTGGACAGTGTGAATACTTTTTGTTTTGGTAAAATTCTGTGCCAATTTATTTTACTCAAACAAACTTTCCCCGTAATTAAATTATTAAACTATAATTAGAAATGCACAAATAACAAATTAATTGATATTGTGGCTTAAAATAACTGTCAATTTAGCAACACAACACTCAATTAATGAATGTTTCAGCTAACAAAGATTCTTTTTGTTGTTTTTTGGCTCAGCTAATGGATGTTTTATAGGATGCAGGTTATAAGATAACACTGTCATTTTGATTGGACGAGAAACAGTATTCGAGTTTCCAAAGATTTTGACTAACAAATGTTATTTCACAATGAATTATATTCATTAGCCAAGGTATCATTGTATTTTTATGCAAATCCTAATATAATCAATGAATTTACTTGTTTTTCTGGTAGTTTAAATGTTGATTTTTAAATAAGCACAAATTTCATTTAACATAATTTTATATATGCTTACATAAGTTTGTCTTGAGTAACCAATAGCAGGATCTTTATGTTGCTTGATTTTAGAGAGAGAGTGAATAAGATTACAAAATTAATAGGGTGATATGAGCTTTTTAATGAGGAAAATGGCAAAAGATAGAGGTAAAACCTAGGGAAAACTAATATTCTAAATATTATAAAGTGGGATAATGCTTTGCATTCTGGGTAATAAAACAAAAAATTAGATACAGAATATAGGAAGATACTAGTAATTTAAAATGGCTAAAACTAAATAACTAAGGAGAGACATGCAGGAATGTAGTTCAAATCTTATAAAAGTTGTTAAATCATTGAAGACAAATTAGATAAATAACTTACCTAATGAAGTAATGGTATTATATGGGGAATTGACAGGTGAATAACGAAAGGCAGACTTTTTGGAAGACTTAGGGGTAGCTACTGGGGAGGGTGGGGGAGAACACTTTGGGGAAGGCTACAGAAAGAAAAATAACTTTTAGATAAAAGGCAAAGTAAAATTAAATGACATTCAATTAATACACCCGATATAAAATAAAATTTGAAATTACATTTCACAAGGAAATATTAGACCTTGTGTATTTTATTTGTAAATGCACACAAAGTTTATACAGCTAAACTGTTATGTATAATAACAAATAAGAAGAATTTATAGCAAATAAATTAACATACACATATGTGTGTGTGTAAATAATATATATATATTAATTACAGCTGTTAAAGCTGCTAGAAAAACTAAGTCATTTAGTCTAACATTTTGATACACAAGTACTAAATTTTCTGTGAGATGACTTTCAAAGTAAACATTACATATCATTACCTATATTTTCTTGACTTCTTCGCTGAATATTCTGAAATAAAAAGTTACTTATATTATTGAAAATTTACTTTTAATCATTCTTCTATTGTATGAGAAATATTGAAGCCTTCTATATATATAAGGAAAGAAAAGATCATCAAACCTTTTCCCTTTTGAAAAATATAATAAATAAGTGTATTTTTAAACATTGTATTATTTTTTTCTATTTAATTTTCTTTAATTAAAACTTAATTATCTTTTTAATATTTATACAAAAAAAGATATATTTTTGGGACTGGGAGAAATGAATCATTATAGTATAAGGGGGTTAATTCAATATAACAAGTTTTTTAATAGAAAAAGAAAGAAATGTTTGATTATAAAAAGCTTATATACAAAAAAGCAAATGTAACACAAGAAAAATATGAAAAAAAATATATATAAATCTTCTTTCTGATTACTTTTGTTTCTGTCTCATACAGAGATAAACACTGCAGCTTTATTATTATTAGTAATTATTTATATGATTGCAATAATTCCTGTTTATTTTATATATGGAATTAATTATACTTTATTTACATAGTAGTACTACACATATGCAGAAATACCAAGCTGTGAAAGTTTTTTTAAATAATAAATAAGAACGTTGATTTTCAATATTCCCCTTCAAACTTTTCAAGATTTTTTTTTTTTTTTTTTTTTTTTCCCAATATTGGTTTATGATCTTGTGATTTTGATTCATGGGTAAAATTTGGAGAACACTTTCAATTTTAAGGGAAAGAGACCCTAACTAATACAGCAAATCTGAAACTGTTAGTATCTCTGCATATGCAGTATTTATACACATCAATTTTTAACTAAACATAAAAACTAATACAGTAAAAAAATAATATAATCAGTTACAATCTGTAATATACATGGGGATTGCATTTGAACAGATATCAGCAGTCAAAATCAACAGATTAAGTCAAAAATGAGGAGGCAGAGAAAAGACAAAGAGGCAAATACAGCTAGAAATAAATGAGCATACTTAAAAATAGCTTACTTATTTAAGTTTTTTGAGCATTTTACGATTTTTTTCTGATATTTTTTAAAGTTTAAAATATATCTTATTATAAGAGATTATTTGCACACATTTTTAATTCTTACAGTTCCTAATGCTACAAGAAGCTTGCAGATTTTGCAAAAAATTAATTTTTAATTTTGTGGTATCATTTGGTAACTTTTGAAATTTCATAAATTAAAAAAATAAAATAAAAATAATTCAATGAAATTCACTGAAATTAGTAAAAGAGAAGAAGTTATCAGAAAATATAATCATTATAAAGTAAAATTCAACATATAACAGGAGATATCCAAAATCTGTAACATAGACAGAGAAAGATAGTTTTTTTTAAGCTGATTTTTGTGTTCTTCATGCCTGTAAGTGCACAGCTCAGTTCTACTTCTAAATTTATAATAACTACAATCAAGGCTAATGCATGATTGAAAACATTGATAAAAAAAATTCGGTACTTTTCGGTTAGCTGGGCACCATTGATATATGTACATATATAAATATATATGTATATACATATTCATACATAAATGTGTATATATATATATATATATATATATATATATATATATGTATGTATATATATGTGTATATACATATGTGTATATATATATGTGTGCCAGTGATATATATACATGTATATATATCACTGGTGCCTGGCTAACCGAAAAGTACCAGAAATTCATATTGATCCAAACATGGAGAATAATTTTGCAATTTTGGATTTCACTTGTTATAAAATTTTTCTTGGTAAAAATGAACCTCTACATATCTCAAACAACGAAATTCTAAATACTCTTCAAGAATTTTATCATACATAAGGAAATTTGTCTTTTGTTCTTATTCTTCTCGAGCAATGATTCTCAACCCATGGTTAAATTTTCATGGAAGATTAAAATTATGATGATGAAAAAGCATAACATAAATCCAATGTATGTAAAATTAATTCAATAAGATTTTTATTTAGATTACACCCTATCACTAGCGTAAACATTTCTGCTGCATTTTATATTTTCATTTTTCCAGCTGAAGGAATAATTTCTATCTGAATGTATTAACTTTATCTAAAGATGAGGCCAATTTCCTGATTTCCCTGTACATTCTTATAAAGAATATACAACATTGAAATAAACTTCCAAGAAATCTAACTTTATGATACCAAATCAAATTGCAAAGTAAATCATATAATATAGAATGTTGTATGCTAAAATAACAAACTTCAGTTAAATCTTGTTAGAACCTAACAGAAAATTTTTGCGTCATATCTAAGGTCCTCTCATGGCACACCAGTGTGTCACAGAACACCAGTTGAGAATCACTGCTCTAGAGAGAGAAAAAGTTAACAATTTCTTTGCTTGAATTTACAATATCAAAAACAAAATAGAATATGTGGAAATTAAAATGTCATTTCAAATATAAATATAAATAAAACTGAAGAAACTTTATTTGAAAAATTTTCTAATATTTCCCCTCTCATACATCATAACTCATTCACCACTATAACAGAGAAAGAGAAAAAAACCTAGCTGGTAAACAGGTCCCAACTTCTAAAAATAATCCATCTCTTACACTACTACAATTACTTTTATGTCATTGATATTTATGATAATTTTGACGGCTCGGCTTACAGGCACAGGTAGATTTCAAAGATGCAGACCGTGGGGCAGCTGTTTATTGGGAATTGCAAAAGAAATTACATTTTTGCCATGATGCGGCAGTTGGGACCACCCACTCCGAAATCTACCTGTGTCTGTAGGCAGGGGCGGCAGGGATTTTTTTTGCTATAAGGGTTGGTCCTAAAAAAAACTTTTCAGTATAAAAGTTGCAGATAATATTAAGAGAATTTATAATAAATTTAATTGGATTTGATATCTTGTGAATTGACAAAGTTATGATTTTTTTTCTTCTTAAACCCCTATCCCCCCTCCCCCCCCCCCTTGAGAACATTTTTAATGATATCAAAAATCTGTCATACATAAATTTTTGGTCCTTTTCCCAGAAGTAATAATAACTTTAAACGGATTCCATACGTATCATAATTAAGAAGTTATGGGTTTTTTCTGTTTTCACAAAAAGTCTCATTTTTCTCCCTTGGTTCGATTTTGCCCATTAATGAACTTGACCGAGATTTTATGCCCCTTGATTTTATGTATCAGTTTGGAAAAGATTTAAGTAGAATTATTGAAGTTATCGTGTCCATAAAAAAGTGATATAGATAGATAGATAAAGTTTTGAACTGGGGGTGGGTTTGGTTTTGGTTCTGGGAGTCATGATCGGTGTAGATCTGCAAAAATTTTCCAGAAATTCCAACATAGGGGAGAATGTAATAGGTAGCATTTCTTACGAAATCTACCTAAAAAAAAAATATATATATCACGAGTATCATCACTTAGCACATTTATGTAAACAATTTTTAAAAATGTTATTACAAAAATGTATTTCTTAAAGAAAAAAAAAATTACATACTCTAGTACTACTAACAACAGGAACAACTTCAAAACGAGATAATTTTTTCTCAGCTCTAGGAGTCTTTGGAGATTCAGAAAGCTGGGCTCTCTTAGCTGCTTCTTGCAGTCGCCTGTCACGACCAATTTGTAGCTCAAGAAGCCTAAGAAGCTCAATCCTTTGAATAGATCCCAACAGGATCATAGACTCTAAAATTTAAGATTATTAATGAATTACTAATAAATAAATCATCTAATTTTTAATAAACTAATCATCTTAAAAGGGATACACAGTGTCTGGGATTTAAATTTTCAAAATATATGTTGAAATCTATGAACAAAATTAATTGCTTCAAGTATATGATTGAAGAAAAAAATACTTTTGAAGCTTCCGAAAATAAAGAATTACATTAGCCAAGACTGACTGTTCTTTTCACTACATCACTTCAGCGTTCGGATGGGAACTGATGCTATTCAAGCATGGTTTGCCATTACCCCAATCGAGAAAATATATTCAAAAACATATTTAAATTTGAGAAATATTTGCATTATTATCAGAACACAACAATCGTAAATTAAAGAACATATTGTTAAAACTTTCATAGATGTAAAAAGATAATGCAATAATAATTATTTTATGATAGACTTTAAAGTTCAATAAAGGTTTTTCAAATTTATGCATTTTTAAATATTTTTGAATTAAAATACTTTCAGTGAATCTATATTTTGGATTCTCTGAAACATTCAATCAAATTATAACAAAACAAAACATCTAAGCTTTTTGAATGTATTTTGTTGGCACAAATAATTCATTAATAACACTGTAAAATGGTGATAGTATGCAAGCAATTTTTGAAGCTATGCCACAAATGTAAACTGTGAAATTCTTAACTTTTAATTATTAGAAATTAAATTAATTAAAATTGTTTAGTATGAATTTTATCTTAAAAAGTATATATCTAAATTTATAAAAAGTATTCTTATATTTCTTGAAAATAAGTTTATAAATTTACATATATACATTTTATTTTTTAAGCTTTGGTTAACTGCATTTTCAGCATTGTATTTAATCATAACTGCAACTTTTTGTAATGGTATTTATTTTGACTGTTGAAGAATAAACAGTATGTATGCACTAGTAAGTGATCTTGTAGTCTTTCCAATGTTTCGTACATATGTAAACAAGGAGTCTTGCAACTGATAGAAGTTTGTTGTCTATAATTTATTGAAGAGACTTTTAATTCAAGATGGAGACGTAATTCGACCGTGTTAGCGGCGGGCTGTCGTCTCGTTGCCCTTCGCTTGTGTTATGTTTCAGTTTTTCTTTAGTTTGGAATTACCGGACCCTCTTATAATTATTTGACGTGTTTTTCTTCTACCTGGGGTAAGCGAATTTTGGTTTTTTAGTTTAATTGGCGTTCCAAGTTGTGTCTTGCCTTTCTGACTGTTGGTTTTATTTTGTTGACGTTCCATGTTTACCTGCTGACCTGGGTGTTAGTTTTTCTAGCTTTGGTTTCGTGGTGTTGAGCAGAACGCCTGCTCGGTTACTATGGCTAATTCTATAATTAAAATTGTTCCTGACCCTATTTCGGAATCTTACCCTGTGAATATCGAAATGCTGAATAACGAAGATAGTGGCTTTCTGCCTACAACTGATAACCCTAGTGTGATTCATTCTTCTTTACCTATGGAATCGCTTTTGCAAATGGCGGCTGACAACGGCGGTAAGGCGTTCAACATTTTCCTAACTAGCATAGAATCTTCTGCCTTACCAAAAAGGGATCCTCGCGCTGTTCAGGCTGAAATAAAAAATAAAGTTGCACACTTCCCGCAGATTCATAATATTCGTTTTACACGGTTGGGCAGTCTCATACTTAGTACGTCAGATGTTTCGTGTGCAACTGAGATATGTCATATTGATAAATTTCTTGGTATAAAAGTTAAACCCAGAGTTATATGGGAGAACATTACAAATAAATTCCTACTGTTCAACGTTCCAGTCACAATTTCTCTGGAGGAAATTGGTCAGGAACTTTTAAGCAGCAATAATTTTCAATTGCTTGAGCTACGTCGTTTCGTGAGAAAGGATAGCAGACAAGAAGTTTCCCCGGTACTTGTAACGATTTTGGGTACTTCCCTTCCATCGGAAGTTAAAATCTGGTTTTCCATCCAGCCCATTAAACAATTTGTAGACCGTCCCCGCCAGTGTTCAAAATGTTTCCAGTTCAACCACGCCTCGCATAAATGTAAATCTGAGAATCTCTGTGCCACCTGTGGTATGGCCCATACCAGTGTATGTTCTGAACCTGTCAAGTGTCGAAATTGTGGAGAGGAGAATCGGTCGGATTTTAATCAATGCCCAGCCCGTATAAAGAAAGTGAATTCCTACGTTATAAATGTTCCAACTTTTTAACTTTTATCGAAGCAAGAAGGCTTTTTAACCGGAAACCTGAATCGAACTCATACGCAAAAATAACTGGCTCTCAGAGCACTGAATTGGAAAATATGAAAAAAGTTTTGGAAAACCGTACGAATATTATGCTCAACCTTATGATAGATCATATGGATAGCCACTATGAGAAGACTCAAGACCTCGTTTCTGGATTTAAGGAAGCTGTTGATTGTCTCAGAGTTACTTTGTCAAATTGGTGCGCTACATTTGGTTTCTCGTCGGAAGTTCCGGAAAAGGTTCTCAGTGACGGAGGCTGTCAGGGGGTTGTCCCCCCCCCCTTTAAGTTGAAGAAGAGGCGCACGCGCTCCCCACCAGGTCCCAAGGTAGCCTCCACGAGTGTGAATAGTACGGAAAGGAGTCAAGAGGGGGATGTTGGTGTCGATGATGATGATGATATGAGTGATGTCACGGATGACGGAGCACCCCGTGGGTGGTATATACCTGAAGAAGTTAAGTGATCTTGTATTTATTTCAACTTATTTTCATGCTTTTAAGTGATTTAGAAAGCTACAATGGTTATTTTCTAAAACCTAAGATGTTAGTGCACAGTATGGAATTTGCTTTGCGTGAATTAAAACAAAATAATAATATTTAAACATACATTACAATATATTTATACAATTTCTTTTGATATATTTATTTATTTATTATAGATAGTACACTATTTTAAAATCTATTTAGTTAATTCAAAATAAATATTCAATCTAACTTTCAACCAAGGCAATAAAATAATTTTGGGAGGATCTGAATTGCAAACTCTTATACATTTTAAATGGAATAATCTCTAAATAATATGTAACAAAATACTAACTTTAACATACTGATACAGAATTGTAGCCTTTATATAATAATTGAATTTAAAATATACATTTCAATGGCATTAACTATGCTTTAAAAAATACTATTGACATCATATTTAAGTGAAATTTAGAGCAATTGAAACAAATAAATTGTTGCTGTAGCATTTAAAGTGACTAAATAAGGCAAGAGATTAGCTTAAATATTAACAATTTCTCAAAAAATTGTTTTGGACAATATTTTAAATAATTGAATTATTACTAAAAAATATTTAATATGTTTAGATGTTATCTATGAAAAGAATTGTAGCATAAAATATGACTAAGGAAATGATAAGACTGTTTTAATTCTTGGAAAACTGAAATTTACTATACATTTCTTAGACATATATTATTAAAAGATTGCTGAATTAGAAAATTTACTGTTTTTCATAAAAATGGAATTTATAAACAATTTTCTGTAATATTTCATCTGAAAAAAAAAAAAAAAAAATATCACATGCATATTATTTTATATGCTGAAATAATGTGATTTACATAAAATCGATTGAAAAGACATGAAGCTTCAAAATTTCAATAAACTCCAAGTTAAGAGCCCTTAGCTGAACCATGCTTAAATATAACAAACGTGATCATAATTGCAATTAATTTCTCTCCTAGTGATTATGTGAATTATTGAATGAATAGAAATGAATCAAATACAATAAATGTATGTCAGAAGAGTTGTGGTGTTTTTATGTTCACATAAAAGTATAAGCACAAAAAGTTTGAAGACCCTTGAATATACACTGCGCTGTAGGGGAAAAAAAAAAGTCATGATTTTAAATATAAAATTTAAATGCTCGTCTTACTGCAAATAATAATAATAAAAAAAATATATATATATCAACTCAAATTAAGAAAGTATTAATACTAAGATGATTTTTTATTTTTTTAAATATTTATTTTATCTTGAAAAACTTATTCAGAAATATTTGAAATTCAAAGCATTCAAGATAAAAATTTCCAAATTTATAGGAAGAACACAAAAATTAGATATCCACAAAAAGTTTTGTCAGGAAAACTTAACAAATATATATATATATAATCTATTTCATCCCTCATTAAATACAACAGCATCATAATTCAAAAAATCATTAATTTTGAGTTATTTAAATAGTCAGAATATGCATTTCATGTGTTTTAAATTGCATTAACTACATATCTGTAAGTTAAGACCTGGGGAGTTAAGGGATAAATATTTGCATTTGAACTTTCAGTTGAAATTGAAGATTTCAATTATATTCTTACCAAAACATTTTCCGAGTTATGATTATATTGCTTCCTAAATGCAATAGCAAGATTTTTAAAATATCAAAAGCACTTTAATAATAATAATAATAATAAAAATACCTAAAGATTCAACTAAAGGAAAAAACTGTAGTCTTTTCTTCAGCCTTAAAATTTTTCTTAAATCTTTGTAATTGCAACCTCGCCATACACTCACAACATCACGTACCATAATGTCTTCTACATATACATTATGAGCTCTAGGGAGAGAAAAAAAAAATCTATATATATAAACTTAAAAAAGTAAGTAATCAGCAACAAATAACGTGATTTTTTAGCATATCTAAGACCGAGCATATGTCAGTAAATAAGATTTTGCAACTAAGCATTAATCAGTTAAAAAATTTAATATAATTTATGATAACTACAATTGAATATATTTTTGCATGACACACATTTCAAATTGATTATTATCATCATTACTAATACTAAAAATAATATATAAATTGGTATTAACATAATACAATTTATGTTCAAATACTATCACTATGAATAAGATTGTTAACTGTAATATACTTTTCCTAACTGTCCCCCAACCCCCTCCTTAAAACAAAACAAAAGAAAATACAGCTTGAAATACATTAACTTAAGAAACATTAAACAGGTACAAGATCAGCCAAACTGAAAGAAAAGGAAAATTTTGGTTTTGTCCCTCTATAACTTGAAATATACCCTTACTGCTAGAGGGCAAGGGGGGTGACCAAAATTTCATGAGAGGGATTTCAGATGATCGATTATTATTTTTTAAATTGTTACTACAAAATAACAAGAGGAGAAAACAAAAGTTTTAAAGATTTTAAACTCTGTATGCTGGGAGGAGGGGGCACAGGAGAAAAGGCAAAATAGATATTTCAGAATGAGGTGATAATTTAGATGATTGTTTATTTATTTATTATTAAATAAAAATAATAAATAGAGAAGGAAAGGTTTTAAAGATATTAAAGTTTGTGTGCAGCACTGGGTTAGGGAGAAAGAGAAATTTATGGAGTGATTCAGATGATTATTTATTGTTACAAAACTAAATAAATAACAAGCAGGGAAGAAAATATTAACAATATTAAAAAGGTTTAAAGATTTTCAAACTTTATGTGTTAGGAGGGAGGAGGAAACAAAAGAAAAAATCAAAAATTTTGTAAAATAAAAAAAAAAAGTAACAATTTGCCAAAATGCAGAAAATTTTCAACCATGATTAAAAATACAAATAATTTTTGATTGACTAAATTTACAAAACACCAAGAATAAATTACAGAATATAAATTGAACTTCTATACTGCTTAATATAGTTTGGCATATTAGAAAAAGTTTAATGTTTTCACTAAAATTGCACTTCATATTTGATATCTTTGTCCTTTACTTTAGATTTTTCCGTTTAGATGTAATTAATGAAACTTCTTTTGCTCCTTTATTCCTAAAATTGTATTCTAGTTATTTTTATTAATATTAGGATTACCTTTTTAAATAATTGAAACCTTTTAAATATTCCCAAAAGTTCAACAACAGTTCAAATATTTTCTGAAAACTGAATATTTCTGGAAGACTTAGATAACTTTATTCGATAAAAATGTACTTGTGTTGGAAGCAGAAAAAAATTATCTTACTTTTATAAAAATTACAGACAAGAAAGAGACAGGGAGAGAGAGGATTAAAGCATCTAATCCCAAAGAAAAAAGAATCCACTCACCTTGAGATTGTCCTTAAGAGGTTGCATGACAAGAAAGAAATAGGAATTGGATTTAGAAAATATATATAAGCTTAACATAGAATATTACAAAGTTAACACTGTTTTGTTCTAATAATTAAAAATATTTTTCATTACAATTCCACTAATTTAAAAACAAGTTTCAGCAAATAACATTTAATGATTTTCTATTCCATCAAGGCAACAATTACAAAAATATTTCCACACAACATTTAATTTACAATCATGTTTCATGTTTGTCTTAACTTTATTAGCTGACATTGAAATTCTCTTCAACTGATTTTTCTTTTTTATATCACAAAATTTTTAAATAAGTAAAAAAGTAGATTTCAAAATAAAATTGCAGGATTTTTTCCCTCATAAATAACTTTAAATTCATTTGCATTTATTTGTGAGCAGAATGTAAATGTAAAATTTGAAGTTTTAGTAGCAACTTAATTTTATTTTGAATAAAATTCAATACTCTATATTTCTGATTACACGATATACATATCAAAGAGTAGAACTGGGAAATTTCATTATTGGCCAGTGGTCAGTAGTGCAATTTCATTAGCAATCACTTTTTTAAACTACAAATTTTTTTAAAATTATTATTTAAAAGTGCTAAACAATATAATTTTGTTAAAAATTTTATTAGTATTAATCTAAAATTAAATAGCCCAAATAAATATGATAGTATTAGTATATTGCAATCAGCAAGAATGGAATCATTAATGGCATGCAGAAAAATTTTACTCTTTCCTAGTAAGCAGTATCAAGGTAAAAGGTTAGCAAAGACCATAGTTCACTGGCTTTTGGGTATTCAAGAGATAGAAGGGTGAATTGATTGCAAATCTTCTGAGAAACAGTATGACGAGGAATAGAAATGGTGTGTTGGAGCATATGGGGAACACTTTTAGGAAATTTTCAAATAAGAAAAGTGGTCATAAGATAATTTTTAATAGTCATTTTTTTTCATTTAGTGGCCTTGTGGCTGATGGCCACCACTAATTTTGCTGACACATAGGATTAGGAATATGCTGAATAATCAAAACCATAATCAGGAGATAACCAATAGTAATATATCAGTAGTCTTTGCTATATGTATTAGTATTAAACAAAAAAATAAAAAAGAGAGAGAGAAAGAAGAAGAAAAAAAATAATAATGTAAGTAAAATATTAAGTAAAAGCAAAACGCTAAAATAAGACAAATTTTAAATCAGAAATATATTATAGATTTTACTTTATTTAATCAAATAAATCTGAAGATGAGACATAAGGAATTATAAACTGGTCTTTCAACCAGCTTAAAGTAAATTTAGATAAAAAGTGGTTTGGTTAACAAACTCTGTTGGATATCTGTGAATCAACTGGATGTCACTACTGCAAGATAAAGGAGTAGAATAAAGGGTGATTGCAAATGATTGTTGGGATTACAAAACAAATGAACACAAACAAAATGATTACAAAACACTGAAAACTGCCAAACATTGTTCTTTTGTTAAAATGTAGAAAAAAATGTAAGTTTTCTCTCTACTTACTGAATGGAGTTGCTAATGATTTTAAGTAGAATAAAGAAGACTTTTTCAAGTCATGGAATTCCATGTGGTTGCTTATGAATATGTTTTACAGAGCTATAAAAAGTATATAGAAATCTATAGCTTTTTTCTATAGAATCAAAAATAGTTCACAGAATTTCCTATAAAACTTATGAGAAAAATGGGCATACTTGTATAAAATATAGGCAACATAATTCTACAGTCTTCTTACAGAATTCTAAAGAAATTTTTCGTGAGGGGGTACACTGGCCTCCACCTTTTCCCGCCATTTTTTTTTTTTTTTTTTTTTTTTTAACATAAAAAACACTATGTACTGTGATTCAGCCGCATAAGATGTCAGAATACATCTGCATTGTATTTATGGACATAATATAGAAGACATGGCATGGCAGCAAATTAATTATTGTTATGAGATCTATCAACCAAATAATGGTGCATACATCAGAACTTACAAAGATACTTCTGTGTTTTAAAACATTTTAACATAAGAATTACATGCATATGTGTTATTTATTTTCCATCATAATCTTTTAAGTTTCATTAATCTATTTTGATGATCCTATATAAAGCAAAAGTTTTTATATTTTCCAAAGACTTACTCTGAAGATGTTGATACTATATTTGGAAGGTATGGTAACTTTTTTATTTGTATAATACTGTCATATATAGATGGTTGCAGTGCTTGAGAAATACCATTAGCAATTAATACAGCAAGCTAGAAAAGAACAAAAATAGGAACAAATAATTAACTTACAATCATATCAATATTTAAATGCAAAAAAGCTGCAATTTATGACTACTTTATCAAGTGGAATAGAACATGCGTGTTTATAAGGTGGAAGCAAGTTCGAGTGAAATTTTTAACTGATTCAGATAAACAGAAAATAGTAATAATATTCTAAAAAACAAATTTAATAAATCTATTACAAAGAAAATACTACACAAAAATGAGCACATTTTGCTCACACAAATGAGAGGAAATATTTCAAGAAACAATGGAAAAGTTCGGGAAAAAGTGTCCGAGATAAGATTAATCTTTTTTATTTCAAAGGAATGAAAAGGAAGCAAATATGCAGAGTGATTAATTAAAAAAATTAAGAGGCACATAAATTAAACATTGAGAAGAAAACAACTACTGGTACAAATTCAAAGATTCACTTTCTGTATCTTACTTTTCAATAAACAGAATGCACAGCATTTCATACTGTATTTTCAGGCTGCAAATTAATAGATTAATTACTGTTGACTTCTAGTGCAGATTTAATTAAAAAACACCTTTTTACTGCATTGCAAGTATATGCATGCTTTAACCCACCAGATGAAGAAATCTGTTAATTATTTTCTAAACTAAGATTTTTCTTTCTATTTTTATGGACTTTTAACAAGGTTGTAATACTATGTAATCTAAAATTTAATTACATAGAAATAAAATCTAAATATTGTTGTATACAGCCAGTTGGAGTACATTAAGAAAAGATTTGACAAAGTATTAGTCCAGCAAATAACAAGGTGTAAAAACTATATAATAACAAGAAGATATGCATATTATACAGAACTAATAAAGTTCACATAAGAAAAAAAAACACCTCTGTGCAAAAAATACATACAATTAATAAAACATTTTAAATACTCAAAAAGAGTATACAAAGGTTTCAACTTGAGTTTTGAGTTAAAAAAAGAGAGTCATAGTAATAAATTTGGAAAACTTTTAAACAAATAAAAAAGTAGATGGGTTTATTATCTCACAGAAATACAAATTAAACAATTTATGATTAACCCATCAGCACACGCGCTGGGATAAAATCTACCCCAGCTCACAACTATTACTTAAAAATGTGTGAAAATCGTTCAGGATCATTCTGAGCTTTATAGTACCTTCCAAGCTGAAAGATATCAAGATGTGGCCAAAAAGAATTTACCTCCGGTTGTGGATTTTCCATACTTTTGTTATAAAAATGTCACAGGGGAGGAAATTTACCCCACGCATGTTATAACGTAACCCATAATGATACGAAAATGCAAATAATAATATAATTGTTTTTTTAAACGTTAACAACTCTTGCACATACAGTTTCTATATATCAGTTTTATATTTTTTTGTATTTTCATGGCTGAATTTGGATTGTAAAAGCTTTGTATGTAATGATATGCAGAAAAAAAAATCTTAGTGCTAGATTTTTTTTTTTTTTTGCTTTAAATATAAAAGAACTTTTTATTTTAAGTTAAATTATGTTCTTTATTGATTTCAAAATATAAATTTTTGTTTATAATCAAACCAGTGGGAAATTCACACAAGAAAACCCATTGGGGTAAAATTTATCCCACGCATGTAGTAACAGAAAATAAAGTTGCTGACGAGTTAAGATAAGTACAGATAATTATACAGTATAGTACAGATAGTGATAAGGATAGACCCCCCCCCCCTCTTTCAACATTGGAAAAGATAATTTCAAGATCTCTCTTACCCCCTTCTTTCATACTTAAACAATTTAATTTGTAAAAACAATGATATTAGAATTTATAGAAGACTTACAATCACAGGAAGTATGTGAGACATCTGTCCAGTAAGTTCAAATACAATCACAGATGTAGATATGGTATGAGTTACACTTCCAGATAAAGCAGCAGCACCTATTGAAGTTGAAAAACAGAAATATTTATAATGATAAATGAACAGAAGAAAGTTTAAATTTTTGCATTTTGAAATATTTAAGCAAAAAATTATTACAAAGAAGGGTTTAGTTCTGAAAAATGTAAATATTCTTCATTACTATTAGATTTACAAAGTTTTGAGAAATCTTCCATATTCACAGAATTGTCATATGGGTCTGAATCTTCAATGGAATAAACAGTGGTGGGAAGCAATGACTCAATTCTGGAATAATCCGTGCAGTATTGATTATTCTTTTGTATATGTGACATTTTCTCACACATAAGGGAAAAAAAGGTGTCATTTGTGTTTACTTTTACACTGAATACATCCAAAACATGTTATTTCAGGGCTAAAAAATAGGGCCGACCTCCCCACTGGAAAATATGGTAATTGTAAGAAAGGAAATTTTAAATTTTGTTGAAGATTGGAAAATTTATTTTATACATACATAGAAGAAAACATTGATTATTTTTAAGATTTTACAAAAATAATTTTAATTGAACTACATTGCTATATAAGAAGCTAGATTGAAACAAATGTAAAGTAAAAATTAAAAGTTTTTAAAAAAGAGAAAAAAAATGTTTGTTCCTTGTAGTTTTTCAATATTACACATCTCAAAATATCTTTAATTAAAAAATACTCATGAAAAAATAGTTTTACTGGCATCATGAGAAATGTTAAGTTAAGAATTTCTCAGAAACAAAGACAATTTGGAAATATTAAAGAAATTACAGTTAACTTAAGTTTTTAAGAATAGTTAAAATATTAATTTAAAAAATTAATAAATTTGGTGCAACTAAAAATAAAATAAATATATATTTCTACAACTTCAACATGCATTTTTTAAAGATTTAAAATCAAATCTAAAAATATAAGGGAGAGAAAATCTTACCAACAACAGCATAGCCCCCAGGAATAATTCTATTAACACTTCCACCAAGGGTTATGCCATCTGGAAACCAAGATGCCATACATTCCCCTACTAACCTCCCAAATGCAGCACCTAATGAAAAAAACAAAACAATAAATAAATAAAATAAAATAAATTACTAAGATCTTTAGAAATTTGATATTGAATTTTTAAGAGATAAAATACATGATATGTGTGTAGCTTTTGAAATATATAAAAATGGAGATGATGTCAATTTATATGTTTTAAAAGTGTTTATATTATTATATGATGTTATTAATTATGACATTTGCAGTTGTATTCAACAAATTAAGAGCTTATCAGACATTGGCTTTGAATAAACGATTCTGTTTTATGTGGCTACCTGAATTACATGATTATTTAACTCTAGGAGTTATTTCATAAATCTAGTGCTGTGAATTTTTCTCTGTTGTTTATAAATATATAAATATTTATCTGCTGTTATTTTGAATTAAATAAAGAAACACTATTTTGAATTAAATAAAGAAACGCTATTTTTAATTAAATAAAGGAACTCTTATACCTTTATTTCATAATGCTACAAGTTATAATTAATTAAGAGATTGGAACATTAAGGAAAGACAAAAGAAAATTAAAATACTGTTTCTGTCACACAACATGGTAAATGGGATTTTAGTCAGATAACAAATTTAAAAAGATTCTAGATTGTACAGCATAAAACTATTAAGACATTTAAACCAAGATTGCATTACCAAGGTTGCAGTAGCCATCACATTAGATACAAAACTTTTGGTTAAGCTTTTAAGCATTCTTGCAATCAAGAAAAAGTAGTATTATCAAAAGCAAGTAGAACAATCAAACAGTAGAGGTAATCAAAGCAAGTAGAACATGAATTATTTTTAAATGAAATCATATGTTATAATAATTGTTACACAACAATAGGAGTAATAATAATAATAATAAATGACAGTAACTTTTTTTTTTTTTTTTTTTTTTGTAATGCAGTTGCAGTTAGCATTTTACAATCTTTGATATCTGTTGTAAGATATCTCTATTTTCTTTGAAACTTTTAGACTTTAGATTTACTTAAAAAAAAAAATTGTTTTATTACTTCAAGACTTTATCTAATGTTGTATATTTGGTATATTGTGGGAAATATATTTCACACTCAATGTATGTTGCATGTTCTCCTGGATGACTTTAGTGCTACAAATATTATAATAATGGCAATTTCAACTGAATAAACAAACAATTTGAACAATATAAATAGAGTAACTCAGAATCCACACTGTTTCTTGGGAAAACAATATAGATAAATCCATATAGATTTATCATAACAGATAGCCACAAACCATAGACTAACATAGTCATCTAGAAGGTTTAGAAAATGTATAAAATTAGATTTTGCTATACATTTTAAAGGCATGGTAAAAACAATAACATAATGCAAATTATAATATAAATATTTTTTGTACAGATTAATTATAGCTGTAAAAAAATAAAATCTAATTATTTTAATTGAGAGTATAGCAACTGCTTTAAACTAAAAATTAGCTATCTAGTAATGGCTGATTCAATCTGGTGAATAAGTTTTTCAGAATAATGGTTGATAATATCTGAAGTGACATTAAATTTGATTCTTAATCTAAACAAGTTCATACAACTAAAGAAATTACATTTAAAAAAGTACTAACAAAATGTGTATAATAATAAATAACAACAGTATTTTTTAAACCGTCAGCATTTAACTTAATAATTTAAATTTCACGAAGGCTTGATCTGAAATATGACAGAAAATAGAGGACTTCAATATACAAATTTCAATAATTTATTATTTTTTCTCTCTCTAATTTATTATTTTTTGCACACTCTCAATTCTTTCTGAGTCACTGACTAATTGTGCCATGCTACCAACTTGAATCACGATGCATCAACTTTTTTTTCTCTTTCTCCAACATGGAAATCGTGGATTTTTTTTTTTTTTTTTTTTTTCTAAGTAGAAATCTTGATTTAGTGAAAAAGTAACATTCATTTCTGATTTTTATAAGTTATACATACCCATTTTAAAAACAGGAATAAATAGACCAGATGGCACAGGCAATGTTGCAGCTAATGTTGTAGTTATGAACTAAGAAGAATAAAAAATAAAATTTCAGTATAATATCTAAAAGGAAAGAACAAAAATTTTAATGAATTTTAAGAAGTTAGCTGACTGGCAATAAGTTATAAATACAAGCACAGTATTTTTAAGAACTTTTTAGCAAACATTTTCAGAAGAAAAAAAAATGTCCAACCATGGAATGTTAGATTTCATAAAAATATTTCATAAATAGCAAAAACACCCAAACCACTTCAAAAATACCAATAATGTTTTCCTCTTTGAATGTAAATAAATTTTTAAATGCATATAAGTTTGGTGATGTGTATACTACTTCTAAACAGCAATTCCTGAATACTCTTCAACTGTGAATTAAAAAAATGCATAGTATATGATGTTGAAAAATATTAACAATGGAAATACCTAGAAAACAAAGCTATGCACCAAAACATTCATATAATTTTATTGTTTTGATTTTGAAAATACCTTTTTTATATGAAAAAATATAAAGTTATACTACATTAGAAAACAAATAAAATACACATATAAAAAAAGTTTTTATTTTCTAAAATTATAATATTCTACAGAATACTTCTTTAAACATTCTAAAGAGACTTCTTTAGGTAAAGCTTCTATAGTAATACTCCTTTAATATAAAAATCGAGCTAATTTTTTGGGGCTATCTCAAAAGTGAAATATAACATTGTAAGGTTCAGATCTAATGTAAATTTTATTAATACTTTTTAATAGAAAATAACTTTAATGTTGAAAAATGCTTGATAAATCTTTTACATATCCTATCAAATAATTGAGACCATTGTTGCATTTATTAATAATTCTCAGAAATTATGGTCTTTTCAGTAAACATATGGTCCCTCAAACTGTAATGCTGATTAGCTTTTAAGGCATAACTCAAAAATAACTGAAAGGAATGGACTGAAATTTTGTCTATGCATGTTAGAAGCCTTTAGCAACCAATTTATATTAAAATATACAATTAATACTTTTTTCAAATATTAAAATGCTTTAATTTTATAATTCAGATATCATTGATAAAAATTAAAGAAATGCATGAAAGTCAAATAACGATATTTAGGATACTTAATACAAACAATAGTGAAAATCAGCATGAGAAAATTATACAGGAAACATTAATTATTAAAATTATATATATGAAAATATATTAAAAACTAATTTAACATTAAGAGTCAAAATTTTACACCTACATAATTCTTAAACTTTTTCATCAAATTACATAAAATTTGTGTTGAAAAATTTAAAGTTTGTTTTCAAAATGAAGACTGTTTTTAATGCTTTTTTATTTATAAATAATTATAGAAGACTCAAATTCCCAGCTGAATAATATCTTTTGCATCTCTCTGCAACAATTTGGTGATTAAAAAGCATGCAGTAATCTTGTTTTTATTTTTTTCCTTCAATTCAATAAGTAGAGCTTTAAGCTAGACATCAAACATGAAATTTTCATTCTCATGGAAGTAAAAATAATTTCAAGCAAATATACCTAAAAGGAAAAGTACCGATACCAACAAGGTATCTTGGAAGAACACATGATGATAAAATTTTAAATACACATTTACTTAATAAATTGATATATTACTTAGAAGTATTTTAAGAGATCTGAAACACTAATTATCTAATTGTTTCATATGGAATTGGTTTAGACAATTTTAATGCTAATTTATTTACCATTAAGTAGAAATTAACTTGTATTAACAGTACATTTTTCAAGACAATTTTAGGGAGAAAAAAGTCACAATTAGTATTTTTAAGATTAATAGAATAATATATATATATATATATATATATATATATATATATATATTGCTCTTTAATAAATTATACATTTAAAGAATAATGAAAACAAAACATTTGAGGCAATTGATATTGAAAATAATTCTACACTACCTTAGATATAGATTTAATACATTAAACAAACAGGTAAAAAAATAAAATGAAAATAAATAAATTAATTAATTATACATTAATTAACATAAGTTTTCTTCAAAAAGAAAATATAACTCTTTTAAAAAACTGTCTAATTTAGGAATCATACTTTGTTAAAATACCAAAGAAAATATAATCTAAAATATATTTAAAAATAAACAATATCAATAGATTTCTTTATCTATTTCATAAATATTGAATAACATCAGTGTAAGACTAATTGAAAAAATTAAGATATCTTTAATTAAAACTTTTTACTTAAATATAATTTTATGGCATAGTTGGCTATTTTAATTTAGTCATTTTCCAAATCACCCAAATCAGTATATTATCAAATTATCAATATATTAACCAAATTAGCCCGTACGTTATAGAGGCTATTGCCTCTTTAACTAATTTTTCATCTAGCAATCTATTAAAAACAACTGTCTAGTACTTTGTAATTTGACTTTCAACTTGATAAGGCAATTTCATCCTTATTGCTTAACCACTCTGAAATACACAAACTAGAAGTAATAAATTCAAATTAGTAGTAAGAGATATGATGTTTAATACAATAGTTTGTTAGTGGATGATAATTCAAAGATTATTATACAATGTTACTGGTAGTTACAATTTTGTTTAAAAATATAATAAAAATGGCCAAAGAAATATAAATAAATAAAAATAATGTGATACGAAAAATGAATTTTAAGTACTAATTTGGTTGAATATAAGATTCAAAGTTCAACACTTTTACCTAAACACCCTTATTAGTGTTGCTTTAATCCAGTTCAGGTAGTTCAAATAAACAATATTTGTGATTATTCAAATGTAATTTGATTTGTGCAATTTAAGTGATGGCCAAATTGAGTTTTTAAGTCCTTTTGATAAGACACATAAGTATATAATTACCTATTTTCATATTATTATTGTTATACATGAGAGGGAGGGGAACCTTGCAACACTGTTAAAGGGTTAAATAACAATTATTTTCACAATAGAAAAGAAATAAATTATTCAGACAACACACACACACAAAAGGAAAACAAGTAATTAAATAAATAAGTATATATATGTAAAAATAAATAACTAAAATTACATTATTCACTCACTGTAATGATGATGAATACAACAAGATTTACAAATATATTTGTATACTTTGTGGTCCAATGACTGACTATGATGGCTTCATCAACTTCTAGATAGTGGTTTGACCAGGTAACATTGCTGAATAATTCATTCATTGATTCATGAGTAGTAAGCTGTAAAGCAGAAAATTATAGAAGTATTTAAATGAAAAACTATAAATAATTTTCTGAACCAATACTTTACAGCAACTTTATTGATTAATAAAAAGTGACAAAGAACAACAATAATAATAGAAAATAATGTTATAACAGAATTTTTAAAATACAATACTAGTTGAGAGGCAACCTGTGTTGTATTTGTATTGAGAGATCTTTCAATTTCGAAAAAAAAAAATATATATATATATTGGGTTGAGGAAAAGTAATTTCGTTTTTTCCCAATATATGTCTTTAAAGTCGCATACCTCTAGTAATGCTTATTCAATGAAGCCATACTATAGACCATTTGAAAGGTAACAGTCCATAGAACATTCTAGATATAACGGTAGCGTTATCTGTTTACTCAGTCAAAAGTTATTGTACTTTGAAAATGGAGATTCCAATAGGCCATTTTCGTCATATTTTGCTTTTCTATTTCCGAAAAGAAAAAAATGCAGCGCAGGCTCATCAAAAATTGTGTGGTGTTTATGGTGATGAGTACTTAAGTCAAGCTAGTGTCAGAATTGGTTTGCTCATTTTCGTTCCAGAAATTTCGATGTTAAAGATGAATCTCGCCCTGGCCAGCCAATCGTTAAAAAAGTCGATGAAATTCTTAACAAAATCAAGGTAGACCGACATATTTCATTTTGCGACATCACTATGGAATTAAATATCGGTCAAAAAACAATTTTGAACCATTTACATAAGATTGGATACCAAAAGAAGCTCGATACTTGGGTTCTGCATGAATTAACAGTGAAAAATTTAATGGATTGAGTTTCCATTTGAGAATCGTTGCTGAAACAAAACGAAATCAAGCCATTTTTTAAACAAATGATTATGGACGATGAAAAGTGAATCACACACGATAATAATATGCAAAAAAGATCATGGTCGAAGCCCAGAGAAGCTTCACAAATGGGGTAAAGCCCAGATTGACGCCAAGGAAGGTGATGCTGAGTGTTTGGTGGGATTGGAAAGGCATTGTTCATCATAGCTGCTCGAACCTGGCCAAACCATTAATTCGACTCTCTATTGTCAACAGCTAATGCGATTGAAGTAGGCAATTAAAAAAAAAAAGACCAGAATTGATCAATAGGAAAGGCGTTGTCTTCCATCACGACAACGCCAGACCACACACATCTTTAGTGACTCGGCAAAAATTGAGAGAGCTTGGCTGGGAAGTTTTGATACATCCACCCTATAGCCCGGACCTTGCCCCGTCCCACTATCATTTGTTTCGATCTCTGTAGAACTCTCTTAATGGTGTAAAGCTGGCTTCAAAAGAGACTTGTGAAAATCCTTTAGTTCAGTTTTTCGCCCAGAAATCTCAGAAGTTCTACAGTGACGGAATTATGGTTTTACCGGAAAAGTGGCAAAAGGTCATCGATCAAAACAGCATATATATCATTGATTAGTGTTTGAAATTTATATGAATAAATTCTCTTTGAAAAACATGAAAAAAAAAACGAAATTACTTTTTCCTCAACCCAATATATATATCTAACATTATTTTACATTTAATTAAAATTTTATTTTACACAAGCTGCAAAATAATGCATTGTGTTGTATTGATATTTTATAAGATCTTTCAAGTTTAGGGGGAAAAAATACTTACCAATCCAGTTTTTTAATTAAAATGTATAAGTCATAAGCTAAAAATGCAATTATTATCATTTATAAATTTTCACCGTAATATTCTTTCAAATTTATCAATTAATTCTTGAGTTTCTGAGCGTTAAAAGGTTGGTTGATTGATTGGTTATCCTTGTTTTCTTAACAAACTATTTTAGATATCAGAATGTGACAAGCTGCAGGTTCTAGTCAGAATTATCATTTATAAATTTTAATTAGACCTTTCAACTGCTATAGAATTCCTTAAAATTAATCAATTATAGACTGAGTTTTTCAGTATTGAAAGTTTGATTGATTGATAAAACAGTTTTTCCCAGTTTTCTTAAAAGCTTTTTAGATATCGGAATATGATAAACTATAGAGATTGTAGCTATAGAAATATTCTCCATCTGCCCCTGATAAGTTTAGTACTTGTTATGCAGCCCTTTCTGACCCTATTCAGGAAAAATAGACTGACAAACAGATTTTTAAATGTTATTTTTGATTATATGGTGTCTAAATAGTTGAAATATCTAAAATTGAGAAATCATATTTACAATGTAGGTTAAATGAAAAATACAAAAATTACATTTTAAAAATTACCTGATTTTTATCCAATCATTAAAAAACCACTGCAGTTTTCTCAATGCACAATTTCAATAACATCCTTTAGAAATATGACATTATTTGGTCAATGATTTTTATCCAATCATTAAAAAACCACTGCAGTTTTCTCAATGCACAATTTCAATAACATCCTTTAGAAATATGACATTATTTGGTCAAGGGCATTTCGTCCATTTAAGATTTGGCATCTAATTTTGCAGCTGGTGGAATGGAAATGACATGATTTTGATGCAATCACAGAAAAATATTTCAGATTTTGAATTAAAATACTAAAGAAAATGTAGCCTTAAATATATGTTTTTATCAACAATGATATAATGATATAATTGTTGGGGAAATCACCCACTGTTTAATCCCCATTATTTCCCTCTTATTCACAATTGCGGAATAATGTAATTGCCACAATTTAAATTATTACAGAGATTTCATTAAAAATCTGAAAAAAAAATTAATATCCAGGAAATTTACTTAAATTTTGATATTACAAGAGCTATTATAACATTGGATATGTAAGAATAACTGATAGTTTCAGCTGGCAATTCATTATATTCATGTGAAATATATATATATGTTCAGATTTTAATATATAAGATTTTGCTCACCTCTGCAGCCATGAATTGTCCTAAGCCTAAAGGAAAGGTCATTGTTGAAATGATCAGGGTAATAACTGCAGGATAAATAAAACGACTGAAAAACATAACACTAATTATAACAAAATATTTAGAAAGATCAGACTAAGATTTCAAATATAAAAGAATATATAAAATAAATTTTTACACGTCTAAATTTATATTAACTTAATTTCTAATAATAATAATAATAACCAGTTAAAATTTTTATTTATTTATTTTTTAATGGATTTGTTGATTTCATAAGTAAAAACAAGCAAAACAACAAACACATATGAAAAATAAATAAATAAAATAATAACAAAATTGCAAATATTTAAGGTCGAAATATTAATATAGATGTAAATATTTAATTAATAATATTAATTGTTCATTACAAGCAGTATAAAGTCCTATCAACAAAATTATCAACATTCTTAAAACTTGTTTATAATATAAAATCAATCCATGAAAGTGATTTTTTAAAAGTACTTTAAAATGAATTACAGTGTAAATGTTTGGATAGTAGGTTTCACTATCATTTGTAATACTCATCTATTGAGGCATAGAAGAAATATTCTTGAAAATATATTACTTAAAAAATAATTTTTACTTCTATTTTTTATGTAAATTGGGCTATTCTTTAAAATTTAATTAATAACAAAATCATAACGTAATTATACTTTTGTCAGAAGAGGTTAATTTGCTCTTTCAATAATTTACCTACTTTTGGTCTTGCAGTGCAAATTATCTAGAGTGTAGCGTATTAGAAGATTAGAAAAAAAAAAAGTGAACAAGCAGTAAAAGCCTTAATTTTTTATATAACATATGCAAAATTTAAAATATAACTTACTTTTTCTGTAAAAACTTATTCAACCTCTTATGCTTTCTGTTGAAATGAACAATTTGACGATGAAACCATACAAAAAATGCTCCAACTAAACCACACACTGCTCTAGAATAGAAATAAGTTGTATTAAAATATTTTAAGAGGGAAACATACTTAATGAGAAAAAAAAAGAAAAAGAAATGAGTATTAGTTATTATCATAACTGCATTCAATAACATTCTATATTCGATACAACTATTCTAATTGTTTTGACTCATAATCAAGATTAGGATGGAATTTAAATTTTAAATAAAAATCAAGATTATAGTAATTAGTTAAAAATTTGATAGATGAAAAAATTACTTATTTTATATAAAATTAAAATTAATAAAAAAATGCAAAAATGCTAGCCATACTGTTTTCCAAATGCCTATAGAATTCAGATGTCAGACGTACCAGAATACTGGAATAATGCTGTGATGGTGCTACTTTGTAAGAAAGGGGAGGAGATAAAAAATTAGAAACTACCGCCCAATCAGCTTACTGTCAGTGATTTATAAAATTTTCACCGAAGTTTTTATGACAAGACTTGAATCATTTCTAGACTCAGCTCAACCTAGAGAACAAGCAGGATTCTGGTGTGGATTTAGCACAATGGATCATATTCAAACAATATGGGAACTAATAGAGAAACATAAATAATATAATTTACGTGTACCACACTTTTATTGATTATGAAAAAGCATTTGATTTTGTCTACACATCAGTAGGGCTGGACGATATCAGAAATTTAATATCGCAATATATCAACGAATTAATATTGATATTGGTGATATATCGCGATAACTATCTTAAAGTGTGTGGGAATAGAAAAAATGTTAATTTTCAAAGATAAATGGTATGGTAGCAGCAATTTAAGTACAAACAGGTGTAGAAAGCAACGAATCAACTCTTCTAACCTATTTGCTCACACAGCATCCTTTAAATATTATAGTTTCATATTTATACAAAACAGAAATATTTTAGAAAATGGACACATTGTGCGATATATATTTGGCTTATACCATTGCTTGATAGTGGTTTTCTTTCAAAATAGTATGCTCCCTATTCTTCCTATTTTCTGCACTATTTTGACTATTTAATATCCTCGTGTATAACTAAGAATATTATAAAAAAAGAAAGTAAAATAACATGTTCTTAAATTTAGGACGTTGCTGATTTTAATATTATTAAAATAAGTAAAAATCAACAGCAAAAACTGAAATTAGTTTAATGCCACATGTTGTGCTAATATACTTGTAATTAAATTGCTTTCAACGGATTACAGATGCTGCAGAAATGTTGTTTTTCAATCTTTCTCTTAGATATCAATGCATTCTTAATCGAAAAAAAATTAAAAATTTTCACTGTATTTACAGCTTCTATTTACTATACATAAATACAACATTGAAATCTGTTTTGAAATATAAATATTCAAATCACATTTCGGAATAGTTTTGTACTAATTAAAATGTACTTTTTTGACTTCGTTTTAAGCTAAAGTATCAAGACAGCATATATTAAAATCAATCCGATTCGCACGCTCTCTAACAATAAAACAACAGACAAAATAGGAATAGAATAAACACTGGCTGGCTATTCAGCGCTCGCAATATTAGACGTTAATAGCTAGGAAGCTCCTCTCAAAAGAAACGAATCACAGTGAAAGAATGTGGAAGCTTAGCTTCACCAACGTAGCCGAAAGGCGAAATTTTACCATTTCGCACTCTGATTGGTTGCTCGCGAACCGAGCTTTCCAGCTGCTAAGCTCTGGTAATATTATCGACTGCACAACTAACTCGTACGTATTTTAAGCGCTTCTTTATTCGTTTGAATTTGGACATATCAATATGTGGGATATATTGCAATATGTCTAAGCAGCGACGGAAACACAGACGATAACAGTTTTATTCAGTAACAAACGAACAGGGGAATATGCGGTTTGTTTAAATAAAAATAAAGCATAGATTGTATCGGGATATATTGGAATAACAACGAAAAAGAGATAATCATTAGAAGGGATATTTGGCTTTGAATGAAGCGGGCAGGAATAAATGAATGGTGGAAAATGATTATTCCGATATTAGTACTGCAATTTCGATGCTTTTTCTAGGACTTCAAAGTCGCACTGCGGGAAAAAAAAATGTTATTAGGATATATTGGATTACAGTCGCGCTGCGGAAAAATATTTTTTATTGGGATACAATGATTATTCCGATATTAGTACTGCAATTTGGGTGCTTTTTCTAGGATTTCGAAGTCGCGCTGCGGGAAAAAAAATGTTATTGGGATATATTGGATTACAGTCGCGCTGCGGGAAAAAAAAATGTTATTGGGATACATTGGATTACAGTCGCGCTGCGGGAAAAAATTTTATTGGGATACAATGATTATTCCGATATTATTACTGCAATTTCGGTGCTTTTTCTAGGATTTCAAAGTCGCGCTGCGGGGAAAAAATGTTATTGGGATATATCGGTAGAGTTTCAGCTTAGCTATCGTTATTGGGATATATCGTCAGAATCAGAGCTGAGGTATCGGTATTGCGATAATTAAAAAATATCAATATTTGACCGATATATCGATAAATAATCCAGCCCTACACATCAGCAATAATAAAATCACTGCAGGATACCTGTATAGACATACCATACATCAATATTATAAAGATTTACAAGAAAGCAACAGCAATAATCCATTTGGACAGAGGGAAAGCAAAGATCAAGTCTGGAAGAGGAGTTAGACAATAAGACACAATTTCGGCTAAGCTTTTTACTGCTGTCTTATAAAATATTTTCAAGAAGCTGGATTAGGATAACAAAGGGATTAGAATAAATGAGGAACATCTAAGTCATCTCTGGTTTGCTGAAGACATTTTAATTTTTAGTAACAGCCCTGAAGAATTGGAAGATATGTTAAAAGATTTGGCAGAAGCTAGCATTAACATGGGATTAAAAATAAATTTGGAAAAGACTAAGGTGATGTGCTATTCATTGGCACCAAAAAAAGATCATCTATAACAACACTAAAATTAAGGAAGCACAGAGTTATGTGTATCTTAAACAGGAAATAACATCGAACAACAGATCATGAATGAAATCAATAGAAGAATAAGAAATAGATGGAGTACTTTTGTGAAGAACAGTATCATTCTGAAGAGTAACATGCCCCTTTGCTTCAAAAGAAAAGAGTTTAAACAATGTGTTTTGCCTGCACTAACTTATGGTGCAGAAACATGGATGCTAACAAAACAGATGGTACAAAGATTACAAACAACAAAGTGAAATTTGGAAAGATGTATGCTAGGCATAATGAGAAGAGATAGAAAAAGAATAACTTGTATAAGAAATCAGATGAAAGTTTTTGACCTCATCAAGAGAATTAAATGGTTAAAATGGAAATGGGCTAGGCACATTGCAAGAAGACAAGACAATAGATGAAGTACAAACACCTTACAGCAGTATACCAGAGATGTAAAACAACCAAGAAGATGACTTCAGGTAAGATGGAGCAACAAAATCAGAAAAGTGGCTGGAGTTAATTGGATGATCAAAACACTAGACAAGAAGCAATGGAAAAATCTAAGAGAATTGTATTATAGCTTTTAAAATTTCATCAGATATAATTCATAAGTCCTCTTAATACATTTTTTCTCTGAACAATTAACATTTACTTTATACTTATATTACAGTCTCAATAGAAAATCTGAATACAAAAATTGCAATACTATTATGAATATATATATATATATATATATTTGAAAAAAGAAGTGGATTAAAAATCGCCAGTATTATTCAATTTTTATAATACTGGCATAATAAATTTAAATTCAATAAAAGAAAGTTCATAACTATATAAAGTTTTAATTGTTTGATTTAATTAAGATTTTTATAGCTACTAGATTGTACACATCAAGATTTGATGGTAAATAACTTGAAAGTTCCTTTAGAAATATGCTTTTATGTTTAATTAGCTGCTTTTAAGTTTATTAAGTATTGAAAATTTTATGAATTGTTATATTGTGTTGTCAGTCCAGCAATTTACATCCTATTATACTTGATTTAATTTAGCAAGAATTTGACTAAAAATATTAATTGAATGATTTATTTTTACTTACTACAGTCTCAAAATTAAAAAAATATCTATCAATATTTAGTATTTTCTAATTTTTTTTTTTTAATTATGTGACCTTTAAAATGTTTCATTAATTTTATTTTTATCAGCCTGACTCTAAGACACAGATAAACCATGAATATCAAGGTGATTTCTTTTATAATTCTTATATGGATATTTTTGCTTCTTTCTTTCTTTCTTTTTTTTTTAAAGGAGAATAATCATATATTTTTCTTAGTTATACAAATATATCTTATTGATAATGGTCAAACAAAATATAGATAAAAGTTTAGATCACTTTATTTAATCGATAACTATATGCAAAACCTTTTAATTTAAATATTTATAATATAAAATAAGTAATTAAAAAATATTGTTGGTTGTTAAATTTTATTTACCACAGTCCCAATATTTTGAAAAAATAATATTTAGTATTTCTGATTTTCTTTTTTCTTTTTCTTTTTTTTATAACTACAAGACTTTTAAAATTTTTCATTAAATTAATTTTTATCAGTCTGATTCTAAAACCCTGAATTTAAACTTTGCTGTTTGCAGCTAACATTTTCACACATAAATAATCACATACTTACCTTATTATATATATGACATCTTGATAATGGTCATACCAAACATAATAAAAATTGTAGACCAGTTCAATTTATTTAATCGATATTTACATGCACGATCTTTTAATTTTAATACTTTTTAATATATATTTAGTAATTAAAACAAAATATTATTCGGTGTTAATTTTTACTTAATTATAAAGCATTCAAATAAAAAAAAATATAAATTATATAACTTTTCCTCTTGAATTAAATATGGCATTATTAAAATGAATTATTACCAATAAAATAAGAAAAGTAATCCTGTCCGGAGTGGGTATCGAACTGGCACGATGATTGGAACAGAGAAACACCATGCCTTATACAACTCGGCTACCCTTTTCTCGTTCGAGTGTACTCTAAAACTGGTTAGGTTCTAGATTTAATTTTACGCATGTGCAAATGGGTCATTTTCGTGTGAAAACTGGAATTTGATGGAAATCCCTTTTCATTCTAATATATAGAATAACAAAAGCTTAAAGCAGTAGTTGTTAACAATGCATTTATGAACATGCTTATACTTACAAAATCTAAAAATGTATATGTATAAATACATATTTTGCACTCAGAGATAGCAAGTGTCGATTTTGATTAAAAGAAAAAGAATGTTGCTCTATTTGTACAGTTTTCTTATGATATCTGCTGTGAGCAAAATATTAAAAGATAAGAAAAAAGAGAATTCTTGATTGTTGTTTTAATTTTCATAGTCTTAGTAGTTGTTAAGAACATTTGAACGTATATTAATTTATACATGCTTCTTACACATGTTCATAAATTGATGAATTACATGCATAGGGAGGTGCACCAGTGTTTAACAAATTAAAATATGCCCATGATAGTACAAAGGTTGATAACTCATGGTTAAAGCAATATTATCTTTTGCGAAAGAAAATGAAATTCTAAAAACTTCAGATATTAGGGAAAAAAAGATGAACAGAAAACAAGCCATGTTATAAATTAGAAATTATTAAATAATTACTATGTTAAAATCAGAAGAAAAAATCACAATAATCATCCTTAACTTTTCAAGAAGAAGAAAAATAAATTGAAGATTAAATTATCATTTTTGTTTTATTACATTGAAAAAAAATATTTCAATTATTTAACTTTAGGCAAAATAGTTTACATTAAAAAAAAAAGATAAAATGAAATTTCTCACCCAATGCCAGCAAATACAATGAGTTCTTGTGGATCAAATGGAAAATCAATATGAAAGTTTGTCCTAAATATGGCTGTGAGTGTTTCTAAAAATGTAATAAAACAAAATAAAAGATGAATAAATCAAACAGAAATAAATGGATATTTATGATAACTGTTATAACCAAACAGTTATAAACTTTGGTCAGACAACAAACTAACCTTCATTTTTGAACCAAACTCCTAACAGTCTCCATACCATAGCACCACAACAAGCAGCAAAAAAACCACGCCAGTAATTTCGCACAGCAAAATATACTGATGTTACCTCAATACTGAATAAAACACCTGAAATTATTATGAGACTGATTTAAAATACCATGAAAAAAGTATAGTGAGTAAGTATCTATTTTTATAATGCTTTGTTGTTTTAAATCACTTCACATAATCAATAAATTATACCATTTTAAAATATAAACGCTGGAATTTTCAAAAAATATAATGATCTGAACAGAAATATAGATGTTATAAACTATATGAATACATACAAATGTGTAATATGATTTTGCAGAGGTGACTAAGTTTGGCAGATTGTCAAATTAACATCTGTCATTAAATTTTCATGCACAATGAAGGGTACTATTCAAAATGTCAAAACATAAATATACAAAATTATTTGAAAAAAAAAAAAGAAGAATTAAAATATTTATAATGTGTTTCAATTTATGAAAAAGATTCTTTTAAAAACATAATGAATGCTTAAGCATTTACATATAAAATTCCAGATACATTTTTCAGAACAATAATAAATTAAATATTGTTAGCTATTTTACACAAAATTTTGAAAATGAAATAAATATAGACCAATTAAGTAACAGACATTGGTAAATTATAATTTTTAAAAAATCTAACCCTATGAATATTATTCAAGAACAACAGTTATTAATATGAAAATAATACATTTATACAGCTGTTTTTTTTTTTTTTTTTTAAATATACCCAAAGAAATTAAAAGCAATTTTTTTGGTATATATATTAATAATTAATCGCTAACTCATCAATTAAAAATTTATATTACTTTGTTGCAGAAGAATTAGTTTTACTGAATTGTCTTATAGAAGATTTTATTCCATTTTGAAAATTATGAAAATATGAAAAAAAAAACTTAATTATAAAACATATAATTGACATAATCAATAACATAAAGTTATTATGATTAAATGAATACTGAAAGAGAAAGCTCTATTTATAGGTTTTTTTTCCTTTCACATCTTTCTTCAATAATTTTTTTTTTTTTTTTTTTTTTTTTAAGATAAATAATAAAGCAGTTTTTGGAAGAAATCACAATCTATGCAAACTCTGAAAGCTTGAATAGATGCATTCTGTCCTTGTATTATTGGATAAGTTGCTTGCATTCAGAATCATTTTTTCATCAATACTTTAAATGGTACATTAATTTTATAACAGATAAAACAGAAAATCTGTCTCTATTTAATGGAAAATTGTACAGGATAAAATGCTTTCATACAGAACTTTGTACTAATAAGATAATAATGATAAAATTAATATATTTATTGTTAATTAAATGTATAAAAGTATTCATAAACAAATATTTTAATGTTTGCAATGTAAAAATAAAAGATATTTAGAAATAATTTAAAGTTTAAAATTAGCGATGCATTGAATATTCGATATCCATTTGGTATTCGGCCAAACTACCGAATATTCGGTTAGACCAAATTTCAAACTATTAGGTCTGCCAAATATTTAGGTTGGCCGAATATAAAACTATTCAGTCTGCCAAATATTTGGTTTGGCTGAATTAAAAATATTTGGCCAAACTGAATACTTAAAGAAACAATTTTAAAAATATTTTTAAAAACCTTACTTAGCTTCTACTTTTAACTGACAATTAATAAAAATATTCAGAATAATTAGAAATAGAATCATATTTAAATGAAAGAGAATGCTTTTACATCATTTATTTACTGTTTAAAAAATGTCACTTAAGAAAATAAACCATTAATGATAACCTTCATACTTCATAGGAATTAATGATGTACAAATGCAAATTCCTGAAAATTGTCTGTTAAATAATCAGTTTCTTGCTTTTTCGCAAACACAGTATTTCTAAACAAAATGGGGCAAACTTTCAGGATTGATAACAGACATAAAGACAGACAGTTTTTGTCCAGAAAACCAGGATCACAATCCATTTATTCAGTCAAAAAATACAGTGTATCTCACTCCAGGTCGAATTTGCATTTTCGTTTGTTACTTTTACAATTTAAATTTTAATATCTTTAAACTCTGATAGATAAAAATATTTGTCCAGCCAAATATTCAGTATTTGGCCTGACAGTTACTATCCGACTAGCCGATTATTCGGAATTCAGCCAAAATCACTATTCTGTGCATCCCTATTTAAAATATATATATATATTTTTTTTTTGTTAACTAATGAAGAAAATTGAGAAACAAATTCTGAGAAACAAATAGCCCTGAGACAGACTATAAATGACCAACTGTTGACCTTACAATCTATTATTTTGAATATTTGAATATAGCGATGAAATAATAAACTAATATTATAATTTTGTTGCTGTATGATGGTGAAGTTTCGATGACACTGTTTTGATTAAGAGAAGGTGCAATGAAGGAATGTATTCCTATTCTGAAAAATACAGTAATAAGTAGTTTATCCTATCATTGCATAAAATTGTGTTTAATGTAATACTTCTAAAATTCTGGAGGATTCAATAAATCTTATATTCTTATAAATGTATTAATAACTTTAAAAAATTTAATTTTATTATATAAAAAATTATGCAGATTATATTAAAAATTAGCGAGATTAATGAACAATGATTTGTAGAGTTGACGTTGAGGCCTCTGATCTGCAGATTTACTAGTTTTAAAACTGTGCTAGGGAAGGGGGGGGGGCATGAAATGGCATGTCATAATTATACATGAACCCAAAGAGTCAGGAATCAATTTATTAAGTTTAAAACTGAGATTTCTGGTTACTTAATGTTGGACATTATTGTCAGGCTGTGCTGATACATAAATTGTGATAATGTTAAATGATATAGAATTTTCTGCAGTAGCTTTGCAGCGTAATATCACAAACACATTACTAGCAACATAGCAACTAAAAAAAATTCAAATGTATGAATAAATTTTGTATTGCATATTTACCACCAATTGGAGCTGCAAAACTACAAGCAACACCAACAGCACAAGCAGCTGCTAACATTTCATTAGCTCGAGATTCATTCTGTAATCAAAAATAGGCATTAACTTTTCTAAAGACAAAATTAAGACCATTAAAAACATGATGCAAAAATTAAAAAATTACCTCATGAATTCCTTTAAATGAAGTTATGAGTTTACTGAGAATTGTTGCTAAAATACTTGAGATATGTACAAATGGACCCTGTAGGATAAATAAATGTATACATAATATATATGTTTAATATCTTTAAATTAAATAAAATACAAGTAAAAAAAGGGTAAAAGTCATATAAAAAAAGATTTGTAATAAAGAATCTTCGTTAATAACATTAAAACTAGAATGTATAAAATTTTGAGCATTATTACATTTTAAAAATTAATATTTAATGCCCATATGTGCTTGAATCAAGCTAATTCAATAAAAGTAGATACCAATCAATATCAAATTGATTGTTTTGAAATAAGACAACATATTTGCATTTAAAAAAAAAAAATCTCTCTTCACCTTCTCCAAAGAAAAATACCTTGAACGCAAAACATGTTCTGAATTATAGGACAGCAAATGTCATAAGCTCTGACATTCGAAACTCCTCCCAAACCTTCCTATTTTTATTTAAGTATGTAATAAAGAAAAGTGTAAAGGGCATCCAACCTGCAGTTTTGACACAGGCCTCATTTATTTAGATACATTCAGTAATAACAACAAAACTATTAGTTATATCAGACATTCCTTTCCAAAGTTCTGCAGATATAACATATGTCTATGTACAGAATTAACAGTACTTGCATACTTAAAAAATAATTCAAGTGTTTTAAAAGATAAATAAAAGAATAAAATATAATTTAAAAGTTTTTTAAGACTTTTCAAAACGGACAATTTTAAAAGCTATTGCTGTCTGTTTACATTCAAATAGTAAAATAAAATATTTTCAGAAGATTTTTTGAATATAATTACAGAATTAATACACAAAGGAAATAATTAAAGTCCAATGTTGTTTTTACAGGCAATACTAATAGATTTAACAGGAAAATTTATTTAATTAAAGTAATAAAGTGTTTCCTAATTAATGTATAATGTATGCTTTTGTATGTATAATGATATACATATATGTTTCTACATACTAACAAAAAAAAGTAATAAATAAATGGAATTTTAGAACGTATTTTGCAAACCAATGCATTAAATTATTTCTATGGACTCAAAATGCTACATGGATATTAAATATTGCAAATACTAAAACACATAACATGAGATTACTTTCAAGAATCTTTATATATATACAGTCATTTTAATTAATCCTCATTGTTTTACTACATTAAAAAAATCAGTGATTTGCAGTTGCTTTGTTTTTTTTTTTGCTGCAAATATCTTTCTCCAAAGAAATAGCAATATGAGTTGAATCCTGAGATCACTCGTTGAAAAGACTGATCCAGGTAATCTCCACTGTGGTTTTAAAATACCGTTAATTTGTGTTCTTCCACAACCACAAACTGCTGCCAATTTTTGTGCACTTTCACCTTTCTAATTAAGTTCTATAACTTCAATTTTCTCTTTCAAAATTTAGGAGTTTTCATTTAGATCTCATCGTGATTTTTCACTCGTAATCAAATGATGAATTTCAATATGATAGTTGGTAACAACGCGCTAAGAATCACGAACAAGAACTGTACTCTCAAGTTATACGAATGAGCCTAAAGAAGACAGACTACAGAGAAGTTGAACAAAAGAATGACCAATCTTTAACAGTTTTGTTTGGAAGTTTCCAGAAAACTGAAATTTCCAAAAATGCTCAATGTTTATAGAATTCATATCTACGTCGTTCCCAAACGGAAATGCTTTTTCACCTCCCCTCCCCTTCCAATGAAATTTTCATGATCTTTTCTATAGGCAAAGAGAGATTTTTCAAGACCCCCTCCCCTCCCCACAAAATGAAAATAAAAACTAGAAAAAAGACTGGGTGGTCACATTGTTCGTTTAACGGATTATTTGTTGTCAGTTATTTGTTGTCGGTTGTCCCGTTACTTTCAGTGAAACGAAATCCTTTCTGTGCACTCTGTGTCTCTTGAGCTTTGGGAATTTATGACATCTTGAGGCAGAAGTCATTATCAAAAGGATTAAGAGATTAGTTTTTTGAAAAGTATTAAGTGTTTTAAAAATTAAGTGACTTTTTGCTGACATATCAAGTAAATTTTGTCTGATCTACTACACATTTCAGTTTGCAAATAAATATGTAACTGTACCACGAGCTGTTAAATTTTGTTTCTCGTGACTTTTAAACAGTCGTTGTTCAGAGTTCCTTATTTAGAGGTTCGTGCTAATGTTAATGCTATGGAGCGTCTTTGGTTCCATCAATATGTGGCTGGTTTTCGGAAGTTATCGTTGTTTAGAGGTGACCGTTCAAGAAGGTTTCACTGTATATATAATTAACTTAGTTTTAGTTAAAGTTTTATAAATTATGCTGCTGGGCACTAAACTCCTCCCTGTAAAAATAGCAGTTGATTCTTATAGATTTCCCAACACTACTTCAAAATATAGCACTAAATTTACTGTATGACAAGTCTTTTTTTTTTTTTTTTGGAAAAAAAGGAAGGGCCTGTTTTTAAAATTAACTTTATGTCTTATTAAATCATTTGTAAAAATTGGGTAAATAATGAAATGCAGTAAAACCTGTAAAAACAGAATTGCTAGGGTCTGGAATACTTTTTACTTACCCATCATACGTAGTATAGGGTAAGTCTTGTAATCGTTTTGAAAATCGGGAAAATTTTTTTGACGGATTTACACATTTCAGACACTGGAGATTCCGAAAAAGATATTTTTAGAAACATTTTTGCCGTCCGTATGTAAACGCTCTATCTCCCGAACAAATTGAGATAGAGACTTGAAATTTGGTATGTACTTAGTATGTAATAATGGAAAGAAGCTTATTGAATTTCAGTAACATCGATTTTCTGAAACTATTTTTTTCGGACTCTCGAAATATTTGTTCTGATAAAAGGTATATAATAATTTTTGAAATGGTTTATTTTAAGGAGTGAATATAGGAAGTGACAATAAAAAAACAAATTTTGCATAAAGAATGAAGTTGATCGGATAATGAGTTGCTGAGATATTTGTAATCCTATTTTCCACACTCTTCGATTTTTCATGACCTTGTATTTCATTCAAATTTCAATTCAAAGATATATTTTAATTGGAAATGACACGCTTAATCTGACACAGTAAACCGTTAGATAATATGATTATCAATTCTGGAGTTATAAGGATGTTTCTTTTACACAATTTAGTAATAGAGCATTTAAAGTTTATGACGTCATCAAGCCACGATTTTATTTGAATTGCAATGCATTTTATAAATAGTTGACACGTTTTATTTTCATATTTTATATTATGCATATCCATGATGGGTCAGTATTACGGTGGCCCCCAACGACTAGTTTCTTTTACATAAGTTTTTGTCTTAGGTATAAAAGTATGTTATTCCCTAGCATGACATCACCATTTTTTTTTTCATTTAACACAGGATTGTTATAGATACAACACTCCACTGTCACATGTTTTACTATATGTATGATAATATGCAAGTAACCTATAAATAAATTTACATACAATAGAAAAACGAATGAAAATATGTTAGCTGATTATTGCTGTTATATGGGAGGCATCAAAATATCAATACCTGAGGCAAAAGTCTACAAAATGGCTTTTCACAATACTTTATTGATTTGTTATCTAATATAAAGCAAATACCTTTTTGCCATACTTAGAGTTAAGAATTCCAAATCTCTAAAGTTCATTTTTTTTTTCAGGAAAGCAAAATATTTTTTTTTTTTTTGCCAACCAGCGTTATATTAAAAAAAAAAAAAAAAAAAAAAAGAAAAGAAAGAAAGGAAATTCTGGCTAGCATTTTCACAAATATAAACCATAAACTGACAGTAAAAAGAAAAATTAATTACTTATATCTTAAGACTACTGAAAAATAAATACTGTATATTACCTCTTTCCCTAGTGGCATTCCACTCCCTAAAGTACAAGTTAGGCCAACAACTTTGGATATCAGTGTTCTTAAAGATAAATATTCTTTTAAAACAACACCTCTCAAAATAGTTTTCATTTCTGGAATTCCTGAACCTGAAAAAACAAAAATGACATACAATAAATATTAACAATTTGTGTTACTTTACTCATTACATTAAGTGCTGGAAATTTAGGAAGGGGCAAGATTTGGAAGCAGATTTTGAAACTGTTTTTTGCAACCTAGACTTGGTTGTTTGAAACATTTCCAAAATGCAATGATGATCAAGTTAGACTCTCACTAAACTGAAAGTATGGATAAACCTTGATTTGGTTCTCAACAATGTGATCACCTTCAAAGTTTTTTTAAATATGATTTTTTTTTTTTAAATGAGAGCATAAACATGAAATAGATTACCTTAAGAATTTTTTTCCAGTTTTTCAAGACAATTTTTAAATATATTAACAGTAAAAAGCAAAACAGATTTTTAACAAAAAATATTAATCTTATTATATATCTTTTTTTGCCTCTGTCCCTCTGAATCCTCCAATTTCAGATAATTTTAAGCACATGAATGTAAAATAAAAATAATTAAAATTCATATTGGTATGAATGGGGATGAGGGCACACACTGACAAAATAATTTTAGTTTATTTTTCTCTCACAGTTTAATTATTATTTAATCTTTAAGGAGAAATAAATTTACCTTTTAATTTTTTTTTTCAAAATAATCAAAGATAAAGAAAATGTCACTATTTAAATTTCAAAATATAGGAAGGGCAATGGCCTTCACCTGCCAGCAACCATGATACATTAAAAATCAGTCAATGAATTTTTAAGTTTAATTATTACAAATGCATCCATACCTATTGCTTGAGGGGCGGTGATGTGGACAAACCCAGCAGAAAAAAGGATGAGGCACATGGGTAGAGCTACCCATGCTAAATACTGTAAAAAAGGATGAGCAGTCAGATCTCTATATAACCATATACGAGCTGGAAAAGATGAAAATAGATTTTAGGGAAGTTTAGGAAAAACTAAAATCAAAGGGATTACAGAAATTGGGAAAATAAATTCATAACAAATTGAGAAAATAAAATTAGAGAAATTAAGAGTTAAAATATTGTTAAATAAACCAACTTAAAAGTTTAATCGCTGACATAAGAAAGTATACTTTATATTTTAATGCAATCATAGTGATCGTTACAGAAATCATATGAGTTGTAATTTTTCCAACTGAGTGCCTGTCGGATTTATCCATGATAGCTTAATTGGTAGAGCATTGGTAGCTTAAGCCAAGGTCCTGGGTTCAAATTCAAACATGGATACTTTTTCACTGAGTTGGAAAAATTACAATTCATATGATTTATTCACAGAGGATTCATTACCAATCACCATGATTGTGTTAAAATAATAAAGTGTAATTACATATCCAATGTTTATTGCAGTTCCTTTATCTGTCATTCATTCTGTTGAGCTGTCTCAAATAACAGACCAGATGTCTTTGCCAAAAGGTTGTCTGAGTGAATTGTGTCAGTCAGATTTGTCCAGGATAGCTTAGTTGTTAGAGCGTTGGCAGTTTTAGCCAAGGTCCTACATTCAAATCCTGGCCTGGACATTTTTTTCACCCAGCTGGAAAAATTACAAGTCATATGAGAAAGCATGTTTGAGACTATTTTTAACACTTCCCAACATGGTTGAAAAGGGCTTATTTCTTCTACTTGTCTGGGCATCTCTCTGCCTTTTAATTCTTATAAATATACTTGGATTTCCACAATATTCATGTTTACTATAGCATGTTCTCTGTTGAAGATGAAGTATGTAACTGTTATACTAGTTTGTTTACAGCAGCACAAAAGCGAATTCACTTACATTATGGTCTTTGGTGAAAAATCATTTGCAGTGCTTTTTAAGGATGTTACAATACTTCAGACTTTATGAAATTGATAAGAATCATTGTTGAAAACGTTTTGATTTTAAAAGGACTTTAATGGGCTTTTAAATGTTTTTATGCACCTTCAAGCAATATATTGCAATATATTTATATTTATTTTTATCTTTATGAATTTTAATTTTAAAGGATTCAATATAAAAAATTTCTGATAGTGGTTAACTACTTACATTTTTGACACATTGATATTGCATAATCCATAGAGAAACTTAATAAACTAGATATCACCCCAAGAAAAGCTAAAAAGAACCAATCTTCTCCAAAACGAGCAAAAGTATTTTGCCAGATTCCTAAAACAAACATAAAAAGAACAATTTTAAAATTCATACTACCTAAATTTACATTAAAAATTTTAACAGGTATATTTAAAAAATATTTGAACATTTATTTCCTAAATTTTAATGCAAATATACACAGGGATCTGTCCAGACTTTTTTCCCAGGGTCCTGTTTTTGTGAAATTGTGAACAGCTTTTCATATTTGTGAAAAATCTAGTCGTAATTTTGTGAATTTGAAATGCACATTATATTCAGGTTCTTGTTTATACATTTTAAAGAAAATATAAGGATGTAAAATACACATATTTTCTTTATATATGTAAAAGTGACAGGTCAGATTTTACTTTTAGATGATTAATTGTAAAAAGTCCAGTTTAAAGATGGAAAATTTTGTAAAAAGCCTATTTTTAAGACAAAGAATTTTGTGAAGTGTCCTGTTTTAAGATTAAAAATTTTGTGAAGGGTCCTGTTTTAAGATGAAAATTTTTGTGAAGGGCCCTGTTTTAAAATGAAAATTTTTGTGAAGGACCCAATTTTTTTCTAAACAGATCCCTGATACAGTGTTAGAAATAGTGAAGTATACTAAAAATAACTTAGTATATATTAAATTGGGTACAGTAGAAGACCACTAATCTGCACAATTTTGTTCCAAAGGTTGCATGAATTTCAGAACTTTTGCAGATATTACTATATAGTTTAAGTTTGAATCATGCATATTTAATTGAATATTAATTATTAATGCACAGATTTAAAGTGAAGGTATTTATATGTATGTTAGAAAGTAAAACCAAAAATAAATATTATTTATTTATTTATATATTTTAACACTGTTCCAGTGACATAGACAGTACTTAAGAGCAGACTTGTATAAAACCAAAAACTTTCTGCGCACATAAATATTGAGTCAAAAAAACTTTCTGCAAATTAATTTAATGTTTAATAAAATTACGTATTATATTATTTTGACGATATAAATTAAAAACAGTAGTTTAAAATAATTACAATTTAAAATTAATTAATATTAATTAAAGAATAATTATTTTGGTTAAAAATAATAAAGTTAAGAATCCATGATAGGAAGAGCTGAATTCTTATCAGTTATTTTGTCAATGCGTTTAGAAACAACACAATCCTAAATATTTTGACCTCTTCACAAGCGTCTGTAATGCCACAACAATGTTTTGCATCTTTAAATTTTGAATTGTGCGCACACAGTAAATATTTTTGAACAAAAAGGGATTATTTGTGTAAAAAAGTAATATTTAAAAATTTTTAATATGAAAAAAAATTTTTTTTTTTTTTTTAATTTTTTTCTGTAATTTTCTGCAATTTTGCAGAAAATTTTCCACGCACGGCGTGCGTCTATATTATACAAGTCTGCTTAAGAGTAGTTCATTTATAAATAAATTATTCTATTTTCAAATCTATAAACTGTAATTATTTCTTCCTTAACTGCCTTAAATATTCGGCACTGGTTAGTTAGAAATTAAAACAGGTTTAATTCTTGTGCATAAAAATATTTCCAAATGCCCAATATTTAAAACTTTTTCATGTTTTAATGTAAATAAAAAAATTATGACAGATTAAATGTATAGTTAAAGCAAGACCATCATCATTTATTTAACACAAATACTTTTTATTTTTATTGAGAGCTCAAATTAAAATTTCCCAGTAACATATACATGATTAAATAAATAAATATATTTATACATGCAGTTGAGTTACTTAAACAAGAAAGAAGAATTTTAAATTACATATGTTAACATATATCTGAAATAATCATAAGTTGACATAAAAAATTACTATCATAAGGAAATTTTTCGAGAATTAAATTTCTTTGTTTATACTTACAAGTATAATACATACAGAAAACTTGAAAAAAAAAATAATAAAAAAAAATAATCCCATTAATACAGTAGCATAGAGCAATTTTGTTACAATTGTCTACAATAACTTTTGTTTACTATAATTGTTTATACTATCAATTAATAATTAATTGTTAATATCATAAGTTGTTTATACTGTAATTGTTTACAACAACATGCAATAAAGACTGCAAATAAAAATGATTTTATTAATAGATAGCAGAAATAAGAAATTAAACAACTAAATATCTTGGCTGCTTTATTGGCATCAGTAACTTGTAAAATTATTTTAGATCACAACTATACAAAATATGAATGTATTATGATAAAAACTGGGGTGATTGTGAGTTCATGGAAAAATACCTGAAATTTTAGCGAGAAAACGTTTCCGTATGGAGGAAGGGAGGGGGAGGGAACATATAATTTATTACAGGGAAGTCAAATTATAAAAAATATGAATTTTATTTATGTTTAGCAATCATATAAAATTGATATTTTAGTCTTATTTTATGAATTTCACTATCAGAAAAACCAGAATTGGCTATGATGTCTTACACTCATGCACATTTTTTTTTTTTTAATCCGTTATAAAAAAGAAAAAAGTCGCCAAATTTTGAATATTATTTCCTTTAATGGTAACCTGGCTATTGTAAGTAAGTTAATGGTTTGGTGCGGGTTTAGAAATCATGCCAATCCAAAAGTCACCAAACATCTGTGTGTGAGTGTAACACAACTGTTCCCCAGAATTTCTGTACTAAAAATGAAAAAAAAAAAAAAAACACGAACTCAAGTTTAAAAATTCTTATATTGAAAAACTGTGGAAAATGATATTCTTACTACAAAACAGAATTCTACAGCTTTTTTAAAAAAAAAAAAATAGTTTTTAGAATCTTTTATAGAACTTACAGAATATCGGGCCATGATTCTATAACTATTTAAGTACCTTACAGAATACTAATACTATTGAAAAATTTCCTGAAGGAAGGCAGCTTAATGAAATATGAAGAACTAAATAATTAAATCCAGGGTTGGTAAGTTTTTGACATAGGCAGAAAAAAAAAAGTGGAAAAAAAACCTGGTAAAAACCATTTTGGCAAAAATAGGTTTTTGCCAAAGTGGTGGGAAAAATAGGCAATGTCCATTTAATTTTTTTCCGACGAAAAAAAAAAAAAAACTAAAATATTTGATGAAAGGGAAAAAAAAAACTTAATAGTTAAAAATTAATATTTTAAATTTATTTTTGAACTCTTAAGAGAAATAAGTATAATTATGCATTTTATAAGAGAATACCAACTGTTAAAAAATTATAAATGAAAAAAAATTTCTAATTTTATATAAATAAATAGAGAACTTAATTATTTATTCATGTTTATAGAATGATTATTAATGATTATTCACACAATAGAAATGTGCAGGTTGTAAATGGGTAAAGTATTTATGTTTATACGTGTAAGAAATTCAAATAAACATTTATATTCCAAATTCAAATTTTTAATATAAAATTATAGGCACAGATGTCATATACGCACCACATTGGCACGATTTTCCCCCTGCCAATTTGCCGAAAACTGTTTGATGTGTTTATTTACTTTTATTTTAATTCTATAAATTATTTTTATTATGTAATATCAATATTTATTTATATCAAACTATCATTTATTTATTTTTATTTCCTTTTTTTAAATAATAGAAGCATTTATTATGTTATTTTATTTTTATATTGAAATAAAAAATCACGTGCTATTATTGCATGCTATTTGTAACTAATATTCAAAAAAGTTTTCGCCAAAGTGGCAGGGAAAAAAATCACGCCAATGTTTCATCACAACAAAAATTCAACAAAAGTTCATCATAATGCCAATGTGCGTATATGACATCTGTGCCAAATTGTATTTAAAGCAGAACACTGTAAAATGGCTACAGGCTGTTTACTGAAAGTAAAGAATGTAACTTTTTGTCTTTTACTTGCAGTGTAAGAGGGAGAAGAAAAAAAAATCCAGTTTCCTAACAAGACATAACAGAGAGGTTTTTTCCAATATATAATTTTCAATTTAATTTAATTACTTTTTTATTTGTAAGACTAGTTTCATAAGATAAATAATTATAAATTAGTACCAAAGACTTATCACTTATATCTACATATTTTTAGGACTGATTACATAAAACAAAAGTAGCAAAGTTATATAAAACCTTTTGATAATTAAAAAATATATTAATGGCTGACAAAATACTCTATTTAAGAAAAATAAATTAGATATCCGATTTTTAATATGGCTCTTAAGTTCCTAGGTATTAGACTAAATCCCATCTATTTTATAAACATTTAAAATATATAAAACTATTTTAATTATATTTATTAATTAGCAAATTGAGTTTAACCCTCTAAGCGTTTTGAAAAAGGGTAAAATTGTAATGTTATTTTCTCTGCATTTTGTTTTAAATGCTAAAAAAATATGATTCTTTCAGCATTATAAATAAAACTTAATTACAAATATGAGAGTATTAATCATTCTTCAATGTTTTGAAAATTCATTAAATCTATAGAATTATATTATCTTAAATATTACATATATTGCAGTGAAACCTGGAGCTTAGTGAACGGAATATTACGTTACACACGCTTAGAGGGTTAAAATATTAAATGATATGAGGGGGTCGGGGCAAGATAGGCCAAGCCGTATTTTTGAACTTCTGAGATATTTCAATTTGAAAATTTTACCAAATACTCAAATCAAGATATATAACTTTAGGTTTTCTCGCCAATGTCTTAGTAACATTTGAGATATTCTGAGTAACAACATGGCATTACTTTAATAATTTTAGGGTCATTCCACGTCAAATCAACCAAAAATTTTCAATATTCAACCTGACCATTTCAGATTTTAATGAAACCTTCAGGAATCATTCTCCCTGATGATACTAATGAGAATATACTTTTATAGTTTTTTTTTTATCTCAGTAAATTTTCATACAATTAATTTTTTTTAATTTCGAAAAATCATCATTTTTTGACTTGTATAAATGTTTTCAATTTTGGAATTTTTCCAGTTCTATCAGGCGTAGAGAGTTGTTTGACCCCTCATTTTAAAGAGAATTTCATAAGGTTTAATTTGATATGAAAGTTGACTATGCTTGGTTTAAAAAAAGTTAATTTAATTTAATTAAAAAAAAATTTAAATAGTGTTTTTTAAAAATTTTGAAAAAATATATATATGTTTTTTGTAATATTATAAATCTTTAAATTCTGAAAGTTTTAGAGTGTGATCTCAATGGGATCAAAAGTTATTAAAAAAAATGTTTAAAATGAATAAAACAATACTATCTTTATTAGCATAATCATAAAGTTGGCGAGGTGCCAACTTTAAATACCAGCTCCAACTGGTGTTTAACATTAGTTTTTTAACATAACTGCTGATCCCATTGAGATCCCATTCTAAAACTTTCAGAATTTAAAGTTTATAATATTACAAAAAACATATATTTTTTTCAAATTTTTAAAAAAACACTATTTTAAAAATTTTTAAATTAAATTAAATGAACTTTTTTTTAACCAAACATAGTCAACTTGCATATCAAATTAAACCTTATGGAATTCTCTTTAAAATGAGGACTCAAACAACTCTCTATGCCTGATAGAACCTGAGAAATTCAAAATTGGAAACATTCATACAAGCCAAAAAATTATGATTTTTTGAAATTAAAAAAATTAATTGTATGAAAATTTACTGAGATAAAAAAAAAATAATAAAAGTATATTCTCATTTATATCATCAGGGAGAATGATTCCTGCAAGTTTCATCAAAATCTAAAATGGTGAGGTTGAGCCACTGGTTGATTTGACATGGAATGACCCGATATTAATTACTATTATGTCTTTTGCAAATTAGCTATCTTCATTGGGGGCATAAACATCTGACTCAAAAACAAAACCTGTCACATATGATGCCACCAAGTGACATTAGAAACAAATTATATGTAGTATGTAGGATATTATAATTTACAATATTAAGCAACAGATTACAGTGTTAGATTTATTTCACCAAAAATGTGGCTTGGCACTTTCTTGCCCTGACCCTCTCATATATGGGATTAAATCTAATTGTTTTTTATACCACTATGATCCTCATTAATTCCTAGATCTTACTACACATTAAAGACCAATAAAAATTTGCCAGTTTTGCAGGTTTTTCCCATTTTTTGCCAATGCCCTGACAAAAATACCAACACTGATTAAATCTGATGAACTTAATTAAGTGTCCAAGCAATCATCCACCAATACAGAAGTATGTAAATAATATGTTTATACTGAATAAAATATACAAAAATAAACACATTCCCCTAATTTAGAATAGGACAGAATTTTCTTTAAAATTCTAAATGTTAGAAGTAGTAACAAATTCACATTACCAACTAATTTTCTGTGAAAAGCATTTTTATATGGTTTGAGTTCTTTTTGTCTAAGCCTCTCTTCCTTTTTTCTATGCTTGTCCAGCATCTTAAGTCGATATGCTTCGAGTTTAGCATATTCTCCAAGATCTTCACGATACTGACCAAACATCTATAAAAAAGAAAAGTTGTACAAAAACAGGCTATACAAACAAAGAACATAAAACAATGACTTTGAAAATTTGGAAGTCTCCAATTAAGAAAACAAGACTCGCAGTTTCACATACTTTTGCAACATTACATCATTCTATGATTTAGGAACATTTCAATTTATGGATATTCTAAGAAATAGTTTCAGGATTATTATTATTTATTTATTTATTTATTTTACTTACACAGGAGAGGTTTCAGATGCATGATGCATCATAATAAGTCTCGTGGGATATTAATATGTCAAGATAAACATTTTCTTTCATTTAATGATTAATTTAAAGGTCCTTTGGGAGACAGAGACTTTTTGTTCATGTATGTAATTTTGAAATTAAATTACTTAGTATATATACACAGATAATTATAAGTAAAAATCAATGCTACTGCTGCTACTTTTACTTATAAGTTGATATCAGAGAATTAAAGAGAGAAAATATTCCATAAATAGAAAAAAAAAATAGAAAATAAAGCAATAATTTTTAGAAGTTTTCCATACATTATATTTTGGGCACCACTTGATATATTTTTATGTGTACCCCAATCAGGGCCTGACTAACCCTACATGAGGCCCTGGGGGTTAAGATCCAATCCCAGAGCCATGAGAAGCTGTCCTGTTAGTCTTTGTGATAATTAAGCCCTGTTACTCAAAGATTGTGAAACATACTTAGCAGAGTTTCCCCCAGACAGATTCAGAAGGGTGCTGCACCCTGCTTGCCCTTTGGTTTACAAAATAGCACCGTTCTTGCCTCTCATAAAAAGAATTAGCACCTTTCTTGCCCCCGCCACTAAAATAATTAGCGCCCTTCTTGGCCCTCAGTAAAAAAGTGCCCTTTCTCCTTTTTGCATTAAAAAATTTGCTTTCATAGTAAAAACAAAAACTGACTCAATATTGTCTTAAAAAGAGTGTTTTGACTTTGGAATATCAAAAGTGGCTTTAAAAATCAAAATAATACATCTAACAATTAAAAAAAGTGTTTTTAAGAATCTGAAAAGTGCCCTTAAAAATCCAAAAAGTGCCCTAAAGAATAAAAAAAAGTACCCTTTTCTCACCAGCAACACCCTGCCCCTTTTTAAACCTGGGGGAAACTCTGATACTTGATTATAATTAACTGCTAATACTAATGACTTTCTCATCGACTTAATCCCCCCCCCCCCCAAATACATATATATACACACACATACACAAATAAATAAATAAAATAAAAGGGAGTTTAAATTTAATTTTGGCAATGATTTTTGGAAGATGAACTATTTTTTTTAAAGCAAGATAAAAAGTATAGATTCTGAATTAGTATTTGAAATTTTTATGCTATCTATGGATAGATGCAATGTATTTTGCCATAGTTGAAAGTAACATATTTTGTTCAAGAGTATCCTTACATGAAAATAAAAATCAATTCAAATTGTTAATTGTCATGATAATTAATTTTTAGAAAACTGAGAAAAAAGTAGAAATTACATATTTAAAAATATTAATGGATTAAAAATAAAACTCTCATCATATGGTTAAAGAACAGAGGAAAAGTAACCACAATCAATATTCAAATAAGAATTCTGAGAAGAAAAGTAATATTAACACAGTAATTTATGATTTCACATAATTGTTATCTGTTGCTGGTCAATAACAGATTCTACAGATTTAAAAATAAATCAAAGTAAGAATTTTCTGGTCAATAAAAAACAATTAAAATTCTTCCATTTCTGTTATAAGTGAAGATTAGTAACTTTATTTAAGGTTATGCAATTTTATATTTTTATAGTACAATGTTTTTTTATTTATTTACTTATTTGCCTTAATGGATTACAAAAAGTAAAACAATATTAAAGATAAATTTCTATACTATGTTAATTCATTTATTCATAGTGTTTTGCTTTTTTTATTTCCTTTAAATGCATGTTTGTTCATTCAAATTTTGAATAATTCGGACATAATATCTTTTTGGAGCTATATTTTTGTGCTTATTATAAACTGAAGTTTTTCCAAATAACAAATGAAAAACAATAAGAAAATTGTAATTTTTATTCAATCATATATTAGTAGTTTCTAAATCTATTAAAAAAATGAAATAAAAAAGAAATATACATCATTGACACAATTTTTTTAAGTTAAAATTCATCTCTAAAAGCATTAAAATAATAATAATAATAAATCCAAAATTATTATAACATAAAATCTTGATTTGAAACCGAAGAATTTTTATTCTAGAAAATCTTGCAAGAATCAGTAGTATTTAGCATGACTAATAAATAGCAAATAATAACAATAAAAATTAAAACAACTAACATGAAAGGATAAATATACCATACTTTTTCAATTCAAATGTGTTTTAAAGTAAAGAAAATTTTTCTTTCGCTATAGAAAAATAATTATAAGGACAAATTTACTATTTATTGCTCTTAAAATTTTATATCTATAACTTATTTACATTTTTTTTCTTCCTTTTTATTTTATAAACAAAAACAAGTTTTCGAGCTGAATTTCACATTGCAAAAAAATGAGTCACATTAAATAAATAATAATAAATTTTGGATTTCAAGTTTCATAAATATTTAGTTTCAAATTGTAAGGAAAAAAACCTCTAGAAATATGTCTCAAAAAAGATAAATTTAAATCTTACAGAACAACAGAACTGATAGATATTAATTATTTTATTTGCTCAAAACAAGTTGAATAAATGATTAAAATAATATTTATTTTGATTGGGAATTTTCTTGAATGTTTAAAATATCAAACTTGTATATTAACAACATTTAAAAATGGTCATCGTTTATTGTTCATTTAAAATTATAATAATTTTTATTATTATATACAGAAATGTGTATAACTATTATGATTAAAACTCTATAATACTGATAAAAAAAAAGGGAATATTTGAAATTTTGACAATCGTAAATAAAAAAAAGATTATTTATTTTCATAGCAATAGAACAGAAAACTTACCAAAGTATGCTCATATCCAAGAGCTGCTTTTTCCGTACCGTCCGACATTTTTTCTGATTTATGTTGATCACAAATCTATAAAATATTATAAAATTAATTCGCTAATTTTTAAAAGAAAATAATTTCTTAAATTATATAGCGGCATTCTAGAAAAACAGCGGAGATCTTTAGAATGCAACATAAACACATTGTCCTCATCTGTCCGCAAACCACCTGTGAGAGTTTTTTTTCTGAAAACTTTTCTCTGGACGATTCGTTCCATTCGCTCGTACGTTTCCTTGGAAAACATTTTATGGTTGCCTGAGCTGTTTGGCAGTCGCCATTCTCGCCAAACTAATAAATATTAGTATTCTTTTAATGTCGACAATGCGTACGAAACTGATTTCCTATGTACGACGAAGAATCGTGAAAAAAAAAAAGGGGGGGGCGGGGGGAGGAATTTGTATTTTATATTTACAAAAAAAAAAAAAAAAAAAAACATTAATGCTGCCGGTTGAGGATTATAAAATAACCAAGCGAGACCGAAATGTTTCCGTATTTGTTAATAATTATTTTAGTCTTTTTTTTTTTTAAACACTTTCCAACATAGTTGAAAAGTGTTTATGAATTCGGTTTGTTTGTCTGTCTGTCCATGCTCTAACTCTCGTAAATATACTCGGATTGTCATGAAGTTTTTATACAATATTGAATTTTACTATAGAATGTTCGGTATTGAAAATTAAGTGTGCAGCATTAATAGTTCATTTACAGGGACGCACAAAAGAATTCCATTACACTATGGTCTATGGGGAAAAATCGTTTGCGGCGTATTTTATTGATGCTACGATATTTCAAACATAAAGAAATTAATGTGCAGCATTTATAGTTCAATTACAGGGACGTACAAAATAATCAGAGATCGACCGAAATTTCGGTTTCGGTTTCGGCGCAAAATCGAAGTTTCGCCGAATATTCGTTTTCGGCGAAACTGCTGTCAAAATTTCGGCCTGACCGAAACTATCCGTATTTCAAAATCTCGTTCCTTCTTTTTTCGGAAATTTTCAACTTTACTCATTGATATGAGTTGTATCGGCTCGCCCCCGCAGCGTTTTTGTCTGTCTTGCTATTCGGCCCTAAAATTTTCCTTGCTGGTAAGACTTAGCTATTGGCAAAAAATAAATAAATAAATAAATAAAATAAAATAAAATGAAATAAAATAAAATAAAAATAAAATAAAATATCATTATTATTTTTTAAATTTCAGTGGTTTTAATTGTCTTCCCTCAAAATTCTCCCCCCTTTTTCAAGCTAAGTTGAGTACCAAAGTTTCGGCACTAAATTGTCCAGCCCCATTCCAACTATCATGACGAGTATGTGGCGTGCGGCAACAGATATCAGAATACTAAAACCTAGGAGTGATCATCCCAGTAAAATCCGGACTTTATTGGTCAGCCGTCCTGGGTACTTGTCATTGTGGATCGCCCCATGAGGCGATCAGGCGAATTTTTTCCACTCTCCAGGCACTCAAACCCGTCAAACTGGGTCGAATCCCGGTAGGTAGGGGCCTGGTCAGCGGTCTCCGAGTTGTATCAGCTCAAATGAGACACTGTTTATTGCTGTGAACTCCACTGTTTATCATTATCCGTCATGACTGATTCATGATGCGAGTGTAAATTATAAAGCAAGCAATGTATATATAACTTAAAAGACGCTTATCACATGATTTTTAAAAGCTGCAAACTTAACAGTAATAGAAATTTTTTACTTTGAAACTCCAGATTGTTTCGAATGCTTTATGAGAAAGATGTTGTTAAAACATATGAATTAGTGAATATACATTATTGAATTTGTTTTATATTATTTCATTATATTGTTAATTAATTATTGATAAATGCCTATAATTATTGGTTGTTATAAAATAATAAAATATGAAAGTTGTATTATTTATGTTTCATTTTTGTTTGAAACTTATACACACAAATATATATGCACGTTTGTTTGTTAGAAATGTAGTTCAATACACGTATAATTAATAAAATAATTAGCAACGTAATTAGTTATAATTACTTATTTATTATTAATTAATTAATAATTATACGCTGTTATGTATGTATTAATCAGTTTTTAATTTTTTTTTTTTTTTTACACATTTCGGTTTCAGTTTCGGCCGAAAGTGGGAAGATCATCGAAATTCGGTTTCGATCTTAAAAACCTGTTTCGGTCGATCTCTAAAAATAACTCCTCTATGGGGGAAAAACGTTTGCGATGCATTTTGAACATGTTATGATACTTGAAATGTAATGGAATTTAAAAGGATCACTAAAGTTCAATACAACTTATTTTCGATATAGTATGGATGGAGTGATTATTACTTATCTACAAAAACAACTTTTCAAAAGTAAAAAAAGGCCAAGCGTAAAAAAAAAAAAAAAGTTGTGGCTAAAAAATGGTGTGATATCAAATTTCCAAGCTATTATATTGCTTATTTAACTTTTTTCTATTAAATAAGTTATCATATATATAAGTCGAGTGCCTACGTATATGTTAATAGAAATCGTTTTCTCCTGTTCTAAATACATCCTAATGAGTTTCTGAAAATTCATTTTTTTTCAAATTATGCATGATGGGCTTGGCGGCCATCTTTGCATATTATTCACAAAATTCTAACCACCCAAATCCGTAGTTAAAATCCGAAGTTCAAAATTGTTATTTAAGCAAATATTTAAGATTTTCATTTATAGACTTGTATGCTCTGAAAATTGTGTCTTAAGATAATGATGACTTATCTTAAAGATTCATCTTATGATTTATTTTTTAGAGTAATTATTAATTTCAAACTAGTAAAAATCAATTTATCAAAATATCAGTCTTATCTAATTTATCTGTCCGTAGTTAGAATCTGAAGTTCGAAATTTTTATAAACATATTACATTGCAAACATATTACGCTTTTACTTTAGAAATTCGGGTGCTTAGAAATATGGAAAGATGGCCGCCAAGCCCATCATGCATAATTTGAAAAAAATTGAATTTTCAGAAACTCATTAGGATGTATTTAGAACAGGAGAAAACGATTTCTATTAACATATACGTAGGCACTCGACTTATATATATGATAACTTATTTAATAGAAAAAAGTTAAATAAGCAATATAATAGCTTGGAAATTTGATATCACACCATTTTTTAGCCACAACTTTTTTTTTTTTTTTACGCTTGGCCTTTTTTTACTTTTGAAAAGTTGTTTTTGTAGATATCATTTCTTTTTTTTTAAATATATTGAACATAATTTAAATAATCTAAACATGAAAAATAATTTAAAAATACATTTTACTTTCAGTCATTGTTTAAAGGGTTAACTAGAAATACCAGTAGATTTTTCAATTAAATTAATTACACTCTTAAAAACAACATACTAAATGTGGCTTGTTATAATACTTGTTATCCTCCGTTAAAAAATATCACTGACTAATCCATTAAATGAATAAAAATGGAATATGTACATAGCGTGTCAGCGCTGCATTTGAAATCAAACGTGATATCACGCTCTTTTATTATTAGCACTAGCTGGCTTCGCCCGCTAGCGGGCCCCTAATTTACACCGGGGCCTCAATCCTTTTAAAACCTTGAATAAGATAAACCACGAACCTCCGACCTGGTTCCACGCTGCCTTCGGCACCGGATAATCCCTTAATTTGTACATCGAATTGTATAAACCTGTAAACAAACGAACTTCCGACACGGGTCCGACACTTCCGACACGGACAGCAGTCGTGCTGCGCACGCTCAAGTTCTATCTTCCACCACCAGGTAGCGCAATCTGTTCTATACGAACCTCGGGCACTGAAATCGTTAAGGCTATAGATGTCGAGTCGAATGAGCTATACCCCGTCGTGATCTAGCCCATAGAACCAGAGATAAGAAAGTGCCCCCTGGTGGTGAAAAAACGTACTAAAATCGGAAAGCTCTATAGATGTCGAGTCGAATGAGCCATACCCCGTCGTGATCCGACCCATAGAAACAGAGATAGGAAAGCGCCTACTGGTGGTGAAAGCTAATCGCGTTTGGGGGGCAAAGTGGGGGGATGAACACCGGAGATGCATAATCAGATTAGGCGGTCACAGACTTTTCCAACGATGTATCACATGAGGGATATGTGCAAAATTCAGAAAATACCCCCCCCCCCCCACACCTGCATAATTTGATTAAGCGTTCACAGACCTTTCCAACGATATATCACATGAGAGGTGTCGGCAAAATTTAGAAAAGTGTCCCCTTTGGGGGGGGGCTGAAAGCGGGAGGATGGACCCCGAAGATACATAATATGAATAAGCGGCCACAGGCCTTTCGAACAATATATCACATGAGTCGGGGGGGGCGCAAAATGTGGGGGTTTCACCTGTGGTACATAACAAGTGGTCACAGCCCTTTGTAACGATATGTGATATGACGGATATCGTTAAAATTTAGATAAGTGTCCCCCCCCTTGTGTTGGCAAAACGCGCTCCGCCCCTCCCTATAATTTTTGACGCAGCTTTATTTTTAAAATTTATGTTATGTGTTATAAAATATCGTAAAGTTTCAAACAGATAGCCTTATTATACTTCCTAATTTTGTTCACGCTCCTCCCCATCCTCTCCCCGAACTGTGACGCGCCATTCTTTTTTATAATTTTTTTATCATGTGTTATAAACCATCTTAAAGTTTAAAACAGATCGCATTGGAATTTAATATATTTGCTGAAATTACTATTATATGTAGAATAATATAGAAATAAACCCTCCTTTAGATTGTAATTGAGATATATGAACAATTTTTAGAATTTATGAAAGCTGATTTTTATTTATTTATTTATTTATCTATTTATTTATATTTTGTTTATTTATTTATTTATTTTTTTGCATTGCCCTGTGCATGTTTGGAATTTCTTAGCAATTTCTTAGATTTACATTATTTTATTCAATTAAACATTGTACTGTTACAATAAATTTAAATGGAAACTTCACTTCTAAAACAAAAATAATTTAACAACTGGATTTCATTAATTTATAGAAAAATGACGTGAAAGGTATTCCTGCGAACGAAATGCCTGTCCTTTACCGCTTTTTTTTTTTTTTTTTTTTTTTAGAAATAAATGAATCACCTTTAATTCATTTCAAAAGTTCTGTTTACGTTTGGAAAGAAATTTTAAATGCCGATAACTCTTAATGTATACATTTTAGAAGGTACATCTTCCCTCAAAAACTAATTTATTTTTAAAGATCTTTCAAAAACGTATATTATATATTTAAAATATTTTTTAAAGCATAAACACTACGTCTGATTACTTTATTTTACAATATTTTAAAAACACGCATTTTATCAGACAATTAAATGCACTAAACAAACACGAGTGAAAAATTGACCTGGGCCAGGACTCGAACCTGGGACCTTACGCATACCGTGCCGCCGCTCTGCGACTGAGCCACCCAGATCGATACGCTTGACGGGGATTTCTCAAACTTATTCATGTTGGAAACAGTCATCTGCCACAGTTTGCAGTCATATTTAATTGTTTGATAAAATGTGTGTTCTTATAATTATGAAGTTTTATTTAAAAAAAAATATATCTTCAGAAGAAAATGGCTGACTTGCAGATGAAATTTGATGTTGTTATAACTTGTAACTGATTTGTGCTATTATAATACAGACTATCCGCCACTGACGACCAGTTTGGTCTCCCTTAAATGTATGTTAAGCATTGTAACACGTTACTTTTATTCATAATTTAATTTTTTTCCTTAATCCTTCGCCAAACCGGATGATTCTAATAGACAAATCAAGAACTTTTGTGATCATGGTAGCATTTTGCATATTTTTTGTTGTTATGTATTTCATCTTCCATGATAAAAACCGCTTAACCCACTTAAGCATTTGTCCTTCATGTCCGTTTGCTTATCAGTTGCAATATGTTCGCTAAGACGGAGATTCTTAAACATATTAAGTAATTTTTCGTAATTGGGTCCATTGCCAACTGGCGTATTTTAGTTAATACGATTTGATGCAATGAAGTCTATTTTGTGAAAGTCTTTAATGATATCCACATTTACACTGAACCATATTGTTGGTAATATTTGTTTTTGTTTTTCGTTAACTTTGGCTGTAGACTCGATTGCGAAAGATTATAAAATCTATCATTATTCTCATCTAAAATTTCTTGAGTAATGTGCCATAATCGGGCTACATATTATTACACGTAATTTTCGAGTATAGTTTGGTGGAAAATTGAACTTTTGAAGGCCAGTTTTGATAATCGCATTCCCTTTAAACCATATTTTCTGTCAGGACTTTTTTCCCATGACGTACAATCTGATTAAAATTCGCGAACTTCCTTTTAGATGCCTAGTACGACTTTGTTTTTCTCTGCTCCCCTTTCTTGATATAGTTCGGGAGTTTTTATAATAGCGTAATTCTCTTATTTCGGCATGTCTGCTTAATGTCTACTGACTATTAAGATTCGTAACAGGTAAAATACGCCGCGCCAACATTGGCACCTATAATTCTAATTACAGCAACCCGTTTTTTCTCTCTATATTGTAACTCTATAGTTAATATTACGTAGTAGAAATATAAAAGACTATTGAAGACGGTTCTATTGATATAGTAGATATAGATATGTATAGTATATTCATGGGTATATAATATGTGATTAGAATATATATCTCTCATATTCATTCCGTTGGATATAACATACCCCAAATAAAATTTCCATCGTAAATGTCTAATCTAAAAACCATCAATATGATTTTATGTGTTTAGTAAGTGTATACAAAAATAATTTTCTGCATTATTTTACTTTAATTCTATATTATTAACCATTTTTAATGATGGGTCCTTTTGGGTACAGTTGTCGCAGACGCATCGGGGTATCATTTTGGTGCCAAAATGGCGATTTTATGCCTGGCCAACCTGGCGTTTTAGGCTAGATTTTGCTTCGTATGGCAACCTGGTAGAGCAGATTCCGCATGCTTTATAATAAATTGAATATTGTGTGTTTTATAACAAATTAATGATTGTGTGTGTTTTTAAATAAAATTGTGTGTTTTTTTTAAATATAAAATGACTTATTTCATAATAAAATAAAAGTAACATGCTGTTTTAGCAATCTCTAACAGGTGTCTGAAAATGGGATTTTCTCGCCAAGATGGTGCAAAACAAAAATCGCGCCAACACCGGAGCGTCTGTGACAGCTTTTCCAATTTAAAATGCATGCCGTTCACATTTTTCATTCAAAATAGAAAATAGAAAAATAAAAAATAGGTACTTTTCCGTTATACGGACACCATGCCAAAATGTATGCTAATGCATAATGTATGTAAATGTATGTAAATATATGCTTGGCGACAATGGTGTCCGTATAAAGGAAACGTACCAAAAAATAATATCATAAATCAAAACATTTGATTTCAGAATCAAAGTATCGTTTCTAATTTGAACACGTGAAGAATAAAAGCTGGTATTGGCGATTTTAAAAATGATATTGGCGAGATTTGCACCCAAATAACATAAAAGTACTTAATGATGTTATGTATTTTATAAATGTATATTAAATTACTATTTGGAACGCGATTGGTCATTAACAATGGTAAATATGATTGGCAATTAACAATCATTATAGGTGATCTCTCTTCCTGCCACGTATAATACATAAATATCAAATTAACTGACAATTCGTTTCGAAATTTGATTCATTAAATATTATTACATGACTTGTATTTGAACTTTGAACTTTGAACTTTGAAGGGGGGGGGGGGGCTATGAGACCTATAGCGGCAAAGGCTGTCGTCTCAAATGATCCAAAAAAACCCACAACTGGTGTAAACACCGAAGCAAACCAAAACCACACTAAAGTGCTAAAATCGATCTATGCTCAGAAGGAACCTCAAAGCTGAAACCCGAAAATCTCTGGATGAACAAAATTTACTAACGAAACAAACAAACGAACTTAAACCACCACTGTTTAACACCCTATAATCCCAGCAACTACTGCGATGAGACTGGTACTTCAAGCAGGTAAACAAAATGTGCTCCAAAGAGTCAATGCAACCACACCTACTGCATCTGCCATCCGGAATCAAGTGGAAACGCGCTAAAACCTCAGGGGTGATCAACATCCTACAGAGAAGCCGGGAAATCAACACATCCTCCCGTCTGTTCCAAGCCCAGGACGAGGTAAGTCTAACCGAGGGAATATTTCCAAGCGAGACACTGTATTTGGAGGCATTGTAATCGAGATCGAACTGACTTGCCGCTTCACGTTTGTGAGCGCTGGTAACATCCTCTGGCGAAATCCAGTCAACCAGAACGTCAGAATAGGTGACGCCCTTGGCCAAACTATCTGCTTTTTCATTCAAAGGGACACCCCGGTGACCCGGAACCCAAAGGAAGAGAATCTTCGAGAGAAATTTAACGGAGCGAATGATTTTGTTATGAAGCCAAAGGATGACCATAGGAGATTTTATAGATATAGTCTGAAGAGCAGACAGCACCGACAAGCTGTCAGTCAGCATGACGACTTTCGACGACGAGTGCGCCAGTTCGTCCAGAGCTGTCCCAATTGCGAGGGCCTCCGCTGTGAAGATGGAATTTACATGGTGGACTTTATAAGCAAACTGATTCGTTGAATTACAGCCAGCTATAGAAGTGAGGAAAGTGGTCTTCGAAGCATCGGTTGCAATGACGTGCCACCCAGTGTACTCCTGAATGAACTCAGCAAAATATGGAGCGATCACAGCCGCGTCAAGATCTTTATCTTGGAACGGAAGCCCAGCAGTGAAAAACCTGACAGCTTCAGAATCCTGGGGTAATGGGACTTGGAATCGAAGGAGATGATCTGGAGTAATCCTGAGCTTTGTCAGCATCTCAGAAACATAGGGTATATCTTCAACAAACAGGTCTAGACCATCTGCCCGAATGTCCCAGAGGGGGGACCAACTACCCAACGAAAGATGTTTCACCTAGAAGTTGAACGCTAAGGCTTTGATCCTGTCTGCAAGTGGGGCAGCACCGGCATGTCTTCTAAGCACAATGTTTGGAGTCCACTTCGGTAGACCTAGCGCGATTCTAAGGGCACTGGTTTGGAGAACTTCTAATTTACGAAAGAGAGAGACCCCAGCCGAGTTGAGAATTGACGCTCCATATTCAATCACGCTGCGAATAGAAGAGGAAGCCAAAGTTAAAAGGTGGTGGGAGCGAGCGCCATACCGTTTCTGTGCCAGAGACTTGAGAATGTTAATTCTGGTGAAGACTTTTCCCCGGAGGTACTCGATGTGCTTCCGGAAACCACCACGCCGTGCAATATAAAAACCTAGGAACTTGATCTCCGTACACCACTCGATTAAACCTCCGTTGACGCTAAAGTCAAAGTAGCATTCAGCAGAGCGTCTGGACAAGTTGATAGCGTGACATTTATCCGGCCGGATGGAAAGCTTCCAATGTGTGCACCACTGAGCGACTAGCCTGAGCGCTTCTTGTAATTTGAAACGGCAACTCTCCAGAGAGCTGTTGTCACAGTAGAGAAAAATGTCGTCTGCATAAATTAAGTATTTCACCCCAAGACCCTCTAGGACCTCGAAGAAATCGGCCAGAAAAATAGTAAACAGGATGGGACTCAGCACCGCTCCCTGCGGGACACCTCTATTGATATATCTGAGTGGCGATGTGACATTCCTCCAGGTCACCTTGATGGACCTCCCAGAGAGAAAGCGATGGAGCCAGCGTAAGATGCGACCAGTAATGCCAACTTGGGCGCATTTGAAGATAAGTCCGTCCACATAAACAGAGTCATAAGCAGCTTGCAGATCTAGAGATATGCCCAAAATATATTTTTTCTCTTTCCTTGCAATTAAGAGGTCCTGATGAAGCCGGGTAAGTGCGGCCTGGCTATCTCTGAAGGGTTGAAAGCCAAAATGTCTACGGTCCAGTATAGTATTCTCAAGGAGGTGATAATTGATACGTGTAGATATCATCCTTTCACAAATTTTGCAGACCACAGAAGTAAGGGCGATGGGGCGGTAGGAAGCAGCGAGTTTCTTAGTTCTACCAGGTTTGAGGATTGGCAGGATAATCGCCGTGGTCCAGGATGATGGGACGTCCCCAGTGAGCCATATGTCGTTATACAATTGAAGCAAGACTCTAAGCGAATGGTCATTGAGACCTTTAAATAATGCAGCACTAATCTTGTCCTCACCTGGGGTCGAAATTTTTGTCCTGCGGATGGCGTCTTTGAGCTCGGCAATAGAAAACGGATTGTTTAACTGGGGACTGGCTTCTATGCCATATGTGATAGGAATGTGTTCATGATCCCCCTCCGCAGTGAAGACTTTTGCGAAAATTTCCGCTTGGAAAGCCGCATCTGCGCTGGAAGTGTCCCCTACTTGAAGAACAAGGTGTGTATCTATGGGAGAGCTGGAGCGATTTCGGATTTTGCGGAAAACCTTGTGCAGAAGCCTGGGATCCTTCGCGTCAGTGCAAATCAAGTCCCAAAATCGCTGCTTTGATTCTTTAATAACTTTTCTAAGTTTGGCAGACACCCTCTTGAATTTAATCCAGTACGCGCTGGAAATCAAACCCCGGGCTTTCTTTAGAAAAAACTTCTTTTGCTTGTGGAGATTGCTGCATCGCGCATTCCACCAGGCAGGGAGGCATTTGTCAAGCCTATTACGGGAGAAGCTGTGATTTTGCATCGCACTGTGAACCAACTGGTAGAAGGAGTCATAATCTATGGAGGAAACCTGTTTCAGCCTGTCATTGACCTCCCGACATATGTTCGGCCACTTGTAAAGAATAGGGCTAGGATGGGTTGGAGAGAAAAGCTCGACCGAAATAATAATGGGGAGATGATCACTATCAAACAGATCCTCCTCCACATGAATTGAGGACTGAGTGAAGATTTCTGGAGAACAAAGGGACAAGTCTAGCAAAGAACAGGAACCACTAGGAGAAACGTGAGTGGGAGTGTCCAGGTTCATGATACAGTAAGGGCTGTCCGAAAGCCAATCCACAAACATTTCGCCTGCCCGCGAGGACACCGGGGCGCCCCACAGCTGATGATGGAGATTAAAGTCTCCGAGTATGAGAGTATTACCTGGCAGGCCAATCGTCACCTGCTTAAGATCGTCAACCACCAGACCCGAAGGCGAGTAAAGATTTAACATGTTCAGATGATGTGAACCAAGAAAAATGCGAACCCCCAAAATCTCATTCGAGAGGTTGAGAGCATCAAAGTTTAGTTGAAGGGAGGACCAAGCATTTTTAATTGCTATGAGAAGACCGCCACCAGGGCGACCCAATCTGTCCAGCCGATAGATCACCTTCCCTGGGATAGTCAGGGATTTTTCAGCAGTTAGAAACGTTTCTTGTATGACCAGGATGTCAGCAGAGGCGAAAGGGGGGCTATGCAGCCAGTGACGTTTATTTAAGATACTGCGGCAATTCCACTGCAGGACTGAGATACCCATGAAGACCAAAAAACAAGGGAGGGGGGTGAACAGCAATACAAAAACACAAACAGCCCCGGCAGAACAGAGAGCAACTAGAAAACGTAAAAGGAAAAGAAGGTTTTTTTTTTTTTTTTTTTTTTTTTTTTTTTTTTTTTTTTTATGGAGGAACACCACCTGAATGAGGACGTTTCCGCCTTTCTGGCGAGGAGTCACAAAGCTTTGCGCACCAATTAGACAGAGTAATGGTGAGGCTGTCAATGGCAACCTTCATTTCGGCAATGAGGGCCTGAGTCCTCTCATATTTCTCATTTGCATGGTCAACGATAACTTTCAGCATGACGTTGGTCCGGGTTTCTAAAACTTTTTTCAGAGTGTCCAATTCGGTATTCTTGGAGCCTGTTATTTTCGCATACGATGTAGATTCAGATTTACGAGAAAACTGCCGTCTGGCTTCAGTAAAAGTGAGGAAGTGTGAGCATTTAAATCGCAAGAATTCGCTTTCTTTGATGCGGGCTGGGCATTGGTTAAAGTCCGACCGATGTTCTTCCCCACAATTTCTGCATTTGAGAGGATCGGTACATGCGCCAGAGTGAGCCAGTCCACAGGTGGCACAAATTTGTTCTGATTTACACTTGGATACAACATGATTAAACTGAAAACATTTTGAGCATTGTCGGGGACGGTCGACAAATTGCTTTATTGACTGGATGGAGAACCAGATTTTTACTTCCCGCGGAAGGGAGATGCCTAAAGTTGTTATTAGTACAGGAGAAAATTCCTTTCTGCTATCTTTCCTCAGAAATCTGCGTAGCTCAAGCAAGTGGAAATTATTGTTGCTTAGTAGTTCCTGACCAACTTCCTGAAGAGGGATGTTTACCGGGACGTTGAACAAAAGAAATTTATTTGTTATGTTCTCCCATATGATTCTGGGTTTAACTTTTAGACCAAGAAAATTATCTATTTGACATATTTCGGTCGCACACAATACATCAGAAGTACTGATTATGATGCTCCCCGACCGTGTAAAACGTATGTTGTTTATCTGCTGGAAATGGGCGACTTTTTCCTTAATTTCTGCCTGAACAGAACGAGGGTCTCTTTTTGGTAACGCCGAGGACTCTAGACTTGTTAGAAAAATGTTAAATGCCTTACCTCCATTTTCAGCCGCCATTTGCAGAAGCGCATCCATTGGTAACGAAGAGCGAGTCACGTTAGGGTTGTCAGTAGATGACAAAAAGTAGCTATCGTCATTTTCCACCATTTCAACGTTCACTGGCACAGTTTCCGAAATGGGGTCGGAAACGATATTAATTGTGGAGCTGGCCATAGTAAATGAGCAGGCGTTCCACTCAACTCCTTGAGAGTGGAGCCAGAATAAACAAACACACGAGGCAGCAAAATGAAACTTGCTACGCCAAAGAAAATAACAAAGATTTAATACGCTTACCCCAGGGAAAGAGAAGCTTCAAGAAATTACAAAATCCCAGTAACACCAGGCTATACGGAGAAAAGAACAACCTAAAAAAAAACACTTGACACAAAACAATAGGAACTCTTCGAGACGACAACCCGCCGCGCTACTCGGTCAACGCCCCTCGCTAAACTCGACTTGTATTTGTTTACATTCAACTTTGTCAAGAAAAGATTCCGAAGGAAGTTGAGTTGTAAAGCACTTCATCAAGCAGAATTATGGTAAACTTTGATGGTCTTACAGGTCCTGGTGCAAATTACTTTTTTTACATCAGGCAGCGCTCCAAAAAATCATTCATGGAAAACTTATTTTACGAACGATTATCTCCATGGTTTAATGGTTTAATATTTTAAAACTTCACGACGAATGAATCTTTTTTTTTTTTTTTGTTTACTTTCATGGATAGAGAATTTGAACTGCGAAGCTAATTTGAACTGAAGTTATTGCAGAATATATACCTAATTGAACGTAAGTCATCTCTCAAATATTAATTTATTTTGAACGATCTTTCTAAAAATGTCACATTTATGAAGTTTTATTCGAAAAAATAATTTTGAATAAAAATGGCCGCCTGGCCTATTAAAAAACCGATACGGGCATCCCGGAACTGTTGATGACAGTCACATGACTTACGGTTTTATTATAGAGATGGTACATGGTCGTTGGCATGTTTTATCTCTGTTTTGGCATAATTTTTTAATCGCCAAGTTAATTAACAGTTTTTTGCTAATTAAGGATAGAAAATAATATTTTTTTACTCTGAATTTTATAAAAGCACATAGATTACGTAATTACTTGTCCAAAAATGCAATCCTTTTTTTATTCTGCCGAATATTAAGGTCTGTAGGTTGTTTGAAAAAAAAAGTTTGACGAAGAAAAAAGTGATCATTTTAAGTATCTCGACGTTTTTAAAAAAAATCTATATCTCTGTTTATAAATCACTTATGAAGATGAGTTTGGTCTTAAATTGAAGAAATTTTTCATTAGATTCTTCTAGTTTTCGTTTTTTTTTTCTGCGACGCTTGGTTTATTTGATATCTGATATTTTAATCTGGCATGTTTTGTCGATTTAACATTGCGAAGTTGATTCCTGTAAATAAGCAGTAGCGGTCTAGTTCAGTTCTTGGCGTTGTTTGTGTGGCGTTTTTTTTTTTAAGCTTGGCTTGGCAGAGCGACCGCCCTGCTTGATCGTTCATGTACAAAGACGTGCAAGACAATTCAGTTAAAGGACTGACTATGATTGGTAATTGCTAGAATTTTCCACAGCTAGATCTTTCCACAATAATATGCAATTTTATGTAATTTTTAGCGTACTACGTGTTGTTTACAAATTCTGTAGATCATTTACAGGGCTGCACAAAATACTTCGAATATGGGCAACAATTGCTGAAAATGGATTTTTACTGAGCTGTGTATCTCTTAAATTGCTTTTTTAGATACTAATTTGTCGTATGAAAAAAAATAAATTTCTTAATAATATTCTGTTAGAGTTGGAAAGTGTTTAATAATCTATGCCAAATGCATGATTTTTCGCTCTCTCTCTCTCTCTCTCTCTCTCTTTTTAATGAAGTACTTTGCTAATTCTTTTGAAATGAAAATTGCAAATGATAAATAAGGTGGCCTTTTTTTACACCAACACAAAACATTTTTATGCGCTCCTTTTTATTTCCCCCTTTTATTTATATATATATTTTTTACCATCTGCTAAATATAATTTAAAAATACAACCATTGTTGATAACATAACATAGTGCATTTTTTATTTAAACTATCTATCAGAATTTCCATATGGTAATCTTCGTTTTATTTAAGTACGGTACACCTGTCTTAAATAAATCGAAATCTGGTCCAAGCTAGTTGGATATTCTAGTAGATATTACAAACAGTCAATATCCCAGTCGTTCACAGATCCAGTGACGTAGTTAAGGGTGCGAAGGAAGTAATATTCACTAACCCCTCTCCTACTTTACCTAATTACAATCCATGTATGGTCAAAACCTGCAGGAACGGTTCCAGTCTCTCATTTAGAGGGAAGGGGGGTGGGGGGGAGGAAGGTGATACAACATTTTTTTTACGAGGGGGGGGGGGTGTCACATCTCTTCGTGAAACTGTTATATCTATCTATCTATATATTTATTTAAAAATGAAAACACGTGTGAAAAACAAAGGATGAGATATTATAAAAAGCAATGGAACGGATACTGTAAGATTTAAATTTAATAAAACGAAAAATCAAAAATGGAAAACTGTGAATATCTTATGGAATCATCAGAGGAGCTTCATAAGAATATTCATAGTAAATATATGTTATTTCATCAAATATCGTCAGCATTATGCCTAAAATCGACAATATTAAGCTCCTAATAACATATATAAGAAAAATAAAATAAAAATAAGGTAGTTCTGATATCCAGACTGGCACCTTTCTAATACATTCACGAAGTCATTTTCATTCGTAAATGCATAAAATTTGCAATTATATTAATCGCACCCGTTCAAAAGTTATGCGCAGACATACTTAAAAAAATAATAATAATTAAAAAAAACCATACAAATGAATTGCACAACTTTCCTTTTTGAAATTTGGCTAATAAATAAATGCATTGGGTTTTGCTGGGAAATATATTGGAGATTAATTCTGTGCTCAATGAGTTAATACTGACCAAAAGTAAATGGTGATATTTTCTTCAAAAACATCTTTAACAGGAAATGGAGGTATTATTAACATGGCGATTATATAATATAAACAGGAAATGATTACATAAAGGATGTAATATTTTCTTCAAACCAATGAATTAAATAAAAGTGGATCTGGAATATCAGAAACGGACGTATAATCGAAAATTTTTGATATTGTAAAATATTATAGGAAATTTAAACACATGGGTATAATGCTAAAAGTATATGTGCAGAAGCATCTCATTTTGAGAACCAAACCTATAGGGTACTTCCGGTTCCGGTTGACCTGGAACCTTGAAATTTGACGATTGACCTTCCTTGACTTATAGTACATGCAAAGGAAAAAATCTGAAAATCATTAATTTATAAATCTATGTCGATTTATTATGTGACAAAAAAAAATTTCCCATATTTGATACTAACGCCACATTAACGCATTGTGACGGGTTTTTTGTTTTTTTGTAACAGTAATATAACATAATGCAACAGTAACAGTATGCAACAGTCAAGTTGCGTTGCGAGTCATCCTATTCCTACTGGCACTTGTCCTAATTTTTTTTTTTTTTTTTTTGCATACACATTTTCAAAAAATATTTTTACTGTTATTATTTTCTTACATGCAATTAATTTATTGGTAACAACAAATGAAAACCTTCAAATAATAATAAGAAACAAATAATTTAATAAGAAAGTCTGAAACGCAGGGTGGGGCAATTTCCTTTCACTGCCTTAGCTCCTACAGTAGCTCTAACACTGCAACACTGTCCTCCCTAAATGAGGCCCCTGTGTAATACGCGATATTTTGCCTGTTGAATTCATATGCAAGGCAGTGTTGAATTCAGACACTTTTCTCCTAGAGGGATTTTTGTGAATCCGGGGAGGGGGGTATTGCACTTTTTAACCATTAAAAGCATAAAATCTGAAATCTTCCGGAGGGGGCGGGGGGGTTAAATGCTCCGGAGGATCCCCCCCCCCCCCCGCGAATTCAACACTGTATGCAGGAAATGAAGTTAAGTTGGTTCAAGACACAAAAATCCGGGAAAAAAAATAATTTTTTACTTTTTCAGCTTAAAATATGTTCTATAGAATTTTTAGAATAAAATGCCGCAAACCGCATGTTAATACGATAATTAATTCAAAAGATAAATTACTTTTTATATGTTAATGTCTGTGGTTTTGCGTTCTCTTCCAAGATTTAAATCTATTTATCGCAGAATGTGTTTTCTCATATTTAAATCGATAGATCCAAAAGCTTATGAAATATAAAGTTAAGAAACTTTGTACAGCGTTTTTCAGTTATATATGTTCTTTAAATTGTTGTCGATATTTTTTGTATTGAAAAAAAAAATTGAAAATATAGTTATCGTAGTAAAAAGGAACACATTAAAAAAACAAACAAACAAACAAACAAAAAACGATGTTTTCTTTTAAAACAAGGCAAATTAATATTTATGTATTTAAAAAAACAGTATTCAAAAAACAGTTATTCTTTGAAAAGATAAAACAACATTTTCACATATATATAAAATTAAAGTAAAAGAAAAATCATAAATAAAAGAGCATATAATTCTGTATATCCCGGACAGTGTTGCAATATATATATTGGCGTTTTCCTCATTCAAAATATCTATCAAAATTTTCGAATAATAATTTTCTTTTATTTAATCACCGACTGTCTGATTGGGCCTCGCGCTAGGTTGTAATCTACTCTCGTCTTTTTAAGCACACACCAACACATTGCAATCCTATCCTATCCTAATAATATTATAAATCCTATCCTAATCCTAATAATATTATAAATCCTTAATCCTAATATCCTAATCCTAATAATATTATAAATCTGATTGTGTGCAAATGTTAGGCTGAAGCCAGCGTCAAAATGAAGCATTTAATTATCCTGTATCTTTGCATATAAGTTGATTATAACCCTCAAATGAACATAGAATGGTTTTTGTTTATTTTATTTCAATATTTTTCTTAATAATTCGAAATTTCATTATTTTCATAGAGAATAAATGGACATTTTTTCGTATATTTTAAAATGGTTGGTTGGTTTGCTTGGTTTGGCCCAAAGGACCCGGTTTTGCAGCTTTTTTTAAAATGGTTAAATTTATTTTACCGTTGCTAATAATTTATCGTTGCCAATATAAAATAAAACACCTGAGTAATAATTTTTAATCAACAATTTATTTTCAAGTGAAAAATTTCCATGTGAAAAAATGAAAAGGAAATGAATTATTTAAGAATTAATCAGAATATGAAATGATGTCAAAGCGTGCGTTTTCAAATATTTGATAATAATACAAAGTTCATAAATACGAGTACGTATGGAAAGCAAGCGAATATGATGTCATATATAGAAAAATAAAACAGATTTGTTTTGATGTTGAAATAAAATGATCTTGGGTTATCAAATTATTTGTGATTAATTTCTCTTTTTTTTCTTTTTCTTTTTGACATGAAACGAATTATTTTAAATGTACGTAATATATGTATTTTAAATGTATGTGTTGTAAATTAAAGTTCTGTGTTTTAAATGAAATAAGTGAAAGATTTATATTTTTAATGAATTCAATACGAATGATGGGATAGGTTGGCGATTTATCGTCTGCACACGGCTAACATGAAGATACCATATTTTTAATTTAAATTTTAAAAAGTAAGAATATATATATATATATATATATATATTGGATGGCAAATGTCAATGATATGCATCGCAAAATTATCCGTATCGAAAATCAGAAAATCTTAATAAAAATAACTATATTTTTTAAAAGAAAGTTGCTTTTCTCATAAAAGCTAAAGATTTAATATGATTGTGTCGAAGTAACAACATTTTTCCTCTATCATTTTCCCACAATCGAAACACATTTGTAAATCGTCGTTTCGAACCGGAATTTAATTTTACATTTCTTTTAGTTTTAAAATAGGAAAAACTTTGTTGTCGTTTTTAAATATAGCTTTTTTTAAAGTTGTTTCATAATAGATTTTTGTAAAGTCTTGTAGGATAAGAAAAATTGCATAGATTTTAAAGCAATGTTTAAGTAAAATTACAATATTTTTTAAACTTAAAAAACAACAATGTTATCGAAAAGAAAATCGATTTTACCAACGAATTCGCGTAATGCAAAAGCAAAGAAGAAATAAAAAAGTAATGAATCTTTTCTTCCAGCCGAATTGTGTAAACTTGAACAAGCCGATCGTGCCAATTCATAACATTATAAACGTGAAAGCGCGTTCTTAGAATTTTTTTTACATATAGGTAGAAAATTTCCGAGAATAACAAGGTTAGGGGTCTGTAATTAAGTCCATAGTCAATTTGCTTTTTTTTTTTATTAAGTGAAATTTGGCGCAAAATTAAATACATTGTTGTAACCAGATTTGTTTTTTGCGTGGTAAACACTTAATGGTATTTTAGATGATCATTTCCCCGCTCAACTTTGATGCCAACTATGACTGTAAAACATATTAAAAACTATTAGCCGATAATTTTCTAATTTTCTTATTGCTTCATGATGGTTCATACTTTAAACCTGAATCGGTCATGCTGTTGGCAAAAAAGCCGCCTCTGCTCTGCGCTGTAGGTTACGCGCGCTAATACTTAGATAAATAAATATATATCATTCTGGCCATGAAAACACAATTAATATAATAATATAGGTAATTTCTTACCTTTATCTTTCTTCAGCCCGTCCCGAGCTTCCTCTCGGTGATTCTGACCCGACCTTTTCAGTAAGGGAGGTGACCGGAAGCCGAGCATTGCGCGGAAGCTTCGTCGGGTTTCTCCGAATCGGCCCGTTCATTCGGGAAGAAGACCGGGTGCCCGACACATGAAGCTGAAGTCGACACGAGGGAAGCAGCAGCCGACGAATCCGATTCCTTGTCGTGGTGGGACGGCTTAAAGGCGGTGTCTGTCTAGCCGGAGTGCGACTCCCTCCTCCAATATTGGTGCGGTCTTCGTGTTCCAGGAGGAGGACCGATGTCGACCTTTGAGAGTCCTATGTGTAGAACAAACCCGTGTCGTAGTAGCCGAGAGGCTTCAGGTTCACGGGGGGCCCAGGAGCGCCCGTTCCGCGGGACTCTTGGGACGACAGAGGTGGCGAAAGGACACCGCGTAGACCAATCCCTCGTGCCCGGAGCATAGAGCTGCCGGGGGGTGACGCGAGGGCAAAGGTTCACTAAATCGGATCGGGCGGTTGCAAACTTTGTCTATGAGGAGACGAGAGCGCAGGCAGGATCTGTTGAGCACGACACGCATGGTTCCTAGTGAAGAACTTTGCGACCGAAGCAGGAGTGGTGCCCTGTAGGTCGCCTTGCGAGTCCTCTGCGGCAGGATCAGTTGGGAGTCGCCTTCGAAGCCTGGTTCGAGATTGCCCGGCCAGAACGAGCAACGACACGGGAGCACGGCCTCAGCCTGCGATAAGTGTCTTGCAAGGTTTCTGGGCGGGGGGGACCTTTCTCGAGATAGGGCCACGGAGTGCGGACCGGAGGCTCGTCGGTAAAACGGCGATGTCTGGGCTCGAAATCAAATCATGGGCCGAAACCTAGTCCAGCACGTCTTCTGTGCAGCCAGGAACTTCCACGTCTGGCAGGCGGACGAGTGGCTCGTCTCCTAAGCTTCAACCGATACTAACCTCGATCGGGCCCGCCTCTTTGGCGCGTTTGGAGGAGCTTTCCGCGACCTCCAGAGTCCGATAGCGGCCTCTTGATTCCTTCTTGTTGTTGTGTTTTTAGATGTTTATTTGTTTGTGCATGTTTTTGTGATATGTTTTACTGTGATATATGCTTGTCGCCATACTCGGTGTGGCGGGAGTCCCATGATAGGGATTCAGTCGCTGGCTTACCGGCTAGTTCTGCCTAGTCGGGTTCAAGCTCGCGCCGTCCACCGAGGGCAACCGAGCCGAGTCTCGTCTATGGGACAGAGACCGATTTTCCCCGTGGTCTCGGGTCGGCCAGGGGCACCTACCGGCACACGTAGTGTCGCCCGCGGAGAATGAGACCAGTGGCTTGTCCTTCCATACACTTCACGATCGGACTCCGCGGGAAAGCAAGGGCCGTGGGGATGCCGAACACCAGGTGGATGACCCGACTCCCTTATGGGTGTTCGGCGATGAAGCCGTTCGACAGTCCCTACGGCTCATCAGGTGTCACGTGGGGAAGTATCCTTTGATGGTAGGAACTTCCGCCGAACCGTAACGACCTTTGTCGTCGACTCTGGGGCAATGAGATGAGGAGGCGTCGCTGGAACGCGAACCCTCTGAATCGATCGTAGCGACCTGGTGAGACAAAGCCATGGTCTGCGTTAAAAATCCCTCAGGATTTGGGCACGATGAGGAGTGGGCTCGCTCGGCGCCGTGAGGGCGCCGACGGCGCCTATTAGTTTTATCTTTCTTCAGCATCAGTATTCCTACTACTTCAGCTTGGTGCACATTTTTAACTGCGTTAATCCATTTATTTCGGAGCTACAGTGTTAAAAACATAAATGTTGGTTAATGAAGTATATTATTTATATTGAGTCCACACTTGAGACGATCATTTTTGTAATGGAGAATTATATTTTAAAACTTTGGCTTAACATTTTCAATTAATATTTTACATACAGCTGCCTTTTGCAGCAACAGATTAAAATTATTACATCTTTCTCTATTGAGATAAATAGGGAAACTAAACTTAATAATAAAAAAGAGTTTTTGAATCAGAGTTCTTTTGATGACGTCAGACAGCTGCAGCATGCGTGGGTTGATATTAAAACTAATTTCGCGAACATATTTCACATATTAATATCATTGTTTATCTTGAGTAGGATGATTTGTCTAAAATAGAAAAGTCTGTTCATTATAGAATGATTTATTGTCACTTAATGTATTTATTTGCGTGCTCAAATGTTTATGTCCTTGAACTGCTTCCTGTTTTGAAATCAGTTAATGATATCTGGGATGGTTATAAATCCATCACCCTTCCTTAACCATCTCGGATGCATCATGTAATAGTTGCATAGATTCTCGATGTTTCACAAACTGTGGTTTGCCCAGTGGCTTGGTCAGGGCGTCTGCTGTCATGTCTTGTGTTGGGCAGTAACGAAGGTCTAGTATACCGTCTTCTTTCATTTCTTTTATCGCGTGATAGCGAACGTCTATATGTTTAGTTCGCTTTGAGAATTTTTCGTTCTCCACCATCTTGATGCAGCTCTGGTTGTCTTCGTACAGTTTTACTGGTAAATTTTGCTGTAAGTCCAGGTCTGCTAATAGTTTTATTAGCCATGCAATTTCCTGTCCTGCACTAGCTGCAGCAACGAATTCAGCTTCTGCCGATGAGTAGGCAATGCAGTTTTGCCTTTTTGAGTACCATTGTATCGGACTATTTCCCAGCATGAAAAGGTTTCCAGTAGTCGATCATCTGGTTTTTGTGTCTCCTGCCCAATCAGCGTCAGAAAAACCGATGAGTTGTGGTTTTTGATTTGTATTCAATGTGAGGTTCAGGTTTTTTGTGATGTTTAGATAACTAATTATGCGTTTCGCAGCGTTCCAATCTTTAAAACGTGGAGTTTCACATCTTCTGCTGAGGATGTTAACGGCGACTGCTATATCTGGACGTGTAGTGGTTCCTATATATAACAATGATCCTATTGCTTGTCTGAATTTTGTGTTGTTAGGCATTAAATTTTCGTCGTCCTCTAATTTGTGAAAACCGGCATCCATGGGAGTGCTTATTGGTTTTGCGTTTTCTAAATTGAATTTTCTTGCGAGTTCTTCTATTTTTAACCTTTGATTTAATTTGTATCCGTTTTGTGTTTTTCTTATTTCCATGCCTAAATAGTGGGATACTTCCCCAAGGTCTTTTAATTCATATTCTTGCTTTAAAGCTTTTATTATTGTTTCAATTGATTCGTTTTCACCGCCTATTAATAAGTCATCTACATAAACTATTATATACGTTGTGATGTTGTTTTCTTTTCGTGTGTATAGACATGAGTCCGCTGTGCTTTGTTGGAAATTCAATTTTTTTAAAGATTGTTCTATTCTTTTATTCCAAGTTCTCGCTGCCTGCTTAAGTCCATAGATGGATTTTTTCAATTTGCAGACTTTGTTTTCTTTATTTTTCTCAATGTAACCCTCCGGTTGTTTCATATAGACTTCATCTTCTAACTCACCGTATAGAAAAGCTGTGTCTATGTCTATGTGTCTCACGTTCAACTTCTTATATGCGGCTGCTGCCAAAAAAGTTCGCACTGTTGTTTGTGACACTACTGGGGCGAAAGTCTCGTCATAATTTTCCCCGTATTTTTGGCTAAACCCTTTGGCTACCAAACGTGCTTTGTACTTTTGAGTGTTTCCGTGACTGTCTAATTTCTTTTTGAATGTCCATTTGCAACCTATAACCTTTTTGTTAGGTGGAGGATCCACTAATTCCCATGTGTTGTGTTTTCGCAACGAATTTATTTCCGCTTGTGTGGCTTTAAGCCAATTTTCTTTTTCTCTGGGATTATTTATTTCCAGTATTTCATTCCAACTACTAGGTTCTATTGTATCATTATTTTTTACATAACAGACATATCTGTCTGGTGGTACACCCCTGTTCATTCTTTCGGATCTTCTTGGTTCATTGGTCGGTTGTTTGGACGCGGTTGGTTCTTCGGTTGTGTTGTTTAGCTCTGTTTCAATGTAATTTTTGTCGTCATATGAGTTTTCTGTCTCTTTGCTTTCTTTTAGGTTAATTTTACTATTTTCCATGAATTTCACTGTTCTGCCAATTACAATTTTATTCTGTTTTGTGTATATGCGATATCCCTTTGAGTTGTTATCGTATCCTACAAAAATCCCTTCCTGAGCCCTGTCGTCCAATTTTCCTCGATGTTGCTTATTCACGTATACGTAAGCTTTGCACCCGAATGTTCGCAAATAGTGTAAACTCGGTTTGCGATTAAACCATAGCTCAAATGGGGTTTTATTTGTCGATCTTGTTGGTAAGCGATTTTGTAAATGATTCGCGGTGTTAATTGCTTCTCCCCAAAATCTTTGTGGCAGATCTGCTTCTCTCAGTAGGCTTCTAGTCATGTCTAATAGCGACCTATTTTTCCTTTCTGCAATGCCATTTTGGTTCGGACAATACGGCACTGTTAATTGATGTTTAATGCCCCTTTTTCTTAAGTAATCCTCTATCCCTCTATTTATGTACTCTCCCCCGTTATCGGATCTTATTGCTTTCGGATATATCCCGAACTGGTTTCGAACCATAGCTATATAGTCGATTAGTTTATCCTGTACTTCATCTTTATGTTTTAATAAGTATATTACAGTAAATCTAGAGTAGTCGTCAATGAAAGTTACAAACATTGTTTTACCACCTATTGTGGGGGTTCCTATCGCTGTGCATACGTCCGTGTGCACTAGATCGAGTACTCTACCTGTTTTGTTTCTATACACTGTTTTGGGATAGGGAGCATCGCTTGTTTTTGTTTGTATGCATGTTTCGCATGTTGTTCCATGATTGCAATTGTTGTAGAATTTTTCGCAAATTCTAAATTTTTAACTTATATTAACATAACCCTTCATTTCTCTAAATTTTCAGTTAATTTTTCTTTCACTTTCTTTTTTTTTTTAATGTATAACATGGTAAGTAATGCAGTTCTTTCTTCCAAATTCTAGTTAAATGTTCCTTTTTTTTTTTCCCTTTTCGGAATATCAACCCCAAGTTGTCCATGTTGATAGACTAACGTTATTCAAAGACAGGAAGATTACTAACCAAAACAATCCACAACAACAAACGACTAACGGAAATTCGATTCACAATCCGCCCATCGATGAAACAGAACCGATTCAGAGTGGCGAGCAACCAACCCACCTCCGTACTACTAGACATAGACGATATTTCGCATGGGTTCCGCCCCCTTTAGCGCAAGAAAACGAGAATGATTGCAACACTGAAACCGTAACTAAGGAAGACGAGGAGGAGGCGCGCAGCGTTTCAACCGAAATTGGTGCTCTTTCCCCACAACCACAGGTCAGTCCGGGAGGGGAAGAGTCACATCCACAGATTGCTCCGGTAGGGGAAAGTTCGGGTAGCACACAAGTGGAGCCTAATATTGCTGAAAGAGGCAGAGAGGTTGATCAGTCCGATAGCAACGAAAAAGCAACTGAGGGTGATTCGATACGGCCTGTCGCGAAATCGAAACGCCTCGGTCGTTCTAGATCGACTCCACGGGTCGATTATTCCTTTCGGGACAGAAGCGTTCGTCCCATTTATAAAGAGTAACGACTTTATCTGTTTTTCACTCAATGTTTTCTGTATATAGTCTAATTAATTTGTATTTATATGTGTTTTAGAGGAAATTTATCGAAATTAAAACTCGGAATTGAAAATTTTTCAACTTAAAATGGGTTTGTTTTGATTGCTTTCCGGAAGTGTTAGTAAGCGTTTTTGGAGCTTTATATGTACCTTTTTTAGAAGGGTATTGGGTATTATGTTATATTTTGGCATGCATACCGCTCCGCACCCACTTTTTGTAAATTTTTATAAATTTTTAACCAAAATTCGTGCTATTTCTGGGATGTTTGGAGTTTTTTGGGGGATGTTTTGAAAATTACGTGATGCAAGCGAAGGGATTTGGGTAAATTTTTTTTCCCCTTTTTTACTTCCTTTTGAAAATATAATTGTATTGTATATATATAGCTAATTCTAACACTTATTTAGTTTACTTATTTGTGTTACCTTCTCGGAAGTTGTAATTTTTTGGGTATATGTGCAAATCTTACAGAGATATTTTATACATTTCTGTATGTGGGGTGTGACTTATTTACAGCCGTACATATACACTTTCGGTGTGTACATTTTTATGCCTTCTATATTCTATTCTCTTCTGTAAATTTGGGTAATTGTGTTTATATTTTCTTTTTCCCTTTTTTTTTTTTTTTTGCATTTTTTTTTAAATTTTCCCCTTTTTATATCTTGTTGGCAGAGTTACCTGGTAGTAGTGGAATTTGTTTTTCACATTTTTTTTGCATGTTGTTTTTAGTTTCTGCATTTTTAAAGTTGTCTAGGCTATGGTAATTGTTCCCATAGGAATACAGAGTTGCAGACATACACTAATGTATGCACAATGATCTGTAAGTGCATTTGTACACTCCAAGTAAAACCCCAACAATCAAAATATGAACTTTTCAAATGAATAGGGGTTCCCTGCTAATACAATGAACTTACATTCATGTATTTTTTTTTTTTTTTTTGTAAAGCATTTTAAACTGAAAATGAAATATTGCATCTCTGTTGTGTTTTTTTTTTTTGTGTTATGCTATTTACCTGTATGTAACCTAGTGCTATTTCTATGAATTTGATTTAAATAGTTTTTTTTATTACCTTTGACTCACACACTGTTATATGTCGAGTAAAAGATTTTATTTGTGTATTATGTATATATATATCTACATCTGCATCTCCAACCTGTGTCTTGATGTGTATGTAAATTGTGAAAATTACCAGTTGGCAGTCCTTCACATGTTAATTAACCTTAAACTTAAATTTATTTAATTTTAGCAACAATTTTGGGGCCTAGCTGCAGTTACACATGGCAATTACGGTGGAGTGGCATACTCACTTGTAGAAAGTAGTAGTGGTGAAATGAGAGTTCACCGTCTGGATATCTGGTCTGTTTCGGGAAGTTGGTGAAAGTTTTCAGTAGGTATCATCTAATACAGATAACTGTAGGCAAATCTGAAGGCAAGGATAGAGGCTCAGTTGGTTGTGATAAACCCCATGGTTACTTATATGGCTCACAGCTTTTACTTATGTATAAATTCCTTTTTAAACTCAATTCCATTTTTCTTTTAGGGATGTGGTCAGGTGGACGGTTCATTGTGTGCAGCTCGAATTGCACATTCCGGAGTGTGACGAGCGGGGTTTCAACTATGTGATGCTTGGAAGCTCTTCGAGTCGCTGTTTGATTTGTTCGAGTATCTTGGACCCACGTAGGTGTTTCTCCAGCAGGCAGTAAACCATTTTACCTTCATTTTTCCAATTTTTTGGTTTTAACCAGTCTAGGTTAACTAACTTGGAGTAGGAAATCGAGTTCTCCATTGGGAGTTAGCTTTATACTTTCTTTTTTTTTTTGTTTAAAAAAAAAAAAAAAAAAAAAAAATTTTTTTTAGTCAAATTTTTTTTATTTTTTATTCAGGATAGGGGAGTCTTGTTGTAGAATTTTTCGCAAATTCTAAATTTTTAACTTATATTAACATAACCCTTCATTTCTCTAAATTTTCAGTTAATTTTTCTTTCACTTTCTTTTTTTTTTTAATGTATAACATGGTAAGTAATGCAGTTCTTTCTTCCAAATTCTAGTTAAATGTTCCTTTTTTTTTTCCCTTTTCGGAATATCAACCCCAAGTGTAAATTGTTGTGACCTTGTTGTTCAACCCCACTTATTCCAGGAAAAATACCCGCAAAGTTTAACCTTGTAGGACATGCAGTCAACCTTCCCCCAGGATTTCGGTCAAAAAAAGGACCATTAGGTGACCCGTTCCTTCAAATATTTTTCTGTTACCATGTAGTTAGCGCATAGTAACAGAAGCGATAGGCCCCCGTTCCCCCTTTTTTTTAAATGGGTAGGTCCCATATAGGTTCGAGGAGAGAGAGGTGATACGAGAAGGTCAGTCAGTGAGTAGAAAACAGCTAGTGATGTAGGTGCGAGCCAATAAAATTCGGTACGGGCGAGGGGGTTCATTTTTGGCGGGAAGATGCTTTCCCACTCTACCCCTGAGCTCCGAGAAGGGATCGTGTTTGGTAGTTGATATGACACCTAGCTGAAAAGAAGTCGAGATTGAATAATCTCTCATAATTAGATTCTAGAATGAGGCATATCGCTTAGTGTGAGGTGAAAACACTTTTTTGAAAGTGACAATTTCCTTTCTATGAAATATCTAAGGCGAGTCTTGATGCTGTATGATGTTCAGATGATAGAGGTGAACATGAGACGACAATTACCAAGTTGTCAAAGTATCCATGAGTTGATAAGTTTGGACTGGTAGTGGAGCAGTATTTAGCTGTGCGAATCTCCAAAAAAAATAAGTCCCGGAGGTAATATCGGTAAAGCGGAGTCTTGCAGATAGCATAAGAAGGTTCGGCTCCTAAAAAATTTATGAGAAGGTACTCCCTTTTGAAAGGCGGTTGCTGCTATAAATATGATAATTCAAGGAGATAACATCGTTGGATGATGAGTGGAAATAGAGAACAGCAGTAGTCTTACCCCATATTAGTGTAATAGGTGTCCTAAACTGCCAACTGGGTGAGTGACCAAGAATACAATGAAAATTGGTTGGTACAAGAAATTTTTGTATTTGTGCAAAGGTGATTTGCTTTGTCTTCAAGAATGTGAGTAAAATTATTCATTTCTATATGTTTATAATGTTGAATTGTGCTTATCCTATATGTATATAAACTGTTTTTTAAAACTATTTTAAATGATTTCAATATAAGAAATTACAGTATCAATGCCAAATAGAGTGTTCGGATAAATGTTGTCTACATATTATGTGTTAATTAATTAAAAAGAAACGATGATAAAAAAAAAATGTTTCCTTTTCTCATGGTTTATACATTTCTCCTTCTCTAATTATTATAGATAGACTCTCATAAATAGCAGTATTAATGTTAAATATTTTATTCAAGTAATAAAAACTTAAATGTTAATGTTAAATTTCTACAATAATAACTATGCCCGAATATAATAACAGCAATTAAATATGTGTAATGTGAATTTAGAATTCTGTTATTGTTTTATTCAGATGTGTTTATAAATATTATTTAATAAGTAATTCTTTTCTGCACTTTTAGTTTAAAATCTGTAAATTAATAGTAAATTAAACCCCCTTTCCTTGTTTTTAGCTTTGTTACCCTTATATTTTTATTCTGTGAAATAGTCCACCTTCATTGTTTTTTTTTAAAACTGATAACAGAATTCATATGGAGTGAAATTCAATCACACATGTTTTCTTTAAATATATTAATTCTGTAAGAAATATATATATATGACAAATATAATTTTAAAGTAATGTGGATTTAAGATGAAATGTGTAGACCTAATCTAAATATCCAAATGTAAATAGGACTAAATAGCTAAACAGATGATAGTAAATTTTATAGATTAAAGTTTATTGATGCACTTAAAATAAATTGTTTATTCTGAATTAAGTTAATTGTGAAATTTTATATATTTTAAAGAGAGTTAATAAATTTATGAAGTATTAAGAGAATCCTATTAAGTGAAATATTATTGTTTAGGTAATTAAAAATGTGTCCTATCATCTTGAATCACAGCTTTTCAAATGATTTATAAAATACGTAGTGTGCTCAACTATACGATTTCATTGGTCCCTAAATTTTAAAGGTATAAATGTATTCATAAAGTAATGTCATTTTGGTTTTTACTTGCAAATTTTCTGGGTTTTATCCTCTCAAATATGAGAGTTTGTCTCCATTCAGTCATTCAAAATTAGTTTAATTTTCACTGTTATTCGTCATCATTTATGAATACTTTATATTTTTGAGATTTAGAAGTATTGGGTGTTTTTCCTTTTTTTTTTGGTTGTGAAAGATATGAGAATATTGTTACCTCCTTTGATTTTATTTAAAAGTAAAATTTAAAAGTAAATGAATTTATTTTGCCATTCTCTCCTTTTTCTTATATTTTGAACTGTGTGTGTTAACTTGTACTAAATTTTGGTGCCCCTTCTTAAATCTAATTACCTGGTGTTTGTAATAAATTTATGGTAACAATATTCAGTTGGTGGTATGTCTTTCTCACCTGGTGTAATGTTAAATTTAAATTCTTGTATAATTGGATTGAGGTTAAATATTGTGAAGTGGTAGAATGTAAGATTATAGTCATAAGATGCATTAAAATAACTTCTTAAAAAAAAAAAAATAGTAACAAGGAAAGACCCAATACAATTATTTAATTTTATGCCGTAGGCTAAGTCGTCTTTAACCATTTCCTTTATGGAATTATAATTTCTATGCCCTAGGCGTTTATGCCAAAGTTCCAGGCAGTCTTTACTTTTGCATTCATGTGCCATATTTACTATATTTCTATCTGCATTTTCTAATAATTCAACTTCGTATAGGTTATTTTTCATTTTTGCCTCCAAATAGATTTTCCCATTTCGTGACAGCGTGCATTTATCTTTATCAAATAATAATTTATATCCATTCTTTGTGGCTTTACTAACTGAAATTAATTTAGATTCTAGCTCCGGTACATATAACACTTCTTTTAACGTAATTTTATTTATGCCTCCATCGGATGTTTTTGTCGTGAATGTAGTTTCTCCGGTACCTAACGAGTTTAGAGTTTTTCCGTTGGCAATTATGACGGCTGTTTTTTCTGTGTCATTTAACTTAGTAAACTCATTTTTATTGTTTAGGATATGTGAAGATGAACCAGAATCAATAATCCAGGTTTGTTTTCCTGCTTTGTCTATTAGAAAGGCTGCGTCGCTGCCTTTATCTGGTTTTGTTTCCGTTCTATAATTTCTCGTGTTTACTGATTCGCGGTCAGTGTTTCCTATCTGGTTATCCGATTGTTGATAACACAACGATGATGAGTAATATTTATTTTTGTATGTTTGTTGTTTTTGTGTATTTGGGTGATTGTTTCGATTTTTCAAATGCCAACATTCTCTGTACGTGTGATTTTTCAATTTGCAATACGTGCACTGTTTATCTTTTTTAAAGTTATCATTAGGAAATCTTTTCTGCGTTTTAAACGCTTTTGATGAATTTTCACCCTGGTCTGTGTTTTCAACCCTTCTGTTGTACTCATCTGTTAATTTACTTCTAATAAATTGTGGTGTGAGCTCGTCCTCATTTCGCGATTCAAGGGCAGTAATTAACGTATTATAACTAGGGGGTAGCGAACACAGCAATAAAGCTGAAAGATGGGAGTCGCTAATTGTTTCCCCGATCGCTGAAAGTTTGTCAATTAATTCTAGAATGTATGTTATATGTTTGATTAAGTTCCCGTTTTCTTGGAAATTGGCTCCATAGAGCTTTCTTAACAAAAATAATTTACTAGAGAGGTTCGCCCGTTCGTGTATGGTTTTAAGTGCGTTCCAAGTGTCTCTAGCTGTGTTAAGCCCCTTAACATGGACGATTTGAGAATCGTCAATTGATAGGTTAATTATGGCTCTTGCCTTCCTGTCTTTCTTTTCCCAGTCAGTTGTGACTGGCGTGGGCCTATCTTCGGTTATTACGTTGAATAAATCTTCTCTAATCAGTAACATTTCAGTTTTAAATTTCCAATTACTGTAATTACTTGCGTTAAGTTTTTCTACAAGCTGTATCTCACGTAATGCGGCCATTTTACTAGTTATTTAAGTTTTGTTATTAAAGAGGAATTGCTCTTTTATTATTTTATATAAAACTTCTTATATATATCTAGTTTTCTTCAATTGTTTAACATTTCATATATATCAACAAAAAATACACAATATTTATTTCATCATCAAATAACTAACTATATTTTCAATAATTTTCAATTTCTTTTTCATGTACACACATGTATGGCCAGTAGTTTTTTTTTTTCACAAATATTATTTATTTACTAAAATATGAGACTTTCTCAGTCTCATAATCGACTGTTGGCAAAAAAGCCGCCTCTGCTCTGCGCTGTAGGTTACGCGCGCTAATACTTAGATAAATAAATATATATCATTCTGGCCATGAAAACACAATTAATATAATAATATAGGTAATTTCTTACCTTTATATTTCTTCAGGCCCGCGGAAGATGAGACTAGTGGCTTGTTCTTCCATACATTTCATGTTCGGACTCCGCGGGAAAGCAAGGGCCGTAGGGATGCCGGACATCAGGTGGATGACCCGACTCCCTTATGGGTGTTCGGCGATGAAGCCGTTCGTTTCAGTAACTTCTTCCTACCCTGGCAGCAGGGACCCTGGCAACTAGCAACTTCAAGCAAGGCAGCATCATCCATAGCAACCTTCACCACACCAAAATCAGCAAACCGTTAAGGGCCGCCTTAGCTATGAACTGTGCGCCATGGCGCAGGATTTCTAAGGACTGCTCATCTAGCACAACAACACCCACCGCTCTCTGTCGTGAGGGAGTGCTGACTCCAGCGGCTGGGGATCATACTATGTAACTTCACTGAAGGACTGCTCACATCAAGCTAGACATACCCACCGCTGTCTGTCGCGAGGGAGAGCTGTCTCCAGCGGTTGGGTCCTCCCCTTGTTATTTCACTGCAAGATTTTACTTCACTTTTAAATTTTTCTCTCTTGCCTTTGCCTGCCCATTGTCGCTTGGGGTAATTCCCGGCAGTGCCGACCATGTGGTCTAGTTTGTATTTTTGTTGTACTCAATAAATGATGGCCGGGGCCGTGCGAGCGTGGCATTGGCGGTCCTGGCGTGGGCCTTCCCTGCCCGTCGGAGACTGGACTCCAACCTACACGAATCCCCGCGTGCCGGGGAAAATCCCGGGTGGGGCGCTACAGGTCCACGGTCTGTATCTCAGACCGATCTGCCCCACTTAGGCATTAAGTCTCTACGGTTCATCAGGTGTCGCGTGGGGAGTCTCCTTTGATGGTGGGAACTTCCGCCGAATCGTAACGACCTCTGTCGTCGACTCTGGGGCAAAAAGATGAGGAGGCGTCGCTGGAACGCGAACCCTCTGAATCGATCGTAGCGACCTGGCGAGACAAAGTCATGGTCTGCGTTAAAAATCCTTCAGGATTTGGGCACGATGAGGAGTGGGCTCGCTCGGCGCCGTGAGGGCGCCGACGGCGCCTGTTAGTTTTTATCTTTCTTCAGCATCAGTATTCCTACTACTTCAGCTTGGTGCACATTTTTAACTGCGTTAATCCATTTATTTCGGAGCTACAGTGTTAAAAACATAAATGTTGGTTAATGAAGTATATTATTTATATTGAGTCCACACTTGAGACGATCATTTTTGTAATGGAGAATTATATTTTAAAACTTTGGCTTAACATTTTCAATTAATATTTTACATACAGCTGCCTTTTGCAGCAACAGATTAAAATTATTACATCTTTCTCTATTGAGATAAATAGGGCAACTAAACTTAATAATAAAAAAGAGTTTTTGAATCAGAGTTCTTTTGATGACGTCAGACAGCTGCAGCATGCGTGGGTTGATATTAAAACTAATTTCGCGAACATATTTCACATATTAATATCATTGTTTATCTTGAGTAGGATTTGTCTAAAATAGAAAAGTCTGTTCATTATAGAATGATTTATTGTCACTTAATGTATTTATTTGCCTGCTCAAATGTTTATGTCCTTGAACTGCTTCCTGTTTTGAAATCAGTTAATGATATCTGGGATGGTTATAAATCCATCACATGCCATTGTCGTTCAATTTTTATTCCTAATCCTAACCCTAATCGTATCCTATCCTAATCCTGATAATAGCTTTAAAGAATATTCTTTGACACGAATATGTAAATTAAATCAATATCCATAAATGGAATGAATGGGAAATAGAATAAATAGAAATGGCAAAATAAAATAACAAGAAAGTACATTTATTCGACACCTAACCCTAGAGAAAGCGTAAAAAATTTCAAGCGCATGAAATAAATTAAAATAATCCTATATATACTAACAAAAATATGTAAATTTAGATAATCAGATTTGTGTCGTCGGTATTTATTTGCTAATAGTGTTCTTGACGCGATAGAGAAAATATCGAGGTTAAATTGGGCAGAATTTAAAGTACTTTCTAGCAACCTTTATTTACATTTTAGAATCGCATCAGATTGTTATATCTTTGTGAAATATCTATCTTACTTATAATAAAATCCAAAGGCGAGAAAGTGTCTGTAACGGTACCGGGCTGTACCACTCTGATCTGCGAGTCGACCGTAGTTAAACGCCATGTTAGACTTACTGAAAAATATATGCTAACACATAATAACACTAAATGATAATATCTTCTACTTGAAAAAACGTCTGTTCAGCATATTTTCGTTTAAAACATGTATATCATATCCAGTTATAATGTTTTAAGTTTTAAATTAAAAATAACAGATTAAACATCCGATTACCTGATGTAAATAAACGAATAATGTTGCCATACAAAAACACAAATCCCATATCTAGAAAAAAAAGGAATGACTCTTTGAACGTTTCATTAAAATATCCAATTATGCTCTTAAAATATTTGTAAAAGCATTTTAAAGTCTTTAAATATTTAAAGGATTTTCTAAAATTTATTTCTGTAAGCATTTTATTCCTGAAATCACTTTTTCAGATATAGCGATGATACCTTTCGAGGCTTTGCGATGCATCTACTAGCATTTCAGATTTCGTTCGTAAATACTATTCTGGCGCCATCGTCTGACAATAAATACAAATTATACGTTTCATTAGAAAAAAAAAATAATAATAATACAACTTTATTATAATTTACATAATAATAAAGTTGTAAAATAATATAAAATGTACATAAGCATATTTTTAGAATAAGAAAATTCAGGATGTATTGATTTATTACAAGATCAACTTTTTTTAATGATTTAAATTATTTTTATTATTAATTTTGAAAGGAAAATATTTGACTTTGTGTAAAAATTAATGCATTCTTTTAGATTATGAAGAAGCTAAAAGATCGTTTTCGTATTATTGAGAGCGAAAATTAATACCTATAATTTACTAACCATAGTTAATTATTGAGACCTTAATTAATTATTGAGATCATTATTAGGATTAAAATTTTAATTATTCAGAAAAATATTTGGAAATTTTGAGTTGAAAAACCAAAATAAGGGAAAAGATTACGTTTCGTAAAATTCACCATTAACATAAGGTATGTACATTCAGGATGTATTGAATTATTACAAGATCAACTTTTTTTAATGATTTAAATTATTTTTATTATTAATTTTGAAAGGAAAATGTTTGACTTTGTGTAAAAATTAATGCATTCCTTTAGATTATAAAGAAACTAAAAGATCGTTTTCGTATTATTGAGAGCGAAAATTAATACCTATAATTTACTAACCATAGTTAATTATTGAGACCTTAATTAATTATTGAGATCATTATTAGGATTAAAATTTTAATTATTCAGGAAAATATTTGGAAATTTTGAGTTGAAAAACCAAAATAAGGGAAAAGATTACGTTTCGTAAAATTCACCATTAACATAAGGTATGTACATTCAGGATGTATTGAATTATTACAAGATCAACTTTTTTTAATGATTTAAATTATTTTTATTATTAATTTTGAAAGGAAAATGTTTGACTTTGTGTAAAAATTAATGCATTCCTTTAGATTATAAAGAAACTAAAAGATCGTTTTCGTATTATTGAGAGCGAAAATTAATACCTATAATTTACTAACCATAGTTAATTATTGAGACCTTAATTAATTATTGAGATCATTATTAGGATTAAAATTTTAATTATTGAGAAAAATATTTGGAAATTTTGAGTTGAAAAACCAAAATAAGGGAAAAGATTACGTTTCGTAAAATTTACCATTAACATAAGGTATGTACATTCAGGATGTATTGAATTATTACAAGATCAACTTTTTTTAATGATTTAAATTATTTTTATTATTAATTTTGAAAGGAAAATATTTGACTTTGTGTAAAAAATAATGCATTCCTTTAGATTATGAAGAAACTAAAAGATCGTTTTCGTATTATTGAGAGCGAAAATTAATACCTATAATTTACTAACCATAGTTAATTATTGAGACCTTAATTAATTATGGAGATCGTTATTAGAATTGAGATTTTAATTATTCAGAAAAATATTTAGAAATTTTGAGTTGAAAAACAAAGATAAAGAAAAAAGTTACGTTTCGTAAAATTTACCATTAACATAACTACCATTAACAGTAAAAATTACCATTAACCCTCTATATTACCTAATATTACCTTAACGGTTCAGGTCAGTTTTCCCTATTGTCGATAAACAGTATATGAATATTTTTATCAATTATTTAAAATTTTAACTGAAAACCCCAATTTGGTCCACCGTCCTAGGACGGGCATTTACACTAGTCAATGTATAAAATCCACAAGCAGTTTGTTCACTATTTACACCACTTAGCGTGAAACACTTAATTTAATATATAGACCGGGAGGCGGCAGCACAGACAATCACCTCATCGAGTTCACGGCTGAAATTCCAGAATTAGTTAAAACTCGATTCGCATATTAAAACGCAATCGGTCTGCCAAGTCATATCTTGGTGGAAAACACGTGAAAACCCGATTTTAGCGGTTGACTCGTAGGTTTACCATTGTGTTTTCCTGCACCCAAAAGTATGAAAACATGGAGAACTGAGTGCAGGAAAACACAATGGTAAACCTACGAGTCAACCGCTAAAATCAGGTTTTCACGTATTTTCCACCAAGATATGAATTGGCAGACCAATTGCGTTTTAATATGCGAATCGAGCTTTAACTAATTCTGGAATTTCAGCCGTGAACTCGATGAGGTGATTGTCTGTGCTGTCGCCTCCCGGTCTAATATACATACACAAGATAATGTAGTAAGAAATATATAACATATGTCTATGCAAATAAACAAAATATAATAATGCCCATTTATCAATGCACACATATACAAATTGTACACCAAATACCACCTAAAATGCACTGTTGTATAGAAGAATTCTGCCAGTGTTGTTTTTCGTTTTACGAAAAGGAATTCCTCGATTTTCACGATTTTACTGGATCACCCTTTTTTCCTTAGTTGCAGTTTCATTTTCGCGATTGTATATATAATTTGGCATGAAATTTCACTTTTTTAAGACTGGGTTATGTCAAGGCCCCTATAGCAAACACATACCGTATGGTCTCCTATAAAATGTGATAAAGCTTTGGTTAATTATATATGTTGTTAATTAGCAAGTGAAATGTTTTGCTAAATTAATGCATTTATTCATTTTTTAATGTTACGTGAACGAAGTCACGGGTAACAGCTAGTATTTTATTTATTTTATTCAAATATTTTTCTTAATAATTCAAAATTTCATTATTTTCATAGCGAATAAATGCACATTTTTTCGTATAAAATTTTAAAATGGTTAAGTTTGCTGTATCGTTGCCAATACTAAATCAAAATCCGGAATAATAATTTTTACTCAACAGTTTATTTTCGATTGAAAAATTTCCACGTGAAAAATGAAAATGAAATTTAAAAAAAATTAAGAATTAAAAAGTAGATGAAATATAACATTATTAGAAATAAAACGTATATTTTCAAGCATTTCTTAATAATTCAAAATTTCATTATTTTCATAGAGAATAAATGAACATTTTTTTCGTATAAAATTTTAAAATGGTTAAATTTACTTTATCGTAGCAAATATTAAATCAAAGCTCGGAATAATAATTTTTACTCAACAATTTATTTTCAATAGAATATCTCCCACGTGAAAATGAAAATGAAATTAAAAAAAATGAAGATTTAAAAAGAAGATGAAATAACATTATGAGAAATAAAACACACATTTTCAAGCATTTGATAATAATACAAGATGCATGAATACGAGTATAATTACGGAAAGCAGGCGATTATGACGTTATAAATATCGGAAAATAAAACGGATATGATTTGGTGTTGAAATAAAATGGTCTTGGGTTATGAAATTACTTCTTACTAGGACTTCCCTCAAAGGGATTAGTCTGAGTGATATTGCTGAGAACATAGGGTTAACAATTACAATATAAAGAAAAAGAGCAAATTAAATGATAGAATTACAAAATATCATATATAAATTCATATACACTGTTAAAAAAATAGAAAAGAAGTACCGTTCATCAGATGTGTTGTCATAATTTTTGTTAACATGTGGCAAAGGATCTCATTTTCTTAAGCGCGTATTGCGCAAAACTTGAAAAAGAAAAAAAAAAAAACGCCGAATCTTTTAAAACGCCAAGCTTTTTAAAGTTACGTAATTGGATTTGCAGCCAATAGATTATTCTATCAAGCGTGGCTTAACGCAAATTTAATTTCATTGTTGCACCTTTTTTGTGTGTGAATTTAAAAATTTTCTTCCTTGATTATATATCTATTATTTGTATAACTGTTTATAAAAACTCTTACACTTCAAACCACATTGATAGCATGCTTTGCTACAAACCAGATTGCAAAACTATAGTCTAAATTACTATTAAAGTATAGAAAAAATATTTCGATGACTTCTGTAAAATAACTTTTACATTAAATCTCCATATCGGCAAAATTGAAAATTATATATATATTACAAAGTTAAGCTTAACAGATACTTCTTGATTATTCTATAGGAGGCTCTGCCCCCTGCGCCTTTAATGCGCCTTTACATTCCCAATCCGCAGACTTTTCTTTTGCCTGTCTGTCTGTCTCTGCACAATCTGCTTGTTTCCCTATCCGTTTTTCTGCCCGTCTCTCTAACTGATTGTCTATTTCTCTACACGTCTCGCTACCTGTCTCTATATTTCTCTACCGGTCTCGCTACCCGTCTCTATATTCCTCTACCAGTCTCGCTACCCGCCAATCTATTTCTCTAATCGTCTGTCTATCCGTCTAACTACTTGCATGTCTAGCCGTGTCTCTATCCACTTCGCCACCCATTTGTCTATCTGTCTTTCTACCCGTCTGGCTATACGCCTCTCTACCCATCTTCTTACCCATCTCCGTACCCATCTACTGTCTCTCTACTCGTCTGTATACCCGTCTCACTATCCGTCTGTTTTTGTACCCGACTCTTCACCCGTCTCGCTATCAATCTCATTACCCGTCAGTAAACTCCTCTCTGTATTCATCTCTCTACTCGTCTCTTTATCTACCACGCTACGCGTCTCACAACCTTTCTCGCTACATTCCAGTCTACCGGTGTCGCTACCCGTCTCGAGACCCATCTCGCTACCCCTCTGTCAACCCTCTTTTTACCTTTCTCTCTAGCCGTCTGTCTATTCGTTTCGCTACCCGTCAGACTACCTATGTCGCTACTCGTCTCTCTACCTATCTCACTACCCGTCTGTCTACCCGTTTGTTTACTCGTCTTTCTACCTCTCGCCACCTCTTCCCAATATTTAAACAGTTCATTTATTATACAGAAGCCGTTTATCAGTTATTAAATGCAAACAGAAGTAATTTATCTAATAAGTGTAATCAGATGCATTTTTTAAAAATACATACATAAACCTGAATAATAATTCATCAGTTTTGTGTTCATAGTTGTTTATATCATTTGACAGTAAATCTCAACTTCTTAAACCTGAATTGTCTCAAGCTTTTTAAAAAAACCACAAGGTCTGTATAACTGCAAAGTACCCTGAGGGCTATATTAGCTACATGTTATTAAGTTTCGTTATCGCGTTTGCAGCCAATTGCTTATGTCAGAAAGCGTGGCTTAACGCCATTTTAAATTCATTACTGTAACTTTCTTTTCTTTTCTTTTTTTTTGGGGGGGGAGGGGGGGAGGGGGGAAGGGTTTCAAATATATACATTTAAATTAAAACTTTTGCCTCCATGCCATTAGTGTTGTTTGTATTATTAACTAATACCTTGTAGACCGAGCTTCATTTGAAACAAATGTAAAAGACTTCTTCTACAGTTTTTTTGTAGGAGAAACTTTCGTAATTGGGCCCAAAGCCAATCGGAGTATTTAATATCATTATTGTAACTCTTATAGAGTTAAAACAATATTGTTGCTAGCTTTACTCTTGTTTGAGACCAACCTTGCATGTGTATCTGAATGGGAAAAAGTTTCGTATCCTATGTCGGTTGGCGAAAAAATTTTTAAATGGTGCCAAAAGGTAGTTTTAGCAACTTACAAAATTTTTCAAGAGAGCGGTAAAACATGTTTTTCAAATATTTACAAACATACGTTTATTAAAGCATGTTTTTGCGCCATCTTAAAAATTTAAGCACGATGCTAAAATGAAATTTTATCGCCATATTCGATATTTTAATAAGTAATGAAAACACATAAACAAACTTATATAACAAACCTAAGAGGCATTTTTGTGATAAATAATTGTTATTGTCAGGGGGTTAAATTTTAAACAATTAATAAACGGCTAGTAAATAATAAATAGCATTTAAAATCTAAGGTACTTTTCGGTTAGCCGAGCGCTAGTGAAATGTATATATCTATATATACATATATATATATGTACACATACACACATATATGTATGTGTATATATATATGTATATATACATACATGCATATATAAATGTTTGTATGTATAGATATATGTATATATATGTATACATAGATATATAAATTTCACTGGCGCCCGGCTAACCGAAAAGTACCAAATCTAAAAATGGAGAAGTGGTCCGTATAAAAATTAAGCGCTTGATATATGTAAATCTTTTTTTATTTTTTAATATTTCCGAATGCACAGATAAAAAGGTAAAAATCTCTTTTCCAAATGCCAAATAGAAAATATACAAAATAGAAAAATATCTGCTAAAAAATATATTTACATAATACTACATCTGCAAAAAAATAAGATTTAGAAAAAGTAAGCCAAATCCTTCAGATCCCAATAATCACATCGAAAAACTTATCACCAAAAAAGAACTCGCCAAATCTTACGGCACAGGAGATGGATTTTTCCCCCTGAATGCAGAATATTAGTTTTTTTCTTGTACGATGGGTGATTATAACTGTTTCATTTCACATACTACATACCGATTGATATATTGGTACTTTTATGTTATCCTGGCGCAGTTGATAAATCGCCAAATATTGTTCCTATAACATTTTCATATTGAATTCATTTCATTTAAATATAAACCTTTCACTCGTTTAATTTAAAATACATGCCTTTCATTAATCCCATTTAAAATGCTAAAAATAGAAAAAAAAAAGAAATAATGCCATAAATCGAAACCTTTTATTTAAACACCAAAGAATATTTTTTTTTTTATTATTTACACATGAGAAATAAAAAAAGCTGCTATTGCTGAGATTTGCGCCAAATCTCTAATACCAAGTCTACTAAGTTATTGCGGGGTTTTTCTTTCAAAGAGAAAAAAATCCAGATTAATTTTCGATTTCTACTCAATTGAAATATATTTTATTGTGCTGAATATTAGTGCGTGCATATTTTTTTTTGCTCCTTGTACTCTATGAACTTTTCAATTCCGATTGTCTACGAAAATCTCGCGCCGGTGAAAATGACGTACCACAAAATTTCGTGACGTATGTACTTTAATTGTGCTTTTTTATCTATTTTTTTAATATAATTTCCAAACGGTTTAGCATTTATTCTTGGTAATAAATAGACGTCGTTGTCACCTTTATAGGTACCTTCTGTAAAAATTTGAACGAAATCCGTTAAATATTTTTTGAGTTATGCTTGACGAAAGGTTTTAATATCCATCGTAGCTATATATGGGGCAAAGTAATACTGCGCTGTGTATGAGTCTTCGTTGCACTCAGACAATTATTTCGTTTTTAGGGTTTCGCTCATCTCACGAAACCCTATTACTCCCGCTTCGTTGTCTGTCCGTCACAGAGCTGGTTCTCAGAAACTATGTAACTTACAGTCATGAAATTTTGCGTACTTATAGCTAAATACCTATTATGAAGCTCAAAATCATCAAATTTGAAAAATCGCATTATTTTAATATATAGAGATAAAAAACCAAAATTCTAACAGCCTTTTCCTATTAAATTTAAACATTTTTCATTATAGCAGTTGCCAACAATTAAAAATCCACAATAAAATTCTTTCTGCAATAATTAATTTTCTATTGAAAGATTTCCACGTGAAAAATGAAAATGAAATAAAAAGTTTCACCAATTGAAAACAAGGACGAAAAATCATGCGTCAAGCATAGATTATGTAACACTTTCCAACGCTTCCAAAATAATTTTACGAATCATACTCTTTAATAAGATAAAAGATAACATCTAAGTAATCCGAATACTTTTATTCAGCCCTGTATAGGATCTATAGATTTGTATATATACTACATAGGATGCTAAATTTTAGTTCAGTTAGGAAACGCGTAGCACAGTTTAAAATTCTCCGTCTGGAGTTAAATAATACGGAAATGTGTTCCCGAACTTTTGTGCTTCCCTGTATAGGATCTACAGAATTTATACACACCACGTAATATACAAAAAGCGATTTAAAATTAAAATCGCATTCAGTAACTGAAAACGCACTTGCAGGAATTATTGTTAACATACAGTAGAGAATTCTTTTGTGTGTCCCTGTAAATGAACGATGACTGCTATACACACAATATTCTGTAGTAAGTCTCTTGTAATGAACCTTATATAAATTTCAATGCGTTTAAAATAGTGAAACATTATTTAAATAAACCGCAGACGATTTTTCTCCATAGACGTAATGTAACGGAATTCTTTTGACTGTCCCTGTAAAGTAAGTATAAGTGCTATGCACACCCTATTCCATATTAAGCTTCTTCTAATGCACCTTAGTGATATATATAAATTTCAATGCGTTTAAAATAGTGAAACATTATTTAAGTAAACCGCAAATGATTTTTCCCCATAGACCGCAATGTAACGGAATTCTTTTGAGTGTCCCTGTAAAAAAACTATAAGTGCTACACACTTCCGTTGAAATAAAAAACATGCTATAGATAACGATTATAACATATAAAAATTGCAGGGCAATCCGAGCATATTTACGGGAGTTAGAGCACGGACAGACGGCAGACGGCCAGACAAACCGAAGTCATAAACACTTTTCAACTAGGTTGGAAAGTGTTAAAAAGATTAATATGACGTTATGTTGGTAATAAAACGGAAATTTTCTTACATTTCTCAATAATACAAGGAGTATGAGTATGTGTAATTACAGACAGCAGCTTAATATGACGTCATTAGAGAATTAAAAAGAAAATTAATCTGACGTCTAACATTTTGAATGTCACTATACAACATGTTTAATTTTGAAATTGTTTTTTTTTTTTGTTTTTGTTTTTTAATATCGCATTTAGTCCACATGACAGATATTATTATGACAGAGTATAAAATCGGACCGGTTGTTGCTTTCGGTCGAGAATGGAGCAAATGATGTTCGCATTTTACTATATTATCCGTTTTTAACGAAATTCTGTAACTTTAAAAGAATTTTTTAAGCGTTTTTAACGAAATTCTGTAACTTTAGAAGAATTTATCTTTGAATAGGCAATAGAAATGCATAAAATCGTTGCAAAAATGTTAAAGTTACAAAAAGGATAGATGCAAATTATCAGATATGAAAAATAAAGTAGAAATTTGGTACTTTCGTGTTATAGCGGCCCCCAAGGATGAAATATTTTTGTTTCTGTTTTCATTAATATATTGTAAATTTAGTACTTTCGTGTTATAGCGGCCCCAAGGCGGGGGCGTCCGAAATCACGCTGTGTGTTGGCTGAGAAAACATACAGCGTGATCTCGTAGGCCCCGCCCAAAGATGAAATATTTTTGTTTCTGTTTTCATTAATATGTTGTAAATTTGGTACTTTCGTGTTATAGCGGCCCCCAAGGATGAATCGCCAAGCGACCAAGATTTATCGCCAAATTATAAAGCATGCATGACATTATAATAATATATGATATAACATTTCTTGACGTATGTGGCCAAGTTATAGTCATATATGATGCGTATATGATGTATATATATGACATGCGTTATGATGTATGTACGACATATAAGACGTAAATAATATGTGTATAATGACGTATATGGCACATATAGGAGTGTTTGGAATATATATATGCGAGTGTTTGAAATATATATATATAGGATGCATATATAAGATTTGCGATGATCGTGGCGAAATCATAACTGCAACCTTGGCATAATCATAACTGTGGGGGTCGCTATAATACACGAAAGTACGTATTTTCTTTTTTCTTTTTTTTTTTTTTTTAAGCTTTCGGAACATTTTCCCAATGGATATTGTAATTTGTTAAATTATAATTTTTTTTTTTTATTTATTCAAGGAAGGATAAAGTGTTTTGAAAGGAATATTAAACGAAACCCTTTGCACGATCTTCGATCCCACTTACCCACTTGTTTTTTCTTCTCTTTTCTTTCTTCCTTTTTTTGTCTTTTATTTTTCACTTGAAATGAGTATATTTCAAATGTATATATTATATGTATTTTAAATGTTTGTAATATATGTATATTAAATGTATGTGTTTTAAATTAAAGCTCTATATTTTAAATGAAATTAATACAATAAGAATGAGGGCGAGGTTTATTGCCTGCGCGCAGCTAACATAAATTTACCGTATTTTTAATTAAAATTTTAAAAAAAGTTTTAAAAAAAATGTTTGAAAAGAAAATGGCTACCAAATGTCAATAATATGCACCGAAAAATTATCCATGTCGAAAATGACGCCAGGATTAACGGAAAGTAGTTATTTTTATTCATAGAAACAAACAAAACACGAAAAAAAACAAAACAAAAAAAAAAACTCGATTACCTGAAATAAACACTATTTGACGAGCGTTAATTCTTAAGCCATTCATCTCAGGAAATCTGAATAAAAATTACTTTTTTTGAAAAAGAAAGTGGCATTTTCGTTCATAAAAAACTAAAAATTTAATATTGCATCAAAGTAACATCATTTTCCCTCTACAGTATTAAAATTAAGGCTCGAGGGCTTGAAGTACATTGGTAAAATCGAGACACGTTTGTAGATCGTGAAGTAAGAACTAATGGGCGGTAAATGCGCAGTATTTTTTAAATACTTAAAATTCCTGTAGAAGCTTTTATTATCTAGAACAGCGTTTCTTAAACTTTGTGAACTCGCGGACCCCCTATTGATGTGATATGCATTTCGGGAACCCCCAACTATATTTTCTTAATATAAAATAAGAAATTATTTAAACATATACACCTTATTTATTTTTCATTACACATATTCTATATTTAGTTAACGGTGTTAGAAAAATCAGTTACATTATTACAAGCAAAATAATAATAGCAATATATACAAGAAAAATAATAACAAGAAAAATAATTATAATTTGCATTTTAAAACAGTCAAAATATACATAGTACTATTTGCTATGAGAAGTATGCTGCTTATCTTTTGTTACTGGATGTGCAGCATCTCGTTCAATGTTTAAATAAGACTGGTTTAACATGCCGTCGAGTTCTACAGTTGATCTTCATAATTTTCTTGTATGAAACTTTAAATATGTGAATAGCGCTGTACTTGTTGTGTAAGTTGGAAGGAATTTACAAAACAAAAAATCGTCACATATCTTACCACAAAATTCATAATGAAAGAAAACTCTCAAATTTACAGTATTAGAAATGTCTAAACGCTTATCTAGTTGCAATGCGTAATAAGGGCTGATTATTTACATGTAGAATCAACCGCTTCTTAATATTTTCGCACATATTCCACCTCCGGAGCATTGAAACGTCTCCCCCAAACCATAGGGAGTTTTAGGGTTATTAATGATCTAGACTTGAACGTTCTAGTCTTTCAAATCCCTCCTCCTATGGAGCTACAGAAATTTTTTCCGAAGAACAAAATCTAAATTCAACATTGGACTTGAGGACCCCCGGCTGTAAGCTCACGGATCCCCAGGGGTCCGCGGACCACAGTTTAAGAAACGCTGATCTAGAACATTACAAATAATCTGTTTTTTTTTTTTTTTTTTTTTTTTTTTTTTTTTGAGACCGGCGACCAGGCCTACCTGCCAGGTTTCCCTAGCTTAAACGGTGGTTTAGTGCTTGGCACCGGGGCGCGTAGCGCCACTGAAGGGATGCTGTGTAGCGGCTGGCCATTGCTGGCAGGACGGCTATGTGGAGATCTTTGTTTTGTTCCCATTTTTGTTTTGCTGCTAATTGATGTTATTTTTTTTGTATGGACCTGGGCTTGGCATCACACCCATACGTCATGCCATCGCTACGCGATTTGGTCTCGTAATTTAGAACCGTGATCAGGTGACGAGATCTTCACTTGACTAGGCACCTCCAGAGGTATAATTCACAGGGAACTTGGAGGACCTTGCACCTACGACGGATTTTACATGCACCGGGCACCATTAGCGTACATGATTTCAAAGAATCTCTTATGAAGCGCCGCGGATACAAAAGCTGCTTCTGGTTATTCTGCGCAACGTATTGCCGAATACGATATACTTAATCCTTCATTGTGATATATGCGTTATTTCCTTATTCTTCTTTCTTTAAATATTTATACAGGTTAATTTCAAAATGATTAAAAAGAATTGAGATCATATTGTAAATAAATTAAACGTTATGTTTTCTTCACGACGTAAAACGTTATTGACGATAGTCCCAGAAATTTCTATATTCCAGTTTCATATTTAATATTTTCATTATTAGGCTTATATAACGATAGGAATTCTCGTCTGCAACTAAATAGTTTTATGCATTTGTCAAACGATTTTTGTTAGTTTCATTTTTATTCGTGATGTAAAAATTAGATACAACGTCATGAAGTGTTAACTCGAGAAATCAAGGTTTCTAGAGGGATCGTGACATGTATGAGGAAGTGATTGGTGACTTATTTACAGTGTTTTCAAGCAAAAGAACACGCATCGAACAATTAATTAATATGCAGATCGAGTTTGATGAGATAATTATAAGTTAAACTGCGCAGTGATTATTTTAAGCATTCCCTCTGTTAAATAATTTGTAATGTGTTTTTCCATTCATATGGATAACAGTTTTACCTCGTCCTTTAAGATTATTCTCGATTCATTCATTTAATTTCACCCGGAAACACGTTTTGTCGAAAATTTTGCATCACAGTCACGAAATAATTTTCATCTCTATAGGTTACAAAATTTTTAGGTATCGTAATTCAAATTAGAAAGAAAGAACAAACTGGATATTTTCTGTTATTTTCTACAAATGAAGTGAAAATTATCTTACGACGGTAATGCGACATAAAAGAAAATCCCGATGAAATAAAAGGAAACGAGAAGTACGGCGGAATATGGACAAAGCCGTCTCAAGAGTCTTGAGACGGCTTTGGTATGGATCAAAAGGGAAAATTTGAGAGACAGACAGAAGGATCGCCGTTCCGTGCATTGTTGTTAGTCCGCTACTTTTTATTTATTCAGATTGCTTCATTGCTACCACTTTTTTGAATTGGTAATATTCGCCTTATTTAATGATACCTAAAGTAATTATATTATTGACGAATTACACTATTTTAAAAAAAGTGGTAGTAATAAAAAATATGAATAAAAAAAAAAGGAGTGTACTGATAACACTTGTTCAATGGAGCAAAGGTATTGTCACAACTTTAGAAACCAAAGATCCGGAGATTAAATGATTAAATCCTCAAAACACTGAAACTACAGCAAACTGTGTGCCTCCTTTAACTTCTTCACGACAAGCGTGTATACATACGTGACGCATAGTGTTCATATAATCCTTAATTTTCACTACCAATAATTTCAATAGTAAGTTTTGCCTTATAATATACATTTAAATTATTAAGGATTTATATAGATCTTTATTATTTATCTCGATCCGGAAGGCTATGACGTTTGATTCGCCAAGAATTCCACTGATGTAAGCTTAATATTTTTTCTCGATCTTTACAATGGAAATCCTTCCCAATATCTCATTCTATATAAAATATTTTTCAAGATGATGTAAATATTATTCATATTCGAGTAAATATTTGTGACCAGCGATTTGGCAACAAGACGTTTTCAGTTCATTAGCAGTGAACGCATGGTAATGAGTGAACGACTTGCGGTAAGGTAAACAAACGTCCTCGAAATTCGAGGTCGTTCTTTGAGGACTTTTAGTTCATGCAGTTTCCGCTGTTTTTTAATTTAAACATGCCCAAATTTCAAAAGGCAAAATGCTTCCACTGGAAATATATATACAGACACATATATATATTTAAATTTGCATTTTCATTAATAAATTCGAAACATTTTTACTACGGTTGTATCGAAATGACATATTTAAAAAAAAAAAAATTCCTAGTACTAATATTAAGGTGTTCTTTTTTCATTTAAGGAGACCTTAGGAATTTATGAATTATTTTTCATTATTAATGTTACTCCAACAAGAAATTCTTCAAAAGAGTCTTCTGTACCATGAATTCGATAAATATTTTTAAAACAAAATTCGAATTACTGAAAATTTAAGAATTTTTAAAGTTATTAGTTAAAACAAATAATTAAATAAATAATCCATGCTTTCCAATTTTAAGAATGTTCCCTCAGCCTTTTTTTAAGTGCGTTCGTAATTATATAAATACGTAGCACCTATAGTCGTCGCTTGGTCCGTCCGTCTGTCCGTCCGTCTGTCTGTCTGTCTGTCCGCATATAACAACGCAAAAACTACCCAACCAAATGGTTTGCAATTTAAAATATATTATCTTTGCAGAATTTTGTCGAGACATTTCCAATTTTATTAAAATCGAATCAAAACTTTAGGAGATATTAATAAAAATATTTATTAAGAAATTTGATTTTTTTTTTAAATCGGTGCTTTTTTGTTATAGAAGCTTCCGATGGATGTTAAATCGTCAAGCGACCGAGATACTTATTTTATGACAGAAATTAATCTGCAGACGATATAATTCATTTCACAGAATTAAAAATCATCAAGATCTGAATATTTAAACTAGCTGATACATATATATCTGAATATTTATATAACTAGTTAAGATATTTGTATGAACAGTGTCATAAAATATATACTTAACTAGCTGTTTAACCCGTTCTACGCACGGGATATCATGAATTTAATTCTGAAACGTGCGTACGAACGCACCTCGTTTATAACGTTTGACGTACAATTTCCAACTTGCTTCTGTTTGAGGACATGATTAAAAAATGGTGCATTAATTTTTTTTTTTAAATACTAGACAGACAATTATACAAAATAATAAAATAGAATCAGGCACGAAACTCAATTTTCCATTTAAAATTTACATGTTAATGGACTTAATGATAAATTTGAGTACTTTAATAAACTAAAATTTCAAAATAGATGGACATATTTGTTATACTAGTATGTATCAAGATTGTCCTTGAGAGGGTGAGAGGTATTAAGAATTTTGAACAAAAAGTAAAACGCTTGGAGCGTTTTTAAAAATGTATTTAATTTGCGAAAAATTTGTTATGAGTAAAATCCATTTGCAATGCATTATGGTATTTTAATAATTTTATTTGCATTACTTCTTAACAATAAGTATGAAAGCACACCTTTTGCTAAACATATAGCAATATATTGACATTTTTAGGTAGCTTTCATTACAAAAAGCTACCTATTGCAGTCGATCGGAGGAAAACAATTCCAAAATATTTTCACCCAGACTCCAAAACCACCCTCCGTTCAAATGTTGATTTATATATATATATACTAGCTATCCGCCCGGCGTTGCCCGGGCCCGAGATAATAACAATCTCAGAGCAAGGCGTTAACCCCGTCCCTCCCCATACCCTCAAATATAACGAATAATTTGTTCAAGAAAACCACCTTCACCTACATTAACGCGATCATTAAAAAAATAATTACATTTTTCTAATAAATAGAACATAACGAAGACGTTACGCTAAAATATCCGGCAGATCACAACACTTCCTATCCTCAATTTCAGATCTATATCTTAATTAGTTATCTAAATTTTGTTCATTAGTAAAAATTGGCAATTATTTCCTTTCATTTTCGCAAACTAAATGGGAGATCGGCCAGAGAAACAGATCTCTTTGTAGTTCAGTTTTTAATGAAAGCAGATCCCTGTCTGAAACTGTCTCGGATTTTTTTTCACTGGCGCCAGCAGATTTTTAGTAGTTTTTTGCATAAATTAAGAAAAATTAGCGGCCGAATTTTTCAAAAATTGCATAGACGGATACAGAATTTTTTTTTACATATGCTCAGAAATTTTCAAATTGATATCTTAATTAGTTTTCTTAAAATTCGCTAATTAGTAAAATAATTTCGAATTCGTTCATTTCCGCTTCCAAATCCACAACAACAGTTCTTTTCTTTAGCCATTTTGATTTAAAAAATGGCATTTTCAATGCGATATTTAATGATATTCTAATTAATATCTAGAGTAATTATCAAAATATTAAAAATCTGAGACTCAGGTGCACATGGTCAGACCTTGGACTATCCACACCTAAATTTCCAGACTTCTAGGTGGGCTAGATTTTGCTAGCCATCGCCAACAGACACACACACACACAGACACACACACACACAGACACACACACAGAGCGAAACTTTCTTTTATTAGTATAAGATATATATAATATCTGACATATATCATGGCATATACTCTCTTATTTATGAACTGATTTGGATGTGAATGAGTATGTGTATAGGACATACCAAGGTCTCGACCGAGTTCGTTGGCCAGTTTCATCCGCCATCTTGTTTAAAAATGGCGGCCAGCAAACATTTTTAAATTTTTAAAAATTCAAAAAGATGTACAAAAAAATGTATATATAAATTGAAAAAATTGTTTCTGTTAAGTGTTAGAACGTAATACAAGGATTCCGGAACATTTTTTGTTTTGGCTTTATCTTAAAAAATGGCAGAGATATGGCAGTGTGAAATTTTAGGGTGGCTGACATTTTGAAACAATCTGATTTTTGTCATGCTGCAATTCTCATGCTAAAATTCTCATTAAAATTCAGTATTAACGAAAACCGTGATTGAATCGTCTATAATCTAGTTCCAAGCAATTTAGCTTCGGGTGTTTGAGTAAAATGAGTTGAATTTTTAAAAATATGGACTATGAAAGCTACCTTTTCCTCCCGGTACAGGCCGGAAAGACTTTTTTAATTTTTAACAAGAAATTTTAACACAAAAACAAAAATTCGTATTTTTGGTCAATTCTTGTTTATTTCAAAGTGCACCGGCTCCTTAATTAAAAAAAAAAAAGAAATTAAAATATTAAAAATTAAAAAAAAAAGTATTGTTAAGGTTTTTTTCTTTTTCTTTATTTTCTGTAATTTATAAGATTTTTTATGGGTGTTCATTTGTGCCACCAAATTTTATTCCAATTGCGTTTCTCCGTTCTTTGAAGTTTAAAGAGAATGTGCGATAGTGATACTTAACCTTTATTTTAATCACTTTAATCACTTTAATCATGTTAATATATTCGAAAGTGAAAGATAGCAACGCAGTTTCACTTTGTAAATTATCTTGAAGTACACGTTATTAGTATTTTCGTTGGGGCCTCCGTGGCCGAGTGGTTAAGGCACCACTCCGCTAATCGCTTCATAGCGTAGGAAACAAGGCCGGCGGTGTTCGACTCCCGCCAGCTCCATTGCACACACTTTGTGGAGCTACCGGATGTAACTCTTGGCAGTGCCTGATTTACGTCGGGGCATGGGCCCAGGGCCCCCGATTTTTAGGGCCCCCCAAATTCTACTAAAGATTTTTCAATTATTGGCCAAAACAATTTTAACTGTCAAAAAACAAAATTTAAATGAAAAAATCTGTTTATCAGAGATTGTCTATGATATGTCAAAGTAACTACATTTTTTGCTGTTGTCTTTTAACAATTTATGTGCAGTAATGTACAGAACTCCATTTTTGGGATCGCCATGTTATTTCATTTTTATTTATTTCACATGTAATGCCTTCATGGTTAACATGGACCGTGTGGTTCTGCTAGTTACTTGTGTAAATTTAGTTTTTCTTTTTTCTTTTTTTTTTTTCATGCAAAGCTTGTATTTGAAAGAAAAAGTTGTTTGATTAATAGGATATGCTAATATTTTAAATAATTATAGCTTGGTACTGCGGTAAATTTATTATTAGTTGTTGCATACTTTATCATTTGAGATGTATGGACTTGCATAGAAAAGGGTAATCAGCACCACACAGTTTATTATAAAATTCAATTAAAAATTCATAATCATCAAATAATTATTTAAAAGTAAATTAATGATTATCAAATTTAATTTTTTTAATTAATATTTTAAATAAATTATCAGAGTCAACAGTGGTTAATAAGTACTGCTTTTGATATTATATTTTTTTATTCAAAGAATCTGTGCGAGGGGGCCCTCCCATACGCATCTGTGCCCAGGGCCCCAAAATTTCTAAATCGGTCCCCGACTCTTGGTGTTGTAAATTTCCTTGTACTGTCACGTCAAGATTTATGTAATTGTTGAAGTCATGCCTGTGTTTCTGTGAATAAAAAATGTATATGGATCATTCGAGACGACAGCCTAGTAGCTATAGGTCTCAAAGCCCACCCCCATTCAATGTTCAATGTAGTATTTTCGTCACTTTCGACGTGCGAGGAAACTGCGATCTAAAAGCAGTAAAATAAAATAATCAAAAATTAATCGGAAAAATCAACAGTGGTGAAAATATGAAAGATTGAAAAATAAGAAGATTTTGCTTTTCATGGGTAAAATAAAGTGATATGTAGGCAATTGTTTTGCAAAATGTTAGAATTTTTTTTTTCAGTAAACTTTAATTTTAAGTCGATTTTTTAATCATAAATTGTGTTTTTATCATTTTTTAAAAATATTTATTTAAAGTAAACCTACTTAATGTTTCAGAGAGTTTTTTTTATGGATTTTTTGTTTTCAATATTGCATCAAGCCACAGTTGAAACAGCTTTTTAAATTTTACATTGGTGCATAAACTAATTACTCTAGGCAGGCTTTTGAGGAAATTCCAATTTACAGGACATGAAAATGAAGACCGGAAATTTAAAGTTTTGTTATATGTTAAGTTTTGTTATATTTATTTGAAAGTTATAATATTCCACGCAATGGGAAATTTTGGATTTGAAACATTATTAAACGGAAGAAATAAAATTAATAAAATTATTTTTACTCCTAAAAATAAATGATAAATTTGATATTATTCAAAATATTTTAAACACAAATTCTCTCATATTATGATTTATATAATTCTGCATACCCTCTGACATAGTTTGGCCTTTCAAATTACCAGAATTTAGTTTGTCACATTTAATATTTTTTATAACTTGAAAATGGAAATATTGTTGTCCTTATGTTTAAAACAAATTTTCAAAAATTTGATTTTTATTTATTTAAACACAACATTGGTATTAGCATTATACGCAGTATATTTCAGCCTGTACAAGATGCCAAAACCTATGGCCTAACACTCCCCCCACCTTTTTTTTTAATACGCTCGTTAATTATCATGTACCACGTAATAATTGAATTTGAATTCTGATTTGAATTCATTTAAATGAACAAATGAAGAACTTGTCCCACTGAGAGAGAGGCGCAGTCTAGAAACAACACATGTAAACAGAATTGATAAGTAAAATGAAATAAGTTATCCTTCTCATTAAAGCATAGGAAATCCATTGTTTCAGCGATTGTCTAAATCAGAACAAATCAACATCTGTCCAAGCATAACCCATAATCATAAAACACAAAGCATCTTTAACATGACTGTGAAGGGAACGATAGAAAAAGACGTATATGTGTAAAAGAAAGGATGCAAAATGCATCTATAGTTAGTTGTTATGGCAGTTGATAATATGTTTTGTGTAGTATTTCAATGTTGAAATTGTTTCTTCTCTGTATTTTGGCCGATAAAAAAAGTTTCGAAGGACATACATTCTTTTAAAAAGTTTCATTAAAATTTGGAGTTCAGACAAATTTTTTTATTATAATCCCCGCTGCATTTTCCATTATCTTCTTCTATAGACGCAATTAATTTAGGTATAGAGAAGGCATGGATTTGGACACATTTTGAAAAAGGTATAGTATAGGCCTCAAAATCCACGTATTTTTGATAAGACATGCTGCAAATTATTCGTCTCATTTTGTACCATAAAGTGTTCTGTTTGAGCAGCGAAATTATTTGGGATTTAAAGCTATGTTTTGATAAAACTATATATACACCTATGTAGGTTGATTTGAAAAAACTATACACACACACACACACACACACACACACACACACACACACACACACACACACACACACACACACACACACATATATATATATATATATATTGTACCTTTATTTTTTTGGCACTATATCCCTTTAAGACCGATGGGGGGAATTTTTGTAGCGGGAAAAACATCTTTTTTAAAGCAAGGTAAATTAATTTTTATATGTTCAATTATTCTTTTAGAACTTCCTTTTTCATATTTTGTAATTGTATGAGTATTGCAATCCTTTAGGACTGTATGACTTGGTAGAAAGCCACAAAATTCAATAAATTAGAACACATACAATTATGTGAATTCAGTCTTAAGGCCCTATGCAAGTCACGCAAAGAAACTCGCAAGCTAATGTTAAACCTATGGGAGCATTCTTTATCTCGCTTGTATTTTAATGTTTTTAATTTTTTTTCTTTACATAAGATACTGAAGGTCGATATTTAATGTGCGTTTTTACTTTTTTCGATTTTGTTTACAGTTTTTTTTTTTTTTAATGTGAACTCTTTTATTTTTGACACAGGTTCTGAAAATAAAAATACACCCATTAAAAAAAAAAAAAAAAAAAAAAAAAAAAACGAAAGAAAATTGCAACCAAAATTCGAAAAAGTAAAAACGCACAACGTTAGATATCGATCTTATAGGTATTCTATGCAGAAAAAAAAAAAAAAAAAAGCATTTAAAAAGATAAAAATTCAAGCGCGAAATGTGAGAAGATGAGCTTGTGAGTTTTATAAAAGAAAAGTAAATGCAAAACCATCGTAATAAAGAAACAATTTAACATTATCATACATAGAAATGCTTTGGGACCAGGAAAAAATCGATGTGCAATCGATGACGACGCATAAAAGGGAAATGTATTAAAGTCTCTTTACTGTATTGTAAACACGATCGAAAATTATGCATTTTACTTTTCCTATGGATAGTTCAATCCATTGATCAATACGATAGACAATCTTGCCTTTCTTAAATGAGCTGCATTTGCGAAACGAAGCTAACAAACATGCATTGGGCGAAATATTATTTTTTATTTTAGAAAAATATATTACTTTCAAAATTGCACAATTATTGTCACTTTTGTACTTTTAATTTTTTATAATAGATATTTTTAAATAATAAATAAAATAAATAAAGTGTATATTATGTAGCATATGTATTTATTTGAGATACGAACAATGGAATATTATTGTTTTATTTCATGTATGAAGTGGCTAAACTTTATAGTAGTGTAAGTGTAAGTCACATTTTCATAAATGTTCCAAATAATAATTAAAAAAAAACTACTAGAAACACAGATACTAGAAATGTTACAGTGTATAATGTATTCTAATTCCGCAGAATATCTTCTCGTGCTATCTACAGGCAGTTTTGTTAAAATTATATCATATACTATTCCTTCTATATTAATAATTTGGTATGTTCACATGCCAGGGGCATAGCCGGGGGTGGGGGGAGGGAGAACAAAGGGATGGAGTTCTCCCCCCCTGTAAATAAGTTTTTTTAACTAATCATGCACACATTCTGTTTATTTACACACAGAAAAAAAAATAAAACGCAATTTGGGTCGAAAGATTCTTAGGCATGTGCCCAAATTGGGTCATGCCTGTTTTGGTTACCACTGTGTATTCATTTTGGGCACTGTTAAATACCCATTTTCAATTTTTTTTATTTTAGAAAATGGGTATTTAACAGTGCCCAAAATGTCACAGTGGTCACAGTGGTAACCAAAACATGCATAACCCAATTTGGGCACATGCCTAAGAATCTTTCGACCCAAATTGGGTTTTATTTTTTCTGTGCGTAGCCCTCCCCCCCCCCCCCCCACCCCGTAAGGTCATTTCTGCCTGCCCCACCGCCTTCTCAAAGCAAAATCCTAACTACGCTACCAATTTTCAAAATTAGTAACTTATACCACTATGACTATGACTATAAAAAGTTCATAAAAAAATTTAAAATATCATACTTAAAATTCATTGTGACATTCGAACGATGAAAACTGCTCAAGTTAAAATATCTGAGATTCTAAACGGTTGACATTGTAATAGATGATACTAATATTTAGAAAATTCTGGCTGCTTCATTGTCTTAAGCATGTCTTTTTGCATTTATTACGCAAACGAAATCTGAGTCAAGAAATCGATACCCTGGAGAAAAATACTTGTCTTAAAATTTCTACAAAATAATTGTCCCAATTTATTTGCTTTATAGTGACCTTGAAATATCCTATCCAATTTCGAAAATGAGCTGCATGACCAAAAACGATTGTTATACCGGCGTTATATTTTTGTCCGCTATCATTTAATTGAATTAGCTGCAACTGCTATGAAAATTAATGTTTTGGAATAGAAACGACGTAACAAATAGTGAATCAGTTTTGCTCTATAATAGAGCGTAGTTTTTTCAGTGCATAAAAGGAACTAATTATTATGAATCACTTGTAAAGATATGGAATAATTTATACAAGTTGTTCGTTATTTGCAAAACAAGGTCGGTGATATTAGTACTCATCAAGACGAACAATTTTCGTATAGGAAACTAGAGTCGCAATCCACTTATTCAGCCAAAGTTATATTCAGATTCAGGATATCTCACTCCAAACCAAATCCGAATTTTCGTTCATAAATGTAATAATAAGGAAGATATTTTAACGAAAATTTCAATACACTTTGTGGGATATGTGATGACCTCACAGGAAGTGTAGACGCACATTATATAACTCGGTCTTTGTCACCACCCACCCAACGAAAGAGACAGGCAGCGACACTTCCAACATTTTTGGCTGTCACGTGATCAAGATAAGTTGGTTTCCATCAATGGCGGAACTGTCATGCGATCAAGATAGGCTGAAAAGCAGCGGAGTTCTGTGAAGTAACCGCAGCTTGTCTCTTTTACTGGCTGCGCACCGTAATGTAATGGGAATTACATTCCCAAGCCATGGCGCGTCTAATTCAGTTAGAGTGCTGCATGGATCGGGTTGTCCCCGACCCGAATCCGAAATAAAAATTTCTTCAACCCGAACCTGAAATATTCAAACCCGAATACGGAAGAAAAGAAAATTAATCCCTAGTTCAATAAAATTATGGAAAAACAGTCTACAATTATATCTCTAATATCAGTTTTATCTTTTTGTATAAAAATGAACATTTATACACTCACTAGCAGACTACGCCCGCTGCGCTGGTCGGTTTCTCCAAAAGAACCTTGAATCAAGCGACATATATCGGTGAATTTAACCTTGTATTTTAAAGTAATCTGTACCTTTACCTGGAATATCCTAAAATAACATAAAAACGGACACTTATTTCACTAAGTTATGTTTTTTTTAATATACGGTTTACTATTACGCTTACAATTTTTTACTTACCGTTTTCCATTGATTTACATGTTTAATAGCTACATTTTTTGATAAGGTGAATTAACCTATATTATTCACTACTAAAAAGAAATGGCGCATCTAGTATTTGTCGAGAATTAAATAAAAATCATGCACTTGTGGCATCATAATTCACTTTTATATTTTAACAGAATAATACGGTTACTATAATTTGTGACCTGTACTGACACATTGCTGTTATTATTATTTTTTTGCTTGTGAAATTTTCGCTATGGTACTCCATTGTGAAATTTGGTAATTTATGAAAATCAATATTTGAAAAATGGCATTATCACTGGATTTGAAATTTATATCGAGAAAAATATAATTTTTTACCTTTCTAACGCAGTTTGTCGCACAATTTTTTTAAAATATTTTTTGAGCAATTAATTTTTTCAGTAATTTCAAATGTTTCATTTTCCGAGATTAATCTGTGGCAACGATTAGCGAAAATCCCAGTCGTCAACACACACAACGCATACCTTTTTATTAAAGAGGACATACCTTTTTATTAAAGAGGATTAATATTCAAATATAAGCTTTTTTTTTCACTAAAATTTTTTAATTTTTTTTTCAAATGAAAACAATACTTTTGTCACATGAGTTGTTCCAAAGACTACTATTCCCTGTTTTATTTTTACATAAAAGAAAGTTTCTTTGCAAAGAAAGGGGTGTGCGTAATGTGGCGAATATGTCTAAAAAAGAAAAATAAATATAGCCTGAAATTATAAGTGCATACATCAGAGTGCGTTATATGCCGAAATATACGGTAGCTTCATTATATTTCACTCCTATGAATTGTAAAAGTAAATACGATTACGTGCACTAATTCTCCAAGACACCTTTTATTCCTCGAAAAATTTTTATTGTATCAAAAGATTTTTTTATATCAGATGGACTCTGTCCCCATGAACCCTCTATTGTCTCATTATTTTGATAGTCGCATCGCTCTGTATTTAATATTTTAAATCTTTTATTTAAAAATAATTAAAATATTGATTTCATGATTAGTTACATTAATAATTACGTGGTACAATCCCAAACGTTTGAGGTATATGCATTTAGTATAAACCTCGGATCAAATAAATTTGAAAACAAAGAAATTTTACCTAGTAAGTAAAGTTAAATATGCACCACAAAGAAATAAGTTACATTTTATTAAACAGAATTTCTGGTTCTAAAAACGTTTATATGCATTCCGAGAACTTTTGGATAGCATAATTGAATGATCAATCATCCTCATAAATGTCTATATTATAAAGCAAAAACATGTCTGTGGGTAAAGCTGACGTCATATTGGCAGTGCCGAGGCTAACGAAAAAGACAGGCTACCGCGGTGCATTCCACTTGTCTTTTTTTACAGACCGCTAGAATGACATGATGCTCTTTTCGTACATCTGCATTGGTGCATTCGAGCATCGCGTGACTCTGGCGGTCTGTAAAAAAAGATACGCGTAAAGCACCGCGGTAGCCTTTCTTTTTCGTTAGCTTCGGGCAGTGCCGAGGTAACGAAAAAGAAAGGCTACCGCGGTGCTTTACGCAAATCTTTTTTTACAGACCGCGGGAGTCACGTGCTGCTCGAATGCACCAATGGAGGTGTACGAAAAGGGCATCACGTCACTCTAGCGGTCTGTAAAAATGATAAGTGGAATGCACCGCGGTTGCCTGTCTTTTTCGTTAGCCTCGGGCAGTGCCCACCGCCTCCTGAATACTAGGCCTGAGAGCTGACACAAAAATGGCGGCTGTCGTAGGCGGATTTTTTAAAGCGTTTGTACAGTCCCCTGAATTTACACACCAATAATTTGTAAAAATTTTCTTTGACTTAAATGATCTCAGAAAATTAAGGCGGAGAAAACTTTTAAATATTATTGGTGTTGAAATTCGAGGGACCGTACCAGGGCCGGCGCAAGGGGTGTGCGAAGTGTGCGACTGCACGGGGCGCCAAGTCGCGAAAGGGCTTAAGGGGCGCTCAAAAGTCAAAAGATCACCGATAAAAAATAATTTTAGATTCCGCGTTTTTTTCTTTTCTTTTTAATTTTTTCCAGGCTGCGGTCTGTGGGAGTGGCTCTACCTTGGGTTTAAATAACAGTTCAAGGACACTGAAATCTTCCCATATAGACCATATGCCCGGTTCCTTTATCTGAGAAAACGAGGCTATTAACACTCAAATTACATCCAGGAAAGACATAGCCAAACCTCTATTCAACACCAGGACTGAGGGAGGTTAATTAATAACTACTGACATTTTTACGATTCTGAACTCTTTCTTCTCCCGCTGGTTGATCGACTCTCGACTGTCCCCTTCATGCAGCTGATAGTGGCAAGTGTCCTTTGGCAGGTAACATCTTGTAGTTGCAGAGAATCGTACAAATTACTTATTCTCCTTTATTTGTATTAAACAATATTAATTTAAAGATTATACTCAAAATGCCGTGGATGAAAAAATCGGGAAATTATTAAAGGATCAAGAGGGCGCCGAAAAAAAAGAAAGAAAAAGTAAAAACCATGATGAAAAAAGGGATATAATCGGAGCGCCAAATCTTATGTCGAAGACGCAAATGAAAGGTTAATAGAGGTAAATTTCTCTAACTAAAAATTATACAGTCAAACCTCGTTAACACGAACACGCTTAAAGCGAATTACTTTTAGCACGAACTGTTTCCGATTGCCCCGTCCAGTTGCAAGTAATGTGTAACATGTCGGATAACGCGAACTACTTTTAACACGAATAAAAAAAGTTTCCCCTTGAGTGTTCGTGTTAACGAGGTTCGACTGTATATGTAATTAATCTTATTAAAAAATTAACTTCAGCACATCGTTTTATTTAGTTATTCTTAATTTAATCTGTATTAAATCAATAATAGTGTAATAGTATTTCAATACATGGCCGAAAATAGGAATTTTTCAGTCGCAAGCATTTTGGCGCCCTCTCCAATCCTTTTCCAAAATAAATGTATACAGAAAAGTTTTCAATCCATTCCCCTAATTTTTATTTTAAATATGAAATAATTGTTAGGAAGCATATTTATCTTAATATTTTTATATTGCTTTCTTTAGAAATGGACCTGCTGTAATCGCTTCGTTTTTATCTATCTACAGTGTCTCACAAAAGTGATGGGACACTTGTGCTTTATAAAAAGAAACTGCAATAAAATAAATAAACAAACATGTGCAAAATTTTTTTGGGTGTGTTTCATATTTAAAGTTAGTAACAATTATTACATAACATACATTTTGTCAAAATATTAAAATATTAATTTAGTAAAAATACAATTGTTCAGAACGGAGCAAAAAATGGCTCACATAAGTGATGGGACACTTACTTTTCCATCAAATATTTATCCACAAATTTTACTTTTTAAAAGGTTTTAATATTTTGTTGGATTTCCTTTTACTTTTAAAACATGATTTAATCTTTTTGGGATGGATTCGACTATTTTCTTTGTGATTTCTGGAGTGATTTTACCCCATTCTTCTTGAAGCACCGATTTTAGTTGTTGTTTTGAAGAAATGGTGTGTTTGCGAATTCTTGATTCCAATTCTTGCCAAATATTCTCTATGGGATTTAAGTCTGGAGATTGTGGTGGTGTTTTTATTATTTCAGGACAGTTATATAGCAGCCAGAGTCTAACGTTCAGAGCAGTGTGCTTGGGGTCATTGTCCTGGTAGAATTTAAAATCGTTATGAAGGTTCAATTTTCGTGCTGAAGATTTCAAATTTTGCTTTAAAATATCAATATACTTGTACTGATCCATTATACTGTCAATAAAAACAAAATTACCAACTCCAGCGGACGACATACACCCCCATACCATAACTCCTCCTCCACCATGTTTTACTGTTGGTACCAAGTTCTGTTTGCGAAGTTCTTCCCTGGGTTTTCTCCACACCAAGATTCTACCGTCAGAACCAAATATATTAAATTTACTCTCATCAGCAAATATAACTTTATTCCAGTAATCAGAATTCTTATTTATGTTGGATTTTGCGAAAGCTAGTCTGAGTTTTCTATTCTTTTCACTTACGAAGAATTTTTTCCTGGCTACTCTACCGTGATATCCAGCAGATCGAATTACCCTTCTAATAGTTTCAGGATTAACAATTATTCCATATAATGCTTGTAAATCAGCAGCAACTTTTGAAGCACTAATTCTTGGATTTTTTTTAATATTTCGAACGATAATTCGCTTTATTCCATTGGATAGCTTTGATGGTCAGCCAGGTCTTCTTTTATCCTGAATCATATGATTCTTTTTATATCGTTTAATGATATTGAAAACTGTTGAACGACTCAAGTTAACTGTTTCAGCAGTTTTTCTAATAGATTTTCCACGTTCAATATGCAAATTAATAACTAATTTTCGAATTTCAGGCGAAGTTTCTTTTCGTTTAGCATTCATGACTACACAGAGCTAAAAAACACAAAAATTCCAAAACAAACTGGAGAGAAATACTGCAGACGATTTTATAAATTATTGCCAATTGCTTTTAAGTAAAAATAAAACCCCCAAAAAATATTTTTATTGCTTATTTCAGGCGATTTTTGTTGCATATATAATGGTGTCCCATCACTTATGTGAGCTATTTTTTGCTCCGTTCTAAACATTTGTATTTTTATTAAATTAATATTTTAATATTTTGACAAAATGTATGTTATGTAATAATCTTTACTAAATTTAAGTATGAAACACACCCACAAAAAAAATGTGTACATGTTTTTTTAATTTATTTGATTAGTTTCCTTTTGTAAAGCACAAGTGTCCCATCACTTATGTGAGACACTGTATATATAATACAGATCTTGTTAACAAGATAATGTTCGAAAATTGAATCATTTCGAACCTAATTGGAACAGTGTATTGATCTTACAAGTACCTTGGATCTGGGTGTGTTCATTAATCAAATATGTAAATCGTATAGTTTGTTTACAGAGACACACAAAAGCAAATTTTGTCATCACGATGTCCGAAATATTGAACCAATTCAAATATAATTGGGACAGTGTATAAATCTTACAGGTATCTTAGATGAATTCGTTAATGAAATATTATTCTCTGGCGCCCCTAAGCAGTCCCTTAATAGAAAAATCACGCCCTGTTCAAAACAAAGAGTATAAAATTAACGAATGTATCTTTATTTTGGGTCGTCCGATTCCATGACATTTTTTCCTAAATTTCGTTATTTGTTTTTTGTACCGAAGGACGAACCAAATCTTCTTTTGGCGCCCCCTTCTACTCTTGTGCCCAGGACATCCCCCCCCCCCCCCCCTCGGCCTTGCTTCAACAAGACAATGTGAAATGCACCACAAATAAGTTTAAAGTCAAAACATTTATTGATATGAAATTAGGACTATGTAACTATTTTTTCCTGGTCCGTACTTTCTTTCTTTCTTTTTTTTTCCTCAGGAAATAAAGGAGATAAATTTAGTTCGTTTTAGAAAAAAACGTTTTTCTAGTTCAAATTTCAGAAAAAAATCAGACAACGTCGATGGAAACTTATTCTTAAAGAGTGATGTTATTAACATTGAAGAAAACAATGCATTGTAAAATTTTTGTGAAGTCAGTTCATCTTATTAATTTTAATATTTATATTTTTTTAAGAAACATATCAATGATTTAAATTTTTTTTTTTTTTTTTCAATCTATTCTGAACAGCTTTTTCCGATGAGAGAGAGGTTTATTTTAAAACTCGTTTTGTAAGGCCAAAATCCAAACTGGCTACTTTTTAGCACATTTTTTACCCCAAATGTGTCAAATTGGCAGATGCTCTTCTTAAAAAAACTAATGTAATCGAACCGTTTTTCAGTTTTTCGGTAAAAGCAGAAGAATTTTCAAAAAATGCCGTCAAAGTTGGCGTTTTGAGCCGAATTTCCGGACACGACGGCGCAGGAAAGGAAAAAAACTGCTGCCCTGAGACAAAAATCACTTATAACTCTAGATGCAATTCTTTTAACAGAAAATGAAAAAAAAAAAAAAACTTTTCGATTTCATATCACATCAAAAAACATACCTGCAAGTCTAGTCTCGTGCTTTTATGCTTAAAAACGAGTCAGAAAATGTGTCAGATAGTTTTGTGTTGTTGAAGGGGGAAATATATTTTAAATCTTTTTATATTTAAATTGATATATTTAAATTTATATGAAAGATAAAACCATGAAACTTTGTACATTGTTTTTCAGCTATAGTTTTGTGTTGTTGAGCGGGGAAATATTTTTTTATCAAGACTTTTCATATTTAATTTTATATGAAAGATAAAACCATGAAACTTTGTACAAAGTTTTTCAGCTATGTAATCTTTATCTTTATGTAATCAGCTATGTAATCTCTGTTTCGGAATTTTTTATTTAAAGTGAAAATTTTTAAAATTTGTTCCACGTAGTAAAAAATACTCATAATTTTTTTTTTAAAGTGTGTTTTTTTAAAAATTTGTAATTTTTTAAAAATAAATATTTCTGTAAATCCCTTAGTCAAATCAATATTCCATATCAAATGTGAAAATGTATGCAAAAAAAAAAAAAAAAAAAAAAAAAAAAAAACCTTAGAAGATAGAATATTTTAGAAAAGTTTTAAAAAGATAATTCTCTTTAAAGAATTTACATTTAAAAGGGAATAGATATATAAATTTGTATTTCAAGAAAATAAAATTAGAAAAATATGATTATGAATATAAAGTAAAATCATATTTATAAATATTTTGTTTCCCGGCTATCACACTTTTTTTTAATATAGCTAAAGAATTTTGTCAAAGTTTAAAAGAAGAATGGAATAAAAGCATATACGTAACTAGACGGGGTGGGGGTGGGGGGGTGGGGGGGTGGGGGGGGGGTGGGGGGGGCACGGCCCACCCCAGAATTTCAAACTCAAGTGAAAATGTTATGACACTGATTGACTGATTGCTCTACATTTACAAATATTTGAAAGATTACACAAAGAAATACAATTATTTCTGATTTGAGAACTAATGTAATCAAAACGAGTACACACACATAAATGAATGTGTGTGTGAGGGAGGAGGGGGGGAGTCAAAGGAAAAACAGTTACTAGTATGTGGCTTGGAGCAATAGGGAGCCAGAAGAAATAAAGTTAAATAATTTCTGAAGGCTCCGAATCTGAGCGAGAGTTATCTTTTTTGTCACGAGGGTGATGGTAAAAAATCAGTTCTAAGAATTCCAGTTTAGTAGTCTTTCAACAAAGCTGTAAAATATTATGTGCTGTTGTCAGGGCTGGTGAGAGAGGGGACACTTCGGGTAGGGAAATGACCAATATAAGTATTTCTAAGAAGTGATAATTAATCTCTCTTCGGCAAACCAGGATATAGTTATCAGTTGTTGGTCCATTAATTGTCCAGGAGTAGGTAATAAGAACATCTTGGCAGGCTTTGAGGAAGGACGAATTTTTTGCAACTTCCCCGTGGCTTTAAGCATGTGGGGTGATTTCAGTTTCCATGCATAATTATCAGTGCACAAATAAATTCTGTAGTTTAAAATACGGGAAACTTTTTTTTGTGGTTCTGCCACATAGGCCTATGCTTCAAGTTCTAGAATGTATTTTTTGTGAGTAAATTTCTCCTTATCAGATCTTTGAAATTCTGTATAAATGGAAGAGCTTTAAGGAAGATGTTATGTAACAAAAATGATATTGCGAGAAAATTGAAATAAAAAATTTTTGTCGCAAATTTTCTTGTTTTTATGTTATCCAGAATCTATGATGGCTTTTGAGGATAAAATTTTGGTAATATGCTTTCTAAGAATATAAACATCAGATCGGATGATTTTTTTTTAATTTTCTGCCCTTGCCCCTCAAAGGAGGGGGGGGGGGGGAGGAAGGCAATTGGTTGTCTGTTGGGGATCAGTGATCAGTCTCTTTGCTTCGTTTTTGTCCGCGTCCCCAGATTATTATATACTAAAAGGGATTGAATTTTAATGCCTTTGTTAGAATTTTATAAATGATGTCCTAACTTAAAGTAAAAATAACTTTCATAATAACTAAAGATTATTTAATCTTTTCAATAAATACACAAATAGTAAAGATACAAATCGTTAAGAAAAAATGCAAGCTACATCCTTGCGTCAGATTAGAAAAGTGAGTCGCTGCAAGCGAAGTCGGGAAAACAGTCTAGAATGTCAACAACTTATCCTGTTGCCATATCGTGAAGGTAAAAGTTCTTGAAAACACTGTTGCCACAAAAACAAATATTTTTTCCTGCCAACTGGTGGATGACAACGGAAAGTTCACCACAGTACTCCCCCCCAAGTGCCTGAGGCACTGAGTTCAGAGGTACCGTCTGTTGAATCGGACACGACGACCAGAACGAGTTGTCACAAGAGTCTTTTGAAGTGGATCTGTCTTCACTGGGTCAGGTCGAGAAGTTGAAGCATTAGCTTGTGAAGATTGCTCGGTACAGTGTTGTGGTATAGGCAATTGCTGGGTAGTTGGGGTGATGGAGAAATCAGAAGTTTCTAAGAAGGCGGGTTTCAGTCTATCAGTACTGATAACAGTTTGTCTGCCATTCATGTTGATAGTGAAAGTCTTGTCGGCTCTTTGTATTACACTGAATGGGCCATCATAAGGACTTTGAAGGGACTTCTTTACAGCATCATGCCTCACAAACACATGAGTGCATGTTTTGAGGGACGGGTGAACAAAAACAGCTGGCTTGGCATGTGCAGAAGTTGGAGTAGGTTTTAATGAGTTCATGGTGTCTCGCAATGTTTGTAAGAAGTCATGAGGTTGGATATCAATTTGTGGGTGGTCGATCAATTCACATGGGAGTCTTAGTGGTGCACCATAAACGAACTCAGCACTAGTGCAGTCGAGGTCTGCTTTGAATGAAGATCTAAGTCCAAGCAAGACAATAGGGAGTGATTCAGTCCATTTCGATTCATGGCATCGAAGTGTTTGTTTTAGGGAACGATGGAATCGCTCAACTAAACCGTTGCTTTTTGGGTGATATGGTGTTGTGCGGGTCTTCTGGATACCCAACATCTTATTTAGGATGGAGAATAGGTTGCTTTCAAATTGTCTGCCCTGGTCTGAAGTTATGAGGGTAGGGATTCCAAATAGTGAAATCCAATTTGCAACCAAGGCTTTTGCAACGGTTTCTGCGTATATGTCAGCAATAGGAATTGCTTCATGCCAGCGTGTAAAGCGATCTATGCAGGTGAGTAAGTACTGGAAACCATCTGATGGTGTTAGAGGTCCCACAATGTCGATGTGCACATGGTCGAATCTGCGCTGAGGTAGCTGAAAACTTTGGAGAGGGCTGGATGTGTGTCTAGACACTTTTGCTCTTTGGCACTTTATACAACATCGAGTCCAAGTGTTGATATCTTTTGACATAGACGGCCAAACAAATCTAGATTGGATGAGTTTTTTGGATGCTCTAGTGCCTGGGTGTGATAAGTTATGCAGGGATGCAAAAATACTTTTGCGAAAATCTTTGGGTACATAAGGTCGAATTGTATCACAGCTACTGTCACAGTATATACTTAAGGTTGGAGTCACTGCAACAGGTTTCAAACACAAGGAGATCTTGTCGCTCTTTAACAGCTCTTGCAGCTCAACATCATGTTGTTGAGCTTCTGCAATTTTAGCCAAATCAGTTGACTGAACATTGACAGAATTTATTCTTGACAACGTATCTGCTACTACATTGTCAGAGCCAGGGATATGTCGAATATCCGTGCAAAACTGGGAAATGAAATCCAGCTGCCAGAGTTGACGTGGAGAGATTGCATCAGAGTTTTTAGTAAATGCATGTGTTAAAGGCTTATGGTCAGTAAATATTATGAAATTTCTGACTTCCAGGTAATGCCGAAAGTGTTTGACAGATAAATAGATAGCGAGAAGCTCTCTATCATATGTGCTATATTTAATTTCTGTTGCACTCAGTTTACGGGAGAAAAATGATAGTGGTTTTGTGCCACTTTGAGTTAAGCAATTTAATGCTGCCCCAAGAGCAATGTCAGAAGCGTCAACCATTAAGTGGAGTTCATGGTCTGGTGCAGGATAAACGAGGGTTGCGGCATTGGCTAGGTCCGATTTACACTGAGTGAAAGCAAGAAGTGCCTCGTCAGTCCAAGAGACAGGACGTTTATCATTTTTCTTACAGTCACGAAGTAAATTGTTAAGAGGTGCTTGTTTCTTAGCTGCCTTTGGCAGAAATCGTCGATAAAAATTTAAGATTGCAACAAAACGCTTTAATTGTGAAAGTGTTTCTGGTTTTGGGAAATCATTTATTGTAGACACTTTTTCAGGAAGGGGTTGAACTCCCTCTGGCGTCACAAGACAGCCAAGGAACTTTACCGAGGATTGTCCTAGAACGCATTTGGTGGGATTAATTTTTAAACCATTTAAATTCAAACGGCTACAAACTTGGTCGAGATGTCTAATATGCTCAGCTTCATTAGCAGAAGCAATCAAAATATCGTCATAATAAGGTATACAAAACTCTAAGTCAGATAGTACCTCATTTATAAATCTCTGGAATGTTTGCCCAGCGTTGCGTAGGCCAAAAGGCATGTAAACAAACTCGAATAAACCGAATGGTGTTGTGATAGCGGTTTTTTGTATGTCTGATGGGTTTACAGGTATTTGGTGATATGCTTTGGTCAAGTCTATGGTAGAAAAAATAGTTTTGCCGAATAAGAGTTGTGTGCAATCATGAATATGTGGCACTGGGTACCTGTCAGGTACAGTAACAGAATTGAGACGCCGATAATCACCGCATGGGCGCCATTCCCCGTTTTGTTTTTTTACCATATGTAGCGGACTAGCCCATGGGCTTTTTGAGGGTCTAATTATTCCCTGAGACATTAAATACTCAAATTCTTGCCGTGCAGCGCGTAACATATCAGGGGCTAAACGTCTTGGCTTAGAAAACACAGGCGGACCTGTTGTTTCAATATGATGCAAAATGTTGTCAAATGTGAAGACAATTTGGATCGTGTAGTGTTTATAATTGTTGGATATTTTTTAAGAATTGTTTGAAATGGTGAATCGCCAAAAGCAAAAGATATATTAGAAATTTCAGAGCTTAGAGTAGCAGAAGCGGCAGCAGAAGAAATTTGAGTAGTAGCATCAATTAATTTATTGTTTCTAGCATCAACTAATTGATTAAAATGCTTTAAAAAATCAATTCCAATAATCGGTTGACGTACATCTGCAATAATAAATGGCCATGTGAAACTACGGCGTAAATTTAGGTCGAGTGTAAGGCGTTTAGTGCCATAAGTTTTTATTGTTGTACCGTTTGCGGTATAAAGTACCAAGTCGCTTGATATTCTAGGCTGAGAGACAGAATTCCTTGGAAGAACGGAAATATCTGCTCCAGTATCAATCAAATATTTCAAATTTGTTTTAGTATCGGCCAGGAGAATACGCTGGAGGTGGCGATCACGATCCTGGCTTTCCGGCGATCGCCAATTTAGTTTTCCGCTTGTCGGAAAGAACAGGGTTGTGTACATTTTCGAGCATTCTTGCCAAAATTGGTATGATAAAAACATTTGCCATCACTTGGTTCCTTGTATTGGTGAAAACGATCACGAGATTTACTTCGTCTTCGGAAATGATTGTTTCGTACTCTTTCATGTGTGGTGTCGCGTTTGTTTACAAGATGTGTCAGCTCACTCACTTGTTTTGAGAACTACGCGATTTGCAACTCTAAACTGTTTGAGGATTCCGGTTTTACTGAACTTGTAGCATTTATCACCGGAGTGAAAGTGAACTCATGAATTTTATCAGCAATTGTTGCTAGCTGGGTGAGTTCCTGATTAAGAGCAGCAAGGATGGACAGAGTATTATTTGGAAGTCTCCCTAGCCATAAAGATTTAAGTAGCGGCTCGCCAACAGATGTGCCCGCTAAGGCGCACATGCGTGTAAGCAATTGAGAAGGGCGTTGATCGCCAAGTTCAAGGCCTTGGAGTACAGTGCGGATTCTCGATGCTTCGTTTTCGGAATGAGAATCGATTAAACGCTTTTTGAGCTCCGTATATGGATCTACTTGTGGTGGATTAACGATTAAGTCGCTGACAGAAGTCAAAACATCAGCATCAATCGATGCCACAACATGATTAAATTTAATAATTTCAGATATTATGTTTGCCAAACTAAAATTAGCTACCAACCTAACAAACCATAAAGTTGGGTTGGATTTCCAAAATGGTGGGGGTTTGACTGCTACGTGGGCTATTTGATTATTTGCAGTGACTGGGTCTGGTGGATCAGACATGATTATGCAGTTGAAAAGTTATGTATGCACAAGGAAAATAAGAATGAAAACACAGAAATAAAAATTTACAAATTATATATACAAGTTAAAATTACAAATGTTTGAGTGCATTAACTAGTTGATGTTCGAAATTTTAGGGATTGTTGACAGAATTTTACTATTATGCTCCAAAAATATTCTAGGGTCATATAAACATGAGTGTAACAAAAACGAATATTAGCAGATTATAGCAATAAAAACGTGCGAAAAAGAACATTTACTAAAACATACGAATAAATTGAAAGAAGCTTACCGATACCATGCCAATAAAATCGGATACTGACCACATCTTGGTAAATCGTAAGATGCCACATACGCCTTTTACTGGATCTGTGAGATTCGGCGTTATCAGAACAAAATCAAACCAATTTTGGAGAAAATATAAATTTTCTTGCATCACCCACGTAATAAAACGATATATTTTTGAAAAACTGCATGCTTCAGTACGAAATCATTGGCGATGTAAAGCGATCTCTCGATCAACTATGTATATTCACGATCCTTTGATGCATGTTCAAGCACGAGGTTACCAGTGTTAGAATTTTATAAATGATTTCCTAACTTAAAGTAAAAATAACTTTCATAATAACTAAAGATTATTTAATCTTTTCAATAAATACACAAATAGTAAAGATACAAATCGTTAAGAAAAAATGCAAGCTACATCCTTGCGTCAGATTAGAAAAGTGAGTCGCTGCAAGCCAAGTCGGGAAAACAGTCTAGAATGTCAACAACTTATCCTGTTGCCATATCGTGAAGGTAAAAGTTCTTGAAAACACTGTTGCCACAAAAACAAATATTTTTTCCTGCCAACTGGTGGATGACAACGGAAAGTTCACCACACCTTTATGTATTCTTTAAATAATATCATAAGTAATTAGTAATAGTATGTTTAAAAGTAACGAATATATAAAAAGTTAAGAATAATCCAAGAGTATTTCCTTTTTTTACGGGCTTGTGGGGGGGGGGGGGGGGGGGCGCCCAACGGATATTCGCACGGGCGCAAAAATACCGTTGGGCCGGCCCTGGACCGTACAAACACTGAAACAAATCCGCCTACCACAGCCGCCAATTTCGTAGCATCGCGCAGGCCTAGTATATTAAGGGGCCGTTGCAGTGCCAATAATCTCAGCAACCCATTTCCATTTTTTCCCAATTTAATTAATACCTAAACATCGCAGAATTTAAAATTTTTAAAGGAAAAGAATTTTTTTTTTTTTTTTTTAAATGCAATTTGTTTGAAAACTGTATCTCAATTTACTGACATTTTTTGGATTTAAAAATAATTTTCAATCATGATTAAAAAAAAAGAAAGATCTATCTTTATAGCGCGCAACTCAATTGCAGAAAATTAACTCACCTGAATTTAAAAGTTAAAACAATATAAATAGTGTTTGTTTTCGGGTAATATTCCAATATGTTTCACATATTGTTATACCCAATATGTTTGTTTTCGGGTAATATTCCAAAATGAAATTAACACTTTATCAATAAATAAATAAATAAATAAATAAAATAGTACAAATAAAACACGAATTTAAACATTTAATCAAACTATGCGCTTAAACACTGAAATAAACAAAATAAAAAAAGCTGTTGTTAGCGATTTCTTCGGCTATTAACACCTGGCATGCGGGTCGGCTAGCCTAATTTTACCCGAACACGCTACGCCCCTCGGTTCAGGTCTTGCCCGTTGACGCTAATTTTTTTTTTGTTGCGGGTCAAGTTCGGGTCGGGTTAACTTTAAATGTTTCGGTTTCGGGTTAGGTTTTGATTCTTTCAGATTGGGTACGGGTAGAACTGATTTTTCAAAATATTGGCCTGAATATTTTTCAAATAAAAAATTATATATTTGAATATTAATGCGTGCATATGTGTTCATTTTCATACAAAAAAAAGATAAACTTGATATTTAGAGATATAATTGTAAGACTATTTTTTCGTAACTGTTTTAAAATGTGGTTTAATTTTCTTTCACGTAGGGTTCGGTACGGGTACAGATTGAAGTGTGTCGGGTTCAGGTCAGGTTTCTGCTTGATGAAATTATTTTGTCAGGTTCGGGTCGGGTTTAGGATTCGTTTTAAGCATAATTTTTGGGTTTGGGTCGGGTACAACTCGACCCGTACATGACTCTAATGCGGTTAATACAAAAGTATCGCTTTAAATAAATTTCGGAATTTTATTTGAATGCATAATTGATATTTTTCATATAAAAATGGTTTTTAGTGTAGTTATTGGACAACCTAAAAAAATATAAGAAATGTAAAAAATCCATTAGGGTTTTCAATAATAATAATAATAATAATAAAATCCATGTCCACACATGTTCTGTAACCCAAGAACCCCGGGTTGGATCGCCTGGTTTTTCACAATCACTGCAAAAAATAATTGTTGATTTTACAGTATAAAACTGGCACCCCAGCTGCCAGTATTATACCGTAAAATTAACAGTATTAAACAGTAAAATAAGCAGTAATACGCTGCCGATGCGCGGTAGCGTATTACTGCTTGCACGGCAGCGTATTACTGCTTATTTTACTGTTTAATACTGTTAATTTTACGGTATAATACTGGCAGCTGGGATGCCAGTTTTATACTGTAAAATCAACAATTATTTTTTTGCAGTGATGGACAGATAATAATTGTCCAAATAGTATGGAGTTTCTTTGATTGTTTTGGAGCAATTTTCAAGAACACTCACATAAGGTTTTGATTACGGGTCAGGAATGGTGACTATTTTTATATTCAATCCTACCAAAATTTACTTACATATTCTTTGTGGTAGATTTCTCATGAAAATATCCTAGTATTAGTGTAAGGCGGATATTATTTTTTAAAAAGTGATACGAATAGAATAAAAAACAGTCACTGGGACGACATATATCCCGATTTCATAATCAAAAGGTTAAAGGTAGAATGTGGAATATCAAAGATTATTGTGCTGTTCTCTAAAATAACCCACAATAAAATGTTTCCTAAAAAAACAAAACCCACCCTAGTATTCATCAAATATTTCACTGAGTCAATTTTTTTTTGGTTTTGTCCTGTTTTTATGTACCATTTAGAATAATAAAAATATTAAAAATACCTAAGGAGTGCTTATTTACTTTTAAAAGAATTTAAATTAACAATTACGGAATTTTGGAAAAACACGAGCTTCATATGTATACATATTTTCTTCTTATAACAGAATTTTAGAATGATGTACATAATTAAGGTTTCGTTCATCTCACGAAACCCTATTCGTCCCGCTACGTTGTCTGTCCGTCACGGAGCCAGTTCTCAGAAACTATATAACTTACAGACTTGAAATTTTGTGTACTTATAGCTGAATACCTATACTATGAAGTTGAAAATCATAAAATTTTGAAAAAAAAAATCGTATTATTTTAATATAGAGATATAAAATACCAAAAATCTTACAGCCATTTCCTATTAAATTTAACCATTTTTCGTTATAGCAGTTGCCAACAATTAAAAATCCACAATAAATTTTTTTCTACAATAATTAATTTTCTATTGAAAGATTTCCACATGAAAAATGAAAATGAAATAGAAAGTTTCACCAATTGAAAAAAAAATATTAATATGACGTCATATTGGTAATAAAACGGAAATTTTCAAACATTTCTTAATAATACAAGGAGTATGAGTATGTGTAACTACAGAAAACAGGTTAATATGACGTCATTAGAGAATTAAAAAAAAAATAATCTGACGTCATATTGGAAGTTTAACGGACATTTTCAAATGTTTGAGAATAATGCAGAGAGTACTAACATGAGTAATAGAGAAAGCAACTAGATATGACGTCAGCAAGTGATTATAACGTCATATGAGTTCGAGGAACGTATTGAATCATGATAAAAACCCGATTATAGAAATATTGGCATATTTTAACATTTTGAAGGTTTCTATACAACATGTTTAATTTTCAAATTGATTTTTCTGTGATATTGCATTTAGTCCACATGACAGATATTATTATGACAGAGTATAACATTGGACAAATTCAGATTTTCGAAAAAACGAGAAAAATAGACCGGTAAATTTTTACTTTATAAAAAACTTAACTTTCTTTTTTTTTTTTTTTTTTTTTTTTTTGAAAATGAAGTTTATTTGGATTTATTAAAGAAAGGATAAAGTGTCTTGAAAGGAATATTAAACGAAACCCTTTGTGCGATCTTCGATCACACTTACCCACTTGTTTTTTTTTATCCTTTTTATGTCACACCATTAATAGGTTAGAAAATGCTTAATTTTCAGCTGAGTATGTCAGGTATGTTTTTTTTTTTTTTTTTTTTTTTTTTTTTTTTTTTTTTTAAAGGTAACATGGGTTATTTTTTGAAAAGTGTTTTTTTTTTTTTTTTTTCAAATTTCCGCTTAGTTGGCTGCCATTTTGTAATACAGTGATAAAATGAAAAATGTTCAACATGTTTAATTTTCAAATTGATTTTTTTTAATATCGCATTTAGTCCACATGACAGATATTATTATGACATAGTATAATATCGGACAAATTCAGATTTTCGAAAAAACGAGAAAAATAGACCGGTAAATTTTTACTTTATAAAAAACATGACTTTTTTTTTTTTTTTATAACATCTTGGTCTGAACAAGCTGTAAAAAGTTAGCCATGTTTTACTTTTTTGCATTCTTTATTAAACTTTATACAGGAAAAATATCAAAAAATGGTTTTTTTTAGAGAGAGAGAGAGAGAGAGAGAGAGAGAGAGAGAGAGAGAGAGAGAGAGAGAGAGAGAGAGAGAGAGAGAGCGGGGGGACAGCACAATATACTACTGCTCATAAAAAAAAGTGCCAAGGATAGAAAATTGCTTGTTTTATTAATATATTTTATAACTGATTATATAACTTAAATAACTGATAGTACTAATTGTTCAATTTATTTAAAAATAACTTTTTGAGCTCTTTTCATATTTTTTAATAGCTAGCTAAGCTATTGATTAATGGAAACATATTTGTATTTTGTATGTTCACGAATTATAAGATGCAAGTTGTATTCAATATAAAATCTGGTTAAAAATGTTTGAGAAAGCTTATGATCATAGAAACATTCCTATAACCTTCTGGCTTACTGAATGCAAATTCATCGAACACCTATTCGAGTTTGAAAGAGGGATAAAACGCGGATGCTACGTAGGTACAGCTAAATAGAAAAGCTTTCAATAGACTGACTACGCATCCGTGCAGATGAGTTACGGCAGATGCAGTTGTATTTTTCTCGTTTCGATTGTTATGGGAGCCTATTCAGCATGGAATTGGATTCCGCTACATTGCGTTAGAAAAAAAGGACCTTAGTTCCATAATACAACAAAAAGATGTGTTGGAACAATAATAGTAAAAGAAATTAAATATGCAGTGGGCTGTCAATTCACTTAAATTCAGCAAAAATACGAAAATACGAAAGTATGAAAGTAAAATTATTATTATTTTACATTATTTCTTGAATATTTTTGTTCACGGACTCAAGTATGGAATAGCCTTCAGTCTAGTCACTGACTGTACAGGGTGTCCCTAAATTATTTTCGGGGTTTTCCTTACCTCACAACTTTTTATTGCTACAAATTACACTGCCTTAAAAAGAAGGACCTTAGTTCCATAGTACCAGAAAAATATATGTTGGGACAATAATATTAAAAGAAATTAAATATGCAGTGGGCTGCCAATTCACTTAAATTCAGCAGAAATATGAAAGTAAAATTATTATTATTTATTTATTTTACATTATTTCTTGAATATTTTTGTTCACGGACTCAAGTATGGAGTAGCCTTCAGTCTAGTCACTGACTGTACAGGGTGTACCTAAATTATTTTCGTGGTTTCTTTATCTCACAACTTTTGATTGCTACAAATTACACTGCCTTAAAAAGAAGGACCTTAGTTCCATAGTACCAGAAAAATATATGTTGGGACAATAATATTAAAAGAAATTAAATATGCAGTGGGCTGTCAATTCACTTAAATTCAGCAGAAATATGAAAGTATGAAAGTAAAATTATTATTATTTATTTATTTTACATTATTTCTTGAATATTTTTGTTTACGGACTCAAGTATGGAGTAGCCTTCAGTCTAGTCACTGACTGTACAGGGTGTACCTAAATTATTTTCGTGGTTTCTTTACCTCACAACTTTTGATTGCTACAAATTACACTGCCTTAAAAAGAAGGACCTTAGTTCCATAATACAAGAAAAAGATATGTTGGGACAATAATATTAAAAGAAATGAAATATGCAGTGGCTGTCAATTCACTTAAATTCAGCAGAAATACGAAAGTATGAAAGTAAAATTATTATAATTTATTTATTTTACATTATTTCTTGAATATTTTTGTTCATGGACTCAGGTCTGGCCTTCAGTCTAACCACTGACTTTAGAGGGTGTCGCTTTGTCGCTAAATTATTTTCGGAGTTTCCCTACCTAAAACCTTTTGATTTAAGAACATGACGAAAAATATTATTAAATATTCGTAAAAGTACAAGTCAAAGTCAACAAGGTTTTTTAATAACTCAAAACAATTACAAATGTGTAAAGTTGCAACTCAAAACGTTATTAGTTAAATAACGATTATAATCAAATAACGATTGTAGTTCAATAATGATTATAATCAAATTATAATCAATATTAATTACACGATGTGTTACGTGTCACGAAAGGCTTCCATGTAGAAACTATCTAACCTTGTGCTCATAATTTATTAATAACTTTTTAATAAATTTGATAAAATTTTAATATTAATTATTATTTGATTATAATCGTTAATGGATCAATAAAGCTCCGAATTGTAACTTTGTGTTATTAAAAACTTTTTAAGTTATATTTTACTAATATGTAATAATATTTTTTGTCATATTCTTAAATAAAAAGTTATGATGTAAGAAACACCGGCAATATTTTATGGACATCGTGTATAAGAAAACAAGTCTTAATTGTGTTAGAATATCAATTATTACTATTATTTGTAATATTACATATTTAAATGTACTTGTATGTAACAATTGTAAAAATTGTGAATTTAGTATTCTATTTAACTGAATATAAAACTAACTGAATGCAAATTTCGAATAATTTTTAATATGTGAAATGTTACAAAACATATATTAATTTTTTTTTAATGTCATACATTAATGTTCATCAGCTATCTAAGATGTATCAAAAAAGTTTTTTTTTAATTTTACTTTCCCTGGCAGAGTTAATAGATATAAACCTTGAAAAGGTTGCCAGCTTTGTTAAAGCCGACCTTGTATTCGTCTGTGTAACTGATACCTACAATCCTGTAAACATTGTATGCATTATAACTTGATAACTATACAATATTTTTTATCTATGGTGTTAGGACACAGCCAGTGTTAAGAATTTGGCAGTTTTTCAATTCCTACACACATTTCCTAGCTCACACTCTCTCTATATTTATATATCTTGTTCAAATTTTCAGTCGTTAATAAAATATTTTCTATTCATCCACTCAAGTTAAAAAATATTTTTTTTAACTTGTAGTGGATGACACTTTATGTTAACACAGTTTTTTCAAATATTAATTCATTAATTAAATTTAATTAATTAAGTTTAGTTTTATATGGGAGAAAAAAATTTCTCCCATTGTTTTCATAAATGAAATGAAAGATTTTCCTCAAATGAGTGATGCCACAAAATAAAATACCGCAACGATGATTATAAAAAAATGTTCAATAAAAATAACGTGGGACATCAATGTTGCACGGGTTTATTTTATATATTTATGATTAAAAAGTAGCAATTGACTTAAAAAATTTGTTTTTTATTTCTTGTTTCTTTTCAGTTATCTAATATTTTTTTTCCGAATAGTTATATTTTACTTATTTAATGACAAATTAAATAAGATGAATATTGCTATTTGGAAAATTGACAAACACCTCCCAAACTGACATCTTCGTCCCCTACTGGGAAAAATCAGAAGCGCGGAATAAAACCAGTGTACTCAAGAAAAATTCATGCTGTTTAGGTAAAATGAATCATCTTTACGACACTCTCTAGAGCAGGGTTCCCAAACTATGGTACGCGAAGCTCTGGCTACTGGTACGCGAAGCTCTGGCTACTGGTACGCAGAAGTCCAATACTGCTACGTGGAAAAAGTACAGAATGCAGCATATTATTATCGAATCAAAAACGGCTTGTCTTTATTAACTTGGAAAATTTCAAAAAATTTTCGTATGCGATTTAGGATCTGTAAACTCGTTTGCTTATTTTTTTGTTAGAGAAATGTTTGTTATAGCAGATTTGCTGAAATTCGCACACACCGCTAATGATACAATCAGTTTTACAGAATTAAAAACACAATTATTAGATTTATATGGATAAAAGTGGAATTTTTTAATAAAAACCCAATTTTAAAATTAAAGAATGAAGTATTTTTAATTAGGGGAAGAACTGTTTTTAAACATGCTTTATAAATTGAATTATCTGAAAGTAAAGTCTGGATGCTTGGAAGTAGGAGGAGCTTGTGTGAGCAGGAGGAGTTAAAATAAAATAAAATTGCAAGTGTAATTTATAACCCATTGTTTTCTTTGTACTAGAAAAGCATCTAGGAGGTGTTGAAATAAAAGTTTTATTGTTGTTATGTTGTGCAATTTAACAGTAGAAGCTCTAAATTTTGAAAGTTTATAATTCAAACACTTATCATCCAAATAACTTGAAATTTAGTATCTAGGCATAGTTTTGAACCGAAGATTTAAAATATCATGTCAATATTGGGTGCTGCCATCAACAAACACAAAGTTTGGGTTTGTTTTGATGTGTAGATGTCCCCCTAAGAAAATTTTACATACATCATTTAAAAGTAGACTTTATTTCCAATCATTTGGTACCAGTAACTTTCTTCTACGATAATTTGTTGCAGTGTTTTTTTTTTCTGTTTTTTTTTTGGGGGGGGGGGGGGGAGGGTTCACTTTTTTCTCCACGACTGTACATGTGTGCATGCTGTTTCAAAATCTTCGTCTTAATCACATAATTCTGCGATTAAATAAGATGGAGATTGCAGATTAAAAAGAATAGTCCCCCGTCAATCCCAAGAATAAAAGCACATGTATGCACCCTGTATTTTCTTTACTATTTAAATTTCATGTTTAATCATGCATTTCAACGAAAGTTAAAGCCTGAGCTGACGGACAGACAGGTTGACAAATTTCATGCCCTTTTTAAGTAACACTAAATTTTCGCTCAGTTTAAAAACATATAGTGTCATTAAAACACACTTACGATAATAGCCTCCACTCCACACAATGCAATGTATTCAAATTTATTTTTCAGACGTTGTAAATGAAAAAAATAATGGTACAGAGAACCATTTTACAAAAGGCTATATGCATTACTCAATCTCAGTAAACATTCATAAATTCTCTGTTTGTATTGACTCTTTTACGAAATTTAGAGTACTGTGAGAGAAACAAACAGGCAGACATAATGAACGTTGTGAAAATTTCAACTATGGTAGAAAGTGTAAAAAATATATGACTTTAGCTAATTAAATTATTATTATTATTATTATTATTATTAATTATGATTGAGAGTACTTTTTAAGTAGAAAATCTCTAATTTGATCTGATTTAGGGAGAAAGGAAGAAGGGGGGAGAGGGGGGGGGCTATGAGACTTGCAGAAGAAAGAGCTGTTGTCCCGTGATTGATCCAAAATCTCTGAAGAATCTTTTTTATCTATCATCACGTCATAACATATAAACGTATAACAGACAAACAAATAAAAAAAGTGAATAAATGCTACAACAGACAACATAAATTGTGAACGAGAATTATTTACGGTGTTTTGTGTTTACTAAAAAAGAAAAGAGAAGGAATATGAGAAGAGGAATACTCCATGAATTAAGTTCGCGAAGAAAATATATTTGTCTGAAGAATAGTTTTTTCCCCTTTGATTTAACTGTTTAATACGATAGTAAAACAAAAGAAATGTTTGAAATCAGAGTTTTCTTTTTATATTGACAGAGAAAATATCTTATTTTGATTGACTGAATTAACTAATGTTCATTCTTCATATTGTAATGCAGTTTAATCTTTCAGTTTCCACATAGAATATACGATATTCACATAGAAGCAATTCAATTTTCAATTGCTTTTGGTTATTTAGCTTCTAAATAAGATAAATAAGGGAAGGTAGTGTAACCGGGTACCTAACGATTTCCAGAACGTCGAAAAAATCGGAAAACCCCACAAAAGTGTTTGGAGACATCTGGGCTAATGAAAAACCATACCTATTGCCACAGGAAAATTCTTCTCTACTTGGGATAATAAGACTATCTGAAACAGCTCCGAAATTTTGTGGGAGGGTAAAACCGGGTACTAATCAGAAATTAAGTTTTTATACTTCCAGTAACAAAAAGCTTTATTGTAATAAGTTTTGAATCAAACTTTAAAACATATATTACATTTTTTAAGGGCTACTTCATTCAGGTGAAAACAGCCCCTCGCTAATGTTAATCCTATGGAAGAATTTGCATTTTTTAAATTGAGGATACTTTCATTTTTGAAACCGATTCCGAAAGTAAAAAGTATCTTAAAAAAAAAAAAAAAACTTGTAATCAAAATCGAAAAAGTACAAAGGAGCATGCATAGAGATAGACCAGGTATCCAATGCAAAAAAAAAAAAAAAAAAAAAAAAAAAAAAAAAATCATTTAAAAATATTGAAATATGAACAAGATATCGCAAATTATTTCCCCCATAGGATTAACATTAGCGAGCGGGTGTTTTCGCCTGAGTGAAGTAGCCTCTTAAGGTCAGTAACTTTTTTATTCAGGTTTTCAAGCGATTTTTAATGTTGTCGTCTAATGGCTTTCTCAGCTTTTACTTCTCGTATCCGCTGCACTTCTCACGTGCCCACTCTTTGCAGACCGAGCATTGTATCCATCCTTCACCAGCTGTTGAGTGAAGAAACAATTCATTGCAGAATTCAATGCAAAACCATGGGTACCCGGTTTTACCCCCAACCAACGACTAAAAATTAACATGGTCGTACTCCTGGATAGCTGGCCGTACACATTTCTACTTGACATCAAAACATCGTGTGAAAGCTACAGAAAAGAGTGGTTTACTTACCTAAATCGGCACGTCAGACTGGATTTATTTGAAGAGCATGAGGTGGCGAAAAATCAAATCTTTTCAGGTGAATTTATTTCGAATAGCACTGCATATGGACACAGAGATTAACTCACTTCAAAAGCCGGTGGCACACTGCTAGAAGATTCCTAATTTTTTTTTTTTGTAAATTATTTTTACATGAAGCGTAAAGGATATGTTCATCTTATAATACGTAGTGTTGCCAATTTAGCGCGTTTTTTACTAGAAATATCGACCACTAATGACTAATTCTGTATAGAAATCTCAGTTTTGTTTAATTTTAGACATTAGATGGTTGAATAAAGATTATAACTTGAAAATAGTGCTAGGTATTTAAAAAAAAAAAGCGATAAATTTGTAACATTGTTTAGACGTGTGTGTATTGCAACCAATACTACAGCGAGTTAGTATTGTTGCATGTTTTGAATCGTGTGAATAATGGCGCCCTTCATTGTTTGCCCCTAGCTGAAGTACGCCCCTACTTAGTTAAAGGTTTGACAGCCTTACCTACGCTATGTTCTGCTTAACTCTCACAAGAAAAGGAAAATCACAGTACTACCAAATAAAGGCCTACTTCATGCCAAACTAAAAATTGGATTTTGAGACAAAAATCAAACATCCATTTTTATGGAAGTAAAAAGTTAAGAAGCGTGAATTTTAAAATTTGGGTAAATAACGCTGACAGTAGCCATTAACCCTTTAACGTTCATTGGTTTCCCCACGAAACCACAAAACTTTAATTACGAAACTCAACAATGACAGCAGAATTTTAATAGAAATGTTTTTCATTTATTGTAAATGTGAAATATCGCTTTTTTATTATATAAAAATAAATTTGTTCATAATTTCCGGTGTCAATTATTTATTTCAACATCTTAACAATTGAAGTGCTTTATCCGTTAAAGGGTTAAATCTGTGAGACATACAGTGTAGATTCAAATATAGCTAAAGTGAGAGAAACAAAATTTGAACTTTTCTTCCGTCAATAAATCTGTCAATTATAATGTTGAATTAAATAATCTGAATTACAATAAAGTAGAGATGTTTCATAAATCATTCAATAAAACTAAAGTCATCAAATTTACTGACCTATTTTTTAAGCATTATTTAAGACCGTCTCAGAGCTGTAAATATTGCACCGATAAAAAATTACAGATTTAAAATTCGATCAAAATTCGGTCAAATGTAAAGTAATTGGGAAGGAAGAGAAACTTTCTAAACTCTTCATATTTTTCGCTAGTTAAAACTACTAACGGGTCTTAAAATAACGCTCGAAATGTATTTGAATTTATTCTATTTTGTTTGAGTCATAACATATAACATAATAAAATAAAAACTCAAGGTCTGGAAACACCAGACTGCGTCCTGACACTATATCCTTCGAAAAACCAGACCGACAAGGGAAGGGACTTGGGACATGAAGGATTTTTCCGGCACATGTTTGAAATGTAAACATGCGTGGTTTTAATACATCAATCAATCAATTTGGAAGAAAACCACGCGAGGTTCAGGTGTATTTATTTATTCTATTTTCGTTTTGTATTCATTTTATTATTATTTTTTTTTTCCTGCATAGGTGTAAAAGATTGTTTTAAAAGTGTTTTAAAAATGACTGACTGCTACGCATTTTGTTTGAATTTAAGTATGTTTAAAGTTTATTTTGGCAGAATGGAAGAACAATAAAATGCACTGGCATTATGATATTATAATATGCCAGTGTCTGAGTTCAGGAAATTAAATGCGAAATCCCACACGGTGACGAATTTTCTCGAAATCGTGGCCAAAACTCTACAGTTGTTTTCTGCTTTTCCGAATTTTCTTAAAAAATAAGCAAATAGTCAAGATAGAGAATATAGTCAAAATATGTTACTAAATTGCTATAGGCCAATATTTTGTGAAACAGTATATCTCACCTGGCATATGTGGGGAAATTGTATGAACCTCAGTATAAAATTCAAACAGTTTCATGTATTTGTTGAGTGAAATAATGAAATATTAAAACTGCATTATTTTTAACAAAAAACTTAGCAGTTAACATAAATAATGTTGTAAGGTTAATATAGCTTTTTTTCTGACTTAATCATTATTTCTACTGAATACGGTAAAATTTTAAACTTTTTTGAGAGAAATATGTACTTAAATGTAAACGTACTCAGCTTTTCTTTGTATAATATTTACAATTAAAATCTACTGATAAACCCTTCCTAAAACACAGTCTATCTTAAAGCGCGAGCGGACACACACACACAAATCTAACAAAGTATAAATTTTCAGCGTATGATTCGAAAACAGTGAAGATAGTTAATTTTCTAAATATTCAACATCACCAACGTATGACCCAAAACAAATTGACATACATTTTCGTCGAACGCCATAAGGATTAGCTAAACATATTCTAAGGACATTAATCTGCAATTATGCAAAATTGTGCATGGAAACAATGCAACTTTTATTTTCGTGTTTTGGAAAGCATTTTAGGAATTTTTGTCAGTGTTCGTTGCATTGCTGATCACCTGAATAATGACTTTTTTCTCTTTAAATTAAAATATATGTTTGACTGAAACTTCTTTGAATCTTGAGTACAGTAGCCACAATGTAATAACCATTATTAATGGTTGTATACATACAACGTGTATTGCTACGAAAAAAAAAAAATGGCTTTCCCGCATCGGCATTGTAACTGATGAAGTCATTTTACAGATTTTTAAGTTCAGTAATGTGCTGTGAGATTGAGAAGGGAAGCATGACTTCGGTGAATAAATTAGGGGCCAAACTTGTACCCAAAGTATAATCTTAAGTCTTAAGGAAGAGAAATATTGAGAATTTTCGAAATAACCTTCAATAGCGTCATAGGAAATTTTTCGCCAATTGGAATCATGGAGGTAAAGAGGAGCTCGTGATCAAGTCAGTTAATTTACACAGTTTTACACAACCCATGCGTGTGCCATTTTAAGTTGTTAAAGCGAATGACGTGACATACTGCGTATCTTTTATAGAAAGACGCTGAAAATTGAAAAACAACAACAACACATTGGATAAATGTTTTTATTACAACCGTATTTTCCGCGATGCACACTTTTCCCCTTTTATTATTAAGCGACACAATTGATTATTGCTTTAAATTGCTAGGAAAACATCATTTATAATAAATTTTCCCCGATCATGATAAAAACGAATCCTTTTACGAACTTTTGCACCACCTTAATATATTTACTAAATTTTAGTTGAATCAAGATTGTGAAAGACTCCACATTCTTTCATTTATTGAAACAACAACAACAACAACAACAACAACAACAACAACAACAACAACAAAAAACAAGGCGTGGTATTGAAAGTTGTTGAATGTAATCATGTAAGTACTTTATAATATGCATGTACGTAACTAAACATATAAATAAGGAAAGGGTGTGTGATAAACATGGAGGTAATGTATTTAATATGGAGCATTCAGCATGAAGGTAATTTAAAATTAAAAAGTATTTTACTAATCATAACTACTATGCTGCATGAATAAAATCTTACCAATAAGGCAGTTTTCTTCTAATTCTTGTTGTAGATTTATTTGCGAAAATTATAAAGTAAAGGGTTGAACAGTTGTTATCAATCAAAACAAGGACAGTTTTCGCATATGCGAAATGTCCTTTAAATTGCAATTCGTTCAAATAAGTAAAAAAAATTTCTTTGTTCGAATGGGTAAAGGGCATTCATTGAAAAGAGGATAAGCTGCATTTATATATTAACAGCTGTTACTGAGTTTGAAGATGAAATAATTAAAAATGAATCAACGCTGTAAAATCTTGTACTTATTTTTATTGTTATTCTATTATTGATAAACTTAATCATCCTTTACCAGTGGCGTAGAAAAAAAATATACTTTCAAAATTCAAGCAATTAAAAGGGACATTATTTCGCAATATAAAAAATAAATAAGTAATAATAAAATAAAGTAAAATAAAACAAAATGAAAAGCCTCGAAATTTTTTTTTAAATTAACAATGAAATTTAAAGAAAAGGGAATATTTCACATTCTTACACTTCCTATTGAAACAAGAAAATACATTTTAAAAAATATTTTATTACTTCCCATGACTTTATTTTCAAATCCTTTACGTTTCTACTTTGTTGCAGGTATTTACACAGCCTTTTGTGTTTGAATAATTACGTTGTGGAAAAACAGTTTTTATTACATTAATTTTTATTAGTATTGAATATAGGACAGCAAAGATTTAATGTCTTTTGTTAAATTTTTTAGACTATTATTTCATTTTATGTTTTCTTAGTAATTTAATTTACGAATTGACTTTTTCCATTTTATTCAGAAACGTAATTTTAATTCTTTATTCATCATACTTTAGAGAAACTAATTGCTAATCTGACAGCAGTTGTTCAAGCTAACTCAGGGAAAAACTTTTGTTTTGTGAAAATCGACCTAATTTCAAGGATTTTCATTAAATGTTAGGGGTGGCCTAATTAAAAAAAAAAAAAAAAAACACTATTTGGATATTGAAATAATATAATAATATAATTTGGGTTAAAAAAAATCAGTTAAGAAAAACGAAAATATCTTGATTTTTCAACATTATTTTAGATATTGTATTTTATTTTAACACTAGCAGAATCATCTGGCTTTGCTCATGTTAACCATGAGGGCATTACAGTTAAAATAAATAAAGATGCAATAATATGGCGATCACAATTACGGAGCTCTGTACTTTCCCGCACATAAATCGTTAAAAGACAATCAGAAAAAAAATGAAGTTACTTTGACACAATCATAGAAAAAAAAAAAAACCTGAGCTTTATAAATGAGAATGTGCATTTTCTTTGGTGCATTTAACAGAAAAATATGCGATTTCGGCTGACAATACGAAAAAAAAAGAAAAAAAAAATCAATTATATGGCGTAGCATTTAGCGAAACTCTATTTCGTATAGAATCTATACATATTATTAAAAAAAAAAAAAAAAAAAAAAAAATGTGTTACGCAAAATAACTAATAAAAAATCAGCAATAAATGTCTTATTTGCCTAATCTTCCATAACAGGGGGTTCATAGCCGATGTTGGCTACGAAATCGCTAAAATAACTCTAAAATCGCTCAAATACGTGAACTATTTATTTAGCAGATTGGTTTAGCAGCTGTATTTTACTCCCCACCCCCCTATCCAAAACGGCAGCTGCGATATGACGAATTGACTTTAAACTTTCGACCCCCCACTTAACCGCTCTTAATGGTTGAATTTATAAAATCGCTGAAATACGTGCTTAACTATTATTTAGTAGATGTGTTATGTTGCATTTTACGCTCCTACTTTAAACTGCTGCTGAGATATGACGAAATGAACTAAAACTTTCGACCCCTCATTTGTGGTTGAATTTCTAAAATCGCTGAAATACGCGTCAAACTATTTTTTTAGTAGATTTGTTATGCTGAATTTCACGCTCCTACGTAAAACTGCTACTGTGATATGGTGAAATTCCCTAAAACTTTTGACCACTCATTTCACACACTTAGTGGTTGAATGTCTAAAATCGCTAAAATACGTGATTAACTATTTTTTTAGTAGATTTGTTATGCTGTATTTTACGCTCCTAACTAACGGAATAAGCTTAGTTGGCCAATGATATGAAGGGACACCCTGTATAGGTCTTTCATTATTACATCATAATTTATAGTTTGCAATTGCTTATGGAGTTTTGTATAGAAAAGCTTTTTTAAAAGTATTTGCCAATGAAAAGATTTTCCAATAATACCTTTACATTAATATCAGTGTGGCACGAAAATATCGTTTCTTTTGAATAACATTTTTAAAAGTTCTATGAAAGTGCAGTAACACTGCTGCTGAGATATGGCGAAATGACCTAAAACTTTCGACCCGCCCCCCTTAGGGGATGAATTAAAAATATATATATTTTCTTATTTCTTGCGTAGATCATATAACAGTACTCTTCTGACAAAATTTAAACGAGGAAAAGTCCTCTCAGCTCTGCGTTGATAAGTTAGTCAATCAGTCAGTCAGAAGTTCTTTCTTTATTATATTAGTATAGATTAGGCGTTCATTTATTAGATACTAGCTAGCGTAGAAAACCGATGTAATGTCATATGAAAATCCCATTACATCACAATAGTTATTTTTTTAAAAGTTGCAAAATCTAATTTTCTATTTGATCCTGGGTCTTATAAATTATATTTGAAAGAACTTTCTCCATCGGCAGACTAAAACAGTAAAAATTCCATTTTTGTACGACCAAAGCTTATACCGAGTTATAATACTTTGAGTTTTATGAATTTTTAGATTTTTCTGGCAGTAAAAGTACGTTTATCCGTTTTTAATTATATTTTGAATTTTTATTCTGAATTTAATTATTTAATTAATTTTTTTTTTTTGTAATTTTTTTTAATTGTTAGCCAAATAATTCATAAAATTCAAATTATCAAAACTTGGTTAATTTTGATCTTAGAAGAATGTAATTTTCATTGTGTTACTTGTCAAACCATGGCGAAAGTTTTCGAAATATAATTTACAGGGTCGAGGGACCCTACAAAAATTAAATTTCGTAACTTAAAATTAAATAAATATTTTGACTTAAATTTATTTTTTTATAACGATAAAAACATTTGAAACATTTTTGTAACTGAATCATATCTCCAAAACTATAACGGTTGTGGAATAAGCTAATTGTACAATGATAAGAAGGGACACCCTATATAGGTCTTTCATTATTACATCATAATTTATACACTGTTAAAAATGTGCAGCAAACTGTTCAGTCATTTGACCGTTTTTATAGAAAACGGTTACATAACAGTAATTTAACTCCATTCTGACCATATTATTGCCCATATTGTGGTCAGAATAGAGTAAAATTACGGTTATGTAACCGTTTTTTATAAAAACGGTCAAAAGACTGGCAGTTTGCTGCAAATTTTTAACAGTGTAGTTTGCAATCGCTTATGGAATTTTGTAGAGAAAAGCTTTTTTGAAACTATTAACTGAGAAGATTTGCCAATAATACCTTTACATTAATATCAGTGGGGCATGAAAATATCGTTTCTTTTGAAAAAAAAAACATTTTAAAAAGTTCTATGAAAGCGTAGTACGACATAACTCGCTTATAATTAGCTCTGATGTAACGATAATCCAGGGCCGGCTTTACGACGCACCGGGCCCTGGCAAATTACTTAGCGATACCTAAAATCTCTGACTGTAAAAGTGAATTGATAAAATTTACTTTTAAATAGCATAGAATAATTTATAATATAGATTTATAAAATGTATGAAAAATTCTATGCAACTTCTTGCACATGTATTGTCCATAATTATTTAAAAAAAAAAAAAAAAAAAAAAAAAATCCTTTATCCTTTACATTATTTTAAATATTTATTTTTTTGTGTTCACGGTTACTGTCAGGATCCTTAAATCTATACATTCCCTGACAATTGTATCAAATTTGGCTGTAAGTTGATACTCATTTTTGTTTCGACAAAAACTTAAAAAAAAAAAAAAAAAAAAGAAAAAAAAAAAAAAACTTAAAAAAAGTAGAGCAAACATTTTATTTTACACAACAAAGGCGTTTATTCGACGTTATTTCGAATTTTATAGAGGGCTGAAAAGTGCTGAATAGTGGAGCAGCATTGAGTGGCTTCCTAGTTGCTGCTAACTACTCCCAGTCTATTGATGAGATGTCTTATTATATTTTGAGCCATTGGGTAAGGTAAAACTGTAGTTTAAAACTATTACAGAAGAAAAGAATGATTTAACAGTTAAGAATTTAATAAAAGTATAAGATAAAGTTAATATTTAAATTAATAAGTAAGCAAGAAAATAAAGAAGTTAAAATTAGAAGTAAAATATAAATGGGTGAATATAAAGATTAAAAGAAAAAAGATAAGGGGATTGACTGAAAGTATAGCTGTAGTTACTGGAACTACTAAAAAGTTTAATAAAGAAAGAAATTAAAAATTTGAGGCTCGGGACCCCTAACAAGACTCCAAGTGGCGCGTGGCACTGGGCAGTCGCCCCGTTTGCCCGATGGTAGCGCCGGCCCTGCGAGAATCCAATAAACCGGTTATGAATAAAATGGGAGGAAATGGTCGGTCTGATATAAAAATATTTCAAAAACTCGGTTGTATCGAGGTAGAGTTGCAAAATAGTAGAGTGAGTTTCTACTGAGTTGCATTGTATTTTTGCATTGATTTCTTTTAGTTTTGTTAATTTTCTTTTTTGTTTAATTGTCTGATATGGAGAGCAGGGGTATTGTTTACATCCATGTCAGGCAAGATGAAACTGTCATCTGCTTATCTCACTTTTTATTCATCGACAATTAAAATATCAAATTACATACGATATTAAAAAATTCTCTTACTTAATATTTCTGCAGCTTAAGCATCTATTTCCTTAGTTTTTCTGTAAATTGTGTTATTTTTCTATATTTATGTTGTTCGTTTTGTTTACATTTGTAAAAAGCATTTTGCAGTTACATGAAAAAATAATTAAAAATAGTTAAAACTAATAAATTAAAAATTCCCATGCCTAAAACTTTCTTAAATCTCCCGGGGATATTTAAAATTTTCCTCCCAAAAAACCCAGTTTATTCCCGGGAATAAGCCCAGTATTTTCCAGCCTTTGCAACTGTATATCGAGGAAAAGTCGTATATAAAAATAATAAATTTTGGAAACATGCAGAAAACTTTCCGATTATTTTCACTTTCCCTAAGTAATATTGTGTGCTAAATCAAGGGGCATAAAATCTCGGTCAAGTTCGTGAATGGGTAAAATCGAACCAGGGGGGGGGGGGGGGCTTTTTTGTGAAAACAGAAAAAATCCCATAACTTCTTAATTATGATACGTATCGAATCCGTTTAAAGTTATTGCTGATGCAATTTATGCATGACAGATTTTTTATATCATTAAAAATGGCCCAAGGGGAGGGGGAAGGAGGGTTTTTAGAAAAAAAAAATTCATAACTTCGTCAATTCACAAGATATCAAATCCGCTTAAATTTATTATAGTAATCTTAATATTATCTAAAACTTTTGTATTGACAAGTTTTTTTATAGAACCAATCCTTATAGAAAAAAAAAATCCTTGCCGGCTTCGCCTGCAAACAAGTTAGATTTCGGAGTGGGCGGTCCCAACTGCGGCATCATGGCAAAAAGGTAATTTCTTCCGCAATTTCCAACAAACAGGCGCTCCAGGGTCTGCGTCTTCGAAACTTACCTGTGCCTGTAGGCCGAGTCGTCAGGGATTTTTTAATAACCCTTTAAAAAATTATTTTCAAAACGTCTTTTATCGCATCCGCTCCCCCCCCCCCCTTTTTTTTTTTCGAGCATCGCTTTTAGAGATACAGCAAAACAAAAACTTTCTTCTCTACGTTCTTCTCTACGACGGTGCAATCTATTTCGAAAAATACGAATAATAACCCTTTCAAAATAATTTGCCACTGGAAGTCACTTCGCACCTTTCAGAGATACTCTTTCTTTCTAGGTTAAAAATAACTAAAGGTCGACATTTTAACAAAATCTTTTTATACGTTCTTTCGGCACTTGATTTACGCGTAAAAATCTCGGAACATTCGAATAACTAGATACATTAAAAAAAAAAAAAAACTGCCAAATTTTTGCTTAGAGCGTGAATATGCGGGTGGCTTTGGCTCATATTTTTACAACTGTATGCATATTTTTGCACGAAAATTATATACAGTCTTCTGAAACATTATAACTCATAAAAATTTCAAAGAGTTCGGACGATAAGAACTATTTTATTTTTAATATTAAACGACCCGATGCAGAAAAAAAGTGAGAAAACAAAGCAGCTTTTTATAACTAAATATCAATATCTTTTTACGAATTTTTGACACAGGCTTCAGAACCATTATATTTATAACAGATAGCAATTTCAAAGAGTTTGAACAATAAAAATTAAATGACCCGATGCGAAAAAAAAGTCTTCTTACAAGCGCCTTTATACCACGAAATATTAATACTTTTTCACAAATTTTGTACACAGGCTTTGGAAATCATATATTTATAACTCAGACAAATTAAAAAAAGTTTGGACAATAAGAAGTATTTTATTTTATTTTTTTAATATTAAATTATCAGATGTTAAAAAAAAAAAAAAAATCTGAGAAGAAAACATGTTTTATCTGCTGAAGGCATTGGGCCTCCAACATTAGGTTCGTTTGGAAATATTTTCGTTTAAATATACAAATTCATTCAGCACTGATTTTAGATATATTTAAAATTATTATCTCAAGCCTGGGCTACGTTGGTCTTTCGTTTAAAAATATAAAATCTGCCCCGTTGCCGAAGGTAGTGAAGCCCTCAACTCTAGGTTTGTTTGGATAAGGTTTGTTGCTTCTTAAAATCATACAAATTCGAGAGTGTACGCTACCGAAGGCAGTAAGGCCTCCAGCATTAGGATCATTCAGAAAGATTTTCGTTTAAATATACAAAATCATTCAGCATTGATTTTAGGTATATTTAAAGTTATTAACAAGGATCCGGGCAACGCCTGACGCGCCAGCTAGTATTTAACCCTGTAACGGATAAAGCATTTCAATTGCTAAAATGTTGAAATAAATGATTGACACCAGAAATTAGGAACAAATTTATTTTTATATATAAAAAAAAGCGATATTTCACTTATATAATAAGTGGAAAACATTTCTATTAAAATTCTGCTGTCATTGTGGAATTTCGTAACTAAAGTTTTGTGGTTTCCTAGGGAAACCAATGAACGTTAAAGGGTTAAATAACAAACGTGATATGTTCAATTACATTGCTACAAGTTTTTTCAAATTAAATAATTCAGAATTGGAAAATTAGTAAAGTAAATGTCAAGCTACTATTTGTAATTTAGTAATTATTTTAATCCTGCTTTTTAGAAATATAAAATTGCCATCAGAATAACTTTTTGTAATATGTAACTTGGGAAGATGCTGATGCTGAAAAATAAAAGCTATGATCGCCAGTAAAGCGATAAACGCCAACACTTGCAGTCTTCTTATAAGATGCGTGTCGATAATGATTTGCTTTCGCCGATGATATCATCTGTTTCAGATTGTTTTCACAGCTTTTTCTTTATTCGAAATTGTTCCAAATTGTCTTTATCTTACGCAACAGAACGGTTCTTAGCGTTTAAATCGAAATGATTCAAGTTTAAAATTTTGAATTGAATTCAATGAGTTTTCATTGTTTTATCCGAATTTTCTCCCAAATTATCTTTATTTAAAAGCAATTGCTTTAATTCTTAGTAATTAAATTAAAATTGAAAATTTTGAGAACAATGGCTTTTAATTATTATTATTTTTTTAAATCTTAAGTAATACTTTAATCCTTAGTAATTAAATTCAAACGGAAATTTTTAGATGAATGTTTTTTTCATTTTCTTTAATTGAAATTGTTAATTGTTTTTAAATTATCTTCATCTTAAGCAGTAGTTTAACTCTTAGCGTTGAAATTAAAAATCATTCAAATTGAAAAATTTGAGAAAAACAGCTTTTCAATTTTTTTATTAGAAAATTTTCTAAATCATTTATATCTTACGAAAAACTTTAATTCTTAGTGTTTAAACTAAAACGACTCAAATGTAAAATTTTGAGATAAATTATTTTTCATTCTCTTTATTCGAAATTGTTAATTTTTTCAAATTATTTTTATCGTAAGCAATAGTTTAACTCTTAGTTTAATTTAAATTTAAATTATTCAAATTGAAAATTTTGAGAACAATGGCTTTTCAATTTATTTATCAGAAATTGTTCCAAATTATTATTATTATTATTATTATTATTATTTATCTTAAGTAATACTTTAATTCTTAGTATTTAAATTAAAACGATTCAAACGGAAAATTTTGAGATCAGTGGTTTTTCATTTTCTTTATTCGAAATTGTTAATTGTTTCAAATTATCTTTATTTTAAGCACTTGTTTAGCTGATAGTTTAATTTAAATTAAAATGATTCAAATTGAACAATTTGAGAACAATGGCTTTTAATTATTTTTTTTATCTTAAATAATACTTTAATTCTTAGTAATTAAATTTAAATTGAAAATTTTGAGAACAATGGCTTTTAATTATCATTATTTTTTTAATCTTAAGTAATACTTTAATCCTTAGTAATTAAGTTAAAACGGAAAATTTTGAGGTCAATGGTTTTTCATTTTCTTTATTCGAAATTGTTAATTGTTCCAAATTATCTTCATTTTAAGCACTTGTTTAGCTGATAGTTTAATTTAAATTAAAATGATTCAAATTGAAAAATTTGAGAACAATGGCTTTTAATTATTTTGTTTATCTTAAATAATACTTTAATTCTTAGTAATTAAATTTAAATTGAAAATTTTGAGAACAATGGCTTTTAATTATTATTATTTTTTTTTATCTTAAGTAATACTTTAATTCTTAGTAATTAAATTAAAACGGAAAATTTTGAGATCAATGCTTTTTCATTTTTTTTATTCGAAATTGTTAATTGTTTCAAATTATCTTTATCTTAAGCAATATTTAAACGCTTAGCGTTTAAATTTAAACAATGAAATAAAAACATCTATGAGATCAATTGTTTGTAATTTTCTTTTTTCGAAATTGCTTCAAATTATCTTTATCTTAAGCGATAATTTAACTCTTTTTCATTGTTTGTACGGGTACTTACTTCTGAATATCAGTATTTTATAAAAATAATTTTCGCTTTATTTAAATGCAAGATTCTGCGATAAAATAAGACGAAAATTTCTTTTTTAATGTCGGTATTTAAAATTAAGCATCCTCTCGAACTATGTTACTGTTTAAATTAAAATGATTCAAAATGAAAATTTTGAGAAAAATAGCTTTTCATTTTCTTTATTAGAAATTGTTCTTCTTATTGTTTAACTTAAAACGATACAAATTGAAAACAAGAACGAAAAATCATGCGTCAAGCATAGATTATGTAACACTTTCCAACGCTTCCAAAATAATTTTACAAATCAGACCGTTTAATAAGCTGAAAAATAACATCTAAGTAAACAATTTGGAAAACGCGTAACATATTTAAAAACATAATTTCAGGAATTTCCAACCTATACAATATTCGGAAAAATATCCGAATACTTTTATTCAGCCTTGTATATGATCTATGGATTTGTATATATACTATACATAAGGATGCTAAATTTTAGTTCAGTTAAGAAACGCGTAGCACAGTTTAAAATTCTCCTTCTGGAGTTTCTGTCAATAAACGAAAATGTGTTTGCGAACTTTTGTGCTTCCCTGTATATGATCTACAGAATTTATACACACCACGTAATAAAAAAAAGTAAGTTAAATTTAAAATCGCGTTCAGTAACTTAAAACGCACTTCCAGGAATGATTGTTAACAGGCAGCAGAGAATTCTTTTGTGTGTCCCTGTAAATGAACGATTACTGCTATACACACACTATTCTGTAGTAAGGCTCTTGTAATGCACCTTAGTGATATGCATAAATTTCAATGCGTTTAAAATAGTGAAACATTATTTAAATAAACCGCAGACGATTTTTCTCCATAGACGTAATGTAACGGAATTCTTTTGACTGTCCCTGTAAAGTAACTATAAGTGCTATGCACACCCTATTCCATATTAAGCTTCTTGTAATGCACCTTCGTGATATATATCAATTACAATGTGTTTGCAATTGTGTAACATCATTAAAATAAACCGCAAATGATTTTTCCCCATAGACCGTAATGCAACGGAATTCTTTTGAGTGTCCCTGTAAAAAAAACTATAAGTGCTACACACTTCAGTTGAAATAGGGAACATGCTATAGATAACGACAATAACATATAAAAATTTCAAGGCAATCCGAGCATATTTACGGGAGTTAGAGCACGGATAGACGGCAGACGGCCAGACGGCTGACGGCTAGACTGCCAGACAGACCGAAGTCATAAACGCTTTTCAACTAGGTTGGAAAGTGTTAAAAAGATGAGATTTATGGTTTTCTTTTGTTTATTCAAAATTGTTCAATTTATTTTTATTTTTATTTTTGTTTTATTTTTTATTTTTTTAAGCAATAGCTTGTATAACACTTCGCTTTTAATTTAAAATAATGAAATTAAATAGTATTAAATTATACAGTGACAGTAATATTATAATGGTGGCATTGATTGCTTTTCAATTCAACGTTCGCATAGAAGAATTTTATTCATTATTATTTTATTTTTATTTTTATCAATAAACAATATTTCTATAAACGGTACTTCTCTATTATCCCGTCGACCACTTTTCATAACAAAAAACTATCGCCAAACTGTAACGCCAAATAAACGGGGGAACGTTGCCATTGGAATATCAAAATAAATAAAATATAAGAATTTAAGGACACAATTGTTATTTTAATTAATGGAATAACTAATAAATCAGTAAAACATAATGAAAAACACACGCAAATGTCGAATTAAAAACCACTTGATGACATAAAAAACACGTATAATGCTTCTGAAGTCAAGTAAGAGGGACTGCATTTTTGGCGTTTAATCTTACAGTTTGGCGATAGTTTTTTTTTATGAAAAGTGGTCGACAGGATAATATAGAAGTACCCTGTAAACAATATCTATAAACAATTTTTGTTGAACATTATTTAAAACATTTTCGATTTTTTAGATATTTTAAAAACTGCACAATGAATTTTTTTTCCTGTATAGAATTATAACTTTGCCCTTAAATTAGAGAAAAAAATCTTCCGTACAAGCAACATTTATTTATATATAAAAAAATTAAATAAAAAAGAAGCCTTCCAAATAAATTTCAATGAGAGCAAAATATAGCTTTCCCTTCCAATACTCCCATCCATTATAAGAGAAAAAATTTATATTGTAACACTTAAAAATTCAATATGTAACGGTACGTAATTTAAATTGCAAAAATTATGGGTTGAGTTACTTCATGGTTACGAGTATGTAAATAAATATCAAAGTAAAAATAAAATAACGTGGATAATCTGAGAGAGAGCTTGAAAAACGTGAACGATGGCTTTTATAATCATTGCATTACAGATCGTGCGACTGGTAGAATATTCTTATTTGTTTTGATAAAGCTTTGGTGAAGCCGAAACATGTAGACAGTTTATATATGAAAACTTTTTTACTGTTTTTATGGTTTGTATTTAACACTTTTTAGCAATTAATGAAGTATAATATTTATTTATTTCAAGATTGATTTTAAAGAGTTTTTCTATCGAGATGCTAAAATGAAATTTGCAAAAGATATTGATTGGAAATTTTTAAGAATTTACTTAAATTTCTTATTAAAATAAAGGACAGGAACTGTACATTTATAAGCTCAGGCGAGTACTTTTAGCATCCTTTTTGTAAAATATAAAAACTAATGCACACAAGACACACTTTTTGGGTCTTAACTTTTTACCAAAAAAAAAAAAAAAAGTTTCGTTGAGTGATCTTAAAAAGTCTTTAAGGCTATTGGTCAGTGAGATCTCAACTTCCCCTCGCTAATGTTAAACCTATGGACATGTGATGCATTCGTATTTTACTTACCCATCATACGTAATATAGTCTTGTAATCGTTTTGAAAATCGAAAAAGTTTTTTAACGGATTTACACGTTTCAGACACTGGAGATTCCGAAAATCATATTTTTAGAAAAAAAAAAAAATTTGCCGTCCGTCTGTCTGTGTGTGTGTCTGTAAACGCTCTATCTTCGGAACAAATTGCGATAGAGACTTGAAATTTTTATGGACTTAGTATGTAATAATGGGAAGAAGCTTATTGAATTTCAGTAACCTTCATTATCCGGAAATGTTTTTTTCGGACTCCCGAAATATTCGTTCTGATAAAAGGTATATAAAATTTTTCGAAATTGTTTATTTTCAGGAGTGGATATAAAAAACATAAATTTTGCATAAAGAATGAAGTCGATCGGATAATGAGTTGCCGAGATATTTGTAATCCTATTTTCTACACTCTTCGATTTTTCATGACCCTGTATTTCAATCAAATTTCATACCAAAGATATATTTTAATTGGAAATGAGACGTTTAATCCGGTGCAGTAAACCGTTAGTTAATATGATTATCAATTTTGGAGTAATAACGATGTTTCTTTGACGCAATTCAGTAGTAGAGCATTTATAGCGAGGCTCACGAAAAAGACAGGCAACCGCGGTGCATTTCACTTAACTTTTTTTACAGACCGCTAGAGTGACGTGATGCTCTTTTCGTACACCTTCATTGGTGCATTCGAGCATTACGTGACTGTGGCGGTCTGTAAAAAAAGATACGCGTAAAGCGCCGCGGTAGCCTTTCTTTTTCGTTAGCCTTGATTTAAAGTTTATGACGTCATCAAGCCACGATTTTATTCGAATTGCAATGCATTTTATAAATAGTTTACACATGTTTTATTTTCATATTTTATACTATGCATATCCATGATGGGTAAGTATTACGGTGGCCTCCAACGATTAGTTTAAAATATCTCTTCAGAAAATTTATATTTTTAACTTCGTTTTTCAGTATATGCTTCTTAAAGAATGTCTTTTTGTTTTTTAGTTGTCAAAATGTTTTAAAATATATATATAGTTAATTTTTTTGTAATTTTATGCGTTAAAATCTTAGTGAAACTGAGTAAGATTTTAACACTTCAAAAAAAATTAAGTATATATTTTAGAAATATTTTGACAACTGAACTAGTCGTTGGGAGCCACCGTAATACTTATCATGGATATGCATAATATAAAATATGAAAATAAAACATGTGCCAACTATTTATAAAATGCATTGCAATTCGAATAAAATCGTGGCTTGATGACTTCATAAACTTTAAATGCTCTATTACTCCAAAAAGGATAATCATATTAATCAACGGTTTATTGCGTCGGATTAAACGTCTCATTTCCAATTAAAATATATATTTGAATTGAAATTTGAATGAAATACAGGGTCAGGAAAAATCGAAGAGTGTGAAATATATAATTACGAATATCTCGGCAACTCATTATCCGATCGACTTTATTGTTAATGCAAAATTTGTCTTTTTATTGTCTTGTATATTCCCTTCTTAAAATAAACAATTTCGAAAATTTGTATATACCTTTTATCAGAACGAACATTTCGAGAGTCCGAAAAAAATAGTTCCGGATAATCGAGGTTACTGAAATTTAATAAGCTTCTTCCTATTATTACATACTAAGTATATACCAAATTTCAAGACATCATCTCAATTTGTTCGGGAGATATAGCGTTTACAGACACACACACAGACAGACGGACGACAATTTTTTTTTTTTTAAATATGTTTTTCGGAATCTCCAGTGTCTGAAACGTGTAAATCCGCCAATTTTTTTTTTTTTCTATTTTCAAAACGATTACAAGACTTACCCTATACTACGTATGATGAGTAAGTAAAAATGGAGACATCCTTCAAGAAGAGTATACAGAAAAAAAATGTTAAAAACATTAATTTCTTGATGAGATATCTTAAAAATACATAGGTTTAGCGAGGGGAATTTGAGATCTAACTGACCAACACCCTTAAGCCTTGCTAGGCACGGACCTAAGTGCAAACTTCCTTTAGAATCCCCCCCTTTTTTCCCCCCCAAAAAAGCGTCTTTTATTCGCATTCTACGCCCCTATAAACGATGGGTTCGGGTGCATTCACTCAGTGCACCCCTATACCCCAGTTTTATGACCGGCAGGGGTGTTTCACGTCTAGTATCGATGTAGGTAAATTTTTATTCGATTCGAAGAAAGTTACACCACAATCGGTGTGTTCTTCGATTAATAATAGCCCATAGACACAAAAGGAACATTATTATTATTATTGTTAGTTTAAATTAAAGTATGAATACTAAAATTTTTTATGTTTGGGAAATACTACCTTATATATATATATATATATATATATATATATCTTTGTGTTAAGTCTGCTATCTACGAATTTTATACCTGCTTTACACTGCAAAAAATAATTGTTGATTTTACAGTATAAAACTGGCACCCCAGCTGCCAGTATACACGCATGCGCGGTAGCGTATTACTGCTTGCGCGGCAGCGTATTACTGCTATTTTACTGTTTAATACTGTTAATTTTACGGTATAATACTGGCAGCTGGGATGCCAGTTTTATACTGTAAAATCAACAATTATTTTTTGCAGTGTAAGAATGAAAGTGATTTCACGAATGGGTCACAAAGTGGCGCGTTTGGATTTGAGAGCAGCCTTTAATGAGTTCAGTAGTTCACCACTGAAATGAAGAAGATACGGAATCTTTCTGCGTTTTGCTGAGAACTAGTAAAGACTGAAAACTCATATGTATATGAAATAAGAGAAAGTAAACTATCCTCGCAAATATCATTGAGGATGGAATGATGTTACAGCTGGGATCATGGGGTACGTTACACCTGCTTGTTACTTGCATTCAAAGCAGGCCAAGGCTGGCATTTAAAAGCAGAAGTTCGAAGACCCTCTTCAGAATAAAACGTAAACATTTATTTGTCTCTGGTTTCATTCGATTTTAAGTTTGTTGGAGCTTTTAATTTTGAAGACTGAAATAATCTGATCTGATTAACACTTTGTATTAGTTGACAGAAAACCTCTCACTATGACAAAATGTACAATCAGTGTAAAAAAAAAAAAAAGATATACTTGTCTATTTTCACAGACCCTGTACTATAAAATCACACAAATTTTACCCTTATACTTGGAATAATGGCTTCCTTCAGAATATGAATGCAGTTTTTGAAATAGGGGTGGTCTACATATTAAATATTGTACCAACTTCAATTTTTCAAACGGTAACACCAACTTTCGACACTTTATTTGAGTTTCTTCTTGAATCAAATTAGTACATAAAAAGTTAAATTATTATTAAATTATTAAAGTATATTATTAAAGTAAATATATTATTAAAGTAAATTATTAAGTTATTAAAGTACATATTTTATTTTTTTATTTTTTTCATGGAATTAGAAGCAGATAAAATTTGAGGTTGCTAATGTTAAATTCACGTGACATACTATAAATTATGTCTTTCCAAAAACATCTTTCAATTTTTTTTTTTTTTTCAATGAGATACATTGAATGGATTCAAACATATCCTAGGCAAATTTTTAATACTAAAAAACATAAGTTATTAATATGAAAATGATTAATAAATTCATATTAAACATATGAATTATGACGTACATCAGTTTTTACATAAACATAATGAGCGTCGTGATAAACATTGGTATGTAAGCCTACAATTCATTCCTATCGTTATTTTTCGAAATTTAGCGAAATTTTACTTTTCAAAGGTCTAAAGGAGTCGTATTCTTTTACTCTCCAATCAAATATATGAAATTCGAAAGCAGGACTAGAAAATTTTATGAATAATTATTTTCAATAAATTAAAAAAAAAAATGAGAGTTCCTTCTAATTTAGATTATTACATTGATTGCCTCTACAATTTTACTGGTGATATTCTGGAAGTATTTCCTGTAAGATCTAAATTTAATTTTTCTGAATTTGTGGATATACCCTAATATATTTTCTTTTATAACTCTATAACTATTTAATAAATGACCATTAAGAGGCCACTTCAGTCACGCGAAGACTCACATAAGCTAATGTTAAGCCTATGGGAGCATTCTTTTAAAATATCTCGTTTGCATTTCAAATGATTTTTTTTTTTTTTTTTTTATTCGATAACTGAGGTCGAAAGATCGACCTCGAGGATCTTTCGATCTGAGGTCTCTACAAAGGCTCTTTTTTTATTTTTCAATTTTTGTTGTAGTTTTTTATTTTATTTACTTATTTATTATTATTTTTTTTTAATGAGAATACTTTTATTTTCGGAACCGGTTTCGAAAGTGAAAATATCCTCATTATTTGAAAAAGAAAAAAAAACCTGCAACCAAAATTGAAAAAGTATAAAAGGGCATTTGTAGAGATCGACCTCACTTATCCAAAGCAAAATAAATAAATAAATGAATAAATAAATAAATAAAATAAAAATTTAAATGCAAACGAGACATTTTAAAAGAACGCTCCCACAGGTGTTTAACATTAGCTTGTGTGCCTTTGCGTGATTGAAATAGCCTCTTATAAAAGTTAGTCAGTAGAACACGCGTTACACATGGATTTTTACAAGCTTTTATTTATTTTTTTAAGCAAAGTCCAATATTTCAATTTATATAATGTATAATGATAACATCTATTTTCTACAAAACATTTTATTATTTAAGCATATTTCATTTTTTTTTTATTTTTCTCAAATTTTCTCACGCTGCTAACATTGTTGTACACGAACACGCGATGTGGAAACTTACTGGTGCTTATCATACATCATGTAAGTGTAACAGGATTCCATGTGCTCTATTTCGAAGATACCCCGCTGAATCCAAATTTCACTTTTTCCACCACTCTCAGGTAAAAACTGGGATAGAATTACGGAAAACGGAAGCGTGATGTTACGGATGGTATAGCGTCGGGACGATTATCTGATCTAAGTTGAACATAAAACATCAGTTTAAATTTCAATTTAAATGCAGTTTAAGCAACGGACGTTGCGAAATTGAATTCGCACATGTAGGCGAGACTATACATTATTTGAAAATATTCCACACATTTTACGCAATATTTTATGCGATTTCAAGACTATTTTCTTCGCATAAACGATTCTTACAACATACAGCATCTTACAACAACTGTGTACCTGATGATCTTGTACTAAAGTCATTTAGTTTATGAAAGATTAATTCTGCAAGTTCTACAATATTTCTCCCTGATTAATAAATCATGATCCTAAAGTAGAACTTGTAGAATTAATTATAATTATTTGAAAATAATCCGGGCAACTTTTGTGCAATATTTTCTGCGATTTCAAGACTGTTTTTCTTGCATAAACGATTCTTATAATAGATTACAATATTGCACGTGTACGAGAGAAGTTAATGCAAAAAACACACATAATTGGTGGCAAATTAATTCTACTAGTTCGACGAGTTTTTTCTTTGATTAATAAATCCGTAGAATTATTCTAGAATTTTTAGAATCAATTTTCATTATTTGAAAATATTTCGTACATACGCAATATTTTATACAACACCAAAACATTTCTTCACATAAATCATTCTTAAGTGAGAGTACATCTTAAAAATTGAAATGAAACTAGGCCTTGGCACTGTACAATATAGGTAGATAAAGTAAAATTTTAAGCACAAGAATTTTTCCAACTATTGAAGACTGGTTTCGGTAGCATTCAGCATACCGTCATCACTGCAAAAACTTGGAGTTGGACGAAACGTTGTGAAGAGTTCCCGAAATCCTAGATTCCATGCCTCTGATAGTGACTTATGGAGTAGAACAATTTGATCCATAGCCAATGTCCAGAAAATCATAGCTCTGGGAAACACGAATAAAGGAGACAAGTGTGCCCCCCCCCCCCCAAAAAAAAAAAAGGTCATTTAAAGGCGCCATACATTAAGGACCCGCTTCACTGAAACTCCCCGATCACGAAATCCCATGTTAACCTATGAGAAAATTTAGTGGCGCGATTACTCATTACCTAATATAATTATTAAAATACGATTTTCACCATCATAACGTACACGTTAGATGCCGACGATATGCGTTTTTAAGTATTTAAAAAATCCCTTCAAACTTTGAAATTTCCACTTGAGAAAATTTTATCATCTTAAAAATACTTAAAATTTACGGAGACAATTTTTAGCAACGCACATCGTCGGCATCTGACGTATATTTTCTGATGGTGTATACCGTATTTTAATAACTATAATAGGTGATGAGTAATCACGCTTCCAAGTTTTCCCATTGATTGGTTAACATGGGTAAATGAAGTCCTTCCTAGTATTTATTTTGTATAATCTCCACATTTCTCGGTCACTAGGTGTCTCTTCTAAAGTACAAATTGAATAAAATATGATATACATATGTAATGCCTTTGTCTGTTACATTACCCGTAAAATTCTATCTGGTAAAAGTCTCTTGTACTCTGATGTAAGGACCTGGTTATGTCATCGTAGTAATTCTTTCCATAGTAAATCTTTCCAGTTGGGCTTGATTAAAATACGGATCATTGGCTCTGTGTCTCTTGATTTTGAAGACCCCGCATTTCGTATATATTTTTTCTAAATTAACATTTATTAAATAGTTTAAATGAAAGAAAATCTAATGTTCTCAGTATCTCAATGAAAGTGTATATATAATGTTTCGTCAAACCTGGAAATATGTAAATTGAAAATTGAAAAAGCATTGTAAAAGAATAATTCATCATATGAGCAATTTCAAAATACTATATAGTTTAAGTTGTAAAAAAGATCTGTTCTATCCTTTGTGTGTCATCACTGTATATTGTAACATGTTTATATAAGTGTATAGTATCGTAATTTGATGTTGTCTTTATAGTACTGTGTTTTCTGTGGTTATATATTGCTGGCATATTTAAATAATTGTCAATTCAGTACAAACATCATAAGTATGATTTAATGAAATACTCTTCTATAATAAGTCAATTGTAACCTGAATTGAGTATAAACCCGTTTAATTCTTCGACAAATCATAGATGTTCATGTTGAAATGTGAAATTATAAAATTGTAATATAGACATTGAAAAAGTCATTTGTAGCGCAAGCTACTAGTGGATTTGGTATTGCACTATCACTCTAAAGTCTAAAGTCTAAGCTGAGTTCCCGAGTTGATCATATCTGTTCATCCCTGGTTAACATGGGATTTCGCGATCGGGGAGTTTCAGTGAAGTGGCTCCTTAAGTAAGTTACAATACAAAGGAAACAGAAAAGAATTAAAAAATAGATAATATAGCAATATAAAGAAAAAATATTTACAAATATATACAAAATTAAAAGAATAAGAATATAGTGAACATCTAACAAATGAAACCCTATCAAAGCACCAGGTAGGGAAAAGCTAATCACGGTCGATATTTTGAAGAAGATGAAGAGTCACCCGAGGTCTTCTCACAGCGAATCCTCTCATCGTAGATGGACATATTTTGGAGCGAAGGATTAGATATAGCAGGGATATTATTAAAGAAATTGATATCTTGAAATTGATGACAGATCTGATAGGAGGAATATTTAGATCACTGTGAACAGTCGTATTTCTTACGGTATAGGATGAACGAACAATAAATACCTCTTAAAGTTTTATTTTGTATTTTTGTATCACTTGAATCTTCGGTAGATTGGTTTTAGCCACAGAAAGGGCCATTACTGCAAAAAATGATGCAATTTTGCTCATAAATGTAAAGGAAAAGAGAGTTGGAGAGATAAGTTTATTGACTAGTAGAATTACATGAAAGTACAAGCAACAGCCAATGAGAAATTACATACAACTCACTGTGTACTTGTATTTCAGGAGCTTGTACTAAAGCACTTAATGGATGGAAAATTATTTCTACAGTATCTACCATCACTAATGGAGAGTATTTCCTCAGAGAAAATATTACAGTCATTTCAAATATCACTCATGCTGAGAGGGTTTTTTTTTTTTTTCTATTTTTGATATCATTTATTTGATTCCTTAGTTAGGCTTGATTAAAAAAAGGATCATTGGCTCCATGTCTCTTGATTTTAAAGACCCCGCATTTGGTGTAATTTTTTCTAAATTAACATTTATTAAATAGTTTAAATGAAAAAAAAAATCTACTTTTTATTTTCTAATTAATACCTAAAAAATATTTCATGAAAATTTTACTTCAAAAAGTAACATTTTGTATTTTTAGAATAGGATGACGTTAATGACAAAATGTATATTTATCATAAGTATGCATTTATATGACCATATATAAGTATATACATATAATAAAATCAGATGTTTGTGTGTATATTAATTATATATGTGTGTGTGTGTGTGTGTGTGTTGTTTTCTGCAGACACCGTTCCTCGCAGAGCTACAAGATTTGTCAGGAAATACCTGTATCTCTGAAGTTATGCATATGCACCTCAAAATCAGTTTTTGAATTTTTTTATTAGTTTTTTTAATTAAATTTTTTATGCGATTTTAAGCGGTTTTTACGGGCATCGTGGCTATTTTTTCACATTAGTAAAAAGAATCCGGTTTCAGTCTTTTAGACCAATATAGTAAATTTTGGCCTCTTTTACAATAAAGTTTATTCGGAACTGTTGCAACGCTTTTTAAAATTTTCGATAAAAAAAAGCGAATTTTAGCGTTCTGCTGCGATTTTTTTTGACATTTGCAAAATAAATCCAATTTTAATCTTTTAACCCAATTTAATAAATTTTATCCTCTATGATTTTTGTACTTTTTGCGAATTTTGTATGCGCTTTCTAGGATTTTTATGCATTGCGCAGTATATATATATATATAATAAAACTTTTGTGTATAATAAATTTTAAGTCACATAAAAAATCGGAAGTATATGAACCGATAATTATAATACAATACAAAGACATATATCCAAAAATGTAAGATTCTCAAAACGAAATAAGTAGAAAAAATAAATAAAGATATGTGAAAAAAAAAACAATGTGCAGAATGTGAGGATATTATAATAAGCAAGACTTCAGAGTAAGGTCATTATGTCCGTTTTTAAACCCTTCTGTGACTTCACACTGTGAACACTTTGTGAAGTCACAGTGCGATTAATTTGTGAAAAATGTGACATTTGTGACGATTCTAAATCGGGTCGAGGGATCACATTTTACCCGAACCCAACCCGACCCCATTGCGTCAGCTCTTTTTTTGGCAGGTTTTGGATCCTGCATTGGATCGGAAGCCCAGATTTTATCAGATTTTATCCCGACCGGTGTTTTTTTGGATATCCAGGTTCTGCACGAACCCAAACCGGGCCCGGTTTAATAAAATCTGATTACTGAACTCGATGCAAAATTGCAATCAAAATTCAACCTGTAGTAAGAAAAAGGTCAAAAAGAAAAAAAAAAGTACTCAATAACTTTGGATGGGGTTTGGGTAAAATTTAGTCATCCGATCCGATGCAGAATCGTCATGTGTATTTTGAATATTGATAATTTTTAAGAAAAGTTCAGAATTTTTTTTAAGTTGCAACATCTTTTGATAACGCATTTATATACGTATTTTATAAATTACCCATTTTTTACTATAATTCAAAATATTAAAAATCTGAGCTAATAATGCGGAGGAGCTTGCGAGCTAATGTTAAACCAATAAGAGCGTTCTTTATTTCACGTTTGCATTATTATTATTTTTTTTTTCCTGGGGGTACTTTTAATTTTGGAACCGGTTCCGAAACTAAAAGTGTCATCAGAAAAAAATAACTGCATCCAAAATCGAAAATGCATGAAGATACACGGTAACACCTAAGATATCCTATGAAAAAAAAAAAAAAAAAAAAAAAAAAACATTTGTAAAATATTGAAATGGAAATGAGAAATTTAAAAACGTTGGCATTGGTTTATCATTAGCTGGGGTGTGCTTTCGCATTATTAACGTAGGTTCTTAAAGGGCATATTACTTTCAAATATATATACTTTTTCCTTCATAATATACTTTTCTTCTATAATATACTTTGTTCTTCAACAAATTCAAGTTTTTTCAAAACATATGCATTAAAGAGCAATATATTTTGAACATTTTAAAACAAACCGCACAAAAAATTCCCATAATTTCTTTAATTTTGACTAAAATTGTGTCAATTATTCGTATTGTAAAAATGTTTAAAATGATACAAAATAATATATAATACTTTAAAGTTGATATATAGTAATTTAAAATGGTTTATCTTGAAAGGTCTTTTTAAAAAAAATTGCGAGCAAGATTTCTATTAAACAACTTTATATTTTTTGCAGACAAACTTTACGGGTTCACAGATTATATCTAGGTTTAAAAAAGCATAGATAAACTATGCAACCCGTTGAACTTTATTTTTAAATGGAAATTTTGTTTATACACAAATTTAGATTCAGTCTTAAGCTAATAAATTGATTGCAGGTAAAAACATTCACTAATTTAATAAAATTATTGTGCACAATTTTAACAAAGTACGTCTTTGACTTTTTGAGATAAACCACTTTAAAGTATCTTTTTAATGCTTACAGTGTGAACAACAGATATATTTTTTGTTCATAACTCGTGTAATTATAGGGTTTTTTGAGCGGGTTATCTTAAAATGCTCGAACGATGTTGTTCTTGCGTGTATAGTTTTTTTTTTTTTTCGAAAAAGCAAATTTTTTGAAGATTAAACATTCGTATGTGTTTTTAAGATTTCATTTTTTGTGACTAATAAAAAATAATGTAATTCCTTCTAAAAAGCCGACATACTTCAAATATACAACCATATTAATATTTTCATATATGAGTAAATGTACATTATAAAATATTATAATCCTTCGATTATAGGTATAGCTCTTTTTTTTTTTTTTTTTTTTTTTAGATTGTCAGGTGATTTTTAATAGGAGAGAAAAATATTTTATACACTTACATCCTGTTGCTCTCAATGCATGCATCAAGATTAATAGTAATAATAATAATAATAATAATAATAATTATTATTATTTTACACTACCATTTATGAATTTTATTTTGTACAAAAAATTACATATACAACTTTAAAAGTCAGATGCATTAAAAATATATATAATAATACTTTTAAACATCATGATGTAAATTTCCTAATTTTAAATTGTAGAAGTTACAAATTTATAGCTTAAATAAGAAAAAACTGAATTGTGAAAAATGTTTAGACCAATTATTGATTTTATAGTTTTTTAATTACATTAAATTACTTACATACCTTTATTTTGGTTATCAAACTGTTTTTCTGGGGACTCGTAGAAATGGGAACCTAGGAAGAAAAAAATTCAAAATTAAGAACAATTAATTAATAAAATATTAGCTAAAAAGTAACCAGGTAACAATGAAAGAATTATAAAAAGCGCCTCGCAAAGTTACCCAGTTAACATTTGACTGTTATTACACGAGATAGTATTAAAATGAAATTTTTAAATATTGTGGCTGGCAAAAGTCCTTTGTCGTATGTTTAAAAGAATAAAATGACGGCTTTTCGACAGTGACCAGTGACAGCTGTTATTTTATTGTTCAGGAGTTTACTTGCGCAGACAATTTAGATATTCCGATTTAATTTTCACGTCTGGTTCTTTTTAAAGAAATGAATAAATAAAATATTTTTCGAACGCAGATCGTTGTATTTCAAAATACAGTGGAACTTCCCTTTAACGTAGTTTTCTACTTAACGAAATTTTCTGCAGAACTTGACTTTGAACACCATTAGCATGTAAATTAATCTCCACATTACGAAAAATATATTCTATATAACGAAGTTTATTCCACTTTTGTACGTGTACAGAATTCAAATTAAGCGATTGCTGTTCGAAGGATATGCAAATTTATTTCAGCGGATTCGATTGTATGAAAATGAACACATTTAAATAATTTCCATTCTGCTTGGTGCTAAATGAAACATTTTTTTTTTTACACTAAGAAAAACACTTGTTATCACTATTCTCCCACTCCGAGACTCCAGCGCCTGTTATCCCCGTTTACAGGGGAAGAGTGAAGCTAAAATTCTTAATTCTGTTAAAAATTTGTAGAGGTTCCTGGGATTTTCTAAAAAACCTAAATTTGCCAATAGTTGCTGTTTTTGACCTGCCAAATGTCAAATTTGGGCAATTTCATAGATTTTAAGCTACAATGTTCTTCTTCTAAGTGGTACTACTGTTAAATCTTCAAAACATTTGATTTTTCGAAAAAAAAAACAACAACAAATGGGAACAAAAGAGCAATACCTTCTGACCATTTTGAAACAAACCTCACACACAAAAATTTTTTATAATCATGATAGTTATAACTAAAAATGTGTCAGGTGTTTAAATAATGATTAAAAGAATACTTTAAAGAGATTTGTCTTACAATGTTAAAAATGTGCTTTTTTTAAAGTTGCATGCAAGATTTCTCTTGAACAACTTAATATTTAATATTTTTACATGTTATCTTCGCAGAATTATAGATTATATGTTCACACTTAAAATTGAATCTAAAGTTGTTCATCATTCCAGTCACAAAAAAATTGTATTCAATTACGCAATACTTTCAATTTCAATTTCAATTTTAAAATATAAATTTTATACACAACTTTAAGTGCATTCTTAAGAAATATATATACCTATAAATCCACGAAGCTTGCATGTAAAAATATTAAGTAGTTCAAGAGAAATCTTACACGCAATTAAAAAACAAAACAAAAAAAAAAACACGTTTTGAACATTTTGAGATAAACCGCTTTAAAATATCCTTTATTACTTACATAAAGAATATCTAATACATTTTTTTTTTGTCATAACTAGCGTAATTATAGGATTTCTTTTGCGCGGTTTGTTTTAAAATTCCCAGAAAATATTGTTCTTCCACACATATATATGTATTCATATATATTTTTACTAAAAATAAATTTTTTTGAAGACTTGAGAGTTGTTTAAATGAAACACATGAATGGAACATTTTCAATTTGTTTTGGGTCGGCGATTGGACTATATGTCCATGGTCGATGACCGGCATTGACTGCTTTCATAGAGATAAACATTTTGAAATGTTTAAGCGTGTTTTAAATTGCTTGGATTTTTTTGCACTTAAATCCCGAACTTAAAAAAAAAAAGTTTTTACTTTAAAAATCTGGGTTTGGTAAAGCTATAACTTAGAAATGCTGACTGAGACACACACTGCAAGAAAAAATGGCAAAATATATAGCAAAATGTTCTGTAAAGTTATGAATCCAAATTGCCAGCATTATTTACTGTAAATGAACAGCACAATGTGCCTTAAAAACTTTTGTTTTTGGAATTTCACAGTAAAATCTCTGCAATTATTCTAATTTTACTGTTCAAATGATTGTAATCATGCTAAATTTTACAGGAGAAAATGCTGGCAATTTGTGTGTATAAAATGACAGCAAATTTTTCCGTAATTTTTGCCGTTTTTTCTTACAGTGCATAACAATAATTTTTGAGCTACTCTGAAATTTTAAAAGTCGACGTGTATAATGGACAAGACATTGTATATTTCGCTTTTAAAACTGAATTTGTAGTTCATAAAAGTGCTCCAATTAATTTATGACAAACATTTAGTTTTTTTGCATTTTCCATCACTTAATTTCGATTGTTGACCCTTTGATTACGGGCCAGGACGGAGGACTGTTTTTATATTCAGTCGTACTACAATTTACAAAAATGTTTTTTTTTTTGTAGTAGATTTCTCTTGAAAATATCTTACTATAAGTGTATGACAGATTATTAGTTTTCCAAAAAGTGATACGAATAGAATTAAAAATAGTCCACTGGGACGTATATGCCCCGATCCGTAGTCAAAGGGTTGACAAAGGTTCCGTAGTCAAAGGTTCTAAACATCTTTTACTTCGGGAGGATGCACCCATGTGTCCACATTGTCATTTTGATTACCTGACCATTTATCATGGTTTAACTGACTGTCCGGGCCTCCGGCACTTGTATAGAATATATTTTAATTCATCATCACCAATCTTGACAAACCTCATTGGGGAAACACCTCATGGGGCACTCTTTCATTTTTTAAAACATTCTTGTTTTTATTTTGAGATATAGTTTTTATACATCCTTCATGTTTTAGCTATAACAATGTTAATGTATACTTGTTTAACTTGACAAGTTACACAAGTCCAAGAAATACATCTGGATGGGGTACCCCATCCAGATGTATTTCTCCAGATAGTATTTCTTAGTATATTACTTTTATACTTTACTTTTTTTAAGAACTCATAATATTTGTTTTAAACATTGACTATATCTGGATGGGTGACCCCATCCAGATGTTTTGCTCATTATGCTTTGTTTCTTTTTTGGTTTTGTTGTGAATCTCTTAAATTATTAGTTTTTTCTTAACTTTTACTTTGGCGCAGCTTGTCCCCAATGGGACCTTGCGCCATTAAACCTTATACAACCAACCAACCAAAGGGTTGAATGAAACGGAGGATTTTGAAATCTCAGTCATTCGCTAAAACCTGGCATGTGAATTTTCCCAAAGTTTTCTACGATGAAAAAACTTACTTCCAAATCTGTTTTATTTCCTTTCCTTCCTCCACCCCCCTTTTTTTTATATTCGCCTAAAGTTTACTATTTATTGGAAATAAAAAAAGTTTTTTCTGTTGTTAAAATAGCGTTTAACTGACATTTTCGCAGATTTTCTTTATAAATGTTGTTCCTTATGTTCTTAGTTAATTTTTATGGATAAGACAGGAGTAGAACAAGCGATTACTTAGTATATTTTAGTATAAATCGCGGGAAATGATATCGTCATAAAATAAAAAGAGTTCAGTGCTACGTTATTTGTAAAAATTGGCCAAGAAGACAGATTTTTTCTTAACAAAATCCTTAAACTTTCTAAGTTCAAAGATCAGTTTCTACGGCAAAAAGCACATTGAATATAACTTTACATTTTTGTTGAGAACTTTAGCAAAATTAAAATAAAAAAGAAAATTCTTAAAAGGAGAAAAGTAATTTTTTTCTCAACAATAAGGCAGATTTCATATAGAAAATTAAACCTCTTTTTTTTATACACTCAAAATTTCTCAAATTTATTGTTTTCAATTAAATTACGTGTTAGTGTCATCAGAATAACATATACGTTATATATTTTTGTTTTAAAAAAAAGAAGAAAAAGAAGAAGGCGGAAAGGAAAATTAAAAGAAAGAAAATAAAAGAGAAAATCAGGCAGACGATTTCAGTGAGTTAAACAAACCACAAATGAAAAATTATCTTTATTATTTCACAAAGACAGTAAAACTTCTCTATGCGCTAAAAACGCCTGAAACTTATCTTTTTAACCCATTCACAAGCCAGTGCCATCAAGACAGCATACATTTTCGCTTTAGAAAGAAAAGTAATAGACAAAAGAAAAGGTTAAAAACAAAACAAAAAAAAAAGACACAGAAAATGATCAATTTAGATCACACTGCAGCTTTCAGAGTGTTAAGCAAATTTCAACTTTTTTTTTTTTTTTTAATATAGAGAATAGTGTCGACATATTGTGCAAGGTTGGAAAAACCAACTAAACGCCTCCGCTCTGGTTAAAATATCTACTATATTACGCACAAGTTAACAAACCACTTTACTAAAGAAAACAAGATTAAGATGCAACTTTGATTTAGACGGATCTTTTGCAAACTTTTGAAATGTTTATCTTCGCAAAAGTTCGAGTCTCGCCCAACCAACACATAAAATTATGATATTAGAATTTAAATTGTCAATGATAAACCTTACATTTTCATACTTATTTTCTTGTAATCCATTTAAAATAATAAATGTGGTTTTAAGATGGTTGTTTTTCATATTGTAACATTTTTTATGTTTTGACTGCTCATTTTGATATTTCAAAATCTTTAAACATTTAGTCACTGCTAAATCAGTCAGGGAGATCTTTTTAGGTGCGTTCGTAATTATATAAATACGTAGCACCTATTGTCGTGGTCTGGTCCGTCCGTCTGTGTGTCCGTCCGTCTGTCCACATATAACAACGCAAAAACTACCCAACCGAATGCTTTGAAATTTAATATATATTATCTTTGCAGAATTTTGTCGAGACATTTCAAATTTTATGAAAATCGAATCAAAACTTTAGACGATATTATTAAAAATATTTATTAAGAAATTTGAATAATAATAATAATAATAATAATAATAATAATAATAATAATAATACAAAAATCGGTGCTTTCTGGTTATAGTAGCTTCCGAGGTTTAGCCGTCAAGCGACCGAGATACTTATTTTATTTCAGAAAATTAATCTGCAGACGATATAATTCATTTCACAGAATTAAAAAAACATCAAGATCTGAATATTTATATAACTATAGCTATAGTACGAACGTACCTCATTTGTCACGTTTGACGTACAATGTCCAACTTGTTTCACCCTGTTTCTGAAATAAAGCGACTCTCTAGCGTATATGCACTCTGCTGAACGTATACTCTGAATTAGCGTATTACTTCTTTGAAGTTGCTAAGGTTAAATCCACGTGACAAACTTTAATTCAATAATTTATGTCTTTCGAAAAAATCATATAATTGAAACTTTTTGTTTTGTTTTGTTTTGTTTAATACAACTAGCTGAGCTACCCGGCTTTTCCCGAGACCGTGAATAAACCGTGATAAATTTGATGAACCTCAAATTTGTATGACTGTATCTGTAGTCCGATTTTGTAAGAATTTATGCTTTTAAATGAAAATTTTTCCAAACAAACCTCGTATCGGAGACCACAAAATATTTCTATTTTGTGGGGTTTAAAGTAAAATGTATATCCACTTTAAGTGGGTATTTTATATACTTTACAGTATTTTGATAAGAAAAAAAAAATCGGAATTTTAAAGTGTGCGGATTTTTTTTCCCCATCAAATCATTTAATATTAAAGAAAAAGTTCTTATTCTCCAAAGTCTGAAATTTTTATGAGTCATAAATTTAATGGTTTCAAAGCCTGTAAAAAAATCCGTGAAAAATTGTTGATAATTAGTGGTAAAAGCGCTTGTAAAAAGACTTTTTTTTTTTTTTTTACATTGGGTCATTTAATAATTAAAAAAATAGTTCTTATTATCCAAACTCTTTGAAATTGTTATCAGTCATAAGTATAATGATTTTAAGCCTATCTTAAAAAAAAAAAAAAAAAAAAAAAAAAAATCTTTTTAAAAATGATATTTAGTTGTAAAAAAGCTGTGTTTTCTCCCCCCCCCCTTTTTTTTTTGTCGCGTCGGATCGTTTAATATTAAAAACAAAATACTTCTTATCGTCCAAACTTTTGAAATTTTTAAGAGATATAAATCGTCATTTTGCAATATTCAGTATGGTTTTTATCTAATATCTCGGTTAATTAACAAAAAAAGAAAAATCTGACCTTCAGGTGTATCAGTACCTGTCTTGGACTGTAATCATAATAATTTTCAGACCTCTATGCCCCGTAGATTTTCCTAGCCCTCGCGGACACTCACACTCACACACACAAACATCTTTCCTTTATCAATATTAGATAAATGGACAGAAACTTATTCCAGACATTTTTTTCGATTCAATAACATATTTTTGATTATAAAAATTATGAATAAATTCCCATTAAAATAATATGAATTGCGATCAACATTAATTTTTACACAATGGTAAAAAACATGGATGTCTACAGCTCATTTATATCATTAGTGTTCGAGATGTAAACAAATTCTTCTTTTCGGATCTCTTCTAAAGGGACTGTCTCACTGAAATCATTCAAAGCATCCACAGGGAAAAAAAAATCTTAGAAAGTAACTGGAAAATTTTATGAAATTTTCTTTCGCGTAAAGTGAATTTATTTTGTATTTTGAAATTCTGTACATTTTTTCTGGTAACGTGTGTTCCAGGTATTGTTCGCGGACGATAATTTGGCCAATGATTAACGTAAAATTAGAATAATTTATACCTTAATTAAGGTGATAATTAGTACTAGCAACTAGCAAAATCTAGTTTTTAATGAAATAATGCCTTTCCTGCCCCTCTTGTGTCTGCTAGCAACATTCTTTTCCCATAGTATTGTTAACTCTTTCAAGTTCAGCCAAATTCTCAGCGGATTATATTTTTCAATTTAATTTTTTAATTTTATTTTTCGAAATTTATGGAGAAGCCCCTAACACATTTTTTTACATAAATCTTTAAAAATGTAAGAAATATTATACAGATTATACCTTTTACCGAAATGCTTTGATACGAAGAATTTAAATAAAGTGTCAAAAGTGGGTGTAGCCATTTAAAAAAAATGAAAGTTAGTGCAATTTTTAAAAAGTAGTCGACCTTTTTTTTCAAAAATTTCATTCGTATTTAGAAAGTAGACACACTTTACAATCGAATAGTGCCTCTCTCATCTCTCGCCAAATTTTGGTGATGGAATAGCATATGGTTGTGTGTTTGCTTTTCTTTTCTTTTTCCAGGACTGTGCCTTTTTACCCGAATGCCAAGAAGGGTTATGTGTTTGACGCGTATCTGGGTGTGTATGTATGTATGTGGGTGGGTGGGTGGGTATGTGGATTTCTTTATACCCTCGAAACATCCCAACGGCTGGATGGATTTTAATGAATGAGGTCTCTATCGATTCGTCTGATGGTTATACGCTAGCTTTTGTTTTCATAAACTCAAAATGGCGGCTGTAAAATACAAAATGACAATAGAGACGAAAAAAAATTAGTTCGCTTTTTACGCAGTCGGGTTTTTGGATTTTAGGTATATTTCGTAAGAAATACTAACTATTACATTCTCCCCTAAGTTGCAGATCTACGCCGATCATGACTGCCAGAACCCAAAACCACCCCCAGTTTAAAACTTTATCTATCTATCTAATGTCACTTTTTTATGGACACGATAGCTTCAATAATTCTGAAAAAATCTCTTCTAAACTCATACATAAAATCAAGGGGCATAAAATCTCGGTCAAGTTCATTAATGGGCAAAATCGAAGCAGGGGGGGGGGGGCTTTTGGTGAAAACAAAAAAAACCCCATAGTTTCTTAATTATGATAACGTATCGAATCCGTTTAAAGTTATTATTACTTCTAGGAAAAGGGCCGAAAATTTATGCATGACAGATTTTTGATGTCATTAAAAATTGTCCCAAGGGGGGGGGGGGGGAAGAAGGTTTTAGAAGAGAAAAATTCATAACTTCGTCAATTCACAAGATATCAAATCCGCTTAAATTTATTATGATAATCTTAATGTTATCTAAAACTTTCATATCGACAAGTTTTTTATTTTACCAACCCTTATAGCAAAAAAAAAAAAAAAAAAAAAAAAAAAAAAAAAAAATCCTTGCCGGCTCCGCTTGCAAACAAGTTAGGTTTCGAAGTGGGCAGTTCCAACTGCCGCATCATGGCAAAAAGGTCATTTCTTCTGCAATTCCCAACAAACAGGCGCCCCACGGTCTGCGTCTTCGAAATCTACCTGTGCCTGTAGACAGCCGTCAGGAATTTTTTTTTTTAATATATTACTTGTTAGACCTATTCATATTCCGCAAAATTAAATTTTGTAACACTCACACTCTTAAATCTTCTTTAGAAGATTCTAGCCATAATCAACTTTTGATTTTAGTATTGTTCATTTCCGAAAGACTCACTTATATATATATATATATATATATATATATATATATATATATATATATATTTTTAATGTTAGGAAATTTATACTTGAGAGAAAACCAGAAGGTTGCAATCTGTTGGTGAAAACCTCTGTCATTTCTGGTAACACTTTCTCTTTCGCAATGCATTGAAACCTTTCTTTAACCTATAATATTTAACCTATTTCATGACAATGTTACCAATTGGAAACATCGAATTGAAAGTAATTAAATAAAAAATTTAATTTCATTCCTATTGACTAGGGGAAGAAAAAAGTAGCAGTTACATAGCTTAATTTTTACTTCCTTCTATCTTTATAAAAAGAAAGTATTGGTTTCATGAAAATTTTCGTCTTCCGGTTTTCGGAAGGTCTAGTGTTAAAACAAAAACTAAAAAAAATAAATTTATTAATATCTCAGCTGCTCTGAGGAGTAAATATAATTTGGGAATAAATTGGTTTACTTAATATTTCTAATATTCTTATTTGCCATAGATTAATACATACAGTTTGTTTTAAATAGGGTTTTAAATTATGTGAAAAAAAAAAAAAATCCGTGATATGTGCGAAAAATATCTTAAAGTGCGTTTTTCTTAGAAATGTAATTTCAGTGTTAGCTTTGTTTTGAAGTTGTGTGCATTATTAAAAAAATTAATGTGATTAATGTTATATTTTCTCCTTCAAATGACCTATCAAACAGGATTTTGCTGAAAACAACTTTCTTAGTGCATGTCTGTGTACATGAAACATCGAACAAGATCGATCGACAGTTCAAGGTTAAATTAAACGCGTTTTTATGAATAGGAGATTTTCTTTTTTTAAATAATCAGAAACATTTGCTTTTATAGAAGGAAAAAGGAGAAATCACATTTTAATAAAGCTGCCGTTTTTATTTGCTTCTATATTCATAAGAAGAAAGCACTGGATTCTTGAAAAATTTCAACTTCAGGTTTTCGATGGGGATTTACACGTTTTGGGAGGTAGTGAATACAATTCGACTATTTTTTATCTGTCTGTCTGTGCGTTACACAATTTTTGTGAACGCTGTAACTCAAAACTAATGAACCAAACACCATGAAATTACATATTCAGTTGTAACTTGGCGTAAATTGATGCTGATTTCATAAATAGATAAATTGTTATTGATTATTGCCTAAACAATTGTATGCCGTGTCTTTCACGATGTGCGTGTATAACTATTATGTCTCGATATCTATGGGATGGAATTAGGCCAAACATAAATCCGTATTACACTGGCATAATTTACGCCCACGCTTATTTTTCGCACTCGTTGCTCCGCATAATTTTCGCACATGCAGAATTGACAACTTGAGTTACTGAAATGATGTTTCAATCACAAATGCGGTCTGACGATATTCATTCCTGGTTCTGCGTATCGAAGAATAACGCAGAATTCAAAATATTGAACAAAATATCGAATTGGTCAATCAATTAAATTTAAATATCGAAATATAATAATAAAATATATAATCGAAATATCGAAAACAATTCGATATTTTGTTTCCTGTAAACTGTTCTTTTAAGCTACACTAAAATAATAATAATAATAATAATAATAATAATAATAACAAAACAGAAATATTTCTTGATCTAGCAAGAAGGCTTACGACAAATACTATAGACTATCTTCCGACGATTCCAAAAAACATACCATTATCTTCAGAAACCAATAGATTTCCGAAATTTAAGGAAGCATTTTTGAAGCAATAGTCTCTTTTATGCTGCATGAAAAATGTTTGTAAACATTACTAAGTAGATTTTGCAGTGTATATTGAAATTCTCAAGTAAACATTTTCAAGTTCAAGAAATGTATTCAACAAACAAACATGCTAAATCAACAGCGTAAAATGAACATCATTTTGTTAGTCTTGCATATATAAATTATGTTTGACGCAGCTGAAAATGTTTACTTGCGAATTGATAGCATTCGAAAAATCGATATCTCGTTTTGATACTTGGTTTTGAAAAGTGGTTAATACATTGTAAAAATTACTCGGAAATGTTTCTGAAAATGAGGGGCAGCAAAATAATCTTTTGTTTCAGAAATAATGCTTCTATATATCTCGAAAATCGATTGATTTTTGAAGTTTCAGAAGAAGATAAAGGGAAGCTTTTCAAAATTGTGGGTAGCTCGGAAGAAGTGGACAAATGATATAGTAAAAGAAGTGCGAAAAATACGCGAATAAATAAAGTAAATTATCTTATATTTTTCATGTAAAAATTACACATTTCTTCTTTAAAATAGCTTTCAAAATTACAGTGCAAAAAATACGTATAATTACACGAGTAAATATGGTATTATCACATTTTTTTTTTCATTGCTTCTATTTTCTCATGGAAAACTATGAAAGATCTTGAACCCTGATATAAAATTAATCTTGAACTCTTCTTAGTAAAGTTTTGAGGAAATAAATTATTTGAAAAAACTTCGGTGGAAAAGGCATTAGTGATCAAAATCAAAATATTTCCAAGTAAAATTTGACGCATGAGTTGTAGTGGTATTTTATTACTTTTTAACAAATCAATTATATAATAATAATAACATTCAATGAAATGTTTGTTTTAGTATATCGTTGCTACCATCTCAAACTATCGAATATGAAAAATGCCTTTTTCATTACTTTTGAAGATGGACCGATTGTTATCACTAAATTTTATTAGAATTCTTCGTCTAGAAAGAATATTAATGAAATTTCTGACAAGAACAGGATTTCCCGTTTGGCCTTCTCTTTTATTCAGAAATGCCGAATTCATACTGGAAATTTTGAAAAATTATTTTTTACTTTAAGTAATCACGAAATGTCTGTCAATAAATAAAGCAAAAAAATTCTATTTTAAATTTCCGGTATGGATTCGAAATTTCTGAATAGAAAATGAGGTCAAATTGGCAGCCCCGGAAAAGAATTTTATTAAACTTTAGTGGTGAGAATCGGCCATTTTTAAATGTAATGAAAATTGCATTTTTAGGTGCGTTCGTAATTATATAAATACGTAGCACCTATAGTCGTCGTTTGGTCCGTCCGTCTGTCCGTCCGTCTGTCTGTCCGTCTGTCTGTCTGTCCGTCTGTCTGTCTGTCCGCATATAACAACGCAAAAACTACCCAACCAAATGGTTTGCAATTTAAAATATATTATCTTTGCAGAATTTTGTCGAGACATTTCAAATTTTATTAAAATCGAATCAAAACTTTAGGAGATATTAATAAAAATATTTATTAAGAAATTTGAATTTTTTTTTTTAAATCGGTGCTTTTTTGTTATAGGAGCTTCCGAAGTTTAATCGTCAAGCGACCGAGATACTTATTTTATGACAGAAATTAATCTGCAGACGATATAATTCATTTCACAGAATTAAAAATCATCAAGATCTGAATATTTATATAACTAGCTGATACATATATATCTGAATATTTATATAACTAGTTAAGATATTTGTATGAACAGTGTCATAAAATATATACTTAACTAGCTGTTTAACCCGTTCTACGCACGGGATATCATGAATTTAATTCTAAAACGTGCGTACGAACGCACCTCGTTTGTAACGTTTGACGTACAATTTCCAACTTGTTTCATATTCGATCGTTTGACATGGTAGCGACGATTACCAGCTTTCATTTGTAAAATGCATATTCCAATAATTATTTAATTAAATATATGAAATTAATTTTCGTTACAAAATAAATTGACAATTAATCTGAAAGATTTTATCATATCTTTTTTTGTCTGACTTCTCCAAAATTTGTTGAATGAATTGCGTTTCTAATGGGAAAAAAATCAGATACAAAATTTTCAGCTAACATCCTTTGCACCCCCCCTCCCCCCCGCACTAAACTCTGGCAGTCATGAATTAAGTTGCACCCTGCCGCATCCCCACCAACATTAGCCCTTTAATTTGTGGTCATATAAAAATATTAAACCAACACTCTAACTGAGAAAAACTAGTCGTTGGGGGCCACCGTAATACTTACCCATCATATGCATAATAAAAAATATGAAAATAAAACATGTGTAAACTATTTATAAAATGCATTGCAATTCGAATAAAATCGTGATCGTGGCTTGATGACGTCATAAACTTTAAATGCTCTATTACTGAATTGCGTAAAAGAAACATCCTTATAACTCCAAAATTGATAATCATATTAACTAACGGTTTACTACGTCGGATTAAGGTCACATTTCCAATTAAAATATATCGTTGAATTGAAATTGCAATGAAATACAGGGTCATTAAAAATCGAAGAGTGTGGGAAATAAGGATTACAAATATCTCGGCAATTCATTATCCGATCGACTTCATTATTTATGCAAAATTTATGTTTTTTTATTGTCTTTTATATTCGCTCCTTAAAATAAACAAGTTCGAAAATTTTTATATACCTTTCACCAGAACGATTATTTCGAGAGTCCGAAAAAAATTGTTCCAGATAATCGAGGTTACTGAAATTCAATATGCTGCTTCCTATTATTACATACTAAGTACACACAAAATTTCAAGTCTCTATCTCAATTTGTTCGGGAGATAGAACGTTTACAGACACACACACACACAGACAGACGGATGGCAAATTTTTTTTCTAAATATATGTTTTTCGGAATCTACAGTGTCTGAAACGTGTAAATACGTCAATTTTTTTTTCGATTTTTAAAACGATTACAAGACTTACCCAATATTACGTATGATGGGTAAGTAATAATACAAATAAATTAAAATTAACTTACTCGTTACTTCTGATATTTTTGCTGGCTGGCCAATAGTTAATTTCATAAATATATCAACCAGAACCGGATTAAATTAACGCATGGGCCGAACTTTTGAGGCCGGGATCAGCTCCGTTTATTTTCTCGTAGTTCAAGGTTCGGCCCGCCCAGTGAAAAAGAAAAATGAATGAAATCAGACTCGAATCAATTTCTATAAAAAAAAAAAAAAAAAAAAATATCCGATATTTGCTATAATTAATCTTATTCTACAATTAAATTATTTTAAGTGAATATTGCATCCAGAATTATGCAAAAGAGTACAGCATTATTCAGATTATTTATCTACAAGCTAGATATTACAGAATGAGAATATTGATAATCACTTAGACAATCACATACAAGAAAGCTCATTAATATATACCGGCTGGTTATAATATAAGTATCTTTATTTGGAGCTGTCTGTAGCTTGAAGGAATAACCGGAATGAACCAAAATCGGTGCACTTACTATTCGAGAAGGGGGGGGGGAGGGGGAAGAAGAATGGAACAATAAAAAAAATCAATAATTGCCGACAGATGGCGCTTTTGAGTGTGAAATGTAATGTGTAATATTGTGTACCGTGAAGGTGTTGCAAACTTCAATGACTTTAACCGCATATCACATCATGTGCGAAACATCAAACATCACTCCTGATGCGATACATTCCGCAGTTGAGCACGTCGTGCACCGCCTGGATTGTGTCCTCCAGCACAGGAACCTGATGAAGAGAAAGCCCCATGAGAAAGCGTAACCACGTTCACTATGACATTTTCCAATAAATTGGGTGTGCCATCCGGTTTGACGCCTTAATTTTTTGTTCTTGTATTGCACATTGCATTTCACGCTCAGTAGCGCCATCTGTCGGTGATTATTGCAATTAGTTTTTTTGTTCCATTCTTCTTCCCCATTCTCGAAAAGTCAGTGTACCGATTTTGGTTTCATTCGGGTTATTTCTTCGAGCTACAGACAGCTTCAAATAGAGATACTTATATTATAACCACCCTGTATATATGTATATATATGTGGCATTTTGACTAAGATGAGACATTACGAGAAATATATTCCATGAGAAAATGGCAGTCCGTTAAAGATATATCATATTGCAGCCTATATTCACAATCATGGCGAAGTAGTGAGGCAATGAAAAGACACCAGAACAGTTTCTACAGTAAAGTCCAGCCAATTTCCAGGTAAATAGTTTATTAAGAATAAGAGAGATGCAGCACAATTCCCACAGGTATAAACTTATAGCCCTCGGCTATCACGATGGGTCACTCCATTGATTTAAAGATGTTTAATGGCTGAAATAAATATTCTACGACAGTAAAACACCAGATACATATTTGTTTACACTTTCAGATACGTCAAAAATCTCTCCCTCCGACGGATGCGAGCTGGTTTTGTTCACTCCGCGGAGACATACAGAAAACTACGTCACGAGCGCACAAACCAATGAGTGAGAGGCGACCTATAGACCTGCGAATGAGGCTAGAGGGAGGAGCTAAGACAGTAAAGAATCCCTCACCTGAGCGCGTATCAATTTTGAAGTGAAAATCCCAAGCGCGAGAAAAATCAGAGCAATAAGAATAATAATAAAAAGAAAATGGCTTTTTAAAAACATTCGAAATGAGAAAGTGTCTCGGAATTTTATAGATTGGGGAGCTGTTAAAAGCTACGAATGAACTTAAAATTTTAGATTCAGATTTGGAATAAAATAATTATTAATATACGGATATTTACTTTTAAAAGGACATTAAATAGGAATAAATATTTTTAAGAATTAAGGAAATGCTGACTATGTCAGAAGCCAGATTAATTTAAAAGATTAATGCGAATAAAATGGAAGAATACGAAGGAAATAAATTTTTTATATAACACACACATATATATGTGTGTGTGTGTGCTTGAGAATGGAAGAAAAAAATGATAAGAAAATTGTAATTTTAATATTTTATGCTTTATATAAAAAAATAAGAAGATTAAAAATCAATAAATAAAGATTATGTTAAACAAAATTACAATATCACTCAGTGTTTAATTCAGACACTTTTCTTCGGGAGGAGTTTCTGTGGCTCCGGGGGGGGGGGGGGGTTGCACTTTTTAACCATTAAAAGCAAAAAAATCTCAAATATTCCGAGGGGGGCGGCATTTTAGTGCTCCAAGGGGAACGTCCCCCACGGGCCACTCTCTAAATTCAACACTGAATTACTATTATTAAAATCAACAATAACACTCGTTTTTAACACTTTCCAACATAGTTGAAAAGTGTTTATGAATTAGGTTTGTCTGTCTGTCCGTGCTCTAACTCACGTAAATATACTCGGATCGTCATGCAATTGATATATGTTATTGAGGCTTACTGTGGCATGTTCGGCATTGAAAATGAAGTGTGCAGCACTTATAGTTTTTTTACAGGGACACTCAAAAGAATTCCGTTACATTGCGGTCTATGGGGAAAAATCATTTGCGGTATATTTTAATAATGTTGCACAATTTCAAACACATTGAAATTGATGTATATCACTGAGATGCACTACAAGAAACTAATTATAGAATGTGGTGTATATAGCACTTATAGTTCCTTTACAGAGATACTCAAAATAATGCCGTTTTATTACGTCTATGAAGAAAAATCGTTTTCAGTTTATTTTAATAATGTTTCACTATTTCAAACATGTTGAAATTGGTAAATATCACTAAGTGCATTACAAGAGCTTACTATAGAATATTGTGTGTACAGCATTCAGTAGTTCATTTACAGAGACAGACAAAAGGATTGGGTACTGTCTGTTAAAAATAATTGCTGGAAGTGCGTTTTCAGTTGCTGAACACGTTTTTAAATTTAACTCATTATTTATCTATTATTTGGTGTGCATAAACTCTGTAGATCATGTACAGGGCAGCACAAATGTTCTCAAGTATATTTCCGTTTATTGTCGGAAATTGCAGAAGGGAAATTTTAAAATGTACTACGCGTTTCCTAACTGAACTAAAATTTAGCATTCTATTTAGTATATATACAAATCTATAGATCATATACAGGGCTGCACGAAAGAGCTGAGATATTTTACCGAATATTGTTGGTAATTCCTGAAATTGGATTTTTAAATATGTTATGCGTTTTCAAAATTGTTTAGTTAGATATCATCTTACACCTTGCGGTAATGATTTGCAAAATTATTTTGGAAGTGTTGGAAAGTGTTACATAATCTATGCTTGACGCATGATTTTTCGTTCTTGTTTATATTTGACAGGGCGTGACTTTTTGCATTTGGTTGAAAAACAAATGTGCCAGTATGCCTTTGCACAATATTATTTTCTACTATAATACATATGTATTACAAATTTTATTTAAAAAAAAATCCATACCTAAGTAGAGAGAAAATGGGGCTCCGGCCCCAGGAGGTGGAGTGTGGAGCGAGGAGGGAGGAGGGCTCCTCCTCCTGAAGTGCCCTCCTCCTCCTCCTCCTCACAAAGTGCTCTCCTCCTCCCGAAGTGCCTTCCTCCTCCTCCTCCTCCTCACGAAGTGCCCTCCTCCTCCTCCCGAAGTGCCCACCTACACCACCTAAGATAAGGGGATTAATTAAGGATTAGTGTTAATTAATTTTAATTAGGGAACTTAGAAATTTTTTGAAGCAAAATTATTATTATTATTTTTTTTTTTTTTCAACGAGAGTATGCAGTTTGATTATGAGTGTATGCAGTAGAAGTAAATGATTAATTAATTAAAAATATTAATTAAAAATAGTAATTAATTAATTTTAATTGCAGAACTTAAAAAATTTCGCGAGATTTTTTCAACGAGAGTAGGGTATTCGATATACATGTTAGAGGAGAATTTTAAAAGTCAATAATGGTTTAATTAAAAAGGGTGATTAATTTTAATTGAGGAACTTAGAAATTTTTTGAAGCAATTTTTTTTTCAAGTAGAGTAGGGTGGGAAATATTTTTTCAGTTTGTGAATTGTATTTAAAAATAGTAATTAAAAAGGATCAATCATTAATTTTAATTGGGGAACTTAGAATTTTTTCGAATCAATTTTTTTTTTTAAACTAGAGTAGGTTATTCGATATACATGTTAGAGGTGAATTTTAAAAGTTAGTAATGGTTTAATTAAAAATGGTGATTAATTTCAATTCTAGAACTTAAGAAATTTTTGTGATTTTTAGTTTTAAAAATTGTCAAAAAATAGAATTTTTAGTTTTAAAAGTTGCCAAATGTAGGATTTTCAGCTGAAAGTAATCTAAGATATAAACTCTCAACTGAAATGAATTTTGCCTTAAGGTGTGAGCTTTTGGCTAGAAGTGACCTAGAGTCAAAACTTCCTGGTCCCAGGAATCACCACGGGGAGGTAGATCACACAATCGATTCCCAAAAATTTGTTTGGAAGATTTTGATATCTTCCTTTTTTTTTTTTTTTTTTTTTTTTTTTTTTTTTTTTAACTATCTTGGAATTTTATAATGGCCGTAAGCTAGGCTACTTACTCCATCTTCTAGCAGGTAACGTTTGTCGTCAAAGGGTGACAAACACTTTTTATTTTGTTTAAGGGTGTAAAGTATGTGTGATTGCTGCCCTATTCTTGACTGTTCTTCAAAGGTTGTTGCTTGTCTTTCCAAACATTTCACATAATCTTCATGTTTCAATTTATTTTTAACTATAGATGTTGAGACCCCCTTGGCTCGCTTTTTTTCTTCTTTGGAGGATTTAATCGAATACATTTTCGACTTCAAACCTACAAACTGATGAATAGGCAAGCCATTTAATTCGTCTTTAAATTTCCCCAAGACTTTCTTATTCGTGTCAGAATAAAGGGGGTGTTCTTGGGGGTAATCTGAAAAATCAAATCGCGTCCTATTGAGAGACATCTCATTTTGTAGGTTTTCAGTCGTGATGAGATAGGTTAAAGAATCTGTATCCGTGAAAAGCAGAATTGAACGATTTCCAGGATAAATTTGTTTGATAAATTTATAATGGAATTCGTACATGAGCACCTTTGATAGCTCTAGTATCGAAAACCCGACGTAAATAGGCCGGTTCATCAAGATACTGGGCTTCTGCCTTTCAACAGCTACGAGATTCTCATCGAATATCTTGAAATTTTTGAAGTAGGGAGAGGCGACTAGTTTCTCACATCTTCTTTCTTGATTAGATAATTCAATATTTCGCCTCTTCCTAAGATTTTCGATGCACTTGCCATAAATGCTGTTATTTAGTAATTTGAAGAAATCCTTCTCAAAGTTACTAGTTGCTTGCTTGCGTTTTTCCGTGTTAAATTCGATATATTGTTTGAGCCAAGGGGACTGTTGGAACTGGAGAACTCTGTGAATTTTCGTTAGCTTTAACCCCAATTCAATGTATAATTTAACGTTTCTATAATGAGAAATATATTTGACTTTTCTCATCAAGTTGGGGATGAGTTTCGGAGTACCTCTGAACCCCTTCTGTAGAAGATTCTTTGCGTAGTCAGACAGCATTTCTTCTTGTACGGTGAGTCTTTGCGGGGCAAGAGGATAGTCGTTATGGTCATCGTGAAGGGATTCAGGGTACTCAAAGTCCACCTCGAAAATGTAACCAGTACTTGAGTCATCTGGTATCTGTAATATGCTTTCTTCTGTGAAGTTGGAGCCATCACACCACTGGAACCCTCCATGGGGCATATACTGGGACATCGCCCAACCGTAAAGATTGTTGGCATCCCAGTACATGATATGGGATGTTTCTTCACTGGGGACGTGATTTGGAACATCTTTATTATTGGCGGTCGCAAACCTGTGGGAGATCTGCGACACACCCCCGCGTACGCCTTCTTCGATAAACAGCAGCATGTCCACATCGGTCAATAATTCCAACTCCACCTCAGTCATTTTCAAACAGGCCTGCCAAGACAGGCCTGGTGAAGTGACGAGGTGAGATGGGTCAATATTATAATATTGACTGCAGAGACGTCTAAAATTTTCGAATACATCAGCTAGTAGAAGCACATCGGTCTTTAAATATAGATCGTGATATTCCCCGAGATTGTTTATTCTGAAAGTATTCCATATATTTTTCGCATGTGCATAGTCTGATTCTGTGATATCTTGATTCGATAATGTGTTGTGGAAAGCAGAGGGTGGTGGAAGCTGGGTTTCTTGAAATTTTTTAAACGAATTCATATATTCGTAGGGATAAATACCTTTGCGACATAGTAGTTCAGTTCTTGTATTTTGAGCAAAGTTTTCTCTTAATATATTAAAGTCGCATGGTTTCAAATTTGATGTTAATTTGTCCAAGGAGGCCGGGAGGAAGAGCAGTGAGTCAATGAATGAGAATTGAATAGAGGAATCATATTCTTGTAATTTAAATGTGATGTAGTCTTCTATATTGGCAGCAATCACACTTATTTTCAGCTGTTTAAAGCAACCTAGCTTACGCATTATATGATGTGCGTCATACTTTTTAAGATTGTGAAACACGACAGGAATCACTTTACTCTGCTTGAAGTTAATATTACAAGAGGGGTGGGCAGCTACCCTATACTTTGAAGAAATGTGATCGTGATCCCTGACGCGTTCCTTGCCCAATGACTTATGACATATACAACATTCTGTGGCTTGCTGGAAAGCTTCTTCCTCTTCGTCACTGAGATTCATCGGGGCGATGGTTAATAATTTCGATGTGATTTCTTCTTTGAATTTTAGGATGGCTTTAATAAATTCTTCTGTAGCATTCTCACCATGATACACTTCTATCTTCTTATAGGTGCGTCCGTCAGAGCCCACAATAACGAACGCAAACCCACAAGCCTCGTGACGAGCAGTCTTTACTTGGTAAGATGACTTATTGGAGGGTTCAGTAGTGTGAATGGGTACGAGCAGGGATTCGAAATCTGCATAGATGACGTAGGGCATAGGAGCTTGCAAATGGATTCCTGTAAATGAGAGTATATTTTCACCGGGTTTTGGCATTTTAATTACTTGAGGGGTGTGGTTACTGCAATAGGGCTTGTGATCTTCTAGTAATTCAGGTCTTGTGAATCCGTGTAAGCAGGTATAGCAGTAATAGGCAGTACTTTTATGACCACTTCGATGTGACATGAATCTTGAAAAGTTCCTTATAAGGGTGTAATGAGTATTCTCACCATCACAAAGAAGAAGTAAGTTAATCACATCCTCGTTCGTTTTATTAGATACATAGAGAATGTAAAGTTCGCCCTCCTCGTACCCGAAAACATTGATTCTTAAATCATTCATTGACTCAATTAGAGGAATCTTCTGATATGGTACTGGATAGGATATGTCATTCATGTTGACTGTATTTTCGAACGGTTGGTACTTGGTGACTCTGTTGGGATGTTCCTTACGATCTAAATTTAATTGGTGTGCCAGGACGCACCAGAGAAAACATTTCTGATCTTCGAAGTTTTGGATATTAAGTATGGCTTCTTTGCCTTTCAAGTCTTTTGGGAGTTGAAGATAGCTGCTACCTTTCAAAGGGGAATATTTTCCCATTTTAAGTTCAAGATATGACACTTCCTTGAGAAGCCATCCGGACCCCCTTTGGACAAATTTTTCGAATGAACTGATAATTTTCCGATGTGCTTCTTCTAAATTTTCTTCAATGGAATCATTCGTAAATTGTTCGTAAGTGTCTGAGTGGAAATACGTTGAGAGTAGCTCCTGCTCGCCTTCTACAGATATTTTTTCAAGTATAACCTTTATCATCACATGCCACTTGATTGCATCCCTTTCTGCAACAGCTTCCTCCAGAGCCTCCCTTAATTCTTCACGAGCAGAGTCAAAGAAAACTGTGATGTCATGGTGAGTGTCCTCATCAGAATCAATCGTGACTACTTTAAAAACATTTAAGGCTGTAGATTCTTTTCGAGGTCTTGTACTGGATCGTGTGGTTGTCCTGGGTCGCTTCACCGAGACGTATTTGGATGTGCTGCTATGCTGCGTGCGTATATGCTGATTTAAATTTTCTTTTCTTGGGAATTTTCCTCCACATTCAGGGCATCTATATTGGGGGTTTTCATGTGATATTAAATGCCGTTTTAAGTTGTCAGCCCGGGTGAACATTTCTTGACAAATATCACACTTAAAACAGCTTTCATCCTCTGAATGGCACTTCTTGTGACGTAGAAAACTGTCGAATCTGGTAAACGTTGATTGACAAATTTCGCAGGTAAACAGACTGTCAGATGATTTTGTGTGGGTAGCACGATGACGTCTCAAATTGAAGGCTTTGGAGAAAGATTTTTGACACACATCGCAAGTGTGAACATCCTGAAAAGAAGAAAAAACCCTCATTTAAAATTTTATTTAACTTTTTTAAAGAATTAATTTTCATTCAAATATAAGTCTTCATTAAACTTTTACATTTTTTTTAAAAAAAAAGAATTAATTTTTATTTAAAAAAAAAACCCTTCGTTTCACCCTTTATTAAACAAAACCTAAGTTAAACAGAAAATGTATTTCAGTCTCTCGAAACCCTCCCAATTTTCTAAATGATACTATTAAAAAAAAAATCTTTAAAACTATTTAATCTTTCTCGAGGACTAACATTAAAAAAAAAAGACAAAAAATATATTTAAAGAATTACCTTAGAGGACTCCACGTTTGACTGGCCTGCGACGGAAGGGCGGGCACTAGATGGGCCTGCGACTGAGATAGAAGGGTTCATATTTGATGGACCTTCTCTTTGCTTTGTGTGAATCAGTTGGTGTCGCTTTAAGTTGTCCTTACGTGAAAACGATTTTTTACACAATTCACACACATGCTGATCCTGAAAAGAAATACATACCCTAGCTTTATAAACATGCCTACTAAAAAAAGGTAATATCAAGATTTAAACTTTAAGAATTAAACTTTATCAACATTTAAACTTTAAGCTTTAAGAATTGAACTTTGAGATATCAAGAATTAAACTTTACGTTATCAAGAATTAAACTTTATCTTATCAAGATTTAAACTTTATCTTTTCAAGTTTGAAATAGGTAATTTAAAAACAACTTATAATTATTATATACTAAAGAAAACATACCTTAGGAACATCAGAATGGGGTTTTGATGTGGTTGGTTGAACCATACTGGGCAGGTTACGCTAAAAAAAAAAAAGAATATCCCCTATAAGCTTTCACCAAAAAAAAAATTAATTTAAACTTTAGTTGTTTTATAAAGTTTTTAAAAATACCTTCAGAGACTCCATCATTTGATTTTTTTTCTCTCTCTCACTTCTATACATCTTCTCAACTTGGTCGATCAGATTTGTTTGGTTAGACGTGAGGGAAAAATCCATGTCCCACTTTAAAAGAAAATTCTCGTTTACAATCGACATTTATTAAAATTTTTACACACTAATAATAAATAATAATAGTAATAATATACCAGAGAAGACTCTTGCGTTGAAGGTGCTGGGGTTTTTTCAGCCATTTCCTTCAGAACTCTTATTTCTATGGCGTCGATTTTTCTGGGACTGATGTTTAAATCAGTTTCCCACTAAATTAGAAAACATAAATTATTTTTCGAAAAGGGTTCATCAATAACATGTTATAAAAAAAATTCATATAGAATAGTGCTAGGGAATAATGACTTTGTTTATAGTTTAAATTAAGTTAAAATTTCATTCACTAAAATAACTATACATTTAGCACACATACAGATATTAATAGCGAGATCAAAACAGAAAAGTCATATCTTTCTAAAAGAACAATTTTTTTTTCTAATTAGAAGTTTTTCAAGAAAATTAGTATTACAATAGATAGGTATTTGAATAGATTCATTTAGAGAGTTTCAAAAATAAATCGTTTAGCAATCAAATAACATATGGAAAACTCTTAGGTTAAAATCATTTAGAAAGGAAAATAATCTTATAAAAAAATAGAGAATGATACTAAACAGTTTTTCAACTTACTTGAGTTTGAATTTTTGAATTCATCGTTTATTACTTTTTCAAAAAGATTAATAAAGTAAAATTGCTCGGAGCACTAATTATAGCATACAATCTCTAGGACAACTACTATAAGAATGAACCCACCTCAGCACGCTTATCTATTTAATCAGATAAGCGAGTCTTATCTATGACCTCATCGGTTTTTCCCAAGTATGACGTCATGGGATTTCCCACAATGAGTCATTACAAGATATCGCTACTAATTAATGAAGATTGTTTAATTAGAATACTTAACGAGTTAAAAAAAATGTGAATACTGTTTTAAATATTCAAGTAAAAACTTTAAATAAAAAGGATCTATTTTAAACATTCATGGCTGACATTATAAACTAACTTTGCATTATTCTAATGAAGGTCCACACATTGGATTAAAAATTTGTAATAATAAGAAAAACTGTTTCAAATAACTTTTTCCCTACTACATATAAATTTTATAATAAACATATTTACTTGTGAGAAGTATTAAAATGTATATAAAGTTCTTTTTAAACTAACAATTTAAAAATATAGAGTCCTAAAAGTTTTCCATATAAATAATAGCATTTCACAAAACTTTTAAAAATATTGAGAGATATTTCCACAGAATAAAATCATTTCGATATATATTTCCCAAAATTAATTATTTAAAACTAATACATTATACTGGTATGAAAATAAATTACAAGTAGCATTATTAAGGCCTATACACTTCTAAGGTGAAATATTTTAAATATACATTAAAAATAGTTTAAATAGGCATTAAAAAATAGTTACCCTTAATAAAATCATTGCTATACTTAATCAATCTTATATTTCAAAAAATTATACTCCTGTCTCGTAAATAAAACCTTTATAATTTTAGAATATACTGGACCCCTTCATAAAATTTGAAAATAGATTTTGTCATGCTTTAGGCAAAGTAAAATATACTCCTCGGGTAAAAATTATTCATAATAAATGTATATAACCCCTTCATAAAATTTTAAAATAGATTTTGTCATGAATTACAGTAAAATATATGAATAATCACATTTTAGAGTATACGAGACCCCTTCATAAAATTTGAAAAATAGATTTTGTCATGCATTACAGTAAAATATATGAATAAATAATAATAATCACATCTTAGAATAGTAATTTTATAGCATATACAGAACCCTTCACAAAATTTTAATTTAGTTAAGTATCTCTATTTAATATACCCCTCGGGTAAAAATTATTCATGCGTTATACTAAGTAAAATATATCAAAAAAATAATAATATCACAGCTTAGAATAGTAATTTTAGAATATACGGTTCCCCTTCATAAAATTTAAAAAATAGATTTTAGTATGCTTTACGATACGTAAAATATCAATTTTATAATATACGGATACCCCTTCATAAAATTTTAGTTAAGTAACTCTATTTAATATACCCCTCGGGTAAAAATTATTCATGATTTACGGCAAGTAAAATATATAAAAAAATAATAATATCACAGCTTAGAATAGTAATTTTATAGCATATACAAAACCCTTCATAAAATTTTAGTTAAGTACCTCTATTTAATATACCCCTCGGGTAAAAATTATTCATGCTTTATATTAAGTAAAATATCACAGCTTAGAATAGTAATTTTATAGCATATACAAACAGGTCCCTTCATAAAATTTGAAAATAGATTTTAGTATGCTTTATGCTAAGTAAATGTACCCCTCGGGTAAAAATCATTCTTGTTTTAGACTAAGTCATTTCACAAATTATTTAATAAATTTGCTGAATTAAAATTAGTTTTGAAAGTAAATTATATAATAAAAAATATATATATATATTAAAATACACTTACTTCATTATCAAAGTTTAAAGACATTTGCTGCTGAGTTCTTGAATCCATAATAGTCTTTAGAAACACACAAGTAGAAAAGTATATCCAAGAGCTTGTAACACTACACAAGTAGGAAAAAACTATAACTGAAAATTCGCCCGCGATCTGTTTTTATCTGCGCTGTGTGATTCATCTTATCGGTTATCTGATAAGGTTTTTCCAAGCGATTGCTTATCGGGGAATCATAGCTGATATGAACATATATGAAATTTTCTCTAACTAAGAAGTACTCTTTGTTTAATTAGAAATAGTATTCACTAAAATTTTAATTATAATTATAATACTTGGAAAAAAAAAAATCATTCTTTCATACCCTTTTAAATTCAGCATTCTACGTGAAATGGTGATTTTGGAAAGTATGTAATCTTTTTTCTACATTTATTATTGAAAATAATTATTAGAGTTTAAAAGCAAAATCTTAATGAGTGATTGTAAATTAAATTCTTGTTTAATTATTAACAAAAAAATAATTATTTGAGTGTAAAAACAAAGTTTTAACGAGTAAGTGTATCTGAAATAATAATAATTTTTTTTTTCTTCATATGCTTAACTTTTTCACGTAAAACATTTTCCTTTATAAAGTTTCAATCAAGTGAAGAATGAATCATTGCTTTTTAATAAACCGATACTATTTTAAGATGGTTCTCAACGCGAAAAATTCTAACACATTTGTGAACAAATATTAAATTTAAAAATGTGTCAGAAAGTATACTTTTTTTTTTTTTTGAACTGAGAACAATCTTAAAACTTTCTTAAAATATAAATACTTTCTCATAAATAAAACTTTTCTCTCTTAAATAACTCTTGTAGAGTATTCATTAATATATTTTCAAAAATTATTTAAAACTTTTTTTTTTTTTTCTTAGTTCAAAACTACTTTTCGTAACTGTAAACTGTTTTCTACATATCTCATATCTGAAAAAAAGAAACACTTAAAGATATGAAATAATCACATAGAAATTATTTAGGGAAAAAAAAAAAAAAATTTATTCAAGCAAATGTTACAAACATTTTGTAGTTTTAAAAGACTTCATGGGAATTTACAAACACAGTTTCTAAATAGTTTACATAAAAGTTTGAATTCAAAGTATCAAAAAATGCAGGTGTATAGTGACAAAGACAGTCTGCTGTGAGATTCTTCACAAACTGATAGACATTAAAATTTAATAATGCACTATCTCTATACAGAACAAATTTTTCTCTTAATGAAGTATTTAAGCAGTCATGGTCTAATTGCGATAACTGGCTAATGGTACAGGCATAACAAGTATATACTTGATTAAGAGATCTTTCTAATTCTTGGTCAAAACAAGAAAGGAAATGCTTCTTCGCACTATCCTCATTAGTGTGTGTCTGAATACACTTTTTTGATTTTCGTAATACAGACATAGGAATCGCTTTTACAAGAAGCATATCAATCATGCAGTCGGTAATTTCAGGAATTGCTTCACGTAATTTTAAAAATTGATCTATAGATAAACGTATTCCTTCTGGTTTAAAATGAAAGCTATGTTGGTTAGCCTTGAAAATCTGTTGTAATATGCAATGTCCTTCATCGGAAAATGCTGTTAAAAGTTGATTATTGGACACGTAACTGTCTTTCACAGAATAAAAGTTGAACTTGATCATATTTTGTTGGAAATGATCATACGTTAAAGGTGTCATTACAATACCATTTTTGGTTGGAAATAATTCGCCGCGAACACCTTCTTTAAAAATTCTTATATGCAGTTTCAAATTACAGTTTTTATCCATTTCAATTTGAGCACAGGTATTCCATTCAAGATTCCAAGGAATTGAGAAATATCCATCTGATTCATGAAATGTATGTGTAGACAGTTTCTCTTCAGGTCTGTTTAATGGTGAAACATGTTTAGACGTGGTAGGTGTAGAATAGTCAGCAAACAAGTCTAAATTCAGTTCAGGATCATTCATCAAGTCCAGTCTTGGCTTTTTCAAATCAAGAGGATGAACTATTAAATGTCGAAAAGTGAGGCTAATTCGAACGTCTTTAATAGCAGGTTCTGCTCCGATGCCGTGTGTGAATAATTCGTTGGTAGGTGGCAACATGTTGTAGAAGGATCCATGTTCTAGTTTGATAAATGTCGAGGGTACACTAGGTCTCTTGAATTCAATAGTTCTTTGAGCACCAAAACTGAGTACTGTGATAGGGAACATAGCATTTAAACTGGATTCATTATCTTTGTGGTGACTGATATAGGTAGTTCCATCCTGGTACAAATTAAGTAGCACATAGTTAAAAGTACAGGCTGTTTCTCTTTCCACTTTATCACGAAGTTCAATCATAAGTGAAGTCCAAGGTTTGGAGGGCACACTTGTTCCACTGAAGGCATAGCTGGTATTGGGATCTCCATAAGCTAAAACCAATCGCTTAGGTTTTACATCCTTTCCTCGCAAATGAAAAGTAGGTCTGTAGAATGGTAATGTTTTTAACTCCGTCAAATAACGATCAGCATGGGCTTTCTCTATAAAGTCACTTATATATTGGACGTTCAAGCCATTATCCGAAAAGATGATTGAAGACATTTTTACACGTTGAAAATCACTGAGCAAGCAAGTCAAGGAATATTCACGAACTAAGCAGGAACACCGAAGCAGGAACAGCTAAGCAATGATTCCTCACGATATGTTCGACCTTATATAGGGGTTGTTATCTGATAATCTTATCACTGATTAGATAAGCTCGCGCATGTGTAGTGATATCCCAGGTGATGTCATGAAGGCACAGGATAGGATGATCTCACTTGTGGGGATTCCCCATTAGATAAGATGAACAGTTTAAGCAGTGATCAGTACAAGGCATGTTTTCTTCAATCTGGTGTGTAAGTATTTTTTTTTTCATTCATTTGTATAGTCATTCAGTTTATTATATTTTAATCAAGTTTATTGCCTGTATTTTAAACATGTATTTTATAGAAATAATGACACAGATGTAAAATCAAGATAGTTTATTCAAACAATACGCTTTTAAAAGTTTGTACATTCAGGTTACATAAAAAGTGATCGCTAACAAAATCCACTTTCTTTAAAAACATGGACAGTACATCATCAAAATTAACCAGCATTAAAATTATATCTCCAACCTGTTTAAATTTTTCACGGTTGTTAAATGTAAAACACGAATGCAGGCTAACACTTGGATGTCTAAAAACACATCCCGTACATTGATAAATTTCATTAAATATACTTATAATATTATTCTCGATGTAGAAAATTAGTTTAGACCATAACACAAATTCATTTTCTTGTGTCATTGTAGCCTGTTTACATTTTTTCTTTAATAAGTTAGGTAAATGTTTTTCATACTGGTGATGAATCAATTTCTTATTCAGTTTATAGGTTTTTTCTTTTAATTGTTCTAATTGATAATTGTTTAATTTGATATGAGAATCGTTCGTTAAACTTTTAAGACACATAACAGAATTATCCTCATTTAAAACTAACATTTTGTTATTGCTAACGAAGGAGGAACTTTTGTATCTTAAATTAAAGGCAACGATTTTATATTGGAACTCATACCAAGTCTGGATGTCCATAGTAATTCCATTCTGGGTGGGAATTCCTTCAGACGTAAATTCCCTTATGTGGATAGAATAATCAGAATTCTGTAACTCGAACCCTAAAAAGATTGAGTTTCCAAGTTCTTTCCAAAATACAAATGAGTCATCATTCGAAGCATGAGCAGTTGATTCTTGTAGTGGTTCTTGAATGGGTTCTTGCAAAGATTCTTGAATAAGTTCATGGGATGTCGTTGGGGTAGAAGGTTTTGCAAAGTTAAAGTCAATGAAAAATTCATTCAATATATCCTTGGTGGGCTCACAACAGGTGTCCGGAAAAGAGGTTGTTTCGTCAATGTAGACAAGGCCTTCAGTGCTTTCAATTCTTGATACTAAAGGTGAATCTACACAAGAACGTTTATTAGGCGAAAGCACTTGTTCGTGATTTCTTTTTGCCATGATACTTGGTTACAATCTTCTTTAAAGTTTATACAGAATTAGCTGAGGTGTTTGGATCCATTGCTTATATAGGTTAAAAAATCAGTCTCAGTTACAGTTAAAAGGCTTAATCCAATCATATAACTCGAAAAATAGATGACGTCATAAGTTACTTTGTTTGCTCATAGGAATTGCATACTTGCTGCAATAAATTACAAAGTCGATTAATCAGTATTCTACGCTGTTCATCTTTTTGCTGTTTGGAAGACCTGGTCGTTTTCTTCGGTTTGGAAGTGTTATGAATCTTCTTGTGTTTATACAAATCACAATATCGTGGAAACACCATATTGCACAGCTTACAATTATATGTCCTTGAATGAGTCTTAGCATGATTTCGTAAATCATATTTCCAAATGAAGGTTTCTCCGCAAACACCACAGGTAAGAACTTTTTCATCTGAGTGATGAGTCATATGCCTATTAAACGCAAATTTTGTAGAATAGCCTTTCTTGCAAAGTTCACAAAAATGGGGTAACTTGATCTCTCCTGACGATGACGGTTTCACTTCAATACTCGAAACAGGTTCCTCTTTGGGGGTAATGTCCATCGTTAGAGGTTCTTCTTTGGGTATCAGGAAGGATATTTGATTTTCTACACTAGACATTTTTTTAAATCGAGTTCCACTTAAATCATACAACCTTACACATCAACGACAATGTAATGAATAATGTAATGAACAGGATTCACATCAATTTATACCAATCTAGGGGGCGCGCATGATTATAAAAACTCCTGTGTGATTGGTTCGTGAATAAATAGTTATCATTGGTTAATAATCTACAAAAATAATTCGCAAACTAAAAACGTATGACCTGCACATATGGTGATATCACAGACCTCTTCTTTTAAAATACTTTCTGAGACATGAAATCATAGCACAATGGTTAAGATAACGTAAATCAGTGTGCTATGATTTCATTTTGTGAGGGTTCGATCCTCAGCCAGACTTTTTGTAAAAGTACTAAATTCAAACGATAGATGGCAGCACCAAAAATGTATTGTTATTTTCCATTCAACTCTAAAATTCTACCCGCTATTATATACTCTAGTTGAAAAAAAAAAAATTGCTTCAAAAAATTTCTAAGTCTCGCAATTAAAATTAATTAATTAAATTTCTAATTAGCTAAAATAAATCCCTTGAAACACACCTCGTATTCTAGTAGAAAATTCTCCGCGAAAAAAAAAATTGCTTCGAAAAATTTCTAAGTCTCGCAATTAAAATTAATTAACACTAATCCTTAATTAATCCCCTTATCTTAGGTGGTGGTGGAGGACACTTCGGGAGGAGGTGGGCACTTCAGGAGGAGGAGGCCACTTCGGGAGGAGGTGCGCACTTTGGGAGGAGGAGGAGGTGCACACTTTGGGAGGTGGAGGGCACTTCAGGAGGAGGAGCCCTCCTCCCTCCTCGCTCCACACTCCACCTCCTGGGGCCGGAGCCCCATTTTCTCTCTACTTACCTATTATTAACATACGACTTGTATATTCACGAAAAATCATTACTTCTAGCTTTGACATCAGCAAATAGGTTTATCACATCACTATCACAGATTTTACTTTCATCGCATCCTTTCCACTTGTTAAATGGCAAAATAGGTAATTTTGTGACGTGCTGCTATTAGACGGTTTTTTACCTTGGCAGAATAATAATAATAATAATAATAATAATAATTCATTAGTTTCTTGAATGCATGCCTATAGATTTTAAAAAATTGTAAATTTTTCACTTAAGGAGCTAATCGAGGACAACGATGAAGAGCCTTGATACACACATATATAATACAACATATAATACAAAATATTTAGCAACTATAAACTTCACTTAATGTATTAGGTGTACAAAGAAGTTTACCCGTTTTCATTAGATGGTGTTATCTGAAATTTTAGGAGCATTACGCGTGTGTTACTAATACTTGCAAAAGTAAACACAGCTGATCGTACTCTACAACGTGCGCAGGATGATGTTAAGTTTGAATATAATAATAACAATAATAAAAACAGTGACCTGTATTTGATGAGATAAATAGGGGTGGGGGGGGGGTAGTCTGAACTCCCTAAACCAAGAGAAACTGTTTCAGGCGGATGTTACGCTCTTCAATTGAATTGATTGGCAGAAAAAAAATTAAAAAGAGTTATCTTATACTGGACATAACCATTGATATTACCAGTGTCAGTAATATTGCAGCACGACAACGCCAGGACACATAGAAGTTCCGTGGCTTGCAAACCGTACATGATCTGCTATGAAAAAATTTATCACATCTGGCATACTCACCAAACATTGCCCTATGCATTTACAACCTTTTTAGCACGTTACAAAACAGCTTAGCAAAGCAGTAATTTCAAATTGAAGATGAGGTCCGAAAAAAAAAATCTATGAATTCTTAACGTCGAAAAACCAAGCCTTTTTTCGCCAGGGAATCCTTCAGCTACCCGAATGTCGCTAAAGGGTAGTAGAAGTTAATTATGACCATATTGATTGATGAGGTTTGTATTTTATTTTATTTTTATTAATAAAAGGGAAAAAACGGGTAAAACTGTTTTGTACACTTAATAATTTACGTTTACTTTACCTGTAGTGTCGCCATTTTGGGTTTCTCAAGATGTCTAGGTTGGCAAGCCATAGCGTTATCTCTGCCGCACGAAATAATGATGTCTCTCTCTAAAAATAAAGCTATCAAAGAAAATATTTTGAAATAGAGATTTATTTTTTAATGCAGTTGATCGATATTTTAAATGGTATAAAATACATCAAATTCAAACCTTATTGTCTTGTCATAATTGACATTAAACATTTTCTCTGTTATATAAGCTATGACAAGTAGTGGGTTTTGTAATTACATCCCGTGTGCAAATTTATGATTAAGTATTGTGAGTGGTCTCATTTTTTCCCTTATGTATTGTAGATTAAGAAAAGCGATGGTGGACATCCGGGACCCGCGACTGGGGAGGGGGAGGGGAAGGGAAAGGGCTGAAGAGAGGAAGATAATTTTTTTCTGTTTCAATAAAATATATGTAGATATATAAATCTAAAACTGTTTTATAGAATGAGAAAAGCGATGGTGGACATCCGGGACCCGCGACTGGGGAGGGGGAGGGAAAAGGGTTGAAGGGGGGGAAGAAATTTTTTTTCTGTTTCAATTAAACATATGTATGTATTTTAATGTTTAAAAATGAGGAAAGAAATGGTGGACATGCCGGACACTCTACCGGGGTGGGGGTGAGAGTGTTTGAAGGGAAGAAGATAAAACGAAATATTTTGTTGTAGTTTTAGTTGAATGTACAGTTAATGTTTAAAATACTTTTAAATTTATTTGTGGGTACCTGGATCCACAACAAGGGGAGTTTGAGTGGGGAGAGTAAATTTTTTTAAGTGTTGGAATAATTTTTCTTTGTCATAATAATCATAACGTTTATCATTATATTATGGTATTCCCAAAATTTACAGATACCTAATGGCATACCTGTGTATAACTGAAGTCTAAAATGATGTCATTTTGACACTAAAATTTTTCATATCTTTTTGTTGCAGGTAAGTACTGATACAAAGAAGAATTATTAACAAACTGGTGTCAGTAGGAAGAGGAGAACCATCCAAGAGAAAAAGATGTAATGATGTTTGTATACCGTGTAAAAGAGAAAGTAGTGAACATTTTGTAAAAAGTGCTTGAGAAAAAAACTTTTAAAAATCTATCAAAGACAATAATTAAATTTTCAAAATGGAAAGATGAGCAATGTGTACAGAAATTGGACAATTTAGGTGGTGATGCTTCAGTAGAAAATATACAACAGCTTTGTGTGAACTGGCATCTACCTTGTTACAAATCACTCGCACTCATAAAAAAATATGGCAAGCTGTAGAAAGACGCTATTTGAAGATGCAAAATGGAGCAGATTTAATGATTTCTGAAGAAGCTTGTACCTCAAACCCATTTACTCGAACTCAACACACATATGTTATTTCAATATAGGATTCCCGAAAAAATTTGATGGGATTTCAAAAGAGTTTCATGAAAAATAAATATGCATATGATTCATCATGCTCAACTATTTAGAAATGTCTATAGTTAAAGAGGTATCGTGTGCTTTGATAAATGTAGTATCATTGTTCAATAGACAGATGTCAAGACGATAATTATTCTCCAGCTACGTCTATTAAATCATGTTCAGATTTTCCGTGTAATTAGTAATTACATAATTATATGATAAACAACTTTGATTTTTCTGTGATGGAACAGAAACAAAAACCATCCACTTCATCATGTCTCATATGATACAGGAGGTTCGCTTTTTTGTTAACTTTTTAGAAAAAAAAAAATCAAATGAAAAGAAATAATAATAATAATAAAAGTAAAACGTTTTACATGCCATTCAAGTTATTTAAATATAGGATCCCCGAAAAAGTTTGATGGGATTTCAAAAGAGTTTCATGAAAAATAAATATGCATATGATTCATCATGCTCAAATATTTAGAAATGTCTATAGTTAAAGAGGTATCGTGTGCTTTGATAAATGTAGTATCATTGTTCAATAGACAGATGTCAAGACGATAATTATTCTCCAGCTACGTCTATTAAATCATGACCAGATTTTCCGTGTAATTAGTAATTACATAATTAATTAGATATAATAAATTAGATATCATAAATAGATATATAATTAGATATATAATTATATATATATGTTATATAAAAATTTATTTCCTTCGTATCCTTCCATTTTATTCGCATTAATATTTTAAAATTAATCTAACTTCTGTCATAGTCAGTATTTCCTTAATTCTTAATAATATCTATTCCTATTTAGTCCTTTTAAAAGTAAATATCCGTATATTAATAATTATTTTATTCCAAATCTTAATCTAAAATTTAAGATCATTCGTAGCTTTTATCAGTTCCCCAATCTATAAAATTCTGAGACGCGTTCTCATTTCGAATGTTTTTAAAAGCCATTTTCTTATTATTATTATTATTATTATTGCTCTGATTCTTTCGCGCGCTGTGGTAGTTTCACTCCAAAATTAATCCGCGACAGGTTCGGAATTCTGTATCGTCTTAGCTCCTCCTTCGCACCTCATTTGCTGGGCTGGAGCTAACCTCTCACTCATTGGTTTGTGCGCTCGTGACGTAATTCTGTGTATGTTTCCGCGGAGAGAACAAAACTCGCCCGCACCGGTCGGAGCAGGAGATTTTTGACGTTTTCGGAAGCTAAACAAATATGTGTCTGGTATTTTTATGTCCGTAGAATATTCATCTGGCCCAGTAACATCTTAATTCAATGAAGTGAAGCAACGTTAGCCCGAGGGCTATAAGTTTTAGACCTTTTGGGAATTGTTTCTGTGTTGTTCGTCTTCTAATAAAATTATTTGTCTGGAGATTGGCTGGATTTATTGGAAAACTTTGGTGGACTCATTTCATTGCCTTCTTCTTCGCCATACTCGCTAATATCGACTGCAACTTGCTATATCGTTGAAGGACTGCCATCTTTTCATCGAATATTATTCATCGTAATATCTCAACCTCGTCAAAATGCTACATATATATATATATATATATATATATATATATATATAGAGAGAGAGAGAGAGAGAGAGAGAGATAAATAGATATAATTAATTACATAATTAATTAAAATAATAAATTATTAATTACATAATTATATAAAATTAATTACACAATTAATTACATAATTACATATATAATTACATTATAATTACATATAATATGTGTTCCAATGTCTTATGGGAAATAGACAAGTAATTTTTGTACAGTGCACATTTTTGTTTAGGTATAAAACCAGAAGAAAATGTTTATTAGCTGAAGATGTGAGGTTTATGGAGGCAAATGGTATTAAGCCACCACATTATTGGTTGAATAAGTTTTAATGACACAATGTACCTTCAGGGATATGCTGCGCCAAAAAAAAGTTAAAACAAAATATAAAAATATTTTTTAAAGTTATCTTAAGACTTTGTGTTAAGAATAAGTTGAACTGAAACAAACAAACAAAAAAAGCTTAAAGAGAAATGTAAGGGATAATAATTGCAATTAAAAACATTTAATGAAGTCATGCAACCATGTTTAAAAAAGACAAATTTTCATAGTTAAAATCTTTGCAAAGATGATATCGGCTTATGGAGAATTGTCCTCACCTCCGAAGAGAAAACCACAACGAGAGTGAAACAAGGAAGAAAGAAAAGACAAGAGAAAATAGAGAAAAAGAGAAAGATCGCCCAGGTGCCCGGGATATCTACAGAAAAGTTATCCCGTGTGTGTGTGCGTGGTGGTCGTGGTGTGTGCGTGTGTGGGGGAAGGAGGGGGGGGGGCGTACCATGTAAAATTTCTTGAGTTGTGAATCTGGTTATTTAAATTACTGAAATTATTAACATTTACATTTAGTAAGCAGAGCAAAAAATAGGGATTTTTTTCATTGCATTTCAATGAAAGATTTATATGGATGCGATACGTTTTAAAACTTTTTTTGTGATAAGATTTTGTAATCGTGTCAATCATTTTCGATGCTCATATGTTTTAATAATATTTAGTAATAAGTGCAAACAAATGTAATTTCATTCAAATAACACTCTGTAAAATGATGCTGAAATGTGAGTGAAGATGCTGTTTAGAAATATTTGTTTTCTCTTTAAATTCTTATTTATAAACCAATTGATTTTTAAATTCTCACTCTTTAATTATTGAAACCTGGCAACATTTCGAAATGGGTTAATCGTTTGCTTTTGCTTTTACGATTGCGTAACTTGCTACACAAATGGTTTGTCGCAAACAGAATGGAACATAAACGATTACTTTCATAAAAGCGAAAACTCCCAGTTTTTTTCTCTCATTTGTAGAAAGAGGGCAATGCACCGCCATATTGCTAGAAGGCAAGCACTCTCTCCCAGGGCTACAATAATAAACGTCAGCTTTCGATTTTTTATTAGGAGCCACTGGGCACAATCTGAGGAGAAAATAATCGGCGCGGTTAGCAAAAGACATAGTAATGATGCCTGTCAACAGACCTAAAGCATTTAGATGGTGATCAGTTTAGTGTTTAGACAGAGCCTTATTTGTGATGGGCAGGAAAATAAACGCGAGTTACATGCTTTAGTAACCCAAATCAATGAAATTAAACAAATTATTTTTTTCTTTTATTTTTATTGACTAATTAATGAATAATAAATTACTTTGTGCTTTACTAAAACAGCTTTAAATGAGAATATTTGTTCTAATTTCTCAAATGTTAAGGAGTAATTGAATGCATATGTTAATAAAACCATATTATAAATTGTCACAGTGAATACATGTTTATGTATTTTTTAATTTTCCAGTCAGTTTTAACTACGCTACTGAACTTTAATAAATTATATCGCTGTTTCAGTTGGAGCATATATATTATTGCCGAAACGTCAGTTGAGACTCACTGTGGAGACCCGAAAAGTTTTTGGTTTCCGTTTGTTTGTTTGTCTGTCTGTCTGTTCCGCGATAACTGCCGTAAAAAAACATTCGATTAGTTTGATTTTTGGTGGATATGTTGGTGAGGTACCCGGAATTAGCTGTATAGTTTTTGGTTACATTTGGTTCATTCGTTCGAAAAATGTAGAACATTTCTTTTTAGGTCATAATACTTTCCTATGGGAATGCAGACGATTTTCAAATTTTAATTTTAACTGAAACGAAAATCGCATTTTTGAAAAATGGATTTAAACGTAAAATTACGAATACTAAATTTTTGATTTGGAAGTCTTAAATATATGCTATAACTTTGAAAATTTGCCGATACATCGATTAAAATTTAGAAATTAATTGTTTAAATTATTGGAAATTTTTTTGTAACTGTTCCGGAGATATAAAACATTTTATTTTCTTATTTTTTACAAATTTTAAAATGCATTTCTTTTTCTTTCCTCTTTATTTTGTTAGTTGCTTAGCAACCACATTTCAAAGAATATCAAAATAAGAAATGCATTTTTTTATCTAAAAAATTACAAGAATATGAATTTTATAAAAGAATTTCAGAATATCATTGCATAAATCGTGTTTATTTTAACACTTCTAATTTCTGAAACCTCCGAAGTATTTTATATGCCTATAAATATGTATGTAATATAAAAAAAAAAAAAAAATTGCGGGTTGTAAGATAAATAATATGAAAAGTGAGATTAAAAAACAATGACTTTCAGAGCTGATGTTGAGGCTCCTGATCTGCAGATTTACTGGTACAAATTGTCATTTACATGTTAGATCATATTATTATGAAATTTATTCTAGACCAGAGGACTGTTCAAGCTTTTTGGATTTTTCTGGCCACATTTGAGGTGAAAAATATGTTTCGGGCCGCATTTGAGGGGGGAAATTATGTTTTGAGCCGCAAATATGTTGTACTGATAGTAACGATATTTGTAAAATAAAAATATTAGAAAATGTATAATATCTAACGCTTTAAAAATGCAAAAATGTTTGGCTGTTTAAAATATTATTTATTCACAAGTAGGAAAAACAAACACTTGCTAGTTGAGAAACAAATATTTATTAAGTTTCTTAATGTGCTTTACAATTTTTTTAAAAATCTGTTTCAAAGAGAATTGAATTGTTATTGGTGGCATATAAAAAGAAATATTCTATCTGATTCTGAAGCCTTTCCTCGGTCAGTGTTAGTAACATAAAGAAGCCGTGGGATATCCCTTGTCTACCCACGCTTTCTGTTTGAAATCCTTTTCCAGAATTACTGGAAAACAAAACACATGTCTTTATGTCATAGTTGTACAATGATATTTTTAAAGAATAAGAATTGTGACTTTTTTCAGATTTCTGCCTGTGGTTGGGTATAAATAACAAATTTGCTATTTTAAACAAATTTTTTCAGGGATGGGTTGATTATTGACGGCCAATTATCTACGCTTGGGATATAGGCCCGGGGGAGTGCCCTTCGTGGGGGTCTTTCTAAGGGAACTTAACCCGTATTTACGCATGGATAAATCCACGGCTCGAAGAAAACCACGAAAACTCCGAACGATTAGGCCGACAGGCGCGATTGGGAGATTTTTTCAGGGACATGGAAATCACGAAACGTTGTAATAAGAAAGTATTTAGGATTAATACGTATTTCTATCTAAGAAAATATTTTTAAATCAGAAAATTACTGAAATACTGAAACAATTTTGAAATGTTATTAACAATTTTCTACTGTGTATTTTCGGTATCAAGCTCTGCCCCCCCCCCCAAAATAAATAAATAAATAAAATAATAATAATAATAATAATAATAATAATAATAATAATAATAAAATTAAAAAAAAGCCCGAACTTTTTTTAAAACACACTCACAAAAATAAAAATAAAAATAAAATCTGATGTAAAAATAATCACAAGAACAAAAATTCATGCGACTAGCATAGATTATGAAACCTTTTCCAACACGATCAGAATACTGTAACTAAAACTTCAGAGTTTACTGTCAAGGTCAAACTGGGCGGGGAGGCTTACCTTTCGGTTTAAGCTCAATTTAGAAAACGCATAACACATTTGACAACCCAATTTCAGCAATTGCTACCAATAGTCCAACAAAATATCCGAATTATTTTGTGCAGCCCTGTATAATGATCTATAGATTTCTATGTATACTACACAGTATGCTAAAATTTACTTCAGTTAGGAAATACATAGCACAATTGAAAATTCCCATTCAGCAATTTCCCTCGACAAAGGGGAATGTACGTGAAATCTTTTGAGCAGTCCTGTATACTATCTATAGAATTTATATACACCAATTAATATGCAGAAATTACTTACATTTAAAATCACATATCATAACTGAAAACGAACTACCGGCAATTATTGTTCATAGACATTACATTTAATCGAATTCCTTTGTGTGTCTCTGTAAATGAACGATGAATGCTATACACACCCTATTCTACAGTAAGCTCTTTGTTGTGCACCTCAGTGATATGTATAGATTTGAATATGTTTAAAATAGTGCAACATCATTAAAATACGCCGCAGACGATTTTCCCCATAGACCGTAATGTAGCTGAATTCTTTTGAGTGTATCTGTAAATGAACTATAATTGCTACACACTTCATTTTTAATACCAAATATGCATAGTAAACTCCAATGATGTATATCAATTTCATGACAATCCAAGTATATTTACGCGAGTTAGAGCACGGACAGACGGTAGAAGACAGACGACACACAGGCAGACAGACAAACCGAATTCATAAACACTTTTCAACTATTTTGGAAAGTGTTAAAAATGGGAACTAGAGGACGTATTTTATAATCATTTTGAGGCTCTCTTTAAATTTTAAAAGGGAAACAACTCGTGCATCATCTGCCTTTTGGTTAATCAGGCCCTATCAACACAATATGATATGGTTATTCATATAATGTTCCGGCTAACGTGCTCAGTAATTTTTAAAGCGTTTCTAAACGCAAAGGAGTCAAATATTGTCAATTGTTCAATATATTTTTGCTTTTTTTTTTTTTTTTTTTTTTAAATTCTTTTACATATTATACATTTTATAACATTTTCTTTTCACAATTATCGGTAGTATTAGTAGAGTGTATTTGCGGCACTTGGAAGAATTTATTCATTTTCAAATGCAGCCCAAAACGAATTCTTTGCTTCAAATGCGGTGGTTCCAAAAAGTATAAAAAGATGGACACTCATGAATTTAAAGGATATACCAACTATTTTAACTGGTTAAAATTATTATTATTTATTATTATTATTTTTTTTTTTTTAGTTTGCCATTTAAAGTATCTATATACAGGGTGTCCGAAAAGTCTGGAAACGGTCGAATAAGTCGAGAAATATAGATCGGATTGAAAAACGGAAAATATGTGTTCAATATTCGTGAAAAATTTATTTGTGTATATCAAAGCTGCCCCACCAACTCGGCCCCCTGGGTGGAAAGGGGTACACTTTGAAATCTTAAATGATAACCACCCCCCCCCTTTTTTTATTGCAGATTCGTATTCTACAGACAAAATACGTAAATTTTGTATTTAACATTTTCTTCGGAAAATCGTAGATGGCGCTGTAATCGAGTAAAATGCAATGAAAATCGTTTCCATTGAAAAGTCTGGAAACGATCAAATAACTCGAGAAATATACTACATCGGATTAAAAAATGGAAAAATACATGTTCAATATTTTTGAGAACTCTATTTAAGGATATCAAAGTTGCCATTTTTCTAAAATATTGAACACGTATATTTCCTTTTTTCAATCCGATGTATATTTCTCGAGTTATTCGACTGTTTCCAGACTTTTCAATGGAAATGATTCCCACTGTATTTTACTCGATTACAGCGTCATCTACGATTTTCCGGAAAAAATGTTAAATAAAAAGTTACGTATTTTTTCCCGTAGACTCCGAATTTGCAATAAAAAAGGGGGCGTTATTATTTAAGATTTTAAATTACCCCCCATTTCCCTCCCAGGGGGCAGAGTTGGGAGAGGAAACTTTGATATCCCTAAAAAGGTTTTTCAAACATATTGAAAATGCATTTTTCCATTTTTCAATCCGATGTATATTTCTCGAGTTATTTGACAGTTTACAGACTTTTCAATGGAAACTATTCTCACTGCATTTTACTCGATCACAGAGCCATCTACGATTTCCCGAAGATAATGTTAAATACAAAAGTTACGTATTTTTTTCCTTAGAATCCGAATCTGCAATTAAAAAATAGGGGGGGGGGGTTATGAATTAAGATTTCAAAGTTGCCCCCCTTTCCCTCCAGGGGAAGAGTTGGGAGGGGGGGGGGCAATTTTGATATCCCTAAATAGATTATTTAAAAATATTGAACACATATTTTCTGTTTTTCAATCCGATGTATATTTCTCGAGTTATTCGACCGTTTCCAGACTTTTCGGAAAATATAACCCTGTATATAAAACGCTAGGGTACGTAGCGGCAAAAAAGTGATTATTTCTCTTTTGCCGATGACAACGAGTAGTTTGTTTTCACTTGCGAATATTAAGAAAAGTATTTGAGGTATCGATTTAAAACTCACCATTCATATGTAGAAAAATTTTCTGCATACGAAAATGCAATTTTTGTAAAATTCGGCAGGCAATTTTTCTTTCTTTCTTTCTTTCTTTTTTTTCAGAAAACTAGCTACTTTCTGAAAAAAAAAGAAAATAAAGTACGAAGCCAAACCAAAAAACCGCGCCATTTTGTTATTAATTAAAACATGACTCCATTGTTGTACTTTATGCAATTTAACCTCATTGTTTTCCGCATCTTTATGTCGTCAATGTTACTGATGCACGTATGTGATTTATAATATAGATTGAATAATAATAAATAAATAATAATAAATTTATAAAATAACCTTATCGGGTGGAGATTTCATTTCAGTCAAGTCCTACTTGTCATTTTTCGAGGTTCAAGATCGCTAACAGTTTCCAATTGCATAAAAAGCATAGACTTTGGTCTGGATTTTACATTATGAAACTTACGAAAAATATGCGTGCCCTTCAAACAAAGAGAGAGTTAGTAAGTTGTCTGTTACAGGCTGGCGAATGTCAAAGTGGGGAAACTGTTGATTTACCCCCAATTTGCTATCCAGATATAGAAGATTCAGGCAGAAACTTTTGAGTGATATCGATTTTAAAACAGTGACACCTCAAAAGCTTAACCCCTTGGGGACGAGCGACACGTATACGTGACGGATAAGATGCTCAGAATCCTCGATTATTCCCACCAGTTACTTTTTATTGTAAGCTTTGCCTTATTTAATGACAGCATTTCTGCGATTCAATTAGGCGAAAATTTCTGTTTTGAGAAACCGGTGGTAAAAGATTAAAAATTCTGTGAATGATGCTCGTCGCGAAGGGGTTAAAGGACAACCTATGCTAACAATGACAAACAATTGAAATAACAATCGTGTTTTGCAATGTGTTTAAGGAACTGAAAGGGTTTATGGAAGCATTGAAAATTTTTTAGAAAAGCCGTGCACGGTTCATATTTGAATAAAATGATAATACAAAAGGATATTTTGAAAAAAAAAAAAAAAAAGTTGAGCTGTCGATCACGTTTTCCGTTGATATTTTTTTTCATTGGTCTGTGTTTCTTTAACATATGCCTAACCTTATATAAAAACAATAAACTGTTTTACTACAAGTTTGACTGTAGGTTAATTATGTTCCATTTTACTTAAATTTGTAATTTTGGAAACAGAACCGAGTAACTTGTTTAAACCAGCAGTAAAAAAGGTCAATAATTAAAACTAGTAATTTCCTTTTGAATATTTCCATTTGTGTAAAAGGAAACTACTGTCTATTGTTTTAGAGGAAAACCATTAGATGTATAAATGCACCTAACGAAACAGCCATGGCCAAATGGTTCGAGGTATTAGAGTCCTGCACGGGTCGGGTTGTATGTATCCGAACCGGACCCACATTTTCTGCTGAAAGTCAACCTAAAACCCAACCGAACACGAAAAAGAACATTTCGTCAATCCGAAACATGATTCGATACCAATACATTTCAATCCGAAACCGCCCCGAACCCGGAGTGAAAGAAAATTTCCGCAGCTTAATACAATTATAGAAAAATAGGCTACAATTATATCTCTAATATCAATTTTATCTTTATGTATAAAAAGGAACACATGTACGCTCCTTAAAATTCAAATATACAGCTTTTTCATTTGAAAAAATTTCAGGACTTTCTTTTGAAAATTCTAGTCAAGCCGACTCCGACTCGAAAGAGGCAAACCCCGACTCAAATGGAACCGGCCGGCGGTCAGGGTAAAATCGGGTTTCCCGACCTGATGCAGGACTCTAGTTCGAGGCAAGTCGAGCGTCTGGACACCAAATGCCAAACCATATTGAAATCATTACATGCTATATGTTCTGTACAGTCGTCAAAAAAAAAAAAAAAAAAAAAAATCATAATAATAAAGAAAAAGAGAAAAGAGAATGCCCCACACATTTTAATCCTAAACTGTCGCAAAATAAAAAAAAAAAAAACGGAAATAGCCATTTGATTTTTTAATTATGTCTTCTGTCAATTTACGTTAGAAAAAAAAAAGGTTTAAGGGGTCGTCTTCACAGAGAAATTGTAACAAACTTTAAAACTTTCAAAACGAGCACCTAATTTTGATATCACATTTGGACTCTTTGGTAAATTTTACTTTACCATACCAAACGGGAAGTCAAATAGGTCAGATAGTTATGGAATTATGCAGGTTTAAAGTTTGGAACTCCTAATGTTAAAAGTTAAATTATTTATTTATAGCTGTGAAACAAACTGCAATCACTTAGTTTTTTAAGAATAACTCAAGAACTACTCGGTGGAATGAGCTGTAATTTTGGATTCGCATATTACAAGCTTTTATAAATCTGTTTCTGTTAATTTTTTAATTGGTTACAGCGCATTCTTTTCAGTTGTTACAATAAGTAGCTTTTGTTTACCCATACACTAGCCCATAACAGGAGATTATTCCGTAATCGAATACACAGCAAATTGATAATATGTTAGCTAACGTCGTTTGGGGCAAAGTTAATTAAAATATTGTGACCATTGTTATAATTCTCATACTCTTGAAACTAATTTTTGCTAGCATTGCCCATGTTTGACGCTGTGACACCTTAGAACGCGATGCTGGTAAGGTGGTGTGTTAGCATGGAATATCGCGCTCAGTCACAGAGATATTTAACAGATAAACTAAGGATTTATTTAAAAATAATCTATACTCAACAATCAAATATATTATACATAATAAATTGAAAATTCGTAGGTGCTGCAGATTTCAGCTGTGGCTGCCTCGTTGAGTTTACTTAAGTCTGGTCAATAATAGACTAAGTTATAAAGTCTCTGAAATGTCTCTAAGTTGCTATCTATATGAATATTACACTTGTAGGAATTGATCCAATAATTTAGTTTCTTAGAGCCATTGTGATGTAGAGTAGAAGTTCTGCAAATCGAGTCAGGTAACGGATCAGATTCAGATTGGACTACCTCTAAATTTTTCTTGTGGTTTAGGGTTAAATCGAGGCGATTCGACTTTCTTTTTTTTTTTTTTTTTTTTTTTTTTTTTTTTTGGTGGGGGGGGGGGGGGGGGGGTCGGAGTCCGTTTTAGTCGAGTAGTGGTTCTCCACCTATGTGCCTGAGATGCCGAGAGAGGGTGTGCCACAAACATTTTCAGTCAAGTGGTATCATGATTTTAAAAATTAACGAAACTATTGATACTTCAACATTCATATTATATGATTTATGTTGAAATGACGATTATGTTGAAATTATGTTAATGCCATGAAATTGCATTATTTAGAGGTTTTGTTTCTCTATTTGCATACGAGAAAACTGTGAAGATGGTTACGCAGATAAAATATTTTCTTTATGAGGTAGAATTTTGGGATAGGCATAATCTTAATTAATAAAAGTTCAAGCTCAGATATGTCTGTAAATGTTAATGTACATTAAATATATATATATATATATATATATATATATATATATATGATACATTCCTGTCGAAAATTGGCACATTATAGACGATCGCTATTGCTGTCGACTTGAACGTTCTTTCCACCAGACAATCGGAACATCTCAGTCCGAAACCACTAAAATTACCTGATAATCATATCGAGGTAGCCGCAGTCGAGATCGTTGTAATGTAGTCATGACACCCGGACAGGGCATCACTTCGAGTCACTCACCATGAAGACAAATCTCGAAGTATATCACATCGGAAATCTTAGTGTATTTGCAGTCGTAAAAATTGAGCAGAGGCAGTAAAATCCAGAAGAAATTTCCCAAAAACATTAAAAAGAAGACTTAATAACTTAATAGATGAGCAGTGGCTTTATTGTGATCACAGAGATGAAAGCAACTCCACCAACTTTCGCTTCATAAAAAACTGAACACATTTGAAGATCTTGAAGAATTAGCCGAGCTTGAAGAACATACTACCGATGCATTAGTGTAGACTCCCCAGTGACGGCAATTAGATGACAACCACTAATTCGTGTAAATTCTATCTCCGAAGCCAGTGTAACCGTATAAATACTTCAAAATTTGGTCCAAAGGTACAAAACGCGCGAACAAGCTGGTCCACTCGCATCCATGTTCGGAGGGCGCTAGGGGGATAAAGAAGGCGGAGCTTTCTCGCTAATGGATGAAAAAATGAGGCCACGAAGACGTGTCTCTGACGTATGATTAAAACTCTTTAACAGAAGCGGCAAATTAAAAAGGTAAAAGGCCTTTGGGCGCGAAAACAGCTTGGAATCATGGGATGCCGAATGAATTAAATAGAAATAAAAATGGTATTATAAAAGTTCCAAAGAATAAAAATTAAATGTCTCAAAAGAAGAAATTAGGCAGGTGCGTTTAGAGGCAGTGTTGCAATTTAAGAGAATAAGGTTTTAATAAATACGTGTAGCTTTTAACAGATTAAGATTTTTAGAATGATAAATAACAGAATATTTTGATTAAGTTATGGAATAAAATACAAAATAGATTTAAGAGATATTTTAAAAAGAGAGGGAAAAAAGAATTGAAGAATTTGGAATAATTTAACTAAAGAAATAGGGCGAAAATTTTTTTATTATTACATATATATATATATATATATATATATATATACACACACACACGCACACACATATATATTTAAAAATGAAAACACATGTGAAGAACGAAGGAAAAGACATTATAAAAAGCTATAGAATGATCACTGAAGGAAGAGTATACCCAAAACGATGAAAAGCAAAAACTGGAAAAGCAAAATTGGAAAACTATGAATATCTTATAGAATCTTCAGAAGGGCTTTATAATAATATTCATAGTAAGTATAGGTTATTTCATTAAATATTGTCAGCATTATGCCTAAAATTGACAATATTAAGCCCCTAATAACATACACAAATGAAACCAGAAAATCAAAAACCAACATGAGGTCTAAATAACAAAACAAGTAAATAAATATGCTATTGAAATAGAAATTGGATAAATAAACAATTATGCAACTTAAATAGAAATATGAACATAAAATAGTGTTAAAGACTTACCAAAAAAGACAAATTTTAATGTGGATGTAGATGGATTTCAGGTACTTGAAAATCAACCATTACACCTACTCAAAAATGGCGGCATATCCTTGCCAAAATATTGCTGAGAAAGATGATAATATAAAGTTATGTAGTGCTGTCATCTAGCTCAGTAAATTATAAGTAAAGCTGAAATTGTAGACAAGTTAAATGAAAATTCTACTGCTGCCATCTATTATTAGATGAAGATAATATAAAAGAAAAAAAAAGATATTGGCAAAGCAAATAATAGTTCAAAAGTGAGGAAACTAAATAAGTAAATAAAATTTAAATATAATAAAGATGATATGGGAAGACAAGTATAATAATTAGCAATGTATAGTGAGGCATTGTGTGAGTGAAAGTAAGAGTGTATTATTTTTGTATGTAAGAGTGTATGGCGTAGAAATGATGTTGTGATGTAAATAAAATGAATAAATGCTTAAAACCTTTTTTTAATAATAATAATAATAATAAAAATTGTATTTTTTTTAAAAATATTTTTTTAGCAATCCCGCCACATCCCTTCTAAATGGTATTTTTATTTTATAATTTTTTTTTGGGAGGGGGGGGGGGGAAATTTTGTTATTTTATGATTTTTTGTTAATTGTTTTTTTAAAAAAGGTTTTAATATTTTTTTCAGCAATCCACACCCACCCTCCTGAATATTGTTTTCCATTTTATAATTTTTATACATAGTTAATGCCCATACTGGTAAAATTAGAATAATTTTTTAATGTTTAACCACGTAGAAAGAAAAGCAATGGGATAATTGTAAGACAAAGCTGTATGTTTTAAATGTAACAAATTAGGCCTAATGAATTTAGAGGAACATAACTGTTTAATGCGGTTGCAGTGGTTTAAAAGAATATTTCTGTAAACTGAAATATGTAGGCATGAATGAAAGTTAGTAAAATTAATAACATTAAAGGACAAATCATTACGTTTATCATAGATATTGAATGTTAAAGTGTGATCAGAAAGAATAGAGATATTAATGTCCATAAAATTAATAGTAGATTTATTTAGATGAGTAGTACTACGTTCAAGATTGGAAAGATATGCTACAGGTAGAGAGATAGAATGATTATCATTTAGGGAAAAAATAATTATATCATCTATATATCTATAGAGTAAAATATTATTGTTAATAAACTTTCTTTCATAGAAATAGAGATATAAATCTGAAAGCATACTGGAAGTAGCAGATCCTTGAGGAATTCCTGTTGTATGAAGAAAAATAGCATTATTTTGGAAGATATAATTATTAAAAAGTAAAAAATTAGTTAAAGTTTTGAAGTAATCAATATCAATGTTATCAGGTAAATGTAATGATGGGAAAAATTCTATAAAAAGTGAATTAATAGTAGAGTGGAAATCTGCCAAAATAATATTGTTGCAAAGGTCCTTAAAATCATATGTGTTAATATTGTTGACATTGGTAAGTGCTTTGAGTTTATTAACTAGCACATAACTGTTTTTAATAGAATGAGTGTTAACTTTGTTGATGAATAAATCGTAGATTTGTGTGAGAATATTTAAGAAAAGTGAGTTGGCGCATACAGGGTGGTTATAATTAAACTTCCCCTATAAACAGCATCCTACAGCACAAACGGGTGAACGGAATGCAACGAAATTAGGTATATAGACTATACACGAGATGCGCTCACAGAATTTCGAAAAAAAAAAGTTTCAAAATGTTCACCAGAGGGCGCTTTTTCCGGAAAAACATTAAATTTAACACAATAAACGACCAAAACGGAATACAGAAACAATATTAACAATTCAGAACAAGAATTATGAGTAATAAAATGTAAAACCGCGAAAAGCTGTCAGTTCTAGAAAAAAATTTCGAGAATGTCGAAATTTGCATGCTTCCGAAGAGGAGGAAGCTTTATACAAAACGGGTATCGTGAAGCCCCGATATATCAAAATGGACATTTTTTAATACATTGCCGAGGTATAATGGCGCATTGGATGTACCGCAATATGAGTTCGTTTCCTGAAATAATAAACTAATCCACAGAAGTCATAGGATGAAACACAAGTTTTAGATTCGTGAATCCTTTTATTTTATCCGAACATTGACACAAGAAACAGAGGGTGGCCATCGCTTATTCTACATAACTTACATAATTATCCGACTGGCTGGCTGTCTGTCACCCGCCTTGAGGATCCGCTTTTGGCATATGATCGGGACAAGCCCCAAGCTCAAGGCAGGAAGGTCTCTACCGTCCAAACGACACCACCGTCTCCGGATTAACTAAAATTTCTTACACCATCAATCATAAAAGCGCTAGGAGATCTGATCTAATTTTTCAGATGCATTATCACCAACACCTAGATGAAAATATGCCAAACACTACACTTATCGCCAGGCATTAGGCGTCAAATTTTGACTATTAGAGATAAACCAATATTGAGATTTTTGAAGGAGAAAAAAGAAAGGCATGCCATAATTGGCGGATATCAATTTTGTTATTTTTAACGTACAATCCGAGGTTATTTTAAGAAAGCGAGAACATGTGTTATTAGAAATGAACTAAAATGTTGATATTGCACATTTATGCAGCAGTCAATTTATGAAAACGGCGCCTGCATTAACACAAGATACGAAATAAATAAAAACAGCATATGTTAAGACCATCTGGATATTACATTAATATTCCGAATTGAAACCACAGAAAAGTAACGTACATTTAATATTACGATGAAAATATCTGGGAACATTTTAAGATAGGAAGAAATGATTGCTTTTCGGTTTAAAAAATAAAAAGATTTTGAATAAAGAAATTAATTCACATGGAGAAAATTTAAGATAGGGAAACTAAATTTTAGAATAAAACATAAAATATATATGATTCTATATCATAACAGGTTAGGGTATAAAACGTTTGGAAACGTTGTCATGTTTTATGTCGATGTTTCCGGCTGTAATGATGACAGCATCTTTAGTTGAACGTGTGTTACTGGTGAAGCTGTTTTACGAAAACAAGGGGAATGCTTTTGCTGCAGTTCATTAATTTCGTTGTATAAAGAACCTACGGCGTGGACCAATAATCTACTAAAGGTATCCGGCCATGATTAAGAGATTTGAAGAGACGGGGAAATTAGGTGTTCAACCTGGAAGAGGCCGTAAACCTGTCATACCGGAAATTGTTGATACCGCCACGACAGCTGTTGCCGCATAGTCACAGATATCAGAGGTTTGGGGGCAGTAGCGTACGCGCAGTTTCTCGGCAGGCAGGCTATTCTTACAGCACCGTCAAAAAAGTGCTGAGACACATAATGCACTACTTCCCATACAAGATCCACTATACCGCAAAGCTGTTAGATAGGGACAAGCCACAACGTCTCTCATTCGCAGTCAGTTTTCTCAACAGAATAACTCTTGATCTGTCATAGCCTTGGAATATTCTGTGGAGCGACGAGGCTCATTTCTATCTCACTGGGACAGTCAACACACTCAATTGCCGCATTTGGGCTCAGGAAAATCCGCGGATGCACACTGAAATTCCCCTACATTCTCCAAAGGTGACTGTCTGGTGTGGATTCACGGCGACATTCATTCTTGGGCCATTCTTCTTTGAGGAAATAACTGCACGTGGTCCTGTCGTCACATGTTCCGTTACGGGCCGTCGGCACGATGACATGCTGCAGACGTTTGTCGTGTCGCAACTACAGAAAAGGCGGGTCCTTACATCGACCATTTTCATGCAGGATGGTGCGCCCCCACATATCCATAAGTCCGTGAAGGCGCTATTGCTCCAACACTTCACAGACGAACGTGTTATTCGTCGTTTCATTCGTAATCCATGGCCACCACGTTCGCCGGATCTAAATCCGTGCGATTTTTAGTTATGGGGCCACTTAAAAAATCTGGTGTATCGTGGAGGTGTTGCGACATTGAATGACTTGAAGAACTCCATAACACTTTATGTGCGAAGCATCACAACTGATCAGTTACGATCTGTTGTTGAACACACTGTCTATCGACTTGAAATTTTGCAGGTGAATGAGGGTGGTCACATGGAGCATCCTTCCCTACATCATCCTGGACACGATTAACAACTGCTTCTCTTGTGCAATTTCGTTCTGATCTGTTCTTGTTTCTGCAAACTGAACTTTTTTTCTCAAAACAGCGTACTGTTAATTTTTCCTTATTTTTATTTAATGTGTTTCGATGACAAGGTGATCAGAAAATAGTCAATAAATGTTAATATTGTTTCTGGATTCCGTATTGGCCATTTATTGTGTTAAATTTAATGTTTTTCCGGAAAAGAGCCCTCTAGTGGACATTTTGGAACCAAATTTTTTTTCGAAATTCCGTGAGCGCATCTCGTGTATAATGTATATATCAAATTTCGTTGCATTTCGTTCACCCGTTTGTACTGTAGGATGCTGTTTATAGGGGAAGTTTAATTGTAACCACCCTGTATATATAAATTACATCATTTATGACAATATTATTTATAAACAATGCCAGGGAATACCGCAGGGTGGGACCGCTTCTAGTATTCTCTCTGACCTTTACTTATATTATTATGAAAGAAATATTGGTCTGAACAATGACTATGTATTTTATCGCTATATTGATGACATTATCATATTTTATTTCAATGATAAAAATTGCACATCACCACTCAATTTTTATCCTAATCAGCTTAAATTAAGCGAAAATGATTTGATTAATAATAATATAAATTTTTTTGACTTAAAAATTAAAATTAATGGTAATTATAAATTAATTTTTTATATTTATGATAAAAGATTTGATTTTCCATTTAAAGTAAATATTTTTACCAATTTTGCTTCATGTTTACATAAATCAGTTTATAAAAATATAATTATCAATTATCTCCATCGTATAAAATATCTATGCTCAGATACAAATAAAAACAAAAATATTAGATTTATTCGAGATCATGCAAAACTATATGGTTATCCTATTTTTTTGATAAATTCAATCAACTCTTATCAACTCTTATCAACTCTTTTAAATAACATTTATTACATCATATAAATATAAACATGTTATGTTATAAATTAGTGTTTTTGTGTGCGATAAAATGTAACAAATGATATAGCAAATTACAATTAAAACATACATAAATACAATTAAAATATATAAGGACAATAATTAAGATGATTGAACATTATTTATACTTTATATAGTTAATGTGATTGTGCGTTTGCCGATCACCTTTATTTTAAGTGATACTAATGATCAGATTTAAAACATATATAAATACAATTAAAACATATACCATTAATACATATAAGGACAATACTTAAGAGGGTTGAACATTATTTACACTTTATATGGATAACATTGTTGATAACATTGTTGATTATAAATCACAAACATAACTATATGCAATATATATATATATATATATATATTTAAATATTTTATTTGAATGTTTAATTTTAATAAAGTCTTTTAAATACTGCATTGCATTAAAATGATTGAAACACATAAGTAATCTAATTATTATTAATTAAATTTTTTACATAATATTTACTCATGGTAAGAATCTTTGAAATACTATGTAAGATAAATTTAATTCTGGTTAAATTTAATTCATATCATAGGATTTTGTACGATGTTAATGTAAAACTACAATGATATTATTATTTTTTACTATTTATATATATTATTAAATCTAATATAATAAATTTGTAAATCAAACTTAATTTTGAATAATTATTATTCCAATAGAGGGCAGCACATTACTTGTCAAATAAATGTTAATAATATTTTTAATTTACCTATAGAGGGCGCTTATCTCTTGTGTATTTAAATTTTACTGTTAAAGATTAAAATTAAATGGAAAATTTGTATATTCACAAATATAAATTTGTTTTTGAGTGTATTTATCACATAAATAAATTTGTGTATTTTAAATCAATTTGTGTTAAGGTGTAATAATTAAGGTGATATTTCAAAATATGTTCTCTCAACTTAACCTTCAAATAATTTCTCTCAACTTGACTATATCATCAAGTATTTGATATTTTATGATGTGCGCCATGTGGTCATATTGGTATAAATTAGACCTTGTGTTGTTTAAGGATTTTGGATAATTATTGTGAGTAAAATATTTTATCTATTCTTTACAAGTTTTTTATTTCCAATTTTATTATTTCCAACTGTTATCTGGTAAAAATATTTTATGTATTCTTTACAAGTTTTTTATTTCCATTTTTATTATTTCCAATTGTCTTCTGGTAATAATTCAGTATACCTGGATGATTATACTGATCTTAACATATATGCCCGTATAATTATGAAATACTGAATTATTTTTTAAAACACGTGTGGATACATCCAGGTTTAAAATTATATCTACACGTGTTTTTTCATATCCAATTCTAATTTAAATCTCTTGTTATCCAATTTTCCATTATATTTAGTTCATATTTCATTTCTTAATCCATTTGTATTCACTTGATATCAACTCCAAATTATTAACATTTTATGGTTTATTATATATATATATATATATTAATTATTTTTTTTAATCATTTTTTCTCTATCTCCTTTTAAATATTCTTCATATTTTCAGTATTTTTGGCCAATTACCATTGAAGCACAAGCTATGGTAAAATTATGATTGCACTTGTTAATTTATTAACTATGTGGTATTCTGTCTACACATTATTATTAATTATCTCTTCGGAGATTTAATTAGAATGTTACAAGAACTTGATATGTTTTTGAAATTCAAAGATATTATATATATATATATATATTTTAACACTATTTTTATTACAATTTTTCATAAATTATTTTGTTTATTTTCTTGTCCTAATTGAGCACTTTGTTGATGTTTGTAAATAAAATTGAAATGATACACATTGCTTTCATATATATATATATATATATATATATATATATATATATAATTATTACATACTAATTCATAATTTCATTGTTTATGTTGGTGTTATGGTAATGTTTCATTAATGGTTATATATATATATATATATATATATATATATATATATATATATATAGTTTGTTATCATAATTTTAGTGTGCCGTGAAAATTAAACCGTGAATTTAAGTGTGCCGTTAGGTAGAAAAGGTTGAGAACCACAGGAGTAGAGTTTTTGTTTTTTGGTCGGTTTCGGGTTAAGTTATGTTTTTAGTGAATCGGGTTCGAGTAACCATGATTTTTCAAAAAAAAAGTTTTGAATATTATTCTAGATGAAAAAAAATCTACATAAAAAATATTTTATGACTGTAAACTATTTTTCCATAATTTCATTGAAATAGACATTAATTTTCATACATTTCATACGTCGGGTTTGGGTTTAATTAATTCGGTTTTCGGTTAAAATATGTCTGGATCGAGTCGGGTTATCGCTGGACGAAAGTTGTTTTCTAAGTTTTTTTCTCCTGTGTCAATCGTACCTGGTTGTTGCGTAGTTTCGCTTAGCATTAAAGTGGCCCATATAACAGAAACAAATCTGAAAAATTACTATTAATTCCTTCGTGTAAATATGTGGCAACAGAAATATAAAAGAAAATTAAATAAAAACTTAATAGTTTATAAACAAGTCAGTTTGGAGAAGACAAAGAACTTTAATTACTAATGTAAGCCCGAGAAGAACAGCAAGATTGAGATATTGACGATAAGAAAAAACAAAGAGAATTAATCATATGAAAAAAAATAGTCACAAAATATTAAAAAAAATAAAACATAGGTAGGAAGAGATATTGACAAAAATAAAAGGGATGGGAAAGTAATTTTAAAATAAATTTTTCCATCTAATTATCAATGTAAATATTAGTTTGTGGTTGTGGATTCTCCTCCCCTCCAGACCATGAAAATTAATCCGGACATAGGTTAGGCGCCTGGGTAGGTGTTTCTTTCTGTTTCTGTGTATTATGATTGTAGGTAATATTTAACTTAAAACAACAAAAGGTTGGTTTTTCATTAACACTTCATTAAATCATATATTGCCGCGACCATGTCAAACTATCGAATATGAAAAAATGCATTTTTCATTAATTTTAAAAATGACCCTATTGTCACCACTAAATTTTATTAGAATTCTTCGCGTAATAAAAATACTAATTAAATTTCTGTGAAGATCAGGATTACCAGTTTCGTTTCCCATTTTATTCAGAGATGCCGAATTCATACCGGAAATTTTGAGAGAAAAATATTTACTTTATGTAATGACGAAATATGATGTCTTTATATAAAGCAAAATTTCTATTTTAAATTTCTGGTATGGATTCTAAAGTTTTGAATTGAAAAGGAGGCGAAACTGGCAACACTGGTGGTGTAGCAACCCTGAAACCTTATTAAAATTTAGTGGTGACAATCGGCGAATTTTTTAAAGTAGTGAAAAAAGCATTTTTTCACATTCGATAGTTTGACATGGTTCCGACGATATCATCTAATTTTTTTAGTACCAAAGGAAAAAAGATAAAGACACCTTTTATGGCACATCTTGATTACCATGAAGTGATTCCACTCAATGATCTTAGCAGGATATCAAGATGTTGAACCAATCTCTTTGTGAGGGGGAAAAAAAGACTGTTTCTTGTTTTCAGGTAATTCAAGAAATTTTACTGCATTAAATTTACTTCCAATATTTATTTCCTCTAGCCATTACTTTGATTCGTATTAACATGAGCATTATGTTTGTGTGTAACATTCACCTCACAGCAAAATAGCAAACCGCGTATGTATTCAATTCACAGTTCATCAGATCAGAAATCATCTAATTTTATGGATCCTAAAAAAATGTTAAAGACACTTTTTATCACATATCTTGATTACCACTCAACAATCTAGCAGGATATCAGGTTGCTGAACCAATCTCTTTGTGCAAGAAAAAAAAAAGACTGCTTCTTACTTAGTTTTTTAAAAATAGTCGTGAGAGAGAAGTTGTATAATAACTTCTTTTTTTCTCTCTGCCATTAAAACAGGTAATGTTTTTGAAATGACACGAGCGTGCTTCTGACCCTAAACGATTGGCGCCACTTAATAAGACGCTGGAAGTCGCCTGAAAAAGTCGTTCTATTGCTTGTGCAGACCACACTTCCGCATGTGGGGAATTCCACTGTACCGGAGATGATTTTTTAAAGACGTATAGAGTTGATGAATTTATTAGTTTTGTCAGCAAGAATCCGAAAAGATGGCACTTCCCAGAAATAGGCCCCTCAAAAACCTGCCAGTCGCCCCGGTTTGACAGGAAGCAATTCTTGTTGTGATCGGTCAGCAATAGCAATAATTAGAAATTAGGCTATGGGGGAAATACGGCGCACGGTGTCAAGTGAGGAAAAAAATTAGATGACAGCACGCGATGTTTACTCACTTACATTGAAACAGTTGTTAAGTTGCAAATTTGTCCCATATTTCGCATATTACATGAATTATGTCATCCGTGTCATTTTCTTACAGAATTGTCATATTCAGTCGCATAATTCATGCGTGTGGACCTTATGTGACAATCATGAAATCATTGGATTCTATATGACACGATTGCTCAATCAACGTTAATATAGATGCTGATTTTTTAAAATTTTAAAGTGAGGAAGGGATGTAGAATGCAATATTTCTGCTGATACATTTCCATATCATTTTTTATATTGATTTATATTTTGAGAGATTCAACATCTCTTTAAAAAATAACGTATATTAAACATTTTAAAATCTGTGTAAATGCAAAAAAAAAAGTTTTGAAAAAATTATTATTATTTTTTTAAAGCTTAAAGGATCCAGCAGTCTGCCACCAGAGGAACTGAATCTTCAAAGGCTTGTCCTGCATTTACAAATATTGCACAGTATGTAATTATGGAATGGTTCTTTATTTCAACGATACTGATTACAGAAATTATGGATAAAAGGTCGAAATATTTATTATTATTATTATTATTATTATTATTATTATTATTATTTATTATTATTATTAAAGTTAAAGTGTTTAGTTTAGGAGTTGAACCTTTGGCTTACCTTTGGCGCTCTACTAAGTGAGCTACCCTAGACGACCCTGGCTGATAGTTGGTAGAGCGTTGATATATTAAGCCAAAGATCCTAGATTCAACTCTCGGCCTTGTCATTCAATCGGAAGTAAAATAAAGTTTCGATCTCTTCTCAAGACCTTCTGTAATCAGTATAGTTGAGCTGAAAAATGATTTCGTAATTATATATAGTATTCCATCGATAATGAAGTTCTATTGCACAAGATTTCACCTGTAAGAATACTCAACTTGTTGAGATCACTGGGCAATTTAAAATTCCAAAAAGCCTGGGCACATACCCTTCAAAGAATTTGGATTGGGGTTCAAAATCATGCTGGTGGATTGACAAGTCTTTTATGATAATGCAGGAGTACTGTTTAAGCAAGTTGTCAGCGTAGTGGTTCAATCTCTCATCCAGCCTAGTCAGGTGCAGCTTTTTGGAATTTTAAATCGAGATGAAAAAGTTTCGGAAAACTTTTAAGTGACTGAAGAGCTTTATTAGAGGGCAATTTAAGTTTTCAGATGGAATATTAGGAATTTATGTTGTAACACAAATATTTATTAAGGAAATTAAGTTTTTATAATTAAAATATCTCAATTTTGTAACAAATGTATGTACACTACAAAAAAAAAAATTATTGTGCGCCGTAGCGTATTACTGCTTTTACTGTTTTTTGCTGTTAATTTTACGGTATAATACTGGCAGCTGGGGCAGGGCCGCACATAGAGACCGCGTGCCCCGGTAATAATTCCAATGCGGGGCCCCCACCATAAGTATTATACAATAACACCTTCTATTAATATTCATAAAATTATTTTTGTTTCAAGTTTTTAAAATGTCTGACTTTTAAAAATATTTATTTTTTTATTACTGAAAAGATAGGAGACATTTTTTTCAACAACACAGGTTATTTTAATAGAACACTATATCTCTAAGTACCTGAAAAAAAAAATAATTCAAACGGTTAAGGTGACAAGAAAGGTTTGAAACGACGAAAATATTTAATTGTTACTATTTTGATTGGTCTGACAGGAAAATTCTTAAAATTACAATCGTACGTATACGTTTCGTAACCTGTCAAATATTTTATACATACACAGGAGCACAGGTGTACGGGCCCCTTAGTCGGGTCATTAAGAAATACGTTCTTGCAAATCCAGACTTTTGAATTTTATTATTTATTAGTTATTTTAATTTAAAATTTTTACGTAAAAATGTACGAGTCTACTTTTGCTGGTATTTTATATATAAACCGGGACCGACGGCGGGCCCTCCAGGAGAGCCGGGCCCCGGTAATTTGTACCGGCTCTACACCCCCCCCCCCCCTCTGCGCGGCACTGAACTGGGGCGCCAGTATTATACCGTAAAATCAACAATTTTTTTTCAGTGTATAAGCTTCATCACAAACTACTAAAATCAGGCACCAAATTTCGTAAAGCGAATAACCATTCAAAAATTACAACTGTCAAGAAAAAATTTTTCTATCATCAGTCCTGTCTTTATACATATTTGTGTTTACTTTATTTACGTTTGTTCACCCAGAATCATTTTTTCACGTACAATATAGATGAGAAAACTATAAACCAGACAACTTATTGTTATCCACAAAATTGACTAATCTGAATTATTCCTATATAGTCCAAACATGTGAATTAAAGGGGACTTACTACAGTGATATATAAAACGTGTTATCTGTGAATGCATTATCAACAAAATATTATAATCATTTGCAAAAATATAATGTATCATCAGTTTTCAAACATTCATTGTAACAAAATGTATAGGTAACTGTTGCTTGAAAATGTTACGAAGCAAAAAACTACTTCGAACCATTCTTGAATGAAAAATCACTTTTTAATGAGACACGATTTCGGTAATATATTATTTTTTTTGCTTTGTAGCGTAACGATTATCTAGAGGTAGATGTCCACGTTTCAAAAGCAGTATTTTTTCAGAAAAAAAAGTGAACGAGACAAGATGGGTTCCAAGTTACTAATTGTAGAGGTACTAGATGAGTTATCGAAGAGACATTTATCTGAATTTGTGAGCACGCCTGCATCTGAAATGTTTCTTTACAGCTGTCTTTAGACTTTTTACAAAACAAAAGACACGTTACTTTCAGACACAATCTAGAAATTTATGTTATTTTCATCTATTCGTATATCACACGTGAAAAAGTATACCGCCTTTATGACCTGACTTTTGAAATTCGAATTGCCTTTATAGTAACAAATATAGGTTTACCTGCCCTGATGTAATGTCCTTATATTGCGCGATAAAGCTGCTCTCTTCTTACCCTCTTGCTCTGAAGAAGTGCTCTCATTATTAAAAGAAAAAAAAATACTTTCTTTATTGCCATAATTTTTTTTTAGTTTTATATTTCTTCGTATGAGATCATCTTCATTAGATGGACATGTGTAAACATAAAATCAACATAATCACATAATAAGATCACTAATTATAATTAAAATATAAATAAAATGCTTAAGTGATAAAAAGAAACACAAAAGGCTTATAAAAATCTTCTAATGATCGACATATGTTTCAGCGTTCATAGGGCACCATTTTCAAGATATATAACGATAAACAAAGATATTCTCGCAAATTTTTGAAAATAAACTTATACGGTATATGTAATCTATATTTTCAGTTTTGGGGGAAATTTTCATAGACTTTTTTTTTCTTCTATTTTTTCTGACATTATGGACATTATTTTTTTCTGAAATTTATGGAACAGCAAGTTCACTTGATATTATAGTCATAATTATGTACCACCAGAACAGTGGCGATTAAAATTTTCCCAATGATCCTTAGAGAAGGAAAATTGAATTAAAATAAAATTTTAATTTATTATAAATAGGATTGTCTAACATCATTTCTAATGTATATATTTCCCTAAATTTCATTATCAAAATTTTCGTGTTTTTGTAAATAAATGTGTTACCCATGGTTATATTACTGGATGGTCAGAACGGGTATATTCCCATGACTTCTCGTGTAGAGGGGACTTTCAAATTCATCAATATAAGTGTGAAACTGAGCATTAAAATAACTTTTAATTGGACGGGATCAACCCGAATTCTTCTTTTGTTCCATTTCGCCAGGTTACCGTAATCAGGGCCTAGTGTTAAGAATTAACACCGAAACAATGAAAATTGAAAATTTGATTTTATGATTAAAATATAAATAAAATGCTTAAGCGATAAAAAGAAACACAAAAGGCGTATAAAAACTTTTTAATGATCGACGTATGTTTCAGCGCTCATGCGGCGCCATTTTCAAGATATATAAAGATAAACAAAAATATTCTCCCAAAAATTTTTAAAATAAACTTGAAAACATAAATCACGAGGTCATATATGTAAAAAAACAGGTGCTTGAAATAGTCAACTGTAAACGTGAAAATTAATATTTCCTTATTGCTTTTTTAAAACTGAAAAGCACCTCGTGACAAATTATAGGCAATTCAAATGAGGCGAATTCATTGCAAATGTTCACGTTACGCATATCTATTTCTATTGATTCACGGATAATAGATAGGAAATAAAGCCTTGATGGATAAATAATTTAAAACTAGATTAAAAGAGCATATAGCAGATATCAAATATGACAGAAGTACTACAGCACTGGCTAGACTACATAGAACCGATACTTTAAAATTTGATTTTAAAAATAGTAAAATAATTTATGCATCAAGGCTTTATTTTTTATCTATTATCCGTGAATTCCCGTCCAATTAAAAAGTTACTTTAATGCTCAGTTTCACACTTATATTGATGAATTTGGGAGTCCCCTCTACACGAGGATTCATGGGAATATACCCGTTCTGACCATCCAGTAATATAACCATGTGTAACACATTTATTTACAAAAACACGAAGAATTTTGATAATGAAATTTAGGGAAATATATACATTAGAAATGATGTTAGACAATCCTATTTATAAATTAAAATTTTATTTTAATTCAATTTTACTTCTCTAAGGATCATTCGGAAAAATTTAATCGTCGCTGTTCTGGTGGTACATAATTATGACTGTAATATCAAGTGAACTTGCTGTCCCATAAATTTCAGGGGAAAAAATGTCCATAATGTCAAAAAAAAAAAAAAAAAAAAAGGCTATGAAAATTTCCTCCAAAACTGAAAATATAGATTTCGTAAGAAATACTACCTATTACATTCTTCCCTAAATTGGAAATTAAAAAATTTTTTTGCAGATCTGCGCCGATCATGACTCCCAGAACCCAAAACCCCCACCAGTTCAAAACTTTATCTATCTGTCTATCTATCTATCTCTGTCACTTTTTTATGGACACGATAACTGGAAAAATTCTGCACAAATCTCTTCCAAACTGATACATAAAATCAAGGGGTATAAAATCTCGGTCATGTTCGTTAATGGGCAAAATCGAAAAAAAAAGGGAGGGGGGAGATGGGGGGCTTTTTGTGAAACCAGAAAACCCCCATAGCTTTTTAATTATGATACGCATCGAATCCGTTTAAAGTTATTATTACTTCTAGGAAAAGGGCCGAAATTCTATGTATGACAGATTTTTGATATCATTAAAAATGGCGCCAAGGGGGGGGAGGGGTGTGATTTAGAAGAAAAAAATTCACAACTTAGTCAATTCACAAGATATCAAATCCGCTTAAATTTATTATAAATCCTCTTAATATTATCTAAAACTTTTATAATGACAAGTTTTTTATAGGACCAACCCTTATAGCAAAAAAAAAAAATAATAATAATAATAAAAAATAATAATAATAAAATAATAATATAAAAAAAAAAATCCCACCCGGTTCCGCCTGCAAACAAGTTAGATTTCAAAGTGGGCGGTCCCAAACTGCGGCATCATGTTTTTTTCTATTTTTAGGTATGTTCTCCGTATTACGCGCACCCCTTTCTTTTACTTTTATTTTTATTATTATTATTTTTAAATCATGAATTATATTGCATGAAAATGCAATAAAGAGCATTAAAGAAACATAAATACGAGTATAAAGGGAAAAAATGAGCAATTCTGAAACTTTGATATACGATAGCGCCAAGACTATCTGTCTATCTGAATCACTACAAAAGATTTGGAATCATACATTCGACTAATCGAAACTTCTTCTTTTTGTTCATTAATATCAAAATCTAAATTATTATGGTTATCTTTTCTTGATTTATATTCTTCTATTTTTATACCCAGCTTATAACGCGCACCTGTAAATTTTGATATATTTTCTTGTCTCTATATAGTGAGCGCTATACACCGGAATATACGGTGTATATATTTAACAATTCACAGATAAAAATTATTTTGCTATGGTACTAGTATGTTGCATGTACTATTTTATTTAGAGCTAAATTAAATAGCCAAATTCATCAAAGCCATTTTATTCAGAGAGATTAACCCATATGAAACGAAGACAGTTATGTTTTTTTTTTTTTTTTTTTTTTTTTTTTTTTTTAATATATCTTTTTCAAAATTTATAAGTACAAAAACTGCTTTTCGAACTCCTAATCAGAGTTCCTAGAAATATACCCCAATTGAAATTTTAATACATTTTTTCCCGTATAGTTTCTGTAATTAAATAAGGCAAATATTGTTATTTGGAAATAGTGGAATTCTAAATTGAACAAAAGTGTTTTTGTGGTAGTATATTTTAAGTGTTTGTTATTGAGATATTACGTACTTTGTTATTAAGTGTTTGTTTATAATTACAAATTTAAATAATGGTAATATTTTTATATTAAATTTAGTATAACTTTTCAATAAAATTTTATAGATTCGTGCAGTAACCCTCTTACTGCTTCTCAAATATTAATAATAATAATAATAATAATAGTAATAGTAATAATAATAGTAATAATAATAATAATAGTAATAGTAATAGTAATAATAATAGTAATAATAATAATAATAATAATAATAGTACTAGTAATAATAATAATAACTTTATATATGTTTTATTTATTTATTTATTATTTTTCAAATTGCTCCTTGTTTCACGCCCTATCTAATCTTTTTTTTTTTTTTTTTTTTTGCTTTCGCAATTAAAAGTTTGCAATCCAAATTTAAATAATGGTAATATTTTTATATTAAATTTAGTATAACTTTTCAATAAAATTTTATAGATTCGTGCAGTAACCCTCTTATTGCTTCTCAAATATTAATAATAATAATAATAATAATAATAATAGTAATAGTAATAATAATAGTAATAATAATAATAATAGTAATAATAATAATAATAATAATAATAATAACTTTGTATATGTTTTATTTATTTATTTATTATTTTTCAAATTGCTTCTTGTTTCACGCCCTATCTAATCTTTTTTTTTTTTTTTTTTTTTTTTTGCTTTCGCAATTAAAAGTTTGCAATCCATCCTCCCTCCCTTTTTTTTAAAAAAAAAGTTTAATTTGAGCGCCCTGCTCTTCTTCAAGCCTAAAATGCTGCTTTTCAGCAATAAAAGTTTTATATTTTCTAATTAAGTTTTCAAATTGGTCCGCGTTTTCAATCTACATAAAACACTCTTAAAATTATTCGAACCCATTGATGGTGATCATGGGGTTGGATAGCTTTAGCAAATAAATTCATTACTGTACCCTTTTTTTTTTTACATAAAATTTTCAAGTAAAAATAACTAATAAGATAAAGAAAAATGTTAGAACTTAAGTCGCATAAATTAACAAAAAAATTCACCTACTAACAAATCATCATCAGTAGTGCAAATATGGAGTTTATAGGCTTTCTAAATGCTAGCGGCCCTCAATTTTAACATTAGTTAGTTTTAGCTCGTTGTCAAATTTTTTATCTAATTCATTTCTTTAAAAAGTTAAGTTTTCAAAGTTTTTTAAGTTTCAGTCTACCGCGCATGCGCGGTAGCATATTACTGCTTATTTTACTGTTTATTACTGTTAATTTTACGGTATAATACTGGCAGCTGGGGTGCCAGTATTATACTGTAAAATATATATATATTTTTTTTTACAGTGTATTTATGAAATAGATTGAGGCTGAGATAAATAATCTGTTTAAGACTCGATGTTCCATTTATGACAACCGTAATGTAACATAATTAAACCAAGGAACTGCTGATGCAACATGGACTTTAATTAAGCTACGTCTCAGTACACATAAATTTTACAACAATTACAGAAAGCTGCACACATAAAGCTTATTTGTTGGTTAGAGTTTGTAGTTTGTCAGGACGCCCATCACCTTTCTGGGCAAGTTAGTTAAGTTCACGGCACAAGGGCCGAAGACACCTTACTTTCTTTCAAGGGAGAAAACCGCGAGCTTGTTCGCTCTGCTGAAACAGAATTCAGAATCCTCCTTTGGCCCCTCACGAGTTGATTATATCTAGTGAGAGAATTTAAAGTAGTTTCGAGAGCTTAACATCCTGGGGATGAGCAGATGGCGGTTTTTGAAGTAGATGAAAGATATTGAACTTAAGTAGCTTGAATTTATTGTATCATAAATGTCTGTATAACGTCAGATCAAAGGAATGATCTAAAAATTATATCTCCTTGAGAAGGCGATTACTCTTGAGATTTCTAGCACGGTTACATCTGGAACCAATCTTGCGGCATCAATTGAAAGAAATAATTCTTAACATATGGTACACAACTTAAGTCTTCCAATAATAGTGAGTTAGACTTGTTTTAAATTAAACTTGTTAGAGTTCTTTTAATGAGAAGTTGCCACAGTACATTTAACAGTTCGAATAGTTCTGCTTTACACTATTTTTTTTTTCAAGTATTAGAAAACTGTATTAAATATAGTCAGTGGCGTAATATATGAAAGGCCAGTGGTGAGAATGTTCCGGGTGCAAACTTTTTAGTGGTGCCAGAAAATTGTTGCCTAAAGAATTAGTATAAGAAGTTATAGTATCCACGAAGGAAGTGGGCGCAATATTTTGAAATGACCCGGCAGCTCCAATTCCACTCTTCGCCATTGTCCAGAAGAAAGTTAAGTTTACTGTTCAATGTCCCATCAGATCTATGGTGAGTGCAATTATCCCTAGCGAAGAGATCAAAACCTTCAATTATTGGCTTGGGCAGAAACGTTATAAAATATTTGAATTAAAAGAAGTTAGAAAAAAAAGTTTGCCAAATGTGCTATGGTTAATAAAGCCATCTCTATTCTTCTTTAAAAGACAAAACATATTTTGCGCCACCCGAATAAGGAAAGCATAAAATAATTTCTTTAAAAACGCCCATCATATTTTTGAAGTTATATAAAAATTTGTCCTTTTCTACGATTTACCTTCAGTATTGCTAACTACCTTGCAGTGTGAATGTTCGATTGAAATACGTTTGCAATGCATTTTTAGGTGCGTTCGTAATTATATAAATACGTAGCATCACCTATTGTCGTCGTCTGGTCCGTCCGTCCGCATATAACAACGCAAAAACTACCCAAACGAATGGTTTGAAATTTAACACATATTATCTTTGCAGAATTTTGTCGAGACATTTCAAATTTTATGAAAATCAAATCAAAACTTTAGATGATATTAATAAAAATATATATAAAGAAATTTGAATAAAAAAAATCGGCGCTTTTTGTTATAGGACCTTCCGAGGTTTAATCGTCAAGCGATCGAGATACTTATTTTATGACAGAAACTAATCTGCAGACGATATAATTCATTTCACAGAATTAAAAATCATCAAGATCTGAATATTTATATAAGTAGCTATAGTAGGAACGCACCTCATTTGTCACGTTTGACGTACAATTTCCAACTTGTCGTATTTATTTTTTAAACTATTCATTCTAAAATTGGAGGTCGATTATACAATCTACTATAATAATTGGAAATGTGCGTGAAAAAAGAGGAAATATTTTTTTAAATGATGGATGATTTCAGTGTGCTACAAAAGTCTCTATTGTCTTGAAACAAAGATTACAAAATATGTCTTTTTTGACTCCTACTTTTGACTGGAAGAACATTGGATAAAAGGTCTTTGAATTCTTAGAATTATTTTTCGAAAGAAAGTATATACCTGAATAGGAAGACGGTTTGGATTTTCCTCATAAAAGTACGCGGTTAAATGCTTCAGGGACGAAGTGTTAAGGAAATTATATAATAAAGCAAGAAGCATGTAACACAAATCTGGTAAAAATTAAACAAAAAATTAAATAAAATAAAATTATTGATTGGAAAGCATTCCACAGTGCCTCACTCTTCCCGATTATTATAATACTAGTATATAAAACCCGTCAAAAATGACGGATTGTTGATCTGCGTTCTATTTTCATAAGACTTCATACAAACATACAGCATGAAGATTTTATTATTGAAAGGTTTGTGTTGCAGCAAATTACATTTTAAAAATGACAAATGATTTCTGCAAATAAAAATGATGAGGATATATATATATATATATATGTATATATATATATACTTTTTTTTACTCAATATTAAATTTCTGAAATAGTTCAACGATTGGACAAAACATTCAAATTAAATATTAAAAAATAATCCATGTGTGAAAGTTTTTTAAAAAAGTGGTTATCAATGAGTTTCTAAACAGCTTGACTCACCACATAACTCATTGCTTGATTACATAAGCAAAATTAAATGCAAATTACGCTGTACTATGTATTCCTTATATTTTTTTACATTTCATAAGAAAAAAATCATTTTATTTACGATGAAAGCAAATTTCAAAATCCGCCGGTAGATGTCGCCAATATACTGGATCGATCACCGCAAAGCAATTTTCTACGAAAGAAATCACCGGTATTTCTGAAAAAAAAAATAGTGTTTACAGAAAATATTGTTTACAGAAATAATATACACGTTTTATATGAAATACTTTTTGAAAGTTTTAAACAAAATTAAAATATTTAAAAGCTTTAATAGGCTTTTACAAATATTTTAAGAATAGAATCGTATGTTAAACTGTATTTTTTTAATGAAGCTTTCAAAGAGTCGTTCATTTGTGATTAATTTGAATTTGTGATTCTGAATGGCAACAGTGTTCGTTTGTTTATATCTGGGATTCCGATGTTTAATCTGGATTTTTAATTAAGACCTTAAAACATTATAATAGGATATGACATACATGTTTTATAAGAAAATATGCTGAACAGACATGATTTCAAATAGAAGATATTCTCATTTAGCTGTCATATGTTAGCATAGGTTTTTCATTAAGCCTAACATGGCGTTTAACTACGGTCGGTTCGCAGACCAGAGTGGTCTCGCCCGGAATGGTTACAGACACTTTCTTGCCTTTGGATTTTATTATAAGTAGATAATATTTTTAAAACGCGATTTATGTTCTGTTTTGATTTCAAACAAAAAATGATACTGGTCAAACTATCTTTATGTGACTGTTTAAATTTTCATACTTGTAAATATACAATGTTGACGATGGTAATGCACCGTCGTCAATCTTTTCAACTGCATGAAATTTTTATTATTATTTTTTTAAATACATGATAAAGATAACTATGTTAAAATTGACTTTAATTTAAATGGATATTTCAATTTCTACTTAGATTTTATATCGTTAAAACCTGAGACAGATGGTTAGGATTTTCCTCATAAAAGTACCCTGTCATATGCATCAGAAACGAAGTGTTAAGGAAATAGCATAATAAAGCAAGATGTTTAAACACCAATTTGGTAAAAATTGAACAAAAAAGAAAAAATAATTATCAGAAAGCATTCCACACTCTCTTCTATTATTATACAATATTTTAAAAACGATTTATGTTCTATTTTGATTTTTTTTTTTTAATGTACTTGTTAAACTATCTTTTATGATTGCTCAAATTTTCATTCTTGCAAATATACAATCTTGACGATGATATGCACCGATGTTAATCTTTTAAATTACATGAAATGTTTATTGTTTAAATACATGATAAAGATATATAACAATGTTAAAATTGACTTTAATTTAAATGAGTATTTCTATTCAGATTTTATATCCTTAAATGTTCCTCTTCCAGTATCAACTTTGCGAGAGTTATAATGTTCGCTGCAAATCTTGCTATAAGTGATAGTAAAACTATGGGTCGTAAACTTAAATAAAATAGTAATAAAGAGAAAATAGTAATTAATATTGTATCACTTTTAAATTTGCATTTTTATTTGCAAATAACAGAATCTGTAGACGCAAGTGCAGTCGGCCCTTCTCTCCCCGACACCCCAAATAGAGAACACACTACTATTTTTTGCATGCGCGGTAGCGTATTACTGCTTATTTTACTGTTAATTTAAGGTATAATACTGGCAGCTGGGATGCCAGGATTATACTGTAAAATCGGCATATATATATTTTTTTTTGCAGTGTAATTTTTTTTTTTTTTTTTTTTTTTTTTTCTATGACAATGTTTTTACCATCACAAGTAGACGTCAGATACCGATGATGGGCGTTTTTAAGAATCATCTTCTTAATTTTTAAGTATTTAAAAAAGGCTTGGAAACATACTTCTTTTAAATGCTAAAAGGTGTAAATTAACAACATAATACAAATTAAAATAACTTTTATTAGGTTTTTTGACATGTTTCGACTCACTCCGAGGCATTTTCAAAAACAAATGAGAATATCCCATAATTGCACGGGCCTTGAAGTTATTTAAAATGCTATCATTTAATTTACATGCACTTTTTTAAAAATTACGCACTTTATCTTTTATTTTTACTTGGTTGTTTATTTTCATATCTATAACCATAGAGTAACTCGAGCCACAATTTCGGTAAGTTAAAAGATGCCGTATCGTTACATATTGTATTATTTATTTATTATATATGCTTGGAAACTTTGAAATTTCCACTTGATGAAATGTTATCATGTTCTTAAAAATACTTAAAGTTTATGGAGACGATTTTTCAAAACGCGCATCATCGGCATCTGGCGTCTACTTTCGGATGGTGAAAACCGTATTTTAATAATTATATTAGGTAATAAGTTATCGCGCTTTGAATTTTTTCCATAGGTTAACATGGGGATTTCGAGATCGGGGCGTTTCATTGAAGCGACCCCTTCAAAAGAAAAGCGCAAAATCTCTTTTATCGTGCTATTTATTCCCGTTCTCAGAATCGATACTTATAACAGCAATTCAGTCAACTTTGCTTCGATAGAATGACCTTCCATCTTTTGGAATTTCGTAAGCCTTGCATGTCGTTCTACATGAGTGAAGATTCTCTCAAACATTGTTATTAGTCTAAAAACCTCAATAATCTTTGACGTAATGTACTTAAAAGCTTAAACATTTCTTTTTTTATAAATACATTACGTCATTTTTGATCAAAAAATAGCGTTAAAGATTTTTTATATACATTCAATTGACCATTTGTACAGAAATGACCGTGTTGAGGAAAACAATTAGTTAGAGCTATCGATATTGGAAATGGATTGTTTGTTATACACGGTGCTCCAAAAAGGTTGAGATGCACTTTAACTGTTTTGCCTGTTGGAGATTAGTAGTAGAGTCTTGTATCGGGGCGGGTAACACGATTTTACCCAATCCGTTGTTCGGGTCGGGTCAACGCTATTTTTTTTCGGCACTATTCGGGTTAATGCTAATTGTTTTTCGTAACGGGTCGGGTTCGGTTCGGGTAGACTTTAATTTTTTCAGGTTCAGATTGGGTTGGAATTTAAATATCGTCGGTCATGTTTGGGAATTTTTCAAAAGTCTAGAATATTTTTTCAGATGAAAAAAACTTTTTTTTTTTAACATTAATGGGTATATGTATATGTTTTTTTTTCTGCATAAAAGATAAAATTGATACTATTAGAGATATAATCGTAGACTATATTTTCTCAGTTGAATTAATATATGGATTAATTTTCTTTCATTTCAGGTTCGGTTCCGGTTCCGGTTTATGTATTTCGGGTTCTGGTCGGTGAAATTATTTTTGTTGGGTTCGGGTCGGGTTTCGGGTTGACTTTAAATAGAATTTTCGGGTTCCCGCGCAGGACACTTATTAGTATACACTATAATTTGCAAAAGTGTACAATAAAAGATAGGAAATAAGAATATGTTAATGAAATAGTCCTAACATTAATTTTCCAAAAGTTACATTTTCAAAATTCTTATACAGCTCCTCTAGACAAAATTGGTCAATTTAAAAAAAATTCCTTTTTCTCCAACAAGATCACTACCAAAAAAAAAAAAAAAAAAAAAAAAAAACTGCACACTTGTATCTTTAAATTTGAATGAATTTTGCTTAATTAAAAATGGAATATTACGAATGAGGGTCTTATATTTTATTAGAAATATAAATCTATGAAATATTGCAAGTTAAAAAAAAAAGAAAAAAAAAAGAAAAGAAACGTAGACGATAATATTCGTGTAGTTGACCTTAAAAGATAATCAATGCTTGCACCAATATTAGTGGGGGGAAACTTCAAAATACTTACAGAAGCGTTATTAGAAAATAGCTCACTTATGTGTTGGAGATGGAAGAAAAGACTTTGAAAATGCTTTGTGTTTTTTAAATTAATTTTCTAAGATTTAAAACCTCGTTCTTCTCTTTGATCTCTGCCTATAATGCTTTATTTAGATGTATTTGCGATGCATTTTTTTTACACTTGTTAATATATGAGAGGGTTATAATGACAAGTGGAGTAAGTCAAAAACTTTGAAAATCGAGATAAACCATATTTTCACTGAACGTATATTAATTTCTGTTCAATGTGGCAGTCAACTGTCATTCTAACCCCTTCATATTTCCAATCTAAGGAATTCCATTATCAGTTCGTGAATGCTCCCTATTTTTAATGATTTGAAAAAATGGCGTAAAACAGCTTTTTTCCCTTTATCATAATTCACTTAATTAAAAAAATACAGAGGCGCAATTTTTTGTAATGATCTCGTTGGAATAAAAGGAAATATTTTCTAATTACCAATTTTGTGTAGGGGAATCGCATCAAAACTTAAAAAAAAAATTACCTTTTTAAAATTAGTAGGAGGACTAATTAACAGAATCTTATTTCCTACTTTATTTTAAACACTTTCGCCTTGATTGAATTGCCTACTTATCTCCGAATGGTAAAAAATTAAAGCACGTTTCAAAGTTTTTGGGCCACCTTGTATTACTTTCAGTTAAAATTACGATCGCTGTAATCGCGTTGTATTTTTTCGTCTTTGTAACATATGCTATTTGGAATATGTGCTCACCCGAGACAGTTTTTTTTTTTTTTTTTTTTTTCAGTTACTTTTTTTCTTTAAAAAATTATGACTGACCCAAAAAGGGTTTTCACTGAATAAAAAAACTATATCGGGCGATTCCAAATTCATGGTACAAAGTTTAAGGGTTGGTACAGGACACTGTAACAAACAATTTTTGTATAGGAAACCAGGGTCAAAAACTAATTAATTTAGTCAAAATTACAGGGCGTCTCACTCCAATTCGGAGTCGCGTTTTTGTTCATAACTTTAACAGTAGTGAAAATTTTGTAACGAAATCCTTACAATATGCTTACGATTCATACAAAGATGAGTCTGTTGCGAATTTTGTTAAAATATCTTCACTACTGTTAAAGTTATGAATGAAAAAGTGACTTCGGATTGGCGTGAGACGCCCTGTAATTTTGACTATATAAATGAATTTTTGATCCTGGTTTCCTATACAATAAATGTTTTTTACAGTGTCCAACCCTTAAAGTTTGTACCATAAATTTGGAATCACAATGTATGTGCTTCCATTTTGATATGGAACTGCTTCAATCTGTCGCACAAAAAAATTTTACTATTTATTACTGTTAATTTTACGGTATAATACTGGCAGCTGGGGTCCATTATTATACTGTAAAATCAACATTTTTTTTTTCGGTGTGGATATATATATATATTTTTTTTTTTTGAAAATGGGTATTTAACAGTGCCCAAAATGGATACACAGTGTAACCAAAACAGGCATGGCACAATTTGGGCACACACCTAAAAATCTTTCTACCCAAATTGGGTTTTATTTTTTTCTGTGTGTGTGAGAATTCTTTAGTGCATTCTTATATATGATCTATGAAATTTACACACTCCACGGAATACACTCAAAGTTGGATGTTTAAAAATGCATACCACAGCGGAAAACGTTCTTCCAGCAATTATCGGTCTTAATAAGCTCTGTAACCGATTTCTTTTGTGCGTCTCTGTATATGAGCGATAAATGCTATGCATTCCATAATCTATACAAAAAATGTTCTAGTGCACTTCAGTGATTTCATTATATTACAAGTATCATTTCATTACAATACACCATAAACGATCCTCTCCCATAGACCATAATCTAATGGGGTGATTTTATGGATCCCCGTAAACGAACTATAAATGCTACTTATTCTATACTCCTGAACAAGCATGTTCTTGTCCATCTTAGTAATGCATATCAATATCATTATGTTTGAAACGTCGTGACATCAATAAATTGCACCGCAATTAATTTTTCTCCATAGACCATAATGTAAGGGAATTGTTTTGTACATCCCTGTAAACTAGCTATAAATGCTACTTATTCTATACTCCTGAGAAAGCATTTTCTTGTCCATCTCAGTAATTCATATCAATATCATTATGTTTGAAACATCGTGACATCAATAAAATACATCGCAAATAATTTTTTTCCATAGACCATAATGTAAGGGAATTATTTTCTACGTCCCTGTAAACGAACTATAAATGCTACTTATTCCATACTCCCAAGAAAGCATGTTCCTGTCCATCTCAGTAATGCATAGCAATATCATTATGTTTGAAACATCGCGGCATCAATAAAATGCATCGCAAATAACTTTTCTCCATAGACCATAATGTAAGGGAATTCTTTCGTGCATTCCTGTAAACGAACTATAAATGCTACTTATTCTATACTCCTGAACAAGTATTGTACATCTCAGCAATGCATATCGATCTCATTATGTTTGAAATATCGCAACATCAATAAAATGCATGATTTTTCCACATAGATCATAATGTAACGAAATTCTTTTGACTGTCCCTGTAAGCGAACTATAAATGCTACACACTGCATTTTCAATACCAAATATTCTATAATAAACCTCAATAACACATAAAATTTTCAGGACAATCCTGGTATATTTACGTGGATTGGAGCACGGACAGACGGCAGACGGCCGACAGACAAATCGAATTCATAAACCCTTTTCAACTATGTTGGAAAGTGTTAATAAGGAATTAATACAGTTGATAACATTTGACTCATCCTTCGAATGAAAATAAACAAGCTTTCATTCAGAATCCATTACCGATCACGATTCTTTCGGGAAAAAATAAGAATTCGTCCTTGTTGACGTAACATCGTCAGAAATCTGAAAGAAAAATGATTTTTTCCCCCTTCTTAGCGTATCTCGGTGTACTACCCAAGGCTGAAGAAATTATCCAAAGCACCGAAGCGTAGCATCACAGTGAGGTGTTTCGCCACCTTCAACTAGGCGATGAGAGAAGTATTTCATATGATCTTGAAAGGGAACTGTTTTCTAAACTTTTGAAACAAGTAATTATTATTATTTTTAAAATAATATAATGGAAGATTTGAACTCCGGACATCAACAAAACTGGCTATTATAATGCCGGATGATTCAAAATATGGCGATTATTTCTTAAATCTCTGATGATAGAAACACACTTCCAATTAGAACCATTAGAACCGTTGGGGGGGGGGGGGGCACTGTAATACTTACCCATCATGGATATGCATAATATAAAATATGAAAATAAAACATGTGTAAACTATTTATAAAATGCATTGCAATTCGAATAAAATCGTGGCTTGATGACGTCATAAACTTTAAATGATCTATTAATGGATTGCGTAAAAGAAACATCGTTATAACTCCAAAATTGATAATCATATTAACTAACGGTATACTGCGCCGGATTAAGCGTCTCATTTCCAATTAAAATACATCTTTGAATTGAAATTTGAATGAAATATAGGGTCATGAAAAATCGATGAGTGTGGAAAATATAATTACAAATATCTCGACTACTCATTATCCGATCGACTTCATTTTTTATGCAAAATTTATGTTTTTTTATTGTATTTTATATTCACTCCTTAAAATAAACAATTTCGAAAATTTTATATAAAAAATTATTTTTATTTGCCTGTATCAGAACGAAAATTTTGAGAGTCAAAAAAAAAAAAAAAAAAAAAAAAATAGTTCCGGATAATCGAAGTTACTGATATTTATTTAATAAGCTTCTCCCCATTATTACGTACTAAGTATATGTACCAAATTTCACGTCTCTATCTCAATTTGTTCGGGAGGTAGAGCGTTTACAGACACACACACAATCACATACAGACAGACGGACGATAAAATTTTTTTTCTAAATATATGTTTTTCGGAATCTCCAGTGTCTGAAACGTGCAAATCCGTCCAAAATTTTTTTTTGATTTTCAAAAGGATTACAAGACTTAGCCTATACTACGTATGATGGGTAAGTAAAATGTATACAAATTCATTATAGCTTTTATATACGGCAATTGTTTTACAAGAGGCTCTACACATATTAAAATACTATATATTTTTTTATACGGCTCACTTTTTTTATAACTTATATATATTTTTAAAAAAGTTACTCTGCGTTTAAGAAGGATATAAAAAAAAATCTCATTCTTTTACGACCAAAATTTACCGAGTTGTGATAGTTTGAATTTTGAGAAATTTCAGTGTCTTTCCATTTTTTATTCAAGAAAAAATCGAATTTTCATAAAATTCAAACTATCGTAACTAGGTAATTTTTTGTTGTAAAAGAATGTAATATTCGAAATGTCCTTCTTAGACAAAGGGTGATATTTTTTAAAATATAACTTATAAAAAAGTAAGAAAAATCATGCTTCAAACATAGATTATAAACACTTTCCAACATATTCAGAATACTGTAACAAAACTTCACAGTATAATATGGTGAAAGATGATGTCGAACTAAACAGTTTGGAAAACGCATAACACATTTGAAAACCCAATACCAACAATGACCTTCAATAGTCGGAAAAGTATGCAAAATCTTTTGGGCAGTCCTGTATAGGGTCTATAGATTTGTAAAAATACTATATAGTATTCTAAAATTTACTTCTAGCTACAGCCCTGCTCGGGCCGGGTCCGTTTCGAATAAAATAGGGTTACACGACCCGAATGCAAGACTCGAATGGGATACCATTTGAAATGCTATTACATTTCAAAGAGTAAACGTGATAGATGATAACATATTGGAAATTTCTAATGCGGGTAAAAAAAAAAAAAAAAAAAAAACATTATACGATAGAATAACATATTTTGAAAAAAAAAAAAAAAAGAAAATCTGTATGTGTATCATATCTGTATGTGTTTTTATATATTTTTCTATAGTTTAGCATCTTTAAGATTCTAACTAGAATTCTCTATTTTTCTCAGTCTTAGAGTATCACCTCTGCACCACGAAATCATAATTTTTACTGCCCGAGAGCGACTACCCAGACTAGGGAACCAAGTCTGCAGAGCATAGATTTCGGCGAGTCCGAAAGACTTCATTTCGCGGTTTAAGCATATGGGAGAGGAGTACATCATATGCACAAGAGGGACACTTACAGATGTCCCTACCAGTCAACTTTATTGAGGTTCTAATGATTCCTGTAATATCCTGATGTAACCTGATTCTGGAATTCTTTATCAGAGTGATTGAGACCACAATAAGCTCAGTGAATGGAATTGTGGCAGAAGCGAAAGAGATGACCAAAATCCTGACAATGGTAACATCTGTGGATAGATGGAGAAGGTTTTATTTTACAAAATGACGATCTCAGATAAAGGCCTCCAAGGCCAGTTAGTGACTTAAGAGCTGATTTGGTTGTAAGAAAGTACCAATTAATATTTAAGCTTTTATATTTAGAGGACTTTGAGCTATAATAGTGAAAATCTTGCAGATTCAAGCAGTTAGAAGCTATTGAGGTTTTGATTTGTTGTGAGGTAAATGAAGATGAAACTTCTAGCAAAACAGCCCACTGAAACCTAATGTTTCTATTACAAGAGAATGAAAGATTCACCATTCTCTCACAACTAAGAGCTTCTTTCACAGAGTCCTGAAAAGCATTACCCTCATGCTGAATAATTTCACTTAATGAATTTTGAATCTTATCACTTATTTTTCTGTAGAAGTATATGAGTCTCTTCAAGATGATCTGTATATTATATTCAAGACGATCTGTATATATCTGTTATATTCAAGACGATATGTATATAACACTTTCGGCGAATCCAAAAGACTTCTTTTTTGCGGGTTAAGCATCTGGGAGAGGAGTACATCATATGCACAAGACAGTGTAAGTGACTCGTATTTCTTCGCATAAATCATTGCTTTTTGAAAACCAACCTTTGACAAAATATCTTATTGTAAATTTGGTCCTTGTTCAAACTTTTCCATCATTGATTGGTGTTTAAAGCTGGTTTAATTTTGATTGTTTAATTTTGAAACATATTTTCTAAACAGAAAAAAGATAGGAATGACCTGATAATAATAAATCTCCTTTAGTGTCTTTACTTACAACAAAAGAGTTAAAATAAAAGGAAAATGTGGTTTTTCTTTTCAAATCAATTAATAATCAAAATTAAATAACATAAACATTTAAAAAGTTAGAGCAGCATAAAATTAAAAGAGATGTTAATGAATAACATAAAATAAAATAAAGTATGTTAATGAATAACGTAACATTTTAAAAACGGTGAATTTTTGTGTTGTGAATGATACGTAAATAAATGTATGAGCTTTTTTAACACTTTCCAACATAGTTGAAAAGTGTTTCGGTTTGTCTGGCTGCTCTATAATTCTCGGAAATATACTTGAATTTCAACGATATTGATGTATGTTATTTATGTTTACTATATCTATCCCTATTGAATATGTAGCTGATATTGATACACAAAAGAATTTCGTTAATTTTAATCTAGGGAAAATCGTTTGCGGTGCATTTTAATGTTACAATACTTCAATTTTTATGAAATTGATATGTATCATTGAAGGGGATTACAACATACTTTCTATCATTTATATTTCATTTATAGGGACGCACAAAAGATTTGTAAACATTAGGCTTTATAGGGGAAAATGTTTACAGTGTATTTTAATGATGTTACACTACTTCAAATATAATGAAATTGATATATATCACTGAATTGCACTTCAACATGCTTTCTGTAGATTATGGATTGCGTAGCATTTACCGCTATTTTACAGACACACAAATTTGACTGCCATTTGTATGAAGATGACTGCAATTTTGTAATAAAGTGATAAAATGAAAAATGCTCAACATTAAAATCTTAGTCAGAACAAGCTATAAAAATTTAGCAATGTTTATTTTTTTGCATTCTTTATTAGATTTTATATAGAGAAAATTTCAAAAAATGGGTTTTTTTTAGAGGACAGCACAATATATATACAGGGTGAGTCAAAATGATTGCCCTGACAACAAATGACAATAACGATAGGAATAAGCAATCTAAACTTAATACAAAATGAAGTTCAAAGTGTTATTTGCGTTTTTATAACTGTTGTTTGCGACTCTGTTTTGTCACACGAACATAACCCAAACGATAGTACATTTAAAGCCGGGTATTGCGAAGAATGCTGCATAATCGTTGATATTCAAAATCTGTATCAAGTTGTGACATGTACCATGTCTGTAACATATTCGAATAACTGCTGCATGTAACAATTGGTTCAGAGGGTGTAAAAATAAAGAACCTTACAGCTTTCATTTCAGAATCGTCCAGAAAACATTGACTTAAGGCTTTTTCCTACGATCAAAGGGAGTCTTGTAGAACAGATATAAAATACGCCAACAAAAATTTGAGCTACTTTTTCTATTGTGTTCAAATTGTTTCTTTGTATTGTTGTTTATAAAGAAGATATTGTCAGTTGTAACAAGGGCAATCATTTAGACTCACCCTGTATATATACATTGTTGTTCTAGCTTTTCGATTTCTATGATGTATTAAATAGGCTAACTTATAACAAATTTATTCGTTGAAAAAGATATAGACAATTGTGAATTATAGTCCCCTCTTCGTTATTTTTATGAGGGTCATTATTATTTTTTCATAAATTTTTAATGACCTTTTAAAAATTAAAAATGTATGAAAATTCTTTAAAAATATTACTTGTTTTAACTTAATCAATGATCATAAAATAGTTTTAAAATTTTTAAATAGTATTAAGAGTTATATTTTTTTTCCAAAATTTAATATATATTTTTAAAACACTAACGGATTCTAGGCAATACTATTTTTGCATAAATAATTTTGAACCATGAACATTTTCTATGGACAATACCAGTAAATTCGAGTTTAAGCTATTTGTCATGTTTTTATTTTATTTTATGATGTATGATAATCATGTTCGTGTAGTTGGTCATATAATAAAATAATTTACACCGTGTTTTATTACCAGATTCGTGTAATTTTTATGTTACTTCACTGACAAAAAGCGTCTTAACTTTGGGCAGTCTGACAGATTTTCAAACAACTTGACATTTATGAGATTATTAATTTCTATTCTACATAGCAAAGAATAGGCATTAAATGCCATCATTTCCTTTGCACGATGAAGTCTGAGTGTTCTGTTTGTAAAATGAGTTTTAAATGTCATCCGAAGAGCTTCATCTTGAATTTAATTTCGATTTCAAAATCACTGGCATAATTTTGTACTGTTAAGTAGAGGCTTCATCCTATCGTTATTCAACAACTATTTCCTAAACTCTTAGCAATATTGCCAGATAACAAAACAAAAACGAGGTAAAGATCGATTTTAAAGAAACCGCTACGTCAATAAATTCTAATTCATTTCTTGAAAAACTTCCAAATTGACCATTTCATACGGTGCCGAGGTTCTATAAGTTGCAAATAACGCAATTATTTTAAAATAAAAATAAAGTCTTCATACATAAAATAAAGTAAAGCTAAAACTAAACACACAAACATAATATTTTTTGCGATCAAAACAGAACGAAATAAAACTTTTTAGAAATGAATGTTTTTCTGTATAGGATAGCATGAATGAATGACAAGAATTTAAAAAATTATATTTTCAAAACACATATTATAATAATTGATATATGAAAATAAAGAAAAACATTCCAAGTTTTCTTTCAGTTACAAATGAGGGGGTCGGGGCAAGAGAGTGCCAAGCCACATTTTTGAACTTCTGAGATCTTTCAATTTGAAAATTTGTTCAAATACTCAAATCAAGATATATAACCTAAAGTTTTTTCGCCAATGTCTTAAGTAACATTTCAGATATTTTGAGTAACAATATGGCATTATTTTAATGATATTACTATTACGTTTTTTGTAAATTGTCTATCTTCATTGGGGGCATAAACATCTGGGGCAAAAACAAAACATGTCACATATGCTGCCACCAAGTGACATTAGAAACAAATTATATGTAGGATATTATAATTTACAATATTAAGCACCAGATTACAGTGTTAGATTTATTTCACCAAAAATGTGTCTCGGCATTTTCTTGCCCCGACCCCTTCAAATGTTCGATGTGTGAATCTTTCGTAATACGACAAACATCTAATCTGTTAATCAAATTCGTTTCACATAGTGTGCTTTTTTACATTTCTTAATGCAGAACTGATGCGTTATTTAAGCTCTTTGAGTGTTTTTGGTAATTGTGGTTCATAAACAAGATCTTTGATGTCAACCCACAAAAATAAATCACATGACATAAAATCCGGAGATCTTGGTGGTCATGTGAGTAAAGGTAAATCATCGTTACATCCAATCCCGTGTTGAGCGACCGAAAAAAAAACTTGGAATGTTTTTCTTTATTTTCGTACATCACTTATTATAATATGTGTAATAGTTTTGAAAATATAATTTTTTAAAATCCGGTCATTCATTTATGCTAAGCCTGTATATATATATAAATGGGTAATGGGCGCAGCAGCAACTCTAATTAGTACCTGGTGTGAAAAGACTCATTTATTTTTTTGTACCAATCGTCGGTACATTGGTAAAAATTACGGCGCTCATAAATAATTTATCAGATTTGGCGGCTAGTGATGCCTTGCTGGTACACCTGTCGCACCACCGTTCTATGATTTTGTGGGTATTCTGCACTAAACTATTGCACAGAAAAATAATTGTCAGCAATTAATTTTTTATTGTACGTAAATTAATGCTATGTAATATAGGATTTTTGTATACTTTGTACTTGCTTCTGATTTACTTATCCCGAAAACATGTATATAACCTCTTTCAAACACATTAATAAGTGTTAAAAATAATTTTTGATATCGGAAAACCTATAAATGTTACGTAATTAAGGGATGGAATTGTGAATGAAATTATACTAAATGAAATTATATTAGTATGCTTAATTGCAACTTTTATACGACCTTTAAATGATTTTTCAGAACAATGTTAGTCTAGAATCTAGAATTTAAAATGCCAAAAATGCCTAAAATTAATGAATTTCAAACTTTTATAACTCGGCCTGTATGGGTCATAAAGGTATGGAAATCTTTTTTCCTTTTTAAATGTGTTTGACTATAAAGATTTAAAAAATAAATAAATGTAGAATTTGGGAATCTTGTTATACTGAAGATTTATTTATTATCGTTTTTAAAGATAATGATTTTAAAAAAAACTGGATACCTTAAATTAAATTATTAATTTTTAGTTAACTAAATTTAGCCGGACCAAATTATTAAATACATTGCATTATTATTAATAATTCAGGTATTTCAGAGAGATTCAAAGAAAATTCCAAAAAGCAATTTTATGTATGTGGCTTTTTAGTAATAGACCGGGAGGCGGCAGCACTGACAATCACCTCATCGAGTTCACGGCTGAAATTCCAGAATTAGTTAAAACTCGATTCGCATATTAAAACTCAATCGTTCTGACAAGTCGTATCTTGGTGGAAAACACGTGAAAACCCGATTTTAGCGGTTGACTCGTAGGTTTACCATTGTGTTTTCCTGCAGCCAATTCTCCATGTTTTCATACTTTTGGGTGCAGGAAAACACAATGGTAAACCTACGAGTCAACCGCTGAAATCGGGTTTTCACGTGTTTTCCACCAAGATACGACGTGGCAGACCGATTGAATTTTAATATGCGAATCGAGTTTTAACTAATTCTGGAATTTCAGCCGTGAACTCGATGAGGTGATTGTCTGTGCTGCCGCCTCCCGGTCTATAAAGAGAAACCGCAAAAACATCATAAGAATGATGAACAGTTCTCATATTTTATTGTAAGTGTACCGAGCCAAATATTGGAAACACGAACCATTATAACCCTAAAGGATACCAACTTTAATATGTCTGCATGGTGCCTGTTATTATAAACAGAGTAAAGATGAATACTTTTTTGTATATACCACAAATTATGAAGATTATTGAGCGATTACATCATTTTGGGAGGGAAGGCAAATAATTAAATATTTTCTTTTTAATTATCCATTTTAACAGTCGGATAAATATGCATGAATGCCCCGCTGATAGAAAGCTGATTTGATTTTTATTTATTTATTTATTGTATTAACGGCTGAATATTTGGTAAGCATTAAACAGAATGAAAGTTATAAGATGCAAAAGAGATGCAGAGAACAATATATTTTAAAAAGGAAAGAAGTTTTGATTAAATATATTTGTAAAAGGAGAATGTTCTGTATCTATTGGCGATGGAACATTCCCCCCCCCCCTCTTTTTTGTTTCTGGCAACCCGTTAATGTAACCTTGTGTGTGTGAAGCAGATGTGCTCGGAACTCGGTGGCGACAAGCCGCCGTTGCTGTCTTCTCTTTAACGTATTTATTAACTAAATAAATACTATAGTTTGATACATACAGTCCACTTTATCTAAGTTCGCACAACTAGTACGAAACCTCCGCACATTTTTGGTCCTAAGCGACTCGGAGGTAATCAGCGCATCTTCAGTGTTTTAACGAAAAACTTGTGATTTCTTTATCTTCAACAAGAAGATCAACAGTATGTCGGACGCAGCAGTTACGACTCTAAATCGAAAGCGCGGCAACATCAAGTCTCAGCTCACCAAAATATCCAAAGCTATTAACGAAAATGCTTTCGAAATAGCTGAATGGCAGTCTCATTTGGAGTGTTTAACTAGAATACAAGAAAGGTTCGAAATTATCAAGGAGGATTATTATAAAATCGTGAAAGAGGACGAATTTGAACAAACAGAGGAGCAACTGTCTCTACTGGATGAGGACATTAGAACAATAGAGGTAAGTCTTAAAACCTCTATTAAGAAATTTTATTGTGAATCTAATGTTAGCGCTTCTTCAAGTAATGATATAAGTGTTAATAATCATAAAGCAATTATAAAACTGCCCAAAATTCCATTACCGGTTTTTACTGGAAAAACTGAGGAGTGGAGCATTTTTAAAACTGCCTTTAATACGCTCATTACGGAAAATTCTGATTTGAACGACAATGAAAAGCTTTTCTATCTTCGTGGGGCTTTATTGGGGGAACCCAAAAGCATACAAACCCCAGACGATAGTTATACGTCTCTCTTTAGTGCATTAGAACAACGGTATGAGAACAAAAGAAGAATAGTAGATTGTCATATAAAAAATATTCTCAACTTGTACCCAATCAAACAGGAATCCGCAAAAGATCTTCGAAATTTATTAGATAATGTTAGAAAGAACTTAAGAGCCCTTAAAGTTTTAGACTTTGAAAGAGATACATTCTCTAACGCCATATTATTAAATATATAAGTTTAGACAAACTTGATCGAGACACTCGTAAACAATATGAGCTCACGTTAAAAGATAACGAAGTTCCTAACTTTGACGAATTTCTCGAATTCTTAGAACGAAGATGTCAAATCTTAAATAGCATCAGTGCTAGTTCTTCTTCAAAATTCAATTCTAACTCTGACCGTTCTAAGTCTTTATTCATGAAATCTAATAAAACACAGAATAAAAAGTGCAGTCTATGCTCTGAAATCCACCCATTGTACCATTGCGAAAAATATAAGATTATGAAATTAGCAGATAGAATAAATATTGTCAAGAAAAACAAACTCTGTTTTAACTGTCTAAATTCTTCACATTTATTATCATCCTGTGATTCAAAAAATACTTGCTTTGTTTGCAAATCAAAATTTCATCATACTTCCCTACATAAATATTCAGCGCCGCAAACTGATCATTACGAGGCCAGATCAAACGTCGCAGACACAGCGGCGACGGCTTTTACGCAAAGAGAACATTCTGAAAGCGATACTCCCAAACATTCGTTTTTTTCTCATGGAAACAATAAATCCGTTTTGATAAACACGGCGATAATTTATATTACAGATTCTAATGGGGTTAAAAGACCGTTACGTGGTATTTTGGACTCTGCGTCAGAAAGTAATTTTATCTCATTTCACGCAGCAACTTTGTTGGGATTAAAGAAAGAAAAAATTCCTATACCGATTGCGGGTTTGAATGATTCAACAATAAATATAAAGGCAAAAACTGCAGTTTGCTTATCTAATAAAAGCGGGGATTCTCAATGGAATATTGATTGTCTGATCACTCCGAAAATAACAAATTTCAGTCCGTCTAGAAAGATAAGCATTTCTAATTTGAGCATTCCACAAAACATAAAATTGGCGGACCCTGAATTCTTCATTCCTCAAAAAATAGATATACTTCTGGGTGCCGAATTGTTTTTCGAATTTTTAAATGCTGATCAAATAAAACTGAAAGATAATTTAATTCTGCAATCAACTTGTTTTGGATATCTGGTATCTGGTAGTGTTTATGATAATAATATAAGGCATAATGAAACCCATTGTTTTCTAACAAAAAATCTAGAAGCACTCAATAAGACCTTGACCTCATTTTGGGAAATAGAGAATGTTGATAATTTAAAGCCGTGCAGCAGTGATGAATTAACATATTGTAATCAACATTTTGATAAAACGCATTTTAGAAAGGAGGATGGGAGATACGTAGTTGTAATGCCGTTCAAAACAGAAATTTCTGAAACTAATTTAGGAAATTCTAAAAAAACCGCATCTAAAAGATTAGATTATTTGTGGCAACGTTTAGAGCGTGATCCAACAATGAAAAATTTGTACATAGATTTTCTAAATGAATATAAGTATTTGAAGCATATGCATGAAATAGAGGAAAATAGTGATTTTGAAGACGGTTTTTATTTACCTCATCACGGAATCCTGCCACCATCAAACAAAACTACCAAACTGCGCGTCGTTTTTGACGCAAGTGCAAAATCAACAACTGGAAAATCTTTAAATGATATGTTATATAAGGGAGGGGTGCTTCAGGAAGATCTCTTTTCAATATTAGTAAGATTTAGAAAGAACATTTACGCCTTCACGGCAGATATAAAACAAATGTTCAGAATGATAGAAATTAACCCGTCGCAGCATAAATTCCTAAAAATTCTCTGGAAGGACAGTAAGTCATCGCCTGTCAAAGTTTTCCAACTCTCAACCGTTACCTACGGGACCGCCTGCGCCCCATATCTAGCAACCAAAACTTTGCAACAATTTGCTTTGGATGAAAAAAGGGACTTCCCATTGGCTTTGAATATTTTATTAAATGATTTTTACATGGATGATTGCTTGTCTGGTGCTTCAGATTTAACCCAGATGCAATTAATTCAGCGCGAATTAACGCAACTTCTCCAAAGAGGAGGCATGAGCTTGCACAAATGGTGCTCCAATGGAGTACAGTCTAAGGATCAGGAAATATTTCCGCTTGACAGAAATTCCGAGGAAATTATGACAAAAACGTTAGGAATGCTATGGAATAGCTTCAGTGATACATTTACCTACAAGGTAAACATAAGTGAAAAACAAAACTTTACTAAAAGAGATGTCCTTTCACAAATAGCTCGTATCTATGACCCCCTTGGTCTACTTGGACCGGTGATAGCAAAGGCAAAAATCTTCATGCAACAACTGTGGCTACTCAATGTGGATTGGAACGAAAAACTACCTCCACACGTTTCTCAGCAATGGGAAAACTTCATCGCAACATTACCAGAATTAGAGACAATTAAAGTGCCAAGGTGTTTTTTAAAAGTGAACGTTAAATCTGTGGTGCTGAACGGTTACGCAGATGCTTCTTCTAAGGCATACGGTGCAGTCATATATATTCAAACTATCTCTAACACTAATGAACTATCTAGTCAACTTCTTTGCAGCAAGTCCCGTGTTGCTCCGACGAAAGTAATGACAATTCCTAGATTGGAATTAGCTGCATGTCTTCTTCTGACAAAATTGACTAACAAGGTCTTAGAGGCCTTAAAACAACCTCTTGACTCCGTCCAGTTGTTCTCTGATTCAACTATAGCACTAGCTTGGATTGAAACTCCTCCAAATTTGTTAAAGACATTTGTGTGCAACAGAGTGTCGCAAATTCAGCAGTTATCAAAAAACTATAAGTGGTCTTACATTCCATCCGAGAGCAATCCAGCTGACATGGTTTCTAGAGGACTTGACGTAAAAGCTCTTGCTGCTAGTGAACTGTGGTGGCAAGGTCCACAACTTTCAACTGTTAGTGAACAATCTTTAGAGACTATTCGTAATCCAGATATTCTGTGTGACAATTTATATGTGAATGAACTGAAACCTCCTGCTAAAAGGACTCTTTTAACATTAATGACTCTAATTTTATGAATGGTTTATTTAATTTAACTGATAATTTTTTGAAATTAATTAGAATTCTAGCCTTTATTTATAGATTTATTAGAAATTGTAAGGAGCGCGATAAATTAAAGGGTCCTCTTTCTGCCAACGAGATCCAGAAATCAGAAATTTACTTATTGAAATACATTCAGGTAAAGTATTTTACACATGAAATTGATGCCTTGAAAAAGGGTTCTTCAGTCCCTCCTGCAAGTAAGTTAAAATTTCTGAATCCTTTTTTAGATTGTAATGAACTAATCAGAGTAGGTGGGAGACTCTCACATGCGAACATAAATTATAAAAGCAAATATCCCATAGTTTTGCCAGCAAAGGATAGGTTAACTAAACTTATTTTTCAATATTATCATCTTCGTGATTTTCATATAGGACCCCAGGCTCTTTTGAATACTGTACGTCTGAAATATTGGCCACTTAGCGGCAGAAACATTGCACGTAAGGTTGTGCATGAATGTGTACAATGCTTCAAAGTTAAGCCCATAATGGCTAACCAGCTGATGGGGGATCTCCCTCCTGAGAGAGTAATACCTAGCTCTCCTTTTTCTAATGTAGGATTAGATCTATGTGGGCCCTTTGAAATAAAATACAAGGGCCAGAGAAAGGGTATCCTCCAAAAAATCTATGTAACCATATTTGTATGTATGGTCACTAAGGCTGTACACTTGGATTTCGTTTCAGACTTAACATCTGAAGCAATAATTGCTACTTTAAAGCGATTTTTCTCTCGTCGTGGGAAAAGTTCAACAATTTTTAGCGACAACGCTACAAATTTTGTTGGGGCTTCAGCAGAACTTAAGCGTCTACGAAAACTTATGAATAGCGAAGAAATCTCTAACCTTTTGGCATAAGAGGGCAGCTGCTGGAAATTTTCTCCTCCTAGAGCACCCAACTTCGGTGGCCTTTGGGAAGCGGGAGTTAAGGCATTTAAATATCATTTTAAGAGAGTAGTGGGTTCAGCTCATTTAACGTTAGAGGAATTTCTAACGGTAATTGCACAAATCGAGGGCATATTAAATTCGCGGCCACTTTCTCCTTTGTCGACAGATGCCAACAGTTTTGAAATATTGACTCCTGGTCACTTCCTATGTTGGTATTAGTAAAGGAATCACAACTTTCTATTTGCACTTGGTCTCTAGGCCGTATTACTAAAGTAATCCCAGGTGCTGACGGACACGTCAGAGTAGTAGAGGTACGAACCGCGAAGGGCATTTTTAAAAGATCTGTATCTAAAATTCGTATTTTGCCCATGATAGATAATGAAATTAATGCTCAGTAACTATTTAATAATTTTATTATTATTATTCTTAATTGTATAATTATTGTGATGGTTTTAATTGCTTATAATTGTATCATGCTGTTTTCTTTATTATCTGTGTTACATTTGTTATATATTGAAATACATTGTAATATTTCAACGCCGGGCGGGATGTTCTGTATCTATTGGCGATGGAACATTCCCCCCACCTCTTTTTTGTTTCTGGCAACCCGTTAATGTAACCTTGTGTGTGTGAAGCAGATGTGCTCGGAACTCGGTGGCGACAAGCCGCCGTTGCTGTCTTCTCTTTAACGTATTTATTAACTAAATAAATACTATAGTTTGATATATACAGTCCACTTTATCTAAGTTCGCACAACTAGTACGAAACCTCCGCACAGAGAATTTCACTTTTAATTGGGAGATAATTAGTTATGTTGATGATTTGCTAATCACATCATCATACTTGTAAAAATCTAAATTTCATTTTTTTTTTAAAGAAACATATCTATTGATCTCAAACGGGTTCTTAAAGAAATCTTCACCATATTTTTAAATGTTTTGTAATTGGGAAGTATATAATTAACGTTTTAGAGATTCTCCGTTGGGAACCGATAAGTCGAAATGCCCTATATATTGTATTCAAAATACACATATTCACAACAATTGAATAGATTTTACGTTCTTAAAAAATAAAATGAAATACAATATTAAATATTAAAAAGAAAAAAACCCTATTAGCAGATTTTATTTAAGCGCTAGAGTGTTCCTATTAATTAATAAATACATCTTAGTTTTTAAATTACTTCCAAACTTTAAAAATATATATATATATACTTCGTACTCTAGATTTAATACTACTATTTAATTGTTACTCTTTTACTTATATGGATCCTGATTACTCACTTACATCCAACTTACGACATTCATTTATGTTACCACACATGTATACTTATATACAATAACTTACATTTCCTACAATATACAACATATTTGTAATGTATACAATTTATCTTGCTACAATTCTATCACTAATAAGGAATCATCCGTTTTCGAAATCTTCCGTAATCGGAATGACTTATAATTTGCTATAATATTGCTTTTCAGCAAGCGAAAATCATCTCCCACTCCGTCGCTAACAATTTTTAAAAGGGCAATTATAGTATCATGAAGCAGTAGAATTTCCTACAGAAATCCGCTGCTTCATTTCGCTTCAAGTACTAGATTTCAAACGAAAAGTAGAATTTTTTTTTTTTTTAAACAAACAAGAAAGAAAAAATCATGCGCCAAGCATAGAAAATGAAATACTTTCCAACACATTCAGATTACTGTAACCGTTTAATAAGGTGAAATATGATATCTAAATAAACAAGGTCAAGGTCAAACCGGACGGGGAGGCCTACCTTTCGGCTTAAGCTCAACTAGCCCCGCCTAGATCTAAGTAAACAAGATCACCCAGCCGGAGCACCAACCTGTGATGGTTTGCGGCGTAAAACCTCCGGCGGTAGAATCCCCTTCACCACACAGCAATATCACAGCTCAAAGACGAACCCGAAACAAGGGTTGCTGGAATTAAATCAAAACAAAACAACAACACCCCACCAACTTAGTGAGGAAACGCTGCTTCACGCAGGGAACTAAAAAAAAATAAACGAAGCGAACCGAAAACAGAATACTATTAAAGCTAATTTACAAACTAAGAATTATAAGAGACTCTAAAAATAGATTTGTTACAATTGTCTCACTAAACCTAATTCTAAACTAAAATAAACCAAAAACAAATACATAGCCTCCCATACAAGGCAATTACTCTAAAATACAATTTCCAATTATATAGCTACTGAAATCACAAAATTTACAGCAAAAAAAAAAAAAAAAAAAAAAAAAAAACAATAAAATTACAGAGCATCTCACCACGAAGAGTTGCAGTATATTACAAATGAAACATGAGATGTGAGCAGATAACTTGCTACCCATATACATACACAACTGAAAATGCAAAAGCCAATGTATATCAGCAGAATTTACAACATCCAGTTTGATATAGTTTAGTTCACCTCCGCAGAAACCAAGCTATCAAATGAGGTCTCTTTAAAAATCACTCATCAGCCATTCACTGACCGAGATCCAATGAAAGCACCACAGCTTACAAGATAGCAATAGTCCATAACTGTAGTTAAAGTAGCAGCCAGAATTGAATGTCAATGTTATTTAACAAGTAAAGTCCATATATGCCACAAAAGTCAATTGCAGGAATTAATTCCAGCATTAAAATCACACTGAAAAGTATGAAACAGGAATAAAAGCATTAAAAGAATCATTCACAGTTTACGTTCCAGAATATACCAGCAAACCGACTGCAACAGTGACAGCTGAAGAAGAGCCAACTCAGTAAAGCAATACTCTAACTAAAGAGTAGTCGCACAACTTTAACTAAGTAGAAACATATCACTGCAACTTGCAAGGATTTAAAACAAGTACCACTGAAAAGCTATGACAACTAATTAGTCTTGGAAAACTGAAGAGCAGGTGCATAAAAGAGAACAGTCCAATGCATTACAAAAGCTCATTCTATCAAATGGCTGAAGTAAATGAGTGAAGTCCGTCATGTCCATAGTCTTAACCGCATAGTCTTAGTCGCATTAACATGTGTAAATGATGAAGGATACTACATGTAATGATTTATACTGCAACATCACTGCAACTTGTTGAAGAAGAAAACCAGCTGAAAGAACATTGATATAAAGATAAACATGAAAGTCATACTTGAACACTGCTTCAGCAAAGCCTTAACAAAATAAAACTAAATCTATGAACTCGATAATGATTAACGTGCAAAGGTTGGAAATGGCAACGTCCCAATTCACAACTAACTTATAGTTCATAAACAGTAGTTACACCATGACTCAATTAAAACTTATATCTAATAAAAGAATATAAATCATTCAACTTATTATAGTTTAAAGTCAGACGAGCAAAATATTGAGGATTTAAGATGACATTTTTTAAGTTCCACCTTACAGATTTATCTCCGTCAAAAGTGAAGTGTTCTGGCATTAAAGAGCATTTACCAAAAATGAAATGAAAAACATCTCCTTTCTTGCCACAGTCACAGAGGTCATTTCTACGTTTTCCTATTTTATAGAGGAAACTTGGAAAACTGCCATGACTAGAAAGATAATAAACTAAAATTTGTTTTCTACAGATAAAATCAGTGTTAACCTTCTTTAGTGTTAACCTTCTTTAAGACATTATAGGTATCCCTACCATCCGCTGAAGCTATCCAGGACTGCTGCCAGGTATCAATCAACTTATCCCGATAATACGGTTTCAGCAAAGAGACTGGATATAAAATTTCAAGTAACGGAGCATGAGAGTCAGCAGAAGTGGCCCGCTTTGCTAAATCATCTGCCCTTTCATTACCATGTAACCCGGCGTGGGCCTTTATCCATCCAATATAGATTTGTCTGCTACCAGCGGCTAGAAACTTTTTATAAATAGAGTGTTCTAATTGATTGTTGGTAAAAGCCCTAAATATTGTTTTAACAGAGGAACTACTATCCGAATAGATACGAACTGAGTTATGAACTGAATTTACAAACCATTGTAATGCATTATCCAGGGCCGTTAACTCGGCCTGATAAACAGAATTCAGACTTCTTAACTTCACTTGATGATCATATATGTAATCGCCCTTGTGAAAGACTGTAAAGGCCGAGCCCACGCCATTGTTCATCTTCGAACCATCTGTGAAAATTATAGGATCAAACGAAAAAGGAACTTTATCAGTTACTGGATCCAGCTGGTAGACGTTCTTTATGTTCAGATATTCAGTAAAGTCAAAGGTATGCATTCGTGGCATAAAATCCGTATTCTTCAACGTAGTGTCACCAATTTTAATACTACCCGTGCCTTGCATAAATGCGAGTTTCTCTGCCTTATTTTTCAAATTATAATAAATAGGAGGTATACCAGATAGTACACAAAGCGCTTCAGTTGATGTTGATCTATAAGGTTTTAAAATCGACAGTAGGCCCATACGTTGGCACGAACTCAGTCTTTTCTTAGCCGGGATATGTAAATCATTAATCCATACTTCGTAACCATATGAGATCTGTTTTTCAATAACACCAATGTACCATAATTTTAGATAGTGCGCTTCCAAACCTCTATGACGACAGCCAACTTTCTTCATGTTAATAGTAAACTCTAGAATCCTTTCTCTAACATATTCCAGGTGACATAACCAACTAAATCTGCTATCAAGGACCAAACCAAGATACATTACCGAGTCCTCCACTGGGTCAGAAACGCCATTCAATTTAAAGATTGGACGTCTATTTTCTAAATTAAAACTTCCAAAAAGCATGGCTTTCGATTTTTGGGGACTTAGATTTAAATGTAAACTTACCACCACATCACTGAATCTCTCAAGACAGCTGTTTATTCTATGTTCTAGCTGAGCCCTCGTATCTGCTCCCTCCAGGATCACAGAACCATCTGCGTATGACACAATGTAACGTTGATGAACCCTGTAAGTCTTGATTATATTATCAGCTACAATAGACCAGAGGAGGGGCCCGAGGCACGAACCCTGCGGACACCCTTGAAAGGCAATAAACCATCGTATACCATTTGAATAGTCAAAACCGATAAGGCGATGACTTATATAATTCTTTAAAATGTCTTTCAAATAGTTTTCTATAGGTAACTGAGTGATCAGTGTGGCAAGAACTGCCCATTGCATAGCATCAAAGGCGCCCTCGACATCTAGGGACACCATTGCACAATATTTGTAATCCAACAGTATTTCTTTGACATACTTCTTGACCTGCATGACTGCACTCACCGTGCTTTTGCTTTCTCTAAATCCGTACTGATTCTGTGCTAAAAAGCCCAAGGACTCCAGCTTAGTTATTATCCTCGTCTTAATCAGTCTTTCCAAAATTTTTCCCAGAATCGGAAGCAAAGTAATGGGTCTGTAGGCCCGCTGTGAATGAGGCGGTTTATTTCGTTTACGAAAAAACAACACTATTCCCTTTTTCCAGCAGTTCGGGAAATAACCTAGAGCCAAGCATCTTGAATACAATCTGCACATCAGGACTGTGAAGCCGCGGAAAAGTTCTCTAACCACTAAGCCATCTATCAAATCGTATCCGGGAGCCTTACTAGTTGACTGTTGAGACAAGACGTGTAACAGCCGAGAATTCAGGGTCATTATCGTATACTGTATTAGGATTAAATTCATGAATAACATCCGGTTGACTATCTATCTTGAAATGTTCATTCATTAGACTATTGGCAACATCATCAAATGAATCAAATACAGTAGCGTTCTCAAGTGTGGTGAAAATTAGATCAGAAAATTTAAGGTTTTTCCCTCTTATATACTTATACAACGTTCCATATGTATCAGAAGTTTTTTCGCAAAAACTGAACCATGATTTCGTTTTAGCCTCTCTTACATGTTTTTTATAGAGATTCCTTGAAGTAGTGAAAGCGTCTCTATAATCCTGATTGTTTGGATTACGAACATGTCTTCTGTAAATAGCATGGAGTCTGTTTCTCTCAACACGAAGTTCTTCGGTGAACCAATGAACTTTTGCTTTATGGCTCAGATAGCCTTTTCTGAAACATCTCTCCATGGTAAAAGAAAGTTTTTCATAAAACTCTGCCATCCAATTTTCAAGTGCATCACAATTGTTCACCATAATCAGCTGTTCTAGCAGAGTATCAGCAAATGGCCTAAAAACCCTTTTAAACTTATTAAAATTCTTATTTTTTGTTTTATATCTAGACCTAGTCTTGATGACAGGAGAGCAGTCAAGTGAAAAGACAATATACCTATGGTCACTATGTGAAAAGTTCAAAGAATCCACTTCCCATGAATTCAAAAGGCACACAATATTCTCACCACCTAAAGTTAAATCAGGGCGACCTCGAAGATTACCCTGCACAAAAGAATGTTCTGCATTCGAATCGTTCATAATTGAAATCTTATTGGCAATTAAATATTCCAATAGAGTTTCTGCTCTATCATCATCTCGAGCATAGCCCATGGCCTTGAGATTTACGTTGAAATCCCCACCAATCAGCACATTTGAACAATCCGTGAACAAAGGCACCCACGATTGTAGATCATGTTCAATATCGCCTGAGGGAGCGGAGTATTGAGAACCGATGTTAAGTACCGAATTGTTCACATTAAAATTAACAAACACCACGTTATCTCTGATCAGCGAACCTATACTCACATAATCCCGGTTAGTTATAGTTACCATAGCTGTGTTATTAAAAGAAAGAAAAGTAGGCCAGTCCGGAGGAATAGAGTCCGCTACACCCCTAAGGATGTAGGGATCCTGAGCCAGAACAATATCAATGTTATGTTTAGGAACATAGTCAACTAAAGCCTCATTGGCCTGTTTACAATGATGGAGATTGATTTGTAAAATTTTAAGACCCGCATTGACACCAGGAGAGCCTAGCGCAACCTCATAAACGTTTTACCAACAATGACTTCCTATGATCTTGAAAAACTGGACAATCTGGACTATCCGCTCTGTGTTCTGCATCGCCATCAGGATTTGAAAAATAACAGTTACTACATCTCACCTGCTCCGAAGAACATTTCCTAACTGAGTGAGGTCCCGAGCACTTCACACATCTCTCTTCTCCCTTACAGTTAAATGACTGGTGCCCGAAAGCCTGGCACTTGAAGCACCGCGTTATTGGAATTAAGTCTACTACACGGTAGCGTTCAAATTCAACACATATCCTTTTTCGTGTCAGTAACAATTCTTTAACCTCTGTGTCAACATCTATCATCCAGTTTGTCCTACCAGCACGAGTCGGCGTCTTTCTTATAATTTGAATGTCACGCTCTCTGTCGCCAATCAACTTTCTTATCAGCTATCTGGTATTCGAATCGAGACTAGGATCCGCTATCCTATCAAGTACACCACCACAGACACTCTGTCCCAGCTGAAAATCAGCGATCATCTTGTCCAAAGCACTCCTCAGCATACCTTCATTCACCTCCGGCTCAACACTCAAAATCAGTAGACGCTCCCTCCGCTTCCGGGGAATGTTCACCTTGACCCTATCCTTCAGCTCCTCTCTGGAAGATATCAGATTCTTCATTTTCATCGAATCCTGTTTATCTCTCAGTCTAAGGATGACTTGCCCTGCCTTTGTCACTACCACGTCACTTGGCTTTGGGGCATCCTCTACCTCTCTACACATATCCCTCAGTTCCTTTTTCAAAACTTCCAAGTCCTGGTCCTCATTCAAAGGAGCTATTACCACCGTAAAGTCATCCGGAGGAGTAGGCCGCTGATTCCGTAATGGCGTCTCCTCAGCTGCACCCATAGAATGTTTCGTAATCTTGGACGTCAAATCCTCATACGCCCTGTAATTTTCTGTCAAGGCCTGTAATTTCGTCTCATAGACAACATTTTCTTTGAAAACCGAAATAGTTCGTAGTGAAATAAAGTCTGTTATCTTTTTTAAGTTAGACATAGCAACCTGAGTCACCTTATTTTGTCTAACTCTCAAAACGTCAAACATGTCATAGATCCTTGAATTAAGAAGTTGGACAGCTGCCGGAAAATCCATTGTGTCCGCTTCCTTCAACAAATCATCAGATCTAAGTAAACAATTTGGAAAACGCGTAACACATTTGAAAACTCAATTTCAGAAATTACCATCTATAGTTTGAAAGGTATCCGAATTATCATGTGCCGCCCTGTAAATGATCTATTAAAGTTATGCACACACCAAGTAATATACAAATATTAGTTTCGCATACCACAAAAAACGCATTCCACAACTTAAAACGCACTTCCAGCAATTGTCGCTCATAGAGAGTACTGTAACCGAATTCTTTTGCGTGACCATATAAATAAACGATAATTGCTATGACACCATAATCTACAGAAAGTATCTTGTAATACACGTCAGTGTTGCATATTAATTCCAATATGTTTGAAATGGCGTAACAGCATTAGAATACATTGCAGACGATTTTTTTTCCTGTAGAACATAGTGTAATGGCATTCTTTTGTGTGTCCCTGTAAACGAACTATAAATGCTAAACACTTCATTTTCAATTGCGAACATGCCATAGTAAATCACAATAACATACATCAATAACGTGACAATTCGAGTACATTTACGTGTGTTAGAACACGGCTAGAGAGACTGCCGGACAAACTGAAACCATAAACACTTTTCAACTGTATGTTGGAAAAGTGTTAAAAAAGAAGAAGGAAAAGTGACGAAAAACTAAATCATAAATTAAATATTTCCGGCGGCTTATTACTCCGGAATACAAAGAGATTCAGCGGAACAAGGTCTGATTAAGTTGATTCTATTGTATTTTAATTTCTCATACATTATTTATGCCCTTACACATGTTGAGAAATGGTAAAACGATCTTCCAGCTGAGTACTTCAGAGAAATTGAAGTACGATTATTTATTCCAAAGCTTGTTTCTTTAAAAAAGTATTTAGTTGCAGAATTCAAAATGGGCTGTTAGTCAGCGCGTTAATCAGAGATGAATATAGACCTCTCTCTCCGGGGGACGATATAAAGTTCCAGTGTGTGTGTGTGGGGGGGGGGGGGAGAGGGGTGCATTTTTTACCTGTAGTAAGCATAAAACCTCAAATTTTTCCAGCGAGGGGCATCCCCGCCTGACCACTCTCTGATTGGTCAGTGAGATCCCAGATTCCGCTCACTTTCTGTGTTCTCTTCTTCCAGAAAATCTCTCCCTCTCTCTCATTTATTTTAGCTGTCAAAATATTTTTAAATATATGTTTAATTTAATATTTTAAGTGTGTGCAAAAAACTGACGAGCTGGGCGTAATATTTCAACACTTTAAAACAAAATCAATTATATATTTTAGAAATATTTTGAAAACTGAAAAAAAGAGAGACATTCTTTTAGAAGAGAACACAGAAAAATAAGTTAACAATATGTAATCATATTATCTTTGTGATAAATGAAGGTATCGGTGTTTTTAATTATCACTCAATGTACCGACGACCGGTAATAGCATGAACAAAACTTTTCGCATTTCTTGCCAAATAGAGGTATGCGAAACTGCGACACTGCCTGACATATTCTTTTAACTATCCAATTTGGAACGAATTTATAGTGCGCCAGATCTATTCTGTTCTGTTCTATACTACCTTATATTGTATTTCAGTTTTAAAATACTATGGCAGCAGTTCCCTATCTGGGGTACGTATACCCTTGGGGGTACGTGGCGAACCTGTGGGGGTGGGGGGGGTATGTGAAAATAATATCAGTAATGGCGGAAATCACAAAAAAAATGGTTCAACTGAAAACACATAAACAAAGTTGATAGTTTTGGATTACAAAGTTAGTCCCATGTGTAACACCAACGTGTTTCTCTGTGTCTTATGTGTTACTCTCAAAATGAGGGAAAAGGCCCGGCCCACTAGTTCTCGTAATTCATTGATAATTCAATATCACTAGCTTCAATACTCATGTTTCCCACCATCTTCGCAAAAATTGAAAACCTAGAACTCCGTAATAAAGCATTAAGATACTTGTTGTCTTTCACAAATACCGAACTTGTCGGAAAAGCATTTTCGTTCTTGTGCATACATTAAGAATAAATATCGCAATAAGCTTTACGCTTCTCCTGACTTGAGATTATTATCTGACTTCGTTTGAACTTGATTTTAAAAATCTCAGCTCCACGAAACAAGCTCAAGGATTCCTATTTTGAGAGTATTAAAAGCCATGTTTGATTACTTGAATATCATGATGCAAAATTGTTATAAACCTTCGTCGTAAGTTATTTAAAAATTATTTTAATGCTATATTGATTTCTTGTTATGTTAGGCTAATATTAGAAAAATTAAAATTAATTTTAAAACGTAAAATAAAAAATAAAAGGTTAAAAATGTCAAGGTAATTTGAGTCGATTTATTGTTTAGCTCTACTAAAAAGATTTTAAAAAAAAGCATGTTTGCGTTATGTAGATGAGTAGTAGATTGTTTATGAGATAAGGAGGTACTCTTTAATAAAAAGTCTAAGCAAAGGGTACGCGAAAGAAAAAAGGTTGGGAACCGCTGCACTAAGGGGATCGACCCGGGTTTCCAGAATATAGGTGAACACCATTTTCTTTTTAAATTGAAAATTCTAATAGATTTTTTTACATTTAATAAATTTTTTAGATTACTATAGGACGCAACATCAAAAAGTATTTTTATTGGGAAAAAATGTGAAACACGTATTCAAATATAGTTTTGAAATTTATTAAAAGCAATACCCTCGTATTAGCTGCTTTTAAGCGTGTAGTTCGATTACATGTCTCTTAAATTTATGTTTTATTTATATTGTTTTATTATTTTGTTTATTTATTGATGAAGTTTTATTTTCGTTATGGAATATTAGACGGTAACAAATGTTGGACAATTTATATCTATATTATAAAGGACAAACGTGTCCGTGCGTAACGCTGACGTCATTCTGCGAATGGCAACAGTTGACGATGAAATTTCGGTTTTGCGATTTATGCTACTGCAATTTTTTTAATTTCTAAACATCGCACATTTTTAATTTTTACACTGTTATATAGGAAAAAAATCTACTTTCAAATTCAATTTGGTTGAAAACTGTATCTTAATTCACTAATTTATTATGGCTTTTTAAAATAAAAAATTTAGTATTTTTCACTTTTTTTCGGGCTTAATGGGTGCCATTGGTAATTTTTTTTCCGCTTGGCGACCGCATATTATCATTGGTTAAAGAACTGAAATGGCTATTATGAATTAGAAAATAATACATACATCTCGAAAAGTAAAAGAAAAGAAACTGTTACTGATTTTATATAAAATACAAAAATAATAATAAAACTAATAATAATAAACGTTTTGATGAGCGAAAATTTTATAAATAGAAATTATTTAATTCAAACGCGAAAGTAATGTTTGTGATACTTAAAAAATTGCTTCGATGTAAAAATTGTACTCAAACAATATTTGGCTATTTATCGTTTGCGCCAGGATAATCACTATCAAAAATGAATTTAATGAGGAAGTTTCGCTTGCTACTTTAAATGAAAATTCTAAGGTTTATTTTTTTGAGGAGGCACTGGCAAAACATTTTTACTTAATGCAGTTTAAAAAAAAGGTGAGATCATATAATATGGTTGCGTTATCTGTTGCATCTTGAGATCGCAGCTTTGTTATTAATTCAAGGTAGAACAGCAGATTCAAGATTCAAAATACCGCTGAATTTGAACGGAACATCGACGCGTGCCAGTAATAAGCAATCTGCTCTTTCTCAATTAATAAGAGGAACCAAGTTTATCATCTGTGGAGAAGCACCCTTGATGAGTAAATTAGTATTTGGATGAGTAAATGTGTAGACCATACGGTTAAAGATATAAAAAAACAATTATTCGCCATTTGGTGGAATAGTAGTTGTATTTGCTGGCGACTTTGAAGAAATTTTGCCTGTATTGAAGCATGGGAATAGAGCTGATATTTTTTGGGCCACTTCGAAATTTTCTAATATTTGAAGAAACATTAATACTAGGTATCTGATACTTATCATGTGAATGAATCAAATTCAAAATATGAACTTTTCTGATTATTCAATTCGAGTTGGCGAAGGTGAAAATGTTGACTTTACTGAATTCGTCATTCAACTAAATAGATTAAAAAGTCTCATTCAACATGTATATCCAATAATGGAAATACAGAATAATAATTTGACAAAAAGATGCATTTTAACCATTTTGAACGAAGAAGTTGAAAGATTTAACGACTTGATACGAGACGACAGAGAATTTATTATTTACTATTACGAAATTAAAATTTCATCAAAATATAAATTTAAATAATAATATAATGTAAATAAAATGCAAATTTCACAAACATGTTCTCGAACTACGCACTTAAACAGTTGAAATTTTCATAATAAAAAGCTTGCAGTAAGCAGCGAAATCTTGGACTATTTCTTTGCGGCCATTAACACCTGTCATGTGGCTAATACAAAAATATCGCTTTATTAAATTTCAAAATTTTATTTGATTATATTATTGATTTGAAGTTCTTATGAAAATTCTTTTTGGAGTTGTTAATGAATCAGCTGAAAAAATATATACATTACATATGAAAAATCTATTAGAATTAGAAAAAATATTGGTTTTCGACTATGTTCTGTAACCCGGGAAGCCCGGGTTAAATTCCCTAGTTATTTTAAGGGCAAACGGGTTAATCTTTCGTAATTGAGTTGCACACGATAGAGATAGATTTACAAAGAGAGATGCTTGAGAATAATTTTAAAAAGCATAAAAAATCAGTAAATTGAGATACAGTTTTCAAACAAAATGCATTTGAAACAACATCATTTCCCTATTCCTAGGGTGTAAAATTTGAAATTGTGCGATGTTTATAAATTAAAACTAGTCGGATGGGCCAATCCCTAAACTTTCTTCTATCTCCCACAGGTTTCGTATACACTCAAAAGAATAAGCACCGATTTATATCAAGGTCTAACTAAATTTAAAGTTTTATTAAATTCCGTGCATTAGTTCTTGAGATATATGACTATTGCTAAAATCGTGTAAATCCTGCAAAATTCAGCATAGCAGCGACACTTGTTGGGAGATTTAGACCAAAACCTAATTAACAACAACTTATGTCAACGTCTAACTGAATCTGAAGTTTGATGAAAATCCGTGCATTAGTTCTTGAGATATAGTTATCGTGATAATAATGAAAAAAAAATAGTATAGCAGCGCCACCCGTTGGGCTATTTACACCAAAACGTAAGCAGCAGCAATTTATGTCAAGGTATAACAGAATCTGAAGTTTGATGAAATTTCGTGCATTATAGTTCTTGAGATATAGCTATCGTAAAAATCATGAAAAAAATGGTATAGCAGCGCTACCTGTTGGGATATCTACACCAAAACGTAATCAGCGTCGATTTATGTCAAGGTCTAGCTGAATCTGAAATTTGAGGAAAATAAGTGCATTAGCTATTGCAGAAATCGCAAAAAATTCAGCATAGCAGCGCCAGCTGTTAGGCGATTTTCACCAAAAACTAATCAGCACCAATTTATATCAGGGACTAACAGAATATAAATTTTTATTAAATTCCGTGCTTTAGTTCTTGAGATAGAGCGCCCACAAAATTTTTGTCACATACAGATAGACAGACAGAGTCACAAACTCACAGACAGACATTTTCTAAAAACAGTCAAATCGTTTTCAAGACCTTCTAAAACGTATAAATACGTCGAAAACCGGAAGTTGAAAATGTTCACGAATACAATACTTTTTTCTTGTAAAGGTAGAAGAAAGTAAAAATATTGCAGTAAAGGCGAAATTTATTGTTCAGGTGTTGCCATCGTCAATATGACGTCACCGTTACCCACGGACACGTTTTTGCTTTATAATATAGATACAATCATGTAAGTTTGAAAAAAATAACAGAATAAGGATGCTTTAAAAAAAATTAAATGTTTTCAGCATATTCAGTAACATATATTCATTTGTTGGTTATATTCAGGAACGTTTTTTAAAAGGAAATAATTGTAAGCAGGTAATTTCTCTATTCGGGATAGCATAACAAAATTTAAATAGATTTCAATGCTCTTTTTTTTTACATCAGTATGATTCCCCATTTTATGTGCGATAGAAAAGGCAAAAAAAAAAAAAAAAAAAAAAAAAAACATTGTGCAACCGTTTTTGTCGTCCAGCTGTACAAATAATGTCATGAGCAATGAAATTCTTTTGAACGATTGCATTTTCAGGGCTTAAAGGCTATATTTGACAAGGCAACAAAGCTAAAATAATTTGTTTTGTATTTTAGAATAAAGGATTTTATTTTAGCCGTATGATTCTTTTAAACAAATAATTTTATTTTTAACACTTTCCGTTTTAACTGCAAAATTATTTATAACTTCAGTTTGTTTTTTCGTCTGGCTTCTGCATTTAATACTTTGTAAAAATTATGAGCTAGCCACTAAATTAAAATTAGTCAAAGGGATTGACTACTGCATGATACTCATTGAAAATAACCCCTATAACATTTAACATTTTTTTTTTAACAGACTTACGCAAAAAAAAAAAAAAAAAAAAAAAAAAAATCAAATGCAATATGATACAGGAATTGTTATTATATAAATGAGATTTCAGGAAGTTTAATATTTTCAGTTTCAACAAATTTGTAAGGTTCTACTTGAAAATTTCTTATCAGTTTGTTCAACTGTATAATATACATCTGCATCTGCATATAATGTATAGATATATAAATCTTTCCGTATGCATATATTATATATCGCTGTCTATATAGATGACTTTCTGTTAATTTGTGGTCTAGATTTTGTAAAAGTGCTTAAGTAGCTGCAAAATTTAAGTTCATTTTAAACGAATTAACATATTAATTGTATTAAAACGTTTCTTAAAAAATTCTTAAAACGTTTCTTAATAAATAGTCTATACATATCTCTGTTCTAACCCGTAAACAAACAACAAAGCAGTTTTTTAATTAATATTATATCACCACTTCAGAAGCCAGCCATGGGTAATGCCATCGGTAATGTTAGTGGCATGGGTAATGAGTGGCATACACTCTAGTTCTATTTTTACAGCGGACCCCCTCCCCAAATGAGACTGAAAGATCTTTTTTGTATATTTTGAAAATAAATTAGGTTCTCTGAAAGATTTGGGCCCGGACACTTGCCTATGCCTCGCTCTTATAGGATTTCCAAAACACTTGTATATATCCCCGTATACAAGTAAAACCTCTGAATAATGGACAACTCGGGAAAACGAAATTCGTCCGCTATGTGGATCTGTCCGCTATTCAGAGGTGCATACAGATAGAAATATACAGGTCTTGGGGATGGAAAACGCTAAAAAGAGGTGTCTGCTATCCGGGGGTGTCCGTTGTAGAGGTTTTACTGTATTTTACTTTTGAAGATAATGTAGGATTCCCAAAATGTTTCTTGTATCTGGATACTTTTAAGAAGAAGATCGGTCCTGCTCTCTTGCCAAATCGCCAGTCATGGTCCGGCACAACTTTGACCCAACTCCTTACCCACGGCAATGTCCACCACTCTCTTGAACTTATCTATAGTACGGTATACTTCACAAACACATAGATATATAAATTAAAATAATACAGGAAGATCCAAAAACAATACAAATTCAAATATTTAAAAAGTATAGACAGTAACACGGTGCAGTTTTCCCGTAACTATGCAGGAAGAATAAAAATGTGTAGATTTTGTGACAAGAATTACAGCAGAAGCCCCCTCTCGAAGCTCGGCAAGGTAACGTGCCACCTCTGACAGATATTCTCACTAATGGCATTCGTCAAACTGAGCATTTTTAATATAGTTGAGTTGCGAATTGTGCTGCGCTGCTGTACAAACTATTGACATAACGGAAACGCCACTTGTTGGCGGCAAATGCAATTATTCTGTCAATACAATTTTTGTTATTAAAGGAAACAACATGCCTTTCTGTACATTTATATGAAAATCGCATCGTGTTACTGCCATTGAGCTCTATATATAACAGAAATTCAGAATCAGCGGTCAGAAGCATGAAAGGCAAATGAAGCTTGCAAGGCAAAAGTAAGAAATAGTCCGTGTTGTCAATGTCAGATATTAGTATTCTCATTTACTATTATCCTAATTTATGCTTTTATAAGTAAGCTATGCTTATCTAATGCATAAATAATTGACTAATCATGTAAGGGAATGCGATAGACAGCACGTTTTGCCACGAATGCGAGCTAAAATTCGTTGGCCCAACGAACACAACTTGTATATCAAGTTGTAAGTGCAAGAGTGGATCAATTGGCTTGGTGCACTCTGGCTCTGCCATCTTAATCACCATATTTCTCCTGAAGAAGCTTAGTCTCCTCTGACACTGGCAGAACTAGCCTAAAGGAGTTTGTCAAACATTTGTACAAACTGGCTCTATTATTTGAATAGTTTCGAAATTAATAAAATTCATTATACAGTCAATAGATGGCCTAACATAGAACGCTTTGACACTTCAAACTCATTTTTCACAACAATGGGTAATAGTCTTCATTCTGGTTCGCAACGCCTCATTTAATACGTAAAATAAATTACTTAAACTAGGGGGTCTTCAACCTTTTATGCTCGAGGGCTACATCATTAAAGGCTGGACCACCCTGAAGTCATTTAAATAGCGTCTGCAAGAAATGTATACATAACGAGGTTACAAGAGCTGGCAACATATGGTTATTATTTAAATCACTTAATTTTAATAAAATTTGTGAATAAAATTTTGCTTTTATAGTTTACGTGGGAAAAAAAAAAATATGTTGCATTTTTCTTTTTTAACTAAATTTTTTCGTAAATTCAGTTGAGTTTTCAACATTACAGAAATTAAATTACTTAACCGTGAAAGGTTTTTAGGCTCTGCTGAATTTCAGAATTCTCCATTTTCTATTTCATTCATATAAAATATTTTATTTATTTATATTTACACATGATATTTTAATTTACTGCCAGAATTTCTACACAATTGCTTCATTTAGTAATATTAGTAGTACATATAATAAATAATGATGTTGGGTAATACTCAAGAGAGCGAAAGACAATAGCAATGCTGTGTAATAGTACCATCATATTGATCGGGATCAGGAGCAGGAGCCATTAGCATTAAAAAGGTACTGTCCGTCTCCCAAACTTCCAGCCTTTTTACAGCGCGAAATTAGCACATTCACTTTTCTGGCATTTATTGTTGTTGAGGAGAATTATAATATGTACTGACTACTGATATGTATTAGTATTTCTTGTCTTGTAGCAATCTTATCATGAGATCCCTAGTTCAATCCCCAGCAATACTAATCTCTAAAATCTAAAGAAAGAATGTTTTTGATTGTTGCTGCTGCCATCTCTTGCGTCAATGATATACAATAAATAGTCATCCGAGAATTTATGTATTTTTTATTTTAACATCGTATAATGAAAGAAAATATGTATACATATTTTCTTATTATAAAGTGTACCTTAAAATGTAATTTGTACTTATGATTTTATACCATGAGAGTCTTTTTTTGCCCTTTTCATTAGGAATAAGCTGATATTTGTAATTAATGTATAAGTAGAATTGACTGTTATCATGTCTGCATGAAAAATTGTTGAATTGTATTTGAAAAATAAATTTTGAAATGTACAAAGTTGTCGCAAAGGAGATATATTCGTGAATTTTGCAATTAATATGAACAATGCGGCGATTTTAGTAAGAGGTGAAATTTCGAATTTTAAGAGTTTAAGTTCCTTACACGAAACTGTAGTGCTGCCATCTAGTGTAAAAGGAAACAACTGTTCTTTGTGGTAACATTGTTTTTATTTCCATTAAAGGCAGAAGATGTTTCAGAAATTTCTGTCAAAGTTGGCGTTTCGGAAGCGCCTTTAGTTTTTAAAGTTTTCCTAATTTTGTAGAATCTAATCTTCGCCAGTTTTATTACTATTGTTTAAAATTCTTTGCGTTTTCCTGTTTAGATACTGTAATTTATAACAAAGGATAATATTATTGAAGAATTTTCAAGTATTTCATTTATATTGGATATAAATATTGTTTTCAATTTTCTGTATCTCTTTTTTTCAATATAATCTTTTTATTAATACTGAAATTCTCATTTGCAATCTACCTAAAATTTTGTATGCTAGAATTAATTTTTAATGTTTAATTAATTTTAGATATTTTCTATTAATTAAAAATGATAAATTAAACAGAATTATTCAGTTTAGACATGCATTGTTATCTAGATCGTTCTTGTCCATCTTTTAATAAGCGGGGGGTGCTCGTCAACTAGTGGCAAATAATAAAGAACGATGTTATTCACCTCACTGGGAGCATGTAACAGCATTATCTCACTATAATAGAGATAGCGAGCGATACAAACATATCTCACAGTGGTAACCAATAGAACGAATTCGGGACTCCAATTAAGAAAAAAAAAATTATAGAAAATTTTCCTGTGAGGTGATAATCATAGTCTAGGTGCTATTTTGCAGGGAAAAGAGCCAAACACCTTAATGCTGCTTGTAATAAATTAAAAAATGCATTCTATCCTTAAGGCCATTATCATATTCAAACTGGATATTTTCTGACACATTTTTAATTCGTTTTTGTTTGCAAACACATGAAATTGGTAGGTGATCTTATTCAGAAACTTTGAAATCGAACTGTGTTTTTTCCATTTTTCGATAAAGGCAGGTTTCAAAAAACTCTGTCAAAGTGGGCGTTCCGAACCAAATTTTTGGACGCGACAGCGCGGAAAGGAAAAAAATTGATGTCGTGAGGCAATAATCGCTTATAATTCAAGATGTGATTCATTTATCGAAAATTTTATAAAGCTGTTCGATTACAAATCACTTCAAGAATCATGTCTGCAAGTATGCTGCTTTCATGTTTAAAAATGAGTCAGAAAATTTATCAGAATGTTTCGCGATGTTAAGAGAGGGGGAGAAAAATATTTTTTTGATAATCGCTTTAATGATTTTAATGCAAAACATATTTTTTAAATGGATTTTTATTTTTATTTTTTTAAAAAGCTAGTAATGGAAAATATTCAAAGAGGTATCAAAAGAACTTTTAAATAGCGCTATGGCATACGTTAGTGCTGCGTTTGATAACTAATAATTTGTTCTGTTAATCATGTTATTTAAATGGAAATGAAACTATTTAGACTAAGCATGTCAAATACCCGCCAAATCTTTGTCATTTTACCATTTTTAGGTGCGTTCGAAATTATAAAAATACGTAGCACCTATTGTCGTCGTCTGGTCCGTCCGTCCGTCCGCATATAACAACGTAAAAACTACCCAACCGAATGGTTTGAAACTTAAGATATATTATCTTTGCAGAATTTTGTCCAGACATTTCAAATTTTATGAAAATCGAATCAAAACTTTAGAAAATATCAATAAAAAACATTTATTAAGAAATTTCATTTTTTTTTAATTGGTGCTTTATTTTTATAGGAACTTTCGAAGTTTAATCGTCAAGCGACCGAGATACTTATTTTATTACAGAAATTAATCTGCAGACGATATAATTCATTTCACAGAATTAAAAATCATCAAGATCTGAATGTTTATATAACTAGCTATAGTACGAACGCACCTCGTTTGTAACGTTTGACGTACAATTTCCAACTTGTTTATTCCTTTATTATTTGATTCAATTGTCCGATCGTTCATGCATAAAATACATTTTGCTAGAACACTTTGGTACTAACCGTGATCTTAGATACGGCAAACACCAGTAAGTATAACATTTCTATGTATACAGATCTAGCTCAATTTTAAATTTCAGCTCCAAGAGATTGTGCATGCAAAATTCGCCGATCAGAACTCAACAAAACACGGAATCGTTAACCTGAAAATATACAAATTCGTAAAATTTGTATAATATTTTCCCTTTAAATTGTTATATGTCTTACGTTGAAACTTGAAACTAATATTTTAATTTACTACTTTCTTTAATTTAACAACATATTAAGCAGTAAAGTGTAATATTTCTAAAACACAAACTAAATTATTCAAATAAAAATGAAAATCCGTCGTTAACTAATGAAAATTAAACTTATTAAAAAATACAATTTAAATCACTTTGAAATCTCTAGCTTTGAAATTGACATGGTTTTAGAGCAAGAAAATTCCTGATAATGTTGCCAAAGATTTTTTACTTGGGTTGTATTTAGCCGATAACTTGAATTTTAACTCCTTAATTACTTTCATCAATTAGGTTAGTTAACGTGTTACTGTTAATGAACACTGTCCAATCTTTCTTTCTTTTATCTAATTTTTACTTTTTTCTATATACATCAGAAAAGGTATTGGAATCATTAAAAAATCCGACTTCTGTTTTTTGATGGATTTACATGTTTAGGAATGTCCTTAATACGATTTGACTGTGTTTCGAAAATGTCTGTCTGTCTGTGTGTGATACACATTTTGTGGCTACTCTATCTCAAGAACTTAAACAAGGAATTTAATCAAATTTCAGATTCAGTTAGACCTTGATATAAATTGGTGCTGATTAGGTTTGGGTATCTATAACCCTATATGCTGCATTTTTACGATTTTCTTAATAGCTATATCTCAAGAACTAATGCACAGAAATTCATCACTCTTAATATTATGTTAGGCCGTGACATAAATAGATGCTAATTAGGTTTGGGTGTATACCGCCCGACAAGTGACGCTTCTATGCTGTGTTATATACTATTTCCACGACAACTATATCAGAAAAACTAATGCACGGAATTTCGTGAAACTAGATATTGCGCTACACTTTAATAGAAATAGACGGTAATTCAATTTGATCACTCAACAGGGGCACTGCTATATTATGTTTCGTGAAAGATTCCCAACCAAGTCCACAATGGATGCAATTTAGCTAGTGTGGTTTACAGTATTATTAACTACATTCTTCTAACTCTCATACATTTTAAATCACATTGTTTGCCTCAATCACTCATTTTTTACGGCAACTTTTGGCTGTGGAAACCCGATTGAGAAATATTAACCCTACATGCTTTTTGTGGTGAACATTATAACTGCATTTTATTTTCAATTGTATATAAATGCACAAAACTGTATATTTGTGTTTAATGATTACAAATGTACATGTTTATCTAATTTAAAATTTTAATATCCAACAGGGGGAGCTTCTTTTAATCCATTGGTCACTGTAACTCCATGTTAAATTCAAATTCACCATGCTTTGTATTCAGAATCGTTAATGCTATTATAAGTCATTATATTAGAATAGTATATAGGGAAAAAGTATTGTGATTGCCACAGCATACTAGTTACTAATGTATCCGTGATCACATGCATATTTGTAAGTTATATTAAAGTTCTCTATCAGTATCAATAAGAAGAACATTTTAGATTTCAACGGAAGGGAGAACTTTTGTATTCAAAGAAAAATATGAAATTTCATCTTTTATACGAAGAAACATTGTTAAAGATAGTAAAAAATGTAACATTAAAAGGCACTACGCCAAAAAGTATAAATACATTTGTCAGACTTAAAATTAAGGATATATAAACTTAAGGTATAATATTCATCAAGCTAAATGGAGATAATTCAAATGCTTTAAAAAATAGTTAAGTAGAACCTCGATTATCCGACGTATTTGGGATCGAACCTACATCGAATAATCGAAATTTCTGGATAATCGAGAATTTATCAATAATCATCTAGTTTAATATGTAACATCGTCATCGAACTGCTATTATGACAATTTAAATTGCAAAATAAATATCTAAATTCAAATTATATATGAAAATAAATTTATTTAAAAACAAAAAAACTTGCAATGATTTAAATGCAAGCTTCATCTGGTGTAAATTGTCCATCTGTTACCGTGCAGCTCTGTCCCGAAGTTTTCTTAAAAACATTACTTCAGAGAAATCACACTGTTCGTGTTTTTCCGAACAAGCAAGGCCTTTTGAGAAACATACAAAAGCATCATTGTTGCCAGTTTTTACTTGGGAATCATTCTCGTTTTCATCATCATCTTCTTCTTCTTCGTTTTGTTTTGGAGAATGTCGGACTTCTGCGATAATTTCCTCATCATTAAGCAACTGGAAGCCTGCATCTTCACGTCACAATTCAACCAATCTGTGATTTATTTGATCCCACTGTTTTCAAAACCTGGCATCGTGCTAAAAAGGTTTGAAAATTCAACAGCACCATCTATCACGATGTCTGTAACATTTTCATCTGTGCCAGTTGAAAAATTTGGCAAAGGTTTTCGCCAACGTCTTAGTGTCAATTGTGGCATAGATTCCCATGCTTCACTGATCATATATATGCAGTGATCATATGAATGAAAAAAAAAGATCAGGAAACCGACGTCGGTTTATGGAGAGTTCCGGTTAACCGAGAGTCGGATAATCGAGGTTCTACTGTATTTGCTTTACGTCATTAAATTCAGTTGCAAGCAAGTCGAAATCATACACTAAAAAGTGGAACTCATTCACGGTATGTGCTATTAAAACAGTAGTAATCATGTCAAAAACAGTTAAAAATCTTACATTAAAAAAATAATTTAAACTTAAATGTCATTGTTAGAACAATTGATGTTACATCTGGGGATTAAAAAAACGAAATCTGCAGTTTCCATATTTGATGCCTATTAGATCGTAATTCATAGAAGTTACAGATGAATGGAATACCACTCAGGTAACTGTTTTTATTTGCAAATGTGATGTGCACTTAAAAAAAAATCAAGACAAATATTCAAGAGTTTGTCATGTAATAAATCAACATATATTTATAAATTAATGATTTCCGGATTTTTTCCTTTACATGATTTTAGATCTCAAAAGTCTCAAAACCAATAGTGTACTTCCGGTTGACCTATAACCTTGGAATTTAGTACGAAGGAAAGTCTTATAGCACACGTAAAGGAAAAGATCCGAAAATCTTTAATTGATAATTCTATATCAATTTATTACGATTTTCCACATAATCTTGATTTCCAAAGCGAAACTATAAGGGTTCAGTTTTTAGGTGCGTTCGTAATTATATAAATACGTAGCACCTATAGTCGTCGTCTGGTCCGCCTGTCTGTCCGCATATGTAACAGCGCAAAATCTACCCTAAAAATTGGTTTGAAATTTAATATATATAATTGTTGTAGAATTTCGAGTCATTTTAAATTTTATGAAAATCGAATCAAAACTTAAAAACATATTAATAAAATTTCCTTTATTCTATTAAATCCTTTCATACGTAATCCATATAATAAAAACGCAAGTCATGGGACTGGAGAAATCAAATACGGGCTAACCACTTCTTTTATTATATGCCAAACGGCCATTTTTATTCAAAATGATTTTTTTGAATAAAAATGCACATGAAAGTTACATTTTTAGAACCATCGTTCAAAAAATTGTTTGTTTGAAAGATGAGTTACATTAAAAATTGTATAAATTCTGAGATAACTTCAGTGGAAATTAGGTTAACAGCCGAATATCTCATTCCATTAAAGTAAATAAACACAATAGATTCGTTCATCGTGAGTCGTAGGAATATTAAATCAGAAAGGTAATCATTCACAAAGCAAGATATCCATGGTGAATTTTGCAGCGCTGTCTGATGTCGAAAAAAGAATTTGCATCTGTAAACGTAGCATACGTAATAAGAAAAAAAAAAAAGACATGCTTATTTCGCTCATAACAGACGATATAATTCATTTCACTGAAATAATAACGGGGATTTTTTTTACATTGTAAAACTAGTTATAGTACGAATGTACCTCATTTGTCACGTTTAGCGTATAGTTTCCAACTTGTTTCCTTTTGAGGTACGGAATCCTAAAATGCGAGGAGCTTTTGGAAATATTCCTATGCTCAGGTGCAATCGACGAAACTCATATTTTCCCTCACTTCAGTTACTACTGAACTAGTACTAGTTACTAGTTTAACTGAATACAGTTTGTCTGAACACTGAATACAGCAGTTTCGTTTAAAAAGTTAATTTGCACTGCAAATAAGAGGGCTTCTGCCATGAGTTGTGTTATAAAAAGAAGCAAAAAAAAAAAAAAACTGGTCATTTTATTGAAAATTAAGTATGTTTTCAATTTAGGCTTAAGAAATAAGCTTAGAGGGTCGACTTCATACTAAAATTGTACAAAACTCTGACATTTTTAATACATACATCTAATTTTGACATCTAATTTTATTTATTTATTTATTTTGTGGTAAATTTTATCTAAGTATACCAAACAGGAAGCCATCCGGTAATGTATAGTTTTTAGTAATTATGAAAGTTTAAAACTTGGAATTTCTAATGTTAAATTCATTTGTAATCATTGCAAAACAAATTCCAATGCAGATAATTTTTTAAGCATAATTCAAGAACTACGTGGTGCAATCTGCTGTAATTTTGGATTCGGATTACTTGAAGCTCGTAAATATCCATTTCTGTTAAAAAATTCATAAATTGCAATTCATAATTTTTTGAAAATATGTATTTTTCGAAATTAATTTTCTAAAAAAATCTATGAAAATTATAACATATAATTCCTTTTAAATAGAAATCGATTTATAGAAGCTTCAAATATGCAAATCCAAAATTACATCTCATTCCACTAAGTAGTTTTTGAGTTATGCTTAAAAAATTATCTGGATTGTTATCCGTTTTGCAATGATGACAAATGGATAACATTAAAAAAAATACGAGCTTTAAACCTTCATAATTATTAAACTATTTGTCCGAATGACTTCCCGTTCGGTATAATAGGGTGAAATTTGCTGAAAATGCCAAATATAAATATTATAAATATCAAAATAATATAAATACCAAAACTATAAAATGGGCTTAATAAATGAAATAATAAAGTATTCTAATCTCCATATTTATAAATCGGATCCTGAATGCTTATAATTAAAAAATGCATGATTATATTATTTAAAAAAAAATCCCTGACGGCTCGGCGTACAGGCACAGGTAGATTTCGAAGACGCAGACCGTAGGGCACCAGTTTGTTGGGAATTGCGGAAGAAATTACCTTTTTGCCAAGATGCGGTAGTTGGAACCGGCCACTTCGAAACCTAACTTGTTTGCAAGCGGAGCCGGCAGGGATTTTTTTTTTTTTTAATTTTTTTTTTTTTTTTTTTTTTTGCTATAAGGGTTGGTCTTATAAAAAACTTGTCAATATAAAAGTTTTAGATAATATTAAGAGGATTTATAATAAATTTAAGCGGATTTGATATCTTGTGAATTGACGAAGTTATGAATATTTTTCTTCTCAAACCCCTTCCCCCCCCCCTTGAGGCCATTTTTAATGATATCAAAAATCTGTCATACATAACTTTTCGGCTCTTTTCCTAGAAGTAATAATAACTTTAAACGGATTCGATACGTATCATAATAAAGAAGTTATGGGGTATTTTCTGTTTTCACAAAAGCCCCCCAGATTTCCTCCCCCCCTGGTTCGATTTTGCCCATTCACGAACTTGGCCGAGATTTTATGCCCCTTGATTTTATGTATCAGTTTGGAAGAGATTTGTGCAGAATTATTGCAGTTATCGTGTCCATAAAGAAGTGACATAGATAGATAGATAGATAGATAGATAAAGTTTTGAACTGTGGGTGGTTTTGGGTTCTGGGAGTCATGATCGGCGTAGATCTGCAAAAATTTTTCAAAAATTCCAACTTAGGGAAGAATGTAATAGGTAGTATTTCTTACGAAATTTACCTAAAAGTACTTAAATTATCTTATTTCACTCCCGTTCATTACATGAAGTAGCATCATGGTCAAATATTTAAAATATGCAAAATATTATAAAATTATTCTTTCTTAACTTATTATCCTGTCTTAGGTTTACTTATTATTCCGATGGTTATTTCATTTAATTGTATCGGAATATGTACGAAAAATAACCGAGAAAGTACAAATAGATAAAGATTATTCAAATGTTGGCAACAACGAAATGTAAGTAAAAGCCTTGAATTAACGATAATACAATTCGAGATTTTCCTTTGTATTTTCGTGTGCTTTATATTCTGGAAACATGTTTCAAATTAATAAGCCTTTTTACCATAAATATATATCTTACTGCTGTAGTTAAATATCGAAGAAAGTTACGGCTCACGCATGCACTCAACGCTGACATGATATATATATTATTTGTTTTTCTTGGAAACCATCAGCAGAGCGAACATAAGATATTTAATAACAAATCGAAAGTATATTATGTGATTATTTGCACACAAAATAGCTCAACGTATTGACTTTTTTTCACAGATTTTACTTTTCCCATCTAGTTACCAATGATATGTCTTTCAGAATATTTATATTTTTGTGGTTTTTTACCATGTGTGCAAATATTTATACTCTGTTATTAAACAGAAAGTCAAATGTTGAATGCTAATGGTATTATACATATTTTCTTCTAGCGTATTATATAAATTTCCTTTATGCAAAAGAATTCCAATATTTATTTAAGTGGACATTTTGGTGAAATATATGCTAAGGGAGAGTTTGGGAAAATATAAATACAGAATGAAATAATGGCATTTAATTCTATCTGAGCTATAGTGGCATAAAGTTGTGCTCTGTAATAGTTCTTAACCACTCTACGTAAACTGTGTTGTTCAGTTGGACTTCTTATAGGACTTGTGTAAAGTCCAGTGTTGTGTCCAGTTTAATTTTGTAGTGAACTTTATTTAATAACTTTGATTATAAACCAATATTTATTCTTACTTTAAAAACTGCATTTATGGGAAGCTTATCTTTAAAAACCTTATGAGAAACTTTATATTTTCGTATCAGGCAGGAAAGAGTGGCAGTGATTCGATTATTCAATAGCAAAAACGGTTTCCAAAAGTAAAATAGGAAACATTTTCCCCCCATAGAAATTATTTTTACAGGAATTCCGTTAGTTGGTTAGATTTGTGATGAACTTTGTCAATCGACTGATAAAAACAACATTCCATACTGCTTTAGATAGTGAATCTATGAAGAATCTGTAAAACTTATCTATGCATATCTAATGTGTAAAATTTGGAATGCTAATATTAAATAACAAGCAAAGTTTTTAAGGGCTATTTAAGATCGTTCGTTTCTCATAATAAAGGTTTTTTTTTTTTTTTTTTTTTTTTTTTTTTTTAATGTAAGTCTGTAAATTTGTTTTCATTGTCATGTACATAATTTTTATGAAGTTGAGCAAACACTTTTTGTACTCTAAAAAGTGGATTTGAGGAAAAACTGCAAACTTTACGTTTGCTTGTAAGTTGTAAAAGACTGAAACTATTTTGAATTTCAAATCATAAGAAAATTTTCCTGAGAATAAATAATCATATACAATTTATTCTTAAAAGCAACTTTTTCTATCTTTTCATTTGCCTTTTACTTATTTTTCAATTTTAAAAAATATAATAATATGTTATACGAGTCTGAGATGCATTCAAATATATCCATTTTTAGAAAAGTATTATGAAAATTTATAGATATTAGAGATTTTTCAAAGCATAAATGTTCATGAATAAAAACTCTACTTGAAAATATTTTTAATTTTTACATGAAAATTTCATTTTAGATGATTAAAGATTTACTCGATTCTGTTTAAAGTGGTGAATTTAATGCTTTTTCCTCATGAAATTTTAAACAATTTAAAAAATATATAATAATTATTTCATCCTATTCTTACTTTAAATATGCTGAACTGTGTTAAATATAAATATCATGTATTTATTATTGGATCATAAAAATAATATTTTATGGATAATTTAGATGAATGTCGTATAAGTGCTAGATGGTCTATGTTATTTTAAGCAATATATAGCATAAATAATAAACTAACTTTAGAGATTTTACGTGTGTTAAAATTTGAAATCAATTGAAAAAAATTGATTATGAAAAAGATTATTAGAAATTTTATTTAGTTGTATCAAGTGCGATAACTGCACTGTGTATACTTCTTATTGCATGGAGATGCATTATTATTCTACCCTGATATTTTCTGCAAAACATGATTTGCTGCATTATTCAATCTATTGTTAATGTACTGTGACTAATTATTAAAATATATGTATATATATACTGTTGAAAATACATGTTATAAATATCATTAAAAAACTATGATACAATTTGAAAGAATTTTCAAAGTACAATTAATTTCTCTATATTTGAATGAAAAATATTTTAATTCCCCAATAAATAAATAGCTAAAATATTTTATTTTTAAGATATATCACAAAGTACTAAATTATGAAACAATGAAAAATTGCTGAAAATACGTCATTTAAAATATTGTAAAAGATCATAAACCCTTTAAATTATCTTGTTTTCCATAACTATAGATGTCAGATCTGATTAAGTTTTTTAAAATAAAACTGCATTTAAATATGTAAAGTTTTTGAAATGTATTATGCAAATTTATGGATATTAGAGATTTTCTAAAGCACAAATGAGAAACATTACATAAATATATTTATTTATTTATTTATTTATTTTTATATGAAAATTTGATTTCAGATGATTGAAGATCGATCGATTGTATTTCCAGTGGTGAATTTAATACTTTCCTTTGAAATACAACTTTCAATAATAACCCGTTTAAATCAGTTAATCAAAAATACTTGTATGTGTCAATGTTAGCAATTTTTTATGATTGCTTAAAACATTTCATTGAAAGTAATGAATATTTGCATAATTGAGCTTATAAAAAAGTATAGTAACTATAAACATAGTTTTTTTTCACCAGCTTAAAAATGTTATTATTGATTTGAGATAAATGTTAAACGTAAAAATGTTTAAAAAGATATTTGCAGTGAAAGAGACATCTCCAATTTTCTTGGAATATAAAAGTACACGTTTGGAGATACATTATACTTAAGAAATTTATTAACAGTGAAAATTTAGGTAATTTTTTTCCACTAAGCATAATTTCCAGATGACTTTTATTGGAATTTACAACTGAATTAATGTCTCGCATGCTATAACTATTGTTAGTTATTTCTAATAACATGTTTCTACATTGATTAAAAATATTTAAGAATGGAAAATAGCAAAATAAATAAATGGTAGAAAAAGCATTTTTTATCTACTTGTCACCTTAAACAAAATTCACTAAATGTCTGTATGTAGTATGAAAAGAAAATCCGTGCAAATATGTCATTCTGCAGATAAATATTTAATACGAATTGCCATTTAAAATGATTTAAACATTGTTAATCACATTACTTTAAAAAATATTTCACACAAAAATATTTCATTCGAAGATTTTCCTTAGTTTTCTTATATTAACACATTACTGAATTTCCAGTTTTTTTAGCATGAATTTTATAACTTAGTTTAAAAAACATTCAGCAAAATACATTAAGATAAATGAAAAAGTTGACAAACAGTATTTTAAAAGATATAAATCAAAAGTATATTATTTTTTTTTTATCTCATTTGAGATGAAGTTTCAGATGGTTTACATGTTTTTTTCTAATAACTGAGAGAATAAATGGATAAAAAAAAATATTTTATTTCAGTATCTCTGAATTTTAAATCCAACTTGTAATATTATTTTGAAGTTATGCATGATGTTTACATGATTTTTACATAAAAGAAATTATATATCAGTGTCTCTGAATTTTAAGTACAACTTGTAGTATTATTATGCATCTATCTATGCATGATTATATCTTTTCCCATGATGATATTTCTTTTATGTCAAACATCAAAAGCACAGTTTTTTTTAAGTCTAACCGAACAGTATATGCATCATGTTAGTAAAGATCCAAAAATTTTACAGTATAGTTTTATAATAAGAAGACTGAATATTTGAAAAATCCTCTCATCGCATTACTAAAAAGAATGTCTCATCGCGTATCTAAAAAAATTTCTCTATTCAACTAAGTTTAGTTTAATAAAATTAGCATATGAAAATGTTCAACGGTAAAGTTTGTTAAAACTATGAAAACTTCATCGAAATGAATCAGAATAATTTGTTGAAAATCACTTGGTTAGATTTTAAATTATTCAAGAGTAAAATTTGCCGATATTTATGGAGATGAAAACGTTATGAAGATGGTTATAATTCATATTAGTAGTTTATGTTTATATTAGTAGTTTATGTAAGCATATTAGTAGTTTATGTAGTTTAATGAAAAGTCTTGGAAAGAAAATTGTTCAATGGTAAAATCTGCTTTCGTTATGAAAATGTCAATTCAATAATTGAATGTAATCTATTGAATGTAACTTTTGATTGAAAGTAGTTGAATACCAAAATTGATCTAGATTATGAAGAAGTCAATGCAATAATTGAATGTAGTTTATTATATATAAATTACTTTAAATTAAAAATAGTTCAACGTCGAAGTCTGCTTTTATTACAAGAATTTCGATGCAATAAGTCAGTACAATTCATTGAAAATGTCCCATATTAGAATGAGAATAGTTTAATTACAAAATTTTCTTATGTTATAAAAATGTCAGAGCAATGCTTCTGTACAATTTATGAAAGATAACCTGCTTTAGATTGAAAATATTACAACATCAAAGTTTATTTGCGTATGAAAATCCCAATGAAACAGCTCAGAAAAGTCTGTCGGCACAAACACTCGTAGACTGAAGATAATTATATAAAGAAAAAAAAAAAAAAAAAAAAAAAAAAAAAAAAAACAATATAGAAACAATATGGAAACAATATAAAAACAATATAAAAACAAACAAATAATATGAAAACAATATTATAGCAACTTAAAATAAATTGTAAAAAAAAATCTATTTATAATAAGAATATGAGTTAGATAGCCATAACGTGCAAAGTTCTACGTCTGCACACAAAGAACCTATTATGATGGCAAAAAATTTACTTTAGAACAAGATAATAAGCTATATTATTCTAACGTATAAAGTCGCAGGCTCACATGAAGAACAAAACATGATTGACAAAAGTCTACTTTAGACTAATAATATGAACTAGATAACCATAAAGTTCAAAGTTTCTAGTTTGCACGCAAAGTACCTATTATAATGACTAACAATTTTAGAGTAAGAAAATAAGCGATATAATACCGTATAAAGTCTCGGGACCACATGAAAAACCTATCAGGATTGACAAAAGTCTACTTCAGAATAATAATATGCGCTAGATAACCATAACATATATAATTTCAAGTCTGCGCTTCAAGAACTTAATATGATTGTAAAAAGCCCTTTCCGGTCTGTGTCCGGAAATAAAATTAAGAAAAGTGTGAAAACCATCTCATCCTACTCACGACGATTGTTTTCAGTGTCAGGAGTTAACGGAGTGAGCCACGTTGCGCAAGCAAAAACGAATACGAGAAGAGCATTGTGGATACTACTATTTGGCTTCAGCATACTTGGATGGTTCTATCAGACGACTACATTGTTGGAATATTATTACAAATATCCTACAGTCGTGAAAATCGAAGTAGACAAGCCTCCTATTATGGATTTTCCAGGATTAACTATTTGCAACATGAATAAGTAAGTAATTATCACTTGTTTAAACTCAAAGAAATTCAGAATTAAAATTGAATGAAAATCGAGATCATAAAGATAAGTACTCAACCCAGGTAGCACAAAATGGTTCGGCCAACGTTGGCTAATTGTTGGATAATTTCTACCCTACGTTGGTCTACAGTAAGATATGTCCACCAAAAAAAAACTTTTTTTTTTTTTTTTTTTTTTTGAAAATGGGTATTTAACAGTACCCAAAATGGATACACATAGGTAACCAAAATAGGCATAACCCAATTTGGGCACATACCTAAGAATCTTTCGACCCAAATTGGGTTTTCTTTTTTTCTGTGTGTCTCTTACAATGGAGTATATAACTTTGTATTGATGGTGAATATGAAACTTTTTAAATTATTAATTCATTATATTTCATATTTGTTACTCTCTAATAAATATTTTTGTTGGCAGTATTTTCTTTATGAATAAAAATAAAGTCAGCGCATTAATGCATCATATGTTTGATGATATTGTTATTTTATTTATATATATTGTTTTGTTTTTTTATTCCATAGAGTTCGGAAGTCTCTATTTTGCAAGGAATATCCCGATAGGTGCGAAACAAATGGAATTATAGAGGTTTGTATGTGATGTGGAAGAATAACATCAAGGTTACTTCTTTTATTTTCTTTCTCTCTTTCTTTTCCTTTTCTTTCTATCTTTTTTGTTTTGTTTTGTTTTGTTTTACCGGACAAAAGCATGAATTGAGGGGGTTAGAATGACAGTGGAGTAATTCAGTATTTAGTAATTTGAGAAATGGAGGGTTTTGTGAAGCTTGTTGCTTGTCGTATCGCCGTTGCATTAAGTGGTCTAACTTGTTTTGCCCTCTAGCGACTCTCTAAGTGAACTATGACTTATTTGACTGTCACACTGAACAGAAATTAATATACGTTCAGTAAAAATATGATTATCTAGATTTTTCAAATTTTTGACTTACTCCACTGTCACTCTAACCCCCTCAATTATTACACGTGCATGCATACCTGTACCTAAATGTACAATTTATAAATACAAATTGTCTGTCCTGGATTTTATTATATGTTTTATTTTATTATTCAAACTAGCGGATCCAATCTGGGCTTTCCGGGTTACAGAATATCTGTGAAAAACATTTTTTTTTTTTTTCAATGAAAACTCTATTCGATTTTTTACATTTAATCTAATATCTTTTTAGATTGTCCACTAACAACACGAAAACGAATTTTTATATGAAAAATATCAATTATGTATTCAAATAAAGTTTTGAAATTCATTAAAACTTTCGTATTAGCTGCATGTCAGGAGTTAACAGTCGAAGAAATTGCCAAAGATTTCGGTACTTACAGCAGACATTTTGATTATGATAATTTCAGTGGTTAAAGCGCGTAGTGTGTTAAATTTGTGTTTTATTTAGTAGAGATATATTAAATAATTATTGTTGGCAAAATTTTGAAAAGTTATACATTTTATTATTAAAAATTAATTTTATTCATAAATATGGTTAAAAACTCCAGTAACTGACACCATCCCTATTTTGGAACACCAATAACTGACACAAAGTGAACCAGTCACTGACACTTTATTTTAAAAGATTAAAATGCTTTAAAAAAAAAAACTTTATTCCCTATTATAAAAACAAAGTACATTAATATTTATTATAAAACGTGGGATTTAGTAAGCTGTACTGCATTATTGGTAATACAGAGTATATAGTAAGAGTATATAGCAGTAATATTTAGTACTGCATTATTAGTAATGCAGATATCCAATAACTGACATTTATGAACCAGTAACTGACATCTGGTGTCAGATACTGGTAAAACAATTTAAATTTTAATGGTGTTTACTACAAGGTAAATTTAATTTATTTTTATCCACTTTTAAACAGTTCAAATAATATATTTCAACTTCCTTTAATATAACCAATAACTAACACCTCTGTCAGAGACTGGTAAAATGAAATTCTAGGAACCAATAACTGGAACCCCCTATTAAGCTAAATTAAATAACTATAAACCCTAAAACCTGGCTCTAATATATCATATGTATCTTTAAACTAATATTTTTACAAGGATAACTTTAAGAAAAAAGTTTAGGATGGTTGCATTACAAATAGATTAGATTTTTTTTTTTTTTTTTTTTTTTTTTTTAAATTTCAGAAATAAGATGATGGCTTTAAAATGGCACTTTCTGTATTCTCAAAAGTTTCTTCCTCATTGAATATGTTCTTAACCCTCTTGTGGTGAATAAATTGACTCCAAAACTAAAATAAGTGTCTCATTTACCACTACTTTGTAGAATTTGACAACAAAATGCTTATTTGAGTTAGATTTTTGCTCAAGTGTCAGTTACTGGTTAGGTGTCAATAACTGGGGGGTTTCGCCCTAAACGTCATTTGATAAAAATAATTATTTTTACTTTTACTTGCTTGTTTCATGCGTTTTCTTCTAGCTTTCTGAAGAAGAAGTATTCGAAATTACGTTTGGATTTATGAAAAGAGGAAAGATACACGAGCTTGGACATCAGAAAGAAGACGTAATTGTTAGTTGTGAATTCTCCGGAACTCCACCTTTAGATACGGAGAGCTGTTTAGAGTAATATATTTATATATTTTGAAAAAAAAAAAATCATCTAAAACTGATTCAGAAAATAATTCCTAATTTTTTCTAATGTAATTGTGCTGTGCTTGCCGCACTCCAGTTAGTTTTATTCAATAGAGTTAAATCTCGTTATCTGTTAGACCTCAACATTCTGTCTGCATAATTATTTTCCGATGATAAAAAATGTGTGTGGAAGCGACATCTATCCTTTATTTTTATTTAATTTTCACTAGTGCGATTCTGCCTTCTGGAATCTGAGTTTCACGGTTATTTCGAGCAGTTTTATGATAATTTGCTTTTGGTGGTCAGCTGGCGAAGTATAAATATGCGCATTGGTATATTTCCAATTTCACATCTGAAAGTTAAATTATTTAATTTTCTTTCTGCATAATTATTTTAAACGCAGTGTCTTTCCTGTTTCACCGACAAAATATTTCTAAACTATAAGTTTATTTTTATTTTATTTTATCTCTCTCTCTCTCTCTCTCTCTCTCTCTGTGTGTGTGTGTGTGTGTGTTAAAAGTTTAGAGAAGTCGACGAAATGTGGATAAAACTGTATTACGCAAATCTATTCTTTGTTTTCCAAATGTTATAAATAAATGGTAAAGAAATATCATTTCAGAAGAATATTAAAAAAATAATAATAAAATAATAATAGTAGTAATTTTTCGATGAGATACTAGTTACAAATGCATTCACCGGCCACATGTTTAACAATGGAGAGGGAGAATTTGAAGTAGGGCCAATAACGAGCTTTAAGCGAATAGAAGAAAATTTAATATTTTTTAATTCTGAAAATTTGAAATTAAATTTTTCACTGAATTGTATTACTTGAGCGCAATAAGGCGTAACAATTGAAAATTTTCTGACAGAAATTATAGGTTACCGATTTGTATGATTCTTGGTGCAATATTTTCTAATTACGTAAGCGAAGAGATGCCTACAAGCAACGAATTCTAATTTTATAATACGTGGAAAATAAATAAAATTAGAATTTATTATTTTTCGTAAATTTAATCATTTCATAATCGTTTCAAATTTCTTTGTGTTTATAAGTTTTGAACAAAAATCCTTATTTTCGCAGCTAAAATATAAGGTTTGTCTTAGATTCGAGTAAAAACAGAAAGTTTCGAAGAAAACTATAATTTCGTTCTCAAAGTTATCCTTTTTTTTTTTCTAATATTCTACACTTAAAAGATCTTTGAATTGTAAATTTAAGAAAGGAACGGAGTTAGGAACCTTTCTTAAAAATTTGGAAAATTGGGTTATTTAATGTTTTGTTTATTCAGAGGTAAAGTTAATTAAGTCTGTCCAGTTACCATTCTAGCTTCTGTTGGTACACTGTAAAAAAAGTGTTTCTTAATCTACGAAAATATACAACAACCACTTCCGAGTTACCCATGATTTTGAAAGCGTTCCTTAAAAACCTTAGGAACTTAGGCTTTCGAGATTTAAAGAAATATTTTTAAAAACAAAGTTTCTTTTACTGCCATTGATATGCGGAAACGCTTCCGAGCAGTTTTTATAGTCCATCAAGCAGTTTTCTCAAACCGAAATATCAGTTTTTAGGATACCATAAATTTTTAATTAATCTTTTGTCAGCTGCGTAATGGAACTTATACATAATTAAAATAATACATGAACATAAAAATGTTTACTTGCGAATGAGCATTCGAAAAACCTACATTCCGGGAGCAGAAAACTGATCAATACACTATACAAACTATTCGTAAAAATTTCCGAAAATCAGTAGCAGCAAAAAAAAAAAAAAAACCTTTGTTTTATAAATGTTTCTTTAAATCTCAAAAATACACTAGTTTCTGAAGATAAAGAATGCTTTTCGAAATTGTGGGTAACTCTGAAGAGATTATTGTAAATTTTCATTCATGGTTATATTATACTTTCCTAGAATATTACTCTTTTCAGGGGTGTTCGTAATTATATAAATACGTAGCACCTAACCTATAGTCGTCATCTGATCCGTCCGTCTGTTCGCATATAACCGCGCAAAAACTACCCAACCGATTACGAATGGTTTGAAATTTAATATATTATAATCATTGCAGAATTTTGTCGAGTCAGTTCAAATTTTATGAAAATCGAATCAAAACTTAATAAAAGTTTTCTTTATTCTATTAAATCTTATCATACGTAATTTATTCAATAATATCCCATGATAGACAATGATTCTAGGTTGCCATGGTGATTACGTTCTATTTAAGATGGAGTCATATTATTTCCGTATTACTGAATTTAAAAACCGAATTTGCATAGTAAAATTGTTTAATTATATCAATCATGCATATAATCTACCGACAGTTTTTTGAATAGGTGTTTCCCGAGAAATATATATTAAATGGAAAAAGAGTTTAAATATGGATTTCAAGTTCTGAAATTTTCAAAGTTAGGCTTAAGTTTCCCATTGGAATTTTCAGTAAATGTCAAGTGAACATAAAATATTACCAACTTAAAATGAACTTATTTTATTATGGAAATGAATCATATCATAATAGCAGACTACCATAATTCATTTTTTCAGTGAAATAATAACGATGATTTTTTTTTACATTGTCTTGTATTGGATATTTGCGCAGAATATAATTTCAATGTAACAGAATCAAAATTGTAATTAATTGTTTGTAAAAGCGTATTAAAAATTAATTTCATAAAATAAAATTAATATATATAATATGAAAATCTACACAGAAAATAAATTTTGTATTCGTGCATTTTTACATATGGATGCAACAACTATTGCATCAAGATCTGAATATTTATAAAACTAGTTATAGTACGAACGCACCTCATTTGTCAGGTTTGACGTGCAATTTCCAACTTGTTTTACAGTGTAAAGAACAGAGTTATTTAAATTAATTATTGGGGTATTTTTTGTTCTTTCTTATTTTTTAAAAAATTTCCTTAGAGGAATGATATGTGGGTATTTCCTCACCGTATATTGATTGCTTGATACCAGTGACTTTGTCAGAGCAGTGTAAAATGTTTTTAAATAGAGTTGCCGATTAATATTATTTATGAAAATAAAAAATAAGATTTCCGTGATTGATATTTTCTTCATAAAAAATTTTTCTAAGTTAGAATTCATTAAGGGATTTTTAAAGACAGATATTACAAATCTATATTTTTTTCTCACTATCGCTTCAGGTATTTCGATTACATATACGATCCTCACTTGGGCAACTGTTTGACGATGTCTTCGGACGGCAAGGAAAAATTGAAAGTTACTGAACCAGATGCATGGCAAACTAGCAAGGGTAAGCTACTATTGAAAACCGTCTTTTATTTATTTTTACATGATTCTTCGTGTCATGTGTTTATTCACTAACTGGGTCTAGAGACCCTGCATCGGGTCGCGTAAATATATTTTTCCCGAACACGACCAGACCCGCGGTTCGGGTTGACGCTAATTTATTTCGAGGCTAGTCAGGTTGACGTTAATTGTTTCGGGTTAGGATTTGACTCTTACGGGTCGGGTTCGGGTTCACCCAAATTTTTTTTAAAAAGGGTCTAGAATATTTTTTCGTGAAAAAACTATATATTTGAGCATAAATGAGTACACACACACACACATATATATAAATGTGGGAATAATTAAAAGTAACAACAACAACAATTATATGAACTCATTGGATTAATAATATTCACAAGCAGCGATAAAGGCGATAAGTTCACAGAATGCCAGAAGAAAAGCACGCAAGCACGAGCAAATGTTCTATAGATTTTAGCCATGGTTGTTGGTTGAATTCTTATGCAATGCTCAGGGAAGCTTGCTAATTATGCTTATATTGAGATACGAAAGTTTTTATCTTTCAGAAATATTAATCTAGTTATATATTTGTATTTGAATCCAATCCTCAGTTACATATGTTGTTATTTTATGAAACTTTTTTTGTTTATATTATATTTGAAGAATCTTATGTTGTGTTAAAATTAATATTAATCATAATCCCACAAATATGTTCCTTTTTAACATAAAAGACAAAATTGATATTGAAGAAGAGTGTCGGGTAAAGATCGTGTTTCGGGTTGACGAAGCTTTTTTTGGCAAGTTCGGGTCGAGTTTCGAGTTGATTTGAAATAGAATTTTCGGTTTCAGGTCGGGCATAATCCAACCCGCGCAGAACTCTAACTCGGATCTAGAAATCTAGTTGTTTTTAGGCATATTTTAAATATCTTTTGGCATGAATGCAAATAACTACATTTAGGACACGTGCAACAAGTGCATTTTGTTACCAGTAATTCATAATAGTAATCTTCGCCTTATTTAATAGGAAAATTATGCAATTAAATAAGCCAAAAATTACTATTCTGAAGTAGTGATAACAAAATAAAACATGCTTCAAATTTCCTAGAAACGGCTCTGACAACAGGTAAAAACACTTGGTATATTCTGAAAATATAGACTTTTAAGATATCTTAGCGAATACTCGTGCATAGGACACGAAAACATTTTACGCCGCCCGAGCAGCCCAGGCTTGGATTTCAATGTATTAATAAAAAATTAATATATTGAACAAGCTCGTGTGATACAATAATGTAAAAAAACCCATCTTAATGACACCATAAAAATTAGGAAATGCGCTAGGCCTTTCGAAAGAACTTTGTCTTTCTTCATCAGGTGTGCGAAAAATACGTGCTACCGCTTTTGAAAACAGGAGAAAGATTTAAAAGTCTTATGCTCCAGCACGAGTCTTGCTCTTCAAAGTGGTAGCACCTGTTCTTTAAGCCTGATGAAGAAAGACAAAGTTATTTCGAAAGGTGTTGCGCATTTCCCAATTTTTATGGTGTTATTAAGAAGGTTTTTTGACCTTAACAAAAAAATATATATAAGAAATCTAAATGTCGTCGACTCGCCCCAAGCATTCGTATATATAAGATTGTTTATGCAAATGTTTCGCCCAAACAATACTTTCTTAGAATAAAATTCAATAATATATAATTTTTTTTTTTTTGAAAATGGGTGCCCAAAAGGGATACACTGTGGTAACCAATACAGGCATGGCCCAATTTGGGCACATACCTAAGAATCTTTCGACCCAAATTGGGTTTTATTTTTTTCTGTGTAGCTAGTGTTAATTGTGATTTAGTGACTGTCTATTGATTGCCTAATCTTGTTTCCCTGAACTAATAATTTGTTTGTGTTTTTATGTGTGGTTTAATTTGAGTTAAATGAAGAATCGCATTGATGAGTGTACCATGAACTACGGTGTAAAAAAAAAAAAGACGAATGCATCTTAATCTAGAAAAATATAATTTTACCGCGAACGAAAATATACAGTAATCTTTTACGAGTTACCCACGATTCTGAAAAGCATTTTTTATCTTTAGAAAACTCAGAAACAAATATATTTTCGAGATTTAAAGAAGCATTTATTTAAACAAAGTTTCTTTTTGTTGCCTCCGATACGTTTCCGATTAGTTTTTATAGTGTATTAATCCGTTTTCTCAACCCGGAATATAAGTTTTTCTAATGCTATCCATTCTCAAATAAACATTTTCATTTTTAATGAACATGTTTTACAGTAAAACATGATAAATTAGCAGCATTAACATTGACATTTATATTATTTTGTAACTCTTGCATGTAAAGATTCAGCACACGGTGTTGAAAACGTTTATTTGAAAATTGATAGTATCATAAAAACCGATATTCCGGTTTGAGAAAACTGATTAATACACAAAAAATAGTAATAAAAAAACTTTCCGAAAATCAGTGGCAGAAAAGAAAAACTGTTTTTATAAGTGTTTCTTTAAATCTCGAAAATATATTAGTTTCTGAGGTTATTATAAGAACCCCTTTCGGAATCGTCGGTAACTTGGAAGATGTATATTTCGTTCGAAATTAAATTATAGTTTTCTACATTAAGAAACATTCGTATTTTTTTCACAGTGTATGTGTTTCTTTATGAATTTATGGAAGACATCTTGCATACTTGTTTTCATATAGTATTGCAGAATTTTTTCACCAAGCTGTATTTGTTACTTTAATAGAAGTAATAAATATTTTTCTGTAAATCATTTTCAGATATGAAACTCATTTTGAATGCAAAGAAAGACGAGTATGTTTTTACGAGTAGTCTTTATGTTTTTATGGAAGACATCTTGCATACATGTTTTCATATAGTATTACAGAATTTTTGCACCAAGCTATATTTGTTACTTTAATAGAAGTAATAAATATTTTTCTGTAAATCACTTTTAGATATGAAACTCATTTTGAATGTAGAGAAAGACTAGTATGTTTTTACGAGTAGTCTTTATGTTTTTATGGAAAACATCTTGCATACTTGTTTTCATATAGTATTGCAGAATTTTTGCACCAAGCTGTATTTGTTACTTTAATAGAAGTAATAAATATTTTTCTGTAAATCATTTTTAGATATGAAACTCATTTTGAATTCAGAGAAATAAGAGTGTGTTTTTACGAGTAGTCTTTATGTTTTTATGGAAGACTTCTTGCATACTTGTTTTCATATAGTATTGCATGCAGAATTTTTGCACCAAGCTGTATTTGTTACTTTAATAGAAGTAATAAATATTTTTCTGTAAATCATTTTCAGATATGAAACTCATTTTGAATGTAGAGAAATACGAGTAGTCTTTATGTTTTTATGGAAGACATCTTGCATACTTGTTTTCATATAGTATTACAGAATTTTTGCACCAAGCTGTATTTGTTACTTTAATAGAAGTAATAAATATTTTTCTGTAAGTCATTTTTAGACATGAAACTCATTTTGAATGTAGAGAAAGACGAGTATGTTTTTACGAGTAGTCTTTATGTTTTTATGGAAGACATCTTGCATACTTGTTTTCATATAGTATAGCAGAATTTTTGCACCAACCTGTATTTGTTACTTTAATAGAAGTAATAAATATTTTTCTGTAAATCATTTTCAGATATGAAACTCATTTTGAATGTAGAGAAAGACGAGTATGTTTTTACGAGTAGTCTTTATGTTTTTATGGAAAACATCTTGCATACTTGTTTTCATAAAGTATTGCAGAATTTGTGCACCAAGCTGTATTTGTTACTTCAATAGAAGTAATAAATATTTTTCTGTAAATCATTTTTAGATATGAAACTCATTTTGAATGTAGAGAAAGACGAGTATCTAGATACGGTGTCAGCAGATCTAGGCTTCATAGTCGCAGTGCACGAAGATATGGCGTATCCACACTTATCTGCTCATGGAATACATGTCTACGAAGGTCATGCTTACAATCTCGCCGTACAAAAGGTATTTTTTAAAAGTTGTTTTTGCAACTTTTTTATATATATACGATGTCAAGAATTGAATTAGTTGAATATGAGTATTTTTTGTAATGTAACCAATTTTAAAGATTACACTAAGATTTAAAGAATGTTTCATATCTGAAGAGCTTAGTGGATGATATCTTAATGGGATATTAGTGAATTTCAGAAAATAAGCTTTAAAGTTTAAGTTCCCATTCAATCAAATTTTTTTTGTGTACTCTTCTGAAGAAATAGCCCCTAGAATGTTGGGGTGTAGTTGAGATAATTATATAGCTCTTCCAATCAAGGAATTTTAACGATTTTTCGCATATAACATTTTCTTCCATTTGTATATCATTAAACATGTTTTTTATTAGTGAAAGAACAAGTTAGTAGTCAGCGTCGATTTAAAAAAAAAAAAAAAAAAAAAAAAAAAAAAAAAAAGGAACACCCCTACTAACGCTCCTGGAATTTATCGTATAAAAATGTGACTAATATCAACCGATTAGTAATAATATCTACTAATTAATGTTATACTTAAATTTTGCTTAAGAGGTCCTCTTATATGTAGAAATTGTAACAAACATGAAAAATGTTTTAATACTAACACCTAATTTTGACATCATATTTGGATTCTTCGGTTAGTTTTATCTTCGGATACCAAATGGGAAGTCATTCGATCAAGTAGTTTATGAATTATGCAAGTTTAAAGCTTGGAACTCATTAATTTTCGAGAGAAATATGATTTGTAAGCTATGAATTTTTTAACAGAAAGGAATTTTTAGAAGCTTAAAACATAGAAATATAAAATTACAGCTCAATTCCTCTAAGTACAATAGATTTTTTTGCATTGACGTTCTTTTTGTAGAAAAAAAAAAATGTTTTACTTGGTTGAATTTTACTGCACTGAAATGCACACCCTTGGTTGCTTAGCGTCCACAAATTACGTATTTTTTTGGGATATTATTTTTGCCTGTCTGAATAAGATTTGTTATGATAACTCATAATACTACAATTTTATCCAGTGATGTTTATAATGCGCATACATTTTTATCTAAAATAAGAACTCATTATCGCTGTTAAATATGTTTTTTTAAATTTACTATTTTATTTATTATTTTTTATTTTTTAATTTAGAAAAATTGGTTCAACATAAAAATTTTAGAATTTGAATTTTCCCCCCTTTTATACCTTGACATATCAAATTGATTTTCTGCAAGTCAGTACGGTAAGTTATTTGCATAAACATATAAAGAATGTTCTTCACTTTCTACTGCTCAATAATACTTTTATCCTCTTTTACATTCGGAATTAATGAGCCCCCTTTAATGCTTACTCCCCCCTATAATAAGCAATAAAATACCTATTAATATAGCCCTTGGTAAAGCAAATTTTTTGTGAGGAGTTTGTGTCCCTATTGATCAAAAAATTTGTACGAAATAGTATTTTTCTGAAACTAAACTTCCAATCTTAAATTACTTCTATAACTTAAATTACAAATTAAATTGAAATACATATTTAATAAAACCTTTGAAAGCTGAAGCCGCATATACAACAACGCAGAAAGTTTCACAGCTTACTCTTATGTATTGAAACTACACAGAAACGGAGAATAACAATATCAATTATCTTGAATCTACTGCAATATTTTGTATTAAAAATATTTAAGGCTATTCTTGAAAAAAAAAAAAAAACAGACTGAACAATGAGAATCTTTCTCACATATAAGTCATTTTTATATGTGAAGGAAATTTAAACATTAATATCCAAGTGCTTTAGAATCGAATAGTGTTTCTAATTTTTCTATATTACATATTTTGTAATAGCTTGTCGCTCAATGAAAACCTGTTCCTAAAAATTGTGAATCTAAAATTGGCTTAAATCTTCAACTTTGACACCATTTTTATAAAATAACCTTAACCTTTATAGTAAATGCCATTTGATTTTTTAGTATATGAATAAAATAACTTAATTTTGTGTGTTTAAAAATAGCTTCATGACTGTGTCAGAAATTAGCCCATTTACATTTGATAAAGCATTGTAAAAAAGGAAAACAAAAACATAGTCCTGAATTTATTAGGCTAAATATCTAACAATATATACAGATATTCAGCCAAATATTCGGCAAAAGGGACGAATAGACCGAATACTGAATATTCGTTACATTCCTGCTTTTCATGATATAATTGTATTTCACACAAAACAAGGTCAGTATGTTGATTAATTTTTTTTTAATATCTTTATTTATGTTAACGTTATCAACATTAGTTATGTACATTTTAGAATGAAGTATTTTTTAGTGAATTACCAACCTAGTTTCCTATACAAAAAAGGTTTTCGTTGTAATATGCCGTATACATTTTGAATCAACCTGTATATAAAATAAAATAAAATGTAGCTTTACATTATTGTTGCATTATGTTGTTACATTATGCTTTTACATTATTGTTGTGTTATTTTTTATACCATTTGGGTTTCCTTTCCATAAATTTCAGGCAACAGTCTACTTGCTTCCTCATCCTTACAAGTCAAACTGCACCGATTACAACAAGCTTCCTTTCAGAGCCATGTCTAAGCTCGAGCCAACGCCAAGGGTAAAGCTTTCTTGTTATTTTAATCAAGTTTGTAAAGAAATAAAAACAAAATCTTATAAATGAAAAATCATGCATTGAAGTCAGTAGTTTTTAATGAAAAATGAAATATTGACAACGCACACTTTGACGAGTTTACTTTTTTTTTTTTTTTTCTGACATTGACAAAGCAGTTTTCAGTGTTTATCGAGTCGGTTCACAATTCCCATTTACCGCAATTTTTGTTAATTTTATAATATTGAAAACGATAAAAAGAGTCAAAAACCCAATTTTTTTTATTTTTAAACATTAAGCCCAGAATATTGTTCAAAAGACGAAAAAAAGAAATAAAGCACTATAAAAAAATGGACTTGCTTAACAATTTTTTTTTTCTCATCAGTTACTTATTTTTGGTTTTCACCTGTTTATCCTACTTTTATGATACATTTACCTCTAAAAACGGGTCTAGATGGTATGTAAGGGTAAAAACATATACGGTTTCTCATTCTGTGGAACTTATAGAACGACTCTGACAAACCTTGGGAAAACACACAATTTCCACCTATATCGTGGAAATTCGTCATCTTAGCACATTATGCAGCGAATGTCTATTAATTATACTTAATCCTCTAGGCCCCACCAGTGGCTGAGAGGTTGTGCTCTCGAAGCTGGTAGACGGGAGGTGCTGGGTTCGCTCCCAATCGCGCCCGTCGGCCTAATCGTTCGGAGTTTTCGTGGTTTTCTTCGGGCCGTGGATTTGTCCATGCGTAAATACGGGTTAGGTTCCTTTAGAAAGACCCCCACGAAGGGCACTCCCCCCGGGCCTATATCCCTAGTGTAGATAATTGGCCGTCAATAATCAACCCAACCCTTAATCCTCTAATCTTTTGTTTCAGACTTTTATCTGTGAGTTCCACCAGCAGCTGAGCAGTTCTGCTCTCAAAGCTGGTAGCCGGGAGCTGCTCGATTCGAACCCATGTCGAATTCGTCGGCCTAACCGTTCGGAATTCTCCCCGTTTTTTTTTCTCCTAACCTTACATAGCTTGCGTAAATACAGGTTATTTTCCCTTAGAAAGACCCCCTACGGAGGGTATTTCCTCCTCGGCCTATATCACTAGCGTATCCACCACCTTTATCTGTAATTTTAATAAAAAGCTTGTTGAAGCATCTGTGAAAATAAAAATCATAAATACACTATTATAACTATGTAATTTCAACAATTCTCTATGTAATTGCAATAAACATCCGTATCCATACCTAATATTAATTGTAATGCTGTAACAGGGTGAAGTTGTTTTCTTCTCCTCTAGCACCCGCAGACTGTATCGAAAATACAAAACACGATTTTCACGTCATTCGCAGTTAAGGGAATTAAGGGGGATCAGAAAGATTTGAAACGACGAGAAAACTTATTTATTTATTTATTTATTTATTAATAATGTTTCAAGCTTTAAGAATGTTATAATAAATTTGTCCGATAGGAAAATGCTTCAAATTACGGTCGTACCAGCCGTAAACGTTAAATTGCGAAGACCGGTGATGAAGTCAAGATTTTAAACTCAATTATCTCAGAACACTGTTTTTCAACCGGTTTGCCACTATAACTTTTAAACAAATTGTACGCGTTTCTTTTAAATATATATATAAAGAAAAGAAGATTAAATTCTCTACAAACAATGCCTAAAAAGCAAACAAACAAACATTTTTTTTTCAAGTTACAACAAAAAATATGATTCATTTTTATGGATATTGAATTTATTATTATGTTTTTTTTTTCTTTTTTTTTTGTTGTTGTTTTGTTTTTCAGATACAATCGAGAGTCAACGTAATAATAAACTGTATAAAAAGGAAATGATGACTCAAAAATATGGAACCTGAACTTCAAAATCGTGGTAAAACTAGTTTTAGAAGATTTATTTTGCCGTACAATATCAAAACTTTTGTTATTGTTTTTTTTTTCTTTTTACAATTTAAAAAGTATATTTTATTTCTATAAAACATAAATAAATAAACGCTAAAATAAATACTAGTCTAAATTAGTTACAGGCTTTCTAATCCACGATTAAACTTCAGTCAATTTTCTTCATTTCAAACCTTTTTGATTCCCTTAATTAAATGCGAGCAGTTTTTTTCTTTTCTGTTCTGTTTTTTACAGTGTTCTTTTGCAATACTTCATTCGTATATAAAGATTTCTCACACAAAAACTATCTTAAATGATATTCAAATTCATTAATTTTCATTAATTACACTGATCTGCATATTGAAACTTTTTTTTTTATGATTAAAAATGAATAGGTGATTTTAGATCAATTTTTTAAGCTGATTTCAAAAGTAAAGTCGAAATTTGCGTATCACGTCAGGATTTTTTACAAATTAACAATTTGTAAATTTATAAAAACATATGATTTTTTAACTTTCACTTATATAAATTTATAAAAAAAAATTATTATTCAAAGGTAAATAATTAATACAGACTAGGATATGTATTAAAAAATTAATGTATGAAAAATTAAAGTATAGACATAATAATTATACTTACAATATATTTAAATATGGACAAATTTGATTAATATTAAAAAAATCAATTAGTTTGAGAAAAATTCCTTTTAGTTGCTTTTCGTCCACTAGCACAAAGATCTCTCTTTAACATCCAGCAGTAATCTGCCATCATATTTTTATTCCACTTGCCTTGGTACCGTTTTTCCATATCTTTGATGTCTTGGTGAAACCTTTCACCGTGTTCCTCACTCACTGCTCCGAGATTTTCGGGAAAGAATTCGATATGTGCATGTAAAAAGTGTATTTTTATACTCATGTTGCAACCAAGTAATCTCAATTTTTCTAACATATCTGCAACTATAATTTTGTAATTTGGGTCTTTCTTATTTCCTAAAAAGTTCTCCACTACACATTTAAAGCTCAGCCATGCTTCCTTTTCACAATCATTCATTGTTTTTTCAAATTCACTATCTGTCAGTAATTTTCGTATCTGAGGCCCAACAAAAATACCTTCTTTAAGCTTAGCATCAGTAATAGAAGGGAATTTGCTGCAAATATATTTAAAACATTCATTTTCTTTATTTAGGGCTTTCACAAATTGTTTCATTATCCCTAATTTGATATGCAGAGGTGGAAGCAAAACATTTTTAGGATTGACTAAGGGATCTTTAATTACATTTTTTGTTCCAGGGGATAATGATATTCTTGATGGCCAATCTTTCTTTTCCCAATGATTTTTTTTATCCCAGCTGTCCCACTCACACAGAAAACATGGGAATTTTGTGTATCCTGATTGTTGTCCAAGTAGCATTCCAATCACTTTTAAATCACCACATAACAACCATTCATGATCTTTATATTTGACCTGGTCTAGCAAAAGTTCAAGATTTTCATATGTTTCCTTTAAATGAACTGAGTAGGCTATAGGTATTGATGCATATTGGTTTCCATTATGCAACAAAACCCCTTTTAAACTTGTCTTGGAGGAATCAATAAAAAATCTCCATTCTGATGCATTATAAAGGATACCGTAAAAATTCATTATTTCCTTTATGTTATTGCAATATACTAAATTATCCTTTTCAGAAAAGTATGGAACAAGTTCTTTTTCACGATGCCTGTACCAAGAGAATTGTGTCTCTGGTAATAATAAGTTCTTAGATTTAAGCCGAGAACCAAGAAGTTCAGCTTTTATTTTTGGCAAATTTAAATCGCGCACCAAATCATTGAGTTCATGCTGATTAAATAAAATTGGAGCTTTATCATTTACTTCTGGTTTATAGACATCTTGTTCTTGATTTTCATCATCTTCTGAATTATTTGGTTCATTTATGCTTTCCAAATTGGTTGGAGGAGAAGGAACAGGAAGACTTTCATTATGCAATATAGGTCTTATTGCAGAAGGCAAGTTAGGATATATAATTCCTTTTTTATTTTTCGAACTATACCCATGAACATTAGCTAAGCAAAAATAACAATCGTCATGATGATTTCTAGGTTCTCTCCATACCATGGGAATAGCAAAAGGCATACATTTCTTTTTGCCTTTCAACCAAAGTCGTAATCCTTCAACACATGTTCTACACACTTTATGAGGGGCCCATGTCTTATCTTGGTCACCCAGTCTCACACCAAAATAAGCATAATAAGCATTTTTAACAAAATCTGTAATATCCTGCCTTTGTTTTACTACAGTATAATTTCCACAAATGTAACAAAATATATCTGTATCATTTACACATTTACGTGAAGCCATTATTCAATTAAAGAAGATGTGAAATATATCACATATTTCAAATCGAAAGAAACAGACGTGAATAAACAAAGAAATTTATTGTTGTTAAAACCTATGCATTAGATCAAACATTGTTTGGTGCTGCCACCTAGCAAGTATTAATTTAGATATTTTTTACAAAATTAAATTTATGGATTTCGCTTTTTCTTTTTAATTTTACATAAATAATTTTTTTTATTATTATTAAATCATATTAATAAATAATTTCAGCTTCCTAAATACAGTTTCTCATTTATTTAAATTAATGTAATGTATATACATATGGAATCAATTCCTAAAAAATTTGGTGGCGCCATCTAGTATTACTATTATAAAGTAATTTATGATTTAAGAATAAAATTAATTAAAAATAATATTTGTAAAAAAAGTGTACGTGGTGTGCAAAAATGCTTTACATTTTTGAAATCAGCATAAAAAACACTTTCAGAAAAATATATATTTATATGATCATCAAAATGCATGCTGATCAGTGTTATCTAAATTTCATTGAGACATGTATTTTCGCTTTAATGGTTTACAGATATGCTCTGTGGAGTGCCTAGTGTACTACCAACACAAGGAATGCGGTCACGGTTATGTGTCTGACAGCGTTGTGCTCTTTTCCGAAGAAATGCCTTACAATGCAGATCAAGTAAATGAAGGTGAATACTTTTTTTTAATTTTAATATTACAAACTGGATTTTAAATTAATAGCGTCACCCCCCCCCCCACTCCCAAATAATAATAATAATAATAAAATAATAATAATAAAGCTAGGAAAACAGAGATAGGAGAAAACCCATAATTCGTGTAAGTAGCATAGCACGAATTCTTTTTCAGTTTTAATAATGTGCAATTAGGATCAATAATAAAAAAATAATGCACATTGATTCTTCAAAAATATGTTTCATAATAATAATAATAATAGATATATATTACATATGTGTTTTTTAATAATTTAACAAAAAATGTTAGCCTTTGTTGTTAGCAGCGTATAGTACATAACCAGATATTTCCCATTTTAAAAGTTATCCAACAGGAGAATTTCAGATCTTTCCACCTGCTTTTACATTTTTCAAAAGTTTTTCATTGATAACGATATCTGTTTACTAATTTTTTTAATAATGATTTTAAAGTGCATTCTGTTTATACAATACAAGAAAGTTTATTATGAGCAGCGAAATATAGATTTTGCTATATTTTCTGTTAATTATTTATCGAACCTGCACACTCAAACGAGCACATTTACTTCATTGTTGTAATATATTTTCATTATGTTTCTAAACATCGCATAATTAATGAACATTGAATGGTGCTCCTTAGCTTAATTTAAACCGGAGAAAACCTGGTGAATTCTCGTGATTTTACAGTCGGTATAAAAACGATACACCTGCTTTTACGATAAAATCACATCAAATGTGTCATTAGATTAGGAATGTTATCTTCTTTCAAAGTATAATGTAATTTTTGAAATAGGGATCGTATACTTATTAAAATTTGCTCCAACTTTGATTTTTAAAATGTGTACACCTGTCTTTTGACACCTGATTTGAGTTCCTTGGATCAAGGTAGCCCGGAAAAAGTTATAATTTATATACTTTTTATTAAATCTTTAGAGTTACAAAGGAAAATTTATTAAGGGTTGATCAATAAATTTTGAAAAATTAAATTAGGATCTCAAAGGAAAAACTTGCAGAATCACACCATTAAAATTGTAGATGCAACCAATGTATAAATCAAACAAAATAAATTTCATCTTCCAAATTTTATTTAAGATAATTTTTCACATGGACTTTCTGGTTGCTGCTCCTTCAAAAAGTAAAATTTTGCTATATCTGGAAAAATAATGTTGAACTCTAAACTTACACACTCATGTTTTGACGATGTTCATTATGATTATTTAAAAACTGATGTAGGTCATATCATAATTCATACTTTTTTAACTATGAATTTGATGCAATGTATTTTAGGAATAGAAATTGTTTTCTTACAAATATATAGATAAATTATCTCCTGTTTAAATGTTTATGTGTAATGTCCTGTTTCCTGTTTAAATGTTCAGAAAAGCGTTTCAAAAAGTTTATGTGATAGTAATAATTTATATTTTATAGGATATATGTGCAGATATTTTTTGTACAAATTTGATTGAATTTTATAACGAAGGCATGATGGATAACAGTACCTCAAAACTTTATTAGTGAACCAAAACTTATTTTTCAAGTACTGATATAAAATAAATATACAGAACTTTACATTTCAGTTCGAAGAACAAGCATAAATTATGTAGAAAATTCACCAACACTGTAAAGAAACTTGGACACCAAAAACAAAAAATAGATAATTAGATTTAATTAACCAATTAAATAATAACCAGTTAACTTAAACATGTTATTTTTGGACAATAAGTGTCAAAATATATCATTTTATGGTACATTGAAAATTCTAGAAGCTTTATACGCGTTATTTGGGAGAAAACATATCGCTCAGAAAACAACTCAGAATAAAAGTTTGGTGCTGCTATCTAGTGTCAAAAGAAAAAACAAAAGATGTTATTAACAAAAATGAGTAAAAATTATCACCTTGAGATATCTTAAATATTTTATATCGAGAGCCCTTGAGATTTGTTGTTTAGTTGAAATAAATAAATAAATAAATAAATAAATAAAATAAATAAAGTAAAAGCAGCAACGAAATCATTTAAGGGGACATGTAACATCTTGATGAGTAAAATGAAGCATTTTAACGCGAAGTTTAAGAGTATGTATTTCATAAAAGACAAATCTGTAAATTTTAAACTTTTACCCCTTAAAGCGTATATATTGTGGTATATATATATATATATATATATATATATATATATATATATATATATATATATATATATATATATATATGTATGTATGTATGTATGTAAGCATAACATGAGCAATAATCTGTTATTTACAATTGTTTATTAAACACAGTTTCTCAATAGTCTGACCGTGTGGTACACTTAACTCAAAAATTACAAAACCTATCATTTTGAATTTTTTTATGTTCTTTAGGAACATGCTATTTAATAATAATATTAAACAGATATGTTTCATTTAAAAAATATATTTTTATTTTAGCAAAATATTTTGAAAATAATGAAAAATTACATAATGTATTTTTTTTATAATTTTAATATGAGTGTACTGACATCTATTATTTTCTCTATATATCTTCTATATTATAAAGGACAAACGTGTCCGTGCGTAACGCTGACGTCATTTTTCGAATGGCAACACTTGACGATGAATTTTCGGTTTTGCGATTTTTGATACTGCCATTTTTTTAAATTTTCTAAACATCACATATTTTTAATTTTTACACCGTTATATAGGGAAAAAAATTTACTTTTAAATGCAATTTATTTGAAAACTGTATCTTAATTGAGTGATTTACTTTAGCATTTTTAATTAAATTTCAAGCTCTTTTTATTATTATTATTATTATTATTATTATTTATCTATATCGCTTGCAGACGATTACAAAATATTAACCCGTTTGTATTTTATATAATATAATAACAACACAAAAAGTTCAGCCTTTGTTTCCAGCTAATATTAAATAACGAAATTGAAACTTCACTAAGCAATAAATAAAATAGTACAAATAAAACACAAATTTAACAGACCTGTAATTGAAATAATCGCTTAAAACAGCTGAAATTATCATAATAATAATAATAACAATAAAAACTGCTGTAGATAACGAAATTTTAGCGATTTCTTCGGCTATTTATTTCTGGCATGAGACCAATACGAAATTACGCTTTTAATAAATTTCGAAATTTTATTTTAATATATAATTGACATATTTTATGCAAAAAAGCTCTTTGGTATTGTTAGGGGTTAACCTAAAAAAATATATATATATTAAATGTAAAAAATCTATTGGAGTTTTCATTAAAAAAAAAAAAATGGTTTTCACATATATTCTCTATCCCGGGAAGACCGGGTTGGATGCCCTAGTTATTATTAAACGGCATGTTTCTAACGACCATAAAAAAATCGAAAGTGATAAGTTTTCTAGTTTTTGAGTAAAATGTACCACATGGGCACATACTGAAAATAAACTAATCAAAGGTAAGTAAGAAGTTAAGCAACTATATTTAATGAAAATAATAATTAATTTTCGTGTTATGTACAATCGAAGTCTTATAATATGAAAGCAGCTGAAACGAGGACATTGTTAAAACGAACAATCGGCACGCTAAGAAGGATTCGTCATTTAAAGTATATTATGAGTTTCATGCTTTTTACGAGCTTCGAAAGCGGGATTAAGGCTAATGCGAGCAAAACATCTATTCATTTCAATGTGATTTTTGGCGAAAAGTAGGATAGAATAAGGAAAGTAGTCCCTTTCTTATTGAACACTGTTCTCTCTCAGTGATGATATTTTTACTTTACAACCGTCTGCCAAAATGTAACAATTTATTAGTTTTACCAGGCAGAATTTCAACTTTCAAGGTGATCCCCACCACACACACACACACACTCAAGAAAATGCAAAGGAATGTCCTGAGGTCTTGAAAGAATGAAAGAAAGAAGGGAGCGATAAGGAAGTTTTAAATTACGCTCCTTTGTAAGATTTACAACTGAGCCATGGAAAGAAAGGAGCATAGAAAGAATCTTTTATTTATTTATTTAAATCTGGACCCTGAGACCTAATAATCAGCTTTTTCATTTCTCTTATTACACTGTCAAAATGAAAGGACTATGTGAAATGAATAACGTGAAAATTGCAGTAAGTATTGCCATATTAGCAGAGTTTTTCCGTGAAAAAATTACGATATTTTATTAATTTGAGCAGGGAGATAATTAGAAAAATTAATAGTTTTAATTAGGTTATTCATGTGTGCATTTTAAAGATTTTTATTATCTTTACGGGTATTACAAGTAACGGCTAACACGAGAATTTTTATAATTCACTTGCTTGTCGTATTAACCGAGTTTGACTGTACTACATATGTAATTAATAATATGTAAGAGATAAAAGTTTAAAGTTTATAGATTTGCTTTTCTATGAAATGCATATTTTTAAAGTTTACGTTAAAATTGCTGTATTTTACCCATTGAAATATTACTCGTGCCCCTAAGAAAATTTTTTACCGAGAGTATTTTTACAACATAAATTTTAAATAATATTTTAATTCTAGAAATATCGGATATAAGTCAGTATTTACCCGTAAGTTTAAAAAAAAATATTTACGATTAAATTTTTGGAATTTAAGGAATAAAAAACATTCTGATATAAAATAGTTTTTACATAACTCTTTAATTGTGAAGTTATTAAAATGATTGCACCATTTCCTTAACAGAGGACAAGAATTGTGCTGAACGTCTTTCTGAAAGCTACAAAGAATATTGCAGCACCCTGTGTGGAGTTCCGTGTCAGTAAGTATTCCATATAGATAACTGAAAATGTGAAATTGGATTGATTGTTGATTGCGTAAAGGTGAGAAAATTCCCGAAAAGGGAAATGAGCGATTTTTGAATCGCTGCAAACTTTAATTTCAAATCACTATTGAAGCCAGTGTTGGGACAGTTACTTTTAATACAGCCCCAATATTGAAATTTGTTTACATTTTCTAAATATAAAATGAGTATGTCGTCTCAAAGTATATTACCAAGATTGTTGAATGTAAGCATATTTTTTTTAAGCTTTCACAATGCAATGCAATTTTGGAAGTAGCATAGCACAATGCAGCATAGTTTTGAAGTATTTACAATGTAATATAGCAAAATATTTGTATTAAATTGAAAATAATCTCAAATAAAATGCCAATATTTATGCAATATAGTATTATAATACTGATAATTTTATTTATTTATATCAGATTGTCTGTCTTTCTGTGTGTTATTAGTATTATAGCATTATTAATATTTCGAATGCAAAATTAATAAATATAATATTGTCCAGTATCAGCCAAGTATTTGGGAAGTAAATGCTGTTTTATGTAATGAAATATTTTGTAAATTTATTTGTATTCTATAAATCACGGCTATAAATTTTATTTTCTGAACATTTTCGTTCAGTTTGTCGAATAACCTGCTGACTATACAATTGTCGTGAATATTGCAGAATCCAATTGAAAATTTAAAAAATTACAAAGTTGGATTATAGCGCATTTTATAGAGAAAATTATCTCTGTAGGGAAAATTATCTTGTCAGAGATTAGTTTAACGAAAGTTAATCGAGTTATTGTTATAGCACATGGTTACTTTACGAATCATGTTTGAGATTTATCATTTCATCATTAATTCAATTAAATTCCATTACTTTTAAATGAACTAAAAAATATATATTCCCTTGTACACTGCAAAAAATAATTGTTGATTTTACAGTATAAAACTGGCATCCCAGCTGCCAGTATTATACCGTAAAATTAACAGTATTAAACAGTAAAATAAGCAGTAATACGCTGCCGTGCAAGCAGTAATACGCTACGGCGCATGCGCGGTAGCGTATTACTGCTTGCACGGCAGCGTATTACTGCTTATCTTACTGTTTAATACTCTTAATTTTACGGTATAATACTGGCAGCTGGGATGCCAGTTTTATACTGTAAAATCAACAATTATTTTTTGCAGTGTAAGCAGAAGCATGCATGCATTAAGTGTTGATAATTATGGAGAACTGGTTCATTCGCAGGTTATTTTGTATTTAGCATCTAATGAAAATTTGATTTGAGAACTATTACCAATTTGGGAGTTTATATTATTTAATTAGTTTTAGAATAATGTTAATATGAACCTTTTTAGTGAAATATAAAGATAAATAAAGTGCCAAAACGATGTTTGTTTTTCAAAATCTGTTTTAATCTATATGAAAGTATTTTGTTCCCTTTCCTCTGTAATCTTCTTCATACGTCAAGAGCTATTTATTAAATTAGAATTATTTATAATTTTTTTTATTGTGCGTATAAACCATAGATAATATGCATAATTTCCCCATAAATATTTATTATATAGATTATTTCATCTAATTATTCATAATTTAAACCAAAATTGATTGTAATAAGTTGGAACATTCTTCATTTCTACTATACAAATATTTTATTTTTTATTTTAATGAAACACGCGTAGTAAAAAAGGCCAATTGGGTATCAGATATTCTAGCTTCTACCAATACAGTTGACGAACGTCAGCGACAGCATTTGATAGAAAAAAATATTTATAAACAAACAAATGCATCAAAAGGATCTAGTTTTAGTTATGTTTTTAAAATTGCCGTTTATTTTAAAATTAACGTACTCATAATTACGTTTATTTTCAGATAAGAAATTAAATGTCTTAACTGAAAGACGCGAAAGCATATTACTTTTTCTACACTGTTTTTATTACAAAAAGTAATTAAAACTGGATTTTAAATTAGACAATTTTTCATACAAATTAATTTGCTGTTTTATATTACTATATATATATATATATATATATATATATATATAATTATAATATCTATGAATTTCAAAAAACATATCAAGTTCTATTCTACTTAAATCTCCAAAGAGATAATCAATGATACTGTGTATACAGAATACCACATAGCTAATAATTAACATGTGCAAACATAATATTACCATAGCTGATGCTTCAATGGTAATTGGCCAAATTTTACTCATACCAAAAGAATATTGAAAAAAGAAATAGAGAGAAAGGGGAAAAAAAAAAGAAATTATAAATTGGAGTTGCAATTAAGTAAACACAAATGGATTAACAAATTAAATATGAACCATACACAATGGAAAATTGGACCACATGAGAATTAAATATGAATTGGACATGGAAAAACACATGCACATGTACTCATCAGCCTGGATGCACCCACATGTGTTTTAAATAATAATTCAGTGTTTCATAATTCTACTGGCATAATGCTAAGATCAGTAGAATCATCCAGGTACACTGAATTATTACCAGACAACAATTGGAAATATTAAAATTTGGAAATATTTAAATAGGAAATAAAAAACCATTAAGAAAATACAATATATTTCACTCACATCGATTATCCAAAAAACTGTAATTAACACCTCACTAAATTACCACGAGATTTTGTTTGAAATAATAAAATTGGAAATATGAACGCGTAAAGTGTAGATAAAATATTTTACTCACAATAATTATACAGAATCCTTAAAATGTCACAACGTCTACATAATATTCACATCCACATGGCAATGCATCATACATGTTAACTAAGTCGAGTTGAGAGAAATGATTTGTAAGACAAGTTGAGAGCACACTTTTTTTAAAACACAACCCCATAAATGACACCCAATCACAAAATGATTCAAAAACACTCAAAATAATTCTGGTTTTAATTCACTTATAACAAATTTATATCTGTGAATATATATTACTCCATCCAATTTTAATTCCTGAAAGTAAAATTAATATACAATCAATAGCTCCCTCTATAGTTAAATTAAATATAATATTAACAATATTATCTACAACTACCTGAAAGGTAAAGTGTCGCCATCTATTGGTATTATAATAGTTCATAATTAATATTTAGTTAAATATCCACTTTATTAGTTACATACTCACTTCATTAGATTTAATTATATAAATAAACTTTAAAAAACAATACTAACTTGTAGTTTTACTTAAAATTCAAATAAAATATAATACTACTATATGAATAAATCTACACAGAATTAATTCAACTTGCACAGCATTTCAGATATTCTTAACAAGAATATATTATGTAAAAGAGATATTATTTTAATTCAAATTATTTTTGCTGCCAGCTGTGTTAATCCACTGATATTATAGACATTTATTAAATAATTAATGTTTTATTTTTACTACTACTTAAATATATATTAGACTTGTTTTTAAATAATTAATGTTTAATTTATACTACATTGTAAATATATTTTATATTTATAGATTAATTTAAATATCTAATTAAATAATTCATAAACAATTCAAAATATCTCAAAATTTATAATGTTGATAATTAATAGTATTACTACTGTTTTTCAATCAAATTAATGCAATGCAGTAATTAAAATACTTGTTAATTTTAATTATTCATAGACAAAAATAAAAACTATATATATTTATTTTTATATATATTGCAAATAGATATATATATATGAGTTATAATCACCAATGTTATCATTTTATAATTTAATTTGTTATTGTATAAGTTAATTTATAAATGTATGAAAACTGCACATCAATAATACCTTAAACAGAGGTGATCGGCAACGCACAATCACAACTATACAAAGTATAAATAATGTTCAATCAAATATTAAATTTCCTAATATGTTATAATTGTAATTATGTATGTTATATTTGTAATTTTCTACATAAAGTGTATATAATGTTCAAACAAATATTAAATATTAAATTTCCTAATATGTTATAATTGTAATAATGTATGTTATAATTATTATTTTCTATATCTTTTGTTATATGTTATCGCACACTAAAACAATAATTTATTACATACCATGTTTATATTTAAATTATATAATAAATGTTATTTAAAAGAGTTGATGATTGAATTTATCATAAAAATAGGATATCCATATATTTTTGCTTGATCTCGAATATATCTAATATTTTTGTTTTTATTTATATCTGAGCATAAGTATTTTATACGATGTAGATAATTGATAATTATATTTTTATAAACAGATTTATGTAAACATGAAGCATAATTGGTAAAAATATTTACTTTAAATGGGAAATCAAATCTCTTATCATAAATATCAAAAATTAATTTATAATTATTATTATATATATATATATATATATATATATATATATATATATATATAGGAGTGGACATTTTTTTTGGTACGGGGGGGGGGGAGCCAATTATGAAATATAAACTACTTTTTCCTTTAAATATTCTTCTTTTCTTAGTATTTAGTTGTTTTTTTCTTTTTAATGTTCTCTTGGAAAGGTAGACTATACAATTTTTTCAAACTAATCAAGAATAAAGATAATTTAAATAAAATTTCAAAATTCATGGACGTATAAAATTAAAAAATTCAAAATTGAGAAACGTTCCTTTGCTGATCTTCTTGCGCCCTCTTGCTGATAAAGTGTACAATATTTTAAAAGGTCTAAAAAAAATCATAAATAATATCTTCTAAAGTAAGAACTAGTTTACAACAGACAAAATAAGACAAAGCACATAAATTCAAGTTTGTTTTTCGTTATAAATAAATATAAAACATTATCATTATTATTAATTTCATTTTAAAAATTTATGTCTGTCTAAGAGCTGAGATTATTTAGAATAATTATCATGTAATTATTTAATTATTATTATTTTTAAAAGTTACATTAATCTATTTTTTTATTTCGTTTTAGTGATGTTCATTTTACAATGAGTATAGATTCTACACCGACATCAGATCATAAATTAGTAAGTTTCGTTTACCTTAGTGAATTGTATTCTATTGCACTTTGAACAGTATGTATTATTCTTTAAAAAAAATTAATTCTAGGTAATAAAATTACATGCAAAAAGAATACCATCGTAAAAATGTTTTCAGTGTTTTTCTCATATGAAATATAAATTTTCTCCTTTAGCAGAATGTTTTTTGAGATTGGAAAAAAAGGTCATGATGTTGGGCCCAATTTCTCAACTGGGGGTTACCCCCACCCTTCCCCTCTCATCTATATATTTTTCTTTTATTAATTATTTATACGGTGATAACATATAGCATAAAACGTCCCCCCCTCCCACTTAGAAGTTTTTTTTTCATTTTAAAGACTGCATAAAAATTTTGCTTAGATATTTCTACAGAAAATTTACATTGCGTTTAGCTAGGGCTGGGCGATATCTCAATTTCAATATCGTGGTATATCGTCAGCTAAATATCGCGATATGACGATATATCGTGATATTAAAACTAAATATACAGAATAAATACAAGAATATTTTAAGAAGAAGAAAGAAAGAAAAAAATTCCTTGACGGCTCGGCTTACAGGCACAGGTAGATTTCAAAGACGCAGACCGTGGGGCGCCTGTTTGTTGGGAATTGCAGAAGAAATGACCTTTTTGCCATGATGCCGCAGTTGGGACCGCCCACAATCTTACTTGTTTCCCAACTTGTTTGCAGGCGGAGCCGGCAGGGATCTTTTTTTGCTATAAGGGTTGGTTTTATAAAAAAACTTGTCAATATAAAAGTTTTAGATAATATTAAGAATCATAATTAAGAAGTTATGGGTTTTTTTCTGTTTTCACAAAAAGCCCCCCCCCCTTTCCTGGTTCGATTTTGCCCATTAACGCGCTTGACCGAGATTTTATGCCCCTTGATTTTATGTATCAGTTTGGAAGAGAGTTGTGCAGAATTATTGAAGTTATCATGTCCATAAAAAAGTGATTAGATAGATAGATAAAGTTTTGAATTGGGGGTGGTTTTGGGAGTCATCATCGACGTAGATCTGCAAAAATGTTTCAAAAATACCAACTTAGGGGAGAATGTAATAGGTAGTATTTCTTACGAAATCTACTTAAAAATCAGTTTTACTCGTATTTCCACAATAGGGCTGGCTTTAGACGAAATCGAATTAGGGAGACCGTTTGAGTCGCTAAAATCAAACTGGAAAAATTTGGTTAAAACTTAAATGTATTTAAAAGATATCATTCGTAGCAATGAATAAAAATTTCGTCTTCAAGGGACCCGGACTAGTAAAACCGCATCTGGCACCAAACATGGAAATTTTAAATACTTCCATATTCCATTATTAAAACAATTGCTATATATAACATCTTTTAAAGAGCATTACTTGCATAAAAAAATCTATAAATAATATAAAATAAGTTTTACTAAATTATTCGCCAATTTGCACTTTATGAAATTTTAGCTTCTTGTGAAATCTCTAACAAAGTAATGAGACTGATTATTACAACAATTCAAACAAAAATTTTCGGTTTGCTCGTTGTAATTATTGGTTCGCTTCACACCCTCCTCCACTCAATTTATAATATAATACATTTAACAGCATATATTACATTAAAACAATCAGCAATTTCCTGTACTGATATGTTCCAAATCCAAAATAACTGAAATAAACACTTCAGAGAAACATTATCTATCATGTAAAACATTTCAACAGAAATTGTTTTACTTTAACATTACCGTCAGTGAGAAATTCAGGGATGATACTGAGTCCCTAGAGTCTCCCCATTTTCGGTTAATTAATGTCCCGAAAGTGCAAATCTCACCCTTCCCCCCTCATACACACGCTGAATACCATAATGCCATGGACGCCGACGAAACACGGGGGGGGGGGGGAGGGTGTAAGATATTGAAACAGTTGTGCTGCTAGTCCTCAACATGCAATACAGAAATTTAACAAATAAAAAATATAAATTTTTTTTACATCTCTTTTCGTCAGATGAGATAATTTTTCAACACATAAACTCAAACAAATAATAATAATAATAATAATAAAAACTTTGATCCATGAGAGTTATAGCGGACAGATCCCCAGTGACCAAATTTCATAGTTCTTTCTTCTGTCAGTGCGTAATTAATCATGCTACTTGGTGATAAGTAAATTATATATTTTTTTCAACATAAAAAAATACAGATTTAAATTTCAAAATTCAGGGAGGCACAATTGTCCTCCCTTGCAGGCGCCCATGATACCCCCCCCCCCTCCACACACACAGCTACCCGCCATCCCGAACCTTCGAAATACCTCCCAGAGAAAAATATCGGAATTCAAGACTGGTTAGAGTGTTAAATGGTCATCAAGCACATTTTTTTATGATAATGGAAACAAGGTGGAAATTATACGTCAAACGTGACAAATGAGGTATGTTCGTACTATAGCTAGTTATATAAATATTCCGATCTTGATGATTTTTAATTCTGTGAAATTAATTATATCATCTGCAGATTAATTTCGGTAATAAAATAAGTATCTCGATCGCTTGACGATTAAACTTCGGAAACTCCTATAACAAGAAAGCACAGATTTTTAAAAAAAATCAAATTTCTTAATAAATATTTTTATTAATATCTGCTAAAGTTTTGATTCAATTTTCATAAAATTTGAAATGTCTCGACAAAATTCTGCAAAGATAATATATCTTAAATTTCAAATTTCAAACCATTCGTTTGGATAGTTTTTGTATTGTTTTTTTTTATATACCGCTAACCAGGCCCCTACCTGCCCAGCATGAATGCCTAGCTTAACGGGTTAGTACCTGGGTGCGGGGCGGAAATCGCCTGATCACAGCATGGCTGTGATCCACCTGACTATAGATTTGTTCACATCGCTGCTGTGCTTGATCTCTTGTGATTTGCTACCGTTATCCTTGTTTGCCGGTTCAAGGTTTCTGTTTAACTTTGTTGAATTGACAGATTTAATAGGTCTCGTAATTTAACCCCCTGGTGCATGTAAAATCCGTCGTGGGAGCAAAGCCTTCCAAGTTACCTGTGAATAGTTTTTGTATTGTTATATGCGGACAGATGAACAGACAGACGGCCGGACCAGACGACGACAATAGGTGCTACGTATTTATATAATTACGAACGCACCTAAGAAGCACGAAGAAAATTTAAAAAATGGATGGAAATATGAAAAATAATTAAAAAATGAATAATCTGCATGTTCGATTATTTTTTATCAGATAGTACATTAATGTATTTTACAATTAAAATTATGAAGAAATAAATAAATATTATCTTTTTCTTGTTTGCCGCGCCATCGCCTAAACTGTTTTTTAATATTTCATTTGTGAAGAAGGGGGGGGGGGGGGGTAAATCGCATAAAATAGGGAAGAAACATTTCAACATATTTTATTCTATTAAAATTAAAATTGCATGATATTCATTTCCACCGTTGCAAATAAAATATAATAATGCTTAATGGTTTTAAAATTTTAAATGCAAAATTACCACCAAATGATTTTAGGCAGTGACTAGTGGTCATATATACAGAGGCAATCAAATACCAAATACTCATATCTGTCACGCAAACGCGATTTTTAAAATAAATTCTGGGGAGAAAAAAACTCGCAGTATAGAAGTAAAAATAGTTGCATTTTTAAAAATCCTTCTTTACCCTAGAATATGCATTAATAAATACTACTAAGGAATTAATATTTTTTTCATAAAACAATAATTATAAAAAACAAATAAAAACATGTCTGAATTATTCTTTGCTCATTTGTCTCATTAAATCAACTGTTGCAAATAAAATACTTCCTTTCTTTATCTCCCTAATTCACACATCATTTAACAACTTCGAATATTCATCCACACCGGTACCACTGAATATCATAATGAAATGAATGAATATGCGATATCCCACGCATGTGCTCAGAGTTTAACCTTGCGCCGTCAATAGCATAAAAACGATATTTCATCCACTGTTAGTGGTCGCTGGAGAAAATCACCATTCCTCTTTTCAAAAACCTTTTCAGTTGCGAGAATTCACTCCGTTAGTATTCATGAATACGGTGTATCATGGTTTAAGCTGGGGGAACTCACATCGTTCGTATTCATGAATACTCGAAGACGAGGAAGAGCTTTTAATATCGTGGTTTTCATGGTTTTCGTCAAATTTATGATATTAGCGATATACCGTTGGGTAGGATTTTTTTTATATCGGTATCACGATATGCATTTTATATCGGTTTTATCGATATATCGCCCAGCCCTAGCGTTTACAGATAATAGCTCAAATTATTTTCACTCTCTCAGGGATTAGATACCTTAAAAATGACAAAAGCTTTAAATCTTGTGATCTTGAAAATTATTGGATCATTATCTTATTCTATCTTATTATTATTCTTCTTCATTTTTCTTATTATTATCGCATTTTTATTATATTTTTATACTTATCCTTATTTTTACCTTTAGCTAAAAAATGTATTTATACAAACCGTTTACAGTAAAACTCCAATTAACCAGTATCTTGAAACGTGCGCGTGTATGCCTTGCCTACGCAATTTAATTGAAGTATATAGGTAACTGTGGAACTTATTTAATTTATTGATGTGACTCTCAAGCGTGAAAGGTGGAAGACCAGTACCTTCAAGTATCTAAATAAAATTGTTAAGGGTGGTCAGAGGTGTGAAAAAACAAACATTTAAAAATTTAACTGTTGTATAATGTTTTTTATTTTTTATTTTATATATAATACAAAGTTTTTACACTATATTTTAAGTAAACTTCACGAAAATTTCAAATTAAAACATTAATTCTGGATCAAGTTACCTGCTTTATTGTTGAACGCTCTCTTATAAATGGTGCCTTACGCTGACCATCAGTATTGGTTGTTGGTATTGGTTCATCTAAAACCAATACAAAAACAAACAAACAAAAAATATTAGTTTAATACTTTATAAAGTGCTTAGTAGAAGCTTTTTTTTTTTTAACTAAGCAAAATGGAGGCCTTTAAATGTTATTTATGAATTCAAAAGGGAAAAAATGGCTGTTTATTGTTTATAAATAAAAAATATTGATTAAATAAATCCTACTATTAAGCACTAGTTTTTATGTCACGAATATACGGCATAAATTTCATTTAAATCCGTTGAGTAGTTTTTAAAATATATAGTAGTCGCCGTCTTTAAAAATGGAGTTTTGAGAAAAACGCATTTAAAGTTTCGCACTTTTATGATTGAGGTCCTTCTCCTCTATTATGATAGTTATAGTAATATAGATTCTTGTACAATACATAACAATACATTTCGAAGTACAATATGCACGTAAAAACGGGATAGTAACAGCTGCCATCAGCTACCTGCCGTCTATAGTAAGAGGATCCTGTGGTAATTATAGATTATAAAAAAGATTATAAAATATAGATTACATATATAAAAATATAATATATATAAAACATAATAACATATATAAAAATACATATATAAAATATAGATTATAAAACTATCCATTGGATCAACTTGAAATTTTCACACAAACGCTGAACAACAATGGTTCTGCCATATAGTGGAAATTAGTTGATCCTAGATCAGTTTCTTGCACTGATTCCGAGTATGCTTTCTGTTCTTCTTTAGCTGTTTCAGTTTTTGAGAAATTTGCATATTTAAGTTTATGCAAATTTAAGATTTTTGTTGCCATTTTATGCAAAATTTAGGTACAATAACTGTCAGACTGAATTATCTTTTCTAGATTATGATTTCTGGACCATATGTTTCAGATAAATGTCGCAGTCTGCATAAACATTTACCTGTCAGTTATTAAGCCTAATTTGCATATTTTTCAATGGTGTAATATTTACATTACTTTCAACTTTAAAGTAGGTGTCACAGAATTGACGTGATGTTTTTCCAGACTAGATTGTTATACTGATTTCGAATATGCAATCCGTTTCCTTCTATCACGCCAGTTTTTGAATAAAATGAACATCTACTTTTGTACGATATTGGCACACGTTTGATATAAAATGCTTTTTAGGAGTGTGTATCTCCTGAAAAGGGTGAAAAGTGTCAGATTACTGACAGGGACATAATCACCAATGTGTATAATCGAAAGACAATTCCAAAAAGTAGTAGAATTTATCCTAACTAGCTGAAGTACATCACAAAGTAGCATAAAAAGCGTTTTCTGGGGGGGGGGGGGGTTACCAAAAAATAAAATTTCGTTTTTTAAAAAAACTAGACATGATCGAAGAAAACGGACACCAGATTTGAAATCATCGTAAAAATTAGTTAGAAACATATTAGCGTACTCATGTGGCAGAAATATTTATACGGCAAGAAACGTTATTAGAAAAATATGAGAAATATCGAAATTAGACACAGTATTTCATGGTCATTATGTCAGTATAATCTCGGACACAACATTTTTATAAAGTAAACTGGCCAGTAACCATGACATAAAACAAAAAAGCCAGTCTGACAAATCTTTATGCCTTAAATTTTGCATATAATTGTGCAAAAATTCCAATATTTGTATAAATCGAAATATGAAAATATCTCAAAAAACTGGACTTTCGGGAGAAAATGTATAGATTCGGAATCAGCGCAATAAACTGTATAAGAAACAACTAATTTCGATTTTATTTCAGAGCAAAAGTTCAAATTTGTTGTCCAGTGATATTTTAAAAATATTATACTTAAACAAAACAAAATAATAATAATAATAATAATAATAGTAATAATAATAATAATTTATTTTTTATTTATCTTTTATTTTATTTGATTATTTTTTATCCTTTAGCGAAATAAACAACCATGTTTTGAGTGTTCTTTTAAAATGAAAATTTTTCTTAATGAAATATTTTTCTTAAAGGTTGTAAACGAAAGTGTGATAGAAGAATATAGGAAAAGAACTCGCAGTGATAAACAGTAAGTTTTCGCATGACATAGATGAACTATATAGCTAATGGCTTTAGCTTCCACTTTATACTTATTGCACTTTATTTGTAATCGCTTATAATTTATCAAGAGTTTAATAACAATATTACACTGAAAAAAAAAGTGTTGATTTTACAGTATAATACTGGCAGCTGGGGTGCCAGTATTATACTGTAAAATCAACACTTTTTTTTTTTTTTTTTTTTTTTGCAGTGTAGGTTAGATTCCAGATAATGTACTATCTATCATTAGTTTAATTATCATGTGATAAAGTACTCATAGTTTTCTGTATTACAGGGTGGATATACTGGATTTAAAAATTCACTATCAATCGATGGAACACAGAATCTTTAGACATTCTCCAGAATATAGCGTAAGTTTGCCCTAATAATAAAAACAAATTGCATCGTTGTGAATGGTTAGGAATAAAAATTATAAAACAAAATCCTATCCGTGAGTAATGCTGACGTCATATTGACGATGACAACGACCTGACCAATGAATTTTGCTTTTACAGCATTTTTTTAAAACTTCACTGCCAAAAAATTTTTAAAGTTTTTACAGTATAATACTGGCATCAAAGCTGTTAGTATTATACCGTAATATCAACAGTAATAAACAGTAAAATAAACAGTAATACACTGCCACGCATGCGCGGTAATGTATTACTGCTTATTTTACTGTTTATTATTGTTGATATTACGGTATAATACTGGAAGATGGAGTGCCAGTATTATACAGTAAAATCAACATTTTTTTTTCTTTTTTTAAGTGTTCATTGCACAATTTTAATTTTTACATCATCGAATAAAAATAAAATGCACATTTAAATACAATTTGTTTGAAATATGTATCTCAATTCGCTGAATTTTTTTTAATGTTTTTTTAAATAATTTTCAAGTTTATATATCTTTAAATTTGAGCGATATCCAATTAAGGAACATTAAGCTACATGCACTTAAAACGTTGTAAATAATTCAGAATTTGTTTCCGTGTAATATTTCATAACTAAGTTTCCAAACGAAATAAAAACTTTACAAATAAATAAATAAAAGATGAATTTAACATACATGCAATCGAATTATATCGCTTAAATAATTGAAATACTCATAATCGCAAATATTGCTAAATATATGTGTATGTTTTGTCACGGCTTGAAGGTAGCCGTGATCGCGCTCAACCTACTCTTCCGAAAGCATTGGGGCTCCCTAACACTAGGCGCGTTTGGAAAGATTTATGTCTAAAAATAGAGATTCATTTGGAAAGGTTTTCGTTGGAAATAAAAAAAAAATCGCATTAATTCGTTGTACGTTTGGGAAAATCAACCAGTGTAGCGGACGAAGCTTGGTAAATTGTAAATAAAACAGACAGAGTATTTAATTGTTATATTTGTTAGGTTATTCATTTTGACAGCACACATTTATTGCTAGTATAATCGAAAAATAAAAAAATCTGAATAATAATAAAGTAGGCATTTTTATATATGAAATAGGAAATTTAAACAAAATGTACTATTTTTTAAAATTAATCTGCAACGTCTGTGTATTAAACACTTACTTAGTTTATTAAAATGCGCACTGTACTGAATGTAACGTATAATATTGATCACAAAACAAAACATAAAACTTTTTACCCGGTATGTGTGGGTATCGGCAAATTCTATCAACTCAGAAATTGTTGGTTGGTATAATTTGAACAAAACTTTGAATCTGGGCATGCGCTCTAAGAGTATGGCGCTACTCTCTTATAAAGGTATACTGCAATTGCACCAATTATCCATCTTCTGCGGGTAATAAATATCATCAATCGCATGAACTTCGCACTTTGCTGTTCATGAACGGGTAAACGCTTTAAGCATTTCTGAAAAAACAATTTACAATCATCTGAAATTCGTTGTAAACCTGCCTAGAAAAATATTCGCTTATTCGTTGTGTAAAAATTTTGAGATAACTTAACAAATTGTGACTATTTTGTTTGTAGAAAGCTTCTTTTTAAATAATTTTTTTTTTCTATTTCTTTTCAGACGGAAGAACTTTTCAGCTACTTGGGTGGCATCACGGGTGGATGGTTGGGAATATCTCTTCTCGAATTTTGCGCCTTCGTCGAAGGTGTGATGTCGGTTATTTTCTTTTCCTTCAAATACTGCAAACCAAACAACAATCTAAGTAAAAAGAAAAGAGTAAAGAAAAGTCCCAAAAAAGTGTCTCCGATTTTTTCTCGCCACTGTAACTGCCATTGTAATGAAGATTTTGGAAGTTTACTACTTGCAATCCCTGTTTCAAGAGAAACTTCAGCTAGAACAGTTCAAGTAGTTCCATTTGATTACTACTAAGCGTGTTAGATACATTTGTAATGCAAACAACGTTTTTGAAGTGCTAACTAGGACAAATTGATGGTAGTTTCAGTTGCTATAAACATGTTGTTGAAATGAAAATGAACTGGAAATTTCTGTCAAATACTGATGTGAACTGGTTTAATTAGTGGTTCAAGTAATTTTAATATTGTTAGATTTGTTTGCAAAGTGTAGAACTAAGAAATTTTAATTGCTAAAAAGCTGTTGTTGCTTAAAGGAAAAAAAAAAAAAACCTTTTTTTAAGTAATCTGTGTCAATTGTTCAAGTAGTTCTGTTTGAATACTACAAAATTTGGTAAGTTTATTTGTAATGCAACCGATGTTGTTTTGATAGTTAATTTGCACCAAATGATTGTTTCAGTCATTAAAAGCAGATGTACTTTTAAAATCATCCTGAAATCACCCTTCAAATAACCGATATTACGAGTTGACTGTTGACTTTACAAGCATCTGTCGTTGTTTAGAGCCTTAATAAAAAGTAAGAAGTTTGAATTTCAATTGCTCAAAAACTGTTGTTGATAAAAAAGGAAACTTGAAACTTTCGTTAAAGTAACCGATGTGAATTGTTCAAGTAGTTCTATCTGAATACTACGAAATGGGACAAAATTATTTATAATGCAACTGATGTTGTTTTAATAGTTAATTTGCACCAAATGACTTTTACTTTCAGTCATTAAAGGCAGTCAATGTACTTTAAAAATCATCCTGAAATCCCCTTCAAATAATTGATATGAGTTGGCTTTAGAAGCATCTAAATGGGGCATAATTTTTCAAGCGCAATGCTAAAATGAATATTATCTAAAGATATGAAAAAGTCGAAAACGAAGAAAACAAATTATAAATTATATTACAACTTTGTTAAATGTGTTATCCTTTAAGTGGCTCCGGCGGTCAAAATTTTCTTTTCTTTATATATATGCATTTTTAATGACTTTTTTTTCTCTCCTGAAATGTGTCTTTATATAAAAATTATTTTTTTTAAACTTTGAAAATTGAAATTTGTTTTTTAATTTGTTTTTAAATTTTAAACTTAATAACTCATGAACCATTTGCCCGATTTTATTACTTTTTCACTCGTGTGTAGAGAAAAGCTTTCTTGTTAATTTGTCTTCAGGATTTTTAAATATGTTACTTATAAAATTTTTGACAAATTTAAAAGTAAAAAAAAAAAAAAAAAAAAAAAAAAAAGAGATGATTTTTGAGAGGAATTTTTACTTTGAGGAACATATTTGCAAACTTTACACAAGAAATTTAAATTTATTTAAAACATAACATAAAAACTCTGTACAAAATTTCAGGCACATATCTTGCAAGAAAGTTTAGATATATCCTTTTAAACATGACAAATTATGAACAAATTCCATTCTGAGATAGACTTAGAGTTTTAGTTATGGAGGGGGGGGGGGCAGGATTGATAGTACAACACAAAAATTATTATATCTGCTGATGTAATCATCGTAGATATACGAGGTTTGCTTTATTTAATTTATTTAACTTTGTAGTATTTTATTACAATAATAATAATAATAATAATAATAATAATAATAATAATAATTTTGACCACCCCGCACCCCTTAAATATATGGCTAAAAACAATCTAAATAACAGGCACACAGCTGTTTATGGCCAAATATTCAAGTAATGCTGCTTGAATTCGCAAAAAAAGAAAGAAAAGTCATGAATTTTGCATGTCTTTTTTTTCTTTCTTTTTAAGTTTAATCTGCATCGACCTAATTGCACTGTTAAAATTACCTGTGGTTTTAACAAATATTTTACCGTATTTTAACAGAATATCTCCATGTCAAATAAAGTATATATTTTCTCTGTTATTTATCTAGCATAGATATTTTTTTTCGCCCTGTAGCGTAAAACTTTAGAGATTCTTCACATTTGACGAACAAACAAATTCAAAAATACTACAAGTACTGTAAATAAAAATTATAGTAATTTCGCACACGGAACTTTGTTTTGATCATTACAATAATACAAGACATTTTGTAAAGGAAGAGGAAAGTGATCTCGTAATGCAAAGAACTTTGTTATAATTAAACAAGAATCTTGTTATATAAGGCAGAAAAATTCCGTTTTACAGAGGAACTCTGTGTATCTTTCACAGTATTGTTTTTTCTATTAGATGGGGAAATTTTGTTTCATACAAAGAAACTCTATCAAAGAAACCCTATGAAGAAATTCTATTTCATACGGAGAAAAACTGCCCCATTTAACAGGATTTATCTGTATAAGTTACAGAGGAAATCTAGTACCATTGCTGACATCTCGTGGGGTGTAATGCATTATGTACCATAAAATATGAATTTATGATAAAACGTGAATAGAAGGCATGAAAAAAATTGTTGGAATACTTAATGGTTTACAGCTCAAATATTTTGCCGTATCGTTGCATCATGCAGCACCGAATCTATGTAAATGTTCGTTTGCTTTGTAGAGATATGCAATAAAGGTGAATAAAGAGAAAATTAATAATTGATAGTGTGGTGTGCATCAATTATAGTAAGTTTACATATATTGCATAAAAGAAATCTCTCAAAATTCACAAATACCTATATGACTCTGTGCGTAAATGTTTCATAGAAAAAAATTAAATATAAAAGTATAAGAAGAAAAAAAATAATGTCTAATATTTATTTGAAAAAATCAAAATCACATGAAATAAATATTCTGACGCTTATCAAATATTTATATAATGAATACCTATATAATATTAAATACAGTAACTATTTCCTAGAAAAATATTAAATAGTATGAACGTGTAAGCAGAAATTTTTTAATGTCTTAATGTCTAATATTTATTTGGAAAACTGAAAATCAGATGAAATAAATATTCTGATGTTTATCAAATACCTATATATATGACTCTGTGCGTGAATATTTCATAGAAAAATATTAAATAATATAAAAATGTAAGCAAAAAATTTTTAATGTCTTAATATCTAATATTTATTTGAAAAAATTGAAAATCAGATGAAATAGATATTCTTGTGGTTATCTAATGGCTAAATTTTTATTTTCGTTTAGCTTTCTAAACTATGCGCACTTCAAGATTTCTTTTTTTTTTTTTTTTTTTTTTTTTTTTTTTAACTAATGATGTTGACATAGAAGTGCTTAAGAATTACATAAAACTGCCAATTCCATTAAATTTTCAAATCGTAATGCATATTAACTTTCTATTGCCATTTACATTTCATTGATCTTTCATCTTTCGTTCATTTTAATAATTTTGAGAACATTTAAAACATGATTTGAATTTTAAAAAAAGTAGACATTTTATATAAATCCATTTATTTTCAATATAGATTTATTATCATCAAAAATTACACTATTTACAATGACTATCACAAAAAATATTTACAGAATTTATAAATCTTTTTTGAAAACAAACAGAAAACAAATAAAATAATATTTATAAAATAAGAAGTCAGTTTCTTTTTTTCTGAAGTTAATAAAATAAAACAATATTAACCTTCCATAAAAGTAAAATAAAACAAAATTAACATAATATTGTATCAAAATGTTTCCTACGTTTATAACGTACAATTTAGCCTTTAAAAAAAAAAAAAAAAAGAAAGAAAGAAAGAAAGAAAGAAAGAATAATTCATTTTCTGAGGTGCTGGAAAACATTTTCCTCTTTTCTTTCCTTTAAAAGAAAAAAAAAACTTTGAATGTTTTGAAATTGGTATTATTTTGTTATTATTATTTACGTAGGGATAACTTTGAATAAAAATATTTTCTGCTATTCAAAATTCATTTTTTTAATAACTTAAAACTAACAAATAAATAAGTAGAATGAAAAACTGCCGTTAATAAATAAATAAAAATTAATTTTTTGAAAGTATCGGATTTGGGTGTCTCTTAAATCGGGGCCTCCGAGATGGCACTGTTTGTTCTTTTTACCAGAAAAAGGTAAAAAGAGCAAACAGAGCCTTCTCAGAGAACCCGCTTAAATCGTAAAATTATTTTTAAAATTTGATAGACGATTAAAATATTTGTTAACAAAAATAAAACTTACAATTAATTTTTTTTAAATGACAAATTAATATAAATGTTTCATCGTGATGTAATTTTAAACTGAAATATTGAAAAACTAAGATACACTGTAGAAATATTTGAAGTCACAGAACATTTTTTAATTAAAAAAATAAAATATCACATAAAAAAGTTTAAAATTTTAGTGGTTTTGAAAAACATATTTTGAGGACATCTGTTACAAACGTAACTTTAATGTCATCTGATCAATGTCTTCATTTTGCTTTCTAATTCTCATAGAAGGAATGATAGGAATAATATCCAGCTTGCAGAATATTTTCGCCATCAATTCATTTGTTGATGTAGTCTTTTCTAACTGAATACATATTGGGGTACAAATTTGAGCTATGTGGAAGACTAGGATTTGGGAAATACGGACATGGCAGGCTCATAGGAACAAATCTTGGAAAAGAAAAAGCTGATAATCCAGTACTTCCCGGCGAAGAATTCCAGCAGTGTAAGGAAGATCCATTGAGTAGGTAAGGTCTATTCAAGACTGGAGTGCTGAGATCTGTTGGTAAAAGATCTGGTGGTTGCAATCTGGGAGATTTTGTTAGTTGGCCTGTAAAATAAGAACAACATTCATGACAGAGGTAGTCAGTATTGTATTTTTTTTATTATTAATTTTCCCTATTACATATTAAAGGATTGAATCTGTGATTGTTGAAAGGAACTAAGTTCTAGTTTTGAAATTTCCCAAGCCATGGAGATATTGCCTTTCAACACTCAACTTTTGAATTCCCTCCTCCCAAATAAGCGTAAGGTAGCACCAGTACTGAATTCCTTTCTTCACAAAACGGTCAATAAACATGAAAAAAAAAAATGAAACCATCTTAAAATAAGAAATGTCAAAATATGGACTTAGTTCTTTTCAACAATCGCCGATTCAATTATTTACTTGTTAACTTCACGAGGAAAACAAAATATATAAATTTCGAATTACATAAAAACACATTTATCATATTCTATGTACGTATTGTTATGTTATACCCGGTGTTTCATGATAAAAGTTTAAAAGAAATAAAATCTCTGTGATCCATTCAGAAATTATTCGGGAAAGTGATCAGAAAAGAGAGGCGAAATTCAATAATGGTATTAGTAAATCTAATCAAGCAAACAAACAAAATAATGAATGAGTTTTGTTTTCACATGTTTCACATGTAAGTATTAACAAGTTGGAAATTGTACGTCAAACGTGACAAATGAGATGCGTTCGCACTATAGCTAATTTCAATGAATTATGTCGTCTGTTATTATGATATGATTAATTTCCGTAATAAAATAAGTACATTTTAAGTGGGCAACCTTTTATCTTTTGTTGACATTTACTGAAAATTCCAATGTTAAACTTGAGAAATTTTCAGAACTTGAAATCCATATTTAGACTCTTTTTCCATTTAATATCTATTTATCCGGAAACATCTATCCAAAAAACTGTCGGTAGATTATAAGATTGCTATAATTAAACAATTTTAGTATACAAATTCGGTTTTTAAATTCAGTAATACGGAAATAATATGACTTCATCTTAAATATGACGTAATCACCATGGCAATCTAGCATCATTACCCGTCATGGAATATCATTGAATTAATTACGTATGATAGGATTTAATAGAATGAAGAATGTGACTATAATTTAGTCATAGAGGTTTATAAAATGTCATAGAGGTCATATATCACTATAATGTGATACATGTCAGGTAACTTGGCGATACTATCTCGGTCGCTTGACGATTAATCCTCAGAAGCGTAAAAAAGCGTGATTTTTTGGTGAAATTTCCTTTTTAGCGATTCTTTGAACAAATTTGCTTATCTTTCGCGATCCTTTTGCATAATTCACGTTTTTTCTGTGGTCTTTTAACGAAAGTCATGTTTTCCCATGATCCTTTGATGAATTTAGTGTTTTTTCCTCAATCATTTGACGAAATCTGGGATTTTTTCACCCGCGAAGATTGGTTAGATGTTTTTAGTCTGCAGGTGCCCTAAAAAGTCTGTGACGTCCGTTGCTGCATCGCACACATGGGGCATCGAACGAAGGGAATTCATCCTAAAGAATAATTGTTTCATTCCTGACATTTCTGGAAAGAAACAACGTTCAACTCATTGGCTGAATTGTAAAGGGCGAAATGTGTCAAACATTAGCGGGAAGAAAGTGCGCAATTTGTTCGTTCATGGAAAAAATCGTGAAATTCGTTAATCGATAGTCGATAAATTGCTAAATTTGTTAATTGATAGCGGAAAAATTGCAAAATTCATTAATCGACAGTGGAAAAATCGCAAAATTCATCAACTGGTTTCGGGGGGGGAAAGTTTTCAAATATCGTCGAATGGCTTCGAGAAAAAAAATCACAATCCGTCAATTTTGGGGAAAAAATCGTGAAATTCGCCAAATGGTTTCGAAATTTGTCGAGCGACAGCAGAGAAAAAGAATCTTTTTCCATTCAATCATCGTAATTGGTGAGTGTGACTATTATGTTTGACCAGTGGTGGCAATAAAGTCCATTGCCAAATTTTCAGTATTATTCGCTGTTTGGCAAAAGCTAATTTTGTCCTATACTTCAAAACCCTTTTGATCATCACATCAGTGTGCAGACCATTTGATGAATTTCGTGATTTTTCAGTTATCGATTGTTGAATTTTATAATTTATCAACTATTGATTAGCGAATTTCATGATTTTTTCCATGAACATTTGACGAATTGTGCAAAAATATTAAGAATATCGTTAAATTGTCTTAGGTAAAAAAAAATTTAATATTGTCAAATGCCTTCAAGAAAAAAGTTGCAAGTTGAAACGCCTGTGACCTCTTTTTCATGTTATGCATCTCTGGAGTCCATCCCCCCACTCCCCCCCCCTCCCAAGTGAGACACTTTGTTTTTTTTTTCTAAATTTTGCACGCACCCCTCATGTGATATATCGCTGGAAAAGTCTTTGACCACTTATTCATGTTATGTATCTCCGGGGTCCATCCCGCCACTAACCCCCCTCCCCCCTCAATTTTGTTGACACCCCTCATGTCATATATTGTTGGAAAGGTCTGTGACTGCTTAATCATATGCATCTCAGATGTCCATCTCCCCACTTTGCCCCCCCTCCTCCCCAAAGGGTACTTTCTAAATTTTGCATACAACACTCATGTTATATATCATTGGAAAGGTCTGTGACCACTTAATCATATTATGCATCTCCGATGACCATCTCCCCACTTTGCCCCCCCCCCTAAGAGATACTTTCTAAATTTTGTTGACACCCCTCATGTCATATATTGTTGGAAAGGTCCGTGACTGCTTAATCATATTATGCATCTCTGATGTCCATCTCCCCACTTTGCTCCCCCCTCCCCCCCAAGGGGTACTTTTTGAATTTTGTACACAACCCTCATGTTATATATCATTGGAAAGGTCTGTGTCCACTTAATCATATTATGCATCTCCGATGTCCATCTCCCCACTTTGCCCCCCCCCAAGGGATACTTTCTAAATTTTGTTGACACCCCTCATCTCATATATTGTTGGAAAGATCCGTGACTGCTTAATCATATTATGCATCTCCGATGTCCATCTCCCCACTTTGCCCCCCCCCCCAAGGGATACTTTCTAAATTTTGTTGACACCCCTCATCTCATATATTGTTGGAAAGATCCGTGACTGCTTAATCATATTATGCATCTCCGATGTCCATCTCCACACTTTGCCCCCGCCCCCCCCTCCCCCCTTACTTTCTAAATTTTGCACACAACCCTCATGTTATATATCATTGGAAAGGTCTGTGACCACTTAATCATATTATGCATCTCCGGTGTCCATCTCCCCACTTTGCCCCCCCCCAAGGGGTGCTTTCTAAATTTTGCACACACCCTTCATGTGATATATTGATGGAAAGGTCTGTGACCGCTTAATTATATTATGCTCCCTACTATGAAATTTGTCAAGTTAAAGCAACTATAAATTTTATTTTTATGGTAGTATCAAGTTGTTTGCCGTCAAATTTTGACGGGTTCCATCTAGTTCTTATTAATATCTTTATAAGTTTTGATTCGATTTTCATAAAATTTGAAATGACTCGACAAAATTCTGCAATGATTATATATATCAAATTTCAGACCATTCGGTTGGGTAGTTTTTGCGCTGTTACGTGCGGACAGACGGGCGGACGGACCAGACGACGACTATAGGTGGTACGTATTTATATAATTACAAACAAGCCTAAAAATGATAATTGGCTGCCGTATTAAATTAAAAAATGTCAATTTAGGAAAGTTTCCATTTTTCTTGTTTTGCTGTTCAATTTCAATATTTTACTTTATTTTTAAAATAAATAGTAGAATTTTATTTCTTTTCGGACAACATCTGGTAAACAAACATAAACACGCAAATATCCGCATATTTCCAATACATCGTTTTTGTTAATTGAATAAAAGTGTCGTCATGATCAGTTGAAAATTTCTGAAGAAGTAGTCTTTTCATCGTGTAAAAGACTTATAGATGAAAATGTGTAGCAATGAAATTTATTTGAAGTTATCAGTGACGTTATGACTTTTGAGTCTATCAAATGAAAGAATTTCCTGTTTAATCCATCGCTGAAGCAAAGTTTTAATTAGTTCTAGAGAACTTTAAAAAACTTGGCAATTTTGCAATTTTAATTATTCAGCGCTATTTTGGAAAAATCTTGCGTAATTGTAAGGATTTATGTAACAGAAATAATAGATTTATGAAAATTCGAAATTGTATTAGGATTTATGCCTTAGAATGTGCTCTTTAAGATTGTTCTTTTGAAAAATCTATCAGCACATTAGAAGAAAAAAAAAATGCTTACATCTATACTCTGTGTTTCTAAGAGAATCTTTTTATCTATATTTATTTATTTAATCAGGTTTATTTTGGATCGAGCACTATTCAGATGTTTTATTTTTGTGCTATTGATTTTAAAAATACTGTACGATTCTATTAATTTGAGCACGGTTAAAACAAGAAATTTTCGCGGAAATGTAATAACTAGGCAACGGATTATATATGAAGTTAAAAACTGCCAAAATATGCATGCAAATATGCATACACCCCCCCCCCCCCCTTCAAATATGCTGTTAAGATCTAAAATATGCACTTATAACTTTTAGTGAAAATCACTTACCTGTAAATGCAGTTCGCATTTTTTTTTAAACTATTTTAAATGCAGAAAAATTTTCTTCCTGTATCAACTGTTGTTACTGAATAAAAATTGAATAGGGTGCGTACACTTTTACCACAACTTTTTTTACAGAATATTTCGCCCTATTTTCACGATAAAATGTTACAAATTCAACAATTAAACAACGTGATTGCAAATTGCGCAGTTGAGATATTAAATAGAAACTTTCTAACTTGAAATGGTGGTGCCACACTGCAAAAAATAATTGTTGATTTTGCAGTATAAAACTGGCACCCAGCTGCCAGTATTATACCGTAAAATTAACAGTATTAAACAGTAAAATAAGCAGTAATATGCTGCCGTGCAAGCAGTAATACGCTACCGCGCATTATACCGTAAAATTAACAGTATTAAACAGTAAAACAAGCAGTAATATGCTGCCGTGCAAGCAGTAATACGCTACCGCGCATTATACCGTAAAATTAACAGTGCGCGGTAGCGTATTACTGCTTGCACGGCAGCATATTACTGCTTATTTTACTGTTTAATACTGTTAATTTTACGGTATAATGCGCGGTAGCGTATTACTGCTTGCACGGCAGCATATTACTGCTTATTTTACTGTTTAATACTGTTAATTTTACGGTATAATGCGCGGTAGCGTATTACTGCTTGCACGGCAGCATATTACTGCTTATTTTACTGTTTAATACTGTTAATTTTACGGTATAATGCGCGGTAGCGTATTACTGCTTGCACGGCAGCATATTACTGCTTATTTTACTGTTTAATACTGTTAATTTTACGGTATAATGCGCGGTAGCGTATTACTGCTTGCACGGCAGCATATTACTGCTTATTTTACTGTTTAATACTGTTAATTTTACGGTATAATGCGCGGTAGCGTATTACTGCTTGCACGGCAGCATATTACTGCTTATTTTACTGTTTAATACTGTTAATTTTACGGTATAATGCGCGGTAGCGTATTACTGCTTGCACGGCAGCATATTACTGCTTATTTTACTGTTTAATACTGTTAATTTTACGGTATAATACTGGCAGCTGGGTGTCAGTTTTATACTGCAAAATCAACAATTATTTTTTGCAGTGCAGACTCCTTGAAAATTCCAAGAAGTGTAACGCACTTTTCACTTTTAATAGGTCGATCATCTCCATTATCGTCACCGTTCAAACAGTTATGTATTTTTTCAACACCTTCAAAACCTGATTTTTTACTTAAAATAACATTCAATTCCTCTCTAATTGTTTCCTCCACCATTAGACTCAGGAATGATGGAAATAAATTCTTCATTTTTTGGTAGATTTCGTAAGAAATACTACCTATTAGATTCTCCCCTAAGTTGGAATTTCTGAAAATTTTTTGCAGAACTACATCGATCATGACTTTTAGAACCCAAAAACACCCCCAGTTCAAAACGTTATCTATCTATCTATTTATATGACTTTTTTATGGATACGATAACTTCCATAATTCTGCACAAATCTCTTCCAAATTGATACATAAAATCAAGCGGCATAAAATCTTGGTCAAGTTTGTAAATGGGCAAAATCGAATCGGGGGGGGGGGGGGGGGAGCTTTTTCAGAAAACAGAAGAAACCCCATAACTTCTAAATTTTGATACATATCGAATCCGTTTAAAGTTATTATTACTTCTAGGAAAAGGGCCAAAAATTTATGTATGACAGATTTTTGATTTCAATAAAATGCCCCAAGGGGGAAAAGGGAAAAAGGGGTTTCAGAAGGAAAAAGTTCATAACTTCGTCAATTCACAAGATATCAAATCCGCTTAAATTTATTATGAATCTTCTTAATATTATCTACAATTTTTATATTAACAAGCTTTTTATAGAACCAACTCTTAAAGAGAAAAAAAAAAAAAAAAAAAAAAAAATCTTTGTTGGCACCGCTTACAGGCAGAGATATATTTCGAATTGGACGGTCCCAGCTGCCGCATCATGGCAAATAGGTCTTTCTACTGCAATTCCCAATCAACAGGCGCCCCACGGTCTGCATCTTCGAAATCTACTTGTGCCTGTAGACCGAGCCGTCAGGTTTTTTTTTACATATTATGAAACAAAAACATTTAACAGAGCATTCTTCGATTCCAGTTTTGTGATGACTGGGAATTAGAAAATAAAAAAAAGTTTCTTTCACAGGTGTTTTTTTTTTTTTTTTTTTTTTTTTTTTTTCACAAGATTTAGTCTTTTTTTAACGGAGGAAAGAGGAGAAGAAAGATCTGGTCTATCAAAAATGTTGCGACCATTTCTTATAGTATTTAAATTCTGTGCATGAAATACCCCAATTTGTTAAAACTGTATGTGAAAGAAAGTTTAGGGTGCCTCATTTGTAAATTTGCAAAGGTGCTTTTAAGGAAATTTTCCTTACTCTGGAAATAAGGTCTTAAGGTTCGGGGGCATATATTTCTCGAATTTTTACTGCATTCTAATGACAGCTGTTATCTAAAAAAGTTATTTGTATTATATTTGGATAAAATACTTCCAGAGCAGCATCAGTAACAAGAAATAATTTTAATTGATTATTAAAATCAGTGACAAGAAATAATTTTAATTGATTATTATAATCAATAACAAAAATTACACATTTTGGTAAATGTTTCTATCTGGTTCCAATAGTGACAAGAAATAGTTTACAAGTCATCCTTGGAATGATCAACTTTTACAATTGATTTACAAGCACGACAAAGAACACGTTTTACTACAACATCTCACCTTTGACAGTAATGATCTAGTTCACGCGTTTATGAAAACAAATGTATCAAATAAAAGACTATAGGGATTATTATTATAATAAAAAAATATTAAGGAATTTAGAGAAAACTGAAGATGCCTGGAGCTAAAAGTTAAAAATATGCATTTATGCGCAATTTTATGGCATTTTATGCATTTATATATTTTAATCGTAAAAAGCCTTAAATATGTAATTCCATATGCAAATATTCAATTGCATATAATCCACTGTTTAGTAATAATACTCACTTTTTTCTTCATCTTCGCTATCTTCTCGTTTCTTTTTTGTTGGTTTTAATAATTCTTCTATAGAATAACCTCCAGTTGTTTTGGATTCTTTAGTGGGTGATTCCGGTGTTTGTGAATCAGATGATGAAGGCCGTTGAGTTTTAGAAGGCGTTTCGGGAGTTGTGCTGCTATTTGGACTAGGTTCAACTGCATTCCGCCTGCTATTGATGGTAGTAACCGTGGTTGTAGCTACAGTAAGCAGATTAGGGTCAGGAAGAAGGTAGGAAGGATAGCAAGGAGCTACTGTATTTAGTTGACTAGATGGCTGAGATCCTGAAATGTTAAATTTAGTAAATTATTATCACACGTATCACTATCACTATACTGCAAAAGAAAAAAAAAAATGTTGATTTTACTGTATAATACTGGCATCCCAGCTGCCAGTATTATACTGCAAAATTAACAGTAATAAACAGTAAAATAAGCAGTAATACGCTGCTGCGCATGCACGGTAGCGTATTACTGCTTATTTTACTTAGATCGAAGTCTTAAATGGTAACAAAAAATAATACCGATCACCATGCCAGGTATTTGAAGAAGTGAAAGTTTATTAATATTTTAAATACTCTTAAAATAATTAATAATAATTATAACAATATTTATTTATTATGATTTTATTTATTTATTAAAATGATCTTTTCAGAACTCTGTTGGGTACATCATATAGAAGACTTTCTATTTAATTTTGTTTTGTAAATAGCCTCCACTCTTTACAGAGAAGTAATTTATGCTTCTTCGAACGAATTTTAGGTGATTGCTTAGTTCTCTGTTTCTTCATAAAAGCAAAAACAAAAAGGTAAAGAAATAAAGAACAGAGAGAGAGAAAGATTGTCACTGGTAGCACGTTGAAAGTTTGACTTAATTTTCATCAAGGGAATAATTTCTTTTGAAAAGAAAAGTCTTTTCTATACATTTGTGTATTTTTTTTTATTAGCATAAATTAAGGAAAAACATGTGATAAAGAATTTCATCGCTTTTATGTAAAGTTAATATATTTTATTCTGTGAAACTTTTTAAACTTATTTGGCTACGTAAAATGTTCTATTTTATGTTTAGGATGTAAATTTTAATAATATTACGAATAAATATGTGCCATCGTGTTTATTATTATTTTAATATTTTTTCTTGGTAATAAAAAAGAGGTTAAAGACATATCCCAATTACATAGATATAATCTGGAAATGAAACAGTTCAGTGACTATAGAAGGACATCAAAAACCAAAGGTAATCTGACATCTGAAAAGCATTGTAAAGAAGGATTGGTTAATTAGCGATTGTTTTGTTAAAAGTCGTTAGTATATATAAAAATATAATAATTTACGAAATATTGTTAAGGCGGTATTAAAAAAAAATATTTTTCCACGCTCAGCAACTCAAAATTTTGAGACACATTCTCAGACTCATTTTTAATAGTAACAACAGGAAACTTGGCGGCGTGATTTATAAAGACATTTATAAGGGCCCCATGTTTTTATTTTTCGTTCAATTAATTAGAAATTGATTTACAGACAATTATTTTCACAGTACGATCATTTTTTTTGTTTCCAGCGCTATCGCTTTGGGAAATTCGGTTCAAAATGTCCACTTTGACAGCATTTTTTGAAATATATTCTGCCTTTATCAAAAAATCGAGACAGTGGGGACATTATAAAGTTTCTGAATAAGAGAACCTGCCAATTGGATGCATTTTAGAGCAAAAATGAATTTACAAATGTGTCTCAAAAATAAGCAGTTTGGATTTGAATACACCCTTAAGCTAAAGAAAAAAAAATTAAATGCTTAAGGCGCACAAATAGCATTTAGAAGATTATTGATAATCATATTAATGGATAAAAAGCAATTACATAGTTCATTAGTCAGCTATACACTAAAAGAACGATCGATACATGCGTTTCAGTCTCTACGTATCAAGTAAGAAAAACCTACAAATAGTCACCGGCACATTTAAATCGTCTAGAATGAATAACTTAAACCTGTGCAAAAGCTATATAAATGATTTACTTTCTTCAACTTATTTTCTCAGGATATAAGTAAATCAGCAATCTTTCAGTCAAACTAGTAACAACAATAATAATTATAATAAACCTATAGCTGTAGATATGCAGTAGATGTGCTATTCTTATGCTCATGTTAGTGTCGTTAACTATTTCATAGTTTTTGCTATGCATATCACTTTTAAGGTAGCCAAATTTTATAACGGGACTTAGATTTAAAGCTTTCACACCTTTAAAATTCATAAAATTTTAAGCTTTTTTAAAACGACCTGAATTTATCAACTTTAAACTGCATGGACTACATGATTTTCGTTCCCAATTTTCAGGTAATTCAGCGACGTTTGCTCACCTTAATTATATTAAATAATAGTTAGAAAATACAATTTAGAAGAAATATGCAACAGAAACATGTATTTCTTGGATGAGGGCATAATTATTACATCCGATTGGAAGGCTATCTATTAAAAATTCATCAAGATTTTGATATGAAGATAACAAATAATGAAACATGACTTTAATTAAATAATAATAATAATAATAATAATAATAATAATAATAATATAATAAACACAATACTCAATGCTCTTGCGTAACTCTTGTGGTATATTTCAAACTAATTGTATTTTGGAATTACTTTTTCGTATTCAATATATACGTACGTTATGAGATTAATTAGTGTTTTAGTAATTCTCGAAAACCATTTACGTGATAAGTTCTTCATATAAGAAACAATACTATACTTACTTCCATCAGTAGGTACCACTTCATCAAAAACCACGTGACCACTGTTTCTCAATATTCGGTTAATAGATGAAACACTCGGAATAGACTGTTCGTCACAAACTCTTTGATTCCTCAGCAAATCCCTTATCTCCCACGCAAATATAGACGGATTCTCCTGCTTGTAGCGTAAAATCTTTCGGACCACGTGGGGTGTAGCAACTTGCTGTTAAAACAAAATGCAGTTTAAAATCAGGAAAACGTATGTTCATATAATAAAAAAAATAGAGCCTAAAAATTATCATTGCAGTTTTAAAAATTATTAAAAAACAAAATAAACGTAAAAATAGTTTTTTTTTTGTAACATTCTTTTTAATGCATTCAAACAAAGCATTCAATGTTTATCTTTAAAATCCCGCCTAATTTCATGACTAAAGTTTATTTAATTAAAAAAAATACAATACATTAATTTGGCGTGGGCTCTAATTATTGAAAATTCACCGCTTTGTTTTACACTTGATAGAAAGTGCAAACTCGTGATTTTATAAAAAAAAATCTGTCTTTTTAAGATATGGCAACAGGAAAAAAAGCATTATTTAAACTATATATTCAGAAATTATAAATTGTTTTCGCAACGTATAGTCAATTTATAATACTGAATTGTTAAATGATAAAAGCGTGCATTTATATCATTTATACATATATATATATATATATATATCTTTATTTATTTATTTATAGTTTCTACTTTTTATTGTTTAAAATATTCTGTCGTGGCAGATTTATAGCCAGTTGGCATCTTTTGGTGAGAGTATTTTGCAGCATCATTAACACCATTGTTTTTGTAATTCCTAAACAATGATTTTTACCACACGAATTTTTACCATAAAGATTATTTGACGATTTATCACCATCCTTTTTCATCGATTTAAAGAAAAAATGCTTTAAAATTAATTTATCAATTGAAAATTAAGTTCTATAAATATTAAAATGTTGTATTGTCACCGAAAATACACCCGTGTACGTAATTTTTATAATTGCAGCCTATCAGGAAGAAAGTGGAAATTCAAATACAAAGTTCCGTCTTTACATAAAAAATAAATAAATAGATAAATAAATAAATAAATAAAAGAGTGTAAAAATAAAGATATGGATTTTTACACTAAATTAGAAAATTATTAGAGGTTTTTTTTTTCTTTTTAACAAATGAAATAAACAATGTTACAGTGAAACTACAGTTATCTGTGCTAATGAGTTTTGGATGCAATCTGGATATTCAGAAATCCAGATAATTGGGGCAATCGTAACAAAAAATACTGTATTGTAAAACATAATAATTTCTCTAAAATTGCATTACAAAAAAGTTTGTCTAATGAATGTTGAAAATAACATCATTTTTACTAACTTTAAACAATTAAAAAATTACAGTACGGTACTTACATAATATAGAAGTATTAATTGAACATGTGCAACAAGATTACTTATTTTGCTATAGACACTAGTTTGCGTGCTGCCATGTTCTGCAAATTTTCCTAGCATTAATTTTCAAAAAAGTTGCATTTTTAAAATTTTTTATACGGCCCCTCTATAGAAATAGGTCAATTAAAAAAAAAAAAATCCTTTTTCTGCAACAAGGTTATTACAAAAAAAACTCCGTACCGTTATCTTTAAAATCGAATGAGTTATACTTAATTGAAAATTGGCCATTGGGAATGAGGACCATATATTAGAAATTCAAATCTGTGAGATGTATACAAAGAAGAAAAACGGACGATCATACATATTCATTTGACCTTAAAACAAAAGATAATGAGTGCTTGCAATAATGACACAGAAATTCAAAATATTTACAGAAGCATTCTTGGAAGAGCTCAATTGTGTATTAGAAATTAGATTTTAAGAAAGCCTTGTGCATTTTTGAGTTTTCTTTAATTTTATTTTTAGACTTTAAAACTACATTTGCCTTTTTATACGATCTCAACTTTATTTTGATGTATTTGTTATGTATTTTCTTTACACGTGTCACACACTTCCACTTTTTTGATCTAAATAATGCTATTATCAGTATACGGTCTCTATTTTCATAGAATAGAATTTTAAAGGGTACGATTAATTGGCGTAAATCAGATTTTTTTTAATTATTATTATAATCTAGTTAATTTTAAAGATACACGTATGCAGTTTTTTATAATCTTGTCGAAGAAAGAGGAAAATGTTTTCTAATTGACCAATTTAGTCTAGGGGTTATATAAATATGTAAAAGGGCATTTTTAAAACAAATTAATAGGAGGATTGTTTCATCGACATAACATTATTCCCATCTTATTTTGAACATTTTTACATTATTTATTTATCTCAAACGGGTAAAAAATTAAAAAGCATTTCAACTTTTCTGGGACACGCTGTATTCAAATAACGTAAAAAGTCAGAGTTCAGATATTTTAAGATGCTTAAGAAATCTGTTGCCATTTGCTTTTTTCGCGTATCTATAAATATAATTTTATGCTTCATAGACTGTCATTTTATTTAGCAAACTTTATGAATGAATGAGAAAATAATGCCAAATACATTACAACCCCAAACATTGCACTGAGTTTTCTCAAAAACTTTATTGAAACTGTACTAAGTTTTTCTCATGAAATTATTCAGTTTTAGAATCATCAGCAGGTCACCATAAAAAAAAAACTACCTTTGGCTTGCTTCCTCCAATTGAACCTGGTTTAATGGATCCTGTTTCGTAAAACCTCGTTAGAATTTTTGAGACGCAGCCGTGTGACACAAGGAGCTGCCTGGAAATGTCGCAGGGTCTCACTCCCATCAGAGCTAATTCGACGATCCGACGGCGAACATAATCCGGCAGTGGACGACCATTCACAAATACACCACCTAGCTGATTAACACCCGCTTGCCCTGAAAAGAAAAAACACCAATTCTTTATAATTACCTACTTCTTTTAAGAAAAATAAATATTACGTACTTTTAAATGCAAATTAATTAATTTAAATTTTCCAGTAAAGGAAAAACAAGAAAAAAAAATCGTGTATCAAGCATATATTTGAAACACTTTCCAACACTTCCAAAATATTGTAACGGAGCACTGCAACTCCGGAATGTGCATCTCAGAAATGCATATCAATTTAATTATGTTTGAAATAGTGTAACATCTTTAAAATATACCGCAAACGATTTTTTCCAATAGACCATAATCTAACGGATGTGATGAATAAGGATCTTTTGGGTGTCCCTGTAAACAAACTATAAATGCTACACACTTCATTTTTAATAGTGAACTTTCCATAGTAAACCTCAATAACATATATCAATTACATAGCAATCTGAGTAAATTTATCAGAGTTAGAGCCAGGGCCCGATTAACCTCTGAATCTAGGGCGAGCACGATATCATTTTAGCCCCCCCCCTTTCATTTGCCAAAGTTTTAGTAATTTCTTATTCATGAAAACTCATCAATGACACTAATATTAATCCGGCGAGTAGCTTAGCTGAGGTCACATATATTTCATTAAACAGCTTTTTTATGTTCCCTGTATATACTTCAGATATATTTAGTACATATGCTCGATTTCCCGGGTAGTTTCTTACAGGCACATCAGGATGCTATATGATTAATTAGTATCATATTGATGACATTCATATTTCACTGTTAATTAAGTTTCGTGAAGTAGTGCGTGGATTTCCTCTTGGATTAAACAAACTTTCTTTTACAAAAAATATATAAAAAATAAATAAATAAACAAATAAAAATAAAATAAAAAATGAAAATTGGGAATTAAAGGGCCCTTTTCACAATCATTTTGGGGCCCCTTTTAAATTTTATAAGGGGAGCATGTACTTCACGTGCCTTTTGGATAATCAGGCCCTGTTTAGAGCAAGACCGATATCATAAACATTTTCAACTATGTTTGTAAAGTGTTAAAAAAAAGACATGATAAATAACCCAGTCTGTCGCCCACCAGAAGCATCGGCAACTTCAACGAATTTTAAATAAATTCTAATGAAAATTTCTGAAAATCGAATAAGATTTAAATAGACACTAGCTGTTTCATAAATTTATTTCTTTGATATTTCTTTGTAATTTCTAGTTCTTTTCAGAAAACAATGAATCTTAATAAGCAAACGATCTTTTTTTTCCTCCCTAAAGGTAATAATAAATTCCTACAAATTTTCTAATTATCTGGATGAAACAGAAAATAATCTTCTATATAAAATAAATATTTTTTGTTTCTATTTTTTGTTGAAAAGTTGTATTTCTGGAATTGCTGTTATAAACCTTAAAAGAAAAAAAAATCACCTTAATATTATAAATACCAAAGAAATTTTTTAGGTAAAATTTTTTTTAATTACTTACATTAGGAGCCTAGACTAGTCATCCGAAGAAACGCTCAAGCCAACTAAGTCTCCAAGAAGTCTATGGAAAGGTTATTTTAAAATTTTTCGCTCACATTTTAATATTTTTAAATGATTTTTTTTTTGTATAGGATAGCTGAGGTCGATCTCTAACATCGTTAGTTTTTACTTTTTCGATTTTGGTTCCAGTTATTTTATATAAGGGTACTTCCACTTTCAGAACCGGTTCCAACCGGTTCCAAAATTGAAAATTCCGCTTATAAAAAAACTGCAATAAAAATCGAAAAAGTAAAAACTAACAACGTTAGAGACCAACCTGAACTGTCCTATGCAAAAAAAAAAAAAAAAAAAAAAATCATTTAAAAATTCTAACATGCGAGCGAGAAATTTGAAAATAACCTTCCCATAGACTTAACATTAGCTTGAGCGTTTCTTCCCGTGACTAGTGTAGGCTCTTAATATTTAAAAATATTGCCAGATTCATTTTCAAAAGGAATAAAGTAAATCCTGGTTTTTACTGAAAAATATAAAATGAAGACTGTTTTAAAGTTTCCTTTCTCTCTTTTGAGTGATTTTTGACTCATGTTTCTGCAAAAGATTATGAACCATTGACGATATTTAAATTAATTTTATGAGTCTTAAGAGTTCCATACAAAGCATACGATTAGTTTTTGTTAGAATCGCAGAGAACATATTGTGAAGCTGATTCGAAAATTAAAATAAAGAAACCTTCTTAAGTTGGACAGATGTTATTTTAAAAAATAAGCTTTTCACTCATATTAATTACGAAAAAAATATCCTAGAACATTTTAGCAAATTTGAAAAAAAAATTTTACTTAACACTATTTCGATGAATGAGAAGAATGCAGTAAATTATGCCAATACGTCTTTCAATATCAACGGAACATATACAAGGTGGAAAGCAAAAAAGTTACACACCCATTAAATTTGTGAACGCGGATATGTGTGTACATTAATAAAAGTGGTATTCAGAAATACACTGTAAAAAGATTGTGAATCCACGGATATTTTACTGTGAATTCCTGAAGTAATTTTACAAGAAATGCCACTTAACACTATTACTTTACTTAATTTATTATTACTTTACTTAATACTATTTCGATGAATGAGAAGAACGCAGTAAATTAAGACGCCGTTTCTTTGAATACCGAGGAAACATTCTACAGGGTGGAAAGTTTAAAAGTTTCCCAGCCATTAAATTTGTGAACAGATGTATAAAACGGATGTATGTGTACGGATAGTATTAAAAGTGTGTCTAGATGACATACACTATAAAAAAAAATGGGAATTCACGGGTATTTTACTGTGAATTGCTGCAGTAATTTTGCGTGAAATACCACTTAACACTATTATTTTACTTAATTTATTATTACTTAACACTATTATTTTACTTAATTTATTATTACTTAACACTATTATTTTACTTAATTTATTATTACTTAACACTATTATTTTACTTAATTTATTATTACTTAACACTATTTCGATGAATGAGAAGAACGCAGTAAATTATGACTCTGTTTTTTTTTAATATCAAGGAAACATCCTATAGGGTGGAAAGCATAAAAGTTATCCAACCATTTAATTTGTGAACGGATTTATGTACAGTAATAAAAGTGGTATCTACTGATATACTGTAAAACAAATTATAAATCCACGAGTATTTTACTATGAATTGCTGCAGTAATTTTACAAGAAATGCTACTTTTTTAAGCTAAACAGTCTTATCCCGTAAATTTCCTGTTTATACGGACAAAGCACTTTTTTTTATGGGACTTTGCCTGGAATCCCTGTTGCTGTAATTTTACTAATTTTACTGCTACAATATTTTAGAATGTAGGAAAGTCAGTATGTGCTACACAATGAGATCAATATCCATGAAGTGTGGAATTTAGTTGCCCTATCTGGAAAATTATTAAGAATACGAGGAAAAATCAGTAATAAAGTTGTTTATCGGTATCAATTTAGTAGGAAATAACGCCCAGTGTTCATAAATAATGCGAAAAATGAAAACTTTAATTTGCCCGAATCCCGTCGATACTTCAGCGTCTACAAGTATTGATTTCGTTATACTATGTAAATGTCTGAGAATTGCAATCAAACAACATGATTCCAAAGGAAACATAACTTTATTGTCTGTGCTAGAATTGGTTACCGTCGGCCGCAAATTATTTGTTCTTCCCGCGGGGCAATGATGCATCAATTGACATTTGCACTTTTTGCTTTCGATTTAGCCTATAAAATACACATGAAGTATCATTTACTACTAAATGACTATACCAAAAGACTTTCTAATTGACGTTTTGTCCATATCTTCAGTAGTTTCAAGATAGAATTGCTAAGATCCGCATATCACCTACGTTTAGCCACCCATTTTTAATTCTGGAGCGCTCGGCACTCATTTTCCATCATGTAGCCGAAGAATTTAATGTCTGGTACGACAAAATTTTAAAATTCATGTTGATTTTTTCTATTGCATAAGATAAATAAAGATGTAAATAATTCAAAAATTTGTTCTTCCCGCGGGGCAATGACGCATCAATTGACATTTGCACTTTTTACTTTCGATTTAGCCTATAAAATACACATGAAGTATCATTTACTACTAAATTGACTATACCTAAAAACTTTCTAATTGACGTTTTGTCTATATCTTGAGTACTTTTCAAGATAGGATTGCTAAGATCCGCATATCACCTACGTTTAGCCACCCATTTTTAATTCTGGAGCGCTCGGCACGCATTTTCCATCATGTAGTCGACGAATTTAATGTCTGGTACCACGAAATTTTAAAATTCATGTTGATTTTTTTCTAATGCATAAGATAAATAAAGATGTAAATAATTCAAATATCAATTTACATGCTCATATTTTGAATAGCTATCATTTTATGAAAAGTTAAGAAGATACACCAAAATCTTACATAATACTCAAATGGCTACTTACATACGTTCACAAATTGAATGGCTGCGTAGCTTAAACGCTTTCCACTCTGTAAATTATGTTTGAATTAATATTTAATACTCAACACCAGTCTGACAAACAAATAACTAAATAAATAAATAAAATGAAAATATAAAATTGGGGAGAAAAGAAATAATGTGCATCGGAAATTAATGGATTTCGAACATTGGTAAGTTCAGTGAAAAATGGCCTAAGGAAGAGTATTAGCCCAAGTTGGGATGGTGTAAATAAACATCTATCGATCGATAATAAATACATCATATAGTACTAATATTTCTGTATTATTCAACACATTATTTAATTACATTAATTTTTATTTTAGTAGTCAATACTGCATTAAACTGTACTATATTTACGTAAATTTGGAACCAGTTTTGTCCAGTATTGGCCAATATTCAGTCTTGTATGTTTTTGAAATATATGAATTCGTGAGAAGAATAAGAAAATCTATAGTTATTAATTTTTTTCTAGAGAAATGCACGATTTTTTTACACTATACACTGTTAAAATTTTTGGGACCCATAGCTCCAAATCTTGGAACGAGTTTTCACCATTATAGTTGCAGCTATTGCAGCACCAAAAGTTGGATCAAGCCAACCCAAAGTTTTTAAAATTGTAGAATGTCACCTGACACAAAATCATATTAAACAAATCATATACTACTGTAAAACCTGTCTATAATAGAATTATGAATTAAACACAAAATTTCAAGTTTCTGGAGAATGCAATTCAATTATATCTGGTACACTTATTAAGAGTAAAACCTGTGGAAAACGGTTTATTTTTTTTCGGAATCGTGCTATTCCGTCATAGTAGGTTTTACTGAAATTTCATATTTAATGGTGTCATATATAAGTAAGCCGTTTACTCTTTCTTTATATTTTTTTTTAACTTGCATTTAATTTTACATTTTGTAATTTTGGCAGCCACTTTATTAAGACATATTACACGAGACGTGAATATCATACAGAACACACTGTATAATATTCCATTGATATACAGTGTATATCAATGGAATATTTGGCTTTATGCTGGTAATAAAGCGTCAATATTTCCGCTACAGTTGATATTACATTGCAAATATTTCATAAAAAACTCCAATGTTTCCACAATATATTTCAAAACATTTCCAATAGAAAAAAAATAAAGACAATAAAGTTTTGGCAAAACATTGGTCTTAGTTTTAATATATCCAAGTGAAGCTACCAATAATTATGGTTTTAGCATAGCTTCGTAATTGGTGAAAATTCATTATCACAAGTTATATATGTATTCTTATATATGTATATTCTATATGTATATTTAAAAAGAGTCCCGAGAAAAAAAAAGGTCTAAGAAAAGCCCCCCAGCAAACATCCGACCTGCTATGGAAAACGTTAAAGGTAAATAAGAGATCCTCAAATCCTCGATAAATCAGCTTGTAGATAGTTTCTCGAATTTAAGAGGCTGATACTTTAATAATGAAAATTATATCTCATGCTTATTCGTAAAATGACACAAATTATTATTTTTTTGTTGTTGTTTGTTTAAAATAAGTAGGGAAGTAAAGTTGTTAGCGTCATAAGCAAAATAAGATAAAACTGCTCTAATTCGGAACTTTTGAAAGCTATTTAAACATATTCTTAATTAAAGATGGGGAAGAATCTCGGTAATTAACTCATAGAAAAATATCTCAAAAATCAGGTGCTTTACAATTGCGTCAAGTTATGAAAAAGGGTTCGATATGTTCCTTATATTTTTTCGACAACATGAGTAAGTACTACATCTAAAATTACCGTTTGTACCTAAATTCGTATAAAAATCATACAAATATGTCTAATTGAATGCCTAAAATGTGTAGAAATGAATAACAAGTGGTAACTAGATAGAGTATCACTGCTGTGATGATCAAGCCTGTCATTACATATCTTAAACAAATATCCATCCAAAATTGCTAGGGCAGTAACACAAACGCATGTTTCACGGATGTAGTTCGCACTTAAAACGAATGTATTTATAATGAGAGTGCAGAGGCATTATAATGAAAAGACAAGAATTCAGATCCATGTTATTTTCAGTCCGTACAAATTGATAAAGCCACCTGCAGCGTGAAGTGCGTGTCTCCAACGGTGTAATTTCTTTTTTTCTTTCTTTCTTTCTTTCTTTTTTTTTCTTTTTTTTTTTTCGGTGTTGTTCTTCTGTCGGTTCTTTGAAGTACTGCTTTGAAACGGAAGGAAATCGTTAAGTTTTTACAATCGAAATCATCATATAGGCAGATGGTCTAAAGCAAAAATGAAGAATAGTAGTTTTGGGTATTTTTTGTAAAAATTGAAAGTATTGCGGTGAGAAAAAAATTATTTCCCGAAATTCACTAGTCTAAATGATAATTTTGTAGCTAAATATGATGAATTTAAAATTTTAATAATTACATCCTGCTTTTTCGCTTGATAGGTTCTATTAATCACAAAGATTACAACAATTGTGGAGACAAATTGTATTAAATTATTAGTCGTAATATTATTTTAATGTTATTAATATTAGAGTTTTATTGTATAATTGAAAGAAAAAATATATATTTATTATTAAGAATTAATAATATTTTTTATATAAGATTATAAACATTTTTAATTTTTTAATTTTTTAATTTTACAATCTTTATTTTTAAACTAAAAATTACAAATTACTCTAATGTTTTTATTATATTCTAATGCATACATTTTAGAATTTTTATGTTCATTTAAGCTTGTAGCATTATGCCTATACATTTGAGTATTCCTAAATGGGCTTTCGTAGACTATCAGTTTTGAAATTTTGAAATTTAGATATTTTCTTGATGAATTTAGATTTAAATTTAAAGTATTAATCTCTCTGTTCAATTATTAAACTTGGCTTTATTAATTAAAATACTTATATATTTATATATTTATGCTGTATCAATTCAGTGTTATCTCTATTAAAAGTTTTATTCGTGTGGAGAAATTGTCACTAAAATGTCAAATATATATTGCTAAATCTTAACAAACTCCAAAATATTAATATTTAAGGAAAACAAAATTAGTTTTAAAGTAGAACTCCATAACTCTAAATTCCACCACATCCATATTAGAATGAAAAGAAAAAATAGTTCTAAAAAAATCGCAGAAATTCATTTTCACTTTAAATAATATACGTCACATACATATAACAACATATATAAAAATATAACGACACATATATATCGGTGCATTTGCATTGTACATAAATTCTTATGTTTTTCCAAATTCATACTTCTGAAAAAAGAAAAAAAATCCTGATTTTTGACAATAAAAGTCTAAAATTTCCGTTAAACGGGAGTGGTGAAAAATGATTCAAAATCAAATAGAAAAAATATTTTTTTTAAACCAATGCTTAAAATCAGTCCATAAAATAACACAAACCCATATTAATCGCAGTAAATCTATAATAATTGAATGTGCACTCCTTTGGTCTTTGAACTTTTTTAATTATTTGCAATTTTCTTTGGTTTTATGGTGTGGTGTAAGTAAGCACTATTTTATATAGAATATTAATGTTTTCAAATAATAATAAAAAAGGGTACTTTTTAAAAGTTCTATAACTTAGCATCGTTTATAACAAATTATCTTAATCATATTCCGACCTCCCAAGAACTATCCCCGTCTCCCATAATAGGCTACTTATTATGACACTACAATACCATTTATTTCTCTTACAGTAGTTTGGAGAATTATTATGTTCTGTATAATTTCCTAACTCCTAACATTTATTTATTCATTGTTATTATCGGTCTCGGATTTTTCATCAATCAAACGGCCAACAAGCGTAACAATCCATTCTTAATGATTTCTTATTGACTTTATTAGAATTACATGGCAATTACATTTGAAACTTCCGCAACTCGAATGATTTTGCAAATGATTAGAAGTAAAGAAAGGAAAACGTATACGCATGATATGCAGACTAAACAGGGCTTCTTGTTAGAAACTGCCAGGATAACGTGTTTTCATCTGTTCAAGATATGTGGTTTTAATGGTTTTTAGGCTGCACTCAAATCCAAAGTAGCTAATTTTCGGCACATTTTTGAATTCATTTTTCGTTCGCAAACGTATCAAACCCGCACGCAGTGAGGCGAAATCACAGAAAAGTGCCTTAAAATTAACAACTTTTGAAGGAGGGAGCTGGAGACTGAAAATTTGGATCAAAAATTACATCTAACAAAACAATTAAATCTTAAATGGTTTTGTTTAACAGCTTGATCAGACATCATTAAGGATCCAAAATATCTACATAAAAATAGCAGTCCAAAAATCCAAAGAAAATTTAAAATGTAAAAAAAAAAAATCGTTTGGTGTATCAAAATCGTCCAAAAATATTCGCTTTCCTTAAGATACATTTTATATACTTGTTTATATATATATTATTTTATATACTCATTTTATTTACTTCAAACAAAAGCTGTTGTAAAATCTCTTATTTTACGTATGCGTTCGTGAATTTAGAAAGTGGGACATAATCTATGCGTTCTGTTTTTTTTCCCCTTATTCATTCTATTTTATTTTATAACCAGGTATCAATTATCGCATGGGCACATGTGGAAGGTGTCCTGGGCAGGAAAATTTTCTGAGGGGATACTAAAATTTTCCATAATGTCATTTACGAATTTAATTTGCTATAGGAATTAATAATATCAGAATTTCTATTTTTTTAATGAAAACAGATTATCTAAGGCCCTATTAGACAGATTACAAGATACCCGGGGCCCTCGAGGAAAAGTGAGCCACCACTAACCATAACTTTTATACAATTTTACGGAAAGTTGTTTATTCTGATTTAAAAGAGTCTGTTTCAAGATTCATGGTCGATTTTAAGCCATCTAAACATTCCATGCAAAAATAATTGTAACGTACCCTAAACAATATCTCTCTCTAAGTTGGTGCTGAAAATTACATCCAATTTGCTGCTGTAGATCATAAAACAAACATACATTTATTTACACGTGAATGTTTAATAAAATGTTAATTCAAAAATGAAATTACCTTAAAAATATTAATTGAAAATATTTAATTGAAAAAATAAATCATTATAAACATAAAAACATAGTTAATAATATTACTATGGTTATATAGTTAATAATATAACTAATATAATATAATATTATTAAACATAGTTAATAATTAATTTCATTTAAGAATTTAATAAATTATTAATAATCTAAAATTCAACCTTTTTTATGTGAATACGTATGTGGGGGACCCCTAAGAAACCTTATTTTCTGTGCTCGTGTTGGCTCTTTGCGCCTCATGTGTGCCGTAATTACGTGATTTTTGTTTTCTTTTGCTTGGTGAATGATTACCTTTCATTATTCTAATCGATTGTGTCTGATGTTCAGATTTTCCACCGACATAATTACTTAACTCTATTTAATTGCGGTAAAGTATTTATTCAAACATTTTTTTTTTTCATGATTTTGTTAAATTCTGTCACAAGCCCTTCAGTTATCAACGCCGCTTGTTTGATCTCTTGTCTATAAATATAGATGTTACATTCTCGATTAATCATTTTCGGAATCTAATTCGATATTCATATAATCGTTATCGCATTGCATATCATGTAGCAGAAACGTGAGTAGAAAACATTTGGTCGATTTTTTTCTTGATTTGTACCCTTTTATCATAAATCAAAATCTTATTTTTATAAAAAATATATGTATATAAATAGTATATGAAAAAAAAAATAAGGAAGCTATATCATTAGCGAAAGCAAGATCAATAAATTACTAAGCGCAGCATATTTGTGTAAGTCATGCCTTTTAAATTGGGTATAATTTTCACTTATGTATTTTGCTATTAAACAGAAGCACCGTCATCTGAGCATCTGCCCGCGTATTCACGCACATCTCATAGAAATTGATACAAATTGACACTTCCGCGGCAGGTGTTATGATAGCGAAAGGAAGCACACACTCTCATATCTTGGATAACTCCGACAGTTATCATGTCTTTCTTGAACTTTTTAAAACATGTTCAAATGAAAACTAGTTTTTATGATTTAACTAGTTACAATAATTGCATCTATATACATGGGAAATTAGCTTCAAAGGTAAGAAGATTTCATCTTTAAATCTTTATTTTATTTTAGTTTGTTCGTTTTTTCTGTATTAAGGATGTCAGCTTATTTTAAACTTTTGCATATATAGTATTCACTTAAAATGCATCGTAAAAAAAAAAAAAAAAAAAAAAAAAAAAAAAAAAAAAAAAAAGAGAATGCTAGTATTATACGGTATTATTATTATTATTATTATTATTATTATTATTATTATTATTATTATTATTATTTTAATCAGTGTGGTTCTCATATGACCTGCTGAACAACGCGAAACTTTCCGACTCATTTTTAAACACAAAAGCATAAAAATGACTATTGAAGCGATTTGGAATCGAAATGAGTTTTCCATTTTTTATAAATAAATTACTTATCGAGTGATAAGTGATTTGTGTCACGTGACGACACGATTTTCCCCTTTCTGGCTCTGCTGCCTCGGGAATTGGGTTCAAAACGCCGACTTTGACAGTATTTTCTCAAAAATCTTCTACCTTTAATAAAAAATGGAAAACTAATTTTGATGACATAATTTCTGAATAAGAACACCAGCCAATTTCCTCCGTTTCGGAACAAAAATCAATTCAAACTTTTGTCAGAAAGTAGCTCTTTTAGATTTCAGAGCAGCCTTAAGGGAACTCTGTACCCTTCACTTCTACTTTTTCAAAAAATGACGAAAATATAAATTTTCAAACTTTTTTCTTAAAACGAATTTAGATATCAGCAGTATAATCTCACGAAGTGCCGTAACGATCCGATAATTAAAAATATGTGAAAAAAGAATTTTACTGCATTCAGTTCTCTTTAAATGACTGGAAGTTGCAATCTTAAATTTAATGAATTTAGGCATCAGCAGTATATTCTCACGAAGTGCCGTAAAGATCCAATAATAAAATATGTGAAAAAAAAAAAAAAAAAAGAAATTTACTACATCCATTTCTCTTTGAATGACTCGAAGTTTCAATCTTAAAATTAATGAATTTAGGCATCGGCAGTATATTCTCTCGAAGTGCCGTAAAGATCCGATAATTAAAAATATGGGAAAATATATTTTTACTGCATCCAGTTCTCTTTAAATGACTCGAAGTTGCAATCTTAAATTTAATGAATTTAGGCATCTGCAGTATATTCTCACAAACTGCCGTAAAGATCCGATAATTAAAATTATGTGAAAAAAGAACTTTACTGCATTCAGTTCTCTTTAAATTAAATGACTAGAAGCTGCAGTCGTAAATTTAATGAATTTAGACATCGGCAGTATATTCCCACGAAGTGCTGTGCCGTAAAGATAAGATAATTAAAAATATGTGAAAAGATATTTTTAATGCACCCAGTTCTCTTTAAATGACTTGAAGTTATAATGTTAAATTTAATTTATTTAGGCACCGGCAGTATATTCTCAAAGCGCCGCCGTAAAGATCCGATAATTAAAAAATATATGTTCAAAAAGATTTTTACTGCATCCAATTGTCTTTAAATGACTCGGAGTTGCAATCTTAAATTTAATAAATTTAGGCGTCGGCAGTATATTCTCACGAAGTGCCGTAAAGATCCGATAGTTAAAAATTTGTGAAAAAAGATTTTTACTGCATCTAGTTATCTTTAAATGAGCGGAGTTGCAATTTTAAATTTATTTTTCTCAGTTTGTTCTTTTTTTCAATGTATCAGCCTGTTCAAAATGTTAAAACTTCAACATACATTTCTTAATTGATTCCTTATAATACATTTCCTAAAATTATGAGTCGTATTTTCAGTAATATAAATAGTTTATTTATTTATTTTTTTTTAAATAAAAATGTTAAGTAGTCATTTTTTACTTTAATTTTACATATGCCCTGACATTTTATTTATTTTTTCTTAAATTAATTAATGTTTTAGAAATTTGATTCTTACAGTTGTAGCGTACACATATTTTACACAGATTAAATTTTTGAATTTTTACTACAAGAATTGCATTTTTTTTATTAAATAATTTTTCTACATAAAACTATTTACAATATGCAAAAAGAAAAAACATATATAAAGTACTCAAATTAAAAAAAGAAGCTCAGAGCGTATCGAGTACCTTTAATTTATTTCGCTCATTACAAATTTTTGCCTGGTATTTAAGAATTTGTGTCTAATTTTTAAATACTTTTCTTATACAATCAAACACGGGATTTTTAAAAGTTTATAAATAAATATTGGCAGTAATTAAAGGAAAATAAACTGAAATACAATAATAATCAAAGGTGTGATTTTTTAGAAGCATATTATGTAGGCTTAATAAATATTGGTTGATAAATCCATATGTAGTGATTTAGGAAAAAAAAAATGTTGCTTGATCTTTTTTTTTTTTTTTTAATTAATGTTTTACATGCTATTCACCTCATATGTTTACTAAAGTTGAAAAAACTGGTATTTCATTTTTATTTGCATTTATTAAGGCATGCCAACGATTTTTGTATGACGGAAAATAGTTTTTTCCGGCTAATTTAGGCTTTAGCGGTAACTCCATTTTTTCAACTCTGCCTAGGATTAAATTATAAGAATGATTTTGTTAAAAACACTGTAAAGTACAATTTTGTATATCATATCATGCTTTTAAAAAATTCCTTCAATATAAATTTTTAAATCAAAGTTTTTTTTTAACCAAAGGTGTTAGAAATGTGGTATTGAGGGTAAACTTTAGAGGGAAGGATACTTTTTGGAGGCTTAGCATTATATATATATCATCATCATCATCATCAACCGTTTTCAATCCACTGCTGGATGTAGGTCTCCCCTATATATACATATATATATATATATATATATATATAATAGTTTAAGCTAAAAGTTATTAAAATTTTGAGAATTGATTTTTGTTTCCATATGTTGTGAAAAATACTCTTTTCGAAAAAAGGCCGACTTTAATGCTTGTTATCTCTGTTGGGCAAATATTTAAAAATTTGCAATAATTACACGTTGATGTATTCACGTATAACGCTATTGAAAGTATATCGATATAAAAGGGCCAGTTTGATATTTAAGGAGTTTCAGAGATACAACTTTGCAAATTTGAGGGAAATAAAAATCAATGATTCATTTTCAGTACTGTGTTTCCATTTACTTATCATAAATGCATATTTTTGAAGCAAAGATAACCATAATACACACAAAAAGGTAAATTTTAGTTTCTTTGGTTAATAAAATTTAATTGAAAAACATACTTAAAATAGATGATTTTTTTTTTTTTTTTTTTTTTGTAACCAATGCTATATTTATTAATCCTTCAGGGTAGGTCAAGTTATAATGTTCTGCTATATTTTATTTTGTATGTTTTTTGTTCATCAATATTTTTTTTTAACACAGTGAATGTATTATATTATATGAACACACATTTTCCGTAAATAATTATGGGAGAGGCGATCTTACTTTTCTTAGCATATTTGTAAGTGGCACATACACTTTAGCTTCATATGATGACTTCTTGGAAGGAGTTCCATGTGCAGCTGGGTGATAGAATTTAAAAAATATATCTCGCTTCCCTAAACTAATGCCAACAATGACGAGCAGCCACCACACTGGTCGTCATATATGCATGAAATTATACCGTTGTTTTTGAGGGGTAATGGTACAGTTTACATTATAGTACATGTATCAGCATATTCTTCTGATTTTGATGTTAAAAAACATCGCACAGTATATTTTTTTTTTGAGACTTATCGTTGACAGTTCATAAATCTGTTTTAAAACTGTTTTCCATGAATTATTATTTCATATATTTAAACATTCATACACATATTATTCTTTTCGTGTTCAGTTTGTAACATTGAAATACATCTTCAGCGGTAAGAATGTAATAAGTTCTTTAAAGAGATGAGAGTTCCTTGAAGACTTGCTTTAGTACAATGCAAAAAAAGAAAAAAAAAAGTTGATTTTACAGTATAATACTGGCATCCCAGCTGCCAGTATTATACCGTAAAATTAACAGTAATAAGCAGTGAAATAAGAAGTAATATGCTGCCGTTCATGCGTGGTATCGTATTACTGCTTATTTCACTGTTTATTACTGTTAATTTTACAGTATAATACTGGCAGATGGGGTGCCAGTACTATACTGTAAAATCAACAATTTTTTTTTCAGTGTATCCTCTCATTTTGCTGTCCCTCCCACCCTGTCTCTCTTTCCTTATTCCTTCTGAATTCCATCCCATGGGTTCTTCCTATGTGATGATGCGAAAAGCTCCATTCTGCAGCAAGAAAAGGCTTTCAAGAAAACAAAGCGTAGTTACCATTAGAATACTGCACGCGCACGGGTACCCAAATCCCACCCGAATTCGATATTCTTTAACTCCTACCCGAAGTGAAAGAAAATTATCCATATTTTAATAAAATTATGATAAAATAGTCTACAATTATATATCCAATATCAATTTTATTTTTTTCATTTGAAAAATAGGCAGGACTTCAACTCAATCCCGACCCGAACGAGTCAAAACTTAACTCGTAATCGATCTGAACCGCGAGTCGGATCGGGTCGGGTAAAGTCGGGTTACCCGACCCAATGCAGGACTCTAGTCGCCATGCATAAATATGTTAACACGCTCCTTGGAATACACTGTCAGTAACTGGATTTTCATATAACATGACACAATCACTATGTGAAGAATAAAAAGTTACTCATGAACAAAAATACGAAATAAAATATAATAAGTAGTTTACACTTTCATTTAGCCTAAATGATTAATACAAGTATTGTATTTTAAATTATACTAACTTTCAATTATTTTCTACTGCATTTAAAATATGAATTTCAATTATTTTCTATTGCATTTAAAATATGAATATCAATTATTGTGTACCTATTGTTTTAAAATAAATTTTATTGTTACTCCAAGAAAAACTAAAATTTACTTTTTGTGTGTTTTATAATCATCTTTGCCTCAAAAATATGTTTTTATGATAAGTAATTAGAACACAGTAATAAATATGAATCATTGATTTTTTTTTTTCAGATTTATAAATTTTTTTTTTTTTTTTTTTTTTTTTTTAATTTATAAGATTTTTTTTTCAGATTTATATATGTTTTTACATTTATTTATTATTTTTTATCTCTGAAACCCCTGAGTATCAAACTCGTCCTTTTATCTCGAGATAATTTCAATTGTGTACTTCAATTTGTAAGTATTGCATTTTATTATTATTTTTTTTTTTCTGCCAGAGGTATTAAGCATTAAAGCCGGCATTTTTTTCCAAAAGTGCAATTTTGACACACTGTAGAAAAAGAATTTTGCAATTCTGAAACTTATAATAGTTTTCAACTTAATTTATTTTTATATAAGTACTTATAAAAAAGGAGGAGGGCAAGCCTAAAAGAAATTTCCTTTCCCCTTAAAATTTACCTCAATGTAGCATTTTTTACATGTTTGGAAAAAAAAAATCTTTGTCTTATAAATTTTTATTGTATGACCATTTCAGAAGAATATTATGCCGTGCAAAATTGTACTTTACAATGTTCTTAGCAAAACGATACTTGAAATTTAATCCTAGAATTTACCAGAGCTGAGAACCACTAAAAACTAAATTAACCGAAAAATGTCATACAAAAATGGTCGCCAGCAAGTAAAAATATAATAATAATTATCTCGAATTGCCGACGTATTAGGTGAATAGCACAAAAATATGATTTTTTTTTTTTAAATGGACAAGCGACAAGCTCTGGACCACCTTCTATGACTTTTCGATTGACCTTAGTAGGAATTAAATAAAAAGATTGAAATATTTCGTTTCTAAATAATATTGAGGTAGAATCAAAGAAGTGCATTTCTAAAAATGTATTATGTAAGTCTAATAAATATAGGTAGGAATTAAACTAAAAGACTGAAATATAATAATAATAAAAGGTTTTTCTCCCCCCCCCCCTTTAAAAAAAATACATAAGCCTGATAAATATTGGTAAGAGTTAAACGGAAATATTGAAATATCTCATTTATAAATATTACTGAGATATAATTAACGACGTGCTTTTCTAAAACTATTTTATTAAAACCTAGTGAATAATAGTAGGAATTAAATAAAACAACTGAATAACAACAACAACAACAACAACAATAATAATAATAATAATAAAAGTCCTGCTTTTTTAAAAATCTATTAAATTAGTATAATATTAAATTAGTATATTTGGTAAAAATTAAATGAAAAGATCCAAATACAATAATTTTAATTAAATAATTGATATGCATAATTGCACTGAGAGGTACTGTATCGTTTTGTTTAACCTTATAACTTTATGTATAATTTTATTAATTTATATATTTATGGTACAATTAAAGGAATTTTATAATTTTCATGAAAAAAAGTATGCATAGCACAACTGGTAATAAATTCTTGGTTATTTAATCAGTATTTGTATAAAAACGTAACTATTTTTTATTATGTTAAAATTACTTAAATTACTTCTTTGAAAAAAAAAAAAAATACTTTATATGGGAACATTGAACTTCGATTTTATTAAAACTATTTTCTCAAGTAATTAATTTTGCATTAAATGCCTAAGTAATGTATATATATATATATATATTAATATTAACTAATAGTTTAAATAAGGAGAAAATAGCTTTAAAAAAAAATTATTATTAATTTATCCATAGTTTATGTACCATCGGCAGAAATAAGGAAAACATAACGGTTTCACATTCTCCCCTTTACGTTTTGTACGAAAAAAAACCGGGGGGGGGGGGGGGAGGGGGAGAAGCAAGCATTTAATTTGGAGTATGTTTTACAATCCCTGAAATAACACTCCCTACATATAACATGAATAATTCATTTCGAAAGTCATATGATATTCCTGTCCCCTCGCCTTTCCCTGATGAAACCACGAACATTAAACTAAAAACATGACCATGAAATTTTCACCGCATTTTTATGTAAATTTAATCCCGCATCTTGATTTAAAGGAGTGTTGAACAGCGCTGTTATTTATCCCATTTATATTATATATTACGCATTTGCGCATAAGAATGAAGATTTCATAGAATTTGTTTTTCTAAATTTAATGATAGGAAAACACTCATGAAATTGCAAGTTATATGGGCGCTTATTAGAAAATGGTCTGCAGAAATTATCACCCTGCGTCAATTGCTTTAAATCCATTTTTATCTAGATCTTGTGTTTTTCTATTAATATACTACCTAGTGCCCGTCAAGATTTGACGGTAAACATCTTGAAAGTTTCATTAGAAATATGTCTGAATTTTTAATTAGTTGCTTTTAAATTAATTAAGTATTGAAAACTCGATGAATTGCTATATTGTATAAGCAATTCCTATACATATAAGGGGATATATGGTACTATCAGGCCAATCTATTCAAGTAATGAAGGGAAAGAATTTTAAGCTTGTAATTTATAACCTATTATATGCTTACTTTTTAGAAGAAGTTTAACTAAAAATATTAATTAAATGAGTAGGAAATTTATTTTTACCTACTGCAATCTCCATTTAAAAAAAAATATCAATATTTAGTATTTTTTTTCCTTTTTTTTTTTTTTTTTAATTATGCGACTTTTAAAATGTTTCATTAATTTTATTTTTATCAGTCTAACTCTAAAACCCTAAACTTAAAATTTGCTGTTTGTAGCTAACGATTTATAATAATGCATTTTTAATTACTTGAATTTCATTTTACATTTTAATACATTATATAATTATTAAACCATGGATATCAAGATGATTTCTTGTATAGTTCTTATATATGAATATTTTTCATTATTTATCTTTTCTCTTCTCTTCTCTTCTTTTTTATTTTTTACGGAGAGTAATTACATAATTTTCTCAGTATATCAATATATTTTCTTGATAATGATCAGACAAAATATAGCAAACATTTTAGATCAATCTATGTAATCGGTAATTACATACACAATCTTTTAATTTAAATATTTTTAATATAAAATTAGTAATTAAAAAAGCAATTTTGGGGTGTTAAATTTTACTTAATTATATAGCATTCGAATAAAATAAAGTACAAGTTGTATAACTTATTCTCCTGAAGTAAAATATGCCATTATTGAAATGAATTATCTTATCGCCGATCGGCAAGAAAAGTACAGAAATAATTTTGTCCGGAGTGGGGAGCAAACTGACGATCTCTACAGATTAGACCACTCAGTCACACTGACTCCTATTTTTCTCTAAAACTGAACACGTTCTAGATTTAATTTTACGCATGTGCAGTTATGTCCATTTCGCGCAGAATTTTGCTCTTAAGTTCTAAGGCTTGTGTTTTAATATAGATGATTATAAATTTAACCGTGCGGGAAAGTTCTATCGAAAAAAGGTAGTCGAAGAATAAGAATTATTCTTTTATATTTATTTAAAGCATAAATTTGTTTCCTAAAAATTTTTGTACCTAAAATCATACATATTTTCTTTATGGTACAGCACACACACACAAGGAAAAAAAATCTCTGGCAATAACTTTAGTTCTAATAAATGAAAGAAAACAAGAAATGTGCCGATCTAATTCGTAAAGAGGACTTTATAATTGAAAAGCTCAGTGAATGAACATGTTAAGTGAAATTTTTGGAAAAAATGGAGATTTCGGGTGGAAAAACATATTATGTTCTCACTTAAGTATAGAACTCCCATTTACAATGCCAAGAGTTTCCAGTAGATGAAGATGTTGAACACGCGGCTTTGTGCTGTTTCATTAGGGGAAGAACAAGTCAAATACACATGAAATTGTCTTCCATTAGAAACTAAATTATATCGAAATCGCACCGATATAGCGAATTGCTGATTGAAACCTAACCATATTTAGGAAGCTATGGTTATCGGACATGCTCATAACATGTTCCTTCACAAATAAGGAAATAAGGTTTTTCGATACATGGAGTCGCGACCCACGAAGCTTATGAGCCAGTTAATTCTTACGATACAAGCATGCAATTTTCTGCAATGGTTTTGTTGCAGCAGAAACAGAAAAAAATAGTATTGACCAATTTTATCTAGGAGGGTCGTATGAAAACTTAAGACCAGGATAACCCTTTTTAAAAATAACTGAGGGACTATATTTCATTAGCATTATCTTATTTCCTACTTTATTTTGAATACTTTTGCAATTTACATTTCCACCTTACCTCCAAAAGGTAATGTATTAAAGTTCTTTTGGATCTTTTTTGAGGCACCCTATATATAAGAATACATAAAAAAAAGCTTTTCATTCATTTTGGTAATGTTTTCTATTACTGCGTTGCGTACAATTTAAATGAGCCGATGCATTAAAAGTTGTTTAATAATAAATAAATGAGCATATCCCATGCAAATTGTCTGGTTAAACATTCAACAATTTTTATTTTATGCGTTAAAAATTCATAATAAATCATAGTGATTGCATATTTTCTCCATAGAAAACATCAAATTCTGTACCTTTTCAGCATTTGAAGCACGAGATACGTTCATCTCGGAAATTAGGTAATGCTAGAGTAAGCATGGATCATTAATCCACCCCATATTATTCAAACATAATGTTTTTCTGCATATTTTCTACAAAACAGATCGATCATTTATAAATAATTTTTCGAATATATAGCAGCATTTAATTGCACATCTACTTCCAAAGTCATTCATTGTAAGTCAATTTCTCCAAAACTTCCTGTATAAAGGAACAAATGTCAGTCCGTATTATAGCGCAAGAAAGTTAATGCAGTCGGAACCCTCTCTTAAATAGAATCAATCATTTAATGATCTTTCAAAATTGCATTATTTGTTCTCTAAACGGTAGCAGCTCGTTAGACCATAACCGCAGAGAATTGAGAAGGCCTGGCATCACGCGACGTCATCGAACGCAGAAGGCGTGGTGGATGTCCGCATGGCAAATGAGTGATCACTTATTAAAAAGGTCGCACCGCCTTTGACTTATGATTGGAGGGGTTACGATGGAACAGGTGGTTGAATTCATCATTGCTATCAGGGCAGTTATATGCACAGCAGCTGCTTCCTGTGGTTTAATCTTTTGCACGCTAGGTATTTAACTCATTTTGAATCTCAGGTCAAATGCCCAGTAATTGTTTTGTGTGTTTTATGAGATGTTTACTTAATGGTCCAAATGAATGATATAATTCATATTAGCAGAAAACAATTAGAATTTTTTTAATTTAAAAAGTATAAGGCCATATTAATAATGTAGTTATTAATATTAATATCATATTAATAATGTAGTTATTAATATGATTTAAAATGTGATTTAATGTGTTTTAAATAACGTGATTTATTTTTAACCAATATTATTTTTAGAAACTAGATTATGTGTACAATATTTTCTCGTTTTCTGAACATTTTATATAGTTTTTTAGTATATCATTTTAGGAGTTTAGTATATCATTATCTAAATACTGTTTCAGACACCTTTAAGTCCCGTATCTAATTTAAGAGCTATAGCCTTTTTATGAATAAATTCTTAAAATGAATACAGGCAAAATCATCATAAGATTTTCCTGATAGGAATTCAGCTTTTCAGAAATGACCCCAGTGCATTATTTCTCATTATTGAACTATTCAACAATAGACGCTCCTAGATATTTCTTACATTAAATAATTTACACGTAATTTCAGGCAAAGTTTGCATCAATAAAAAAATAAATAAATTATTAAAAAAAGTCACGATGCGAAGAAACTGTTACCAAGCTGACGAACACGTACTTTATATAATATATATATATATATATATATATATATTCTGATATTTTAAAATGTACTGTAAGATTATTTTTCTAATTTTTAGATCTCTTTAAGATAGGTTTTTAAAGCTTTTGTTCCACGAACTCCTTTGCCTATCAAAATAAAGCCACGGACCCCTTACATGCATTAATAAAATTTGTTTGTGTCTAAACCTGCTTTTAAATAATTTTTTACCTCATTTCATGAACATATTTTTGACAAGATTTTTTTTCTGTTAAGATTCAGAAATTGAAATTTAAGCCAGAATATATGCAACCCCATAACAAGTAACATTTTGTTACCCTCAAGTCCGTTTGAATGGTCCAGTGGATGATATATATTTGTTAGATATAAAAAAAGTGCATTGCATTAAAAGATTATGTGCCGTTTCTATTCTTCATGACAAATGCAGTTAAAACAAATTCATTTATAGCATACATTACAATACAAAAGACGAAAACGTACAATTTAACAAAATCTAACTTAAAATTAGCATATTGAACTAATTTATCTCATTCAAAGTTATGGACCCCCTTGAAATCTTTATACGACACCCAAGGGGTCCGTAGATTCCAGTATAAGAACCCATACATTAATATCGTGTTCACACTATGGTAGTTAAGTTACTTAATTTGAATTTTTTTAAGCGGGCGACTCGGAATCTAAATTTTTGATTTGAGCAGTTTTTTTAAATGTTCTTAACTTTGAGATTCTTTTTTAACTATGGGTTGTGTGAAATTCGGCCTTTTGAACTATTTTTCTTAGTTGAAATTGCTCTTAAATTTCGAGTTGAGTTCAAAAAAATAATTAATCCTTTTTTTCGAATGATTATTTATTTAACACTCCGCAAAGAATTAAAACAATAATAAACTATGTACAGTCAGAAGTTGCAGTTACAAATTAAAAAAATTATGCGCATGCCCAGTCTGGCTAATTTAAGTCTCTTAAAATATTTGGTAATGTCTCGGAGGATACAGTAGATGGAGTCGATATAAATGACGTCATTTGAAGCCGTTTCTACTCCCTCCTGCGTCCGCCATATTTGGTCGCGTCTTGCAATGGAGACTGCTGATTGGACTGGTATCGGTCAAAGTCGAATATGGCGGATGCAGGAGACGAGGAAAGAACTCGTTTTTCGGCATTAAAACTTTCCGCAGGGTAAGATTGATGTGCCAACTCCATGTATTGTATCCTCCTAGAGTAATGTAAACGAGTGAAGAATAATTTCGGGTTGTCCGGCTCAAAAATTAAGCTAAGTGACGTAACTATCATAGTGTGAATCGATATAACCCTTTCATTATCTCATGAACGATAATTTTCTTAGAGACGAACAGAAATGTGCATTTTTCTATGTGCTATATTTTCTAGGAAAGCTTATGAAAGAAAAATAAGGTTTGTACCAGTTGTTCCAAAACTTCAGTGGACTTATTAAATAGAAAATAATAATAATCACAATATGGATTAACAACTCGGGCATTCCTTTTTGGTGCAAAACATTTGAAAGAATTTTTATTTAAAAAAAAATTGTTGACATTATCCGTATTTACTATTTACAGTCGAATCTTGAAATAATGAATCAGGGTTAAAGTTCTGTTTCATTACAATTGAGAAACTTTGTAAAGTGATATGCTTTGGATTACATTACTTAAGGATTTGGAGCATGGAGATAAATAAAAAAATTTGAAAGACTGCCTCTAAATTACAAATATGTTATTGTCATTTGCTATCATAACAGAATTTTAGTGCCTACCTTTATATAAAAGTATCAGACCTTTTATGACTAATTCTAGTTAACTGATCTCAGCTTAAATTTATACTATGTTTCTAAATTTCAAAATTCTGAATTATGCTTAAACTCTTTGCTATTTATTTATAAAACACCTAATCTTTCATAAAAAAAAAAGAACTTTTCAATTAATATTTTGCTGCAATTAAACTAAGAACTATAACAACTACTTTATAGCAAACTATTATGTATTGTTTTTAATAAGTAAATTAGTTCTTAAAATTTTTACATTAATTTTATAGATATTACGTGCAAATTAAATGCTATATACTATACTAAAAGTCTTTTGAACCTTGAATTTTTGAAATTTTTATACGTGAATAAATGGAATCTCTCGCTCAAAGTGTACTCGATTAATATGATTTAACTTAAAACAATTCTAGTGTGAAACAAATTATAAGTCAATATTCTTAAAAAGTTCAACATAAATAACACTAATTTGTTATTTTGGAAGTCTTCACATTTATCTTGAGAAATATTGTACAGAAAATAAGTCATAGCAAACTATATGAAGAAGTAAAAAACTATTCTTATTTCTAAAAGTGTTTACATTCGTTTTACCGAAATAAAATAATGCAACATTCTATAACAATAAAGCAATAAAATATGAAACTTTTGGTTTGATTTCATGTGATTCTTCTAAAACTTTTATGTTATCTGTAAACAATATTTCACTTTGAAGCGATGCTGTAGTTACGTCACTTTGTGAGTCTGTCAGCATCAGAAATTCTTTTGATCTTAAGTTTAGAAACCTTGAAGCAAAGAAATATTCAAGACCTCTTTACAGCTTCAAATAATTTTTCGAAGCAGAAAAATATAGGAACGGATAAAAAATTTCACTTCGTATAATGTCGGACATATAAACAGTTTCATTTAAGCAAGTGCTTTAGATCCGAATACGAATAGTGTCATTTTCTTTGGAGACGGATTTATAAGTCCTAAACCCACAACAATTCAGCCGATATGGAATTTCTTCTCCCTCAAGTGGCAACACCACAATGACAGTAAGCTAAACCTATAAACAAAACCAATAGAAACTCGAAGAAACTCAATAACTCACGTGAACAAAAAAGCCATCCAACTATAAAAACCAAAACATGGAAGTTTCATTTTGATATCCTACCTATGGGAAAAGGAGCAAAATACTGTAGAAGAGTAAAAGTATAAAACATTCTTTTGTTTCTCGAGCAAAGTGGCGTTTACTGAAAATCCCGGCTACTTTGAAAGTAGATGGCCCGTGTTATGGTCCCAGGTCATAAAGTTTGTAGCAGCCGCAGTGCGCAAAATGCGGTAGCTAATCAGGCGGAAGTTATGCCGATGTCGATGCAGGGCTGGTTATTGAAATGGGAACGGGGCCCCGAAAAAATGGGATTGGAAAGGGGGGGGGATAAGAGGTGTCGCGACACAAACACGTCATGGTAATGGTCAAGAAACACAAGGGGTTGTGTGCGAGATTTGACGCGGTTTTCTACAGGATGTCTGTGGAGAAATTCGCCATGTGGAGAATGCATCACTAAGTGTTGATAAATTTGTAAATTGATATTAAATATTATCATTATTTTTCCATTACTTTTATCAAAAGTTCCTTTCTCTTTTTATAAAAAATAAATAAATAAAATAAAGAAGTTGGTTTTTCAGTGGTTTAGCAATTCTCAAACTGTAGCACATGTATTCGCTTTTCCTTTGGGAATATCAAACATACATCATTTTTCTTAAAGAACTTTGAAATTATATGCATATACTAGCATAAAAGCATGTAATAAAATACAGTGGCGATGACAAAGTGTAAAATGGGATAAATAGAAACATAACATACTGTAATGTAATTTAGAATTAAATTTGTAATACATTACTAATTCAGCTTGTGCTAACCATTGTTTTATAAAACATGGCGAAGTAAAAATTAGTTTTAAAATTTTAATTGGTCTTGAAAAACATAATTCATTTTAAAATAGCAGTAAGTATAATTTTGACATAACTAACTGGGAAGAACCATTATCCTGTTAGAAAGAAGCGCCGTAATGACGCAGAATTAAAATATTAGGGCGTAAAATTTAAATTATTTAAACGTGTAAAAAAATAAACAACAATTAAATGTATATTCTCAGGAAAGAATTAAATATAGAATATGTATAATATTAAACATGTAAATTGAAAACTATTGCACAAAACGCATCTTTTGATTTTCTAAGAGTTTGCTTGTTCAAATAGGTGATTAATCTGTTGTGCGCCTTTCCAATCACAATGGGAAGAGTAGAGCGAAATTCTGTTCCATTCGCGTGTATCCATCCTTCCTTTCACAACTTTTCTTAAACAACCACACATTACAGTTCTCAGTATGCCAATGAATTTGGATCATTGCTGCATTTTAAGGAACTAATTTTAAAAAATGTTCAAAACTTAGTAAAAAGAAATTTTGATAAATCCATGCATTTGTTTAAAAATAGTTTGGCCATAATGTGTTTTATCTGAAATCATCTTTATATGAGCATGATTATTAAAAATGTACTTTGCTTTTAAATATTTTTATAACTCCTTTAATAACAAAAATAATTAAATAATTTCAAAATGAAAAGAATTTTGAATTTCTTTATAAGAATCCTTCAAAATTTTCTTGCGACTTGAAATTTTTGAAGGTTTTGTTTTGCCACTGTTTTCTGTCTTGTTATGGGTCTGAGTATACTAACTACTGCCTGTAGCAGTAGCCGTAATGGTTGTAGCTAAAATAATTAATAATTTCTTAATTCTCTAGAAGTAAGTGCTTAAAATGAGCGAGCAGATTCTGCAGAAGTAATTTAACGGGTGATTCATCAGGAGAAACATGTACGTGAATGATCAGTCCTTTTACAGGCTACAGGCAAGGCACGCCGTCGTGGGTCCAGATAGCGTCCACTGTTTTAAGAGGCAGAAAAATTTCCCGGTCTTGAGCGTTAATTTGATCGAAAAACAGCTTACTCCAATACAAATTAAAAAATTCTTGATTGATTTCACGAATTGTGTAAACTAAAATTGCCTGCGACGAAGTTGTGTAGGTCAGTTATGTCTTCTAATTATGTGTGCTGTATAGGTCAATTATGTTACTTAGTGAAATTCATTTTTATAAAGAAATTTTAATGCTAAAATAATGAAACTTCTACATACAATGAATCTTAGTTTGTTAATTAGATTTGTGCATTCGCATCTTCTGCGCAAGTTCTTTTAAAATATAATAATCTATCATTAAGGCTGAAAACATTTTCATTGCCCAGTGCCCAAAACTTGATAATCGGACTCTGCTCATGATCATATCATAAAAATGGAAAGGATTTCACGTTTGCTTTCCATTTTTGTTGTGAATGTATGCCCACACCGTTTGATAAAAATAGCTAGAGAAAAGTTTTGGCATCGAAACTTGTAATTTTTAAGCACTTCTGCTGTGTTAAGATTTTTTTCTCGTTTGTTTTCATCTATTGCTTCTTTGTTGCAAAATTCCATGATGATTTTTGTAACGTTCCGTGCTTTACAAAATTTAATCTTTTCAAAAAAAAAAAAAAAAAAATGTGTTTACGATAAACTGCCATGATTATATGGTCCCTAAACCTGTTGGCCACCTGTGACGTCACACATTGCTGCGTTTTCATCCTATAATAAACTTTTGCCGTTGCCGAACAAGGAGGTGCATGAAAACCGAGCCTCTGATCCGCGGAGTCGGGGGGAGATGTGGAAACATCATTTCACATCACCATCCAGAGAAAACCGGAAGAGGACCTAAAAAGAAATCTCAAATATCGAATTTTTCATCGAGCTTCAGCGTTTCATCGGAGCGCATTTTCTCCGCTGATTGACTGAAATATCGCGTGCCATAAAACGGAGTCTGAGCGTATTTTGTGGCCCGCCGCAGGTTTTTACGCTGCTTGTTTGCGGTCGCTAAAGTACATTTGGCAGTGCGTTCCGACCGACAGAAATGGGTGCAACATGTGCAACGGGAAGAATGGATTTTCTGTAAATCAAACCCCTAACAGATGGCGAAGGCAGAAAAGGGGATACTTCTTTCTTAGTTTTTGTTTTCTGTCCTTTTATTTTATACTATTTTTTATTTGTAAATCAATGATATGAATAAATTTAATTTGATGGGGAAAAAAAAGCATAATTATATGGATAGTAGAATCATAAGATATTTTTATATATTTTATTTCCTTATATAATAACACCTTTCAGTATCCTTTTAAAGTAAAATTTCTATAAAAATCAAGTCGGAAATGACAGTCATAAAGCAAGGGGCTGATTATTATCCAGGCACAAAATTTTCAAGGTGAAAAAAAAAAAATCCAATAATATTATTTTTATTCATGAGATACATGTTCATGATTTAAAAAATAATAATAATTTACTTTGGAACATCTAAAAAGGTTATCATTTCTACTTTTCATGCAACAAGCATACTTTATGAATTTGTTAATTTATGAATAGTCTTGTTCATGCGATATACTTCTCTTTTATAGCTTTTTGCTTGATTCTAAGCAGGCTGACATTCAATTTAATCTAAAATTTTGAGGTGACCTTAGCAAAATTATGCAATAACGTTAGAGTTGCTCTTAGATTTGTTCTATAAACCACCATTTCTAAACTTGAAAATTGTTAAAGTTGCCCATAACATCACAAATATTTCCCTTTTTCATGATTTATTTAAATATTTCTATTTGGAGAGCAGCAAAAACCAATAAAATTTAAAAGTATTAGAAGTACTATTTGTTATTTTAAGAGTATGATGATATTTTATTAACAATCGGTACTATTCTGTCATAAAATATTTTAATACACGAAAGACCAATTTGCTGACGCACATTTTCCTTTTTAGGGGTTAGGCAACTTCTTGTTTGTCAAGAGGTGCATGGTCAGAGGTACATTGCGTTTAAAAAATGACCACAGAGTCTAAAAATCAACTAATCAACCGATTGAGGGGCACAAAACCTTAGACAGTGCACTGGGCATAAAAATATCTTAGTAAGGCCCTGCATAAAACCAACACTATTCTACAAAATAATAGTAACAATAATAATAATAATCACAATCGTAAGACTTTCTGTAAGTTAGACAGAAAATAGAAATATTTTCCGATAAATGTAAATAATACTAATAATTGTAATTAATTGAGTTGGGATAAAACACGGTCCAATACATTTTTACATACAAAGATTTTAAAGCTTCGATGTTTTTCAAGGAGTAACAGTTAGTTAAAGGCTAAAACATCTCCCCTTACAAAAATTATCTCTCAAGACTTGTCGTACTGTGGATATTTCTATTGTTATATTACTACTACTACTACCACCACCACCAATAATAATAATAACAATAATAATAATAATAATAATTATTATTATTATTATTATTATTATTATTATTATTATTATTATTATATACTGTTTTATGCAATTACATATCTGCATATGCAGTTGCATATTTTAAGGCTTTTATTATTAACATTTCAATGCCTAACATGAACTTATGCATTGAAAATTGAACTTAAATCCATATTTTAACTTTTTTTTTTGTCCAATTCGCTAAAGAAAAACTTAGTAATTCTTTACAAGGTTATATCAAAAATATATCCACAAAATTTAATGCATTTTATTCGATACTTTTGTTATACATAAAAGAATAAACAAGATCATTAAAGTTGAATACTCATTTAATTATCATGCGTTCTAGCTTTCATCATATCAAAGAGATTTTTTAATTTAATTTAAAATAAAAATTCACGTTTTCAGCATTTGAAAAAAAAAATGACCTTTTGAAGAGAGATGGGCATATAAAATACCAGTTAAAATTGAGACGCTTGCAGCAAAATATAGCAAATATTGTGCCCAGTAATATCGGTTGATGTTAAAAGAACACTTCATTTATTTAAATGGTAATTTTAATGCCTTTTAAATGGTAAAAGGCAAAAATATAACTGTTAAATTTAGAATACGAGTGCATTCGTGCCTCAATAAACATTATTCAGAACGATATGCAAATTTGTGACTATGTGTATGTCTTTAAATGAAATTATTATATAAATATTACATTCGTTTTCAAGTAATAAACATTGATTTGACTAACAATTAAGTGTATTTATATTTTTTTAAATCAATAAAAGTCATATGTAAATATTTTGGATTTTAACAGCAAATGTGGATTTTTTAGCGCATATTTTGACAGGTTTTAAATACATACATTCCGCTGTACACTGCAAAAAAAGTGTTGATTTTACAGTATAATACTTGCATCCTAGCTGGATGCTAGTATTATACTGTAAAATCAACACTTTTTTTTTTTTTCAGTGTATGATAATAATAATAACCCGAAATATTTTTCGTTATCGACAACGTACTTTTAAAAACTTTAAAAATATAATACTACAAATAACTACTATACTAGTAACAACAACAATTAAAAAAAAATGTCATGATTATAATGCTTTTCTCGATATTGACAGTGTCTTCAAACACATGGTAGCTCTAAAGTAACTTTGAAAGAACTTCTATTTTGAAATTTTTAGAATTAGCGTTATAATTATGATTTTTTTTTTTGTCGGAGGATGGGGGATGGTGTGTGTGTGTGGTTGGGGGGGGGGGGGTATTGTATATGAATGTCTTAAAAATCTTATCTTTTGTGCAGTTTCTGCTTAAATAATTTTGCGTGACTGCACTGAGCTTGATAATCAATTATAGAGCCAACAACAATGCTTAGAAATAAATTTTAACCCCCCCCCCCCATTTTTTTAAAGTATTGCTGAACTAAATTTGTTCACTTATTTCTATTTAGGAATGTTTTGAAAGGAAATATTTGTTTTAAAATGTGCTTGAGTAATATCTCTTTCCATATAGAAAAAGTTTTTGCAATCTGAAGTTTACATTTTGAAAAATTATAAATAATTAAATGTGAAACTTATTCTATGCCTGAAATAATTTTTTAGTATACCATTTTCACTCTTAAGTGAGGAAAAAAAGGGTTGTGGTGATACTTTCTTTTTCAAATATTAGCTATTAATTAATAAAAATTACATTTAGAAAACATTCAGAATTATCTTATACAACAACAATTACAATTACGCCTCATTTAGTAATTTACTAGAATAACCGCTTTTATGAACTTACATCTGAGATTGCGATTTATTTTCTTCTCTTTTTTTTTTCCTTTAAATTAAATTAGGTTTTTATCCATATGTGACACCTAAGACTTCGATTTCAGGTACACTCCTGCACATGATATTGCTTACATGATGATTGTGATTAATTTAATCTAAATGATTATCTAACGTATTATTATATGTATTATTAAACATATTAGCAGCAATTATCTATTTATGCTGAGTATAATTTTTGAATAAACCTGAGATCAGTTTATTCAAAACGGATCAAATTAACTCTTTACTTATTTTGTAAGTGAGTGGTAATTTCATATATTCTTTTAGATTTATAAACCGAGAAATATTCCTTACTGAAATAAATGAAATAAACATTTTCAATCTGGAATTTTAATGTATGAAGATGTTTCCTCGACATACAGAGGCATTTTTTAGACGAGTTTGTTTTGGTGTAAAGAAAAGTCTAAAGAAAAGTCGTCTGCATAGAGAAATTATTTTTCACAGCTTATATGTTTTTGAAAGTATAAATTCTTGTCTGGCAACTGAAATTTTTGTTTACATGCAAAATGGCGCTTTTAAAAAAAACGATGCATGGAAGGCTATATTTCTGCACTTTTTTACAAGAATTATTTGTATTCTGTTATTAAAAAACGCTGTGTAAGGAATAGTTTTTCTATATTTAAAGCCACGGTAGGTAATATTGTCAATAAGACAAGGGGAAAAACGGAATGTCTGGCTTCAAGTGGGAAAATTGTTCCAAATATGTACTCAAGATAAAAAAGAAATTCTTCGGCAATTGCAAATAGGTAAGATCTTTTATAACAAAATAAAATCTTCCAAATAAAAGGACTGTTGCTAAATCGTTAAAATGTTCAGTGTCAACTGTTAACAAAATCATTAACACTGATTTAAATTTTAAAAATTATGATTGTTGGTGTCTTTGCATATAACACCAAATTAAAAATAATGATCGGGAATAAAAATGTTAAGATCAACTCCACATACTATCAGAAACATATTTTACCCCAATTTTTAAATATGAAATACCATCTCTTTACCCGCAGTGCCACCAGTCATTTTGTACGTTGAACTGTGTTACGTCCAGCTCCATCTGTTTCACTTCGCAGTGACTCTTGAATCTGAACTGAAACTTTTCTTTTTTTTATTGAACTGAACTGAACTCAGAAACTTTAGAATGTTTTGGTTTTGTGTGGAATAAGACGGGAATATGTAGCAATGCCGTTCTGCTTGTAAGAAAGCGAAATATGTTTAAAAGAGTAAATATGTGAGATGATAATTGTTTTTTTTAATATAAGTTCGCGCGTGTAAATATTCTGCAGTTTGTGTTGTCAAAATTGTGTCATTAAAATATGAAAATTATCTTCATTGCATCTACTGTCATTCCAACGGAGATCCTCACTTTATTTGAATTTAAGTTTTTCCACAAACTGCATCAATATAAAACAAGCAGCCACACATCACAATCCACTGTTAATTTCCTGGAAAAAATTGAAGGAGAAACGGGTATCCCTTCACTGATATACCTGCTGAATCTCCTGATATATCACCCATGGTTTTTACAGTTTTGGACACTTTTAGAAAAAGTGCGTTATCCAAACGTCGATTTACAACCCTTCATGGACTTTGGAAAGCTGTTCAAGAGGAATGGGCCAAACTACAAAAATAGATTATTGTCATAGAAATTACGGTGTATAAATGTAGTTCAGAATATGGGTTACCAATTTGAACATTTAAAACACAAATATTTTATGTTAAATAGTTCTGTAAGTACCATGAAAATTGTCTAAAAATGTGTGAACACCCTCTTTAGAACAATAAGTATTCTTATTGTTGGTTTATAAAAACATTCATAATTTGTTATAACACAGAAAATAGAAGTAACCGAAAAAACACACACACAACAAAGAGAATAGATAGAACATGATATTTTGGATATAAATTGGCATTCAAATTTGGATATATGGACTATAAATGTTAGATATAAACTTTTTTATTAAGCTTGAAATCAGTTTGTTCAAAACTTATCAGATTAATTCTTTACTTATTTCGTAAATTAATATATTCCTTTAGATTTATAAACTGAGAAAAATTCCTTACTGAAATAAATGGAGAAAACACATTACAGCTGGAATTTTAATGTATGAAGACGCTTATAAAACAATAAGTTTACTTATTGTTGGTTTATAAAAATATTTATAACTCTTTATCACACAAAAAATAAAAGTAACTGAAAACATAATTTTAATGTATGTAATGAATTTTAATGTATGAAGACGCTTATAAAACAATAAGTTTACTTATTGTTGGTTTATAAAAATATTTATAACTCTTTATCACACAAAAAATAAAAGTAACTGAAAACATCAGAACATAGAGAATAGAGAAAACATCATATTTTGGATAGATGATCTTTCAATATTTTTAAAAATAATTTTGTCATTAAAATTTTGGTAAACGAAGTGATTTCTTGAAAATTTAATGAAAAGCGTATCACATATACGAGTATTTTAACGTCCATTTAAATTATTGTAATAAAAAGAGACAATAATACTCGTATCTTAATGCATTTTGTGGTATGACTTGCATTGTTTTAATATGACAGTTTTAGAAAAAATTAAGAAAAAAAGATTTATAAATATTATTGTTGTTGTTAATCTGTTTCGAACTTCCTTAAGTGGATAACAACAACAGACATTCAACCTGAAAATTTTAAATTTATACGTTAAGATTTTATAAACTATCTCACAATATATGGTTGAAATTTTTTTAATTTCTGCATGCTTTGAAGTAAGCAGTTTAAAAAAATAAAAAATGCAATTATGTAACATACTTATATTTCAAAATTCTAGATTTTGAGTTTATTCAAATTCAATGATATTTTTAATATAAGTTTATTTTCCGTAAACATATATGTTTGCATACTCAGTTTTATACGTATTATTACACGTAAATTATTATTAATTTTTTTTTATTATTCTGCACATAGTACAGCATTTCGTCAATTTGTGACATACCGTTATAGTTGAGAATTTGTAGTAATTCTGGCAATTATATCCTTTAATTTTAAACCAATGCTAATTTTAAAAAAAAGTAAAATAAAGCCGTTAACATTCTCTATAAAATTTTAAATCAGAAAATAATTCTTATGAGGTGTTTTGAATCACTGACTCTATAGATACAATTTTAAAACCTAGAAGAAAATTTTCAACCAAACATTAATCAACTCCAAGCAGGTTGAAAGTGAATCCGGATACTTATGAAAGAAAAAATTAAGTAAAATTATGATTTTTAGAGAAAATGTTTATTTTGATAAATTTGGTCGATTTTGTTAGTTTTTAAAATTGTTTTTTTCTTTAAACGATTTTTTAAAGAAATTAATTTTTAAAGACATCAGAATTACATTATACCTGTATGAGGCATTCCTTGATTACTGTAGTTTTTTTCTTCCTCTTCTGTAAAAGAATAACAAATATGAGAATATATCAAAATATTATTCTTAAATCATAAAAAAAATGTAGACACCTATAGTTATTTATTGCTAGTGTCACTTCATTTCATGCTACGTCACATTTAGTTACACCGATGTCTAAAAATGAAGATTCAGAAACAAAATTAAAAATTTCTCTTACACATATTAACTGTTGGTAGATAAGGACTTATGGTTATCAATGGTTACCATCTGTGAACATATAAAACCACCCGATTCAATCTTGTGTTAATTAGGAAAATTACGTGATGTGCAATGCTTCATCCTGTGTTGAAATTTTAACTGGGGATTTTTTATTCTTGGGCTCTTTGTTTTAAAATGGAATGTAAATTTCTGAGGGTTTATCTAGCTATATATATATATATATATATATATATATATATATATATATATATATATATATATATATATATATAGCTAGAGTTGCGAAATAAGTCAAAGTCACCAATCTTTGCAATAAACAGGAGAACTGACTCGATGCTGGTCACACGAATTTTAAAATTTAGAAGGGAAGAAAAATATGGTCAGCATTACTCAATGTTAAAAATTAAGCAATAGCCCATTATAATAAACCATCAGTTGATAACTCTATAAATTAAAAAAAGAAGAAAGGAAAGAAAATATATGCCAAACTTTCAGACATAAAGCAAAACGAAAACTGTTAATTTTAGTTCAAGTTTAGGGCAAAAATCATCCTTATGTATTCGTATGAGCTGACTTCTGGAAATCATGTTGTGGAGTAGAAGGTTAACTCTTCTGCTATTATGTTTGGAGATCAGTGGTAAAATAAGGCATATGGATGAATTTACGCATCATAAAATTGTTGCGAATAGAAGAAATGCTGCAAACAAGAAATATTGCTGGTGCATTTGGAATAAGATGAAGAATTCTGTTGCGAATATGTGATAGACATTTCAAATGACTGGATCAGCGACTACACAGTACAGTAGTAGCTGACTAAGTATATCAACACCAGTAGAAAAGACATCACCGTATAATTGCAGTTTAGTTATAAAATGCAACTGATCGCAAATATCGTAATACCGTGGCAGATATAGTGCCATCTGATTTAAATGTCGTAGCATTTTTAGGATTAAATTGGGACATTTAAATGAGATGGGACTATATCTCATATACGTGCTAAATGGCTTCGTTTGACTCCAATGCACAGACAAAGGGTTTATCAATGATGTTTGGACCATTGAAAATTACATTTATCTTCTGAGTTGAGAGTAGATTTGGTTTGCACAATTAATTCATCGTTGGGTGTGGGACACCCATGCATCAAAATTATCGCTATATGTAAGTGATTTATAGCTCTAACATTTATTTAACAATTCTGTTATATCGAAGAAGCTTTTATCTGTATGTGTATACCGTGGCACACTGTACAGCTAATTTTTTTTTAATTTAAAAATAATTAGATTTTTTGCGTTGCGGGTGTGAAATAGAAACAACATTTCCACTTTGTAATACCTGATTCCAAACAACTGTTAATTATGAACTGGTATATCTTGTTAAAACATTTGTAGTTAAATTGTAACATGCAATATATCATTATTGAAGGATAATTTGATTGTCACCTGATTTTGTTAAAATTTAATGTTAAATTCTGCGTTGCGGGTGTGACATTGTACATATATCTAAAAAATAGATTAAAAGAACTCTTTTCCGTAGGATAAAACTTTTTAATTTGTCGAAAATATTAAAATGCAAATTGTTACATTAATTATAACAAACTTTATACATAAAATAATTATAACGATAATTTTACAAATTATAATACTAATTAATATAACAACATATACTATATAATTCTAACATTAATTATACGCAAATTATAAAAATTATAATAACAAATTTATCTGCTATATAACAGTATCTAAATTTTTGTTTGCCTACACTTTTGTTGAAATTATGATGATAAGGCTAATAGTGTTGTACAGGAGTGTGCAATTGTGCATTTAATTAATTAATAATGCCTGTTTATCTTGCGGGCAACCAAAGGCACGCATGAAGTATTGTGAGTGCTGCTACACAAATTTTAAATGCTGCTGAGCAGTTTGCAAAAATCCGTGATCATTTATCTCCAATATTTCTAAGAAGTATTTTTGCAGCTCTGGGTAAAAGAAGGGTTTTTTTTTTTTTTTTTTTTAATTGCATAGTTAGAGTTGAGTTTTAGAACAGAGTATTATATTTCAAATATGTCTGTATTAGAAAGGTTGACTACAGCATTTTGATTAACGGTAGAAAGATCATCAGATGGCATAGAATCTGGTGATTTAAGAATATGGGTAAATTTAGCATTAAGTTTGTAAGAATGTTTACTGTAAAAATTTTCAGTATGATCCCAGGAATTCAAATCTATAGACGTAAAATTAAGAAGATTAACCGCTAATTATGATAATGCTAGTCACGAATGTTCCTACAAGTGGTGCCCTCTATTATTCTTAAACAGAAACTTCACGAATTTCATTATTCACATTTTTAAATACAAGAGTTATTATCTCTTATTCGTACATGTCTGTCACAAACAACTTTTTCATTCCAAGGTAATTTCTAGAAACAGTCCGACGGTTTAGCCATTTGTTCCTTCCTGTCGCCGATGCTCGCAGTGCCCTGTCACATGCACTATTTTGAATGCATCCTCTTTAATAAATTCTCGTTCCCTTTCTGGACTAGCTATATTGATGACACATTCATCTTTATTGACACCTCTCTTCATAGTATTGATAATATCCTTAAAATTATGAACTCGATCGACACCAATATTAGACTTACTCATGAAACAGAAAATAATGGCTCACTTCCTTTTCTCGATGCGCTTGTCACTCGTACTGAAAGTGGCTTCTCCCTATCAGTCTATCGCAAAAGTTTCGCTGCTTCCCTACCAACTCATGTTCACTCATGTCATCCTCCTAGCCAAAATATGGTCGCTTTTTATACCTTATAAATCGTGTCAGTGTCATACGCGTGTGCTCTGATTCCCACTCACTTAATTCTGAAATTCAATATCTTAAAGCCATTGCTATTGAGAGAGATTACAAGCCTTCCATTATCGATACAGCTTTATTGTAACATCCTCGTTCCTCAAGTTCACCTCAGTCTTCTTCTCTTTCATATATTAGCATTGTTTTACTTTATACTTTCCTAAATCCAGCTTTCCGATTGCTAAAATTCTTAGACAATATGATTTTAAAATAATTTTCACTCCTGCCAATAAACTTACACTCTCTCCAAAATGAAAGATCCTATTGAAATATCTGATTCATGGGGTATCTATAGCATATAATTGACAGTGCAGTCTTTCCTATATTAGACAAACGAAACGTGGTTTAAACATTCGAATTAAAGAAAACAGAAGAATTTTATTCAAATACAAGAAACTAACAAATCTGCCATCGCCAAACATTGCTAGGAGAAGAATAATAGCTTGACTTCAACTCAGCTAATAGGATTTTTGGAAATATTATGTAACAACCTCTTTTTCTTAATTTTTAATAGCATTATTTCACATTACTGCCAGTTCCATTCTCTATACAATTTCCCTAATTGGCTGTTCCCTGTAATTTCCTGTAATGCTATTGATCAATAAATCTATCTGTTGAATCCGCTTCTTTTCCTATTGGCTGTTCCCTGTAATTTTCTGTAATTCTATTGATCAAGAAACCTATTCATTAAATCCGCTTCTCTTCCATATATTTGAGCAGTTATCCATCATTATTTGCATGGTGAAGGTACCGTAAAAGGTGCTAAACGGTACCGAAACTAGTCTGCTATAAGATTTAAAAAAAAGTTATGGTGCTAAAAACGTAATTTTATGACTTATACAGAACAAATTACTTAATTTTTTTTCACTTTATCAATTAATTTCTTATGAGTAGTCATAGAGCTGCTGAAGTTGTTTCTCTATACTTTGCACCCACGCAGGACATCTTAGGCCAGTTGACACAGAATGATCCACTTATTTCATGTACTTTTTTCCTATGCTTTTGTGTTATTCTTTCCCTACTCAATCTTTTCGACTTTCAGAGACAATTTTAGAATAAATTTCTATGACGGATACATTTGCTAATCTCACACTAATTAGATGTTTTGAATCTTGGCTTTATTTACTCTATACACAAAAATGAAACAAAAGTTTTTTTCTCAATTAAAGTGCATTTTTTCCAGTGGTACAAACGTTAATCAAATCAGAAGTGTCCTTTATTAGATATAGGCTTCTGAAAATTGGGTTGAAGTTATAATTTTTTTCTTTTTAAGGGATTTCAAATACGAATAACTTAATGAATATTTATGCAGTAGAGAAACAACTTCAGCAGCTATGACATATCAATAGGTAAGTAATTGGTATAGAGACAAAATTAAGTAATTTGTTCTGTAGTTCCAGCTTGTTAAAGTAAGGTTCAAATTCATCGCGAAAGGCACGTATGGCCTATTTTGGAGACCAACTGATGATGAATGTATTGATTTCTGATCTTTAATATCGCAATTGTGCTTTTCAGAATAAAAGTTTGTATTAGATCACGTATTTGCAAAAAGTAAGGCTTCTTGTATCACGATTAATTAGATGACAAACAACGTGATTTGATCATTTTCTTGCGACTGTGAAATAGTGAACTTTACAGAAACCCCTGGTGATCCAATTATAATGTTACTGTTGACTCTGAAAGTTTGCAGGTGTCCATCTTACAAAGAAGGTCTCCTTAACGTGCATACTCAGAATGTTTTGAAGAAAATTGCTAATGAGTCTACTTATGTGCATTATAAAGTATCAGTAAAATTTAAGTACGGAATTCCACTAGAAAATCTGTAAAAATAAAATAAAATACTTTCAAGTATTTGGCGCAAAAATACACGATTCGGCTAGCAACACTTTTTCCTCGCCAAATACAAGCGATTTCATTGAATTTGAAGATTGCTTCTTAAATGAGTGTTTAAAGGGGCAGTACGTAATGAATTTAAACGATGAAATAGTATATTATTATTTCTATAATATTATATAATATATATAAATTGCGTGGTTGCTGCAGTTATTTAATTTTACACGGCTTCTCCGGCAGGATAAGTTTTAAGCGTATTTAAAAAGTAACTGCCTGATTAAGAATGCTGTTTTTATAAATTTCGATTTTGAATAAGTAGTTTCTTTCATAGCAACAATTACTATTCTCCTACACTAACAATATCAAAGCCGAATTGACAGTGCTCATAATAGAACCTTAATTTTAAGCTTGAAATAATTTTAATCAATTTAAATTTTGTTCTAAACCATATAATACGTAGGTTAAATTTCATTATATATACATATAAATGTATATAATAGCAAAACTGTAGGTATAGAAGTGTATTTATATAAGTTAAACTTACTTAAAATAGTTCAGTCTGAAGAGTAGAAAAGTTTTTCCTTAAGAAATACTTATCATAAAAACTTTTTTTTTTTTTTTTTTTTTTTTTTTCATTGGGTCTCCAACCGACAATAAATCGCCAAAAACATGATTCTTTTTTTTTTTTTTTTTTTTTTTTTTAAGGTTCCGCAGGAATTTTTTTATAGACATATCTATCATCATGACAAGAATATTCTGTAAATTTTTATTCATTTTTTCCTGAGTATGCGCACTTATAGAGACCTTCATTGTTAGACCTATATGTACCATGTTCTTTTGCAATTTCACTAAAATTGAAGGGAGTCGAGCAGGAAACCTATCTAAATTTAATCCATGAACATGGAATGACCCTACATTCATGCAATAATTTGCATGCTTAAATACACAAAATTTGTAGGTAGTTTTATTTATATATACAATGAAGTCAAATAGAATTTATCTGTTTTCTTTAAAAGCTAAGAAACTTTTAGAAAATGGTGCCAAAGTTGGAGATTTAGGCAGAAAACGCAATTTGGGAACAATTGATTATAGATGCAATACATTTATAGTAGAATAAAAATATTATTTTTGAATATTAATGTCTGCAAATTTCACGTACATTTAAAAACGACTTTGTTAATGTGCCAAGAAGATTCGCACTGTTCAACAGTATTCTTAATTTTTTCAAGAAAATCCTTAAATATATTAATTCAAAATATTGCAGAATAATAATTCAGTACATTAGAAAATCTCTTAAAAGTATTTCAATTTCACTGATTATGTGGAAGAGTATGCATGAACACCCCAATTACATTGAATGTAGTAGAAATTAAGAATATGCTTTACATGTTAATGGAAATAACGTACCATCCTGACTTATAAAAAACTATAGTGCATGAAGACCCCAATTACATTGAATGTAGTAGAAATTAAGAATATGCTTTATATGTTAATGGAAATAACATACCATCCTGACTTATAAAAAATCAATTTGATATGTCTGGATATAAAAGGTTAAAACATAAATTCTTAAATTTTTGCCTTCAAATAAGTTTTTTAAATTAAAAAAAATTAAAAAGTACATTTAACAGTGGTAATAAAGAGTTCTTATTTTAGTTAAAATGTATAGGAATTACATGTATCTACAGATAAAATTATGATATTAGTAATATAGATATAGTAAGAGTCTTGTTTTATTAATTAGCATCACTGTGTTTTGTTATAAAAAATACACCACACTGTTAAAAATTTTAAACATAAAAATAATATAGGGTCAATTTTTATTTTACTTTATTTTCAATATAACATTTTTAAAAAATTATAATAAATATATACTTTTTTCCAAAAAAGTTCATATTCGGCTTATTTGGCCAAAATACAATTCGTTACCTCCTAAAAAAATGAAATATAGTAAAGAATTTCATTATGTCGTTTAATTTAATTCAGATAACAATGCAAAAAGTAAAAATTATATATATTATAGAGAACTGCGTATGTGTAACTCAATAAAACTAATGGGCGCTAAAGCATAATCGCTATAGAATCAATAAGTCCTATCTAAATCAAAATTTAAAAAAAATAATAATTTTTAAATTATGTAACTCCTTATGAATTATGGAGCCACTAGTGTCATAACAAGATAATACATAAAATATTATTTTTTGTTTGAAATCCACATGCATGTTGCAGTAACGTGCAGTGCAGATGATAGTAAAGTTTTTATTTGAAAAGTAATTTAATTAGTTGAACTTCTATTCTAGAATATTCCTAAATTTCTATCGTTTTTATAAGTAACTTATTTTAAATACGCTTATTGTAATCTAAGATCATTTCATAATATACACGTATATTTAAAGCATAAACGTTAAAATGATATAGAATTATCTTAGCTATACACCCGAGTGTAATATATCTTGCACGAATTTGTGAAAATGTGATATTTACCTTTATTTGGACTTGAACGTAATTTTCAGAGATCAAGTGAGATTTTCTTTATAATTTGAAATAACTTTATAAGGCAGCGTGTTATAAATTTGTACAACGTCAAAAGAATTATCTAAGCACTTATTTAATTTATTTCAAGATTTGTGAACTTTAAAAGACAATAATAAAGTGAATTTATTTTGATCTGAGATCTAAACTTGGAACAATTTTATAATTGCGAACTTTAAATTGGTAACTGAAGTTACCTATCGTTAAATACCATTTTGATAATAAAATCGGTGTATTAAAGCACTTTGTGCTTATTTAAACTACACACTTTAAAAAATTCCAGTTTTGATGAAGAATCCTACAAAATTTAATGCAGATGAAAAAAATTTGCCAACATCCTACAGACTTTCATATGTATTGTCAAGCATGTTAAAACACATAAAACGAATAGTCTCAAGCGCATTTATATTACGCATGTGCAAAATAGTAAACATTTAAATATGCCAACATTTACCATGCACAATTAATTTATATAAATCTGTTTATGAAATTTTAAGAATGAAATTGATTTGTCACGTATAAAAAGAAATAAAAAGGGGAGGGAAGTACTGGAAAACAAAAAATGCTTATTAATTATGACGTGTTTTCAAGCCTACACTGTAAAAAAAAAGTGTTGATTTTACAGTATACTGGCATTCCAGCTGCTAGTATTATACTGTAAAATCAACACTTTTTGTGTGTGTGTGTAGTTAATATACGGTACTACATAGAATTTCTAGAAATGAGCTCAGTAGGCATGTAAAGAATATAGAAGTAATTAGAAGAAAACTTAGTAAAAATTGTGTTTTGCGGTTCGATTATTATAGATTTTCTCGCATTATAATAGTTATAAAGCGAAATTATGAATACAAGAATATAAATTAATACATCGGTAAACGAAAGATAATTCGTTCTGGTATTATATTTGTTAGCTGAAATCTTCGTTAATCAAAACGTGATTAGTTAGCACGCGAATCCAATAAAACATTCGTTAGCAGAGGGAAAAGAATAAAACAGCAAAAAAGTTAGTTAGCTTAAACATTCGTTAGCCAAAGTATCACTGTATGTAGTATTTATGTAAGTAAATGTGCTTGACACTATTTTAATTCGAATCACCACAAAAAATTAAAATATTTCGAGATATCTAATATTTAAACCTAGTTAGCCACTTCGGGATCAAAGTCCCTTTATTTATTTTCAGGCTACCACTATTTCCGCCGTAATTATTCACAAAAATTCTCTGATTAAATAGGGCAGAGATTACTATACAAAAATACTAGTATTTACAAAAAGATTGTACGCGTGTTGTGAAAACGCTGGCGTCGAAAATATTTTAAAAAATGAGGGGCTCGGGTGTATAACAAAAGTAACTAACGAAATGAAAGTTTCGAGATATTCAAGATTCTATAGAAAACTAACAAAACTATTGTGATTGCTTCCTTCAAAACAACTTATTTGTTAAGACTGGACCTTCAGTTAAGTGAAACACGTTTTGCCTGATAGATTTTATTTTATTGAACTTATGTGCAAAGAGTTTTCGTTATTAAAATTCATATCTAAAATTTATCTTTGATTATTTTGACATATATTGAGTAAAAAAACCTTGTACTTTTAAAAAGTTGTCAAAATGCAATTAAGTAATTTTACATAAAAATCAGAATTTTTTTTTCAATGTTAGTGCCATGTTTTACACCTGAGCCCATCAAAAATTAAGCCTAGTTTATTTATTTATTATTTAAAGTAAAATAAAACTCTCGAAATCAACTATGGGAATCTCCAGTTTTTAAAAAAGAGAGCATATGAAATTTCAGTCATTATATACGAATTAATACATTCTTTGTTAATAAGTTTAACATCAATATGAACGATCTATTCATTCGGATTAATTCTCCAGGAATTTTAGATACACAAAGTTTTGTAAATGTTTAGATGGTACAAAGGTGTCAACTTGACTTGTTTTTGGAAAGAATCGAGGGAATGCTGTAATCAGGAAAGTGCCAAACAGAGGTATATGAATGTGTCACAATGTGTGCCGTATATTTTGAGGTGCAGTAGTATCTCAATTCCTGTTTGCACAAAATACTGGGGGAACACACACATACAATTTTCTTCCATGAACACATCGCGCTCATTTTGTCGATGACTTTCTTGCAAGTGAAGATATCCATAAAAGTGTCCCAATCTTAACCCTGTCTCTAGACCAGGATACTAATGACAGATAAGTTATAGCGTGTTCACCTCAGAGTAAGCATATCTAGAGAGCTCATCCCCTTTGCTTTTCCCGGCGAGAAGTCGGGTCTGGATGACCCACGTGACAGTTGGCATTTGGCGGTAAAAAGGTTACTAGAAGTAATGCAAGTCTTGTCGCTTTATCGCAGCCCTTGGCAAGAGTACAATATTTTTAAGACTTCAGAATTTTTCAGAAACTTCGAAACTTAACAGATATACACTCAGTAGCGAGATAAAGGGGAAGGTTCACCAGATATTTATCCTATTGTTTATTTACTTTATGCTTTATTTCTTCCATCATTCAAAGAATGGATTATTAGTAATACATAAATAAAAGAAATTATTAAACTTTTATTTAGATTAAATATATATATATATATATATATTATTTTAATAATTTATCCCAGTTTTCAATCTTTCACATGGTTTTATTTATATTTATTTTCCTTATATACTTATTTTTTTATTTTTAATACAAAGTAACAAATAGAACAGAGAAAGTAAAAAAAAAAAAAAAATAGTTTTTAAGGCTGTTCTCAAATACAAAAGAGCTACTTTCTGACACATTTCTGAATTCATTAATTTTTCAGAAACTCGTGAAATTGGCAGGTGTTCTCATTCAGAGACTAGACTACGTCATCGAAATATGTTTTTTTATTTTTTGGTAAAGACAGAAGACTTTTCAGAAAATAGAGTCAAAGTCGACATTTTGTACCGAATTCTCGACGCAGCATCGGGAAAATGGCGAAAAATGTGTCGTCACGGGATACGAATCGCTTATAACTCGATAAGTAATTTATTTATTAAAAAAAAAAAAAAAAAAAAAAAAATCATTTCGATTCCAAATCGCTTCACCAGTCAGACCTGACAATTTTATGCTTTTGCGTTTAAAAATTAATCAGAAAACGCGTCAGAAAATTTCCCGTTCTTGAGCAGTTCATTCGGAGTAAATTCGGAGTAAAATGTTTCGAACACACCAAAGAAGAATTTCTAGCTTTAAAAATTTCCCTATGTATTTTCGTTTCCCAGATCTTTCTTCTCTCTTCATCCTTTGGAAAGCTGTATATAAAATTTGAATTAAAAAAGGTTTTTATTAATGATATATATTTTTTAATGCAATGTTGATAAATTTAAATGCTAAAGCATGCATAAGCACAGTTTTATAAACAAGCAAGAGAAGAAATTATTTAAACAAATTGAATTTAGCCTACTTTTTAAAAATTCATTAACTTAAATTAATAAATGAAAAGCACTTCCATAAAAAGTAAAAAACATATACAAGTTGAAACATAAAAAAATAGACTTAATAAATAAATAAGTAAATAATGCATTGTTTCATTAAATTTTGCAAGATATAAATAGTAATTATTAATAGAACTTCCATAACATTATATAACATCGTTTTGAGTGGTCGATAATAAATATAATAATTTCAAAACTTTTCTGAAGGTATAACAAGAGAGTAAACAAAACAAATACATATATATTTTTTTTTCAAATACTTCAATTAAAAATTATAAAATTATATTAAAAAAATGTGAAAATATTTCAAACATTGCAATAGTTTTTAATTTAGGTAATATTTAAATATTTTACTTTTACTTTTAATATATACATATGCACCCGTTTATAATTATTTAAAGCATAAATTTAATCTAAAATAGGAAAAAATATTTTTTTTTTTCAAAGAATTGTTTACGTTTTAAAAGAAAGAAAACAAGTTTCTTTTGGTGAAAAATTGTATGCCACGCACCGTTGTACGAGATGTTCTTAAAATGCTTTTTCAAATCAAATTTTTCCAATTCATTACACTTTTAATATTGAAATTTATAACACCAGATGATAGTAAGTCCTACTGTTGCATATATTTGTGATATTAAAAGTAAAATATTTCCTATTTTCAACATTTGAACGTGAATAAACTGTATCATAGTTAGAAAGATATGTTTTTAAGATCCTTTAAATATACAAAAGAGGTAATTAAAAATAAATACATAACGGTGAAAGCTAACAAAGCTTGTTTTGCTTGCTCTTTCGTTACACCCATAGGCACAACAGCTTGCTAACACGATATTTTTGAATCGCAAATAGTAAATAGTCTAATATCGCCCATAGAAACCTATGCTACTGACGCGTTCAACGGATGCTTCTTGCCCAGAGTCACGTGACTTTATGCTTGCGGCAGAAAGGGTGCGGAGATTATCTCTCTATATATGCTTACTCTGAGGTGTTCACACTGTGGTAGACAAGGAAGGTCTCCATAAGCACATACTCAGAAAATTTTGGAAAAAATTACAAAATATTCTTCTCATGAGGATATATATGTTTATGAAAAAAGTTTCTGCGGAACCTCGATATAACATCCGTATAAAAAGTAATGAATATTTCGTGTCGCCAATCGTCAAAAGATTGACGACACAATGAAATTTAAAAAAGAAAATAATAATAATAAAACGATGTTATGATAAATACCCTTTTAGAAAAAAAAAAATCTTTTATTTATACTGAACTAGTTTAAGTAAGTTTAAATTAAATAAATACACTTTTATAACAAGGGTTTTGCCATATATATATTTATATGTATATTAACAATATATAAAGAATATTAACGATCGCATTCTACGGTTTAGAACAAGATTTAAATTAATTAGAAATGCTTCAAACTAAAAATTAATGTCCGAGTCTGAGCACTGTCAATTTGACTTCGATATTGTTAGTGTCGGAGACAACAAGAGAAAAGTATTGTTGCCATGGAAACAACGGCTTATTCAATATCGAAATGTATTAATGAGAGCGTTCTTAATCGGGCAGTTACTGTTAAAATACCCTTAAATACCTAAAATACCTTATCCTGCCGGAGAAACCGTGTAAATCAGCAATACGCAACTTGTATTTATATAGTATATAAGCTTATAGAAAAATAATAAACTATTTAATCGTTTAAGATTAAATTCATAAAGTACTCTACGCATTTAAACACTCATTTAACCAATAATTTTCAAATATATTAAAATCGCTTGCAATTGGCGAGGAAAATGTGTCGCTCGCCAAATCACGTTTTTTTACGCCAAATACTCGAAAATATTTAATTTTTTACAGATTTTCTACGGGTATTCCGCAACTAAATTTGACTGATCCTTTATTATGTACAAGAGTAGTTTCATTAGCATTTTTTTTTTTTAAATATTCTGAAGTAAACGCTTTAAGGAGACCTCCCTTGTTAGCTTAACATTTTTTACCCGACCAACCCCGAATCCTTCATCCGTTCCCAGTACAAAACACAGTAAGAGACTTAACTTAGTAAAACATCATTAACAGTAATAAACAGTAAAATAAGCAATGATACCATACCAAGCCTGCACGGCAGCGTATTACTTCTTATTTTACTGTTTATTACTATAAATTTTACGGTATAATACTAGCAGCTGGGATGCCAGTATTATACCGTAAAATCAACATTTTTTTTTTCTTGCAGTGCAGAGTTTAACTATAAATTTAAGACCAATTTCAAATAATGAAAATCAGTTCAGAAAGCAGGGTTTTACTCAATTCATAGTTAAGAGAAGATCTCAACGGTAAGAACGTTTCAGACACTTGCTGAAGTTAAAAATTTTATTCCGGGTCGTTCGCTTAAAAAAAAAAAAAAAAAAAAAAAAAAAAAAAAAAAAAAAAAAAACCCAGGATATTACATCATCACACACTCTACCAACGAGTTTCCCCATAACCCGAAATATCTCTATACTGGAATTGGAAAGTTTTGCCAGAACCACTTATTTATTACCCTCATCAAAAGTACACTGAAAAAAAAATGTTGATTTTACAGTATAATACTGGCATCCCAGCTGCCAGTATTGTACCGTAAAATTAATAAAATAAATAAAGTAATAAAGGTTAAATAAAATAAATAAAGAGTAATAAAGTAATAAAGAGTAATAAAGAGTAAAATAAGCAGTAAGGATACTGCTAGGATACAATCATATTATCCAGTTTTATCATTTTTTATAGTTACTCATATTAGAACATTTCTTGGCAATTAGGCAGTGGTCTAATACAAAATGGGTACGAAAACAATTAGATTATCAAAATTTACATTAATAACATTTATCAGATTTATTTCTGTTATTAAAATAAAATATTTGTTAAAATGTGATACAAAAACGTCTTCTAAAAATTGCATTTAAAAAATCTTTTTCCTTAGCAATATTAGTGAAACAAATATCTAATGAATATAATTAATTTCTCAAAATAAAATTTTCTTAATATAATTTTTTCTGTTGTAAATTGCATATTATAATTGTATAATAGATTTTCTTTGTCTTCCTTTGTATTTGTTTATACATTTATTTATTTTCTCCCCTCTATATCACATTGCTGGTTTGATTTATAGTGTTCCATTTTCAAAGGTATCCTTGTTTTTCAATTTTGTTCCAATGATTGTTAGGGCTTGAAGTTGACACAATTTTTGGTATTAAGCTGGTGTCAATTGCAGAAAGCAATCATTCTTTGCTTATAATGTGGTTTCCCAGCCCTTGAAAAAGTAAATTACATTATAAGCCTACATTTGTGTTTTTACTTTTGTTTCACTTTTTGAATAAATAATATTTCATTTGTTAGGACTATGTTTTATAATTTGTAATTTGACAGTGCTATATGGTGCAATAATCTCATTGCATATGGTCAGTTGCTTCTGTTTCAATGGTTAATTTTTGCAATAAGTTTATATATATATATATATATATATATATTCCATTATGATTGCGTATTTTAATATCATGCTTATAAAAGAGTAAATATACATCATAAAATAACGAGGAAGAAATAATTATGGCACTAGTTGCAGTTATTTGATCGAGTTAATATATGCAAAATATGTACGTATTCTTTCGGTAAGAAAATATAGATTAACATTCTAACGATATCTTATTCTTTACCAAGTTTAACGCGGCAAACAACGCTTAACTATATAATCTCTTCCGTAAAAATAAGTGCTGATATTTGTTTTTAAATATAATAGTGAATTTTTATTAAACCTTTTAAGCTTTATATTATCTTCTACATTCACTTTTCAGATATAGTATAATATGTTTTTGAATTTTCCATAATTATTCAAACTTGAAATACTCCATTAAAACAAATATCTGGAGAAATTATCGTCTGTGCAAACGAATATTTTTGCCCAATTTTTATTTTTATCTGTTTCAAAAAATGAGCATATTTGATAATATTGCATTGAAATGAAGTTTTAAATAAGAAAAAGACGCTTAAATCTAAAATTTTAATAGAATTTAAATCACTATTCTATGATATTTGACTATTCAATAACTATTCTATAAAAGTAAATTTGACAATTTTTATCAATATTAAAATTTAGTTTTATCAATGGCATTTGAGAATTTACGATGAAAAATATAAATAAACCGGTGAAACATTCTTAAATAAATAAAAATAGAAAATTAAAATTTGAAGTAAAAGGACTACGTGGGTCTTGAACCTAGACCGTCTTTAGACCTGAGTCTAATATTTATAATATCCACACGGCCATGGCGCTTATCTCGTTGCTGCGACAAAACATTTTAATATAATGTATAAAGTTATAAAAATATTTGCAATTTTTTTTTAAAATTCATTTTTATTTTATTATTTTTGAGAGTTAGCACTTAATTACTTCAAGTCTATGTTCTATCTTTGATATTCTATATTAACTTACATTGTGTTAGGGAAATTGGTGACTTCAACGTCCGGTACTCTCCTTATAAGGTTACCCAACTTATAAGTGTTGTTGACTGTTTTCCCGTGTGTTATTAATTTGGTTGATTATTTTTATTTATTTATTTATTTATTTATTTTTTGTGGTGAGTTTATATTTCTGCATTGTAAATATATATATTTATTTATATGGACAAATGAAGGCTAAAAAAAATCACCACATTTGTTATTTAATATTTTCTAAGTAAGTACAAACAAGTTTCTGAAATGACCAAGCCTTGATAATGGAGTTCAGAATTAAGATGGGAGCTTCTGTAATGCATTTAAATTTTTTTATTAAACAAAACTAAATTTAGATATATTATTTTTTATTCAACTACTTGCACTATAGCACAGCTATGCGAATTTTGAGGAAGGATCAGAAGGATATCTAATTATCAAAACAAATCATTTTGCTAATTTTACAGTTGATTACGGGAAAGTTCTCTTTGCTTTAATAGTTACAAAACATTTTTTTTTTCTTTGGAATAAAAAATATATATATATAAATATTATCTCATGAATTCAATAGAACAAATCGTTCTTTATTGCCTGAAAAACAATTGCAATGGCTAAAATAAAAATATATGAAAACTTGACAGAAGCTTTATAATTGATTTGGGAATAAATAATAATGATAATTTTTATGTTACAATTAATTTGCATTTCCAAGCTTAAAAGTTCATCAAATTCTTTATAATAAAAATTACGTTGATAATTTCAAAACGCTACATTTTTTTATTGTTAATATTATATCTGCCTATCTGTGTTAACAATTTTCAAATGGTTGTGATGATAAAATTATTTTTTCTGTTGCAAAAATGTTTTCTTCATCTATGAACTGCCACACAAAATTAGTAATTTGAATCGTCTCCATTAGATGAGTCACATTATTTCAATTAAAAAAATAGAAGAAATCTCATTAGAAATTTTAAGAAATACGTGAATAATGTTACACGTAGTGTTGTCAAGATGGGGATTTTCTTTAAAGGGACAGTTTACCTCAAAATTGATCAAAAAATCGATTTTCTTTTTAAAATATTAAATGAAATCCTGTTTAGTTATGAATATTTTGACACCTCATTTTTACCCATACCGTAATTATATCGCGAAATATTGTAAATTTTGTTAATACATCCAGCGCAATTACTCAGAAACATCCCTTTAAATCCCTTGTTTACATTCACTAATGTTTTTGGTTTGTATGCTATTTGTTAAAACTCACTGGTTTTTGTCAGACTAGTTGGATTTTCAATCATTGGTTTTTCATTTTTACATTTTTTGAAAGAGGTAAGATACGACTAATCAGTTTGTTTACAACAGCAATGATTATTTCTGTTTTTCATATCTTAAAATTGTTTTGAAGACATAAAAAGTACCATATTTTGGTAATTTAAATAATATATATAATATTTATGAAACATTTTATGCTTTGATTGATGTAAAAAATAGTGTTTCACATTTAATTAATTTAAATTTGCTTCCTAAAGTACATTTTAAACTAAAATACGAATTTCTCGATCATTTTCTTTCATTTACAGACATTTGTTTTTTACCATCATGAAATTTTTTTTATGAATGATATGTACATGAAACATTTTATATATGTATATATATTTATACAGTTTACAATACTGTATGTGTGATATGTACAGGATTGATGTTTAAGGGGTACTTTTTCACTATTAAAAACTTAAAAAAAAATTTTTTTCATGATTATCACTTTCATGTTTTAAAAATGCTAAGACTTTTTTTGTATTTGAGATATAGATTTAAAATTTTTAGTACATGTTCTTTATTATACATGTGATAAATCTACGCATGGATTTATCCTTCAGATTTTTTATTTTTATTTTTTAAATAAAAATATATGGAGATGTGTTAGATTTCATCGTTTTACACTATGTATATCAGTAAAAAATATATGTTAAATGTAATATAAGATGAATCTAAAAATCCATGCACAATCTTGTGTAATACATGTGTGAAAATCTTTAAAAAAATTGGGCAAAAATATTAATATTTAAAAAACTAGTAGAGTTTTTTTTTAATTTAAATTTTAAAAAAAAATTAATTAAATTATGTAGCTAAAATTTTTTTTCTCAAAATGTACTTTTAGTTAAACATTGAAATGCAGTGAATTCCCCATTTGAACTATATTTAAAAAAAAAAAAATGTTGAAATGGTAAACTGTACCCTTAATTCAAAATATCTACCACTATTTCAGAATGGCAGACATTCCGTGATTTAATAAAGCGAAGATTACTAGACTGAAAAAATGGTAGATATTTTGAATAAAAACTTCCAACTTTGAATAAAAACTCCCTGGCTACATTGATTATACATCCGTTATCTTCATCCAATCATTTTTTTATTACCATTCCAGTTGAGTCAGTTTCAAAATTATGAATAATATTTTTTTTAATCCAACGAGTTCAAAAATATGACTAAAAATCATGTATAATACAGCTTAAAAATATCTATAATATATGTTTATAATAATATGATCATTAAAACATGTTTCTGATGCAGAATGACACGAAATATAGTTGTAAAACACATAATAATAAAAACATATGTGAAGTAAAAGCAGCAATTCCAAAGTTTCATTTCTTTTTCATATGTTCTAGAAATCACATTTTTATATCATTATATTTTGGGCTCTTTTTTTTTTTCGCTTGTACTGTCGAACTCGTTTATAGCGAGCTTGGGTGGAGAGAGGGCGATTTTAAGGAGAAAAAGGGGGAGAACATGTGAGGGCTATGGCTAACATGAAAATGCGTTGTAAAGAAAAAAAAAAATACTCGGTTGTAAAGAGGCAAATTCAATTACAATGAGGATTAATTTTGTAAAATCACAAAACATTTCAGATATTTCTCCACTCTTCTGAAACAAAATATTTGACTTTATGAGTGTCCTACACTTTTGTTGAAGTTAGCTGAAATTTTTTTTTTCGGTGATTTGTCTTTAGCTTCTTTAAAATGAAACATTCTAAGGTTTTTTTTTTTCAGATAGTAAAAGATAGTAACAATAAAAAGTACAAATTAAAATAGTTCCTTCCTAAAACTTGCCGAAATTTATAAAGGATACACGTAATTTTTTTCCAAATTCTTTTTAAACATTTATCATTTATAAATTTAGAATTAAAATTATATAAATAAATGTTTGACTTTATGAATGTTCTACACTTTTGTTGAAGTTATCTGAAAATTTTCAAAGAAAGTTTTGTTTTTCGGTGATTTGTCTTTACTGACTTTGAAGCTTCTTTAAAATGAAACAATCAAGGTTTTTTTTTTCCCCAGTTTTTTAATTAAAAGAAAAAATAATAACAATAAAAAAGCACGAATTAAAATAGTTCCTTCCTAAAACTTGCCGAAATTTATAAAGGATACACGTGTTTTTTTCCAATTTTTTTTGGAAACATTGTTTTTTTCGATTAATAAATTTAGAATTAAATTCATATAAATAAATGTTACGCAAGGTGCGAAAAATTCTTAGAGTTTCTAAGGAGTGTGACAATACTATTTCAGATTGAAAAACCTTGCTTAATGTTTTTTCTTTAGATTATAAATCTTTCCAAAGAGCTTGTAATGTTTTTCTGGGATTAAATAGTGTGAAAAATTCTATTTAAAAATTCTGTTTACGTCTGTATGCACGCTGATGTTAAGTTTTAATCAATGAGTAATTTAATTTTATGCTGGTGGTCTAAAAACATGAAATTATCTGTTTATAATTGATCCTTCAACAATGTTTAATAGTTTTAGTTATTTTCATAATAGAAGGATTAAAACTTTGTTATTACAAAAATCCGCTGTTGTAAAGAGCAAAGTCGTGGTCTCTTCATTGTCGTTATAAACAGGGTTTAATTTCTAACAAAAGAAGTACCGGAGCCTTAATAATCTGCAATATTACCTACCATAGCATATCGTCCCCTCCATTTCACCCACATATTTATGTTTCATATATTATTTTCAGAAATTAATGCAATTTTTATACAGAAAGAAAATATTTTTTAAATCTATGTTTCCATATATTAAAATCTAATGAATATATATATGATAAAATCTAATAAATAAAAAACTTTCCTTAATGGTAATGAGATTACATGTGTACACAAATTACACTTGTTAGCAATGAATATGACTCTAACACAAATTTGTTTAGAGAAAGACAAACTAAGTCAAACATGATGTTTTGATATAAAGCATGCTGTGGGATACAAATTAAGTTCATAGTTGAAAACCCTCGTTCATTTCGGTAAGAAGCTCCAGTGTGTTCTTATTAATATTTAAATATTCGCCAAAACAAAAGAAGTACCGGAGTTCCGGTGCAAATTAAGTACCAGAGTTCCGGTGCAAATTAAGCATCGGTTATAACCGAGTTTGACAGTATAAGCAGAACTTAAGGGTGTATTCAAATCCAAACAACCTATTTTGAGACACATTTTTAAATTCATTTTTGCTCTAAAATGCATCCAGTTGGCAGGTTCTCTTATTCAGAAACTTTATAATGTCCGTACTGTCTCAATTTTTTGATAAAGGCAGAATGTATTTCAAAAAATGCTGTCAAAGTGGACATTTTGAACCAAATTTCCCGAAGCGATAGCGCTGGAAACAACAAAAATTATCGTACTGTGAAAATAATTGTTTGTAAATCAATTTCTAATTAATTGAACGAAAAATAAAAACATGGGTTCCTTATAAATCTCTTCATAAATCACGCCGCCGAGTTTCATGTTTTTACTTTTAAAAATGAGTCTGAAAATGTGTCTCAAAATTTTGAGTTGTTGAAAACGTGGAAAAATATATTTTTTTAATACCGCCTTAAAGGACGTTTTCCCTGCAATACTCTCCCATCACAAACCATCCATGCCCCTGCAGGTGTAACAAATGAATTGGGTATCACTTACCGCTAGTTCCTGTGTAGTGCGCCTCGGGGCTATAAGTTTAGGCAATTACGATCGTGCACCCTCCGGCAAAGTTATAAAAGTTGCCGCCTGAAACCCCACAATCATTGGCACTCCATGAGCCAATCGGGAAGGATGAAACGTTTCGGTATGTCTGATGGCTCCTCCCACCGCGAGATGATGAAGGATTAAAGAGGCGGATGAAGCAAGTGACAGCTGGGAAGATGGAGAAGAGAGAGAGAGAGAGATCACGGATAAATTCCAAATGGATAGTTTTGTCAGCTAGCTTTGAGGATGATATCTTTATTCTAAAACGGATTTTGTTTAAGGAGATCAGGGATGCTTAAAATTGCAAAATCGATTGCATTTTTAAGTGAAAAAGTGTCTCTAATAATTAAAAATTGCCTTCAACTTTCCACTGATTAAATATCTATCGGGATTTATTACCTACTTTATAAGATGGCCAAGTGAAAAGTTACTTCCGTTATTAATTATGACAGTGAAACTTGTAGGTTTCTTTTAATTTGTTTTTTCAGTAAATTTTCTGCCCTCTTTTAGGAAAACTTGGCATTATCATCAACTGAAGGTTCAGTTAAAAAATAACATGACACGAAAGCGTTATTCGCTTTGAAGGGGGGGGGGGGGGATTGAGAATTATGAAAATGTGACGTTGTTTAAAGAGATCAGGGATGTTGAAAATTTCAAATTTGATCAAATTTGTAGGAGTGTGTAATGAGGTTCCTTCTTCCACCACAGCCTTCATTAATCCAAATGTCTCTCTTTATTATTTTCGAAAAACACTCCCAATTTGAAGAGTTAAGAATATACTCCAAGTTAGTTATAAGATGGACGATTTAAATTTTTGAGGTTTTCCATTATATTAATAAAGACTTCGGTTGCAAAGCATCTTTTAGCTATACTTTTATTTAACTGGATGATCTTCCCCTTTTAAAACGATCATAAAAAAGGAAAGCAGCAGACAAACTTCAGTATTTTGAAATACGAATGTATATATATATATATATTTAAATTATTTTTACCATTAAAAATTCATGCTGTTTATTATCTTTTTTCTAGTTTCATTTAAAATTTACTTACCTTTTGGCATCACAATAACAAGTTTTAACATTTTCCAACATAGTTGAAAAGCATTTATGAATTCGGTATGTCTATCTGCCGTCTATCTATCAGTGCTCTAACTAAAATAAATATACCCGGATTGCCAAGTAACTGATATATGTTATATTGAAGTTTACTATAGGAGGTTTTCTATTGAAAATTGAGTGGTCAGCATTTATAGTTTGATTACAGGGACACTCAAAAGAATTTCATAACATTATCATCTATGAGGATTCTTTTTCCTAAATTAAATTTTAGTTTAATATGAAAAGTGTATAAAAATCTGTAGATAATATACAGGGTTGTACAAAATTATTCGAGTGCATATCTGTCTACATTGCTGGTAATTGCTGAAGTTGCATTTATATTGTGATATGCATTTTGTAACTACGCTAAATTTCAGCACTTTATGTTAGATCATATACAGGGATACACAAAAGAATTCGAGTACCTTTCTGAATGTGGTGGTAATTGCTGAGATTTGATTTAACCTTTTTAAACGAATCCGTTGCAGTATTCTGGAAGTATTGGAAAGTATTTTATAATCTAATGTTTGACGCATGAATTAATGTTTCTACTTTCATTCAGTCGAAATGCAAAAATCTTTTTCATATAAGTATTTTTATTTATTTATTTATTTTAATATTACTACATTGTTATAGATCTGAAAACTTCTCTAAATAATTCAATGAAAGATTTAGCTAGTTCTCAAAAAATATTCTTTCTCCACTTAACAGCACGATTCGTTCTGACACATTCATCGCATTATTTTTGCATGTAAAAGAAATAAAGAACCAGTCTCGAGAAGACTATAAAAGTAGCCCGGCCTGGACAAGTCTTCACCCCCCTCCCCCCCCAAAAAAAAAAAACACTTACCCATATGATTTATTTACCAATCAGTGTGATTGCGTTAAAAATAATAAATATGCAATTAAATATTCCTCGCGTTTATTAGAATTCCTTTAACTGTGGTTTATTCTGTCGAGCTGTTCCGAATAATAGACCAGATGTCTTTACCAATTGGTTGCCTGAGTGAATTGTGTTCACGCGATGTCGCACAAATAGATCAATCGGAAGAGCATTGGCAGTTACAACCAAAGTTTTTGAGTTCGTGGCACGGCTTTGGACACATTTTCACTCATTTAGAAAAACTACCTAACCAGATAACTGAAGTTAATAATAGAATGTTTTATAAAGTCTTATAAAATTAATAATTTGCCAAGAAAGCAAAATATGATGTATTCAGCCTGATTAAAAACAATGCTCTAAATATTTTAGTTCATGACGCATCTATTTCTTCTTCATTATTTCGTATTTGTTCTTTTGTGTAAAGAAATGTATTTGTTCTTTACATACCTATACACACATATTCTCAAATTTTCTGCTGCACCATTTATATGAATGTATGTTTTGAACACCTTTCCTTATTACTGTATTACTAAACAGAAGAATAAACCATCTCTGAAGAAAAAAGATGTAAAGACAAATCCGCCTTATTATGATTAATTTTATCACAAGCGAACAGCAAACCATCTAATTACTTCTAAACGCGAATTGCAGCAATTTAGTTGTTAAGCTCAGTTATTGTCGAACACTATCAATATCTACCTAAACTACTTTTTCAAAAAATTATCTCACAATGTTAGCATATAAATCTAGCAGTTCACTTTTAAATACCGCTTCAATTTTCGTCCCATTAAAAGATTACCAGAACTCATTACGTGCTTTATCACACTTCGAAGTTTTTTTTTTTTTCATCTCTTTTTAACAGTTCTGATTCCCACCCTGCCTTTAATTCCCACCTTTGTGTCCGAAACGAGGCGATGGGATCCGTGGGACATTTTTACGGGCGTGGCCCGATTTAATTTGGCATCGGCGGATTTTCGGGAAAGGCCTGGCGGATCCGACTTAAGACCCCTGCGTGACGCTGACTTAAGCTTTTCTCCGGCAAGCACCTGCTTGGAGACCCGGCACCAAGTCACGATAGTTGATGGGCTAATGGGATGGGGAGATAGGGACCGAAACCTAAATTCCACGTGAGCAGAAAAATGAGGTTCTCGTAGATAAAATCACATAAAATTGTGAAAAACGGATTTTTATACGTGGAAGTTTAAACTTTTCAATTATTGAGCACTCTTAGAAAAGTGTCGTTATTTTTACTTGTAGAATCTTTGTTGTTGATCTAAAATAATAAGCATAATAGACTTAAGAAAATGCTTTCTTATTTATTTATTTATTTATTTTTGTTTTATGGCACTTTATAAAAAGTAGTAGGCTATGCCAATGGCCTTAAATTTTTAATGTAATAAACAAGACTGTATCATAAAAATGTACTCTATTTGACATGTTCTCGAAAAAAAAAAGCTAAATATTTGTAATTTCATATTTATGTATAATAAAGTTCGTCCCAAAAGTTTATAGACAGCCATTTTTTTTTTTAAGAGATAACTAAACGAGTAAGAAAGACGAAATAAATTATGCAAATATATAATGATGAAATACAAATAATAAAATACTCAAACAACTTTTAACAGTCAGATTTAATTTAAAAAATAAAAATAAAAACCAAAAAATGCTGTCTCAAAAATATACCGGTGTTAAAAGCTGATTTAAGTACTGATATCCAAAATATGTATATTCCAAGGTCACGTACTTCTGACGCAATGGTTTCCTGAGAAAAAAGTGAATCTGTCTTTCCGTTTCCGATTAATGGCAAAAATGGCTCGCAATGTGCATTTTTCCAAAACGGAAATTTCGCAAATCTATCGTTTATTGATTTTTTTGCATAGTACGAGTACTATGAAGTCTGAATTGGCTTAATAATTAGCAAAAAAGATCAGAATTTTGAAAGAGAAAAAAAGGAATTTTTATCCTTTGGATCCGTGGATGGAAAGTTGTGCACATTGCAAGAAAAATTGCATGCAGCAGCGTTGGTATTTACCGAATTCTGTCAAAAGGTGACAATTTTGAAACAAAATCCCGTTCTGCACGACCAAAGAAAACAACTAAACGGCAAGACAGAGATATTTTAAAGTTGGTTTCAACCCAGAAACTGTATGTATACGTCAGTTTCTAAAGAAGTGAGCGTTCCAGTATCACAGTCCATCGAAAGCTGCAGGCAAGTACATTTCTTGATTATCGCATAATACATCGTACGCCAAAATTTACAAACCAGCATTAAGATGCTCGTGCTCAGTGGGCCCGAAATTACATGAATTGGACAGATGAATGGTTTAGTGTTCTTTTCAGTGCTGAATTTTTAAAAAAAAATTGAGATGACCCCGATGGTTGGGCATATTACTGGCACGATATTCGCAACGATTCACGAACATTTTTCAGCAGACAACAAGGAGGGAGTTCACTCATGGTGTGGGAAGCCTTTTCTTATAATGGAACAACCGATATTGCTTTTTTGAAAGGTCGTAAATGTTCCGAAGATTACAAGAAAAAGCTTGAAGTACAGTTACTTCCCATTTGGAAAGTTGCTAGGTGGGGACAAATGGATTACCAGCAAGACAATTGCTCCATTCACTTGTCCAACTCTACAATGCAGTGGTTTAGACAAAACCAATGAATTGTTATGGACTGGCCAGCTATAAGTCTTGACCTGAACCAAAGAGAACCTCTGAGGAATATTAGCTAAAGACGTGCATGCTAAATGGGCGTCAATTTGTAGCGGTTAAAGATCTAAAGCTGCAAATTGAACGAAGTTGGTTTTCTTTAAATCCAAAATTTCTTCAAATTCTTGTTTTTGAGTATGCTTGATCGAGTTTTTGAAGTGAACTGAAAAAATGGCTTAAAAATTTGAGCGTTAACGGAGAAAAAAATAGTTGTCTATAAACTTTTGGGACAGTAAAATTTAAGTTTTAATTTTTCTCACAGAGTCCGTGACTGTGTGATATTATTTTTGTATAGTATTATTATTGTCTTGATATTATTTACAATTATAAATTGTTTTTAAATTGTTACTCCTATTTTTCAGCTCTAGAATAAGAAAACCCCGTTGTCTATAAACTTTTGGGACGCACTGTATACGAGTAACACAATATAACATGATTCCATCATAAATAAAACCAGAGTAAATGCATTTTTGGTCCCAAACATGGTGAGCTTTCTAAAGTAATATTACAGAGTATACGAGTACTGAAGTCTGAATTGGCTTAAAAAAGATAAAAAAAAAAAGATCAGAATTTTGAAGGAGGTAAAAAAGGGATTTTTATCCTTTAACATTCACAGGCTACATGAATACAACTTAAATCTATGTAAATCATGAAATTCTACAGAAGTTTTTTTTTATCTTCATCAACAGATTTGGGGGCTTTTTTTAATTTTGGAACCTTAGGTCTGTGCCCATGCCTTTGATATGGTTCAGCTTATTGCAGCATTCTTTAATTTTAACTGATAAAGGTTATGACAACCGAAGGTATTATGATACCCTTGGCTTTCTCTATATAGAATTGAAAATTAAACTCTCTATTTATGTAACTAAAGCCTGCTTCTTTTTAAGTAACCATGGTTATTTCTGGATAAAAGAAGAAATAAAAAAAAAAACCAATAAATTTAGTAATTCATGTAGTTAATTTGACCGTTTTAATTGTGAGATGGTAAGAGGTCTTTATAAGTAATCCGTTCAAAGTCTTCAGAAATCTGTTATAATCAACGCTTACCAATAAAATTTGGCGTTAAAATATTTGCAATAAATCTTGAGAGATTTTTTTTTTTTTTTTTTTTTTTTTAACATTTTGCTGTCAATTTTTTTAAAAATTGATTTAATAAAAACAACTATATAATCTAAAAATAAATAATAAACAAATAAAGTATTGCAAAATGAGAAAACATATTCAATATGCATAGACATTATGCAGGATTAAAAAACGTGAATTAAAACTTAAGGATAAAAGTAATTGAAATTATGAATTTGAGCCAAAAGTTAAAAAGATACTACAGTTAATTTTAGTTGTTCATGGCAATTTTTAATGCAACATTTTCAAAATTTTATTAGAAATGTTTTAAAATCAATGCATGTTTAACCTATTTTTTTTATTTTTTTATTTTTTATAAAATGATAGGAAATGATTTATAATAATTTTCCATCGATAATATTTACATAAATGTAGCCAAAAAATTTATCACTGTATAATAAATGTTATGTGTGTTATAAAAAACAATATGTTTTCAAAGACTTTAACACAAATATATAATAAAACTTAAATTTACTCGGATTCATTCTGGGAATATTGAATTAAGAGAAAAAGCATAATGTTTTATGCTCGTTTTTTAACTTCGCATGTGTCTAAATACATCCCTGATTTAAGCCAAATACACCTTCGCTTTCTTATGAGTTTAATATTTCAGCACTTTTTGTAGAATAAATAATAATAATAATAATAATAATAAAAACCTAGAATACTTAATATGAATATTTTTTAGATTTAAGAATTTTTTCAGCCACAAATAAACTTTTTTGGCTTCACAATTAAACGTTACGCTTAAGCGATCCTTGCCGATAGCAAAATTTAATGTAAAAAAAAAAAAAAAAAAAAAAAAAAAAAAAAAAAAAAAACAAGAAAGAAAAATCATGCGTCAAGCATAGATTATGAAACACATTCTATGACAAAACTACGCCATTTAATAAGATAAAAAATGATATCTAAAACATTTTTTGTAAATTCAAGTTCAGCAATTGACCTCTATATTCGAAAAAATAATCAAATTATTTTGTGAAGTCCTGTATATTGTCTATAGATTTGTAAATATACTACATTCTATGCTATTTTAGTTCAGTTGAAAATTCTCTTTCAGCCATTCACTGAAAAAAAAAGAAAAAAGAAATGTTAATTTTACAGTATAGTATTGGCATCCCAGCTGCCAGTATTATACTGTAAAACTAACAGTAATTAACAGTAAAATAAGCAGTAATACACTGTCGCACATGACGGTAGCGTATTACTGCTTATTTTACTGTTTATTACTGTTACTTTTACGGTATAATACTGGCAGCTGGAATTCCAGTACATGCTGTAAAATCAACACTTTTTTTTTTTTGCAGTGTATCAGTAAACAGCAGTGCATCAGTAAACGGAAACATGCCACTGCATGTTTCCGTTCATCAGTCATGTTTGCCACTGCATGTTTCCGTTCATCAGTCAACATGCAGTGCATCAGTAAACGGAAATGTACACGAATTCTTTTGTGCAGCCCTGTAGATGATCTATAAAATTTATATACACCACATAATACGCAAACAAACAAAAAAAGTTACATTTAAAAATGCATACTACAACTGAAAACGAAAATCCAGCACTTATCGCTCATAGACAGTACTGTAATCGAATTATTTTGTGTGTCCCTCTAAATAAATGATAAATGTTTTGCACACCATATTCTACATTAAGCATCAGTGATGTATATCAATTTCAATATGTTTGCAATAGTGTAAAATCATTAAAATACATTGCAAATGATTTTCCTCATAGACTATAATACAACTGATTTCTTCTGAGTGTCTCTGTAAACGAACTATAAATGCTACACATTTCCTTTTCAATACAGAACATCCCGTACACTGCAAAAAAAAATGCGCGGCAGCGTATTACTGCATATTTTACTGTTTTTACTGTTAATTTTACGGTGTAATACTGGCAGCTGGGATGCCAGTATTATACTGTAAAATAAACAATTATTATTATTATTATTATTTTGCAGTTAGTACATATTAATAACAGATATCAATTAAATGGCAATATTTACGTGAGTTAGAGCAAGGTCAGACGGCCAGACAGGCGAGCAGACAAATCGAATAACTATCTTGGAAAGTGTTCAAAAGAAAATAAAAAGGTAAGCTTAATAAATTATACAAAAAAAAAAAAAAAAATGTTGGACAAATGAGTCCTCACAAGAACAAACAACCATTTTGTTTTAGATTTATTGACAATTTATTTTTACTTTATTACTGTTAACTCAATCACACTGATTGGTAAAGACATCATACGAACTGAATTTTTCTAACTGAGTGAAAAAATGCCCAGACCGAGAGTCGAACCTAAGACCTTTGACTTAACTTGCTGCTTACATTTTCGCACTCATTTGTAAAAACCTGTTAATTTTTTTAAACTATAATTATTATTTTTTCCCTGTGTTAGATAAAATACTTTTTGTACTTCAAATAAACTTGATTCCATAATTTAACTGTACTTAACATTTTGATTAAGCATGACATTATGACTTACTTTTGATTACATTTCTCATAATTCATATAGCGAATAAAATATTACAGCATATGATCCTTCTACCTATATGCGCCGTACTCGGTTATTCGTGATTTCAAATCATCTCCTTCAATCGCTTAAAAGTGAGAATTTTGTATATTACACTTCAAAAAAAAAAAAAAAAAAAAAAAAAAAAAAAAAAAAAAAAAAGTGTTGAGTTTACAGTATAATACTGGCATCCCAGCTGCAGTATTATACCGTAAAATGACCAGTAATAAACAGTAAAATAAGCAGTAATACGCTACCGCGCATACGTGGTATCGTATTACCGCCTTTATGATCTGCTTTTTGAAATTTTTACAGTATAATACTGCGCGGCAGTGTATTACTGCTTATTTTACTGTTTATTACTGTTAATTTTACGGTATAATACTCGCAGCTGGGATGCCAGTATTATACTGTAAAATAAACACTTTTTTTTTTTTTTTTTTTTTTTTTTTTGCAGTTTAGCTAATAAATATATGAAATTCCACCAGATTGAAATTTCACCGTATGGAATATATCGATTGGCGAAAATCAAAGAAATTCCCTTTATGCCGCACCGATCGAAAATCTCAAAAAATTTCGCATCTTTTTCCTCGAATCCCTGAAGTATATTAGAATACGGCCCCACCCAATGTTTTCCCAAAAATAGTCCGTAAAGGAGAGCAATCGGCGTGTCGTGCTGTGGAGAACGAAAGCCCACGGCCGCAACAGAAAATTTGCCCCTTCTTCAACTAAATCCCACTTCGTGAAGTGATGGATGAATCCGAAACACTGAGCAGGTGTTCCACCCACTGGTAGAGGTTGCGGACATCTCATTCCACTTGCAGAGATCAATACGTATAAAAGGAATAGATGGACATGGACTGAACACTCGCCCTCCCCCTTGGAATTTTCTCATAAATACTATATAAAACGATATACAGATAGATTTAATACTGTAATTGAAGAATATCTACACAGATATTTATATTATAAATCAAAAACATACCGCTGATGATATATTGACGGTCGCAAAACTTTAACAATATATTTTTTTTTTATTGCAATTTTTCCTAACTTGTAAACATTTCACAATTTCAATTTTATACCGTCGAAAAATGTTTTTTCAAATGCAATTTGTTTGAAAATTGTATCCCAATTTACTGATTTTTAAGATAATTTTCAAGAATGAAATTCTTTTAAATTTATCTCTATCGCGTGCAGGCCTATTACGAAAGATTAACCCGTTTGCATTCAAAACAATATAAATAGTTCGACAATTTTTTCCGGATAATATATCCTAACGAAATTAAAACTTCATCAATAAATAAGTAATATAATATAAATGAAACACAAAGTTACAGACATATAATTGAATCAAAAAGGTTGCTGTAGCGAAATCTTTGGTGATTTGATTGGTTATTAGCTCCTGGCATGCGACTAGTACGAAAGTATCGATTTTAATAAATTTCAAAACTTTACTTGAATACATTATAAATATTTTTGATATGAAAATGCGTTTTGGTGTTTTTAGTGAGTAATCTAAAAAACATATATATATATTAACTGTAAAAAATCTATTACCAGTATTCAATTTAAAAAAGAAAGGGGTGGGCGGTCGTCTATCTTCTGTAAACCAAGACGCCCAGGTTGAATCTTTTTGTATTTATAAAGAGATAAATAAACGGACTAATAGATTGATAAATAGATATTAACACTATTTCTACAGGTGTCAAATGACATCTTTTGAGATTTTGTTTTATGGTTATTTTACTTGTAATTCTTAAATTAAAACAATAAAAAACCCTTTTTAATACATTACGTGCTTAATTTGCGATTGTTTAATTTAAAATTAGAAAAAAAAAATAATCATAGATCAAAATCTCAAACAGTGTCATTTGACACAAGTAGAAATAGTGTTAATCAGATACAAGGGCATATTCAATAGCGCAGCCAAGATCTTCATGGAGAAGGGGGTTTTGAATCATTGTTACAAATAAATGAAGAATATAATTTTCTTTACACATTTATAAAGTATTTTTATGCATGACATGTAAAAACCGACGTGAGAGAAGAGAAGCAACAGCCAAAATAAATTTAGCATTCAGATGTTCCACGGTTTCATAAAAAAGGCCTTATTGTTAAATATTCAAATCAAAGTAAAAAAGGGGGAGTGAGAAAAAACAAATGCAATTATGCACGAGATTTGCTACTTATTCCTTGCTCTCTTTTTCCTCAGTTTTGCGTGTAAGAAGAAAGCCCTAATTATGAAGACTTCAAACAATTGTATTGTAATTATTTTCCGTTTGCCATTTTTTTTTCTTTTAAATTTATATCTTATTTTTAGGTTTTACCAACAAATTATTGATAAAACAGTTGTATAGCAATTTTTTGTTTTCCGTTTACGATTCTTTTTTTCTTTTAAATTTAAATCATTTTTTTAGTTTTACCAGCCATTTTATTGGAAATAAAAATAATTTATTTAAGAGAAATATAATGTTAATTAACGATAATAGTACTGTAAAAAGACACATTTATATATAATACTACTTGCTCTCCAAAAATACATACTAATGCCTAAAGATTGGCAAAAATAAAAATGAGATTTAAATATAATATGGGCATTATGCAAACAGAATGTTCTGTTTTTATATTGTCTAATATATTCTTTTTTTTTTCATTTGTTTTTACACATCATGTGTTCATCTTAACACTTTTCGCACTGGTGGGTAAATTTCTTCCCAAACTGCCAGTATCAAATTAAATAATAACATATAAACTCAATACCACTGATTTTCGATCAACTTCATTTCAAAATAAGGAAACGCATTTGTTCATATACATAATAAACGGAAAATTTTGTTTCAAAATGCAGGTGCCATTGTGACTTTTAATTAAATTAAATGACTTTTAATTTTGATTAAATTAAGTGGGAAAAAATTCACCCACCAGAGTGAAAAATGGGTTTGATATGCATTTTACCAGTTTTAAGCGTTCTGGGAAGAGTTTTAACCTTTAAATCCCTCCATACAACTTCGTTATGCCAGTGGCTAATTAAATAATAATATATAAGCTCTATACCACTAACATTATAATTATATGAACTGTCAAAAGGCATCATCCCAGAATTCCTTGACATTACTTAATGTACCTTAAAGATTTTGAGCTAAACGCATCTGGATTTTGATAATTTACAACTGAAACTTTACAAAGTGTCGGTGGAATAGAGATACAGTGGAATTTGAGTTATAAAAAGACAAATAAATTTTAGAAGTAAATAAAATTGAAATTAGGCTTGTAATTAAACATTGTTCTGACATTTAATTTTTAGATAATGTATTAATCATTATATATACCAAGAATTGCCAAAATTACGAAGCGATTTTTCGATAAAATTAAATTTTAGTTACTCATTAATCTCATTAAATTTTAAAGAACTTTTTTAAAATGAAAACGTAATTGAACTAATATATAAACTTGAGTAATAATAGATAATTTGAAAATGCATCTGGTCAAGGAAATTTTATTAGCATTATCTTATAGCAGTAAAAAATTATATTTAATAATTTTTAAAAAAGGAATTGTCTTTTAAATCATATGCAAATTTCAGACAACAGATTAGCTAAAAATTATTATAATTATTATTTGTTTTAAGAAAAAGAATCCCAAGTCTCTCCCTTCATTTTTTTTTAATTATTATTATTGGTGCATACCATTTGATCATTTGACCAAGATTTTCGTGCTTAACAGGTATCTGAGGTAGATGATGACTATACCAGCGTTAATGTTTAATTATTTTATGTCACTGGTGAAAAAAAGAAAATTCAAAATTATTAGAAAAGAAGAAAATTTAGTTTATTAAACTTTAAAATTCTGGGGTCAATTCCTCCATACTCCTCCCCAATTCCTTGACGGTACCCATGTCACGTATAATAAATAATTTTCACGCTTTCTTTAACGCCATTAGAAAAGGTTTCCATTGTGCACGATTTTATCGCTTTACGGCATTTCAATAGTCACTGTTTTAACTGTAAAACTACTTTTCTTGCAAGCTTATGCTTGCTGAAGGAAAACTGGGAACTAAGTTTCATTGTGAAGGTTTACTTTTTTTCAGATCGTTGGTTTCCGAATTTTCATACGTGACGTCAAAAGGATATAATACAACTAATATGTTTCTTAAATTTGAAAGTATCGTTACGTAAACGTCATTTTATCGTCACAGATGAATTTAGAACAGTTCAGAAATTAAAATACTAAACTGTTTTACATATTATTTATTATTTTGATTGATTTTTAAATTTTCTTCATATTATATATTTCCCTTAAAAAAATCATTCCGAAATATTTTCTGTAGATATAAGGGCTTATATATATATATATATACTAGGGGGCCTACCCCCTGCGAGCTACGCTCGCCAACCCCCGCTCAGACTTCGAGTCCTCTAAAAAGATGACAGCGTGCTTCGTTTTAAAAATATTGGTAAATCTGTAATTGGGTTGCCATGCTTTTAACGTTTTAATGGGGCATTTTTTTGTTATCATGGCCTCATACACAGCTGTTGCGACAACTGACGACTGTTTTAGGGATTGGTAAGTAAAATCAATTACACCTTGAAAACCAGCTTGTATAAAATGGTTAGGGTTAAATTGTGGCTACCTCTCGCACTTTTATAACAACGATCTGTATTCTATTCTTCCTTTGCGTTTAAGGATGAGAAAAATTCCATCTGCTTGTGAATAACATTAAGAACCACGGTATTGAAAAGTACTATGTTATAGACATTTTCAGTAACAGGTTTTAATTTTCTCTGTATTTTAGTGCACCATCATGCATATTTTTATGTTATTTTAAATATGTAAATTATTTATTTTAATTAATATGTATATACGAATTTTCTAATAATTATTTATCATACAAAATTAATTAAATATTTTGTGCATGCATGCCTGCATTTATTCGGCATCAATTGATGAGATATTTAAACAAATTCGCTATCCGCGATAATTTTACAATATGTTATGTCACTTGAATATTGTCCATAAGAAAATCGGGTACTTTTCCATTATAGGATCCTTTGCTTTTAGGTTTGTCGTAATTCGAGTTTCAAAAACGAATAGATTCGTTAATATACATATATTTGTTGCCAAAATTTATGAAAACAAACCCAATGAACTTTTGGTGATTTTCTATAATAGGGGTCTTGACGCTTTTTTAAAAAGCTTGGCGCAATTCGGGCATCAGAAAGTGAGATTTGGTGCCAAATTACATAAACAGCCATGGAAACAAATTCGACGATTTTTTTTGTTTATATGCGTATTTTAATTATACGTATATTATTATTGTTTTTTCTATACAAATTACTTCTGATTATATATAAAATAGGATAAATGACATTTTACGCTAAACAAATTGTATAAATATTGAAAAAATGCTTCTGTATACGAAATGACAAAGTAAATAGGTTGACAGAAAGTATGTTGCCAAATTTCCTTTTCCTGTTTCGTCAAGGCCCCATATACTGGAAAAGCACCGAACTTTTATGCTTGTTTATACATGTATTTATATGTATATATAAAATTTATTTATAATTGTCTTTCAATTTACCTCTTTTTGTACATAAAAATAGATAAATGGCTTCTTTATATTAAATAAATTGTATAAACATAAATGACGTATTTACATAAATGACGTCATTTGGACGAATTTATTCAAAATATTTTCAGTTTATAAATTAAATTAAATGCTGACAGACGATTGAATCCTGACGATAGAAATATGATTTTTTTTTTTTTTTTCAAATTTTCGTGAAAAACATAATTTAATCACAATCTTGTCTTCATTATCGATTGAAATAAAAGATAAATTCAATTTCAATTTGAAAATGACGAATAAAAATAAATCAATAATCCCTATCGGGATCCTTTTTAATTTTTCCCAACTTTTTGTCACAAAAAAACTGAGTAATTAGTTGCCATCATTACAGAAATGTCATTAAAATTAGAAAAAAATTAATATCTCGAAAACTAATTCCAATTTCAAAATTCTATTACCAGTTTTGACACGCGGATTTTTATGGACAATTGGTATTAATTTCACCATCAAGCGTTTAATATTTTATTAAAAATAGCTCTGAAACATAATCAGTCGTTTAATCAGTCGTTTCATAAAATCGTTTCATAAATTCGTTTCATAAAATCGTTTCACAAATTCGTTTCATTAGGATTTTATATATATAGGGTAGATTAAGTGCGTATTTTTTTCCTTTGTGTGTGTGGTTTACTGCGTTGTTGCCAAACTGTTTCATTTTAGAAATAAATAGTAAATGTGGAAATAATTAGAAGTCTGATAATTAAGATTATAAATATTCTAGACTGTTCGTGAAATTTTTTTAATGGTCTATCTCGCTAAAGAAGGTTTTCTTAGACTTATGTGAAAATTTTTTCATTAGAAAACAATTTTCACAATTATATTTATGATTAAAACTTCAAATTGTTTTACAGTCATGAAAAATTTAAGAGATTGAATTATAATAACGATGAATTCTTTAAGAAAATTTTCTTAAAAAAGAAAAAAAAAACACTTTAATGAGTATTTAAGAATTACAACTACAGCTGTTTTGTTTTAAAACTATATTTTCATTCCATATTAGTCAGAATACAATATTCTATTGTTTACTTATGACTATTTCTTAGACCACATTTCAAAATTAACACAGGAATGGTATACACATGTTTTTTTAATTTCACATTTTAATACACACAATTTTAAACACATCAATAAAACTATTTCCATATAATTTATCTAAGTTGAAGCTTATTGAAATGTGGACTTACAACAATTTAATATGAAATTCGGGCTTTGAAACAATCAAACTCCGCCCTTTTATTAAAGTCTTTGGTGTAGTGGTTTCCGAGATTGATTTTTCCAACTTACATAAAAATAAATATCTTACAATGCATGGATTTAATATATAAAGAATTTCAAATATAATCTAAAAAAATTCTATCAAAATATATCCATACATATGGTATAAATATGTATTCTTCTTTTTTAAAAGCTGAACAACATTTTATGCAAAAAAAAAAAAAAAAAAAAAAAAAAAAAAAAAACAGGAATTCCACTGGTCAGTGGCGTAGCCAAGGGAATATCTAAGAAAGAAGGTGAAGTCTGCCGCCCCCCCCCCGAATCACAGAATTTCTTAACATTACTTAATGTAACTTAAAGATTTTGTGCTAAACGCATCTGGATATTGATAATTTATATGTGAAACTTCACAAAATGTAGTTATAAAAAGACAAATAAATTTGTAGAAGAAAATAAAATTGAAATTAAGCTTGTAATTAAACATTGTTCTAACATTTTTTTTCTTTGATAATGTATTAATCGCTTTATAAAACAAGAAGTGCTAAAATTACGAATCGAATTTTCAATAAAATTTAATTTTAATTACTCATTAATCTAATTAAATTTTGAAGAACTTATTTAAAATGAAAACGCTAATTAAACTAATATAAACTTGAGTAATAATAGATAATTTGAAGATGCATCTGGTCAAGGAAATTTTAACATTATCTTATAGCAATAAAAATGTATGTTTAATAATTAAAAAATGCATTGTCTTTTAAATCATACGCAAATTTTGGACAACAGATTAGCTAAAAATTAAAACTTAACTGTAAAAAATAATCCCAAGTCTCTCCCTTAATGTATTTTTTTTTTAGATTGGTGTACACTATTTGACCATTTAACCGAGGTTTTTGTGCTTAACCGGCAGCTGAGGTAGATGATGAATACCAGCGTTAATGTTTAATTATTTTAAATCACTTGCAAAAAACTTTTTTTTTTCAAAAATAATATTAAAAAAAAAAGAAAATTTAGTTCATTAAATTTAAAAATTCAGGGGTAATTCCCCCGGTACCCATGCCACATATAATAAATAATTTTCACGCTTTCTTTAACTTCATTAGAAACAGTTTCCACTGTGCACGTTTTTATCGCTTTACCGCAGTTCAATAGCCACTGTTTTAACTGTAAAACTACTTTTCTTGCAGGCGTATGCTTTCTGAAGGAAAGCTGGGAATTAATTTTCATTGTGAAGATTACTTTTTCAGATCCTTGGTTTCCGAGTTTCATATGTGACGTCAAAAGGATATAACAATACAACTAATATGCATCTTAAATTTGAAAGTATCGTTACGTAAACGTCATTTTATCAGACGTAAACATCATTTTAAAGCAGATGAATTTAGAACAGTTCAGATATTAAAATACTAAAACTGTTGTACACATTATTTACTATTTTTGATTGATTTTAAACATTCCGCATATTATTTATATTTCCCTTAAAAAAATCATTCCGGAATATTTTCTGTAAAAGTATGAGGGTTTATATATATATATTTATATAACAATTTGAAGTTTTAATCATGCATATAATTAGGGAAATTATTTTCTAATGAGAAAATTTTCACAGAAGTCTATGAAAACCTTCTTTAGCGAGATAGATCATTAAAAAATTTTCCTGAACAGTCTAGAATATTTATAATATTAATTATCAGATTTCTAATCGCTTCCACATTTAATATTTATATCTAAAATGAAACAGTTTGATAACAACACAGTAAACCACACACACAAAGGAAAAAGTTACGCTTTTAATATATATATATGTTACTGTCAATATGATTAATCCGGTCATTTTTAATAATAACCGGTTATTACACCTTACTATGTTATGGGACGGGATGGGATAATTTGATTAAGGCTAATTATATACGCACAGGGAAGTTATCACACCTTAATATGTTATGGGATGGGATGGTATTATTTGATTAAGACTAATTATATTCATCACATTCTCGTGCTACGTAATTGCTAAGTCACAAAATAACAATTAACTAAAGATGTAGAGACTAGGAGGAGTGAATGAAAATTTCAGAGTTGATAAGATCGCTAAACTTGGCTTTACACGATCTCAGAACTTTTTACGGTAAAAGAGTCACAAGACTTGGCTGCACTTTTTACAGGTGACATTTTTGATGGGATTTCACTTCTTTTTGTAAGCACTCTTCCTTTTCTTAATTTTGGCTCTCTTTAGAGATAGATCATCCACTGATTTTCGCTAAGCACACACTCTGTCCCTATTACTTGCAGGTACCAAAAATTTGAAACTTTAGTTTCGTTTTCAAAGTCCTGTAGATAAAAGGAAGTTTCAGGTTCCTAGGCACTAAGTTATGGGAGGTGGGGAGTTAAGAAAAAATTTAAAAACCCGAAAATTAAAAAAAAAAAAAAAAAGAAAAAAGAAAAGAAAAAAAAAACATCGAAAAATTGAATATAGTTTGATTTATTGGAAATTTCTGGAAATTTAAATTTTGGCTTTCTTTTTATCCTAAATCGAATTATTTTCAAACTTTTGACTTTTTATAAATTTATTGATTTTTCGATTTCACTTCTAAGTTTCCTGACTGTCATGCAATATAGTAATTCTTGATCCGTCTTCTTAGGATCATTTTGGTTCAATTTAGAAATAAATCAAGAGAATCTTAGAGTCGCCATGATTTTACTTAGAAAGGACTATCAAGCCATAACCAGCCAGTAATTTGGGGAGGGGAGGGGAAGCTGTGAAAATTTTTGTGGGGCTAACATCATTTAACAATCCATATTTCATATACAAATTAAATAGAGAGTAACCTGTGAAAGAAAACAAACCTGTCTATAAGGAAACCGTCTATAACGTAGCTAGTCTATAGCGGAACTTTTCTGTAACGAAATTCGTAAACGAAAGAAAAGAAAGCATAATCCGGGGAAAATAACATAAAAGTTAGGGGCGGTGTACTAGCTAAAACGACAATTATCTTAAAATTCATGTTTCTAGCACTACAAAATCGAATTTTTTCGAATTTTTGTACAAATATTTCGATTTTTCGATTTTATTTTCGAATTTTACGAATTTTTTAATTGTTTCTTTTATTGAATTATAGATAATACTTTTACAACAAATTTTAAGTATATAAGACTACAAGGTCAAATTATTTTCAATTTTTGAGTTTTTTTTTTCAAAAAATTTTTTCTAATTTTCCGGATTTTTTAATTTTGCCTTATCTTGTATCGTAAATACTACCTTTATTACAAATTTCAAGTTTCTAGCGCTACAAAATTGAATTATTTTCAAATTTTCGATCTTTTTTATTTTATTTTCCTTTTAAATTTTCGTTTTAATTCTTCCTTTTTCTGTATCCTAAACATTACTTTTACGCCGAATTTTAAGTTTCTAAAGCTACAACATCGAAGTTTTTCCTATTATTAGAATTTTAAAAAAAAATTTTGAATTTCCCAGATTTTTTAATTTTTTTCTTTTTTTGTATCCTAAATACTAGCTTTATACCAAATTTCAAGTTTCTAGCTCTACAAAATCGAATTGTTTTCAAATTTTCGTTTTTTTATTCTTTTTTTTTTTTTCGATTTTTTTTAAAATTTATTTTCGATTTTTGTTGTGTTTTTAATTTTTTCTTTTTCTGTATCCTAAATATTACCTTTATTCCAAATTTCAAGTTTCTAGTGCTATGAAATTGAATTATTTTCAAATTTTCCTTATTTTTCGATTTTTTGTTTCTATTTTCGAATTTTATTGTGTTTTTCATTTTACCTTATTCTGAATCCTAAACACAACGTCGAATTTTAAGTTTCTAAGTCTAAAAGGTCAAATTATTTTCAATTTTTTTAGACTTTTTCAAATTTTCGATTTTTTTTTTTCGCATTTTCCGGATTTTTTCATTTTTCCTTATTTTATATCCTATATTCTACCTTTATTCCGAATTCCAAGTTCCTAGCGCAACAAAATCGATTATTTTCAATTTTTCGATTTTTCTCGATTTTTTTTATTTTATTTTCGATTTTTAATGTGCTTTTTATGTTTTCTTTTTCTGAATTATAAACACTACCTTCACACTAAATTTTAAGTTTCTAAGACTACAAGATAGTATTATGTTTTCAGTTTTCAGTTTTGTTGCAATTTGTTGAATTTTCGAATGTTTATTTTTTGAATTTTCTGGTTTTTATAATTTTTTCTTTCTTTGTAGGCTAATCACTACCTTTATTCCAAATTTCAAGTTTCTAGGGCTAAGGGATATACCTAATCTTTTTGATGACGCGTGAGTGAGTGAGTGTATGAGTGACAAAAATTTGAAACTTTGAGTTCATATATCGTCTGCACTAGAAAAGATAGAAACCTGAAATTTTAAATTGTGGTCCTATTTGCCCCATACCCTAGATAAGCAAAGTTTCAAGTTTTTGGGATACTCCAGTGCAAAGATATGGTGGAGTCAAAGATGCCCTGAGTTGCTTCCAGAAAAGGGTGCTTACGGATGTGCTTTCTCGACTTGGCGGATGCTTCTTTCAAAATTCCTCTGATTTGACTTCTGCTGTAAAACATGTTGGTGATTTCAATTTTACAAAACTTGCTTCAATCTGTAAGCATGACACAGGCGACAAAAGGTTGCTGACCTGTTCAAGAAGGCGGAATCCACGGTTACATAACCGTAATTTAACTCTATTCTGACCATATTATTGTCCAGAATATGGCCAGAATAGAGTTAAATTGCGGTTATGTAACCATTTTCTATAAAAATGGTCGAATGACTGGACAGTTTGCTGCAAATTTTTAACAGTGTATCAACACATTCGATTATAGTGAAATATCAAGCATCGGCCAACCCTAAATTCTGCCTGTTATTTGAAAAAAAATCTAGCTGATAAGTTTATAGGTTTATCGGCGTAGCAGATTTTATGTAATTATTACAGGCTTAGTTCTCAATGCATGCTGCAGGAAGATAAATCTATTTCCTCGTGCTTTAGACGGGTTTGAGTACACTTTACATCTCCACATTGACGTGTTACCATATCTGTAATTCTGCACACAAATCCGCATCAGTTCACTCTATTAAAAGTTATCCAGTTTCACTGTATCACCCCAGGAGGGGTGCAAAGTGAGGGCGTCACAGCTCGATGCCCACCACTCCCCTTTGACCGCACTTATGACTTTTCTATTTAATTAGTCAGCCACGTGCGACCACTGTCAAACGATTCGTGAAAAAGTCATGGATCAGTTTTGACGCGCCATTGCGTCCGTGAGCCCCTGCGGAATCGTAAGGAGGGTGGACAACCCCTACCTCACTCGTTATTGTTGAGGCCACGTGATAGACCTGTCGACGGATATGTCAACATGAAGTGACATAAATGAAATATGACAATTTGCATTTTTCGGTATTAGCTGTATCGGCTTCGTTATGCGCCGTTTAGGGTATTGACAAGTGACAACGTGTGCCAAATTTAGCCGAACAAATGTCTTTATAACTAATAAAGTTGCTGTACAAGAAATGAATTTAAATGACACTATTTTCTTCAATGCAATGTAACTGCAATGTGTTAGATTTATTTTTACCAATGAATCAAGTACATATTAAAGAACACACACAATGCACTTCTACACTAGCATTTTAATTTCCTAACTGAAGCTTTTAATTATCTTACTTGTGACCAAAAGTTAAACAAAAAACGAAAAAAAATAATCGTATTTGACGAAAGCCAAATTTTGTGATTTTGGTCTAACCAAAAAAGTTGCAGACATGCAGCAGTGATATTCGGCGAGAAACTTAGTTTGCCGGAAAATTTTGCATGCCAGTTTTTTTATTATTATTCATTTTTTTAAATACGTTTTTGACCTAAGAATGCGTTTTTTTTTTTCGGATATTGTGTGTTGTGTTTTGGATTCAGAGGTAAAACTAAAATAGCCATATTGTGAAAAGTAATCAGACAATAGTACCTAAAATTGTCAAGGCACTGTAAGATAATAGGACGCTTTGAAGAAGACCAGCGACAGTTGAAAGAAGCTCGTTATCCAAAGCTCGCTCTTTTCGTCATTAACCACTGAGTAACCGTTATCAAAGAGAAAAAACAATGTCACGAAAGCTAATAAGTGGAGTCCAAGAGACAGAATGGCTGAGGATGACCGTTTCCTGTGTCTGCAATCAAGACGCTCCATGTCATTTGCTATATACATCAGCGTGTCTGTGATCTTGCAGCATCAACAACAAGAGTTGCACCTCGGTTTGCTTAGAGACGGTTACATACAGGTCAGCTGCATGTAAGTACACCGATGATTTGCAACTATTGACCTCAGTAAAGGAAAATATTCAACTAGGCTCTATCACCTCCGCTGTCTATCTTAATATTCATTGTTTGGTCTCAGTTGATTCTACAGATTGATTACAAACGACTGTTTATCTGAACAACCTCAGTAATTGGGACTCACACCAGCAACATCCGCGAAATACATGTATGTAGAAGCGGCGATATGATGTTCCGGGCGAAATTACTGTCGGTTGTTGGCAGCCGTTCTGATCATATTCCCTTTTCTATTCTGTGACTGCAGTGCTGTATAAAGAAAATATCCTTGCTTTTGTTTGTCCTTTTATTAATATCATGAGTTCTGATTCCATTATGGACGATAATGTACTCGTTTTTAGAATTATATTGTCGGTCATTACTTATAAACATTGCTTTGGAATGGGATTCAAGTTGTGTTATTTGGAATGGACATCAAGGTCAACCGACTTGAATTCTATTGAACATGGATGGGACATGCTTGGAAAGCGTTTACATTCTCTCCCTGACCTTCCGAGTACCTTTACGGACTAACAGCATGCCTTCTAAATGAATGACACTGATACTTCAAACAATTGAATTGATCTTATATATGTGCATTTTCTGTAAAGAAAAAGTGGTATTCAAAATCCGTAACTTTTGGGCACTTATAAAATGGATACTGCTTATCGGTATGTTTTTTAAACAAGGGCCTTTCCATTCTGTATTGATAAACCTCCAAAATTGAAAATTTTTTGTCTTGCGCAATTCTACCTTTGTATTTATCTGTGTTATTTAATTATTTGGAGATCATTTTCTTTGTACTAATCTACGTTAGGGATTTTATTACTCCCCATCAGCTGTGAAAGTTCCATCGAATTCAAATAAATGCTTTACGTTTTATCCACTTTTTTTCACCTTGTTTGTTAACTTCGACATGGGTGTAGTTTCCTTTCCTTACTATTTCCATTCTTTATTTTTCTCGAACTTGATGCATACATCTTTAACAAAGAAATAAGAAAACAGGGAGAACTTATTAGATTATTCATTTACGCTGCTATTAACCATCTACCCCCGCTTCTCGTTTAGTGTGAAAACCTTAAATATAACTCTTAAATTGTATTCACTATTAACTTCATTGAACCTCATTGCGGCCGAATTCAAATCAGATTCATGGTGAATATCATTTCAGCGTTCTACTGAGTTTTTTGGGCTAAACTTATAGTTGAGGTAGATTGTGAATATAAACGTAAAAATATGAGGAAAAGAATTTTTCATCAGGGGTTCTCTGCCCTCCTAAACACTTTGTGGAATTTATTTTTTATTTTCTTTATTCTTTTTACGCTTATACATTAATAATGCTCAAACACATTCTGCAAAAGCAATGTAACAAATTCATATAGTCAACGTAGTATTGTCCTGTTGGTTATAAGTTATACAGGTTTCGGAAATTTTTAAACCCCACTTAACAATTCTTTGCCTTACTTAGGATAACAAGGTTTTAATTGACAAAATCGCCTAAAATAAAATATTTACTGAATGTTCTTGGTCTTTTCTATTATTCGAGCTGACATGCGATGCTTTCTAGCAAGTATTTCGAGAGTTAGAAAATTGACAAAATTTTAACTGCAGTGTTGCTAGAAAATAAGAAAAGATTATCGTTAATTTTCTCAAACGAGTGACTGAAGCAGTTAAAACCTTGTCATTACAAGGCAGTGAATTATAAACATGTTATTTCTGCATATGAATATAGGAAACCCTGATAATAATTTTTTGTCTCTCTCTCATTAAAATAACACCTATTAATTATTATTTTTTTTAATTAGCACCTCATACTCTGAAATGCTAAAAACGCACTAGAGTACGAAATGTGCTAGCGAAGTTATAACGAAAGGAAAAAAAAAGGGTCAAGAAAGAAAAAATCCTGAAAAATAGTTACAAAAAATGTAAAGAACTGAAATGTACGTTAAGTAATTAAGAAAGAAAAAATAGCATGGTTAAAAAAATGTATAAAAGTTTATAAAATGATTTTTATTCATTAAATTGTCTCATCTCCTATCCCTAAAAACACATTGAAATTGTGGAATTATAAACTTAATGCTTAATTTAACAGCAAATGTGTGGGTTTTTTTAATTATTGTTATGGTGTGTTTTTTTAATGATTTTTTTTTAAATTATCAATTTATACATGATGCTTTTCCAACATCAATGTGTATAAGTAATAAGTTATATCCTTTAATATCTTATTTACACATATTGTTCGACATACATGTAGAGAATTCTCCACTATGCTTCGTATGGCCGATTGTATAGAATTGAAAAAGATAATGAAATATATTTGTAAATACTTCTTTTTTCAGAATGCGGGTAACTTAGTTTGCTGGGCTGGAAGCAGCTAGTATACTTTGAAGCAATTATTTATCAGCAATTATAAGCAATTATAAGCATAAATATTTATAAGCAATTAGTAATCTTAATGCATAAATTGATTTCTTGCCAATAAAGTTTGCTTGTTTGCTGAATAAAAGTTTATTACTATATCATCATATTTCTTAAAGTTTGCTAAACATTCAAATAGATTAAAGATAATTCAAGGAATAAGTTAAAGCTTGCTCGTCTTTTTTTAAATAGTTTAACTTTTACAAAGCTGCAATTTAAGGTAATCAAAATAATGAGACAGATTTCTAAGTTTCTAGAAATGTAAACTGCAAACCTTAAATAAATTAATGCTCTGATAAACTTGAAGTTATTCATTAAATTTAAGCAAAATGACTCAAGAATTTTATAGTCTGATGATGTAAAAAATTCCCCCCCCCCTTTTTTTTTTTTTTTTTTTTTTTTTTTTTTTAACATATCATGCCATCTCATGTACTGATGGATTAATTTTGTAAAGGGAACAAAGATATATAGTGAACATCATTGATCTAGCAAATTAAAATAACCAGGAAAGAAATGCAATTAAATAGTTTGTAAGTGCTCACAAAAGTAAGAATTATTAGCAACATATATGCAAAACTTGTGCTTCTATCATTTATTATTATTATTATTATTATTATTATTATTATTTTGTTTGATAGGAACATAGAGTCTTGCTATGACTGAAAAATTGTTGTTATTTTGCATTCCTTAAATGGGTAATATGTTATTTTGGTAAACATAAGTATTGGGTCTGAAAAATATTCAAGCTTTCTTATATTTATTTTCTAAAGCAGCAGTTATCTAGGTTCAAGAATTCACATTAAAAATATATGAATAAGAACACCTATACGAGTCAAGTATGTCTTTAAACATTCTGCCATTCTGTAAATAAATTTATTATACTTTAATATCTTTTGAAGAATTTTTTTTTCGTTGACCGTCTCAAATTCTAGGCTATAGGCACACCATGGACGATTTTCGAAAGGATCTTGGAGAAGCACAATGTCCATAAAACATTTATGAGTAAATATTGTCATACTAAGTACCTATATCTTTTCGATCAGGGTTTTATAATATGGGTAACACGCAACCAGACTCTATTGTAATCTGTTGTGACAAAAAACGATCCACTTCGAAGCACTTCACCATCAATGGGAAGATCATAAAGAGAAAAGCTACTAACAATTTATCCTGAATAAAAAAATGATAAGGTATAAATTTTCTACATCATACTGTTAAAGCCATAAAACCTGGTTAAAAAGTCGCCGGCATTCATATAACCCTCCAAAAAATCCCCAAAGGTTTGAATACAATGCTTCGCTACCAATACCTCTCAGCACTTCATGAAAACACTCTATATACAGTATAGCCCAGTATTGTACCGCATTTTTTATTTTAAATCAAAGTATGAGTTATGGTTTCGACGGGGATGCTGGTTTCGCTTGTTTGCCACGTACTTCGTCATCCGTGGAGCGTAACTTCGCGGTGGCAGAAGTCGGGGCACCCTGCCTATAGAATATTATGGGCTCGATTGTTTGGCAGAAACGGGGTTTTATAGAGAGAGTCCTAAAACCACACCTGATGTGGATTTTTGGAATAGAAAAGACCAATTATAGTACTGACATTTCGGGCGATGAGCGGTGATTTTGTGCTGGGGAACAAGGGTTTTTATCTATATTTATAGTTTATATGTCAAGACGATTAAGAGAAAGATAGATGTTACTCTCACGCTCACTACAAACCATCAAATCCCGATTAAGGTTGTCTGAAGCTTTGAAGCCAAGACCTAACAGCTTTTCAGGGCCTCCTCTCAAAGCAAAATTAGTAGCTAGAAAGGATCAGGGTCCATAAGCTGTGTTTTTGGCCCATGAAATAAGACTAAAATTCTATTATTTTATCCTGACTTAATTATTTCACTTTTTAATATTAGAAGGTTTATCCTGTACGATTTCAACAATATTTTTTTCATTTTATTCGGATTTATATAATTTACACAAGCTCAAAGTTCATATTATTCGTAGTTTTTGATGAAAAATACGCAATTTCGCCTAATTTTACCTCAATTTTTAATATATTTTTTAATATTTTACTATGAGCGCAACTTTGCAACACTTTTATTTTTACATATATTGTACATTTTGATGTATTTTATAATATATGTAAAGAAGAAAGTGTTGCACGATTGCGCTCATATAAATAATTGAGGTAAAATTAGAAGAAATTGCGTATTTTTCATCAAAAACTACGAATAATACGAACTTTGAGCTTGTGTAAAGTCATATAAATCCGAACAAAATGCGAAAACTATTGTTGAAATCGTACAGGATAAACCTTCTAATATTAAAAAGTGAAATAATTAAGTCAGTATAACAAAATCGAGTTTAGGCTTATTTCATGGGCCAAAAACACGGCTTATGGACCCAGATCCTTTTTTCAAGAAGTATTCGGAAATTTTTCTCGATTTTATAAGAAATGCTCATAAAACGTAGATTAAATTTAATTTTCTTATTGTATCAATTAAATTTCTCAAAAACTGTATACACTCATATAAAGATTTTTAATTTATTTAAAAATATAATACACTTTTTACGAAAGAATTAATCTTCCATGCAATGCGGCATGATTTTTGCACATTTGAATAGCTAAAACCAGCTAAAACTTCTTTAATGAGTACAAATATGAATTGTTCTCAAAATGAACTACGATGGCAAAAAAATAAATTGTGTAGATCCAAAGATTTTTTTTTTTTTTTTTGAGAAATTTAAAATATCGAGTTTTTTTTAATGCAAAAGTAGTCATGAATTGCAAACTTGTTGGTTTTGAGAAACATAATAATTAGTCATTTTATGCATCTGTATGGTTAATACATTCAATCAAAATTTCATGAAATTCTAACCAACCATTTTTCAGAAATCGTGCGCGCAAAGACCAAAATTGCAGTTTTGATAAAATTGACTTTAAAGATCAAACTACCCCTTGATCATATAAAAAGAGCTCAGATTGTTTCAGACATAACTAGCTGGGGTGCCAGTATTATACTGTAAAATCAACAATTTTTTTTTTTTTCATTGATATAAAACAAATTATTTGGACAATAATGCATATTATTTTGATCCAGTGAATAATATGGACTGTTGATCTGCCTATTAATGATTTGACTGAATGTCTGTGTATTTAGTGAAATCGGTAATATGTCCTTAGTCTTCTGTTTTCAACCGCAGTAATCAGCAGCTTCACTTAATTTACATTGTTACACTTTCATCTGAAGCCACGCGATTGATCATTTCTTCTTTATAAACAGAACAACTTTAATTAACATTTTTTAGATCGATTTCCTAAGAAATACTACCTATTACATTCTCCCCTAAGTTGGAATTTCTAAAAAAAATTTTGCAGATCTACACCGATCATGACTCCTAGAACCCAAAACCACCCCCAGTTCAAAACTTTATATATATATATATATATATATATATAATCTATTTTTCTATATATCTATATATCTATATCATTTTTTTAGGGACACGATAACTTCCGTAATTCTGCACAATAAATCTCTTCCAAACTGATACATAAAATCAAGCGGCATAAAATCTCGGTCAAGTTCATTAAGGGACAAAATCGAACCAAAGGGGGGGGGGGGGGCTTTTTGGGAAAACAGAAAAATAAAACCATAACTTTTTAATTATGATACATATCGAATCCGTTTAAAGATATTATTACTTCTAGGAAAAGGTCCAAAAATTTATGTATGGCAAATTTTTGATTTCATTAAAAATGTTCTCAAGGGGAGGGGAAATAGGGGTTTAAGGGAAAAAAAATCATAACTTCGTCAATTTACAAGATATCGAATCCGCTTAAATTTATTATAAATCCTCTTAATATCATCTACAACTTTTATATTGACAAGTTTTTTATAGGACCAACCCTTACAGAAAAAAAAAAAAAATGCCCACCGGCTCCGCTTACAAATACATTTAGATTTCGTAGTGGGCGATCCCAACAGCAGCATCATGGCAAAAAGGTCATTTCTTCTGCAATTCTCAATAAACAGGCACCCCACGGTCTGCGTCTTCGAAATATACCTGTGCCTGTAGGCCGAGCCGTCAGAGATTTTTTTCTTTATGTACCACTACTTTGACACATACAGTAGAACCTGAATAATACAAGCCCGTATAAATAAGACATTTTAAAATTCTTCGCAAATAGCAACATTTTCTCGTGCGTTAGAAAAAAATGCAGTAAAATCTAAAAATCACATATAACAAAGTTTTGTACAAAAAGTACACCATAAAATTATGTCCTCTTGGGAATCTTATTTGCAGATTACATAAATTTCTAAAAAGTGATCCCTGTACCCACATCAAAATAATCGATCGAATTAAAATTTTAAATGCAGTTCGTGACAAAGAAGAAATTATAGTAGAAAAAGTTTAAATCATATCCGATTAAAAGTTTGAATAAATTTAAAATGTATTTTACATCGAGAAATATTTCAAAACAGCCTTAACTGATGTCGGAACATTAGTTGAAACTGACGTGTAATGAATTATCAAAAATAAATAAATATATAAATAAATGTAATAATTATAATTACATATAATAAACTGGATTTTCGTTTTAAAACAACTAAAGATTATTAGATTTTACAATGATAAAATTTAGTTTTCAAAAAAAAAAAAAAATAAATAAATAAAAAAAAATAAAAAAATAAAGACATAAGTATAATAAATATATATGTATTTGTATGCATTTTTTAATGTTAATTAAGCAATAATCCAAAATTGGATGCGAATAAACTTCAGATTCATATTAAACAAAATTCAGTTCTTCTCTGCTAACGGGAACCGCTAAATATGCGGCGGTTACGATAAGTTATTGTAATTAGTATTACATAATATAACTTAAAATCTAACTAAGCAAATCTAACTAAAATTTAAAATCATAAGGAAAATTATATAATTGTTTCTGTTATTGTACATTGTTTTAATTTTTTTATGTACCGCTCCATTAATAAAGAGAGGCACAAATGACGCTGAATGCTACTAAATCTAATCTGAAATTAATTAAAAAGTTTTGGTCATCAAAACGTTATTTTATCTACCTACTAGCAAGCTACGCCCGCTACGCTGGTCAATTTCTTGTAACGAACTTTTAATCCAACAAAATATTGACATTTCATAATTCACTTTTATATTTTAACAGAATAATAAGGCTACTATAATTTGTGACTCGTGCTATAGACAATATACACGCCAGGACACGTCGCTCTTATCATTACCTTTTTACGCATGAAGGTTTTGCTATGGTACTCCATTGTGAAATTTAGTAATTTTTCAAATTCAATAGTTGAAAAATGCCATAATCATTAGATTTGAAATTTATATCAAGAAAAATACAATTTTTTACCTTTCAAACGCAGTTTGCCTAACAATTTTCTAACAAATACTTTTCGAGCTACTATTTTTTTTCAGTAACTTCAAATGTTTCATTTTCCGAGATTAATCTGTGGTAACAATTAGCGAAAAACCCAGTCGTCAGAAACGCATAGTTTTTTATTAAAGAGGCTGTTGGAGCAGGGATTGTCACCACCAATTTGCCACCATCACTTTTGAAATCGGTTCGGTAGTTCTAGAGATTCCATAGAAATTGTAATTTAGAATGTTTTTAGAACGCTTTTCGCTCATTTCACCCTTTTAAATTTCGATTTTTTTTATTTTGATTTTAGGGAGCATTTACATCTTATAAGTAACTACAATGCCAAATTTCAAATTTCTAGCTCCTTCAGTATAAAAAAAATCGCAATTTTAGAACGTTTTTCGCTCCTGCACCCCCCCCCCCCTTTGGTTAGTGACACCGACATAAAATATAGCCTATGTTGGAGCAGGGGTTGTCACCATCCATTTGCCACCATCACTTTTGAAATCGGTTCGGTAGTTCCAGAGATTACCCCCTACAAACAAACAAACAAACAAAAAAACAATCTTTACTCCTTTATAATATTAGTATAGATAACAAGCACCTAAATCCCTTAATAAAGTTAATAATTTTGCAAGGAAATAGGTTATAATGAAATCTGCGTATAATGAATAATTTTAACACTCTCTTTAGTCGCATTATAAGCGGTTTCCACCATATTATTATACTTCACATCGAAAAAAAATTCAAGATACTGAGTTGAAATTTACAAAGTTTATTTTTTCTGGAACAAAAAAATCTCATAATCGGTTCCAAAAGAAAAAAATAATAACTCCTGGCTGCTTTATTCCTTCTAGAAATTGTGAATATACAGTAAAAAGAGAGAGAGAGAGAGAGAGAGAGGAAAAAAAGATATACTCATACATTTTAATTGTAAAATTGTAATTTACATACTAGATTAATTTTAACACAATTATTCAAATTGGTAAAGAAATCATACGAGTTGTAATTTTCCAATTTAAATCCTAGCCCGGACATTTTTCGTCCAGTTGGAAAATTACAACTCGTTCTAATTTATATATTTTGGAATAAATTTCCGAAAAAAAACCTGTGTTGTAACCTATAAAACTTTTAACATAAATCAATATCTAGAAACTTTAAATATGCGAATTCAAAATTACAGCTCATCCTGCCAAGTAGGTTTTGAGATATGCTTTTAAAACCCTTTCCGTATTGTATTTTATTTTGCAGTATTAAAAAGGAATTTAACATTAGGAGCTCCAAACTCTATATCTGCATAATTTCTATAAACTACTTCACCGAATAACTTCCCGTTTGTATCCGAAGGAAAAATATACCGAAGGATTCAAATATGATGCCCAAATTTAATGTTCGTATTGAAAACTTCAAAGTTTTTTTACAATTTCAATACCTCATTTTTTTTTAACATAAACTAAAAGGAGACATAATTCCCAATCGAAGGGCTATTTTCGTTTTTGAACAATTTGACGATTAAAATGTGGGATGAGTAGTAACTTTTTTCTTCTTTTTTACACCGACTGTACATAGAAACATAAACACTATAAAACTGTACGCAAAAGCTATACTAAAAGTTTTACTGTAAAAGTTATGTATCTATTTAACTCTCTGCATCATTGTGTTGCATATCTTCAACATACACAAACTTTTCTGCTATGCATCTAACAAAAACAATTCGCAGTTAGTGTCTATTGTAGTTTGCATCTTAGCAAATTACATTTAGTGCATCTCGCATAGTTAGTATTTAATCGTTAAGTCGATCCCAATTCAACTTTGCGAACCTTTAAAATTTCAAGTTAAAAATAATGTAAAGCACATGTATTGTCTGTTTACTTGTAATGAATAGAAAATAAATATAGATATACACATTTTTTTTTAAATTTTAATTGCTACTTTTTTAATTTCAAATTATATTAAATTCTTTTGTTTTATTTTTTGTCTTTATATATATTTTATTATTGTTGTTAAATTAAATCATAAAAATACATTCTTCTTCTCTTTTCTTTTTCAATCATAATGTAATGGGAAGAAAAACTTTCTCTCTTTTTTTTTTTTAATGGCGACTTTTCCTTCAGATTAATTTTACAAGCAGCCATTTTGTTGCCAGGATCCTGGGTCAATTTTCGTTGAAGAGAAATAATCAACAATCACAGTTTTTAAATGTGGAAACTTAATTGTACGTTCAAGGGTAACAATAAGAGATAAATAATAAATAAATAATAAATTATAAATTATAAATAAATAATAAATTATAATAATATATAATATAATATAATATATATAATATAATATAATATAATATATATATATATATATATATATATATAATATAATATAATATATAATATATAATATATAATTAATATAATATTAATATAATTATATAATAATATTATAATAAATTATAATAAATAATAAATAATAAATAAATATAACCGCGAGATAAAAAATGTTTGAAAAACACTACTATAAGGTTCTTAATGTTTCTCGTACAAACCATAATTTAATACCGTAATTTGTTTTCTGCAGGCTTAACCGCCCTTGTAAGGAAACTGGTTTTACAGTAACCGCGAACTATGGACTCTCAATGTTTCTCATTGTGGTTTGTGGGGGAGGGGGGGGGGGTGTCTAAATATAGAAATTGAAACAGACTTTAAACAATTTCAATAAACACTTAAATTTCCCCTCATATTTGGATTCTTTTGGTAAATTTCACCCTCGAATAGCAAACGGGAAATTATTCAATCACGTAGGTAAGGAATTTAGTACGTAGGTTTAACCCCCTGACCACTCAATTTCTATTTCAAAATTCTCTCGACCAACATTTAATCGACTAGTATCTTCACTATTATTACCTAACAGCGGAGCTTTGCCCGCTACGCTGGTCGGTTTATTCCAAACATTTCTTGAATTAAACGAACTTAGGATAGGGCGCCCCACTGTCTTCGGATTTGGTCAACTCGGATTTAAATAAAAAACAGAAAAAGAAAATTTCATTTAGAATCCTCTAGAAACTGAATCAACATATTTTTAGAAACTGTGATTGTTGATTTATTTTTTGCCGGAAGTGTGAAGCATTTCTCTTCCACGAAAATTGACCCACGCTCCAGGCAACAAAATGGCTGCTTGTAAAATTCATCTGAAGGAAAAATCGCCATTTAAAAAAAAGAGAAAGTTTTTCTTCCCATTAAAAGTGGGAGAGAATGGTAAATGGGTTTCTCATTGTGTGGGCTGGAACCGCACCCTGTTCCCTTTTGCTGTCCTAGCCCACTCTCAAACTACAGAAGGGGAGAATCCTCCTGGTATTTCCCTTTCTATTCCTACTTTGAAAAAAAAGTTGGAGCATGCGCATTAAAGTCAATTTCATGTGAAATCCAAAAAAATGCTCTTTTAGCTTTAAATATATAGATTTCAAATCATAATGTATTTGAAATATTTAGTAAATTTTTCATTTGCATTTTTTCCTTTTTACTCTAGAATTTTTTAATCAAAATTGCTTTAAAAATTGTGTATTATATAATTTTTTTTACAAATGTCTTGCCCGTGAAAATTGCGGTTTAAGCGGTCAGGGGATTAAGGTTTAGAGCTCGTAATGTTAAACTATTTTTAACCATTGTAAAATAGATTGCAATGCCGGTAGTTATTTTAAATAGTATATCTCAAAAACTTCTTGACGAAATAACCTGTAATTTTGTATTCGCATACTTGAAGCTTTTAGAAATCGATTTCTGTTAAAAGATTTATGCGTTACAATTCACTTTATTGTGTCGAAATTTAATTTCAATATATATTTTTTTTTCAAAATTAATTTAAGAAAATAAAATTGAATTGTAACCTATAAATTTTTAACCAGAAATGGATTTCTAAAATCTTTAAATATGCGAATCCAAAATTGCAAGTCATTAGAATAAGTCATTTTAGTTACACTTAAAAGACTATCTGCACTGCAATCTATTTTGAAACGATTAAAAATTGAATGTAACATTAGGAGTTTTAAACTTTAAATCTGCATAATTACAAAACTATACTTGACCGAATGACTTCCCTATAGTATCCGTAGGCAGGGCCCGATTAACCTCTGAATCTAGGGGAAGCACGGTATCACTTTGGGGCCCTCCTTTCATTTGGAAAAAGTTTTCTTCATTCATGAAAATTCACCAATGATACTAATATTATTCCCAGGAGTAGCTTAGCTGAGATCACATATATTTCATTAGACAGCTTTTTTATGTTCCTTGTATATACTTCAGATATATTTAGTACATATAGTTGTATGCTCAATTTCCCGGTGGTTTCTAACAGTCACATCAGGATGCTATATGCTTAATTAACACACTATTGATGAGATTCCTGTTTTCCTGTTAAACAAGTTTCATAAAGGAGTGCGTGGATTTCCTCTTGGATTAAACAAACTCCCCCCCCCCCCCAAAAAAAAAAAAAAAAAATAAATAAATAAATAAATAAAATAAATAATAATACACTATAAAAAATGAAAATGTGAATTAGAGAGACCTCTTCACAGTCATTTTGGGGGGCCCTTTTATATTTTAGAGTGGAAGCATGTGCTTCACGTGCCTTTTGGATAATCAGGCCCTGTCCGTAGGTAAATTTTACCGAAGAATCCAAATATCAAGGCAAAATTAGGTGTTGGTATTGAAAATTTTAAAAATTGTTACATTTCTATATGTGGACGATCCTCTAAGCAAAATTTAAATATTGCATTAATTAGTAAACGTTATTACTAATCCATTGGTACCAGTAACACTACATTTTATAGAAGTATTTTCGGCAGAGTTAGGAGGGGGTGATGCGTTTTTTTTTTTCTTTTTTTCTTTTCCAGGACTGTACATTCACACATAACTTTGGGACAGATGCTCGCGCGTATATATATATACATATATATATATATTTAGAAAGGTCTTAGTTTTTGGTTTTTCTATTAAATAGTGTTATGCTTACCGTGTTAAGTTGTTGCTATGGATTTCGCTATAAGAATTATGATCAATATGTCGTGATTGCGAAATATTCACAATATAATGCATTCTTTTTGCGGGAACTAATATTTTTCATAAGAAATATATTTTCATCATACAGAAAGATAAATCTTTCACAACAATATATGCGTAATTTTGCAAAAAGGTTCACAATTAATACTTGATGCATTAATTTTTTGTCCTAGTTTATTTATTTATTTTATTTTTATTTTTATTTTTTTTTTGTCTCGTTCTTAATAATATTCTGATATTCTTCCACATTTGTCTCCAATGCATTTTTTCTATATTACTCTCTTTATATTTCATAATATTTTTAAACGATTCTCATGGGAAAAGATAACAATGATAAGAAGCGACATATTCTTTTTTTTTCCAGTTCATTTCCCTTTTTTTATTCTATTACATCATTTTAGTGTTTGATTATAATTGACTCACTATACTACTTCTATGTATGTTTATTTGCGTTAAATTTTAACATCCTACAAAAACTTAGATAACGTAAAATGATTCATCATTATCGCCATTAGTTCTGAAAATATTTCCATAGATAGTGATACAATCCCATGACTCCCCTTAAAAACATTTTAAATTTTAATTTCTTTGTGATTTATTCTACATCTTGAAGAGGCTTAAATAGTTTCGAACAGAAATTTACATTCTTAATTAAATGCTTCTGTATATTTATGCGTTATATACCATCAAATGAAAAAAGCAGTTAATCAATTGCGGCTCCCACAACAATCATGTTATTTAAATTTTATACAGTTGTATGAATATTATTTTTTTTTCAACATGTTTAAGTTTTTCCCAGTTAATTCACGCTCTTGTTAAAGAATGTAATTTATGTGAACAAATACTCCTTTAAAAACACGTTTTACAGTAAACGCAATCTATAGGTCAGGAATTTTTAATAACTGTGCGGAAATTTTGAAAGATAATTAACTAAACTATTACCTTACTTATTCGTTTTTTTTTTCTGAAAAATAAAATACAAAAATATTCTTTAAAAAAAATGTAAATAAAAGTAATAAAAAAGAACTTTTTCCGGTTTTCAAAATCATATTTGTGAAAAAATGAGCTTTTCTGCTAAGAATTTACACTGCAGAAAAAGTCAAAGTTTTCTTAATCTAGAACAATATGACAATATCATATATAACTACGAACGAAAATATACACTAACCTCTTCCGAGTTAATAAAAGATTCCGAAAAGCGTTTTTAGCACTTTCCAACCTAGTTGAAAAGTGCTTATGACTTCGGTTTGTCTGGCCGTATGGCCGTCTGCCATCTGCCGTCTGGCCGTCTGTCCGTGCTCTAACTCCCGTAAATATACTCGGATTGCTCTGCAATTTTTATATGTTATTGTCGTTATCTATAGCATGTTCCCTATTTCAACTGAAGTGTGTAGCATTTATAGTTTTATTACAGGGACACTCAAAAGAATTCCGTTACATTGCGGTCTATGGAGAAAAATCGTCTTCGGTTTATTTAAATAATGTTTCAGTATTTTAAACGCATTGAAATTTATATATATCACTAAGGTGCATTAGAAGAAGCTTAATATGGAATAGTGTGTGCATAGCACTTATAGTTACTTTACAGGGACAGTCAAAAGAATTCCGTTACATGAAGTCTATGGAGAAAAATCGTCTGAGGTTTATTTAAATAATGTTTCACTATTTTAAACGCATTGAACATTATATATATATATCTAAGGTGCATTACAAGAGGCTTACTACAGAATAGTGTGTATATAGCAGTCATCGTTCATTTACAGGGACACACAAAAGAATTGTCTACTGTCTGTTAACACTAATTCCTGAAAGTGCGTTTTAAGTTACTAAACGCGATTTTAATTTTAACTCGCTTTTTGTCTATTACGTGATGTGTATAAATTCTGTAGATCCTATACAGGGCAGCACAAAAGTTCGCGAACGCATTTCCGTTTATTGCAGAAACTCCAGAAAGATAATTTTAAACTGTGCTACGCGTTTCCTAACTAAACTAAAATTTAGCATCCTAGCATATACAAATCTATAGATCATATACAGGGCTAAATAAAAGTATTCGGATATTTTTCCGAATATTGTATCTGTTGGAAATTCCTGAAATTATGTTTTTAAATATGTTATGCGTTTTCAAAATTGTTTACTTAGATGTTATCTTTTAGCTTATTAAACGGTATGTTTTGTAAAATTATTTTGGAAGCGTTGGAAAGTGCTACATAATCTATGCTTGACGCATGATTTTTCGTTCTTGTTTATCTTTAAATCGGTGCATTTTCAAGATATAAAGAAGCATTTATACAAACAAAGCTCTTTTACTGCCACTGATTTTCAGAAACGTTTCTGAATAGTTTTTATAGTACATTTGTAAGCTTTCTGAAACCGAAATATCGGGTGTTTTTTACACTATCAATTCACAAGTAAGCATTTTGATGTTCAACAAACATATTTAGATACAAACATGATAAATTAACAACATAAACATTAAAATTAAAATTAATATTATTTTGTCTCTCTTGCACGTATAAATTCAATTACACAGCTGAAGATGTTTAATTGAGAATTAATAGCATCCTTAAAAACCGATATTCCGGTTTGAGAAAACTGATTAATACACTATAAGAAACTACTCGGAAACGTTTCTGAAAATCAGTGGCAGCAAAAGTAACTTTGTTTTTATAAATAATTCTTTAAATCTCTAAAATATATTGGTTATGGTTTTTGAAGTTTCCAAAGATAAAGAACACTTTTCGAAATCACGGTTTTTTAAGAGGTTATTGTTTATTTTAGATAGTGGTTATACTCTATTTTCGTAGATTAAAAAAATCTTTTTTCTTTTTCTCCTTACAGTGTATCAAAAACAAAAATCAATTACAGATAGAATGTCTGGGGGAAATTTTAAAGCATATGTCGATCCAAAATTCAACTTTACAAACACTTAAAATTTAAAGTTTAAAATAATGTCAATACTTTGCCTGTCAACTTGTAATGAACAGAAATATAAATATATACATATTTTGTTCAGTTTTAACTGGTATTTTTTTATTACAAACAAGCGTATTTTTTATCAGTTTTTTGCATAAATTAAAAAAAAAGTACCAACCGAATTTTTCAAAAATCGCATAGTCAGATACAGAATATTTTTTTTACATATGCTCCAAAATTTTCAAATTGATACCTCAATTACTTTTCTTAAAATTCGCTAATTAGTAAAATAATTTCGAATTCGTTCATTTCCGGTTGCAAATCCAATGCGCCGGTTTCTTTCTTTCGTCATTTTGATTTAAAAGATGACATTTTAGAAGCGATGGTTAATGAGAATCTAATTAATATCTAGGCTAATTATCAAAATATTAAAATTCTGAGGCTCAGGTGCACATGGCCAAACCTTGGACTATCCACACCTAAATTTCCAGACTTCTAGGTGGGCTAGATTTTGCTAGCCATCGCCAACAGACACACAGACACACACACGGACACACACACGAACACACACACGGACACACACACAGAGCGAAACTTTCTTTTATTAATATAGATTATAGTAAATTCTTTTACTTTATTTTTGATCGCGATGTGCATTTTATTATTGTTATTAAATCGCAAAAGTAATTTCCCCCCCACCATAATGTAATTGCACTGTGGAAACTTAATTGTACATTCAAGGGTACCGCTAGACGAAAAAAAAAGGATTAAAAAACACTGCTATAGATTCTCAATGTTTATCGCACAGATTATAATTTAATACGGAAGTTTGTTTTTTGCGAACAGAACTCTCCTTGTAAGGAAACTAGTTTTACAGTAAACGCAAACTATGGGCTCTCAATGTTTATTGTACACACTATAATTTAATACCGAAGTTTGTTTTCTGCAAACAGAACTCTCCTTTTAAGTAAACAAGGTTTTACAGTAAACGCAAACCCTGGGTTCTCAATGTTTATCGTACACACTATAATTTAATACCGAAGTTTGTTTTCTGCAAACAGAACTCTCCTTGTAAGGAAACTGGTTTTACAGTAAATGCAAAACATGGGCACTCAGTGTTTATCATGCAGATAATAATTTAATACCGAAGTTTGTTTTCTGCAAACAGAACTCTTCTTGTAAGTAAACTAAGTTTTACAGTAAATGTGAACTATGAGCTCTCAATGTTTATCGTACACGCTATAATTCAATACCGAAGTTTGTTTTCTGCAAACAGAACCCTCCTTTTAAGTAAACAAGGTTTTACAGTAAACGCAAACCATGGGTTCTCAATGTTTATCGCACACACTATAATTTAATACCGGAGTTTGTTTTCTGCAAACAGAACTCTCCTTGTCAGGAAACTGGTTTTACAGTAAATGCAAACCATGGGCACTCAGTGTTTATCGTACAGATAATAATTTAATACCGAAGTTTGTTTTCTGCAAACAGAACTCTTCTTGTAAGTAAACTAAGTTTTACAGTAAACGTGAACTATGAGCTCTCAATGTTTATCGTACACGCTATAATTCAATACCGAAGTTTGTTTTCTGCAAACAGAACCCTCCTTTTAAGTAAACAAGGTTTTACAGTAAACGCAAACCATGGGTTTCTCAATGTTTATCGTACACACTATAATTTAATACCGAAGTTTGTTTTCTGCAAACAGAACTCTCCTTGTAAGGAAACTGGTTTTACAGTAAATGCAAACCATGGGCACTCAGTGTTTATCGTGCAGATAATAATTTAATACCGAAGTTTGTTTTCTGCAAACAGAACTCTTCTTGTAAGTAAACTAAGTTTTACAGTAAACGTGAACTATGAGCTCTCAATGTTTATCGTACACGCTATAATTCAATACGGAAGTTTGTTTTCTGCAAACAGAACTCTCCTTGTAAGGAAGCTGGTTTTACAGTAAATGCAAACTACGGGCTCTCAATGTTTATCGTACAGATAATAATTTAATACCGAAGTTTGTTTTCTGCAAACAGAACTCTTCTTGTAAGTAAACAAGGTTTTACAGTAAACGCAAACCATGGGCTCTCAATGTTTATCGTACAGATAATAATTTAATACCGAAGTTTGTTTTCTGCAAACAGAACTCTTCTTGTAAGTAAACAATGTTTTAGAGTAAACGCAAACCATGGGCTCTCAATGTTTATCGTACACACTATAATTTAATACCGAAGTTTGTTTTCTGCAAACAGAACTCTCCTTGTAAGGAAACTGGTTTTACAGTGAATGCAAACAATGGGCACTCAGTGTTTATCGTGCAGATAATAATTTAATACCAAAGTTTGTTTTCTGCAAACAGAACTCTTCTTGAAAGTAAACTAAGTTTTACAGTAAACGTGAACTATGGGTGTTCAATGTTTATCGTACACGCTATAATTCAATACGGAAGTTTGTTTTCTGCAAACAGAACTCTCCTTGTAAGGAAATTGGTTTTACAGTAAATGCAAACTACGGGCACTCAATGTTTATCGTACAGATAATAATTTAATACCAAAGTTTGTTTTCTGCAAACAGAACTCTTCTTGTAAGTAAACTAAGTTTTACAGTAAACGCGAACTGGCTTTCAATGTTTATCGTACACGCTATAATTCAATACGGAAGTTTGAATTACATTTGGTTTGTTTTCTATATATGTAGTTTCAAAGTAACTCATATTTATTAAATGAAATTTACGTTGGAAGCAAGTGTTTGATGAGTATTTATATGTGCAACGTAAAGTCCTTATTAATTACGGAAGTTTGTTTTTTGCGAACAGAACTCTCCTTGTAAGGAAACTAGTTTTACAGTAAACGCAAACTATGGGCTGGCTCTCAATGTTTATCGTATACACTATATAATTCAATACGGAAGTTTGTTTTCTGCAAACAGAACTCTCCTTGTAAGGAAACTGGTTTTACAGTAAATGCAAACCATGGGCACTCAGTGTTTATCGTGCAGATAATAATTTAATACCGAAGTTTGTTTTCTGCAAACAGAACTCTTCTTGTAAGTAAACTAAGTTTTACAGTAAACGTGAACTATGGGTTCTCAATGTTTATCGTACACGCTATAATTCAATACGGAAGTTTGTTTTCTGCAAACAGAACTCTCCTTGTAAGGAAATTGGTTTTACAGTAAATGCAAACTACGGGCACTCAATGTTTATCGTACAGATAATAATTTAATACCGAAGTTTGTTTTCTGAAAACAGAACTCTTCTTGTAAGTAAACTAGTTTTACAGTAAACGCAAACTATGGGCTCTCAATGTTTATCGTACAGGTCATAATTGAATACCGAAATTTGTTTTCTGTAAATAAAATTCGCCTTGTAAAGAAACTACAAGGACAAGGTGTACGTTTCAGAAGACAAGGTGTAGCATGGACAAGGTGTCCGTGTAAAGTTATTAAAAAGATTTTTTTTTTTTTTTTTTACAGTAAACGCAATCTATAAGACAGGTTTAAACAGAGTTTCACAAAAAGTATTGCGATTGATTTTACAACAATTGTTAATAAACAAAGCATAACGTTCATGTTTTACAAAATGTACCAGATCATTTTAAAGATATTCTTGTGAAGAAGATGTATGGTAAATGGGTATAATATATATATATATATATATATATATATATATATATATTGATAATGATTTGATAATGATTCTTATATGTATATATTTTAGTAAAAAATAATAATGTTGCATTTATTCCGAAATGTATCCTTAAACATTTTTTAATTGCTACAGATTTTATTGATGTTAAATTACGTTTTATAAGTGTGAAAATATGAAAAATGCTTTCTTAAAATATAAGGTTAAAACAATTTTATTCATAATTTTATTCATCAAAGTGAAATTTTCAATAAAGTAATAAAAATTGCAGCATCCCCCCCCCCATACCCGAGAAAAATACTACTTATATTGTAAATTTAAAAATAAAAATAATATAATATAATATAATACATAAATTATATTAATTATATTAATAATATACTAATATAATAATAAATTATATTAAAAATATAAAATAAATAATAAAAAAATAAAATCACGTAAACAAATAAATATTTTACTTTATAAAAACTAGTCTTTATAAATTTATTAAGAATTTCATCTGAAACTTTCTCGAAATATCCGCTCATATAGTTTAACAAGTGTATTATTTTAACGTTTAATTGGCTCAAAGTAAAAAATAACGGGTTAAAAATCGAATAAAACCAAATAAAATCTAAATACAAAAGAATAAATAAATGGTTACTCGATTAATTTTTATTTTCTTTAACATTATTTTAAAAAATTGCTTAGATTAGTTAAAGAAAATTAAGTATGTGAAATACTTAGTTTTATATAGATTTAGGAAGAATACTATACTGAAAACACTTATTATCATACATAAATAACGATATTTTTTTAGATACGGCACACTAAAATTACCAAATTAAAGAATAAGTTGTTTCTTTTAGCATAAAGTTCGTAAGCTTATCTTGGTAAGTTAATCATTTCTGTCATAAACTGAATCAAATTTATTCAACAGAAGAGATTACTTACGCCACTGAAATACTTACATCGCTTAATGTGGAATTTGGTTGGTGCAGACAACCCCCCCCCCTTTCCACACCCACCCACCCACCCACCCACCACCACCACCTCCCACCTCCCTGAAATGCCATACTAACGGAAGTTGACTGATATTATTTTTCTGATTGCGTTCTATAAATGGTTATAATAAAAAAAAAAAAAAAAATGAGTGTTAGATATATTTTTAAATTATTATATAAAGTGCTTTTATCCCCCTCCCCCCCGATCACAACACGAAAGTTTCTGACACATTCACGACTGCATTTTTTCGTGAAATTTACAGTGTTTTTAATTTTTTCGTAAATGAAGCGCACCTTGAATTATTACTATTTCTTGCTTGATAAAGACCTTTCTCAGATGAAGAATGTCAAAAATTGGCTTAAAACGTAATTTTGATAACATTATCTCAACGATCTTTTACCATTATAGGGAAATGGAAACGGCATTCGATTTCTTCGTATCTAAATGAAAAGAGCGGCAAATTTTATGTGTTCACGAATGAAAATGACTTCGTAAATGTGTCAGAAAGTAGACCGTTTGGATTTGAGAACAGCTTTAATAAACTGTAGTAATGAATAAAATATTTTAATATTTCTTTCGTCTTTTTATAATATTTTTTGTTTTAAGCAGATATAATAGGAAAATAAAATATTTTACATAATACATAACTTATATTACTCAAACGTATTTCATGATAATATGCTCAATCTATACTGTATTAAAATGTTGATATCAAACTCATCTTTAAAGAGAAAAGTAATTGGTTTCCCTGAAAATTTCCTAAAATGCCATTTACAGTAAATATCAGTATATGATTTAAACGTTTATTATTTTTTTTCACACTTTTTAACCTACTTTCTCGTCTTACAGTTATAATACCTGCTGCCACAAAGGGCAACTAAATTCAATAAAACCCAATTCCACGGGAAGACAGATAACAGTGCCGCCTTATCGCAAAACTTCTGCATCTGGGACTAAACGCAATAACAGAAACTAAAAAGAAGGAAAGAAAAAAAAAACCTCTGGAAGAGATCATTCTCCATCACCAGAGCATCGTGAAAGGGGTCATTTCAGAACTTTTCCTGAAATTCTATTCTATCATACCACACAGCTGTTGAGAAAGATCTAAAAAAGAAAGTTCCTTGAAAAAAAAAATAATAATAATAGTAATAACGGGAAAAAATCTTCCATTTCGACTCCGAAGCCATTTCGAGGCCGTTATTAGTGGCTATCAGATCGGAAATAAATTCCACCAAAAGATTTCTCCAGAGAGAGAGAATCTGGCAATTGAGCGAGAACCAATGAAAAGAACGACACCAGCGCCGCCGGGGGATTTTTATCGCCCGACCACAGAAATGGCGTCGCGTGCGTTTTCTAGAGACAAACGCGGGGAAAAGCGGAGTGTTTGGGATGGCGGGGAGGTGTTTGACGTTTCGAAAAGCGTCGCCCTTGGAGTGTGACTATCGTAAGGCGGCACGCCGGGTGACGGATTAATCCACTCGCACTACGGTCGCTGTAGATATTTGGGAGCGCAGAGCGTCTCCTTCATGGGAACGGGGAGGGAAAGCTCGCAGTTCTGCGACGAGCTGGTGCATTCAATTTGTTTGCATAAATGGCTTATCGCTCGTCTAGGGTCCTGCTGGATGTTCGACGGGGGCGGCGGGGATTTAATTAAGACGGCGCAATCGCCTCGTCTTTCGCTCCAATTCACGTTCCATTTCGAAATAATGGAAAGATTTTCGCTCCTAAGTGGTTCGGGATCAGAGTTGAAATATTGAATTAATGCGAATTTTATATTCGTTCAAATATTTCACTGCATTCATCGGAATGCGAAATTACTTCTTAGAGTTTATGTCACTCTTAAATGTCGGTTTTAACGTTTGGACGTTCATAAGTTATACTTTCAAGTGCTTAAAATTATTTTCAATTTTATATTTTAAGCGTTTGCGTACAAAGGTCATATGAATTTGGAGAACGAAAATAAATTAGGTTCCTAAAATGTCAGCAAGACAAAAACCTTTTTTGTATTAAATTTAATAACAAGGGGCAGATAAAAATATTACTAAAAAACTCCTATAACTCATCAATCTAAATCGGATAGAAATCGAAATCGTGATGTTCTTTATATATAACAAGTTGGTAATTGTACGTTAAACATGACATGTGAGGTGCGTTCGTTTTATAACTAGTTTCGCAATGTAAAAAAATCGTCCTTATTATTTCAGTGAAATGAATTATATCGTCTGTGACCGAAATGAGCATGTTTTTTTTTTCTTTTCCTATTACGTATGCCACGTTTACATATGCAATTCTTTTTTTTTTTTTTTTACATCAGACAGCGCTTTAAAATTCACCGTTGCTTTGCGAATTATTACCTCCATGGTTTAATATTTTTATGACTCATAATGAACGAATCTCTTGTGTTTATTTACTCTAATGGATTGAGATATTCGACTGTTAACCTAATTTCCATTGAAGTTATCTAAGAATCTATACATATTTGAATGTAACTCATCTCTCAAGCAAACAATTTTTTTGAACGATCTTTTTAAAAATGTAACTTTTATGCAATTTCATTCGAAAAAATAATTTTGAATAAAAATGGCCGCCTGGCATATGAAAAAAGAAGTGGTTTGCCCGTATTTGTTTTCCTCAGTCACATGGCGTGCTTTTATTATATAAATTACGTACGATAGGATTTAATAGAATAAAGGAAACTTTTACTAAAATCTTTTTTTGTTTTGATTCGATTTTCATAAAATTTGAAATGACTCGACAAAATTCTGCAATTATTATATATATTAAATTTCAAACCATTCAGTTGGATAGTTTCTGCGCTGTTATATGTGGACGGACGGACCAGAGACGACGACTAGTTTTCTCTCATTCTTCAAATTTTCCCTTTTCATTTTTAACACTTTCCAACATAGTTGAAAAGTGTTTATGAATTCGGTTATCTGTCTGCCGTTTGTCTGCCAACTGTGTGTGCTCTAACTCGTTTAAATATACTGGGATTGCTATGCAATTGATGTATGTTATTAAAGGTTTACTATGGCTTGTTTGGTGTTGGTGTTGTTTTTTTATGGCTGGTTGTCTATGCGAGGGGTATAGGTTGAGGGAGGATGCCCTTCGTATGGGGGGTCTTTCTATAGGAGCCTAACCCGTATTTACGCAAGGTTACCCAAGGTTCGAAGAAAACCACGGAAAATTCCGAACGATTAGGCCGACGGGCACGATTGGGTTCGAACCCAACACCTTCCATCTACTAGATTTGAGAGCAGAATCTCTCAGCCGCTGGTGGGGCGGCTTGTTTGGTATAGTCATAGATCATTTACAAGGGCACTCAAAATAATCCCGTTACATTAGGGTCTATCGAGAAAAATAGTTTGCGGTGTACTTTATTAATGTTACACTATTACAAACATATAGAAATTGATATATGTTACTGAGGTGCACTACAAGATGTTTACTATAGAATAGGATGTGCATAGCATTCATTGTTCGTTTACAGGGACACACAAGAGAATTCGGCGACAGGACTGTCTATCAATTATATTAAACAAAAACATAATTTGCAGAACAAATTCAAAACAATAATTTATTTCCCACATTGTTTAGGCTCGAGAAGAGGCAGATATTAAAATATTTCATTCAGTTTTTTTTTTGTTTTTTTTTACATTTGATGTTAAATTTTAGGTAATAAATACGGTTAAAACAATTGAACTTAAAAAAAATAATAATAAATAAATAAATATGAAATTTATACCACCCGTATAACTTAGATCCCGTTCGAATGAAATTGAAACAAATCTTAAAGTTTTTTAAAGGTTTGTATTTTGCATGTACCTTGCCATTATGCATACACTCATAAACTTGTTAAAGTTTAATCAATCTGTAATGCAAATGTTTGCAGCTTGTGAAGCTTAGAAATCAGTGTTGAATTCAGACATTCTTCGCCGGGAGGGATTTCTGTGACTCCGGTGGTGGGGGGGGGGGGGCATTATAGGGTTCCGGGAGAGAAATTGCACTTTTTTACCATTAAAAGCATAAAATCTTAAATCTTTTGCGGGGGAAACTGTCGCCCCTAGACCACCCCCTGAATTCAACACTGTTAGAAATGTTAAAAAGTCAAAGATTTATTTCAATTTCTTTCCAATGGGATCTCAGTTTTATGGATGGTTTAAATATCATATTAGATAGTACCCGTCAAGATTTCACGGTAAGTAACTTGAAAGTTCCTTTAGAAATATGGTTTTATTTTTAAATAGATGCTTTTAAATTAATTAAGTATTAAAATTTTTATGAATTTTTATATTGTGTAAGCGATTCCTATAGATAGATTGTGGTGTCATCCAACCTACTCAACTAAGGGGCTGTTCATAAATCATGTCACACTTTTTTTTCAATATTTTTGACCCCCTCCCCCCATAGTCACAAAGTGTCACACTTCACCATACCCCCTCCTCCCCCTTGTCACATGTCACGCTATATTGCACAGACATATACTTACAGTTCAGAAACAAAACACGACGTTATGGATCATATTTCAAATTTTATTTTTAAACTTTAATGACATTTGTGAGCATAACAATAAAAATTATTCGTCTACTTATTTTGCATAAAATAAGATTTAGGTTTACAACGGAAAACATAACTAATATACAGGGTGTTTTTTTTTAAACTGACGCTATTCAGAGCCACCTGTAGCTCGTTCTAATAAATGGATTGACACAAAATTTTGTGAATGGACTAAGAAAACTATGGGAAAAAAGATTCCAACAAAAAAAAAAAAAAATAGTTCCAATCACCGCCGATAGAGGGAAATGTGGCGCTGTACATTGAAAAAAAACATCAGAAACAGACAAAATTAATAATTTGGATAAAATGCCACGTTTTATTCATCATTTACACTTTCCCTTTCGTTGATCGCAGTTGAAACATCCATTATCACTTTTTCTGCCACCGGTTTACGTCCTCTGCCTGACCGAACTGCTAGCGAGCCTGTTTCTTCGAATTTCAGAATCATTGCTTTCAATACATTAACGGATAAAGGTCCTTTGCGCAGTTTATGGCGTGTTCTAAGTAAACGAAGAGCGGCTGGTGCATTGCACTGGTTACAATAATAGAACTTCACATGTAACGCGCGCTGCGGTAACGTAAGATTCATTTTCAACCTGAGCTGAAATTGTTTCTCGGTGTTTTTCGCATGCATTTATAACTTAAACTATTGGCGCTACTGTCGCTTGTGTAAGTAAAAATTTGCATTTTCATTTATTGCCCGTATTTTATGCTAATTCTCAGTTGCATAAATTACCACAGCGCCACATTTCCCCCTATCGGTGGTGATTGGAACTAATTTTTTTTTGTTGGAATCTTTTTTTCCCATGGTTTTCTTAGTCCATTCACAAATTTTTGTGCCAATCCGGTTATTAGAACGAGCTACAGGCGGCTCTGAATAGCGTCAGTTTAAAAAAAAACACCCTGTACAATAAAGTAATACAATTAGTAATAAAATATTAATATACTTTTTTGAAAAGAAAAGAATATAAGTTAAAACAAATCACATGAAAGTTGTTTTAGCTCCGATTGAAAAATACCCTTAAATTCTGGTAATTTCAAAATAACTTCAAAATTTAATCTGCTTATTTTAAATGATTTTATTTTAACCAAAATGTGTGATGTCACACTTCTTCTTACCTCCTCCCACTCCCTTGTCACAAACAGTCACAATTTCATGAACCTCCTCCCCCCTCCCCTCCAAGCGTGACATCATTTGTGGACGGCCCCTAATGAAGTGAAATACTTTTAAGCTTGTAATTTACATCTTATTATATTTGAATTAAGTTAGCAAGAATTTAACACGTTCACTGCCGTGTTAAAATTACTAAAACTTTATTTTATTTATTTATATTTTATTTATTTATTATTTACAGAAACTTTATTTTATATTATTTAGAAAGTTCGAATTCATACCAGAAAATACTAACAGCAATATTTACTATATTTAATTACAGATATTTCGTGATTACATAGAATAAAAATTCTTTTTTAGAAATTTCCGGTATGAATTCGTAATTTTAGATTGAAAAACCACGAGTGTACTCGTGGTTGGCATCGAATGGGTTAACTAAAAATATTAATTGGATGATTTATTTTTACTTACTACAGTCACATTTTTTTTTTTTTTAAATGTATCAATATTTAGTATTTTCTATTTTTTTTTAAACTACGCGACCTTTAAAATTTTTGAAGTGAAAACTTCTTTAGGCGCGTTGGGCATTTTTTGAGATGGGAAAAAAACATTAGATTCGCGACCTGTTACCGACACCGCTGTATATGTTGCCAATTCATACAATGAAGCGAAAGTATCAAAAGGAAATAGTTCACGTGCAGAAAGCGAAATGATTGGTATTATGAATAAAAATAATTCAGAAAATTATTTCAAGATAAATTTAGCACGCGCGGTGAAAACAGATAAAAGTGACTCAACTCGCGAGACCAAATCAAAAGATGAAAATGAAATAACAAAACACGGAAAATATTATAATTTAATGAGCGCGAGAAAAATAGACGGAAGTAATATAAAAAAAATGAAAATAATGAAATATTTCAGGAAAGTTTTAAGAAACGTGATTACCGATACGGAAATGAAGTGAAATCATTTTATAGAAAATAAAAGTTTGTTGATAGAATATGGATACCGCAAACAATACGCGCAGTATGAAGATAGAAAAAAGCATAATGTTCACGAATACCGTAAACAAGACAGGCAGCAAAGAAATCATTTTTGGAGTGATAGGAAGCGGGAACCTATTTTGCAGATAAATGGTATTACAAAAGATATGAAACTAAATCTCATGGAAGAAATGATGAATGTATTGAGAGTTGTTTAAATTGTGGATGAAAATTCATAAGTTTCATTGGTATTCATTTCAAAGAATACCAATTAATTAAATTTTATGTTTCATTTATTTGTAAATTTACGTTTTAAGCAATAGATTGCAATTTTTGTATGTAAAATAATATGCATTATTTTTCATGTACAATAGCGCATTAAATGAAAATTGTAATATAATTTTTGTAGTAGTAGTTTATAATAATGAATACAAAAAAATACTTCATTTAAAAGTATTTCCTGCGCAATAAAACGTTTCCTGACGATTCAAAAAATACACACGTAATTGTTCAAGTTTTCACTTCTGTCGGCACTCCCGGAGTGCCATTGTTTTTTTTTTTTCATTAATTTTATTTTTATCAGCCTCACTTAAAACCCAGATAAACCATGGATATCAAGATGATTTTTTTTATAATTCTTATATGGATATTTTTGCTTGTTTCTTTAGGTAGCTTTCAATACAAAAAAGTATAAAGCTACCTATTGCAGCCGTTCGGAGGAAAGCAGTTCCGGAAAATTTCCATATATTTTCACCGATCATGACCCCCAGACCCCAAAACCACCCTTCGTTCAAATGTTGATTTATATATATATATATATCCATATATATATATATATATCTGACCTATGTCATACGATAACGCCCGTATTTATGAATCGATTTTGATGAAACTAATTGTGTGTATTAAGGTCACTAATGTCTCGACCGAGTTCGTTGGCCAGCTTGGTCCGCCATTTTGTTTCAAGATGGCGGCCATTTAAAAATTTAAAACTAAAATAAATATACAAAAAAGTTAAAAATTCAAATTTATTTTTTAATTACGTGTTAGGCCTTGATACAAGGATTCCAGAGCATTTTTTGGTTTACCTCTATCTTAAAAAATGGCTGAGATAGAGCAGTTTGAAATTCTAGGGTGGCTGACATTTTGAAACAAAAAACAGCACATTAACGCGATTACTCGCAAATTATTTTCTTTCATTGTTGTAATAATTTTCCCAATCATACGCATAAAACTATATATTCATATCCGGTAGCGCCAAATTCTCGCCAAAATTGGCGACATTTGGCGAAATATCGCCAAATTTGGCGACCAAAATAAGTCTTCATAAATGAAGCCAATTTGGCTATTGCTCAATAATTTGGCGAATTTCTTATTCAAATTCAGTATTAACGAATCTTTTGTAAACGTTTCTTTGCATTTTAACTTGCTGTTTTCGTGTAACATTAGCTAAAATTTTAAAACGAAGATATAGGAAAGCTACTTTTTCCTCCCGGTAATGGCCGGAAGGACTTTTTTTCAAATTAAAACAAAACAAGTACCACTTATATTTGTACAGTTTAATTTTTACTGTGTGTTACAAACATTATGATATGAGATGTCACCGGCTGAAACTACTCAGTGAGTGATAGGTTTTTTTGACAACTTATTGGAAGTGCTTGGGGTCCGCGTGGACCCCAAGACATGGTGATAGGGTTAAAGTCACTCAAAACATGAAAATATTAGCTAAGGATTTCCAATTAAGCACCCACAAAGTAGGAATGAAGGTACACCTATTAATACAAGTTAATGACTTTATGCTTATGCTGAGCAATCGAGCACTAAAATGATGATTTGCTTTCAACTGGGTTTTTAATGAAATTTTCGGAACGAAAAGACCCGATATGATTCATGTGCTTTCTAAATATTTCTATAATTACTAAAAAGAAAAGAACAATATAAGAAAAAGAGGGACATATGTGAAATAGCAAGATGTTATTTGGAATTGGCTAAATGGCAATAAATGATTAACCAATTATTAAGTTTAAGCATTTTCTTTTATTTTATTAGAATGGCCTATTTACTTTTTACAAAAGTTTGTCTTTTTTAAACGAAAAGTTTACAGTTTTGTTTTTCTGTTTTCATTTTAAATTTAATTTTCACGTACTCCCAAATATTCTACCACGTACCCCTAAGGGCATGGCCTGTTAACGAATAGGCCCGTGAAACCCGAGCTTACCCACTGAAATACAAAGGCGCCCCCAAATATAATTTTAAAAAATAATTTTTATTAAAAAATTATTTTAGTCAGGGTAAAAAAAATGTATTTTTTTCCTTAATTATAGCTACTAAATTTTTTCTCAGACTATTACTGATACATTTATAATCTACTAGCTGTTACCCGTGACTTCGTTCACGTATCATTAAAGGAAGAATAAATGCATTAATTAAGCAAAATATTTCATTCCCGAAAATTAGAAACGTAAATAATTAACTAACTCTTTATCACATTCCATAGGAGACAATACAGTATTTCTATGTTATAGAGACCTTCACATAACTGTTTTAAAAAAGTGAAATTTTGTGACAAATAATCACGAAAAGGAAACTGCAACCAATGAAAAAAGGCGAGCCAAATAAAATCGTGGAAATCGGCGAATTGTGTAAAAACATATGTCAAGTTTACCTGGTAAACCATTTTACTTTTAACGCCTTGTGAAACGTTTTAATAGCCATCCTTCAAAGATAATGGAAATAGTATATTATTTTTCATTAAATTCAATTCTTGTGAATAGGGACCAATTATTCTAGACCTAAATGCAAGAAGCTTAAATTTGCCTTCTTGATTTAATCTATAACTGAAAAAAAATCTTTATTTCTAAATAAAAATATGTTGACAGACGATTTTTGTTCTTTACAATAAACTGATTCATGAAGTTTGAATGTGTGAAAATACGTTTTTATTTGCTTAATAATCGGTATAGATAAAATAATAATAATAATAATAATTTTGCGTTTTAATTATGGCGTGAAACTCATCTACTTTCTAAACTTACCGATCCTTGTATTATTAATGTAAGGAATTGATTTCCGCTCCTTGTAAACACATTTGAAAATTCCCGTTTTATTTCAAATATGACGTCACTTTTTCCTCAGAGAAATCTCTTTTTAATGGCATAATTCTTGTTAATTTTTTTTTCTGGAAATCAGGACGTAAATTTTAGCAGAAAACTCACATTTGTATGTAACTGGTATTCAAGCTAATTATTAATCAGTATCGATAAAAAATATTTTAGTTTATCATCTTAAATATTACGTCCATTATCTATCTACTTTCATTATACAGTGGAACTTCCCTTTACCGAAGTCCCTATTTAACGAAGTTTTCTACTTAACGAAATTTTCTGCAGAACTTTGACTTTGAACACCTTTAGCATGTAAATTAATCTCCATATTACGAAAAATACATTCTATATAACGAAGTTTATTCCACTTTTGTACGTGTACAGAATGCAAACTAAGAGGTTGCTATTGCGATCGCGATATGAATTTATTTCAGTGTATGAAAATGAACACATTTAAATAATTTCCATTCTGATAGGTGCTAAATAATAAAAAATTTTCACACTAAGAAAAACATTTGTTATCATTACTCTCCCACACCGAGACTCCAGCGGTGACCGTTGGGGGAAGTACAAATCCACTTTTTACATTCAATAATATAGAAGATGGATGCAATGGCATCAGATACATTGAAGCAAAAAAATATCAATTATAGTCAGACAGTTACCATTCTGACGTTTCATTTCTGATAGACAACTGCTTTGTACATCCACAAGAACGTGCTTCAAAATTCAAATCAAAGAACATCAAAGTTATTTTTGTTCCTGCCAATACAACTTCTAAACTTCAGCCATTACTCTAAGGAATAATAAAAAATCTTGAAGTACATTATCGAAAAAGACAGAAAAAAAGAGAATGTAGTGAAAACATTAGTTTGAGAACCTGTGTATCAGAGCTGATGAAAGTTTGGGATGTGACTTGATTTCATCGGCCGCACACAACTATTTTGTAAAAGATGGCTAAATTATTGAAACTGAATCAAATGCTTCTGAATCCAATACCTGTTTGTAATATCTGAAGCAAAAATTTCATGAATTTAAGTTGATTTCTATTTCACGAATTTTCTTTATAACGAAGTTTTTAAGTGTAACGATGAGACTTCGTTAAGTTTCACTGTACATTGATATTTATGCTCCTTGTATTATTACGAATATTTGAAAATACCTGTTTTATTTATGACGTCATATTTGTCCAAACCGAGGAGGATCCTTTTCATAGTTCCATGGTCCAAGCGAAATCTATTTTTAATAATATAATTATTGTTCATTTTCCTTTTAATTATAACGCAGTTTTTGACAGAAAAAGATCTTTTTAATGTAACCGATATTCATACTTTATGTATAATAACAAATACCCCATATTTTTGTTTCAAATATCACGGAAATTCATCTTCTTTTGAATTATTTTTAATTTTCAGTTTTCACGTGAAAATCGTTCAATTGAAAATTAATTGTTGAGGAAAACATATTTTACCGTGTTTTTATTTATTGGCAACGATCAAAGCCCTAGCAACGATAAATTTAAATGGTTAAATTGTATGGAAGAAATGTCCATTTATTCTCTATGAAAATAATGAATTTTTTAATTATTAAAGAAAATATTTGAATAAAATAGACAAAAATCAGCCTATGTTCATATGAAGGTTATAATCAACATATATGCAAAGAAACAGGATAATTAAATGCTTCATTTTGACGCTGGCTTCAGCCTAACATTTGCACACAATCAGATTTATAATATTACTAGCTGTTACCCGTGACTTCGTTCAAGTAAAAATTAAAGAAGAATAATTGCATTAATTAAGCAAAATATTTCACTCCAGATAATTAAAAACGTAAATAATTAACTAACTCTTTATCACATTTCATAGGAAACAATACGGTTATTTCTTTGTTATAGGGACCTTGACATAACTCAATCTTAAAAAAGTGAAAATTTGTACCAAATAATCGCGAAAATGAAAATACATCCAATTCAAAATGGAGGGCCATATAAAATCGTGGAAATCGACGAATTGGGTAAAAACAAATGTCAATTTTACCTGATAAACCACTTTATTTTTAACGCTTTTGTGAAACGTTTTAACAACCGTCCTTCAAAAATAATTAATTGGAAATATTGTATGTTTTTTCTTTAAATTCAATTCTGCCTCCTTGATTTAATGTATAGCTGAAACAAATCTTGTTTTCTAAAAGACAATATGTTGACAGATGATTTTTGTTCTGAAGAAAATAATTAATTCATAAAGTTTGAATTTGTGAAAATATGTTTTTATTTTTCGGATAATTTACTGAAATCAAGATTTTTTTTTCACAATCTATTCAAATTGAAAATAAATTCTGTTTTCAGTTTTATTGAGAAAATGGCGGAAAAAATATATTGATCCGTTTTATTTCTCCTTTTCTATCCACAAATGTGGAGTAATTTACTTGCCGTTTTTAGAGAAACTTCGTTAAAAATGTACAATAATAATAATAATAATAATATATCGGAATCTAATTCAATTTTTTAAATTCTGAGAGTTTGTGTGACATCCTCAGATCAATGATAACCGATGTTAAGTAAATCGCGTTGCGTCCGATAGCCTAAGAGGAGTAGTTGCGAAATACAAACAGACGGTCATATTTTAATATAATAGATTCGTGTGAATTTTTCTTTTCTTAAAATTATGATGTGATTTTAGCAGAAAAATCTCATCTGTATATAACTGATAATCATGCTTAATAATTAGTATAGCTAAAAAAACATTTTTATATTTCGTTTTAAATATGGCGTGAAACTCATCTACTTCCTATACTTACTGATATTTATATTATTAATGTATGGAATTGATTCACGCTCCTTTTAAAACATATTTGAAAATTCACGTTTTATTTACAATATGAGGACGCCACTTTTTCCCCAGAGAAATATCTTTTTAATGATATAATTCTTAAATTCGTGGTTGTACGCTGTGCAGTAAAGTGATAATTCATATCCTTTGTATTTATATAATTCTTTTTAATTTTCTTTCAGAAAACTCATATCTGTATGTAACTGATATTCAAGCTCAATCGATCTCAGTATCGATAAAAAAAATTCAGTTTTTCATCTTAAATATTACGTCCATTATCTATCTACTTTCATACTACTATATATTGATATTCATGCTCCTTGTATTAATAGGAATATTTGAAAATACATGGTTTTATTTATGACGTCACATTTGTGCAAGCCAAGGAGGATCCTTTTCATAGTTCCATGGTCCAAGCGAAATCTTTTCTTAAAAATATAATTATTATTCATTTTTCTATCTAATTATATCGCAGTCTTTGACAGAAAATGTCTTCTCAACGTAACTGATATTCATACTTCATGTATAACAACAAATACTCCATATTTGCTTTCAAATATGGCAATTCATCATCTTTTGAATTCTTTTGAATTTTTATTTTTACGTGGAAATCGTTCAATTGAAAAATAATTGTTGAGGAAAAATTATTATTCCAGGTTTTGTATTTATTGGCAACGGTAATGCTTAGCAACGTAAAATGATTAATTAAATTTTAAAGGAAAAAATGTCCATTTATTCTCTATGAAAATAACGAAATTTTGAATTATTAAGAAAAATATTTGAATAAAATAAACCAAAACCAGCCTATGTTCATTTCCGGGTTATAATTAACCTATATGCAAAGATACAGGATAATTAAATTCTCCATTTTGACGCTGGCTTCAGCCTAACATTTGCACACAATCGGATTTATAATATTATTAGGATTAGGATTAGGATTTTTTTTTTTTTCTGTTGATATAATAAATGGTATAAAAACAGTGATTAAATGCAACTTATTTTCGTTTTTCTTGTTTTACATTTTAATTTCAAACGTGCTAAAAATAACAGAAAATGTAAACTGTATAATTATATCTACAAAAACAACTTTTCAAAAGTAAAAAAAAAGCCAAGCGTAAAAAAAAAAGTTGTGGCTAAAAAATGGTGTGATATCAAATTTCCAAGCTATTATATTAATTTTTTAACTTTTTTCTATTAAATAAGTTATCATATATATAAGTCGAGTGCCTACGTATATGTTAATAGAAATCGTTTTCTCCTGTACTAAATACATCCTAACGAGTTTCTGAAAATTCAATTTTTTTCAAATTATGCATGATGGGCTTGGCGGCCATCTTTGCATATTATTCACAAAATTCTAAGCATCCAAATCCGTAGTTAAAATCCGAAGTTCAAAATTGTTATTTAAGCAAATATTTTAAGCGTTTCATTTATAGATTTGTATGATCTGAAAATTGTGTCTTAAGATAATGATGACTTATCTTAAAGATTCATCTTATGATTTATTTTTTACAGTAATTAATAATTTCAAACTAGTAAAAATCAATTTCTCAAAATATCAGTCTTATCTAATTTATCTGTCCGTAGTTAAAATCTGAAGTTCGAAATTGTTATAAACATATTACATTGCAAACATATTACGCTTTTACTTTAGAAATTTGGGTGCTTAGAAATATGAAAAGATGGCCGCCAAGCCCATCATGCATAATTTGAAAAAAATTGAATTTTCAGAAACTCGTTAGGATGTATTTAGTACAGGAGAAAACGATTTCTATTAACATATACGTAGGCACTCGACTTATATATATGATAACTTATTTAATAGAAAAAAGTTAAAAAATTAATATAATAGCTTGGAAATTTGATATCACACCATTTTTTAGCCACAACTTTTTTTTTTACGCTTGGCTTTTTTTTTACTTTTGAAAAGTTGTTTTTGTAGATATCATTTCTTTTTTTTAAAACAGAATAAACATAATTTAAATAATCTAAACATGAGAAATAATTTAAAATTACATTTTACTTTCAGTCATTGTTTAAAAGGTTAACTAGAAATACCAGTAGATTTTTCAATTAAACTAATAACAACATACTAAATGTGGCTTGTTATAATACTTGTTATCCCCCGTTAAAAAATATCACTGACTTATCGATGAAATGAATAAAAATACAATACGTACATAGCGTGTCAGCGCTGCATTTGAAATCAAACGTGATATCACGCTCTTTTATTATTAGCACTAGCTGGCTTCGCCCGCTAGCGGACCCCTAATTTATATCGGGGCCTCGAATCTTGTAAAACCTCGAATAAGATAAACCTCGAACCGAACGAACCTCCGACCTGGTTCTCCGCTGCCTTCGGCACCGGATAATCCCTTAATTTGCACATCGAATAGTATAAACCTCTAACCAAACTAACTTCCGACAAGGGTCCCCGCTGCCTTCGGCACAGTATAGCAGTCGTGCTGCGCACGCTCAAGTTCCATCTTCCACCACCAGGTAGCGCAATCTGTTCTGTATGAACCTCGGGAACTGAAATCGTTAAGGCTATAGATGTCAAGTCGAATGAGCTATACCCCGTCCTGATCTAGCCCATAGAACCAGAGATAGAAAAGTGCCCCCTGGTGGTGAAAAAACGAACTAAAATCGGAAAGCTCTATTGATGTTGAGTCGAATGAGCCATACCCCGTCGTGATCCGACTCGTAGGAACAGATATAGGAAAGCGTCCCCTGGTGGTGAAAGCTAATCGCGCTTTGGGGGCAAAAGGGGGATGAACACCGGAGATGCATAATAGGATTAAGCGGTCACAGACCTTTCCAACGATGTATCACATGAGGGGTATGTGCAAAATTCAGAAAATACCCCCCCCCCCCTGCATATTATGATTAAGCGTTCACAGACATTTCCAACGATATATCACATGAGAGGTGTCGGCAAAATTTAGAAAAGTGCCCCCTTTGGGTGGGAGGGCTGAAAGTGGGATGATGGACCCCGAAGATACATAATATGAATAGCGGAACAATTTTTAGAATTTCTGAAAGCTGATTTTTATTTATTTATTTATTTATTTATTTATCTATTTTTTTATTTTTTGTTTATTATTATTTTATTTTTTTTGCGTTGCCCTGTGCATGTTTGGAATTTCTTAGCAATTTCTTAGATTTACCTTATTTTATTCAATTAAACATTGTACTGTTACAATAAATTTAAATGGAAACTTCACTTCTAAAACAAAAATAATTTAACATCTGGATTTCATTAATTTATAGGAAAATGACCTGAAAGGTATTCCTGCGAACGAAATGCCTGTCCTTTACCGTGTTTTTTTATTTTTAGAAATAAATGTATCACATTTAATTCATTTCAAAATTTTTGTTTACGTTTGGAAAGAAATTTTAAATGGCGATAACTCTTAATGTATACATTTTAGAAGGTACATCTTCCCTCAAAAACTAATTTATTTTTAAAGATCTTTCTAAAAACGTAAATTATATATTTAAAATATTTTTAAAGCATAAACACTACGTCTGATTACTTTATTTTACAATATTTATAAGAACACGCATTTTATCAGACAATTAAATACACTAAACAAACATGAGTGAAAAATGGACCTGGGCCTGGACTCGAACCTGGGACCTTATGCGTACCATGCCGACGCTCTGCGACTGAGCTACCCAGATCCATATCCATAACCGGCAATTTCTCATACTTATTCATGTTAGAAACAATCATCTGCCACAGTTTGCAGTCATATTTAATTATTTGATAAAATATGTGTTCTTATAATTGTGAAGTTTTATTTTTTAAAAAAATATCTTCAGAAGAAAATGGCTGACTTGCAGATGAAATTTGATGTGGTTATATTATAACCAGTAACTGATTTATGCTATTTTAATACAGATGGTACATGGTCGTTGGCGGGTTTTATCTCTGTGTTGGCATAATTTTTTAATCGCCAAGTTAATTAACAGTTTTTTGCTAATTAAGGATAGAAAATAATTTTTTTTTACACTGAATTTTATAAAAGCACATAGATTACGTAATTACTTCTCCAAATATGCAATCCTTTTTTTATTCTGCCCAATATTAAGGCCTGTAGCTTGTTTGAAAAAAAAAAGTTTGACGAAGAAAATAGTGATCATTTTAAGTAACTCGACGTTTTTAAAAAAAAGCTATATCTCTGTTTATAAATCACTTTTGAAGATGAGTTTGGTCTTAAATTGAAGAAATTCTTCCTTAGATTCTTCTAGTTTTCGTTTTTTTTTCTACGACGCTTGGTTTGTTTGATATCTGATATTTTAATCTGGCATGTTTTGTCGATTTAACATTGCGAAGTTGCTTTCTGTATATAAGCATTAGCGGTCTTTATTCCAGTTCTTGGCGTTGTTTGTGTGGCGTTTTTATTTTCAAGCTTGGCTTGGCAGAGCGACCGCCCTGCTTGATTTTGTTTATATTCATAAAGAATGGCGAAATGATATAAAATGTGGAGAATAGGTTATTTAAATAAAGGGGAAAGTAATTAGCATTCAGTGATACCAAATTTCTGTTTATAAAATAGAAGCAAAATTGTGTTGCAGCCAAGCATAAATTTACGTCAAATATTTGTTATCCCTGCCCTGTTCTTAGCACTGGCAAATCCTGCAATTTGTAAAGCATAAAATATATTTTGAAGTTCAAATAGTCGCTCCTGTTCTATATTTGTAAATTCATTTACAAAATTAATTTGTTATGTATAATTATGTATATACACTATATTGCCAAAGGTGACCGGTCACTTGCGATTTTATACGTTTTGTTAACTATCTAGAAAAATACATGAGGAATTAACCTGAAACTGCAGGTGTTTAAACAGTATTGTATAAGTTATATATTTCCGCGAAGATTTTTTCCCGAAACCCCATAGAGGACTGTCAACAAATTGAAAAAGAACGAATATCTTTTGGATTACTCTGTAAAAACTAATGTAGCAAAAGCGTTCAAACTCGGGATTATTAATAAGTGGCGTATTGTAATATACAGTGTTCATTTGTATGAGGATAGCATGTATACTCGAAGAGAAATTAAGATTTTTATAAAAACAGTCCCAAATTTCACCTAGTTTTTTGCTTATCATTTGCAGAGTTCTTAATATAAAAAAAAAGTTATTTTGAGAAAATATGTCAAAACACATTGTACATAATACTCTGCAATCGGAATTGAAAAATAATAAAAATTGAATGAAAAATGAGCAGGTTTACTAAAAAATGTTTCACTGCGCATGCGCGAATGCAATCAAAATATAATATGCATAATGTATTAGCTAAGTACATAGAGCAACTTTTGTGAAAGTCTCAAAATCATAGCTTGAAAATTCTGAAAATTATCGTCGATAGAATAAGCTCGAAATCCGTTGTTCCCAAAAAGAAGCAAAAAGATGAGGGGTTGTATCAAATATCTGCTGATTAGTGCCAAGATAGCGTACACAATATTGCACGTACTACTATATTTTGATACAACCCCTCATCTTTTTGCTTCCTTTTGGGAACAACGGATTTCGAGCTTATTCTATCGACCATAATTTTCAGAATTTTCAAGCTATGATTTTGAGACTTTCACAAAAGTTACTCTATGTACTTAGCTAATACATTATGCATATTATATTTTGATTGCATTCGCGCATGCGCAGTGAAACATTTTTTAGTAAACCTGCTCATTTTTCATTGATTTTTTATTATTTTTTAATTCTGATTGCAGATTATTATGTACAATGTTTTTTGACATATTTTCTCAAAATAACTTTTTTTTATATTAAGAACTCTGCAAATTATAAGCAAAAAACTTGGCGAAATTTGGGACTGTTTTTATAAAAACCTTAATTTCTCTTCGAGTATAGATGCTATCCTCATAAAAATGAACACTGTCTATTACAATAAGCCACTTATTAATAATCTCGAGTTTGAACGCTTTTGCTACATTAGTTTTTACAGGTTAATCCAAAAGATATTCGTTCTATTTCAATTTGTTGACAGTCCCCTATGAGGTTTCGTGAAAAAATCTTCGCGGAAATATATAACCTATACTATACTGTTTACACACCTGCAGTTTCAGCCTCATGTATTCTTTCAGATAGTTAACAAAACGTCTAAAATCGCAAGTGACCGGTCACCTTTGGCAATATAGTGTATAATAAAATATTTTTTATATGTATATAGGTAATTAGGTTTAGTTTAATATTAAAAGTGTTGTTTACTCGAAATGTTGATGGTAAAATTTCAAATTGTTGAAGCATGATTGGCAGAGTAAAATGGGGGCCTCCTGTGCGACGTCGGGCTTCCCCTACTTCTAAGTCTTAAACGGGCCCTGCCTAGGAGTACGCGTACCCCAGGTTGGAAACCGCTGCTCTAAAGCGAAATCTGAGTGCTCGGGGCGGTCATCCCTTGTCATCCCTTGTTTATTTAAACATAATCTTTCACAACATTATATACTGTGAAGTTTTGTTACGGTATTCTGAATGCGTTGGAAAGTGTTTTATAATCTATGCTTGACGCGTGATTTTTCATTCTTGTTATTTTTTTTTTTTTTTTCATTTTGTAATATAAATTTACTTTAAATGGAAGAGAATTTTACTAATGTAGGGTGGACTTCAACCAGAAATAATGGATGAACTCGCATAAAACTTTCCGATTGTCTAAATTAGTTTTTCAGGCACACTTAAATTATCTCCCTATTCTTAAATTTTTAAACAAGTTGGAAATTGTACGTGAAACGTGACAAACGAGGTGCGTTCGTACTATAGCTAGTTATATAAATATTCAGATCTTGATGATTTTTAATTCTGTGAAATGAATTATAACGTCTGCAGATTCATTTCTGTAATAAAATAAGTATCTCGATCGCTTGACGGTTAAACCTCGGAATCTCCTATAACAAGAAAGCACCGATTTGAAAAAAAATAAAAAATAAAAAATCTAATTTCTTAATAAATGTTTTTGTTAATATTTTCTAAAGTTTTGATTCGATTTTTATAAAATTTGAAATGTCTCGACAAAATTCTGCAAAGATAATATATCTTAAATTTCAGACCATTCGATTGGGTAGTTTTTGCGTTGTTATATGCGGACGGACGGACCAGACGAACGGACAGACAGACGGACGGACCAGACGACGACAATAGGTGCTACGTATTTATATAATTACGAACGCACCTAAAAAAAGAAGAAAAATACTAAACGGTAACTTTTGCTGCCTTTTTTTAATCGATCGTGTCCTTTTCACTTTCTCAGCTTATATATTGCAAAAACTATTGCATATAAAAACAGGAAAATGTGGATTTTATAAAGAAATGCATGATAAACATGGGCTAAAGTGCTAAAGCAAGCAGTTTTATTTCGAAGAATTATTTTAAACGCTATTCGATGTTGAAATCGAACAAGTTAGTTCAGTTACATATGTAAGTTTTACAGGTTCAAAATTTATACATAGCAATTTAACCACCTTTTGCAGGCACAGATTTGGCTAGATTATGGTGTGCAGTGTTCAATTTTTTTTTTTTTTTTTTTTTTTTTTTATACTATTTTTTTGGTAGGAGGGGGGGGGGGGGAGGCGTCGAATTTTTTATACAAAATTCCATTGTCTGAATAAAGAATTAATTTTCAAATACTCATATTTTATTTGCCTTTTCCAAAATTTAAAAAGGTCTAAATAATAATATTTATAAACAGTGCATTTTTAATTACATATATTTACACGTAAATATTGAAAATGTAAGAAAAGTTTAAAATAAATAAATTATATCGTGCGAAAAGTATTTACTGGTAAAAATTATATCATAGTTGAAGCGAATTGTGTATTTTTAATCGTTGAAGTATTTTTTAAGGATACACGGAAGCACGATTTCATAATGATATATAGATAAATAAAATGGTACATAAAGAACAGTTTTTGCCTCCATCGTTAACAATCACATGTTTCTTTTTTCTTTTTCTTTTTCTTTTTGTTTAAATCTAATTTTGATTTTAAGATTATTTGAAATATTTGTTTTACTTTTAACATGATTTTTTTTCTTTAAATGAACTGGACAAAATTAAAAATATTTTGATATAAATACACTAGCATTTAATGTATGGATTTATGTGAAAGTAGTGCAATATGCAACTGATCACGTGCATTTTCATTTGTAAATCATGAACTTAAAAGCTTGTGCTGATGAAAATGTCGTCATATTTAAAATGAAAAGTGCAGTTTTATACAGAAAAATATATTTTATTATGCTTACACAAGTGTGAAAAATGATCTAATTTCCACTAAATTTTAGGTTCATAATTCCTTTACAACAATTTTTTCACTTTCGGAGGTGAAGGGTAGCAAACAATGACATTTTATTAACTTAAAAGTGCTTTTAATGCTTATTTCGCTCACTAAGTCCATTTTTTAAAACAATATTTATCTTCAAATCGCTATTTAGTTTTTGTAATTGCCCTTTTTTTTTTCTCCTTCATATTTTAAAACAGAGCAAATTAAAGTGTTTTTAGAGACCGGAGCGTCTGAACAGGGGTTGTCGTAGGTGACAAAGTCCCTTAATCATAATAATAATAAAAATAATAATAATTATACTTTTGCGGTGTAAATCAACACGAAGGTAATTTTAAAAGGTTAAAAAGCACTCTTAACCATTCTGCGGTGTAAGAAAAAAAAAAAAAAATTGTCAAAATGTCAGTTTTTTTTTTTTTTTTAACTCAACTTGATTTTTGTGCGTAAAGATGTAATTTTGTGATTGATTTTTAACTCACTTCCTGATAGGCTAGAACTATATAAAAAAAAAAATAAACAACAACAACAAAAAATATTAAACGGGTGTGTTTCCGATGAAAATACAACATTTTAATCTTTTTAGAACTTAATTTTAAATTAATAAATTCATTTTAAGGCAAAAAACGTTCTGAAATTGCGGTTTCTGTGATATTATTGGGGCTTAGAAACTTGAAATTTGGTGTAGTGGTTACTTTTAAGATGTAAATGTTTGCTAAGAACGGTTTCTAAAAAGTCTGCGATTTTAAAAAATGAAATGAATGGAAAACGTTCAAAAACCGTTCGAATTAGAAAAGTTTCTAAAAAGTTCGAAATTTTAAAAAATGAAATGAACGAAAAACGTTCTAAATTACTATTAAATTTTAACTGTTATGGCTAGAAACATGAAGTTTGACATGGCTGTTACTTTTAAGACGTAAATACTCGCAACAGAACAATTTATAAAACAATTTAAATGTAAAAGGTGCAAGAAGAAAAAAAAAAGATTTAAAATTGCGATTTCTGTGATGCTGCTGGGGCTAAACACTTGAAATTTTGCATGGTGGTTAATTTTAAAATATAAATGCTCTCTAAGATTGGTTTCTAAAGAATTGGAATTTTAAAAAGGCGAAATGAGCTAAAAATGTTCTAAATTACGATTTATTTTGAATTGTTAGGGCTAGAAACTTGAAATGTAATAATAAAACTAGATTTCTTTTGCTCTAGACAATCGAAAGACCTCATGCAATTTAAATGCAACACAGCGGGTTGCTACGCAGCTAGTTATCCATATTTTTCAGATAAAAATGCTTCTTGTTGTTGTTAGTGGGCAATCTAAAAAATATATTAAATGTAAAAAATCTATTAGAGTTATCAATTTGAAGGGGGAGGAGAATGGCTTTCACTTCTGTAACCCGCGAAGCCGGGTTGTATCCGGGTCTCCGAGATCACGTTGCTTGCTTTTTATACCAGGCCTGCCACAAAGAGCAAATTGACTTGCGTGACGTCACAAGCGAGATCCATACTACTTAAAATTTTCCACGTACTTTGTTCGTTTGTGCGGATTGTTTACGATAGAATTTTGATTTTATTTATTGTTTTATTTAGTAATTAATAATATTTTTCAGTATATTTAGATTATAACGCTATAAATATTTATATATTATAACTATTAAAGAAAGTGTAGATTATATCTATAAATAATGAGAAGAAAATGATGTACTCTTAGTTTCAAATCTAAGTCTTCAAATTCGCTACTGATAATGAAAAGAAGAAATTTTAACTACGAAAATTACATTGTGATAATTTTTCTTATACATATTTCAACGGCAGTGGCCTGCATTAAACGTTTCGATATACGTTTTGTAATTCGTGAAGCTAGAATTAATATGATGGTACTGAACTTGTTGTGCAGAGAAAAAAATTAATCCTAACAACGAATGTCTATCCTACTGTAATGGAAATATTTCGGCATATTTAAATGAATGTGTACTTCCAAAACGAAAAGAGCCAAATGAGCTTTGGAAAAAAATAAATAAAAGAAGCAAACGATAAACAGTTTATAAAATGGTACAACGATGGCAACACATCTTTCAAAGATTTTTAAATAAATACTATTATAAATTGAATGAAATCTGGATACATTTAGAAGTGAGTGTGCTTTGTTTATAAAATTAAAAGTAACTGATTTACCCAACTTAGTAGTTTCATTTAACATTTTAGCTAACTTAAGTGTACAAATATGTTATGAAAATAAATCTTTTGATAAGTTCATTTGAGTGGTTATTAGGCACTGGACCCAAGTACAATAAATAGACAATTTTAAAAATATTGCAAATAAGTTATCAAGTTAAGATAAAAAATGGCTTATGCGAGAGATGGAAAGTTGGCAACATATTTTCTGGCAACCTATTCGTAGTTTCATATAAATAAGCAGTTTTCTCAATATTTATACAATTTATTTAATATAAAGAAGCCATTTATCTCTTTTTATATATACGTAGAACACAATTGTATATATAAATAATTCTATATATAAATAAACATAAAAAAGTTCATTAGGTTTGTTTTCATAACTTGTGTATATAATTTAGAAACATATCCTAACTTTCTGAAGCCCGACACTTAAGGAGTATAAAAAATTCAGCATTTGTTTCCAGCTAATATTCCATAACGAAATTAAAGCTTCATTAAGCAATAAATAAAATAGTATAAATAAAACACAAATTTAACACACATGTAATTGAAATAAACGCTTAAAACGGCTGAAATTATAGGAATTAAAAAAAAAAAAAAAAAAAAAAAAAAAACTTCTGTACATGGTGAAATTTTTAATGATTTCTTCGGCCATTAACTTCTGGCACAAAGCCAATACGAAATTACCGCTTTTAATAAACTTCAAAATTTTATTTGAATATATAATTGACATATTTCATATTAAAATGCTATTTGGTGTTGTTAGGGGGCAATCTAAGAACGTATTAAATGTAAAAAAAAAAAAAAAAATTATAAGAGTTTTTAATAAAAAATATTTTTACATATATTCTCTATCCCGGGGAGCACGAGTTAGATGCCCTAGTAATAATAATTGCAATGTTGTTTAAGTCAAAATTAGCTCTCAATAAAAGCTACAAATGTTATGTCACAGTAGGGGTGGGGATATTTATTATGTTATCTCGTGAGTGTGGCAACCAGAGTCTCTATTTCATAAAAATCTTTTGATCTTGTTGTGCACAACTGAGAAGCAATCGGCCATTGGCAATGGTAAACACGATCGGCGATTAACAACCATTTTTGGCGATCTATCTACTTAGCATATAGGGATAACACGTAAGTACCAAATTAACTGACAATTCGTTTGAAATATTAAATATTATTACATAAGTCGGGTTTATCTACATTTACATTACATAAAGAAAATATGGTGAAGGAAGTTGAGTTGTATAGCACTCCACCTGACAGAATTATTATCTTTTTTTCCATTCAGGATGAACTGTTTGTTTATTTTGATGGAATGAGATACTGAGCTGTCAGCCTAATTTCAACTGAAGCTATCGCAGAATGTATATACATATTTTAATATAATCATCTAATGTATCTCTCAAACATTAATTTTTTTTAACTATCTTTCTAAATATGTAACTTTTGTGCAGTTTTATTCGAAAAAATATTTTTTTGTAAAAATTGCCGCCTGCTTATAAGTATATGTAATGTTCCGTTTTCTGTTCAGTTGTGCAATTGTCCTTGTAAGTGTAACAACTCAATACAGATCTTTCGATCCACCAGCCTCTCAGAAGCGGACAGCTCATATTTGTTTATGACAGTCACGTGACTTGCGCTTTTATTATATAAATTCTAACTATTGAGATTTTTGTTTCCTGAACTACATTAATGTAACAAAGTTTCTTTTCTGCAAACAAGACTATCATTGTAACGAAAGTGGTTTTACAGTAACCACAACCTATACAACCTCTAGGTTTCTGATTCGGATGTAAATTTGTAAGAGTTGGGATACGTTTTACACTATATTTGTTAATGAATAAGTTATGATTTTCAAAATATGCCGAAACATTTCAAACACATTCTTGTAAAAAAGATATGTAGTAACTGATATAATTAGATTAATATTATACAAATAATTGTTGCTTAGTTATTACTTATACCAATACTTATTCTTATTACTTATACCGATATTTTTTTCCTAATTCTTCTTAATGCTATTTAATAATATTTAGAAATTTACTCTCTCGAAATAACCAAACTATTGAAATATTTAGTCCATAAATATTTTAATTGCCATCCTCTGCCATTTGTTGTTATGTTGACTTTTTCTTTTCTGTAAATTTATTTGCTAATGAGGATGCACTTAAAATGATTTCATTCCAAAAGTTGCATGCTTAATAATATACAGGGAGAGTAAAAGAAGCAGAGGTCTGCACAGGCCGTAATTTCCAGGCCCGGCCCCAAAGAAAACTCTCTAGGCCCGGCCCGTTTGAAATTTCGTGGTTCACGGCCTGGCCCATGCAAAAAATCAGTGAAAACAGGCCCGGTCCGACCTGTGCAAAAATCAATGAAATTAAGATCCAACTCAATTTACACATAAAATTCCGATTTTTCTTAACATACAATTAAAATTCTTTTCTAGAATACTTAATACATATTTATGGAAGATTTAACAATATATTTTAGATTGTTATATGTTCAGAGGTCAAATCATACAGAATAATAAATATAATATTCGCTTAGACTCATTAGACTCTTCCATTCAAATAAAAATTCATTGGAAACAATAATAGCATTCAAAATTAAAGAAAAAATATGTTAAAAACTTAGCTTTTGAAACTTTATACAAAAAAAAGGAGATTTTTGAAAATATTTCTCTGTAATTTATTAAGTTATATTTCTAAAGATTCCATTACGAAAAGTTAATTTACACTATTATTATTTTTACAAAACAAATTACCTACCCGATACGTCCCTGGGAACAATTAAGTCCGGTACCGGTCGTCATGTAGGCCCGGAATGTAGAAAAAATATAAACCTGATACCGACCCAGCCCGAGTCTCACGAAAGTCATATTAGTTGAAAATGGTTCGTACTTTATCGGCTTCGTTTAAATTTTTATATCGGATCGCTTAAGGGTGTCAAATCCAAACTGCTTATTTTGAGACACATTTGTAAATTCATTTTTGCTCTAAAATGCATCCAATTGGCAGGTTCTCTTATTCAGAAACTTTATAATGTCCGTATTGTCTCGATTTTTTGATAAAGGCAGAATGTATTTCAAAAAATGCTGTCAAAGTGGACATTTTGAACATAATTTCCCGAAGCGATAGCGCTGGAAACAAAAAAAAAATGATCGTACTGTGAAAATAATTGTCTGTAAATCAATTTCTAATTAATTGAACGAAAAATAAAAACATGGGGCCGTTATAAATGTCTTTATAAATCACGCCGCCAAGTTTCCTGTTGTTACTTTTAAAAATGAGTCTGAAAATGTGTCTCAAAATTTTGAGACAGAGAGTTGTTGAGCGTGGAAAAATATTTTTTTGAATACCGCCTTAAATGTAAAATTAATTTTGAAATTGGTATGTGATAGTGACAGTGATGAATTGATTTTGTTTCAAAGACCGAAAAAAATATATTAAACTTCCAAATATTCTGATTCTGACGATCCAATGAAAAAGTTTCAACAAGTAAAAATCTAGAGGTCTGTACTAGCCGGAGGCCCGTACCTGGTCCACGGGCCAGTTAATTTTTTTTTTTTTTTTGTCGGCCCGGCCCGGCACGTTAAAAATTTCCTCCTAATTCTGCCAGCTCTCGTGGGCCCGGCCGGGTACGGACCTTGGGTCAAGCCCGGGCCCTTGCAGATCTCTAAAAAGAAGTAAAACGCGCTTTATTTATTTTTTAGGGTTTCGTTCATCTCACGAAACCCTATTGCTCCCGCTCCGTTGTCTGTCTGTCACAGAGCCACTCTCGAAAACTGTGTAACTTACAGAGTTGAAACTTTGTGTATAAATCAGAATATCAGCTGCGAAGAGCTGAAAATATTAAAATTTGAAAAATTCGTGTTATTTTAATAAATAGAGATAAAAAACCAAAATTCTAACAGCCTTTTCTTATTAAATTTGAACATTTTCCCTTATAGCAGATGCCAAAAATCAAAAATTCATGATGAAATTCTATCTACAATAATTAATTTTCTATCAGACGATTTCTACGTGAAAAATAAAAATGAAATGAAAAGTTTCACTAATTGAAAACAAAAAGATTAATATGAAATAAAAAAGATTGACGTCATAGTGGTAATAAAACAGAAAGATTTCTTAATAATGCAAGGAGTATGAGTATGTGTGCATGTACACAAAGCAGATTAATTACACGTCATTAGAGAATTAAAAAGAAAATCTGACGTCATATCGCAAGTTTAACGGATTTTTCAAATGTTTCAGTATAATACAAAGCGAGTATGAATATGAATAATAGATCATAGTAAATATATGAGTTTGAGGAACGTATTGAATCATGATAAAAACCCGATTATGGAAATATGCGCATATTTTAACATTTTGAAGGTGTACAACATGTTTAATTTTGAAATTATTATTTTTTTAAATATCGCATTTAGTCCACATGACAGATATTATTATGACAGAATATAATAGTGGGCTTCACCCGCTATCGGGCCGGTTCAGATATTCGAAAAACCGAGAAAAATAGACATATTTTTTTTTTTTTTAGAAAATGAAATTTATTTGGATTTTTTAAAGAAAGGATAAAGTGTTTTGAAAGGAATATTAAACGAAACCCTTTGTGCGAACTTGGATCACACTTACCCCACTTGTTCTTACATGTTGGATATACGTAGGTAATGTAAATTGAAAAAGTGATGGTTCAAAATAAGGTAGGAATTAAAATTATATGGATGAAACAGTGCTGCCATTAATTTTCAAAAAGTTATACTTTTAAAATATTTTTGCGGTTCCTGGACTATAAGTTATATCCTATAACATATGCCGCGCATGCGTGGTAGAGTATCACTGCTTATTTTACAGTTTATTACTGTTAATTTTACGGTATAATACTGACAGCTGGGGTGATAGTATTATATTGTAAAATAAACACTTTTTTTTTAACCCTTAATTGCATAGTGATGTAAATATCCATCACTTTTTATTTAACTTTTAATAAATAAATCAATTTCTTCTCCACCACTATATTTATATAGAAATATTAATCCAGTAAATTTCCCGTGAACTATGTTGCTGAACAAAGTTAAAATCTATCTTAAAATTTCTGGTGTCTAATATTTAATATATGTATAAAAAAAAACACAATTGTAAAAGAAAAACTCATGCAAAGAAGGATTAAGTGTATAATTCAGTTCAAATGGCGCAATTTTTCATCTATGTTTCATTCATCATTAGGGATTATTTGCTAAACGCATAGAGGTCATTCTCAGGAAAAGGTACATTTAATGGTCCCGAAGGAATAAATACTTGGAAATGTAGCAAATTTCCTTATATTATTATTTATATGTATATTTAAGTTTTAAGTAAGCTACTAAATACATTTCTGACAAAATAATCTTAACATTTAACTTTAATCTTTTAATGAATATAAGTCGAAAGTTCCCTCCGTGGACGTCCCTTAACATCTAAAACATAAAGTTCATTTTGCTAACATTTAAACAATTTCCTACAATATTTTACAATTTTTTTAATAATAACTGATAAAAAGTCTTTAGTTCTAACTTAATATTTTTTTAATGATTTTATTTTTACTAAGGAATTAACTTATAAACTTTGTCCGTAACCAAGATAGCTTCCCACCTTGGACACTGAAAATAATTTTTTTTTAAGTGCCATAGATGGCACTACATTCCAAATTATCATGAGGTATTTTGAGAGGAAGCAATCCTTTTGGTTTTTGAGGTATAACTCTTTGTTAGTTGTAAAATTATAGAATGTTTTCCAGTTTATTAGTTCCATTTGGAGTTTGTCGTAGTTCTCAATGTATTACTCCGTGGTCATTATAAATAAGGTAAGTAAAAGCTAATTTATAATTATAATACAAATTTTAGACCAGATTTAACATTGCATTTAATAATTAAAAGGTAAAATAAAAGACAAGACGCTGGTGGATCAAAAGATCTGTATTGAGTTGTTACACATACAAGGGCAATTGCACAACTGAACAGGAAACGGAACATTATATATACTTATAAACTTTGTTAGGATTCTGCCAGCAAATTAGCGAACCCGGCAGAAAGCTAGATAAAAGAACGAACCAATGAAATTTAAACAGTAATGCTGTGATTACAATATACTAACACCCGCCCATAATCTAGCATTACATCAAAAAAACTGAAAGATAAATTCTAATAAACAATCATTAAAAATAATGACACAGTTTAAACATTACTTATATGTACAAACAGTAAAGAAATAACAATTCATGAAATTTAGCTTTAGGTAATGCCTTTGTAAACATACCAGCAATTTGCATATTTGTTGGAGTATATTCAATTTTGATATTATTTTCTTTTACAACATTACGAACAAATGCAGTTTTATGTCTATATGTTTCATCCTACCATAATTGCTCTTATTACTGATACATTTTATGCAAGACTGATTGTCCTAAAAAAATAACTAAATCCTTAATAGTATTTACAATTTCACAAGCAATATCTTTAAACCACAACATGTCTTGCAAACTTTTAGTTAAGGCAATAACTTCAGCTTCAGTTTACGATAATGCAACTAATTTTTGTTTATTACATCACCACAGAACAGGCATGTTAGAGAACATCAAAATATAACCTGATACTGATTTTCGGTCATTTGTGTTTTCCCCCCTATCGGCATCAACATACATGGATAATTTAGTATCAGAATCTTGCTTTTTATATACAAGTTTTAAAGACAAAGTTCCTTTTAAATATCTTAAGATATTTTTAGTGCAATGCATGCAACTTTAGTGGGATTTTCTTGCATTTGACTCAAACAGTTAATGGCATATAAAATATCAGGTCGTGAAATATATGCTAAATAAAATAAACAACCTACAAGTTCACGGTATGGACCATTAATTGGTTTTCCATTTTTGAAATCAGGTGGAGTGGACTTAGGAGAAATAAGAATATCACTAGGTTTACCTTCTATAGCATATTAAAATTACTTAACAATTGAATTACATAAGACTCTTGATCCATTATTACACTATCAGGCTTAAATTTCATTTGAATACCTAGAAATTCTGACATACTTTTTGACTTTGACATGTGAAACTCTTTAGACAGTAAAGAAATAACTACGCTAGTTTAATTTACATCTGAACGTGCTACTAACATATCATCTACATAAACAATAATTATTTTATGACCGTTACTGTTACGAATAAAAATACAAGGTTCATTATCAAGAGATTTAAAATTTAATTTTGAAACAAATTCAAGAACACTTTCAAACCATTGTCGGGAGCCTTGTTTTAGACCATATTAACTTCTTTTAAGCTCAGATTTTAGCCCACTTTTATCCTGGCGTACTTATTACAGGGGCGAAAGTTTCACTATAATCTAGCCCTTCTTTTTGCATGAAGCCTCAAGCTATAAGGCGCCTTTATAACGTTCATCTCTTTTGATGTTATACACCCATTTGCAGGAAATAGCTCGCTAGATGTCGTTGATCTTCAAGCTTTCTATATCTGCATCCATAGCTTCCTTCCACAAACGTTGATCCCTTCACAGGGAGCAATGTGATATGATCAAAAGATGAAGTTTCTTGTTGGCAAAGTAATGCTTCATACACCTCAGAATTTGGATACCGAGCAGGTTGCTTTCTTAATCTCTCGAATTTTCTCGTTTTAACTTCTTTCTCTTCAGCATTATCTGATTCTTCACTAGTTTTTTCTTGAATATCTGGGTTAATTTCACAATCAGTCAGTTCTGAATTTTCTACTTTGTGTTGTTTTGATTTTATGTTACGCTTTTTCTCTTCATCGAATTTGACGTTTCTTGATAGAGTTATGTGCTTTGTCTCAGGATCCAACAATCGATATCCCATTGAAGAATAACCTATAAAGATCATCCTTTTAATCATCAAGCTTCTTTCGATGAACGGAAGGAACTAACATGTAGGCACTGCATCCAAAAACACGTATATGCTTCAAATTGGGATCTTTTCCATATTTCAGGAAGTACGTAGTTGTCAATAGAACTGCTTAGCATTCAATTTTTCAAGTAAGATGCTGAAAGGATAGCTTGTCCCCAAAATGTCTCAGGTAAATTTGATTCGGCAATCAAAGCCCTTCCTATATCCTGGAGCGATCTGTTGCATCTTTCAGCAACTCAATTTAAAGCTGGAGTATGTGGAGGAGCGGGATTAGTCACTATACCAAGGTCTCTATCAAGGTTAAATCATTACTTAAATATGCCTTGCCGTTATCACATCTTGTTTTATTTACTGTAGGATTAGTTTTCAAGAAAACTTTCAATTCTTCAGAAGCTTTGCCTTTATGCTTCAATAAACGAACTTCAGTGAAGCGAGAAAAATCATCTATGACAGTCATAAAGCAGCATTCACCAGAAAAGGTTTTCGGAACAATAGGGCTACATATGTCGATGTGAATAGCAGTCAATGAAGTTGTTTTTCCTTTACTTGGTCTTCTTCCCATTGGTGTTTCACTCTGTTTTGCTCGCATACAAACATCACAAAATAAAAGGAGTACCGTAAGTTTCATCTCTTTCAACTTTCAACATTTTGTCGCTAAAATGACAGAATCTACGATGCCAGATTTCAGAATCATTTTCTTTTGATGTGAGAAGAGTTTCATAATTAGGGACAAAGTCGCTTACGTATTGACCATTCAAATCACGTTCACCAAAACAAAACCTGTTGTTACCTGGAGCAATTGTGTTAATTCTTCAATAAACACTTTTTCATTCTTGAAAATAATTGCATAATTTGCACTTTCTATTTTTCTAACGGAAATAAACTACCCCTTTTAAATCCGGAATATAAAGTATATTAATTAGAGTAATTTTCATTCCTTTGGATAATTTTCCGATGATATTTCCAACACCTTTAATTTCAAGATTCGTTGTTTTCGACGCACACTGAATAGTTCCTGAAAATGGTACTAAAGGACGTAAAATATTTCATATTAGAGCACATATGGGAAGTCGCTCCCGAATCTACTATTAATTCATTCTTTCTAACGTTTCCGGTAACAAAAGACACTGCTGGAGAAGAAAACTTTTCTTTTTCTTCATTTGAATTTCTAACAGCTTTACAGTTACGTTTAAAATGGCCAGGCTTTCGACACTGATAGCATGTAAATTTCTTTCTACAATATTTCGCTGTATGCTCTTTTAAATTACTAATTTTGCATAAGAATTCTTTGCGAGTTGACGACACAAACGCTGTGTTATCATGAGCGGTCCTGGTCTGCACTTTTTCTCTCTTTAAATCAAGTAGAAGTGTTTCAGTATCTAACAGCTTTTGTGTGACAAAATCTAATGTCAAAACAGTATTCGGATGATTTTCTAAAGCAGTCTTAACATTTACAAATTCTTGAGGCAACCACATTAAAATATAAACAATAGTTCGGTTTCACTTCCTTCTGCTCCAGAGATTTTAAGTTGAGCAATTAATTTATTTATTTCGTCAATATGACTTCTCATAGACACAGCACGATCTTTCTTAATAGTTGTCAATCTCTTCCTAATCAAAATTTGATTCACTTCACGCTTCGTATCATAGGTTCTTTCTAATTTATTCCAGATTTCATGCACAGTATTTTCATCTTGAAGCGATGCAAGAACACAATTACTTAACAATGATAACAATAGAGCATAAGCCCTTTTGGCTTTCACAATATTCCCAGTATTAGCTTCAGCTTGTTCGTTTAGCCAAAAGTTCTCTAATTTTTTAGCAGAAAAAGTTGCGACCACTCACCTTTTCCAGACAGAAAGTGTTTTGCTATCCCCGTCGAAAAGTGAAATGCCATAAAGTTCTTTTAGAGATTCCATTCTGCTGGGTAAAACACAAAAACAGAAGAAAAATAAAATGTTCTCACTCAAAACCTCAGCAGTAAAATGAAAAGACAAAAAGTGCGTCACTATGTCTGTCTCGACTTATTCCTTTGAACCACGCTCTGCTGATAGTTGAAAAGGCAAAATAAAAGACAAGAGGCTAGTTATTGAGTTGTTATACAATCAAGGACAAATGAACAACTGAACAGAAAATGGAACATTACATATATTTATAAACTTTGTTGGAATTCTACCAGAAACTTAGCGAACCTGACAGAAAGCTAGATAAAAGACTAGTAACTAGCGACAGCACGATTCCTAATGGTAGGACTTAGAGTAAAATAAAAACTTAAAACTTAGGATACATCACTAATGGGGGATATTTTCCATCTTTCCTAAACTACTTAGGACAGTCATCGTTTGTGATCTGATCATAGCGGCTAATTGAAAAGATATTATGTATCTTTGCGATAAACGGCTTTTAGTTAGTGTATTGTGTTTAGGTTTAAAATTGTTTTACGGATAAAATATTTTTTAATTTGTTGTAGTGTAGATCCTTTGCTGTATTTCTTGGTTAATTGATTCTTATATTACTGCTGGATGGTTTATCATTTGAAAATATAAAATGATTGTGAACTTTACCTATCTAGAATGTGGGGAAAACTGTTCCACAAATAGTAACCTATTAAACCCCCTTCTATATTATAAAATAAATTTGACATATTTTATATGGGAATGATGTTTATTCACTAAAATGAAATAAGTTACTTAATATTTATTTACACAAATTGGAACTTGTAAGAAATTTCACCAATGAATAATAAAACAGCTTCTGGGAAAATTTGCATGTTTACAATCTTGGAATATGTTGTAACGAAACATTTTTTTTAGTCAGACTACTTATGCAAATTACTGCAATATAAATTAAGATAAATATAAAATATTTATATTAAGTTTATTATTTTTATATGATAAATATAAAATAATAAATTAGCATGTTTAGCTTATCTTGGCATAAAAGTGTGGCTATGATTTGAAAATGGCAGAATATAATTAATTACTACATAAATTCAAGAATTACTTAAATCAAGAACAATATTAAGTTAATAAATAATTTAATTGCCTTTGATAATTAATTTAATATTTATCTGCGATAATATTCAAGATGATAGTTTTAAATTTTAAGTTACTATAAGCGTAATTACTTAATCTTCTGCTAATAGATGGCAGGACATTTTAAATAATTATATAAGTGTATTGAGGAAAGATAAAAAAATATCCCTTTTTAGGGATAATTCCCAAGTTTCAAGCACAGGAAAGTTTTGAAGATTTTACTCTAGTCCTACCATTAGGAATCGTGCTGTCGCTAGCCGCTAGTAGATAAAAGAACGAACCAATGAAATTTAAACAGTGATGCATCATAGCATTACTGTTTTTTACTGTTACTCTTTACTGCATAGCATTACTACAATATTCTAATAGCATTTAATAAAAAGAAATGCACTATTTTACCAAAAAAGTACTTACAAATTGAAAACTTAATTTTTGTCTCCTCTGTGGACTTTGGCATATCCAATTTTACTTATATTGTCTATTGTATCGGTCATTTATCAAACATTGTGTGCAGTATAAAATACAGGAGGTATTAAATACAAAAAGAAGTTTGAAAACTAATGAAATCCGAATGTGCATTATTTTTCACAAAATTACATTTTATAAATTCAAAAGTTTAAGACAACTTTTTTAGCCAATTTTGCGTTTTCTGTGAGAATGACCCTAAAAATAAATATGTATCAACTACGCCGAATAATTACTCAATTATGTGTTCATTTAACTTTTTTAAATGCAAATGCCCCTCCCATGGCCACCGTGTCCATGTCAGAATTTCAATAAATCAAAAACTTGTGAAAAATAAAACAGAAAACTGTCCCACTAATATGAGGTTATTTATTAAGCATAAATGAAAACATCCATGCAATTTTAAAGATTTTTTACATGCTTTTATAAAATAGATTTCTTTTGTCCCTTTTCGTGAGAATGACCCATTCCTCACTTAAGAAAAATAAAGTTTACAAGTTTGTTTTTGTCAAAATCATTACATATAAAGAAAAAATAATTTTAAAGTATATGAAATGAGCCATTCCTAAAATGAAAGAAATGAATGAGAACACTTATGTTTTCATGATTAGTCGAAGAGAAAACTGAGTTTTCTAATTTCTCGAAAGCTTTCACTGTGGAAAATGGGAGCTCTTTTCAACAAAAACTTTAAATGTGCAATTTATTCCTACTCCATGTGTAATAAATAACAAGACAATAGACGACATAATAGACAAGACATAGTTGCTAGTTAATCTTACTTCTTTTAACTGTAGAAATATTCCAAACAATATTCTTTAATAAATATTCTTTTTTTGATTAATTAATTTATTAGTTCAAATTTAATACTTGGAAATTTTTCCAGAGAAAATTTCTCCCGCCTTGCATTCATAATATTCAAATTTTTATTTGACCCGGGTTCGAGTCCCGGCTTGGGTACTTTTTCACTATGTTGGCTATACGCCTATTAAGCAAATAAAAACTTAAATATTAAATAGCAAATAAAATATTATGAATGCAAGGCGGGAGAAATTTTCTCTGGAAAAATTTCCAAGTATTAAATATGAATTTATTCAATTGTCGATGCTGGAGTTTCTTTGATTTCGTGTTTGCCCAAGGTTGGCGGCTCACGGAAAATATTCCATCTTGTGCTGCGTTTGTAGCCTTGCCAACATGTTGTGGTGAAAAAGTTCCAGGCTGAGTATCGTTCCCAAGTGGTTCAGTTGGTAGAACGTCAGTGCGCTATACTGATGACCCGGGTTCGAGTCCCGGTTTGGGTACTTTTTCACTATGTTGGCTATACGCCTGTTAAGCAAATAAAAATTTGAATATTAATTCATTAGTGTTTGTCATATATCGTGCGTCACTTTTGGATCGTAATGTTTCATATTAGGATAGATAAGATGGCGCCGCCACAGTACTCCACCCCACTGAGGAGAACGTCTTGTTGACGTTGAACAAGCGATGTTCACTCATGTTGCGCGGCGGATGTCAGGTTCTTGCTGTCACAGCGCGCGCACGTGTGACCCCGATATGTGTGGCATGACAGGCTTTTTCGTGCTATGAGAGTAGTCATAGGCTTTCGTGCTGTGATCGTGTCACAGGCTTTGTGTGCTGGGGTGTTTTCAGTGCTGCCATCTGTTGGACTCGAGAGGAGGTGATTATGTCGGCGAAGGTGCGTGTTTGTTTGTCCAAGGTCACCAATGCAGGAGTAGGTGCAGGAGAAAGGATTGAACCTGGGAACCCACGGGCAGTAGGTGAGATCTTAAAGGCCGAGCAAAAGGCTAGCTCGATCGCTTCCTGCGAGATACTCGTTTTCTACTGCCCGTATAAAATGGCGTCGCCACAGTACTCCACCCCAGTGAGGAGAACGTCTCGTTGACGGTGAACAAGTGATGTTCACTTGTGTTGCGCAGTGGTTGCCAGGTTGCTGCTGTCACTGCGTGCGCACGTGTAACCCCGATATGTATGGCGTGACAGGATTCCTTCGTGCACCCTTCTCTGGAAATGTGCACACATGTCTTCGTTTGCAATGACATCGTTAACGCACCTCTGACACTGCCTTATAATGGTCCCTTTCGTATCATCAAACGCACTGCCAAACATTTCACGGTAATGATAAATGACAGAGAATCTGTGATTAGCATTGACCGTCTTAAGCCAGCCTTCATGAACACAGAGGACTTAACACCTTCACCTCAAATGAAACCTGTTGACAACCCGCCAACTCAGACTGCTTTCCCAGAGGAACCGATAACTGCAGTACCATCTATACCTGCAAACAAAATTACCCTCTGGAAGAGTAGTAAGTTTCAATCCTCGCTATTTGTGATGCTTCGGTACCTCCAGTGTTTGGGGGGGGGGATACTGTGGTGGTTTAACCTTAACTGCTACCCACTGTGACTGTGTCACCATTAATAATACTCAGAACTTATAAACTAATATTTTAACTGTAACCTTCAAAACTTGTATTGTCACAACAACTCAACTTTATGTTTTTCCAACAGATGTATCTGTAACCGTACCCTTTTTTGAGCAGTTCGATCTCGGCTGCTATACGTGTTGCATGAGTGCATCCCACTTGTATTTTTTAGTTGATATACTGTTGTTTTGTTAGTAAAGTTCGCCGAGTCATTTTATTATTTACCTTCTGATAAACATGCTCTACTTCGCACTATGAGGTTGGCTGAAAACCACCAGCCACCATAAGCTGATCTATAATCAGCTATTTCGTCAAAAATTCCTTAAAAATGAAATCTTCTCTCATATAATGAGGTCACCATCTGATCATCAATGTTTACTAGTATAGAATAACGATAACTTGTCGATAAATTTAGACTGCCAAGTCTGTTGTTACCCAAAATCCTTTTCACTAGAGTGCCTTTATAAGAAAATGGAGACATACACATTAGGCGCATTTTCAAATTGGAAATTTTTGTCAAAACTGTGACAGTCCACATTTTTTTTATTTAGTACTTACTACCGAAACTAATTCCAAGTAGGAGGATAGCATGGTGTACTTATCGCTTGCTTGGCGCGTTTTCCCTCGATATTTTCTTATTTATTTTAACGTTTGATTGATTGTTTTGTTTTTTCCATTTGCAACTGTAGCAAGTTCTCCCTTGCAATTCTCTGGGTGCTTCAATCACCTTTTCAGTGCCACAATCCTAGAGTATTAATTCTCATTGCCCCCAAATTTCTATTGTGTGCCTTAAACAGACAAGTTTTCGCCAATACAATAGTACAGAGCCTAGAATACATAATGTGGAAAACGGTTTTATCGTTTTTTAATTCAAAATTTTCGAATTCAAACCGGAAATTCTGAAACAAGAATTTTTACTCTGAATTTTGACACCATTATTTTCCAAAAGTTTTCTTTGATTTATTTAACATCAGACAAATAAGAGGAAGAAAACTTTTAGAAATTATTGGTGTTTAAATTCAAGGGACCGTACAAACACTGAAAAAAAATCCGCTATAACGACAGCCGCCATTTTTGTGTCAGCGCTTAGGCCTACTATTGAGGGGGCGGTGGTTACTCCATTTATCGGATCCTCCTTGTGTTAGACTATTTCCACCTCTGTAGAGTTGGTAATGATGGTGAGACATCGGTGATGGTGAGGCAATGGGTAGGGAGGTAGTCTCACTTCCCATTGCCACCTCTGTAGAGGTGGCAATGAGTACACTGTTAAAAATCTTCAGCTTTTGCTGCATTGTCACTCCACCGCTTTTATAGAATATCTCTATTTTGACCAATGAAAATGCTCCATAATATAGTAAAGTAACCGTTTTCTCTAAAAGCGGTGGAGTTTGTCTGCAGCAAAAGCTGAAGATTTTTTAACAGGGTAGACTCATCAGGTTGAATGTAATCTGTGACTAGGGCGCTGGTGAGATATAAGTTTTTATCTATACTCTTCTGTTCTAGATTGTATTTACACATAACAGAGTTGTGAAAAATGCACAAAATTCATGCCGAGATTGAAGTTTTTTCCGAACTAATACAATTCCCATTCCAGAATTTGATGATGTAGTCGCCTAATTGGGAATTTAAACGCCCGAATACGCCATCTGGTGGAGAAAAGATACAACTTCTCGCTTCAGGAAAATTTCTTGCAAACCCATTGCATTACATGCATTTTTAATTTGTTCATAATGATTATTTTTTTGCATAATTTTAGATTTCGTGTTATATTTGTGTTCTGTGTTTATATGACAAGGTAAAAATTATTCATGTTTGAATAACTAACACTTTTAAATGCGTTTACAATAAATAATGATTTCAATGGCACTTTAGCATTAGTTAAAGGGCCAATTTTCCTGTACCGGCGGCTGCCATCAGCGCCTCTATAGGCCGTTTTAAGTCCCAATTTAGTAAGTGAGATATGTCAACAAAAATTGACTGGGCGATAATGATCGAATTGTTATTGGGACTTAAAACGGTCTATAGAGGCGCTGATCGCAGCCGTCGGTACAGGAAAATTGTCCCTTTAACTAATGCTAAAGTTCCATTGAAAAAATTATTCATTGTAAACGCGTTTGAAAGTGAAAGATATTCAAATTTGGATAATTTTTAATTCCCAATTGAATTCCCAATGTCGAAGATAATAGAAATCACTCGAAGTTTGCGCCCAAAATATCACAACTCTGAACTCTCATATAAAAGTACGTTTCTTTATTAAAGATATATACTTAATTAATAAAGGTACTTTATTTGTCACTGATTATTTGCTAACTATTTGCAATTATTTTGGCAGTGCATACCCTTAATAATTTTTTTAGTAGCAGCAAAGTTACATTTAAACTCCAAATAGAATGTTATTTTTGTTTTGTTATTGTTATTGTTTGTTATGATGGTGACATAATTTTGTATTGTTCTCGACAAGTGACTTCTGAATAATATATATTAATTTTCGCTGCTAGTAATTAGTATTTTCTCTAAAATGGGAGAAGTATCAGTAAGTTATTCTGTACACTTAAAAAGTCTTAGAGATATTTTGCTTCGAAAATTTGTTGTAAACTTATTTTTTAGTAAATTTGTCTTTCATAATCTTTGAAATATATCTTCTTTAAATAATAGTGCATTGTTCATTCATTGCACAATGCCGTGTTGTTCGTTCTCTAAGTAATGTCGCGTTGTTCGTACTTTAAATGATGTCGTGTTTTGTATAAAGTACTATTTTAATATAAAAAATTAATATTTATTAAAAGATATAGTAAAATATCTGTAGTTTCTGTAAATTTTAAAATCCATAGACACTTATAAAATTTATGGCAATATTTATTTCTGATAACAGAAAAATAATTAAAGTATTCATCCAGATTTTCTTACTATTTTACAGAATATACAAGTTGCCCCCCAAAATTAAAACGCCCTTTAATGTTTTACGTGTTGGACATACGTAAGCAATGTAAATATCAAAAAACATGTTAAATAAAAGGTAGGAATTGGATTATGTTGATGAAATGAGTTTTTACCATTAATTTTCAAAAAGTTACTTATTTAAAATTTGCATTACAGTTGCTGAGTCTTATTTAGAAAGAGTTTCTCCATGCTGTGACAAGTAAAACACTAAAAATTCTATTATTTTATTATCATAATTCACCGCGTTATGGTAGGTTGAATTTTATGAAATTTCTAGGCTTTCCATCACTAAAAATGGACACACGATTTTTTATTTATTTTGTGGATAAATCACTTTAGTTTTTGTTAGAGTTGGCAAGTTTTTGCCAAAAGTGGAAAAAAACGTCCTAGCAAAAATAGGTATATGTTGGTAATTAAACTTTTTTAATTTTTATTAATTTAAACTCTAACAATATTTAATTTTCAATTTTGGAACATAGAACATTTAATTCATTATTAAGTGCTATAAATTGCTAAATATTTTACTAAAAGCACATTGTTTTTAGTAAAATGCTTTTTTAGTGGATGGGAAAGGGGAGTGAAAATAGCAATAAAGAAATTGCCAGGTTTTTTTCTTTTAAACAACCAACAATTTATTGAACTAATTTTTATGCTTCAGATAATCTTTAAAACAGTCTAAGAATTATGACCTATTTTACTGTGCTTTTAGAATAATAGTAATTTGAAGATACAAAGCATGGTTGGCAAAAAACCGGGTTTTTTTGAAAACCCCCCAAAAAAAAGGTTTTTTTTGGTTTAAACCAGGTTTTTTTGGTTTAAACCGGGTTTTTTTGTATCTTTTTTAATCTATATATATAAAAGAAAGTCCTTTCTGGCTAGATGATCAACGCACAGCCAAAACTACTGAACCTACAAAGACGAAACTTGCAGGAAAAATACTTCTTAGTATGTAGAGGCGCACTAAGACGGGATTTTCAAAAACTCCACCCCTAAGGGGGGTAAAAAGGGGAACAAACTTTAAAAAAATTCTTTAAAAATCAGGTATTATAGTTAAGTGACAAATGATAACATATTTTAATGTATTTTTGTATGCTGAATCGAATGGTATCAATTAAATACTCCGTGAGATATTGCACATTTTTCTAATTTGGCGAAGTCTTTGACGTAAAAATCCAACAATTCTAACAGCACAAGTGATAATTTCTAAGAATACATCCGTTACTATAGCAATGGAAGAAATTCAAATTAAATCTTTTTGTTTATTTTTGCAGATAGAAACATTAACTGCTCAATTAGGAATTGAATATTATTCTTACGGATATTTATGTAATTGTGTATTATTATTATTTCAACAAATGCCACGATTTAAAATAAAATATGATTGCCAAAATAAAGGGTATATCTCAATTATACTGTCGACCACTTTTCATTAAGGAAAAAAAATCATCGCCAAACATGAACTCCAAATAAACAAATGGAAGAATGTTGCCATTGGAAAATCAAAATAAATAAATAAAATAAAATAAATTCGGAAAAGCCCCACTCACCAAAGTGTCCAGTAAGTTTTAACACAAAAAAATTACAACATATTAATGAAAATAGAAAAAAAATCTTGGATATTTATTTATGTACATTATTTTTCTTAATTATGCTTCTCGGCTGGGGAATAAATGTTTGTGACGTCAGTTGAAATTGATCTATTGCACTTAACTATGAAACGAAACATTTTTACAATGCATTTTCTCTTTTGATGTCACGGCGCAGCCGTTTAAGGACGCAATTTTTATTTTAATTAACGAAATAACTAAAATATCAGAAAAACAAAATGAGAAATACGGGTAAATGTCGAATTGAAAACCGCTTCATGACATAACAAACACGTTTAATACTTCTGACGTCAAGTGAATGGGACTGCATTTTGGCGTTAAATCTTATAGTTTGGCGATAGTTTTTTTTATGAAAAGTGGTCGACGGGATAATGGAGAAGTACCAAATAAAGTGTCGAAGGTCTGATTAGTATTATGTATTACTTCTTTATTTGTTTTCAGTCTTCAGCCATGTTTCTCTTTTTCATTGGGTAGTTATTCATACGATTTCGGGCTAATTTTCCGCAATCGGATACCTCGCCAATTGGCGTATTAGCCACAATGTTGAAAGCATCGTTTATGTTCGAAGCGAAATCTTTATGATGAATCCTGTTACAGAAAATCATATCATCATCTACTATGAGTATAAACCGCATATTCACATTTTAATCAGGTAATGTTTTTGAAAGGTTTTAGCGTATAGCTATTCTACGTTGCTTTGTTATAGAGCTAAAGAGAAAAGCTCTAAAATTATGTGAACCCGATTATTAAAGATTACTTAAAAAAATTCTATTGAACAAATTTTAATGGAAGTGATTTTTCAGGGAAGGTTAATGACCCTATAACATATCATTCTATGTTGCTTAGTGATAGAGCTAATGGGAAAGTGATTGGGAAAGGTGAATGCAATTATGAAAGATATATCTACTATGTATTTAAAATTCAAATTCGTATTTCATTTCGACCGTTTATAATTTGAGTTCTGCTGTACGGACTTTGGTGGGATTTACACTGTCAGTTAGGCAATTTTGCGGGGATGGTTGGTACTTCTCTGGAGCAAAGTTTTCGTCTGCGTTGTGTTTTCTGAAGCAAAAGCTTGACAACGAATCCGATTACAAAAACCATATCATAATCATCTATAATATTTATAAAACGCAAATTCTTATTCCATTCCGATCGGTTAAAACTCAGGTTCTACCGAACAGATTTTTACATGATTTCACTGTTAGTTAGGTAATTTGTTTTAGAAAGGTTTTAAAATAAAGTACATTGTTCTACATTGCTTATTTATAGAGCCACGGGAGGAAGTTATAGATAAAATTAGGTGACCCCGATTATGAAAGATTACCTTCTTTAAAGTTCTACTGAACGGATTTTGATGGAACTTTCGCAGTGTGATAATATTTAAGGAATTGATTTTCTACATTGTTTAGTTATGGAGCTATGGGGGAAAGTTGTCAGTGGTGTAGTCGTAAAAAAAAACAGTGAATGTACACTATAGACACAGGATATATACTAGAGAGTCTATATTATAGCTACGGATGGTATGCAGAATTTCGTCTTAAAAATTCCAGAAGGTTGACGGCGTATACCAGCATATACTTTCTACAAAATCCCTGAGAGTTCTATCAACAGGTGAAAATGATTATGAAAGATACATTTATCTGTCTACTGTATATGTATAATGCAAAGGGAATTTCAATCCTGCCGCTTATACCTTGAAATCTGCTGAATGGATTTTGCTGGAACTTGCACTGTTAGTTAGCTAAATTTTGAGGGGGAGTTTTAGTGCATAACATATCGTTCTACGTTGCTTAGTTAAAGAATTAGGGGGGTGGCGGCATTTCTATAATCAGTTGAACCCAATTATGAAACATTAGACTTTTTAAAAGATTCTGCTGAATGGATTTCTATGGAACTTGCATTGTTAATTTTCCTGGGATAGTTTTAGTATATTGCATATCGTTATATCGTTCTTTAGAAAATCATACTGTAAATGATTAAATAAACGAGTTGGTATTTAACAGCCTAAACTTCGTGTAACACATTAGAAAATATAACAGCGTAATGGCTTTCGTATCGTTTTACACCAATGCGGAAAGACATGAAGGTAAAAGTTCATGTTTCTTTAAAACACACAATTCAGTTCACCGATATATTTCGTTTGATTCAAGTTTTTTTTTTTTTTTTTGGAGAAACCGACCAGCGTAGCGAGCAAAGCCTGCTAGGTAATAATAATGGTGAATTTTATCTGTATATAAAAGTCTATATTATGTAAAAGAAAGTCCTGACTTGGGAAATCATCAACGCACAGTACTGAAGCTACAAGCACGAAAATTGCGGGGAAATACTTCTTAGGATGTAGAAGCGCAATAAGAAAGTTTTCCTAAAATTCCATCCCTAAAGGGGTTAAAATGGGAACAAACAATAACAAAATTTCTTAAAAATCGGGTTTTATATTTATTTGTCAAATGATAACATATTTCAATGTATTTTTGCATGCTGAATCGAATGGTACCAAATAAAAATATTCTAACTCCAACAATTCGTGAGATATTGCACATTTTCGAATTTGGCGTTGCCTTTGGCGACAAAACCTTAAAATTTATTGTATTGATTGCCAAGTGATATTTAATAAAATGCATTCGTCATTGTTAAAGATCAAACAATACTTGGCGATTTATAGGATACTGGATAAGAAAAAAAAAAACACCTGATATTTTGATTAAATGAAATGTCCATAATGCCAGTTTTCAGGCTCTTTGTTTTAACTTTTTTGTTTGCTTCGGTAATTTGGAATTGAATATTATTCGGTATTTTTATGTTAGCTGGGTGCCAGTGTTCGCCAAATTTTTTTAATCTCGGCAATCCTTTTATTTTTTTTGCTAATCTTTTAACGTTAGCTAATAACCACTACCCATTATTTTAATAGTGCGATATAATATCTTAAAAAACTTATTTAAAATAACTAAAATGTAATCATAATAAAATACACTGTTAAAAATAATCTGAAATTCACGGGTTTTTTTTCCTGAATTTCACAGAAAAAGTCCCTTTTCACGACAGAAGGGCATTTTCCGTTAAAAAACAGAAAAATTCTTCATATTTCCTGAAAACAACGGAACAGAAGGAGAAGAAAGTGGCCAACGGAGATATTCCGTTATCTGCTGCATATTTATTTCCAATGTTTAAAAAACTGACATGTTGCAGCACAGAAAAACTAAAAATTCAATAAATTAAAAATTCGAGTTTATTTAAAAGAACAAAATAGTTTTTTCGAATTTAAAAAGCAACAATTAATTTTCCCATGCTTTTAAAATTATTAGCAATTTATTTTTTAAAGTTACAAAAAAATATTCACACTTAAAATATATTCTAAACAAATAGCTTAATATATATATATATATATATTATATATATATATATATATATATATATATATAATAGTTAAATTAAGTGAAAAAAAAATCGATTTTACGCAAAAAAGCAACAAACAAAAATAATGCTTCCGAATAAAAAAAAAAAATAATAACTTTCTCATTCCTTTGCTATTATTCGTAATTTGCTTTTTAAAGTTATAAAAGACACTCTCAATGAAAATATATTCTAACAGAACACATTTAAAAAATATATAATAGTTGAAAAAAAATCGATTTTCTCAAAAAAGCAAACATACTTTATCGAATTTAATTCAAAATATAATATTCATATTTTGCATCTAACAATCAAATTAGGAATTAATATAATTCATGTTTCAATCCTCTATTAATACTAAATTTTTCAATCATAATCTTATAACAAAATATCCCCCCACTTAATTTCAAAGTTGCTAGGTTTCTAAACCCCAGATTGTTTAAGTTCCAAGCAGCGATTTGAAGAAATCCCCTATGATCCTTTCAAACTCCTATTCTAGCAAGGGCGCGCTGGTCTTGAGGTAAAACACTCGGCTCATGTCGCTGTCATCCCTAGTTCGAACACCAAGGGCAGCCAGGAAATCTGTACCAGTGAGTACTTAATATTAAATTAAGTACTCCTGTTATAGTCAACAGATGGCAGCACAAACAGATCGAGAATTTTTTTTTTTTTAAACCGAGGTCATTCATAACAGAAAGTTACCGTTTCTTCAATCTTTCAAAACGGAAAATCTACTAACGGAACGGAAAAAGCCCGGCAACTTCGCTGCCAGTACTTTTCCCGTGAATTAACGGATTTATTTTTAACAGTGTACATAAACACAAACATATCAATACAAATAAAATGTCACGCAAAATGCTCCAATTCAAATGATGCCAATTGAAACAAGATTTGGTGAGTTTTTACTGGCGCCTAGCAATATAAAAGTACCTTTTATTCTTACGGATATTTAAGTAATTGAGATTTTTAAATCAAATATGCTTGCTGAAGTAAAGTTTCGAGGGTCTGTACGGTTTCGATATTGCACATTTTCTATAATTTGATGATGCCTTTAGCGCCAACTCATCAATATTTCTAACATTACAAGTTATAATTTCTAAAAATGCATCCATTACTATATCTTCTTTACTACCACCACTGCAACATATCCAGGGAGTCTCATCTTGCCACTTCAAGGCACGGCACGAGGTGCAGGGTAACTGAGATCCGAGATCAACAGCCTTATTCCTGAAATAATCAATATGAGGATCATAATTAAAGCCAGACAAATACTTAGTAGTCCAAGGCAATAATTTTATATGCGATCTCTTTTCATATTTTCCTGTAGCTGTCTGACCAAAAGCGTACATTGTTGGATGAATGCAATTCACCAGTATATTTAGTTTTATTCAAAATTCGTTTGGAGAAACCGACCAGCGTAGCGGGCGAAGCTTGCTAGTTACATATATGCACATCAGTAAATAAAATTTAACATTGACAAGAATGATTAATATTACAATAACAATATATATATTATTCTGAAAACAGTTTAAACAAAATAAATAAACAATTGTTATTAATTATGTACAAATTCAAATCATTAAATTTTATTTAGAGCTGAGCTAACATCATTTACATTCAAATTCAAAACAGTTATATATATACAAAAGTTTCCTATGTAATACATAGAACATGATCACTTGTGCCGTCAAGTTCTACAGTAATGGTGATAAGTTTTAAATAATTTTTAAAGATTACTTTTTAAAAAAGTTGAAGAAATAATTGCTGTTTTATATACATATTTCCAAATGCAACCTGTAATTCATGTTTACCAAATGATTTAGCACACTTATAAAACATATTAATATGTTTATGTATTTCATATTGCATTCATAGAATGGATTCTGTATCTTAATGTTGATACTTAAAAGATTTTAATAGTATTTAATTGCAAGATTTATATTAAATTCTTTAAAGACTTAATCTATTGCCTTCCTATATTTTTTCATTTTAATAAGCAACACTTAGTTGTGTTACATAAGAATATAAAGATATAATGTAGAATTTTACCTTGATATGCTATACTAATTTTTTTTTTAAATAAAAATAATGCAAAGAAAAGAAAGTGAGACTTACTTTTTTATTCAATTTAAAAAAACAAATTGAATTTCAGTAAGAAAATTAAATTGAAATATATTTAAAAAATATATATAAAAGAAACATTTTAAAAACATGGAAATTGAATAAATTTTCAAAATTTTAAGAAAATGGAAGTACGACACATGTCTATAAAGATTCTATGTTAATAAACAGGATTATTAGGGTTTAATGTTTTAAACAAAAAAACAAGTTTTGCCGCTTTTTGTAAACCCAGTCTGTTGCGTAACTTTGATTGTACAACACCAAATGAAGAAAAAATTCTCTCTACATTTGCAGTAAGAATCGTTTCAACTTCTTTCAACACACCATCATTGAACTTTTTGATTTCATTTTCTTGAATATGCCACCATTCTATAGCTGATACATCTTTACTAAAATCATTCTCAAAAAGATATCTTTGAAATGGAGAACTTTTGGCACAAAATTTTAGTATCAGAGATAATAAATTGTTTTTGAGAAATTTTGTTTTAGCATATTCCAATGCTTCTTTTTTTTTCTCCGATGACAATTCGAGATCAGCATCCTTGGCTCTTGGATCCAACAGATAAGCAAGAAGATGGGCTGGTGTTATTGCCATTTTATAACGAGTATCTAGTTTTTTCATAATGTCTTTATTCAGTTTCAAATCTTCCATCTGTTTTTTTAAATTTTTAAAAAGAAAAACAGTTTCTCCAATTGTACAATTTTGGCTTTGTACTTTATCTAAAGCTACACTAATTGGCTTTAATTGTTGAAAATAGTCTTCAGCATTTCTTTTCAATGAAATGTTTGAAACTAGACTTTGGATATTTTTATCAATTTTGTCTTTATTATTTTCGCATATAGTTACAAGAACTGACCATGATTTCAGATAGCTGTCTAAAGCGTCAGCAAATGAGTTCCAGCGAACTTCACAAGGCATTATTAGTTTTGATGTACTTGCATCTTTTCTGAAGCACGCATTTGCATATTGGTTGTTTCTGAAGTATTTGATTACATGCAAAATTTGTTCTTTTACATTTGGATAACTTATATCATTTGCCAGTAAATTTAAAATATGGGCTGCACATCCATAAGTAATAATATTAAACTCTTCTTTTTCATCAAACATATCCCTCATTTTTCGGACATTTCCAGTATTGTCTGTCACTAATGCTTGTATTAAACATTGAAATTCCAATTGGCATTTATTAATGGTTGTAGTTGCAATATCATACAGATTTTCACTTGTATGAGCAATTCCCGATGTATCAATAGTGTCTGCTAAGTATGTATTCCGTCTTTTGTTGTTAAAGTAACACAGATCACAGGTTCGTTGTGAATGTTTGAGCATCCATCTAATCCTAATGTGACAACTTCATTTTTTAATATATTTGCACATTTTTCTTTGCTGTAAGTATGATCTAATAAATCCCCAGCAATTTGTTTTCTTGATGGTGGAGAATATTCTGGGCGGAAACTCTGAACCATTTTAATAAACTCAGGATGCTCTACAGTGCTAAATGCCGTATTTGTAGCATATATAAACCTAGCAACTTGTTCATCAAACATTTGCTTTTGAGATGGTGTTGATTTACTGACAAAAAAGTCCATAGTATCTCTTTTCCTTTTTAAAGAACCAATTTCACTTGTTGCTCTTTGTGTTATTGCTGAATCCAAAGAACTTGAAATACTGGATAGTGACACTGACACATCATCTACACAAAAATAAAAATAAGAATTGCTTAATGATACAGAACATATTACTTCAAAAATCATAATCATATAATTAACAATAATTCAATACAAAGACATTTTTTTTTCTTTGTTTTACTGCAAAGTAAACATCTCTATCATATTGATATATTTATTTTTGATAATTTATTTAATACTCGAGATAAAATTACCATGTCTTTTATAATTTTGGATATTTATGATTGGTGAAAACTTAGTTAATCTCTAAGAGCCATGCATAAATTAAAAATTAACAATTTCATTTAATAACAGTTCTGATCACATAATTTGTTCTTAATAATATGATTAATTTGTAAAACTTTCAAACTTTTATCAAATGTAATTTTAAGATTATCAAAATAAAGTTCTCTAACAAAAAAATGTCTATTTAAAATTTTCTTGTTTTTTCCAAAATTTCATTACTTAGAATTACATAAATATTTTTTATTTCATAGAATATAACTTTCTAAAATCAAATAGCATATGCAAATTAAATAATAATATATGTGATTTTTATAATTTAACTTCTCAATCAAATAGCATTTCAAATAATAATGTAATTTTTTATAAGAGTTTAGAATCATCTGAATGAAGATATACATAATGTGTTCTCAATATGCATTACTTGTAATTTTACAGATAAATTAAAAATTTTGAATTAACTAATATTTAACTTATTAACAAATTTTTAACAATTTTCTTTCAAAATTAAAAATAATAGCAGCAATAATAATGATAAAATAAGTACTTACCATTATCAACAGAATCAGAATCAGAATGATGATGAGAATTATTACAAGTTTCAATGTGTTTCTTCATCCTAGCTACTTGACCTTCCATTTCTTTATTACAATTTTTGCATCTAGCTCTACAACCTTTCCTTTTATCATTTTTTACTTCATTAAAATATAACCAAACTAAATCTTTTCTTCTACCAAAATTAGACATTTTTTGTTCTCAAATGCTAACTCTTGGACCATTCATACACAGGTGCAACTATGATGCAACTGTGACTTATGCAAGTTGACTGCTGAAATGAGTTGAGCTGTTCAGTTAGAAGTAGAAGTTATTTGTACATCAAATAATTTGAAAACTTAATTATATAAGAAAAAAATCTTTAAAAAAATTAACAAAAAAACCAATTGGTTTTTTTCAGAAAAAAAACATTTGGTTTAAACCGTGCCAACCCTGATACAAAGTATACATAATTCCTCCCCTCTCTCATCTCTCATGCATATTAATAAGTTTTATCTGGTCCACATATTTTATTATTATTATTTTTTTTTAAACAAATTACTTTAGTTCGAATTTTAAAGGATTTCCTCTATAAATTTTCATTGTTAAAGTTATAATAGGTTCAGATAAAGAGGAAATAGAGATTGATGTAGTTGTAGCATCATATCTGTTATATAGCGGAGACTGGTACACAGTGGAACACTTTTTCAGTTAAAATTTTTTTTCTCTTTAGCAGACAAACCGATCTGTATGAAAATATTTTTGAATATTCCTTAAGCCTTTTATACATTCATCATAATTTTCTCAGAACATAGTTTTCAATACATTTTTCATAAAAAAAAATTTTATATGCACCCGTAAATCACGGTAGCATTTCACATATTTTTTTTTGTTGTTATGTATTTCATTTTTCTTGACAAAAGCTGTTCATCCCATTTAAGCATTTATGCTTCATGCCCATTTGCTTACCAATAGCAATATATTCGCTACGATTCTGAAACATATTAAGTAATTTTCCGTAATTGGGTCCATTGCCAATTAACATATTTTAGTTAATATGATTTGATGCAATGAAATCCATTTTGTGAAAGTCTTTAATGATATCCACATTTACACTGAACCATATTGTTGCTAATATTTTATTTTGTTTTTTTGCTAACTTTGGCTGTAGACTTGATTACGGAAGATTAAAAAATCTACCATTATTTTCATCTAAAACATCTTGGAATATGTGCCATAATCGAGCTGCATACACGTAATTTTGGAGTATGGTTTGGTGAAACATTGAACTTTTGGAAGTGAGTTTTGATAATCACATTCCCTTTAAACCATATTTGCTGTCAGCACTTTTGACCCATGGCGTATAATCTGATTAAAATTCATGAACCTCCTTCTAGATGCCGATCTTTGTTCAACTTTGTTTTTCTCTGCTCCCCTTTCTTGATATAGTTCAGGAGTTTTCATACTTGCGTAATTCCCTATCTTCGGCATTTCTGCTTAATGTCTACTGACTATTAAGATCAGTAACAGGTAAATACGCCATACAAACATTGGCGCCTATAATTCTAATTACAGCAACTCGTTTTTTCTCTGTATATTGTAACTCTATAGTTAATATTATGTAGTAAAAATCTAAAAGACAATTGAAGACGTTTTTATTGATATAGTAGATAAAGATATGTACAGGGTGATTATAAAAAAACTATCCCGATATATGAGTCCTTAACTGTCACACCGTTCACAGAAACTGACTGAAATTTTGGTTTTAAGTATTTTGAGGTATGCGCTCAAGAATCGTATGAAAAACAACAGTTAAACTCTAACAGTTACGGTTACAGTGACAAAATTTTGAAAATTTCAAATGGCAACACCTATTTTTTTTTATTGGAATGTGATCTTCATAGTGAAAAACCATAAAAAGCGTTGAAACGGTACCTGTAACACAAAAATTGCCGGCACTAGAGAGACTAAGAAGAAAAGTTAAAACAACCAATAAAGGACAGAGAAGCAACAGAAAGTAAAACATTTTATTATTCAGTGCTATCCACCATCTGCTGCATGCAACGTGTCTTCGTGTGTGACGTGGAAAATTTGTGAAACACAATAAAATGTTTTGTTTTCTGTTGATTCTTTGTCCTTATTCGTTGTTTTCACTTTTCTTCTTAGTCTGTCTAGCGCCAGCAATTTTCGTGCTACAGGTACTGTTCCAACGCTTTTTATGGTTTTTCACTATGAAGATCACATTCCAATAAAAAAAATAGGTGTTGCCATTTGAAATTTTCAAAATTTTGTCAATGTAACCGTAACTGTTAGCGTTTAACTGTTGTTTTTCATACGATTCTTGAGCGCATACCTCAAAATATTTAAAACCAAAATTTCAGTCAGTTTCTGTGAACGGTGCGATAGTTAAGGACTCATATATCGGGATAGTTTTTTTATAATCACCCTGTATATTATATTCATAGGTATATAGTATGTGATTAGAATATATATCTCATATTCATTCCGGCGGATATAAAATACCGTCAATAAAACTACCATCGTAAATATCTAAGCTAAACGCCATCAGTATGATTTTATGTGTTTTATAAATGTACACTAAATTATTTTTTGTATTATTTTACTTTGATTTTATATTATTTACCATTTTTAATGATGGGTCCTTTTGGGTATAGTTGTCGCACACGCACTGGATATCATTTTGGCGATATAATTATTGGCTGAATAAATTAACCTTTGTGTGTCTTTTATAATAAAATTTTGTGTTTTTTAATATAAAATAAACTAATTCATAATAAAATAAAAGAATCATGCTATTTTAGCAATCTCTAACAGGTACCTGAAAATGGGGTTTTATCACCAAAATGGCGCAAAACAAAAATCATGCCAACTCTGGTGCGTCTGCGACATTTGTTGAATTTAAAATACATGCCGTTCACACTTTTAGTTTAAAATAGAAAATAGAAAAATAAGAAATAATATCATAAATCAAAACATTTGATTTCAAAATCAAAGTATTGTTTCTAATTTGCACACGCGAAAAATAAAAGCTAGTATTGGCGATTTTAAAAATGCTATTGGCGAGGTTTGCGCCCAAATAATATAAAAGTACTTAATAATATTATGTATTTCATAAATGTATATTAAATTACTGTCTTGAACGCGATTAGTCATTAACAGTGGTACTGCATAAATACCAAATTAACTGATAATTTCAAAATTTGATTCATTAAATATTATTACATGAGTTGTATTTGTTTACATTCAACTTACATCAAGAAAAGATTCGGAAGGAAGTTGAGTTGTATAAGCACTTCATCAAACGGAATTATGGCAAACCTTAATTGTCTCACAGGTCCTGGTGCAAATTATTTTTTTGACACCAGGCAGCGCTCCAAAAAATCATTCACGGAAAACTTACTTTACGAACGATTATTTCCATGGTTTAATGGTTTAATATTTTAAACCTTCACGACGAATGAATCTTTTTTTTTTTTTTTTGTTTACTTTCATGGATAGAGTATTTGAACTGAAGCTAATTTCAACTGAAGTTATTGCAGAATATATACATAATTGAACGTAAGTCATCTCTCAAATATTAATTTATTTTTAACAATCTTTCTAAAAATGTAACTTTTGTGCAGTTTTATTCAAAAAATAATTTTGAATAAAAATGGCCGCCTGGCATATGAAAAAGCGATGCGGGCATCCCGGAACTGTTGATGACAGTCATATGACTTACGGTTTTATTATAGAGATTTAAAGTTTTTAAAACTTTTAATCAAAAGTTTTATGACGGGAGTAACTTGCCCTCTACTTCTGTCTATATTTATACAGGGTGATCGGGCAAAATTAAAAGGGTGGTAGAGGGAACCTAAACAAGCATTTTTTGTCATAGAATGTGTGTCTGGAAATGGCACGTTTAGGTGTTGGTGATGAAGAAAAATGTGAAAGGTGCAATGAAAGGCAGTCTATAAGCACCAATAGATGATACTTATATCATATGCATCATTTTCATTTAACATATCAAATTATTATCAATGAAATACCAAATTAATATTCTAATTTAAGTCTCAGTTATACATGTAAATAATTATATTGTTTGTTATATAACTATTTAACTATTGTTTGTTATATAACTTGTTTGTTATAACCTAGCCATTTTTCTAATTTTTCCCAGTTTTTGCCTTCATCCTTGAATAAAATGCCATTTTGTCGGCAAAATGACCAACCCTAGTTTTTGTAATGAAGCATGTGTTAACTGCTATTTCGCTGTTTTTTCTCGCATCTTTAAAAAAAAAAAAATTAAGATTTTAGATCTTTCATCTACAAAACTGGATGTAGTGAAGTATTTTCAATATCATGGGATTCTGCCATAAAAAAATGTATGACCCAATATGAAAGTTTATTTAAGAACAGATAAACAGTGTTGATGCAGATTCAATCTAAAAATTTGTGACATGCTAATCTGTTAAGAAAGGAAGTGGTTTAATGTCTTGAAAAATTCTTTTTGTAACAGCTGCGATTCCAATTTTTGTGGTTTGGTGGATTTTATTTAAAACTTTATTTGACAATGCTATCTTAGTTGGGACTTTCTCAAATAATCCAAGCAAGTATCATTTTCTCTTATTTAATTGGAAGATATATATATGTTACTCTATATATGTCGTAAGCTAATTGTGAAATCCAGCTCTTTGCAAAAAGCCGAGTTAATTGGAGAATCATCTCCCTTTCTCCAATCAGCCTAATGCTTTTCAAGCTTATTGCAAATAGCATAGAGAGCATTAGGTTAATTAGAATATAGTCATTTATTTCTCAATCAGCCTGATATTTTTTACGCTTATAACAAAGAGCGTAGATGCGTTAGGCTAATTGAAAATGACCATTTGTTTCACAATCAATCTGATTTTAACCAGCTGTTTGTCCAAATATTGTGTTGTACCCGACTCGAACTTGAAAATTCCTTTTGAAATCAACAGGCGACTCTATCCGAAATGGACAAAATAGTTTCCCTTGGCACCTATCCGACCTGAACTTAAAAATTCCGTTTAAAGTCAACCCGATCTGAATCCGACAAAAACCATTTCATCGAGTCACAACCCGATCTTAAAAGGACAAAATAATTTCTGTTGACATCAGAGTTATTTAGGTTTAAACCACGCTGGTTTAAACCATGGTTTAAACCTTGGTTTAAACCAAATGGTTTTTTTAAAAAAACCAGGCTTGGTTTTTTTTGAAATACCAAAACTTTTATTTAAAAAAGAAAAATGGTTGCCCAAGATTTACAATGATGAACTTCAGAGATGTAAAGCTGATTTAGAAAACAAAACAGTTTGCATGGCAATGGATGGATGATCGAACATCCATAATGAACCTATTGTGTGTATAAGTGTTATCAAAGACAAAGAGTGTGGTAAAGTCACTCTTGTTGATACTATTGACACATCCGGCTCATCACATACTGGAAATTATTTAGCAAATTTGGTTTTGAGTTCAGTGCAGACAGCAGAAGAAAAGTTCAAATGTAAAATATCAAGTTTTGTCACAGACAATACTGCAAATATGGTTTCTGCCAGAAACATTCTGCATGAAGAGCTTGGTTTTTCGCGACTTACATATGGGTGCAGTGCCCACATTTTAAATTTGTTAGCCAAAGATTTGGTTAAAAGTGATGTAACAAAACATCTTACAAATATTTAAAAATATTTTCGCAATCATCATCTCCCGAAAGCATGGTATCATGCAGAAGGTGGAAGTGCGTTGGTACTTCCTCTAGAGGTACGATGGAATACTTATTGTGATTCACTTGAATCTTATGTTAAAAATTAGTTAATTCTTACAAAAGTTTGTGAGGATCACAGATCTGAGATTGATAGTGATATCTCCAGTAAAATCTTAAGTATCTTTTTAAAAAGAAATGTTGAGGACATGATTGCGATTCTGAAACCAAATCGCTGAAACTATTGATTTTGTACAGAGGAATAGCTGTTCTCTCGCTGAATGTGTATTAGCATGGAAAAAGCTAGAATTGAAGCTAAAAGAAGCATCAACATCAAACAATAAAAAGGCCATATCACCAGCGTATAAACAGAGATATGAACAATCATTAGTAGATGCACATTTTGCTGCATTTATTTTAAGCTCATCAGTATTGATTTCTAACCTAGGAATTGATGTCACAAAAGAAGAGAAAAACAAGGGTCTTGAATTTATCAAACAAAAATGTGGCTCTGGTTTCTTAGCACTTACATTAAAATTTTTGGGGAAGTTGGAACCATTTCATAATCATGATCAAAATGTGTTTTTTTACCCCAAAGTTGTTGATACAATGTCTGACTTTGAATGGTGGAATAGTTTTTATAATGTTTCAGGTAAATCTTTGATTACGGAGAATGATTTGGAATTTGTGAACATGCTAACTACAGCCAAAGCATCGACTGCCTGTCTTGAAAGGATTTTTTCAATATTTGATGTAGTTCATTCAAAATTGCGAAACAGATTAGGAGTAGAGAAAGCATCAAAATTAGTGGTCGTAATGAAACAAATGCACAATGATTGAGGGTAAAATTTACTATTCATTCCTATTATTCAATACTGCTGTAAGATATCTATTCAAGAAATGTCAAGTTTTTTTCTTCTTTCCTTAATAAAATGTTTGGATATATTTCATTAGTTTGTGATTCTTTATCTTCAGTTTGCAAATAGTTTTCAAATAGTTGTTATTTGTGTCAGTTAAAATTTCTTAGTTTAATTTTCTTTAAAAGAAAATGTAGACTAGTGTGTTAGTAGTAGTGATTGATTTATATGTATACATATATAAGTGATAATTTTTATTTTTTATTGTATATTAAAATATTATAATAATAAAAAACTATTATAATGGTTAAATTAAAATAGTAAAAATTTTATTATATAATTGCAACAAAATAACTTAAAGTAATTTTTGTTTAATGCTTGACTTCAAATATTTGAAAATATTAATATTAATCTTTCTTCTAAAATATAAAATCATTTAAACCAAAAAAACCTGGTTTAAACCAAAAAAACCAGGTTTAAACCAAAAAAACCCGGTTTTTGGGTTTTTTTGAAAAAAAACCTGGTTTTTTTACAACCCTGGTTGACATGCAACCCAACCTATGCTCCATATGTGCTTCGGCCATCCGGAGGATCGCCACCTGCAGACCCTCCAACCTTTGGACCCATGTGTCGATGACGTAGGTCGCTGTGATACGCGGTAGAACCCATTATTAGTGAAAACCACCACAAGACACTTGGCGACTGGCCAGTGTCCCCCAACAGCTTCGGGGCTGGACACCCAAAAGGGATCCAGGCTCTAGGCCTTAAGTCGGGTTTTTCCGTCCCATACTTGCTTTACCATAACTCAAGGATGGTAAACACTAGACCACATACATGCATAATGAAAGCAGGTGCTTGAGGCTATTCCCTCATAAGAAAACACCTGTTTGCTAATGTTAATCCTATGGGAGAAATATTTTAAGATATCTCGTTCGCATTTCATATTTTTAAATGATTTGTTTTACATTGGATAGCTGAGGTCCATCTCTATGCAGGCTCTTTTGTACTTTTCCAATTTTGATTACTTAATTTTAAGACTGGGGGACTCTGCCCCCTATGAACTATGCTTGCCAACCCATGTTCTGACACCACAAACTCTAAAAACACACTAATTTGATCAAGTTAGCTAAAACAATTACGGAAGATTGAATATAATTAAACAACCATTGGCAGCCTGCTGTAATCGGGTTTCCATTCATTTTCCTCTGACTGTGGGATTTTAAGGCCGAATCAACTGCTGTCAAAACAGCTAACAACTGTTTTCATGATTGATAAAATAAGATCAGTAAAACATTTAACAATCAACTTGTGTAAAATGGTTAAGTAAACAATGTCGCTGCATTGGATAATTTTATAACAATGCTGTAGAAAATTGGGTACTTCTTTATTATCCCATCGCTACTTTCCATAAAAGAAAAAGGTGACTTTTTTTTAATATAGAGAGATACTTTCACTTTCGGAAGCAGTTTCGAAAGTGAAAGTATCCTGAATAATAAAAACTGCAACCAAAATCAAAAAAGTAAAAAATGGCCTGCATAGAGATCAACCTCAGCTATCCAATGCAAAAAAAATTTAAAAATATTGAAATGCGAACGAGATATCTTAAAATATTTCCTCCATAGGATTAACATTAGTAAACAGGTGTTTTCGCATGAGTGAAGTAGCCTCTTAAATTGGTTAAACTGTAAATGTGAAAATTATTATTTCACATATTGTTTTTTTGAATTACCTAAAATTTGGCACAAGATGATTTACAAATTAAAAAAAACAATATGTAAAATAATAATGGCAAAAATTGAAAAAAAAAATTATCTTCAATTTATTCGGTGAGATATCTGGCAATATTCAGCTAGATATCTTGCAATATTCAGCCAGCTAGCCTCAGTATTCGGCAGAAAGGCCGAATATTCGTCCCATCCCTAAGTTTTATGAATCCACTTTCTAAACCTCCCACGTAATCTGAAAATCTCACTTAATTGTTTTCCTAGCGCTAGCCTTGCTTTACCTCCATAAACGATATGGCAAAAATAATCAGGGTTTGAAATAGCATGTGAGATTGCTGGAATCCCACACAAAATAGAAAATTCCCACATAACAGAAAATCCTGCATGGAATTTTTCCCCTTTAAATTCTTCTGTTAAGTACTTTATTTTTCTTTAATATTTTCAGTGTATTCCAAAGATCCAATATTATTCAGAAATATCACATTTTTCATTTTCACCATTTCGGAAAAAAATAGCCCCCCCCCCCATGTATCTGCTTTCTATAAGCAGGTCTCCTAAGTACATGAGAGGGGGGTGCTGCAGGCCTTTTTTATTTTTTCCAACAGATAAAAAATGGTATTTTTGATTTATTAGGAAGTGAAGGGCTTGGGTGCATTGCATCCCATTGTGTAGTCCTTCTGGTCGGCCCTGATGTTAACATTAGTGACGTTGGTGAGAGATAAAAAGTTTAAATATAATTAAAAAATTATTTAATGAAAAATGATCAAACATGTTTCCGATGATTTAATAAAGCAAACGATTTAATGGCATTGTAGTGTTTATTATAAATATAATATGTGATTGCAGTAATGTAAAACAAATTGTTGATTAGTAAGAACTTGATAAAATCATCCCTCCCCCTAAATTTTAAAATAATGTGCATATTCCCCCTCCCTCCTAAAATTCAAAACCTGAGTACAGTAAACTCCCGACTATCCGGCCTAATGTGGCGGAAGGATAGGCTGGATAACAAAAAAGCCGGATAGGCCGAAGTTCCATAAATATTTACTCACTTCTTGCTTTCGCCCCTCCATAATATTAAAAACACATGTTACACATTTTAAGATACATTTTATATATACAGTACATACAGTTTCAAAATAAGCAAAACATTAAAGTAAACCGTAAACCTAATTCGGAAAAAAAATTAGTAAATATTATTTTAATGTTTATTAATAAATGATTGCGCAAATATGAAAAGTTATGCATAAGATAAAAGAGTCAAAACTTACAGTTTTTAGTTTTTGAAAAAGTCTTTGATAGATGACCGCTTGCTCCTTTTTGTCGTGAGTCAGCACTTCCCACGGACGAGAACCTGCCTGTATCGGTCACTCACAACATTCCTCCTTTTTTTTACTAGGCCGGATAGTACAGAGGACCGGATAGTCGAGAGTTTACTGTATATACTACATTAATATGTGGAAAACATTTGAAATGTTATGTTTTTGTAATATTAACATGTTCTGAAGCATTTTCTGTTTAAATTCCCCCTCCCCCTTAAAATTCAAAACCTGATTATGTAGCATATCTACATTAATATGTTAAAAACATGTGAAATCTAACATGAACATGTTCTGAAGCATTTTCTGTTTAATTCCCCTCCCCACCTTTCTTCCAATAGTTGCTACATTTTATGATTTTAATGTTAGCATTTTTTTTTCTTTTTGACACTAGAAGCAAGTTTTCCACCAAAAGTTACTCTATATATTGATTTCTTATGGAGTTATTAAAATTTGAAAAACACAATCTGCAAATTTTAAGTTAAATTAATGAGAGAATTTTAAGTTAAAATTCAATTTATATATGTCTATGATGGAATTCAGTTTGATCATATTAATCTGAATTTTCATTTTGATCTATCATTAAACTTTCATATTTATAGAGGTAATGAAAGGTTTTATTTGTAATTGAACATTTTATTCTTTGATAAATTTAAAATTGAATTTTGAATTTTTGTCTGTTCTAATAGGTTGACGGAGATCTTCAAGGAGGAATGCAGTTGTTTGCATTTTCTGACATTCAGACCAAAGAGTTTCAGTGTCCTATCTGTGCTAAATATTTTAGCAGGAAATTCACTTTAGATGCCCACATGCTGATCCATAAAGGTGAAAAGCCACATATGTGTCAATTTTGTGGGAAATCTTTCCGACAGAAAGGAACTTTAATGCGGCACAAGGTAAATTTATTACTGCTTATATATTGAGTCATTAAATCCTAAATAAATTTAATAATATTTATTTTCAACTTACTAAATTGTAAATTCTAATGAATTATTAAATTTACTGATTGGTTGTCATTTTTCCAGGTAGCATTTAATGCATTCTTACAAGAAAATAAATAATATAGATCATACATTCTAACATCATCCTTTTAAATTTGAAATTTCTTATAGGGCTTTAATTATCATAATTTAATTTCTTAATAATCTGCCTTATTTGCAAATTTTATTTATGTACTTTAGTCCAAATATATTTGTAAAAATAAAAAGTATTTATAACTTGTAGCCACTCTTACACGTAATTTTATTTTTGCTTGATTATAGGTTTAAAGGTTTACGCACATTGAATACCACTTTTTTTTACTTGTAATCATCACCTTATTTGTTTACAGATTTCTGTGGCTAAAGAAGGCTAAGATTACTATAAACAAAAATAGTGGTATTCACTGTTTGTAAAACCTATTGCCGTATAAAAGAGAATTAGGTATATCAAGTAAATAAAATCGGGCAGTAATGCAGGTTTTCTTTATTTAATATTTGATTGTTTTTATCTTACAATAATAAATAAATAAATAAGAAGGTAAAATTAACATTTTTGCAAATTTACTTCTAATTTTTTTAACCTGAAGCAATATTTAAATATGAGAGTATCAATCTGTTTCATTGCACTCACTCTTTTCTGTATGTTATTCATGCCAGTTAATTTCTTTTTTTTTTTTCTTTTTTCTTTTTTTTTTTTTTTTAATTGTTTGGGTGAAATGAATGGAACAATTCTTTTATACCATTGGTAAAATAAAATGCCTTTGTAAATGAAACAGTGTTGTTCCCTGAATTTTTTTAAAGCTAAGTAGTTAAAACAAACATTTACATAAGAGAACTTTTTCAAATATTATCTTCTTGTAAAATTTTAAGATTGCATTGCATATAAAAATGTACATGATTTCAGATAGAAGTATGATATATCCTAGCCAGATGATTAGCCAAAACAGCCAGGTTATTTCTATTACATTAAAAGTTATTAATTTTTTTTTATTATTATTCGAAATTATTATAGTAAAATTATCTAGAAAGTGTATGTAGCAAAATGTGTTCATCCCATGTTTCATGAAAACTAACGCAGCATTGAATTTGTAACATACTAATACTGAGATTCCTGCAAGAGCATGTGGTTGCACAATTTGTATTATTTTATTTTTAAGAATTCTATTTAAAAAATTGTATTCCATTTTACAAACATTCCACTTAAAAGTTTGGTGAAGACCTGAAAATTACACCTTTTTTCTTTCTCTAGTGCACCTTATTTTTTTTTTCTGTAGTGAATACATAGTAGTAGCACATTCCAGTTAATAACTGTAACTTCCAATATTCCTATAAAATGGTTCCAGAGAGAACATTAAAAAATATTTTAATCTTTAGTTGTTTAGAACATTGTTTTAATGTACTGAAGTTCTTCCATTCATACCTATTTTATTGTAAACTTACAGAAAATAATACAGTTTTTATATTTTATCATTTGAAATTACAATAATGTACTACAGTAGAGAGCCACTAATCCGCGAACCTGTAATCCGCAAAGGCCTCTAATCCGCAATCAATTTATGAATGTAAACAAAGAAATTTAATTCATGAAAAATGCTTCAATGGTGACAAAATTTTGAAATTTTTTTTCACCAATTTTAACATTTTTCTTATCTTTATATATAGTATTATATATCATATAACATTCTTTCTTATAGTTTAGTTTAAAATGAAAGCACATTTAATTAGTATATTATTTTAAATATTCATTTCTTCATACAATACTTGTAAAATACAATTTGAGCTTTTGTGATTTTTTTTTTAATGATAAAAAATTCTTACTTAGACAATATATTTTATAATTTTTTTTCATTAAATCGTAATTATAAAATTGAAAAACACATAAAGAAATACATATATATTGCTTTTGAACTCTTACTTAAAGATAAAATTCAACACTATAAACCAAATGATTTAAAACAGACAACAATTGATGCCATATTTAAGAAATTAAAAAAATAATAAATTATTTTTTACATAGTTATTACTTTATCTATATATTAAAATGTGTAATTTATCTATTTTTTAGTATTAGCAATCTAAATTTGTCCAAAATAAGAATTTAAAAAAATGTAAACAAAGATTAAATAGACATGCCCTGTAATCTGCAAAAAGCCTCCAATACGCACAACACTTGGAACCAAGCGTTGCGGATTAGTGGCTTTCTACTGTATATATTTTGGGTTCTTTTTAAGTAATTACTAGTTGTATATTATAAAAGAAAAGTAAAGAAATTTCAATAAAATATTTTCTTCTGTTCTTTTGAAATTTTTTTAAGCCTGTGCTGACCTGTATTTTAAGCTGCTACAAGTATGTTACAATAATGTAACATATTTAATATTCCATCATTTATGCATTGCTTTTTAAATCGATGAAATAAATATATTCATGCATTAAGCTACATTTATAGGGTGGTCTGTAGCTAGCTCAAGAAGGTTTCTTTTCTTTTTTTTTTTTTTTTTTTTTTGCTTAATAACTTTTTTGAACAATGCTTTTTATATTTACAAAATTCACATCAAGTTAATGCCAAAAGTGTACAAATTATGTATTCAAATATAATACTGAGTAGAATAACAAACTTTTTTTTTAAATTGGGTGTTTGTTTTGTAATTTTTTTTTTAAAATTTGTAGGTTCGCTTAAGGGGGAAAAAATGATGAACCATAAAAAAAAGAGAGAATAATGAGAAGGCAAAAATCTTCTGCATTATTTTGAAGTTTTTAATTAAAGAGTTCTATTCACATGCAGTTACTAGCATTTATTTATTTATTTTGTAAAGCTTGACATATTTTTAAAATTTGATCAAAATTGGGGAAAGTGGCTTCATCACTTATTAAATTATTAAATACCAAGCTTTTATTGTAATGAATTATTATTTTAGTGTCTTAAAAATGTATAATGCATTATAGTGCTTTCCTGTTATTTTTTTTTATTGAAATTAAATCGAATTTAAACATTTTATTCATTTTGTAATTTTAACTTTTCAGGCTTTGCACAGTTCAAAGAATCTTTTCCATTGCAGCCTTTGTAATCGAGGTTTTAGGCAAAAGAATGTTTTCATTCATCACTTAAGACATCGTCATAATGTTTCAACTGAAACCCTAGATCGTAGGAAATACCGTACAGAGCCAAAGGATTATCAAAGTATCATGGATACTTTGCCCCCATTTGTTCATGCTGATTCTACTGCAATTGCTTCTTCAGGAAAACATTTTGATGCCTTACTGTCAAAATCCATTCAGAAGTCTGCTAATCCTTCAAAATCACCTCAATACAATTGTATTGGTGAAAATGCAATTAATAGCACTATAAATGCACTTAATAATTCTGAACAGTTAAGTATAACTTTATGTGAAACTAATAAATTTAATTCGGTAACTTCCCATGAACCAAAATTGGTTATTGATGAAGATTATTTAGAAGATATAAAACCTATTTTTAATAATAATGCTTGTGAAATCAACCCATCAATGTCATCTGTTGACGGCATTGTTTCTGATGTACCCCATACCACTAATCCTGGCATACTTGTAGCTAGTTCCTTTTGCTCCCAACTTAATAATGTTACAAGTTCAAATGACGTTAATGATGAAAGCATAACTTGTCTACCTTGCCACCGTAGTTTTAATAGCGAAAATGAATTCAAATGTCACATGAAAACTCATGTTCAAAGCGTTCTACTTGGAGATGTAAATTCAAGTGATTTAGCACCTGATTTAAATCACCCTGTTTCATCAGGTTCTGCTGTGTCACTTAATTCAGAATTAGCTGATGTTTCATCTGTACTTGTCTCTAATTCAAAAGATAAAAAGTCTCAAAATAAGAAGAATAATCCCAACTCTTTGGGCCCAAGTACTATTCCAGTTAAAACAGAGTTGTCAGATTCTGAAATAGAAAATTGTTTATCACCAAAGAAAAGTAGTACTGAACAACCAGTGCCTTCATCACCCTTTTCTAAAAGTAAATTGTCCAAAAATAGCAAATTCTTTTGCCCTGTTTGCAAAACATTCCTCCAAGGAGAAGATGCATTCAGAAAGCATGCAGGAAAACATGATTCTTATTTATTGTTCAAGTTATATTGTGAAGCAGTGGATGCTAAAGATGCGCAAAATATTGATCAAAATCTTATTTCAACTGTTAGTTCTAAAGGTCCTACCGTTGACAATCATAATAATAGTTCTGATAAATCTTCATATCAGAAATCACAAAATGCAGAACATCAATTTAGAAAAAATGTGATAAATAATAAGTTAAGTAAAAATAAATATTCTAAAAGATTTCAATGTATGCTATGTAAGAAAGAGTTTTCAAATAAAACCTTATATGTATACCACCAACAGTTACATCTAGGTATCAAAGGATTCGCATGTGAATGTTGCAAAAAGAAATTTCCATCTAAAATGATGTTATTATCTCACACTCGTTCGAACCACTTCAAGACCTTCTCTTGTGCTAAATGTTCTCGTGTTTTCAACTATCGTAAACTTTTTGATATGCATAAGAAAAAGTGTATTAATAATTATGATTTGAAAACTTCAAATGGAAGTCAAATTAATTTCCCTGTTATTAGCATTGAATCGTTGTTAAATTCTGATATGGATGGCATAGTTGGGATTATTCCAGTGTGTAATACTACTAATGGAAATGAGAAAAACAGTGTAAAAGTTGGAATTCCTGTGATGTCTCTTGCCCAAATAAAAGCCTTACACCAGTCTTCATCAAACAGTTGTAAGCGGTGAAGGCAATTTTTTTTATGGTGCTTGTAAAATTGTATAAAGTATTTATTATTTTTGTTATGGAAGAGTAAGGAAGTACATAGCTTTAAATAATTGTTGTTTGTCATTTTGAAATGCAACTCGAAATAAATTCATTATTATTTCGTTCTGAAAATCTAAAAAAGTTTAAATGTATTAATATTTGTTGAGTTTCTTTTTGAACTGCAGTGCTGCAGAAAATTATAATTTTTTTTAAAAAAAGTCTCAGCATTGTATAAATGCTTAAGCTTTCTATTACTTAATCACTTTGTTAGGAAAATATGCATATTTAAAGAATTGCGGAATTTCACTTTAGAATTGCAGCTCTCTATAAAAACTATTTATTTTGTTATTAAAATATTTAAAAAAGAAATGTTTTTTAATAACTGCTGAATTTCATTTTCAGCTTTCATTTTTTGCTTAATAAAATAAAGCTCTGGATTTATTAATATTGTTGATAATTCTTATTTAATGATTGATGTATTTTTTAATTATTATAATGTTATTGCTTTATAGATAGGGTTTAGTTGAAATTAAATGTGTTGTGTTTTATTAATCTATATTTGAATAATTGAGAAACAGAATTTCAAGATAAAATAAGGTATACTCAAGCATTTGTTATAGGCTTAGAGAGTCTCCACATTTCTTTGGGAAAAAATAATAGATTATTCAATCAGGTAATTTAATTGTATTTTTTCATTTATAGTTCTTTTTTAATAAATATTGCAAAATTCATCAGTCATGAAATAAAATCGTGAATTTTGTAAATCAGTCGCAGGAGAAAATCATGAAATTTGTCAGTTGGTTACAAAATTTCATGCAACTATATTGTACACAAATTTTTCTCTCCATAAGATTTTCATTAACGATTTGTGTAAGTTGCGAAGAGGCCTAAAGTATTCAATTATTTATGAGTTAGGTTCACTTTCCGTGAGTTTTACATTGAATTTGATTCACTTTTTGAAAAGCGAGCTTCAGCTGCTTTAGGTTAAACAAATTCTGCGAGTTTGAGTTAAAATTACGATACAAACTCATTCAATTTTTTTCACAATTTCCTGAAAAATTTTCTCATTAAATGTTTTTTCTGTTTAAACTAATGTAACATTGATGTGTTTGAAGTGTCTTACAGTCAATCTCTGTAGTAATCTGCCCCTTCTCCCAAACACCTCCACCTCTTTGAGCACCTTAAAAATATTTTACAAGGTGCCTTTTATGCAGTCGATAGTACAAATGACAGGCATAATTTTTTCTTTCTTTTTTAAAATGTTTGTAAGTTCGGAAATTCCATTTGTGCTTTTAAGTAATACTTGAAAAGAAATTTTCTTTAACACATTGACTATTGTGTTATCTGAATTTGGGAAGAAAGAAATGAAAAAACAAAGCATCAAAACATGTACTTACCTGCAGAACCATGTTGAAAATAAGATCTGCAAATGAAACAGAGTTAAAACAAGCATAAAGAAAAGAAAAATGTTGGTCATTCACACTTTTCTTGACATTTTTTTAACAAATTATATATCATCTAATATATTACTTGCTGAGAAAATTACCCTGAGAAAATATTAAAAAACACTCAAGTAATTTAAGATTAGATTAATCAACATAAATTAATTATTATTAACTGCCATATTTCAATTGCACTGGAGTATTTTAAGCCTTATTCCAATACTAAATAAATTAAAAAGATTTGCCATCATATTAAGTTCATAAAATTAAACAAAATATTTTTCTTCTTTTTTTTTCTCATAATTTTCTTTTTTTTATTTATTTTTTAATAAAAATTATAAAAAATAAATTATAAAAATAAGAAAAGAGCAAAACCCGCTAATAAAAACAAGAAAAGAACGAAACCCGTTAAGAATTCTATTTAACCCTCTAAGCGTGTGGAACGTAATATTCCGTTCACTAAGCTCCAGGTTTCACTGCAATATATGCAATGTTTCAGATAATATTATTCTATAGATTTAATGAATTTTCAAAAGATTGAAGAATGATTAATACTCTCAAGGGTTACATTCATATTTGTAATTAAGTTTTATTTATAATGCTGAAAGAATCATATTTTTTTAGCATTTAAAACAAAATGCAGAGAAAACAACATTACAATTTTACCAAACGCTCAGAGGGTTAATAAGGAATCTTTAGTGAGTTTTATTCTTTTTTAAATGTGTTTGAATTGAGCAGATTCGTTTTATATTTTTTGAATTTGAGTGTGAAATTAATTCATTCTTCTACAGGTGAATTTGAGCTTGAATTAGTTCCTATATTTTTCTTTTTTTTTCTTTTGGTGAATTTGCACAATGCTGATAAGAACTCACCAATTTCACAAATCTTAATTAAAAATGGAAGGTTTGACTAAACACTGTCATTTAAAGATAGCGTTAAATTGGTTTGTTTTTGTGTACAAGTACTACTGATAAAAGGAGACTCTAAACAAACCACTTCAAAAGATAGTTTTTTAACAGGACACAAGAGTGTCCTTTTTATTGAATTCCCCCCTTTCCTCCACCAGCCCTTTGTTCTAAGGCTAACACTAGTCCTCTTTTAGTAATTAGCACCCTGTTACTTTTTCTTTCTAGAGTGAACATGGGTATAATCAGTGGAATTTTATTTTATCGTGTAGCTTTTCTTAAATTATTCTTCATCTTCACTTAAAAAATACAAGTTGTGTTAAGCTTGCACCAATATTTATATATTTTCCAAACATTACTTCAGTTTTAAAATATATAAACTACTTTTATTGTTTAATTCTAAATTAAAGAATTCTCAACAAAAATAGTTCTTGTCCAGAATTCTCAATTTCCAAGAGGACAAACATTGCTTCTATGATGCAGCCAAAGCTCTCCTGCTTCATGACAAGGATATAGATATTTTGTTAACATATTCAATGCCATATACGAGAATACTCATAGTTGGCATTGCCATAGAAAATGCCTGCAATGTTTAGATGTTTGACGTGCAGGGAGAGACTAAATAAGTCAAAAGTAATAAAGTAATGACTTGGCGTACTGAAATGGATCATTTATTTCTTAAAAAACTAGATATGATAACAGCATATCTAGTCGCAGTATATTTTGAAGAATACAATAAATAAAAGTTAATTTTTTATATTATATTGAAATTTTAATCAGTACTGGGTGATAAAGTTCCACTTTCAAAATGCTGTAAAAAAGGAACCACTGGTCAGAATGACTTCAAATTTGAACTGAATATACTGGAAGAAGGGAGAAACGGTATGGCATCAGAATGAAAAAAATCCAAAGTGTATCAATAGATGGCGCTGTAAGTGACATATCGAAATTGGATTCGGCTACAAGGGATATTTTTAATCATAGTACGACGACTTTGGCATGAGTTGCACAGTAAACCGACCATACTGTTCAATGTGCATGAGTGTCTGTTTGATGGAAAAAATGACTTCTAAATCAGTCAACAGCTGTGGTACTGTTATTGGAAAGCCCATCCATCATGGCAAGGTCGTACCACATTGGATGGGAAAAATCGGTTTTTAATTGTCCTGGGGCTAAAACCCGCATAAAAAGCACATAATGATTCAGTTTTTAATTGCGCGTGAATGTATTTTAATTGCATAGTATGCTGCTTACAGCGCCATCTATTGATACACTTTGGACCTTTTTCTTTCTTATGCCATACCGTTTCCTCTTTCTTCCAGTATATTCAGTTCAAATTTGAAGTCAATCTGACCAACTGACCAGTGGTTCCTTTTTTTACAGCATTTTAAAAGTGGGACTTTAATTATAATCACCCTATATAATGAAAACAAATTTTGTGTATGATAAGTTTTAAAACATTTTTCTAATCTGTTATGTATATATTTAAATAATAAAGCAAGAGAAAATAATTTAAATACATAAAAATGCAGACATGATCTTGACATGTGTAAAAAGATGCATCATCTCAGCTTTGGCAGCGAACATGTTAACCAGTTGTGAGTGCTGTAGAGATATCTATAGTGCATTGTTAGTTTATTTTGATGATTTTGAGAATTACTTATTTGCTTATTGTTTAAAAGTACGGTCAGTTTTCTGGAATTTGCATATGCTACTTAAAATGTAAACAGTTTTTTGTGTTTAATAACAATTATAAACACTTGTCAGATTTATGTGACAGAATGTTTATTTAAAAGAAAAAAAAAACACTTTGATATTTATTAATGAAAAGATCTTTTCAAAGATATTAAGTTGAATTAACCATTACCTTTGACACATTGATGTCTGTATGGAGATAGTGTATTAAGTATGAAACATTCAGCATAGGGGTAATTAAAAAATATACAAAAAGTATTTAATAAACTTAACCACACTCTGCATGAATAAAATCTGCCAATAGGGCAGGTTTATTATTATTATTATCATTATTATTTATTTTATTTATTTTTGTTCTACATTAAAAAAAAAAAGAAAATCTTTTTTACATGCTTAAAATGAAATTTTTTACATTCAAACAAATTATTTCTTATATCAGAGTTGTTACAATATAAAGTGTTAATTCTGTAAACTTAATCATTTAGTCAGACTACCAACTCAGGAAATAATTCAGGTTCAATAGAAGTTATAACATTTTGTAATGTTAAGAAAAATAAAATGTATTGCTAGTCAAGTAAACAAATTATACATATATGTATAATATTTTCTGTAAAACAAGCAGATAACACTGTGCAATACTGAAATTGACTTCTAAAGTGAAAGTGCTATTTTATATGAAATTAACTGCTGAACACGAATACCACTATGAAGAGACTTCACTGGCTTTTGTTTTGGAGATACAGATATGCAAAATTAAGATTTTTTTTCAAAATATATATTATTTGTATTTAATATTCAATACAAATAGGAATTGTAACCTATAATTTTTTTTAAAATAGAAATTTATTTTTAGAAGCTTTGAATATGTGAATCCAAAATTAAAGTTCATTCCGGCAAGTAGTTTTTGAGTTAATGCCTAAAAAATTCGAAAAATTTAAATGTGATGTCAAAATTGGGTGTTCATATTGAAAATTTTAAACTTTGTTACAATTTCAATACGGTGGCTTTCCCCTATGCTTATTTTTTGCCATAAATTGAACGAAGCCATAATTCCCAATTAAATGGCTATTTTTGATTTTCTCTGTGATAATTATACAATTATTTTTATTTTTTACAACTGTACATATTTTAAAGCTAAATTTAATAGAAATGTTTAAAAAAAGTTACACTATATATTTTTAATTGTGTCATAATTACAGTTATTGGTTTTGATAAATTCATTTTTATTTATTGTTTTTGCATACATTTATTTACAAAGATGTCTAATGTAATGCACACAGTATGTAGGCATACATGTTGCTGTAAATTATTTTTTAAATGTAGCCGAGCTTTTATATTGTCATGTTCAAGCACGTTCAATTCGTTAAGAATCAAGTATTTCTGTATTGGAAGCATTTAACTTTCTCGATTTTTATTGCACAGTGTAATCAGTGTAATACTACTGCCAAAGTTTGATACTAATTTTTTATGTGTAATATGAATAATTATTAAGATGGTTTCGTAAAATTGCATAGTGTTATTTTTTCTTTATAAAAAAGTGTAACAGCCTTCCACAACTTACATGAACCTTTTATTGACTACGGCCACGTATGGTGTGTAACTGTTAATAAACTATTGAAACTAATGTAAGTTTCAATGGCTACGTAGTTAATGGGTTATTTTCTTTATAACATTTTGGGATGTGTGAAAGTTTTAAAAAAAAGTGTATAGTAAGAAAATTTATTTATGTATTGTTTTTTAAGATTATTTTTAATTGAATATGTTTAATATTATAAATGTTATTTATATTTTGTAGTTTTAAAAAGAACAAATTACAAAAGTATTCTTTTCTATTTTAATTGTTTTTGTTTTGACTGTCTATCAATTTATCTCTTTATAAATGGTTTCAGTTTCTTTATGGAGAAAAAGTTTGTAAAGTTTATGAATAAAGTATAATATTTATCGAACGTTTATCTTTTATTGACTGTTAAAAATAAAAATAAAATTTTTTTTTTTTTGAAGAATTTTCGTATTTGTTGGCATGCAAGTTTTTCGTCTTCATAAAATGCATGGTTATTTTTTCCTCTCATTTTCTGAATGTATGACATTTTATGAATGTTCTTTCAAAACTGTTTAAAACAATTTAAACACATATAGAAGATATACTCATTCTTGTAGCGCAGGGCACAAGCAAGCAGTATTTCCAAAAATTTAAATTAATTATTTTTTTCTAAAAAATCACTACTCCAAACTTTGCAATGAATGAATGAATTTTCCTTTTCTTTTTTTTAAACTTTTTCCAACATAGTTGAAAAGTGTTTATGAATTCAGTTTGTCTGTCCACACTCGAACTCTTGTAAATATAGTTGAATTGTTATGTAATTTATATACAGTGAAACTTCCATTTAACGAAGTCTCATCGTTACACTCAAATACATCGTTATGGAGAAAATTCGTTAAATAGAATTAAATTTATGAAACTTGTATACACGTAACCCTCATAAAATGAAAAGTACACATAAAATGAAAATATTTGAAAAAAATATTTTAATTTGGGCAGTCATTTTTTTATGCAATGTAGATATGAGAATAATTTAATTAGATTAATGTAAAAAAAAAAAAAACACATAACAAAGACAAGTAAATAAAAACCGAAGCGTACTTTTCCTTTTTTCATTAAAATGTGAGTGTTTTGATTAAATGATTCAAATGTGTTCATTTTGATACATTCCGCTGAAATAAATTCATGCATCCACATCCATCGCAACAACAACGTCTCTGTTTGAATGCACGCACGAAAGTTAAATAAACTTCGTTACATAGAAAACATTTTTCGTAATATGGAGATTAATTTACATGTTAATGATGTTCAAAGTGAAGATTCTGCAGAAAATTTCGTTAAGTAGAAAACTTTGTTAAATAGGGACTTCGTTAAAGGGAAGTTCTACTGTATGTTATTGAAGTCTACCATCGCATGTTCAGTATTGAAAATGAAATGTGTAGTATTTGTAGTTCAGTTATAGGGGCACTCAGAAGAATGCTATTACTTTAGGGTCTATTTGGAAAAATTGTTTGCAGTGTATTTTAATGGTTACACTGTTTTAAACATATTGAAATTGATATACATCACTGAGGTGCACTACAAGATGCTTACTCTAGAATAGGGTGTGCATAGCATTTATCGTTCATTTACAAGACGCACAAAATAATTCATTTACAGTACTGTCTATGAGCTATGATTGCTAGAAGTGTGTTTTCAATTGTGGTGTGTGTTTTTAAATTTAACTTTTTATTTGCATATTACTTGGTGTGTATAAATTCTATATAATCATATACAGAAGAATTGGTGTACATTTCTGCTTATTGACAGAAAATGCTGAAGGGGAAATTTGAACTTTTATGTGTTTCTTAACTGAACTAAATTTTTGCATACAATGTAGTTTCCGAAACGTCAGTGAAGGCTCACTGTGGAGGTGCAAAAAGTTTTTGATTTCTGTCTGTCTGTCTGTTCTGCGATAACTGCCGTAAAAAACGTTCGATTAGGTTGTTTTTTGGCGAGTGTGTTGGCAAGGTACCTGGAATTATCTGTATAGTTTTTAGTTACATTTGGTTAATTTGTTCGAAAAATATAGAACATTTATTTTTAGGTCATAATGCTTTTCAATGAGAAGGCAGATGATTATTTTTTAATTTAACATTCACCAAAAAGAAAATATCACATTAGGATAATTGTAAATGCTAAATTATGGATTCTAAATTTACGAAATGGAAATCTTAATTTAATCTTATTGCTTTGAAAATTTGTCAAGAATTTCGAAATTAATTGCATAAATTATTGGGAAAATTTATGCATTAATTTGAAATATATGAAACATTTTCTTTTTTTACAAAAATTTCCAATGCATTTTTTTTCTCTCTTTCGTTAAATGGTTGCTAAGCAACTACATTTCAAAGAATATCAACAAGGGAAAATTTAAATGAATCGCATTATTTTGATGCGAACTTTTATTAAAAATAGCTAATTTTCGGGTTATAAAAGTTTTTAATATGCTTTTTGTAATGAAATAGATGAGAATTTATTTTAACTACTAAAAAATTATTACCAAATCGGTTTTTCAAATGAAAATAATAAAAACGTTGAATGCGTAAATTGAATATAGGTCACAGAAGGGGAATTTACATTTGTATAAGTATATTTTATACACTAAATTTTATTCAATTTCAGCAACATATGATGTTTAGTAGTTGAAATATAAGTATTCTTTTAAGGATAGGATAAAATCTCTTGTACAAAGAGATGGTTATTCTAATGAAATTACAGTAGTAAACATTCAGTTACTCAAGAAATGAAATAACGCAATTACTGGAAATTGAGAATAGAATATTAAAGTGACAACAGGGGGTTCGGGGGGGGGGGGGGGGCTCTGCCCCCTGAAGTAATGTATTGTTATTCTGAAAAAATACAGTAATAAGTAGTTTATCCTATCATTGCATAACATTGTGTTTAATGCAGTACTTCTAAAATTTCTGGAACTATCGATAAATTTTATATTCTTATAAATCTATAAATAACTTCAAAAGATTGAATTTTAGGGTATAAAATATTATGAAGATAATGTTAAAAAGGAGTGAGATTAATGAACAATGATTTGTAGAGCTCACGTTGAGGTCCCTGGTTTGTAGATTTACTAGTATATATACAAATCTATAAATCATATACAGTGTTGAACAAAATAATTCGGATATTTTTCCAACTATAGATGGTAATTGCTGAAATTGGGTTTTCAAATATGTTATGTGTTTTCTAAATTATTTACTTAAACATCATCTTTAACCCTATTAAACAGTGAAGTTTTGTTACAGTGTTCTGAATATGTTGGAAAGTTTTCTATAATTTATGCTTGATGCATGATTTTTCTTTCTTGTTTTTAGAAAGTTTATGTATTTACCCTGAAGAATGCTTTTTTTAATTTATGTGTTTTTTTATAAACAAATTAAAAAACAAAATCTGATTTCCTGTTGAAAACTGATTTCTTAAGTTTGATATTCTGACATTGTGTAAAAAATACAAAATTATAAAATCAGTCAAGGACTAGACAATATATTATAATGTGCTTTTTGTTTTATTTGTATAAGATGAAACCACTCAGAGAAATCTTGTGTACTGTACCACTTTAAATTAAAAAAGCTTGTTAAACACAGCATTAATTTATTAAGCGAATATTTCACACCATGGCTCAGTAACATACATTAAGCAATATAGGATTTAATTACATTTTTTTTTGTAAAGTTTGTAATCAGGATGCCCGGGTTGTCTGGTGCAAAATCTCTTTCTCAGAAATATTTTGCTGTAAACATTTCTCTAATAAAAGAGACTCAAGATCGTCTGCTCTGTCTGGAAGTTCAGAATTGTATATCCCAAAAAAGCCTCCAGATCATGTATATATGAAGCTATGGTATTTCAAGTAGATCTTAAGATGACAGCAATGTTCTCAAGCACTTGAAATTTATGGAGTAATTTTTATCTATATAGTGTCAGTACTTGAAATTCCATGTAGAATTATAATATCAAAAGCAGTCATTACAAAATATGAATAGGTCTCTTAAGAAAGTTTATGAGGTAGCATCTGGAAAAAGACACTCTTCATTACTTGAAAAAGAGGGACCTTTAAGGAGCCATATATGCACTTCTTTTATGATCCAGTTAATGGAATTTAATATAATTAATACGGAAATTATACTCAGAATATTACAGTACCATATAAAGCTTCACGCCATGAAACATCAAAGAAAACAAAGAGTTCAAGTGAAACATTTTTGAACAAAAAATTAATAATTTGTGTTTTGAAATTTAAAAATACGTTTTTTTTTTTGTTCATATCGTACATATTTCTATCTATTTCTTAGACATAAAAAAAAACTTCATAAAATATGCTTACTTATCGGTTGACGCCTTGAAACTTAATGGTTTTTTCGAGATTTTTTTTTTTAAGAAATGCGAAAAATTAAAAAATAGTAGAATAAAAAATTTGCTATATCTGCTGAAAAAAAATGAAACCAGATTTCTCCTACAAATGTTTAAAAAATCGCAGCAGAAAGCTAAAAAACGCTAAAAATCCCATAAAAATTTCACGAAAAATTTTTAAAATGCAAAGGACAAAATTTACTGAATTGTGTTAAAAGATTGAAACTTATAGTGTGTTCAGGGAAAGGAGATAACGAAGGTAAACAAACTAGTTGCAGAAAAATCGCCAAGGAGCCACACATTTGGCACAAATCCCTAGGTTGGCGAATTTTATTTTTTATTTCGATTTGAAAAAGCAGAAGCTCAAACACTTCAGACAGTCTGTTTGGCGTTTCTGGCACAGCGCCAGGTTTAAGCATCGCCAATCCGCATGTGCATTTGTTTACTTCTGTTATCTTCTTTCAGCGAATGAAGTATAATTCCTAACACAAATGTTAAGAAATTGTCGCAAAACACACACACACACACAAAAAAAAAAGAAAAAAAACTAAAAATCACAAACATTTTGTGAAAAATGAAAAAAATACTGTGCAATTTCCGAATAAACATTTTTGAAACGAACACAAAATTCATCATATCGGGCTAGAAGATCGAAACTAAATTATTTTTACCCAAAGTGGTAAAATTGCCGCAACGTCGTTAACTGAGGCCTTTTTTAACCAAGAAACCATTGTATGTACAGTGTGCCTACTAAAGTCCGTTGTCACGCCAATAATTGCTGAATGGGAAGAGCTATAGTCATAAAAGTTGGGTCTAGGTATAGTAAAGTTGCCATGCGCTACGCAAGGAAATCACTTACAGTGCCCCCTAGTGGCTAAATTTGGAGTTAGCGTTCTTATTTTTAAAACGGTACGAGATATGGGATAAAGTCAATTACAAAGTTGTTCAGCGTCATCGATTTATTACAGAAAAACATCTTGCTCACAAAAATAATACAAATAAAAAGCACAAATTGCTCATGTGTTTGATCGCGTTGTACAAAACTGCACTTATCGGAAATGAGGCTGTGATACTCGGAATAGTGTCCTTCAGCAACAATACACATCTGGACACGGGATTGCACTTCCCGCTGCACATTGCACAATATGGCAGATGACACGCTGGCACAAGCATCCATAATATGGTTTCGAAGTTCCTGCAATGCTCCTCCATGCATGCCTGCACTACTTCCTTCACCACCACAAGATGCTGTTAATCCGTTGCTATGGAACAGGAACGTGTTCCGTCCGATGGACTTGGCACCCTTTCCAGCACAGCGCCGGAATCCAGACAGCGAACAGTTTGCAGGTACAAACATTTACACTAATCTTTACTAAATAACTTTTAGTCTCAGAGTCAGGCACAGTGATGTCTCTTCCCCATTCTAGTCCTCCCCTCCTCTTCCTCTTGGCAAACTAAGTTTTCTACAAATTAGTCTAAACCTGCGGCAAATGACAATGCTAAGCAATATGTGATTGATAAAGATATTAATATTGGTCTGCTACAGGACGCTCACTGCAACAGAGAGGGCACTCTCTCAATTTTTCCTAAGAACTGGAAGATCTTCCCTTCAAAACGCAACTCAGCCCATGTCGTTTCGTTGTCCGGAACACTAAACTTGCCATCACTCATCTTTTCACCGGCACTAACAGTGTGTTCATCTCTGTCACAGCGAAGGATAGCGAGATATTCATCGGCTCGACCTATATGCTGCTCCCTCCGTTGATTTTGAGGATACCCTTGGAAGGGTCCTTGTGGAATGGGAACATATCATCACTCAGAGGAAGGCTTTCATCTGTGGCGTGGACTTAAATGCCAACTCCACACTATGGGGCTGTAGGCACAAAGATGTTCATCTACTGTCTGATAACCAGGTGTTGTGCGGCACACCATCCTCAAGTCAATTTCATGAACATCGGTACCTCGCTGCCCTGTGTCGCAAAGGAGATCTGTTCTCCGGCAGCGAGGTATTTGTTCTATGAATTTCGGGCAATTCTGGCCCAAGTCCATTGTACTTCTCATCCCGCCCCTGTCGCGCTTATCGGCGGATTCAGCTCCAGCTAAAAATGTAATAAAAAAAATTAAAAAGGTACCGGGGGGACATCTATGCTCGCACTCCTTGGCCACCTCATCTGAGTAGGCCTTCTTAGGCTGTGAATATGAACGGGCATTTCTAATTTCGGGCGTACCTACCACCTCCATAATCCGAGCTAAGATAACTTAAATCACGTAGTGTGAACACAATATTAGTCGTATTGAGAATTTTGAACAACAATTTAAACGCATGGAACTTTTCAAGAATGTATAGACTGCGAAAAATTTGTTTTGAGAAAAATGCATTTGTAATACTTTATATGTTATTTTTATTACTAACCATTATAAGAAGCGTGAAAATACACTTTTTGTCAAGTATATCCAAAGTTGCTACAAACGACCATTTCTATATTCTATTCGTACCACTATTTCTAAAATATATTCTTTGTGGTAGATTTATCTTGCAGTAGTTGTAGAAGTGCAAGGCTAAAAAGAAAAATATATCAAAATGATACGAAACACATAAAAATAAGTTGCCTGTGACAACCTTTTGTATATAGCAATATATTGATATTTCTTAAATTTTAACACAAAAACAAAAAATTCGTATTTTTGCTCTTTTCAAACTTTACCGAAACATTAAATGGCTGATAAGAGTTTTTCCTGCGTCATTACGCTTATTTTCATAGGACATACTTCTTCTTTTTTCATTTTTTGATAAACTTAATAGAATATTATGTACGCATATTTAATAAATACTAGATGGAACTCGTCAAAACTTGCCGGAAAAAGATACTATAACAATATCAGTAAAATAAGCTTCTTTATTACATAAGAAGGGGTGTGTATGAAACAGTCTTTCAAGTATTTTATTTTAAAAGTCCCCCCCCCCCTACCCCAGTGAAATACAGTACTATTTCCAATGCAAACTCCAAACAAACAATCCGTAAACAACTGTGTAATGCAAATCAGTTTCACATTACCGCCATATTCCCCACGGCAAGAAAGAAAATTTCATGGAACTGTGAAGTATCATACAAATAGTATATCCCTACTTTCATCTCATATTCAGTAAATAAAAGAAAATAGTAAATAAAGCACACATCCCCTCCCCCTGTGATAATGCATCCGAATGAGCTCCTATGCGCATGTGCATTATTGCATCTGCCCAAAAGCACCGTCGAAATTCGACGTTAAAAAAAATTAAAATGTTTAAATTAACAGTTTTAAAATGTCCTCTTTAACCATTGTTCGTTTCAAATCCATATCTTCTAAAACGCATCCATTGTTTTAAGCTAATCAATTTTTATATAAAGATGAAGAATTTTTTTACAATAATAAATCCATTTGCAGATAAGAAATATATAATGTTTTCATGTGTAATTTATTTGTATGGTTTCTTCGGTCCCTTTACATAATCAGGATGATTATTTCTTTTCCATCACAGTCGGTAATCTTTTCCTTCTTATACAGTGAAATATCCAATGGATCTTGAAAAAAATAAAATACAGTTCCTAGAATATTGTGATGCAACATATCAATTTTATGTTAATCATAAACTGAAAATAGTTTATTATTATTATTATTATTATTATTATTTTTTACAGATTTTAGTTTAGCGCCTAAATGCTCTATCTTATGGATAATCTGTTCTTATAATTTATCAGGTTTTATTATTATTATTAATTTTTCTTTTCACTTTTCATGATGGTTAGGGAAATCTATTTTCAATTGTGGCAACTTTCCCAGCTATTTTACATTATTAAAGCAAACTGAAAATCATTGTTGAGATAGAATTGAAAAATATTTCATGCTTAAAAATTATTTTAAAAATTCGTTAAATTAAGCGGCCGTTTTCAAATAAATTTCAGTCAAAAGCTATTTTTTTTTATAATTGATGATGCAAAAATTTAAATTGTAAAATGTAGTAAAATATAGTTAAAAAAAAATGAAATTTGTAGTATTTAGAAGTGATGTAAACGCGATGAAAGCTAAAGCGATAGTGCCTTTTGTTGTCACAACCGTTATACATTTCTAAAAAATGCCACTGCTGTGTTTTGGCTGGCGTCCAAAAGTAGACTACCATTTTTTGACATCGAAAGAGAAATTCACAGTGAAAGAAATAGGACTTTGCCGCTAATGACGAACTGTTAAATGAACTTATAACAAACGTACCAAAATAATTCCTATAAAATATTAGCCTTACATTGTTTATTCTAGCTAAAAATACAATCATTATTTCACATTTTTTTTCATTATAACACTATTTTTAATAATTTTAATTTTCCTGAAATCCTTTACTTTTGTGAATATTTTTACTTACCCATCATACGTAGTATAGGGTAAGTCTTGTAATCGTTTTGAAAATCGAAAATTTTTTTTTGACGGATTTACACGTTTCAGACACTGGAGATTCCGAAAAACATATTTTTAGAAAAAAAAATTTTGCCGTCCGTCTGTGTGTCTGTGTGTCTGTGTGTGTGTCTGTGTGTCTGTAAACGCTCTATCTCCCGAAAAAATTGAGATAGAGACTTGCAATTTGGTATGTACTTAGTATGTAATAATGGGAAGAAGCCTATTTCATTTCAATAACTTCGATTAACCGGAACAATTTTTTTCGGACTCTCGAAATATTCGTTCTGATGAAAGGTATATAAAAATTTTCGAAATTGTTTATTTTAAGAAATGAATATAAAAGACAATAAAAAAACATAAATTTTGAATAAAGCATGAAGTCGATCGGATAATTAGTTGCCGAGATATTTGGAATCCTATTTTCCACACTCTTCGATTTTTCATGACCTTGTATTTCATCCAAATTTCACTTCAAAGATATATTTTAATTGGAAATTTGACGCTTAATCAGATGCAATAAACCGCTAGTTAATAGGATTATTATTTTTGGAGTTATAAGGAAAAACCTCTTTCAAGCAATTCAGTAATCGAGCCTTTAAAGTTTGTGACGTCATCAAGCCACGATTTTATTTGAATTGCAATGCATTTTATAAGTAGTTTGCACATTTTTATTTTAATATTTTACATTATGCATATCCATGATGGGTAAGTATTACGGTGGCCCCCAACGACTAGTTTATTAATAAATTTTTTAACCAAAAATGGAACCGACTTCAAAAACTACTACAAAGTAAAAAATAATTTTTTTTTCGATAATAGTTAATAAGAAATTAAATTAAGAGCATTGTATTTACCATGCATATTATTATTAGACCAGTCAAATTAGGTTTTTTTCTGGACATAATTACGAAAGTTTTCAAACTTGGAAATATTATTTGGGAGGGTCTACTAATGAACATAATAAAAGTCCTTGGATGGGGGGTGAGCGCGAGGGGGGGAAGGTAAAAGAAGGTACCCTTTTTCGGTTTTTTGTTAATATCCCGTAATCTATAAGTGTTACGGAAAAATTGCTAATGCAAAAGATAAAGAAAACTAAATTCTCTACAAAATAGGTTTACTATATTTTTCCCTAGAGTCCATAGTTAACGAGATAATCGCATTCAAAAATCAAGAAATTTGCCAAAAGTCACACCAGCGCCAGAGAGCGAGTCAACGGCACTTATGCACTTACTTAACCTAAACTTATTTGAGTCCCCACTCCCTTAACTAACATATCTACCGATAGGTTGAATAACGGAGTTTCATTGTGATAGAGGTTTATTTAGAATAGAATGTGCCCCCTGGCGGTGGCATGTGAAACTAACAGATTTTGGATTTTAGGTATATTTAAGGTTATTATCACGGGTCCGGGAAACGCCGAGCGGGTCAGCTAGTATAATATAATATTATAATTAACACTATAAATAAGCAAATATTTGTAGGTAGTGCATGTAATAGATGTGTATAAGTACATATACATAAATATATTCACTACATAACTCATTTAATATGGTTTATTAATAATAATATTAATAATAAAGGGCTATGGAATTTTAAAAACAGAAATTTTAATTAAATTAATAATTATAAAGATACATTGAATATAATAATTATAAAAACCTGCGATTAATAATTATAAAGATAATACAGTTATAATAGTTATAATTACAAGTAAATCTGCAGATCAGGAAATCTAATGTTTTTACAATTTTTGTTTTCGAAAACAGTTTTGATTGTCGTTCTATAATATTTAGATTTAAGAATTTATCTAAATACATCCTAATCTACTCTATAGCATTAGCTTACTAAAATCACCATCAAATAGGTATATTTGGAGACTTTTAAACTTAATGGATAGTCATTCATCATCGTGTCTACTGCCAATTGACAAAATTGTTAACGTGATTTGAAGCTATAAAGTATTTTTTGTGATAGCCTTTTAATACGAGTAGTATCCAGATTCAATTCAAAACCGTAATGTTAATAACATCGTTCGTATTTGGCGTAATTCTGTGTTGCAGACCAAATTACGAAAAATTAGCTAATGTTTTGTTTCTCTCAACCAGCTTCATATTTCTTCATTCGCAATCGAGATTATTTGAATGAATATTTTTATAGATTATGAAAAACAGTAGCTAAGTAACGATAAAAGTAAAAGAAAAAAATGAATGTCAAATAAGTAAATTTATAAAACAAAATATTTTACATTATTCGAAAAAATATGTATAAAATTCCACCAAAATTTATTCTTTCGCCAAATGGAAATTTAAAAATCGCCTGAATTGCCATAGCAAAGCATTATGGCACAAAATAAAATATTTTATATTTTCCGAATGAATGAACCAAATGAAACAAAATACAATACAGCTATATCCGGGTACCTCACCAACATGAATACTTAATTTCAAGGATATCATAATGGAAATGGAACATAAATCAACATTTTTTCAAATTTCCCATTGAACCCGGGGTAATGAAAATGATCAAGAACTTCAGTATAATGTTTATTCCTACATTATTGCATTTTACGCATTTTTCATTTTTGTATGTTTTATGTTAACAAAAAATGTCATTTGATAAAGTTATTGTTCAGGCTTCCACTTTCTTCTGACCACAACATTTATTAATGTCTGTTTAAGTTTAGGTTAAGTAGGTGTAATAATGTAAGAGCCGTGGACCCGCTTTCTGGCGCTGGTGCGACTGTTGACAAATTTCTTCATTTTTGAATGCGATTATCTCGTTACCTATGGACTCTAGAGAAAAATGTACAAAACCTGTTTTGTAGAGAATTTAATTGTCTTTATTTTTTGCATTAGCAATTTTTCCGTAGGACTTATGCCCAATCAGTGGCTGAGAGGTTCTACTCTCGAAGCTGGTAGACGGGAGGTGCTGGGTTCGATCCCAATCGCGCATGTCGGCCTAATCGTTCGGAGTTTTCGTGGTTTTCTTCGAGCCGTGGATTTATCCATGCGTAAATACGGGTTATGTTCCCTTAGAAAGACCCCCACGAAGGGCACTCCACCCGGGCCTATATCCCTAGTGTAGATAATTGGCCGTCAATAATCAACCCAACCCAAGCCAACCGTAGGACTTATAGCTTACGCGATATTAACAAAAAACCAAAAAATGGTACCTTCTTTTACCTCCCCCCCTCGCGCTCACCCCCTACCCATCAGGACTTTTAGTATGTTCATTAGTAGACCCTCCCAAACAATATTTCCAAATTTCAAAACTTTCGTAATTATGTCCCAAAATGACCCAAAATCTGCCTAATTTGACTGGACTATATTTATGTACATTAATTTGATTTTTTGGAGTCGGTGCCAGCCAAGCCAAGTTAAAGCCATGTTACCATTTTTAAACATTTCATCTGATGTTATAAATATGTATATTCAAATGAGATTAGCAACTATATGTCGACAGACATTGCTTTGGAAATTAGTTAATCATTTAAATCATTGTATTTTCTACAATTTGATGAGTTATATGTATTTTTTTTTATTGTCTCGTATTTCTGTAGATATAATTTATACGCGTGTTACGATTTATATTGGATATTTTGTTTTGAATTTTGTACTTGGCTTGGCTGGCACCGACTCCAAAAAATCAAATTAATGTACATAAATATAATAATATTCATGGTAAATACAATGCTCTTAATTTAATTTCTTATTAACTATTATCGAAAAAAAATTATTTTTTACTTTGTAGTAGTTTTTGAAGTCGGTTCTATTTTTGGTTAAAAAATTTATTTTTCGCTTTTTAGTAGTTTTTGAAGTCGGTTCTATTTTTGGTAAAAAAGTTTATTTTTCGCTGTTTAGTAGTTTTTAAAGTCGGTTCAATTTTTGTTTAAAAAGTATATTTTTCGCTTTTTAGTAGTTTTTGAAGTCGGTTCTTTTTTTGGTTACAAAGTTTATTTATTTATTGTGATATCCATATTTACATTAAACCATATTGTTGCTAATATCTTTTTTATTTCACGCTAACCTTGGCAGTAGACTCGAGTATCGAAGATTAGAAAATTAATCATTATTCTCATCTAATGTCTTTAAAGCGTTTAATGATATCTATATTTACAACAGTAGACTCGAGTACGGAAGATTAGAAAATTTATCATTATTCTCATCTAATGTGTTTAAAGCCGTTAATGATATCTATATTTAAATTAAACCATATTGTTGCTAATATATTTTTTATTTCACGCTAACCTTGGCAGTAGACTCGATTACGGAAGATTAGAAAATTTATCATTATTCTCATCTAATGTCTTTAAAGCCTTTAATGATATCTATATTCATATTAAACCGTATTGTTGTTAATATATTTTTTATTTCACGCTAATCTTGGCATTAGACTCGATTAGGGAAGATTAAAAATTTTATCATTATTCTCACCTAATCATCTTGGATAATGTGTCATAATCGGGCTGTATACTACAGTTTTGATAACTGTGTAACTCACTGATTTTGATTCTTATGTTTAATGTGTACTGATTTTTACGATCCGTGCAAGGTAAATACACTGCGTCAACAATGTCGCCTATAATACTATATGGAGTAACACCTTTCTTTCTTTCTTTCTATAGTTAATATTATGTAGTAGAAATATTAAAAGACAATTGCAGAAGCATTTATATACTACTGTATTGTATAATATAATATAGATAATTGGATATTTTAAAGGCAGTTTAAAACTAGTGTGCCACAGGTGATGAATCGCCAAATATTTTCTGTAACTCGTACATTTGTATGGGATTTGAAACAACAATGTATTTAATTATGCGCCAGTAAACGCTCGTCAAAATATGCCAAACCGCTGTGAAACTGCAACAATGGAACTTTTAAAAGATTCAAAAGTAGATTTGTTGTGGCCTAATTTATAGTTTTTATCTGTACGTTATGTTATATTTATCCAATTCACAATTTTATGTAATTTTGCTTTTCAAATTTAGCAACACTCAAAAGTTTTAGTTTTAGTTTAGATCTTAAAAAGTCCTTCCGGCCTGTACCGGGAGGAAAAGGTAGCTTTCCTATATCTTCGTTTTAAAATTTAGCTAATGTTACACGAAAACAGCAAGTTAAAATGCAAAGAAACGTTTACAAAAGATTCGTTAATACTGAATTTGAATAAGAAATTCGCCAAATTTTTGAGCAATAGCCAAATTGGCTTCATTTATGAAGACTTATTTTGGTCGCCAAATTTGGCGATATTTCGCCAAATGTCGCCAATTTTGGCGCTAACGGATATGAATATATAGTTTTATGCGTATGATTGGGAAAATTATTACAACAATGAAAGAAAATAATTTGCAAGTAATGGCGTTAATGTGCTGTTTTGTTTCAAAATGTCAGCCACCCTAGAATTTCAAACTGCTCTATCTCAGCCATTTTTTAAGATAGAGGTAAACCAAAAAATGCTCTGGAATCCTTGTATCAAGGCCTAACACGTAATTAAAAAATAAATTTTAATTTTTAATTTTTTTGTATATTTATTTTAGTTTTAAATTTTTAAATGGCCGCCATCTTGAAACAAAATGGCGGACCAAGCTGGCCAACGAACTCGGTCGAGACATTGGTGAGCTTAATACACACAATTAGTTTCATCAAAATCGATTTATAAATACGAGCGTTATCGTATGACATAGGTCATATATATATATATATATATATATATATATATATATATATATCTATATATATATAAATCAACATTTGAGCGGAGGGTGGTTTTGGGGTCTAGGGGTCATGATCGGTGAAAATATATCGAAATTTTCCGGAACTGCTTTCCTCCGAACGGCTGCAATAGGTAGCTTTATACTTTTTAGTATTGAAAGCTACCTAAAAGTTTGTTCTATGGAAATAAATCCGATAAGTTAAAGCTGATTTAAATATGTCAGTCTTTTAGGTAGCTTTCAATACAAAAAAGTCCTTCCGGCCTGTACCGGGAGGAAAAGGTAGCTTTCCTACATCTTCGTTTTAAAATTTCAGCTAATGTTACACGAAAACAGCAAGTTAAAATGCAAAGAAACGTTTACAAAAGATTCGTTAATACTGAATTTGAATAAGAAATTCGCCAAATTATTGAGCAATAGCCAAATTGGCTTCATTTATGAAGACTTATTTTGGTCGCCAAATTTGGCGATATTTCGCCAAATGTCGCCAATTTTGCCAATTTTGTCACCAATGTCGCCAATTTTGGCGCTAACGGATATGAATATATAGTTTTATGCGTATGATTGGGAAAATTATTACAACAATGAAAGAAAATAATATGCGAGTATTCGCGTTAATGTGCTGTTTTGTTTCAAAATGTCAGCCACCCTAGAATTTCAAACTGCTCTATCTCAGCCATTTTTTAAGATAGAGGTAAACCAAAAAATGCTCTGGAATCCTTGTATCAAGGCCTAACACGTAATTAAAAAATAAATTTTAATTTTAAATTTTTTTGTATATTTATTTTAGTTTTAAATTTTTAAATGGCCGCCATCTTGAATCAAAATGGCGGACCAAGCTGGCCAACGAACTCGGTCGAGACATTGGTGACCTTAATACACACAATTAGTTTCATCAAAATCGATTTATAAATACGAGCGTTATCGTATGACATAGGTCAGATATATATATATATGTATATATATATATATATATGGATATATCTATATATATAAATCAACATTTGAGCGGAGGGTGGTTCTGGGGTCTGGGGGTCATGATCGGTGAAAATATATCGAAATTTTCCGGAACTGCTTTCCTCCGAACGGCTGCAATAGGTAGCTTTATACTTTTTAGTATTGAAAGCTACCTAAAAGTATAAAGCTACCTATTGCAGCCGTTCGGAGGAAAGCAGTTCCGGAAAATTTCGATATATTTTCACCGATCATGACCCCCAGACCCCAAAACCACCCTCCGTTCAAATGTTGATATATATATATATATATATATATATATATATATATATATATATATATATATATATATATATATATATATCTGACCTATGTCATACGATAACGCTCGTATTTATAAATCGATTTTGATGAAACTAATTGTGTGTATTAAGCTCACCAATGTCTCGACCGAGTTCGTTGGCCAGCTTGGTCCGCCATTTTGTTTCAAGATGGCGGCCATTTAAAAATTTAAAACTAAAATAAATATACAAAAAAGTTAAAAATTCAAATTTATTTTTTAATTACCTGTTAGGCCTTGATACAAGTATTCCAGAGCATTTTTTGGTTTACCTCTATCTTAAAAAATGGCTGAGATAGAGCAGTTTGAAATTCTAGGGTGGCTGACATTTTGAAACAAGACAGCACATTACAAAAATTTTCATTGTTGTAATAATAACCAATCATACGCATCAATATCATACATTTTCTCGCAATCAATATCATACATTTTCAATAGCATACATTTTCTCAATCATACGCATAAAACTATATATTCATATCTGTTAGCGCCAATTTCTCGCCAAACTTGGCGACATTTGGCGAAATATCGCCAAATTTGGCGACCAAAATAAGTCTTCATAAATGAAGCCAATTTGGCTATTGCTCAATAATTTGGCGAATTTCTTATTCAGATTCAGTATTAACGAATCCTTTGTAAACGTTTTCTTTGCATTTTAACTTGCTGTTTTCGTGTAACATTAGCTAAAATTTTAAAACGAAGATATAGGAAAGCTAACTTTTCCTCCCGGTACAGGCCGGAAGGACTTTTTATTATTTTCAACATGAAAGTCGTCTGCCCAACAACTGGTGACGCGGACGTAATAACTCTTGATAATATCCGATTTGCTTAAAATTTTGTATGTACGTTCATTGTGATAAGGAGCTCATCGGTTAAGTATAAAGACGGGGGGGGGGGACAGTGGCTAATATCCCCTTTAATTTATTCATGCAGAATTACAATTCGATAAGTTAAAGCTGATTTAAATATATCACTCTTTTTTTATTTGCAAATTCACGTAATAGAATATTTTATTTATGATGTTAAATGAAAGTCGTCTGCCCAACAAATTAACTATTTTTAAAATGCTTATTTATTTATTTATTTATTTTGTTGAATTTCTGAAAAAGTTCTGAACCAATTTTCATAAAATTGAAATGGGACCAATTCGAGAGTATTCTCTTTCGAATAAAAAAAAATCTCATAAATAGGACGCATAGTTCCGGAGTAATCGGTGTACATGCATAAAAAAAAATGGCACTCCGGGAGTGCCGACAGAAGTGAAAACTTGAACAATTACGTGTGTATTTTTTGAATCGTCAGGAAACGTTTTATTGTGCAGGAAATACTTTTAAATGAAGTGTTTTTTTTAATTAATTAATATAAACTACTACTAGAAAAATTATATTACAATTTTCATTTAATGCACTATTGTACATGAAAAATAATGCATATTATTTTACATACAAAAATAAATTGCAATCTATTGCTTAAAACGTAAATTTACAAATACATGAAATATGAAATTTAATTAATTGGTATTCTTTGAAATGAATACCAATGAACCTTATTGGTCTCGCGAGTTGAGCCACTTTTATCTGTTTTCACTGCGCGTGCTAAATTTATCTTGAAATTATTTTCTGAAATTTTTTTATTCATAATACCAATCATTTCGTTTTCTGCACGTGAACTATTTCCTTTTGATACTTTCGCTTCATTGTATGAATTGGCAACATAATTTAATTTTTTATCGGAATTATTTACAACTTTAAGGCAACCTACTTGAAAAGTATTGAGCTCGCCAACAATTTTAATTCCCTCTTCATCTATCGCCAACTTTAGTTTGCTGATCACGTCTTGCCCTATTACAATATCGTATGCGAGAGATTTTGAAACATAAAATTTCGTTGATATAAGAAACCTATCAACACGTATTTCATACACAAAATATCCAATTAGATTTACAGTTTCTCCGCCAATGTCAGTTAATAAGATATCAACAGAAGACAAATTTGGCGACCCAATATTGACATAACATTCGTAACTGAATAAAGAAATATAGCTGTCTGTATCAAACAATGGATTTGCTTCTTTGCCTTTGATATTAATTATTTTACCCATTCCATTAGGTTTAGACTTATTTCTGATTCGAATTGTAGCAATGTTAGCCTTTTCCTGTACATCGGCATTAGAACTGTGATTTTGTCGATTATAATTTCGATAGTTTTCGGTAGAGTCTTGACTGAACTCATTAGTTTGACCGTTATTGCTATTATTCACTGAGACGCTATGTGGCCTTGAGAGTTACGTCTAAAACATCTAATTTGAGATTTATTTCCTTTGTTTTGGTATTGGGTATGAAAGAAAGATTGTGAATTTTCATTTTTACTTACTTCGGGTTTTCTATCTTCAAATGGTGTAAAATTCTATTCATGGTTTTAACATTACGTCTCGGTCTCGCCGCATCATAATCGTCTAGTTTACTTACTAATACGTCTACATTTTTAATTTTTGGAAGATCATCAATAAAATGTGCTTTCATTTCTATAGGTAACCTTTTCTTAATTTGATCTACTACTATTAATTCTTTTAAGGATCAAAATCAGATACTTTAAGACCGCTAATCCATTCTTCCAAATAATTTCTTAATTCAAATGCTAAATCGCGCCAAGTGGCTGAAAATTCTTTTTATGTGACATTAATTTCTGCCTAAATTCTTCTGGCGTCATTTTGAAGCGTTTAAGAAGTAAATCTTTTACGTAATCGTAATTGTTCGCCAATGTTTCTGGTTCTCTAGCTATAATATTGGCGATTTCTAACGGAATTAAAGTTAACAAATGTATGACCCAATCCCAATTTTCTTTTATTATATTCATTCGAGAAATTTGTGTTTCAAATAATGATAAATAGAGACTAATATCACTTTTGCTGTCAAAGTGAGATATTAATTTAAGCAAATCTGGTTGCTTACCTGAACCAGCTATTGCAGAATCGTCGCCAAATATACAGAGGTGTCGGTAACGGTAACAGTGTCGCGAATTCAATGGGTTTTTCCCATCTCAAAAAATGCCCAACGCGCCTAAAGAAGTTTTCACTTCAAAAATACATACACGTCGAATTGATAACCTCCTCCTTTTTTGAGTCGGTTAAAAAATGAATTCTTCTAACCTATAATTTAAAAAAAGTAATTGGTAATATGTAATCAAGGTATGCAATCAAGATGAAGCAACCAATAAAGGCTCCGTTGTTCTCCCGTTCTAATCTTTAAAATTAAAAATTGAAAAATCAGTTAAAATTACGTCATGTTGACTCACTCATATAAATTTTTCTTGGTACTTTTCGGTTAGCCGGGCGCCAGTGATATATATATACATATATATATGTATATAAATATATATATATACGTATATATATGTATATAAATATATATATATACGTATATATATGTATATAAATATATATATATATATACATACATGTATGTGTATATATGCATAAATATGTGTATGTAAATATAATGTATATGTATATGTATATAATAAGTCGACAGGATTGGGATTGGACATTGGATAAAAAGCTGGTGATCAACAGAAAGTTTGTGTAGTTAAACGTGAAATTTGCCGATTAGAAGAATATGTTACGAGGACGTCTACGCCATTACAGCACGTTTACGTCTGGTGTTTTGTTATTTTGTAGTTTTATAATAAATTAAAAATGGTCAAGCCTAAAAGAGAAAAGAAGAGGAAAAGTTGGCCTAAGTGAAGTTGTTGCTAGAGAATATACTATTCATCTTCATAAGCGTCTTCATGGTGTTGGTTTTAAAGGATTGCGAAAAAGCAGAACTTTTGTGTTATCAAGAAATTAAAGATTTTTAGATGTGTGAAACTTTCCTGTGAAATATGCTCAAGAGTAACTGTAAGTTGGTATTTTTATTTATTGGTATCTTTATATGTTGATATTTATTAGTTTATGTTATATTTAAAATTTTTTATTTATTTAATAGTCTACTTTGAAATTTAAAGGTTTTATATACTATGTTATACTGATTAAATTTTTGTTTTTAAAATTTATTTCTGTTGCAAATATTTAAGTGTTGTTAAGGTTAATTAATTTATTTGATGATTTCTTGTGATACGTCATTGTAATATATAGACAGCGGTATAATTTATATTTTCCTGTTTTAAGAACAGATATTCTTAAAAAAAAAAAAAAAAAAAAAAAAAAAAATCTATTATTTTAAATATGTTACTGAGATCTGATCTGTATTTTATAAAAATACAGCTTTTATCCTAAGGGAACATTCCTGGCACCATGCCAAACCTAAGTTACAAAACAGCTATTATGAGAAAAAAAAAAAAAAATCTGTATGTTGAATAATAAGTGACTGGTGGTTTGAATTGTAGTAAATTAATGAGCCACTGAAAGATTATTTATGATGTAAATATGTAAATAGAGTGTTAGTATTTTATTGTTTATTTAAACTGTGAATATATAAAACTAAATTTAGTATGTTATTGTTTATTTTCATTTAATGTAGGATTTATGATGCATTTACCAACTTGCTAAAATATTTAATATAGAAACTTTGAAAATTTTTGATGGTGTTATAATATTAATAAAGTGTTTAAATAAAATGCTAGGTCAGGTAGAAATTAGATTACTGGAACATGTAGACATTTAGCACTATGTTAACCTAGCTGAATTGCGCTATTAGGTAATTTGAATTTTAATAATCTTAAGCTCGCCAATGGGGAATTTTTTTTTACACCTCATTTGTCCATAGCTTAGGTAAAAATAAGTTCATTATTTACCAAGTCCTCAGCAGTAATAAATTTACTAGAATTGAATACTCAGAATAATTATGATGTGATGATAGAATTAATACGTGATGACGATCAATATGAAGATAAAGTCATGTTTTCCTTGATGACAAATAATAAAAATATTTAGAAGAGAAATTGGAAAATGTAGGTAAGTTGCATTCAAAAATTTCATAGGGTATGTAATAAAATTTTGTTGATGATGTTGCTCTTCTTGTTCTTTTTGCTGATGATACAATTGTTATTATTATTATTACTATGATAAAAAAATTATTCTAAGGTAGTTAATGCAACATATTAATTTTAAATTTAGCAAAAATAATAAATAAAATTTAGGAGATTTTTATGTATTTTATTGAATAAATGTTCTGGTTAATGCTTAATTTGGATTCACAAATTCTTATAATTCTTAAAAATTCAATAGGAAAGGTTTGAATTCAGTTATGTTTCTGTCAGAAGGGTATATAGGGTCTTAATTTGGAGACATGGAACAATTCGCAACCTATTTTTCACCAGATAACTTCAGACTATTTCATGAGCAACCCAAACAACAATCAAAATCACCACAGACATCACAATCACCATCACAAAATCAAACTAAAGTAAAAACAATAGAATAAATTCTAAGTCTTTAAATATCTCTTATTACTCTAGTTTCAACATTATCAGGTATGTCTTTGGTGTACAACAGAGATATTACCCATTTTTGAAAGTTTAATATTTTAAAATTTAAAATAAATGTCACAGCTTTTATTTCAACATTGTGGTTATATTTTAGCCTGATCAACTAAAATATTTACTTGTTTTTGAGAGTTTTTGAGGTTGAGTAGACACCTTATGCAGGCATAAGATGTGTATTTTGATTTTAGGAATTGTCAAATTGATGTTGAAAAATAAAATTAAATGTTTTAATTCTATATCAAAATAAACTATTTTTACTTATTTACTTTTTCTTAAACCAATTGTTTCAAAAATTTAATATTATGTTATTTACTTCAATAGATAATCAAATAGTAACCGTTTATAAGTATTTCTATAATTATATAAATGATTGGATAGTGATGATGTGATTTTACAGTGATTGTTTTGGTGTGACAATAGAAAATTAAGTATCTAAACTCATTGCCTTTGTATTCCATTTCTCAGCTAAAATTAACATCTTTTATTTGTTATTTATTGTCTTTATTTATTCTAAGTTTGCCAAAAAAAAAAAAACCTCTCTGCATTTAGGATATGAATACTTATAACTTAACAGTATAATTTTGTAAAAGGGTATCAGAGGAAAAAATTATTGTAAGGAACTAATGGTTGAGAGTTCAATTTCTAAATATTTAGATTTAAATTTATTTGGATTTTGAAATTATTATATATTTTTTTTTGTATACTTTCGACTGGCAAAAATACTTTCTTATATAATTAAAAAAAAATAAGAAATTTATTTATTTGCTATGTAATTATTTTATCCTCAACCAATATTTTTCCTAACAATAAATAAACAAACTGTGATATTTTCTTAAATTATACTGATGTTATTATATTATTATTTCTACTATTGAATTATATTATGAATTACTACATATGTTGAGAAGTATTAGTTATATTGAAAGTTATTATTGTTATGTTTATGAATTGAATTTTATTATAGCATTTATTTATATTATTGAAGAGTTATATTATTTATTAGTGAAAAATGTTTGACAAATATTAGTTAAAGATGGTGGGATCCCAACAGAAATATAACAAATCCCACAGGAATATAACAAAGATAACATATTCCAAGTACAATAAACGACCAAGAGATAATTTGACTTGTTTATTATGTGAGAAAATTAATGTGATACTTAAGAGAAGATGTTGTGACAAGTGCTAGCATTATAAAGTCATTATAAAGTATTGGTAAGAATGACTACAGTTTTAAAATTTTGATGGAGTAATGTCTTTATTTTCAGCCTTTACATAAAAACTGTATTTTTAAGAAAGGGACTGCAGTAACCATTTAAAAAAACAAAACAAAATGAGGACTTATCACGATCCAAGAAAGAGACTGAAATAAAACAGTTGGATCTAATGAACTCAAATTTGAATTAAGTCGAATTTTTTTTTTAAAAACTTTGTTTTAACAATTTGCTAGTGACTACTTATTCTAAAGCTTGTGAACTTGGTAAAAGCAAAATTCTGTTACTATTATTATCCTGTTTTTCCTGTTTATTAATATTTATTATTTATTGTTATTGTATTTTTCTTGTGCACTTACAAATGGTAAGTGAGATTGTAACCATTTCTTGTATTATTTTACAGGGGAAATGCTCGTAGCTTTATTTTTATTTATCTATTAATTTTAATTGATTACTATTATTTTATTTTTGTTTTTGTTTTTGTCTTCCGGTTCTTCAGAAATTCCCCATCTCCTTGCTGGCAGTCTCTAAATTTATACTAGTCAAAATTCAAATTTCTAAAGTATTAAATTTATATTGTCTGAATTTATAGTTACTTAACTATTAATTTCATCCAAAATCTTTAGGGAGGGGGGGATAATATTACAAAATTTAAATTTTTTCCGCAATTATTCTATAAAATTTGTCCATTCAATAATATTCGGTATATAACCCAGCTTATTAAAATAATTCTCATTCTTAAAATAGCCTTTTACTATCCATATGTAAAGCCAATTATTCCTAATCCACTTAATAATATTTATTCGAATGTAGTTATTCTAAAAATGGCGATAGCTTTTTTAATTTATTCTTTAAATAGAACATCTTTATTTTAATCCATTATTAAAATTCATTAGTATTATTCCCGTGTGGTCAAATTGCTATAACTTCTTTATTTAAATGCTAAAATATCGTATCTCTTAAAATATTCCGCTCAAAAAACCTTATTTCATAAAGTTATCCTATTATTAAATATCAAATGTCTATTAAAATATTTCCGAAAAACTTTAATTCTTTCTTTTTTTTTTTTTTTCCTTTTATAAAGATTCATTTTCTTTTCTTCTTATTATTTTTATTACGTATTAAATTCGAAGTTTAGCTACAGCCTCAAAAACAGATAAGCTCGTTTGTTGATATGACAGGCATCTGGTACGAGATTATGGAATATTCTGGAAGGGCGTAGAAAGTTTTTGCATTTTACAACAAAATAAATCCACCGGAAATATTGATAAAGTTCCAAAAGAGACCTTTTGATTCGATAGAAGTGGGTCACGTGACGTATTCTGTATTATTACGCAAGCTAGTTTAAAAACACGATCATCCTGATTCGGAGAGGATTTTTTCGACGCTGGTGTTTGCTAAAAGAATCGGGACGGATTCTAGAAAATAATGGAACGTTGTATTTTTTTTCGTTTAGCGTTGGCTAATGAGCATTTTCCCTGAAGAGATGTCTTAAACTGGAAATAAAAGGTTCTTCGACAAAAATATGGACTGACATTTCTTGTTGTTGATGATACCACACGGCCGCCTGATGCGAGCTAAAAGGGAAACCAATAACATAGCTAACCCTATTTATCACGAGCACGACTGCCTTCTTCCCGGATTTGAACTTGGAAACACGACATGTATGTGTATTTATATATATGTGTGTATATATACATGTATATATATCACTGGCGCCCGGCTAACCGAAAAGTACCTTTTTCTTTTTAGTTTTATCATGTTAAAATGCATTTCAAGGTAAGCATAACGTCATTTTCATCGGCGCAAACTTTTCACAAGTACTTTGTATACGTTACTTTATGCTTAAACACCATGAATACAAATAAAAACGTATTTTGTATTTAATTGTAATGAAAAAAATGGCATCAACAAAGTTGTAATGCATAATGATAAAATAAACCCTATGGACAATATTCTCGTGACTTCACAATAAATAAGAATTTTCATTCACTTATAAAACACGCGTATAATTATTTTTACCGAAATTTAACTTGCTTGTCGATTTGAAAAATTCGGCCTAACGCTTAGCGTTTTAAATATATAGATGTTAAAATATTACCTAGTTGATTTTATATAATATCAAAAGATTGGCGAACCACAGAGTTCAGAGAATAAACTCTATGCCTCGTAACAGTGGGAGTTGACGACTTTATGACGTGATGCGGGATATCAGCGATATTGCAGCGGAAATTGGCAACAACAAAGACAAAGATGTGGAAGACGATGAAGGAGATACAGCAAAAGTTCCCCCAACCCACACAACAGCATATGAAGCATTGGAAACGCTGCGGGATTTTTTTCAATTTAATTCCTGAAGCGAAAGAACTTTTTCGCCCCTAGATGAACTTGAAAATACTCTCATCGACAGTTCCCGAAAACAAAAACAAACCATTATTGATGACTTCTTTGTAAAGAAAACAGGGCTTGATTACCAACGGGGCAAACTTCCACCAGTAAATTTTATTAGAAATTTTCGTCTTATTTAAACGCCATATGCACGCAAAATTACGGTCACGAAAAAGACAAAATTTTCTATTCATTTTTACTGGTGGAAGTTTGCCCCGTTGGTAATCGGGCCTTGAAAGAAAATGTAATTTAACAAAAGTTTGGTACGTATGTAACAGCTTTGAATTTTTACATTCTTATTAAATTACAATATATAAACGGAAATTATGTGCGTATTTATTTATTAGTGTATTAGTAGTGTACGATTAGTATTAGTTATGTTAACTTTTCCCGTTTAAGCTTATTTTATGGTTTTTCACTTATGCGCGAATCTCACTTGTGCGCTAAAATTTCGTTGTCCTCTTTTGTCGCGCATAAGTGAGAGATCACATGTATATAGATGAGTTTGAGCTCTTTTTCGGAGCCCGAGCCAGAAAAATTCTTTGCCATCAGAGACCAAACCGAAAGCACGCAGCAGAAAATCGTTACTAATATTTTGAAACTATTTCGAGATTAATGTTCTTATTTAAAAGTATCTTATGACATAGAGATAGAACTAAGTATAATCCTAAATATTCCCTCATGGCGAAATTTAATAATTTTCATATGCCTGAAAATATGTTTAAAATTGAAAATTTATTATTTATACTCAACCGCTGGCGAAAACCTACAAAAGTTACAGTTTTTATTATTTTTAAATATATCGAGCCCGTTTTGGGCTCGGGATCGGGCTCAAAATGAAAATTTCATTTATTCACAAATTGAAAAGGGGAAATAAAAACTTGATATTTGATAAACAAGAATATAGTCTAAGCATCTTAAGGCGTTTTACAAGCCTCTAAAAACCGGATTGAAAGGGAATTGATTTTCTATTGATGGGATGTAAAGACAAATATTCTATCTGCTTCTGAAGCCTTGGCACGGTCAGTGTTAGTAACATAAAGCAATTGTGGGATACTCCTTCTGTTTGAAGCCCTTTTTCAGAATTACTGGAAAACAGTGCCCACATGTTTTCTTTCCATAGTTGTTCAATTATATTTTAAAATTATAAAATTGTAACTTTTGTAGAATTCTGCCAGCGGTTGGGTATAAATATAATAAATTTTCAGTTTTAAACAGATTTTCAGGCACATGAAAATTATTAAACTTCGCCATAGTATTAATACTTATTTCTATGTTAGTGGATACTTTTAAAAAAGAAAATTTTGAAAGAATGTCAAAATATTATTAACGATTTTCTACTGCGTGTTTTTGGTTCGGGCTCTGATGACACAGAATTTTTTGGTCTCGGGCTCCGAAAAAAAAAGTCCAAATTTATCTCTAACATTAACTATATGTCAAAGTATAGAAAAAAAATCAAACTTTCATTTTAATTAATTTATTTATTTTACAAGTTATCAAAAAAAAAATCTTCCTATGTATAATTAGGCATTACAAAGTTGAATTTTAAGAGAAATGTCTCACATTCTAATTTTTATTATTGTTTCTTTTTCAGTAATTTTATAGTTCTGTCCAAAACATTTTTTTCATTTATAAATGAAGCTTTATTTCAAAAATTTATAATTTTGAAAAAAAAAAAGAATTAATTTAGAACATTGTCTAATTATTCAAATTTAGCACTACGCTTATCAATTTATTTATGATATTTGCTCATTCAATGTTGAAATGATATTCTTCATGACCGTTTTCACAGCAACTTTAAAATGAGTCCAACCATTTGCGTTCATCATTCTATTCTGATTTCTATTGAGTATTTTCTCAATTCCATTATCAGCAAAAAATAGTTCATCAATTATGGAATCATAATACTTCAAGCTTGAAATCCTCCGACCTTGCTCATCTCGAACCAAAGTTTTTATTTGCAAATATGAAGGTTGTGAATTGTCCAGCTTCATACGTTTGGATGGAAAAGCATTAAATTCTTGGCTTTCGCGAATCCACATCTTACATTTAGAAATATCGTTGATCATTAAATTGCTTTGGCGCACATCAAAGTTACTTTCAGTTGAAAGTTGTTTATAAAATTTCAGTCCAAAACAACATTTCTGTTTCAGTGCTGAAAGGTCTTTATTCTTTGTCTGGCTAACTTTTTTAATTAATTGGTTTTTCCTTCCCAGAATTTCGATAAAATTTTCAAGAGGAAATCTTCCGGTGCTTATTGAATTTATTGCTGCAAAGTATTTTTTTAGAATCTTAATTTTTCTTCTTAAGTTTTTACAACTTTTTAACTTTGGCACGATGTCTGGCAATTGTTGCAAGTGTTCGAAAAACTCTCTCCTTGCTTTTAACTTTTTAAGTTTCAAAATATTCGCTTTGCTTTCACGAAATTCTCCAATAACAGTGTTACTACATGTGTTGAAATTTAATTTGATATGATCGCCTGATAAATTGAGTTTGTCTGACTTTATTAATTCAGGAACTTCAGAAGTTTGACTTTTTCCTGATTCTTCACTGTCACCTTTCCCACCATCATAAGATTTGTTGCAGATATCTGGTAATTCATTTCTAGGATGTTCAGATAATTTAATGCTGGAAAGTTCAGGTAATTCTACATCAGGAAGTTTAGATAATTCAATATTAGAAAGCTCAGCTAATTCAACAGTAGGGAGTTCGGGTAATTCAACTGTAGCAGGTTCAGTTAATTCAACAGCAGGAAGGTCAGGTAATTTGACACTAGGAAGTTCAATTAATTCAGCACTAGAAAGTTCAGGTAATTCAAAGCTAGGAAATTCTGGTAATTCTTCTAAATTGATGTAGAAACCATTTTTTAAATATTTATTTGCTGATTTAAGCCATTTTTCTACTTTGTCTTCGTATCCAAGACTTATATCGTTAAGTTGTGATGCTGTGTTTTCGAAGGAGGCACTATTTTCAAGTACTTGGTTCGATGGGTTATTTGTGCAATCATATTGTTGTCTTTGTTGAAAGAGTCTTTCTTGCATTCGCTTTATATTATTAACAGTAATTGGGCCAAGAAACCGTGGTTTGGTGGCGAACTGTGGTAAAATGTAAAGATTCGTGCTAGGCGGCGTCATATTGATCATCGATGTTTGTAATCTAACACTCGTTATAGGATAATTCATCCTCAATGGCATTCTTGATTCACGTACTTGCAATTCATGATTGGGAAAGATAAATTGTGATGTTTTGTTGGCATTTCCGACAACATTTCCTACATTCTGCTGTATTCTTACTGGGATATTGTATTCATGGCTCATTTGTACAAGAGGCGCAGTCGTGGGTAAAGGAATATCACTTAGAGCTATTGTTTCTGTATTGATATATTCATGCTTTGCATCATTTAAGTCATTCGCTTCGTTCTCTATAGAACTATTTTCTGCATAGGAATTCTCGTTTATCTTTGATATATATTTTTGAGGTTCTTTTGTACCTTCTGAATTATAATACTGATAATGTGCTGGTAAAATATTCAATCTGTGATATTGTCCCCTTGCATTTACAGTTGGTGCAGACAATCTCTGACGAATACTGCAATGTTTCGGAAACAAAGTCTGTGAAACATATGCTGGTGGCTGAATATTTGATACTGGGGCTGTTGGAACTTTGTACCGGACCTGTAAAAAGAGAATTTTTTTTTTTTAGAATTCTGCTTTCTTAAATCAAACTTTAATGTAACTCAGCGATTCTGTTTTCATCTCACTGATGGAACAATTTTACGGAACGAGAATGTTTAATAAAGAAAAAAAAAAGAATGAAGTGCAGCTATAGTTTAAAGGTGTACGTATACTATATTTCAGCTTGAGATATGTCATATGTGAAAATTTATGTTACCCAAGCATGAATTTTTGATTTGTCATCGCCTGTATAAGTTGCATTTTACTCACAAAATCAATGGTCTCTAAACTTTTTGGTCCAAATCTCACACTGGATGTTCCATAAAAGCGACCAGATTTCTGAAACAAAATTTGGGGACAAATCATTACGGTGTTTTAAATTTAATAGGCAATTGTGAACAATTAGAATTGATTCTTTATATTTGTAATGTATTTTAGTATGTTGACACTAGATGGCAGCACATGCTGTGTAGAACTCCGAAATAAATACTTCAGATTGAGATTCGGCAGTCTAATGTAGGAAGCCATGCTGGTAACATGCAGCTAGCGTATCTAATATTTCATCTTATGTAATCTTTTATAATTAAACATAAATAGCTATATTTATTCATAACCAAGATATATCATGGTGTCAGAAGTATAGTGACCCATGTATTTTTGTTAAATTGAACAAAAAATTAAAGCAATATGACAGGAAGTTTACCTACCATTGCCGCATTTGAACTGGGCTCCAATCCATCCGAATTGTAGTGGTATTGGAGGCAAGATTTTGAAGATTACATAGAAGCCCTGAAATATGGGGATGAATCAGAGAAAACAAAAACAGCGCTCTTTCGACATGTTGACGGTGATGAGCTAAAAAAGCAATTTCGAGCATTTGATCTGAAGCCTGAAGGAGGAGTTACTGAAATAACATTGAAACAAATTTTGAATGAATTTGCCAAATATTTCGAGTACTATGTGAATGAGATATATGCTTCATTTAAATTTTTAGAAATTAAGCAAGATAGTGACGAAAAATTTTTGGACTATTATTCACGTTTACGTAGAGCTGTTGTTGAATGTTAACCCCTTGGGGACGAGCGACACGTATATGTGACGCATAAAATGCTCAGAATCCTCGATTATTCCCACCAGTTATTTTTTATTGTAAGCTTTGCTTTATTCAATCTTAGCATTTCTGCGATTCAATTAGGCGAAAATTTTTGTTTTAAAAAACCGGTGGAAACATATTAAAAATTTTGTAAAAGACGCTCGTCGCGAAAGGGTTAATTACGGTGATCTTGCGGATCGAATGCTTCGTGATAAAATCATCCAAGGGTTGTCTGATAAATTGCTACAGGAGCGATTAATTCGCGAAACTAGTAGAAAGAAGAAGACGTTACAAGAACTGTTGCAGTACGTAAAACGGCTGAGCATATAAAGTGCAGGCTGCGGAAATGTGCGATCAAGCCAGCAGATTTAATATCGATGCAATAAACGGAAGGATGGTCGTTCGCGATATCATAAAAGAAAAGTATTGTATAAATTCTGTGGCAGATCTCACGAACCAAAGAAATGTCCAGCGTTTGGTAAAAAAATGTAGAAACTGTGAAGGAAAAAATCACTTTTCGAAAGTATGTCGGAATAAGGTAAACAACAGCCAGCAGGTGCGTCGACTAAATTCAGCGGAACAGAATGATGACAGTGATACAGAGTTTGTCTATTTGCGTGAATTGAAACATATAAATCAACTTGAGGGTAAAAAGTTAAATTCTGTGCTGCTACAAAAATTTAAAGTAAATGGAAACGATGTTATATTTAAGCTAGATACAGGAGCTCAAGTCAATGTTATTCCAAAAAGTGAAATAGGATTATTAAAATCGAGTGAAAAGCCAATGGAGAGAAAATGCAAACAACCTATACTGGATTACTATGACAATGTTGTGCCAATTCTGGGTGAGTGTTTTCTCAATTGTAAAACTTTAAAAAATAGATTTGATATGCAAATTTTTAGTAATCTCTTTAGATGCTAGTCCAATATTAGGGCTTGAAGCCTGTGAGAAATTAGAACCTATCCAAAGACTTAATAATGTTATAAAGCCCATGCATAATTTTTTCCATCAAACACCCGAATATATTGTCCAACAATTTTCTGATGTATTTGCAGGAATTGGTCATATTTAAACAGTGTTGTAAAAATAAAATTAAAAGACCATTATATTCCCCACATAGCGGCTCTACGTAAGATACCACTAGCTCCACGTGACAAAGTAAAGATGAATGAGTTGCAGAATATGGTAGAATCTGGAATAATAGCAAAAGTGGATGAACCAACAGAATGGGTAAATGATATGGTTGTTATTAACTTGCCTAAAAAATTGCGTATCTGTTTAGATCCAAGGCACTAAATGAAGTAATTCGTTGACCTCACTACCCTATACCAACTGCTGATAGTCTTATTGCGCGACTTTAAGGATGTAAAATATTTACTATCCTAAATGCAAACTAGTCGGATGTGCCAATCCCAAAACTTTCTTCTATCTCAGTCATGTTAATACTTCAAAATTCGCTATCACATCGCCAATAAAATCAATATTTTTCCTCATTCTGTTGTACGTCAGCTGCTTGCGAATCGTCGGGTTACAGGGATGTGAACAATCGATGTATACTAAACTACGAAAAGTCCTTCTGGCTTGAACGACAGGAATAGATAGCCTCCCTATTCCTTTGTTTTACGATTTTAGCTAATTTTACTGGAAAACACGAAGGTAAAATGCGTGAAACCTAAATAAAGAAGACTCAATCCCAGTTCTCGTCAACATTGAATTTGAATGAGGATATCGCCAAATTAGTCCTCTACAGCCAAGTTGGCTTCATTTATGGCAACTTACTTTAGTCACCAAATTTGTCGATATTCCGCAAGCTGTCGCCAAGTTTGGCGATAATTTGACGTTGGCGAATATAAATATATAGTGATATAAGCATATAATAGGATTAATGGTTACAATGGTAATCAATGGAAAGAAAATTTGCCGAAACCATGTTAACTAAAACTCATAAATTAAACCCGTTTATGGATGAATTCTGTTGTCTTGTTTGAAAATGTCAGCCACCCTAAAATTTCAAACCGCTCTATCTCAGCCATTTTTTTAAGATAGAAGCAAAACAAAAACTGCTCCGGATTCTCCGGATCAAGGCCGAACATTTAACGAAAAAAAGTTTTAGGATTTCTAATTTTTTTTTAATTTGCACATCTTTTTGAATTTTAAATCTTTAAATGGCTATCACAGCGCCCCCTTTCGTCGAAATATCCCCAAATTGTAATAGAACCTGCTTACCATAGCCAAAAACAGAGAAAAAAAATTTGGTTCAATTTGAAGCATAACTTCATACACTTTTCGATGATACAATAGTTAAAATGGAACAAAAATATCGATCACAGCGCCCCCTTTCGTCGAAATATCCCCAAATTCTGACAGAACCTGCTTGCCATAGCCAAAAACATAGAAAAAAATTTTGTTCAATTTGAAGATTAACATCATACACTTTTAGATGGTACAATAGTGAAAATGGAACAAAAATAACGATCACAGTGCCCCCTTTCGTCGAAATATCCCCAAATTCTGATAGAACCTGCTTGCCATAGCCAAAAACAGAGAAAAAAAATTTTGTTCAATTTAAAGCATAACATCATACACTTTTAGATGGTACAATAGTGAAAATGGAACAAAAATATCGATCACAGCGCTCCCTTTCGTCGAAATATCCCCAAATTCTGATAGAGCCTGCTTGCCATAGCCAAAAACATAGAAAAAAAATTTGGTTCAATTTGAAGCATAACATCATACACTTTTAGATGGTACAATGAAGACACACAGACGGACAGACGGACGGACGGACAGACGGACAGACAGACATTTTGTAAAAACATGTTTTTCGGAATCTCTGACCTCTAAAACGGGTAAATGCGTTGAAAACCGGAAGTCGAAAAAAATTTCGATTACAATACTTTCTTCTATTATAGATAGAAGAAAGTAAAAACGGTTTTTGGCAATTGCCACTAGATACAAATCTTCATAGTTAATTATATTTACAACACCGTGGGGACGGTTCAGACTTTTAGTTATGCCTTTCGGATTTAATAATGCTGCAGAAGAGTTTCAGATGGCTATGGAGGACACTTTTGAAGATATGCCTGAAGTAAACCCTTATTTGATGATATAGCCCTTGGTACATCCTCTAGTGAAAATCATTGCCAGTTATTGCATAAAGTTTTAACTCGTGCTAGATAAGTAAATCTTAAATTTAATTTTGCCAAGACCCAGTTGTTGAAATCTTCGGCCACATACTATCTGACAAAGGAATATAACCAGATCCTAAAAAAATAAAGGCTATAATTGAATTTCCTGTTCCAAAGAGTCGCGAGGGCTTTCAAAGGTTTCTTAGCATGATAACATACTTAGCTAAGCTTACGTCTCATCTCTCAAATCTAATCCATTCATTGAGACAGCTTTTGAAGCAGGATACACAGTGGCTGTGGGATGAAAATGTACAACGGGACTTTGAACTAATTAAAAGAACTTTATACAAGCTCCATGGTTACAGTATTTTGATAAAAACAAAACTTTAACTGTTTCAGTGGATGCCAGCCGGTGTGGTCTGGGAGATGTTTTGCTTCAAGATAGTAAACCAGTTGCATATGGTTCTGCATCATTAACTGAAACACAGCAACGGCATTCTCAGATTGAAAAAGAATCATTACTGCGATCAAGTCATTGCTGGGATTTAAAAAAAAACAGTATGATGCTATATCACCGAGACTCCAACGTATGGTTCTCAGGCTTAATAGGTATGATTTCAAGCTTGAATATGTCCCCGGAAAACTTCTTCTGATAGCTGATACACTTTCTCGTGCTCAGTTAGTTGAAGAAAATTTTGTCGATGAGGAAGATTCAGACACAAGTGCTAAGATAAATCTACTATCTCATGCAACACCAAACAAGTGGAAAGAATGTGCAATATTTATGGCTAATGCCAATGAATTTCAAGATGTCTTATACCACATACAAAATGGGTGGTCTGAAAGAAAAAGTACAAGATATTTCGCTAAACCTTATTGGCATTGCAAAGAAGAATTGTACTGTACAGATGAAGGCGTAATTTGTCGAGTTTTACTAAAAAGACTTGTTGTGCCAAAGGTAGCGAGAGCAGAAATATTTCAAAAGTTGCATTTAACACATAGAGGTATAATGGCTTGTAAAGCAAAAGCCAGAGAATATTTTTATTTATTGGCCATCAATGAACTGTGACATAGAAACTTTTATTGATAAGTGTAAAACTTGACAGCAGCATCAGCGAAACAATCAAAAGGAAATTCTTTTGATCAAGATGTTCCGGAAAAGCCCTGGCAAAAGGTTGGTTGTGATATTTTTCATCTAAAAGGTGCAATATCCATTATTAATTGATTATTTTTGCATGACATGGAATTCCAGAGGAGTTGGTCAGTGATAGGGGACCTCCATTCATGTCAGAGGATGTGCAAAATTTTTTCAAAGAATGGAATGTGGAACATAACCTTACATCACCATATTTTCCTAGAGCGAATGGTCAAGCTGAAAGAGTCGTGCAAACAATAAAAAAAATCCTTAATCAAGGCATTACAAGACGCAAAAGATCTATATATGGTCTTATTGGACTATCGTATTCAACCATCTCAAGATCTTCCCTCTCCAGCTGAATTATTAATGGGCAGACGACTTAGGTCTCTTTTGCCATGTCATCCTAAAACACTTAGGCCAAATTTTCCATTAGCTGTAGCAAAAGAGTCTTTAGAGAAGCGACAGATGGTGCAAAGTAAATATGCCAACAAACATAGTACTCAACTCTCAAATTTGAAAGATAAAGCAATAGTTTGGTTTCGCCAAAAGAGGAATGAATAATGGAAGCAAGGAACTGTCATTCAGATTGGTCCTCAACCTCAATCCTACATTATTAAAGGTATAGATGGTAATGTTTACAGAAGAAACAGATTTTACATCCGCCCTGATAAGTCTGAATTAGGTCAATCTGTAAGGCCTGTGAGATCAGTAGAAGAATTTATTCAGTAACTACAGATCCAGTGAGTGTTCCAATGCAGATTTCAAATACATAGACAACAAAACAGGTAAGTTACAAAAGGTGTTTACTCAAGGGACTGTGCGGAAATCTTCCAGAACAATTGTGTACCCTCAACGCTATAGAGACATTTGAACTAAACTTAACTAAATTAAATTTAGAACTTTAAATGAATTCTAGTTTTAATACATTTTCAATATTCATTGCCTTCTTTATTATTTTGTTTAATTTTATTAAAAAAGAGGGCATGTAATATATTTTAGTATGTTGACACTAGATGGCAGCACATGCTGTGTAGAACTCCGAAATAAATACTTCAGATTGGGATCCGGCAGTCTAATGCAGGAAGTCATGCTGTTAACATGCAGCTAGCGTATCTCATATTTCATCTTATGTAATCTTTTATGATTAAACATAAATAGTTATATTTATTCATAACCAAGATATATCAGTATTAATCAATTTTAACATTTAAATCAGCTTTATATACCAACACATATTCTTTGTATATCACGTAAATACAATATACGAATAATCTGTGGTCTCTAATCTTTTTGGTACAAGTTCCATACTGAATGTTCCGTAAAAGCAACCAGCTTTCTGAAACAAAATTTGGGGACAAATCATTATGGTGTTTTGAAATGTAATAGCCAACCGTGAAATTAAAATTTACTCTTCGTATTCATTAATTTTAACATTTAAATCAGCTTTTAATACCTACACATATACTTTGTATATTACGTAAATACAACATTATATCAATACTATAATTATAAAAACTTTTATATTTTTAAGAAAAATTTATAGACTGAAGAAATTCTTTACCGATTAATACTTTTTTTAGAAAAAATTAACACCTGATCATATTTAAATTAATCAACAATAAATGCTCTTAAATAAAGTTGATATAAATAATGAGATATTTGATCAGTCCAATGATTATTCGATTTGAAAAAAAAATGAAGACAAATTTGAAATTTGAAGACATCTGAAATCCTCTTTAATAAAAAGATATGCGTTGCTGACGACTGGGATTTTTACTAATCGTTGCTACAGATTAATCTCGGAAAATGAAACATTTACGTTTGTAATGAAATTACAAAACACGATTGCGGTTACTGAAAAAGTGAATAGCTCGAAAAGTATTTGTCAGAAAATTGTTAGACAAACTGCGTTAGAAAGGTAAAAAATTGTATTTTTCTTGATATAAATTTCAAATCTAATGGTTATGCCGTTTTTCAAATATTGGATTTCAAAAGTTACCAAATTTCACAATGGAGTACCATAGCGAAACGTTCACGCATAAAAAAAGATAATGGTTTGGAAATGTGTCCTGACGTTATACTGGCTATAGCACGAGTCACAAATTATAGTAGCCTTATTGTTCTGTTAAAATATAAAAGTGAATTATGATGTCACGAGTGCATGATTTTTATTTAATTCTCGGCAAATACTAGATGCGCCATTTCTTTTTCGTATATATATACAGCGGAACCCCGATTTTACGTAACACGTTTCGTACGTTATCCCGCTTCCTACGTTATTTTTTGTCGGTCTCAGAAAATTCCTATTCCGATAATGTCAAAAGTACCTCGATTTTACGTTATTTACTCTTAGCGTTTCCCGCTTGGTACGTCATTTTAGGCGAAGTACCTCAGGAAATTTTATCTTTTTTCACAAGAACAAAAATGCTTTCCACTTGGTCAACTGGTTGTTTGTCACCAAAAACAGTTCAAAGTAACGAAGATTCATATATCAGCACTAGACCAAACCTGCGTCACGTGATATCGGGGGGGGGGGATGTGATTTCTTTTTACGTCGTACATTCATTTCAACCCGCAGTGGAGTAGCTTTTTTTTTTCTATCTCTTAGTGATTGCCAGTCAAAAGTAGGATGTCTAAAAGAAAATGTTTCTCTGTAGCCGAAAAGGCAGAAATTATCGAAAAATCCAAAGTTTCCAACGGAACTAAAGTGGATCTCGTAAAATCGTTCGGTATTGCTTATTCTACGTTACAAACCATCCTAAAACAAGAGGTCACTGTGGAATTAAAATCTGAAAAACTGGGAAATTTGCCAAAGAAAAGAAAAACATTGAAAACCTCTCCTTTTGAGGAACTGGAAAATATTTTGTACGAGTGGTTTAAACGAGCCCGTGCTGCCAAGATTCCAATCAATGGCTCACTTTTGTAAGAAAAGGCTCTTGAAATTTCTTCTCGACTTGAAATGCAGAATTTCATGGCATCCAACGGTTGGATCGACCTATTCAAGAAGAGGTATAATTTGTCTTACAAGTTTATTTGTGGTGAGGCAGATGGAGTAAATACTGCGGTCGTTGAGGAATGGATGGACAAAAACTTTGCCTTCTCTTGTGTGTAATTACTCAAAAAAGACATCTTTAACGCAGATGAGACCGGATTGTTTTTTTTAATCTCTTCCCTTATAGAACATACACCGTGAAAGGAGAAACGTGGCACAGTCGGAAGTTATCAAAAGTGCGATTAACAGTTTTGTTATTACGGAATTGAGAAGCTAACACCCTTTGTGATTGGTAAATCCAAGAAACCCCGATGCTTCAAAAATATTAAGAGTTTGCCTACAGATTACAATGCCAACCACAATGCTTGGATGACCCTAAATCTTTTTGAAAATTTTGTAAGAAAATTGAATATAAAAATGAGCTTACAAAAATAATTTTATTCGTAGACCAGTGCACTCATGTTAATCTGAATTTAAAGAATGTGCGTATAGAATTTTTTTCACCCAACTGTACCAGTTTACTTCAGCCATGTGTCTTGCAAATAAACAGATCCTCCAAAATGCATTATAGAAAGCAACTGGTAAGAAAAGGCCATTTTTCACTTGATTCAGTTGAGCTTCAAGATGCTTAGAAAACAAAGCTAAATGTGCTGGATGCATTTCATTTCATCTCATCGGCATGGAATGGTATAGATGAAAAATGCATGTCAAATGCTTTTTTGAAGGGAGAATTTTCAAAATCCGAAATTAACAGTGAAGCGCCGCCGGAAGAGCTCTCTATGGAAGACTACACAGAAGAGGATGAATTTATACTTGCAGACATCAATGTTGGGGAGTACATTGATGGCGATAAGGATGTTATTGCTACCACAGACATTCAGACTATTTCCGATTTGATTTCGCAATATTGAAGAGGGGATTATATTGATGAAGATCCAGAAAACATCGTGCCCTCATCGGCAGAGGCCATTGCGAGTTCAAAAATTTTAAAGAAATTTTAACTGGATATGAAAATTAAGGGGAAAAAATTGCAAAAACTTGCAAATATTAAAAATAGAGTATATGTGAAATTACACTTAAAAAGAAAACGCAATAAAGAATAACAGACTTTTTAAAATACTAATATGGTATTGGTAAGTTTATTTTTGTATAATTTGTTTTCTTGAAGTGTTTTTCTCTATTTGACCCCGATTTTACGTTTTCCCGTTTCGTACGTTTTTTTCTGCTGGTCCCGTGAAAAACGTAAAATCGGGGTTCCACTGTATATATATATATATATATAATGTAAAAAATCTGTTAGAATTTTAAATAAAAAAAAGTTTCAGCGATGTTCTGTAACCCGGGAAGCCCGGGTTCGATTCCCTAGTAATTTAATAATATTTCATGTCTTTGAGAACAACTGTCGAAATTCGAAATCTATTCTCATAATCATACTCATTGCCAAATTTGGTCGAGCCAAGATACAGCAACGCATGAACACACCGTAACTTTTCTGAAATAAAAAAAGAAATAAAATAAATTTATGAAATTTTGCATCTCTCTTTAGGGTTTTGTTCATCTCATGAAACCCTATTCGTCCCGCTTCTCTGTCTGTCCGTCACAGAGCCGTTTCTCAGAACCTGTATAACTTACAGACTTTAAAATTTTGTGTACTTACAGCTGAATACCTACTGTCACGCTGAAAATCATAAATTTTTGAAAAAATCGTATTATTTTAATATAGAGAGATAAAAAACCAAAAATCTAACAGCCTTTTCCTATTAAATTAAAAAAGTTTTCGTTATAGCCGTTGCCAACAATTAAAAATCCACAGTAAAATTCTTTCTACAATAATTAATTTTCTATTGAAAGATTGCCACGTGAAAAATTAAAATGAAATAAAAAGTTTCACCAATTGAAAAAAAAGATTAATATGACGTCATATTGGTAATAAAACGAAAAGTATGTGTAAGTACAGAAAGCAGGTTAATATGACGTCATTAGAGAATTAAAAAGAAAATTAATCTGACGTCATATTGGAAGTTTAACGGCATTTTTCAAATGTTTGATAATAATACAAAAAGAGTATCAATATGAGTGATAGAGAAAGCAAATAGATATGACGTCAGGAAGTGATTATAACGTCATATGAGTTTGAGGGACATATTGAATCATAATAAAAACCCGATTATGGAAATATTGACATATTTTAACATTTTGAAGGGTCTATACAAGATGTTTTAATTTGAAATTGATTTTCTTTTAATATCGCATTTAGTCCACATGACAGATATTATTATGACAGAGTATAACAGCATAATCCTATAATTAATCGATAAGCATTATAAATCTCTTTTTATAATCAAAATTGGTAAACTTGACTCTTCCCTCAGCTGCAAGCAACTATCAGCTGAAAAATACTAGTTATACGAGTTATGGCTATTAAATAACGAGACTGGTGTGAGAAATGATATTTATTCCAAATACATTTATATTTAACTTTTATCCCCTTCAACATACAATCCTCCTCTATCTATACGCTGCTGCATAAGTGTCTTCCATTGTTCAAAACAATGCTGCAGCTTATCAGTTGTAAGCCTCTTCAACAACGTTGCCGTTTTTGCGTTAACAGACTGAAATGGAAGCGTTCAAAAATCATCAACGGAATCTTTAAAAATCTTAAAGAAGTTGTTTGGTGATAATGTTATGTCACGTGAGCGAGTTTCTGAATGGCACAGACGCTTTTTTGAAAGTCGGGAATAGGTCGAAGATGATGAACGTCCTGGTCGACCTGTGACTGCAAAAACTAAAGGAGACGTTCAGAAAATTAATGAAACTGTACGGAAAGACCGACGAATCAGCATTCGAATAATCGAAAAACAAGTACTAATCAAGATGAGAGAAATAGTAAGGAAGAAAATACAGGATTTTTGGATGGAATCTGCCCCTGGACAACGCGCCATCTCACAATGCCTTATGCCAGGCTAACGAAAAAGAAAGGCCACCGCGGTGCTTTACGCGTATATTTTTTTACAGACCGCGGAAGTCACGTGATGCTCGAATGCACCAATGCAGGTGTACGAAAAGAGCATCACGTCACTCTAGCGGTCTGTAAAAAGAGATAAGTGGAATGCACCGCGGTAGCCTGTCTTTTTCGTTAGCTTCGGCCTTATGCTAGAAACCGCTTGTTTCTAGCGGACAAGCGCATTCTTGTGCTTGATCATCCTCCGTATTTCCCACCGTGTGACTTTTATCTGTTCCCAAAAGTTAAAAGGGGACAAAGGGGAAAGGAAACACTCGAAGGGAACACATTTAACACATTTTCAGTCTGCTGAACAAGTAAAAGCAAAAAGGCAAAGTTGTTGAATAGGCTTTACAACTGATGAGCTGCAGCATTGTTTTGAACAATGGAATACAGTTATGCAGCTATGTATAGATAGAGGAGGAATATATGTTGAAGGGGATAAAAGTTAAATATAAATTTATATGGAATAAATATAATTTCTCACAGCAGTCTCATTATTTAATAGCCACACCTCGTATAATGTAAATCTCATTGATTGTTATTATAATAAGATTTGAAAAAGTAAAATATACTCACTTGTTGATTTGAAGGATTAGAAGTTAAGTTTTTAGGGGGCAGATATAAAACTCTATTTCTAGGCTGACAATTCATAAAAGGTGATCCTAAACGTGCGGCCAATGTTGGTGGAGGCACGGATTTGTAAAATCGTACGGACAATGGTGAAATTTCAGAACACCTATTCTCCAATTTTACTTTTGTGTCAGAATCTTTTAGAGATGGCGAAGAATCCCATGATTTCCTGAGAGCCGAACTTTTGTCAAATCTTGGATTTAAGTTAGCACAATGAGGAAACAGATGTTTTTTCCATTCTCCATGGGCCTCTGGAAAATAGTTCTTGGCTGCGTCATCCGCCTTAATAAATGCATCACCTAAAAAAAAGGATTTTGCAAACATGACTTAAGAGAATATCTATATTATAAAGCAACAAGAGAGAAAATTCATGGTGTCAAGTATAAATTATGGAACACTTTCCAACAGATTCAGAATACTGAAACAAAATTTCATTGTTTAATAAGGTTAAGGCGAAAGATGATGTCTAAGTAAACGAATCGGAAAGTGCATATAACATTTTAAATCCAAATTTTAGCAATTGTCATCTATAGTCGAAAAAATATCCGAATTCTTTTAGTGTATCTCTGTATATGATCTGAAGGTTTGTATTTACAGGATGGTTATAATATAAGTATCTCTATTTGGAGCTGTCTGTAGCTTGAAGAAATAACCCGAATGATACCAAAATCGGTACACTTAATATTCGAGAAGGGAGAAAAAGAATGGAACAATAAAAAAATAGTTGAAATAATCGACAATAGATGGTGCTACGGGGCCTGTCGGTGCAAACGCCGTTGTGAACTGTGGAGGCAAACCTCAATGACTTAAATTTAAAAGATTGCATATCACAAAATGTAGAAAACCTCACTCCCGATGCGTTACATTTCGCAGTTGAGCACGTCGGCGCCGTGTGGATTGTGTCCTCCAGCACAATGACCATGTGGAGCCTGAACTTGATCGGCACAGCCATGCGAAAAAGTAACCACATTCACTGTTACACTTTCCAATAAAATAGGTTTGCCATCCGGTTTTACGTCTTAATTCTTTGTTCTTGTATTACACATTATATTTCACACTCAAAAGCGCCATCTGTCGGCAATTATTGCAATTATTTTTTATTGTTCCATTCTTCTTACCCCTTCTCGAATAGTAAGTCTACCGATTTTGGTTTCTTTTGGGTTATTCCTTCAAGCTACAGACAGCTCCAAATAGAGATACTCATATAGTCTAAGAGCTAGCAACGTCAGAAAACACGTGATTTTAGCAAGGCTCATTTTTCTATATATTATCCGTCTTTATTGTGTAGCACGAATGCGGCCGGTCTGGCTGGTGGAAGTGGTTCGTTTACCTGTGGTGGGAGGGGCAATGCAGGTAAAAAAGTGACAAAATTACGTCATTTTAGCATGAATTTTGATTATAAAACTTGTTTCTGCTCACTATTTGTGATATTAAGTTATTAGTCTGGCAGCGTTTTAATGTTGCCAACACCGTGCCAGACCCTCATTTTTAGGCAAAATAAGGTGTCAAATTCACGTCATTTTAGCAAAGCTGAAATTTTAGTATGTTATACTTTGGCTATCAGATAAGCTATAATTAATTTGCCAGACCGAAATTCCGTTGCTAAATTACTGCCAGACGCCGATTTCAATCTGGCAGAGAAAGCCCCAGTTAGAAGAGTTGGCAGCTTTTGTAGTGCTTTGGCTATTGTCTGTACACTGCCAAGCCGTGATTGTTGCCAAAGCAATGATTGTTACTTTCTATAGAAGTATATATATATATATATATATATATATATATATATATATATAATTTGTCAAAAAAAGGCTTAATTTTTGTAATTAATGTATCAATTAATTGTAATTCTTATTTGGCTCAGTTAAATTTTGAGAATAAAATATTTATCCACAATTTTTTCTAATTTTTTTTAAAAGAAACATTTATTAACAAGCCGGTCTTTGCCCGTCTAGCCAGTCACTTCCGTGTGGGGCCAAGTTTCCTTCTGCAGCGTTTAGCCCGGACTTCGCTGTGGAACCAGAAAGTGCATTTTACATGCAAACAAAAAACTATAAATAAAATACTTTATTTTAAACTATACGAAAATAACTAATAAGTATATCAATAAAGTACATAAATAAAGCTTTCGCGACATAAATAATACGTTTTTCTCCATTAGCCCCTGACAAAGACACGCTCGGCACTGCCCATGGGGAATGGAAGAGCTTTCAGATAAAATATACAAAAATGAGATAGCATAAGATACATGGCGATCGTTGTAAATGGGCACTGTGATATTACTCCCATAAATTGTTAATACGGTGTACAAAATAACGGGGTCTTGTGTGCTTCTCAGCCATATATCGTTAGCTAGCCGGTCGCTTCCGAGTGGGGCCCAGAAACCTTTTGCAGCGTACAGCGCTGCCTTTGTTTTGGGCCTACAAAGTGCATTTTACATGCAAAAAGAAAAATGTAAATAAAATACTTTATTTTAAACTATATGAAAATAACTAATAAGAATATACAAAAAAAATCACGCAAGTAAAAATTTCGTGACAAAAATAATATATTTTTTTCCATGAGGCCCCTGAGAAAGTACTGATCGGCCCTGCCCGTGATTATCTAAGGGGAAGGGAGAGCTTTCAGATAAAAAAAATGAGATTGGCTAAGATACATGGCTGTGTGGTTTAACGCCCATAAATTGTTAATGTCGTGGTAAAAAATACAATGACATGTGTTTTTCTCACCCATATATCGTTAATACAGTGATCATTATAAAGAGGTTCAGTCATTATGCGTGCATAAATCCTTAAAATTAAATTATTTTAACAAAGCCCTTTGGGTTGCACGCCTGTCAACTGATTATACGACAATCACTGTAACGCAGCCTTGTGTATACCCGAGCACATAAATATGGCGACTAGTACTTAAATCGCAAATCTTTAAATCCAAAATGTATTTTGAACAGAGGAGGAAATGTAATCTATTCTGTATAAAAATTTTAATCTTATTTTTAATTTAATTTTAATTTTACGAAAAAAAGCGTAAAAACAATTTATAAAATATGAAAATTAAAAAAAACTTTTCCTTGAAAAAATTCACGCAAAATATTTAATAAAAAATCAGCTATAGCTGTCTTATTCGTCTAATCTTCCATGATCGGGTTCATAGCTGATGTTGGCGACAAACTCGCTTCAGCTTAAATAGCTGAATTACGTGTTTAACTATTTTTTAGTAGATTTGTAATGCTAGAATTTCACGCTCGTACTTAAAACTGCAGTTGAGAATGCCGAAATGATCTAAAACGTTCGACCCCCGTTTAACCCCCTTGGTTGATGAATATTTAAAATCGCTGAAATATCTATTTAAATATTTTTAGTACATTTGTTATCCTTAATTTCACGCTCTTACCTATAACTTCTACTGAGATATGGCAAAATGACTTAAAACATTCGACTCTCATTTAACTCCTTTTAGTGGCTGAATTTCTGAAATCGCTAAAATACGTGTTTAACTATTGGTTTAGTAAATTTTTTATCCTGAATTTCACGCTCCTACCTAAAACTGCTGCTGAGATATGGTGAAAAGACCAAAGGACCTAAAACGTTCACCCCCCCCCCCCCCCATTTAACCCCCTTATTGGTTGAAGCTCTAAAATATAGCTGAAATACGTGTTTAACTATTTTTTTAGTAGATTGGGTAACCTAAATTTCACGCCTCTACCTAAAGCTCCTGCTGAGATATGGCGTAATCACCTAAAACATTCGAGCACTCATTTAACCTCCTTAGTATTTGAATTATTAAAATTGCTGAAATACATGTTAACTATTTTTTTAGTAGATTTGTTATCCTGAATTTCTTGCTTCTACTTAAAACTTCTGCTAAGATATGGCGAAAAGACAAAATGACCTAAAAATTTCGACCCCCTATTTAACTTTCTTAGGGGTGAATTTTCAAAAATCCTTTCTTAATGAGTGCCTATATTATGTAAGGGAACATATCTTCCAAATTTCATAATCCTAGGAGCAGCGGTTGAAGCTCGGCATTGATTCTGAGTCATCAGGACATGTTCTTTTTATAAGTATAGAGATTTATAAAATCGCCAAAAAAGCGAAAAAAGAGCAAAACAAGAACTTCATGGCGTAAATTGTCAACCGTTATGTTTATTTAATTTCTCCCTTAATTTTTAAGTAATATTATAATTAGGGTTTATTAATATTCGCTTTTAATTTTAAATAATACAATATATAATATTTTCCCTTAATTTTCTGAATAAACTTATAGTGGCTAGCAAGAAATAGGCAATGTCAACTGCTACTTTTCAAGGTTAATAGTTAATTTGTGGTTTGAAATAATACGTTCGTAGCATGTTCTCTGTGTTATTGAAAGGAAATTTAATGCGTACACTGTAAAAAATATTAGTGTTACTTTACACCAAAAATGGTGGCAACAAAGTTGCCACCAAAAACGGTGTAAAGAAACACCCCTTGTAAATTGGTGTAATGAAACACCAAAAATTAATTAGTGTAAAGAAACACCACTTTTGGTGGCAACAAAGTTGCCACCAAAAGTGGTGTAATAAAACACCATCATCAATTTGGTGTGCTTTAACACCAAATTGGGTGTCCTACTAACTAATTCAGGATATGCCACTTCGATGCAGCATCACACCAAATTTGGTGTTCAAAATCTGTCGTCCCAAATTATCCTACGAGGAAAAGTGATTGAAAGGTTATGGATATTTATGTAAAGCTACAGGCATTTTTACTGGATTTTTCCCCTCTTAATTAAAAGATAACATATTTTGAAACAACTTTTATAATTAAAATTTAAAAAAATATATTGAGGATTTCAATTACAAATTTGCGAATTAATTTTGAAATATCCTTTTCTGAATCAAAGAGAAAAATATGTCTAAGTTTTATATAAATGTATAACAGTTTACAGAAAATTTAGAGATCTTTTTCTCTTTGATTCAGAAAAGGATATTTAAAAGTCAATTCGCAAATCTGTAATTGAAATCCTCAATATAATTTTTTTTAATTTTAATTATAAAAGTTTACTGATGTTTCAAAATATGTTATCTTTTAATCAAAAGAAGAAAAATCCAGTAAAAATGCCGGTAGCTTTACGTAAATATCCATAACCTTTCAATCACCTTTTCTCTTAGGATAATTTGGGACGACATATTTCCGGTCAAAGACTTGAAAAGAGCTTAGCTATAAAAAATAATTTGGTGCTGCAAGATTTATCGGGTGTTTAATTACAACAATTATGATAGCAACTTTGTTGCCACCATTAATAAAACCTTATTCAATTACAGTTATAATTAAAAAGAATTCCATATAGAAATTTAACAATATAAATGTTGTGATTACATAAATGTTAAAATAAACTTAGTCAGGAAATTCTGTTAGACTTTGTATTTTTTCATGTCAAAATACTTACGTATTTAACAATGAAGCCACATGAAACTATTTGCACTTATTTTTAGTAGTGAAAGGGTTTAATCGATTTTCAATATAGCATTGTAGAAGTTATGGCCATCCCCCACTCTTATTAACACCTAATATTTTATTATCCTAGTAATGAATGTTTTGCGTTTTGAATAAATTTCTTCAGAAATACCCCAAGGAAAATGTTACTCACTTTAAATAAAAATTAATTTTAAAATATCACTCTTAAGAAGCTTAAATTAATTGGATTTAATTACAAGTATTACTTGTTAGTGATATTTAACTATGGCATCCCAACACATCTTACATTTCTGGTTATAACTTAGTTGGTCAATAGAATAATCAGGTAACCATGTATGCAGAATTTATTCAAAATTTTAATAGTAAGAATTAAGAACAAAATAACTTTTATGATATTTATTTAACTAATACTGAATTGGAAAGTATAATACACATTTGTCAATACTAAAAGTATTATATGAAAATAATCAGAGACTAATAACTAAGTAAGAACGAATGAAATACAGTGAAGAAAGAAAAAAAGTTAAATTCAAAATATCTTAAAGAAATTTGAATGCATTAATAAACAAAATAACCTAACTTAATTTGAACAGGCAAGCAATGCTTATAATAATTCTTAACAGCTTGCAGACCAATGGGTTAGACACATACTTTTCTCATAAAGTTAGCAAAAAAAATTATAGAATTTTCTCTGAAGACATTTACTTACTCATATCTTAGGTGGGCAAAGTTCTGACAGTAAGCCTTTGGTCAAATCAGTATATTTGCAATTTCACAATAAAAAAATGATTTTTATAAGCACATAAAAAAGCATAAGTCAAGGTTAAAAGTAAAGAACGGTTTTAGCTAATCATAAAAAAAAATTGCATATTGCAGTGTACCAAACCACACAAACAGCATATAATTATTACTTAACATTATCAAAACACATTTCATGGTTAAATATATTGATATTAACCAAAATAGTATTACAGTTAAACCCAAAACAGGCTTACACAATTTTTTAATTGTCATTTTGGATTTGTACTGTTCAAATTGCCCACTTAAGATATATTACACACAATATTATACAATTTTTATATGTAACAAAAAAAAATCTTAAGTATTACATTCCATGTATGAAACATCATTTAATGTTACCAAAATATGTTTTAAGACAATGTACCAGTTTCCATTTTTGTAATAGCTGGAAAATGGATATCTAAATTGCAAGAGACTTGCATCCATAAAAAAAAATCTTGAACAGTCCTTATTAGACATTTTTTAAATTTTATATGCACCAAAATGATCATTGAAAACACACTCATAATCTTCTAAAAGAAAAAAAACTTTATCACTATCTGTTATAATGAGCAAAATTTTTGAAAAAATTGGTTCTTCTTCAACTAATTTCCTAACAATAAATAAACCACTAACATATTTTAAAAAGTTAATAGTAAAGTGTGAAACAGAATATAGTTCCCTAGTGAATCCTTTGTCTTTCACAATAACCTGAGCAGCTTCTGGTTGTATAGAACTTAATTCAAGTGGTTTGGTAATCCCAACCGATTTATTATGCTGAAGGTATCCATTTGAATTACAAGCATAATATGCTTGACGTAATTGATGGCGATTTGCTAATGTGAGAGTTATATTTTAAAATTTTTTCCTATTGCAGCAAGTCTCTTAAAATAATAATGCTTCGCTTCAAATCTCAATGTCCAACAGTGACGGAGAGGCCCAAAATTTAACATGTGAGAAGGGTAATGAATAAGAAAGTGCTGCTTTGGTATCATCATTTTATCAGGAAAAAGTTCTCTAAAAAAATGTAGGTGGTCATCAATTCTAATTTTTAAATAAGCAATATGGTCTACTGTGAGAACAGGGGCAAAAATAAGTTCAACAATACCCTTTAAATCTATAAACAATTTCCAATATGAATTGTCTTCAGGAATGACAGCAGCACACATTAACGGGAGTAATCTGACAAGTGTCCACATTCGAGCAGCTGTCTGATTTATTTTACATTTTTTATTTATTAAAGATGGTTTATCAATAGAATCTAAAGGTCCATAAGGCCACATTTCAATTTGTTTATTTATATAATCAATAGAAATTACTTTGTGTGTGTGTAAAGCTTCTAAAACTAAACCTGTTTCATATGGGACAACTCCTTCTAGCAAATCATGGGCAATATCAGGAGGGAGACCACGTGTAACATGAAAAAATTCTGAATTAAATGGAGAATTGTTTTTTATTCCATACTGAATTAACTTTGTGTCATCAGCAAGCAACTCTGTTACATGTTGTTTATAGTTTTCAGGAGTCCTCAATGTAATATGATCATCAGTATATGTGTTTTGTATCTCAGCCTTATTACACAAGCATGTTCTGCAATAACAGTTTACTTTATTAGAGAATGATTCCACAAAACCACCAATCATATTGCTTCCTAAATTGTCACCACTAATAAAAGACAGACAGCCAACAAAAGTTTCAGCTCTCACAGAAATTCCATCAGTTGCAAGAATATTCAAATCCTTAACTAAGGGTTCAACAATTTTACCAATACCAAAATATTTCACATCTGTACTTTTACAAATAATAACTAATTGAATTATATCAGTTGAAGATCTATACTGTTGATATACATTTCCTAGAACATAGTAAAATGCCAGTAATTTGTGAGTTTTTCTATGAACACCTAATGGGTTACAAATCTCAAATTCATCACAAAACAGATTTAATTTTAAGGAATGGAAGTTGGTAGAAAACAGGGGATGAGTTTTACAGAATTTACCATCATCAAAACTTGTTATAAGATTTTTGGCTTTGTCACACTTAGGGTTCACAACTTGTGTAAATACATCATCTTGCATCAACAAAAATTTCAAAGTTTTTAATATAGACACATAATGAAAACAACACGACTTGTTGAAACTATTATTTCCTAAAATATACTCAACAGGAAGAACCATTTGCATGTTTGTTTCATAGTACTTCATTCTCCTATAATTATTAGATAATGAATCAATGCTCGCAAAAATACAATTTTGTTTCAAAATTTCATTAATCTTTAGAAAACTCTCATTACTTATACTTAAATTAGAAGTTTCATTTTTAATTTTGTTAATTAAATAATCACTCTGCATTTCCAACAAAGAATTAAAATCCTGCAAGATTTTTTGGGTTGTGGACAGAGGTAGCATGTGTTTTTCCTGAGCTTTTAATAATAATAAACTAACATGTCGTTTCATTTTTGAATCAAAATTTTCTTCAGTTGCACCTATATCATCTTCTACATTTATTGATTTAAAGTCCATTAACGGATCTTTACTACAATTAATGTGACTTAAAAATTCTTCATCGCAATTATTCAAATTATTTTTACTTTTATCAGTGTGCGTATAATATGTATGTTTTCTACTCAAATGTGATCGATAAGAGGAAAAACTGCAACGTTTTGGATACTCGAAATTAAATATAAAGTATGATGCTATCAGATTGGTGACTGCTTCCGATAATGAATTGCAGTGGAGAATAATTTCATGCTCAGCTAGCACATAGTATTTTTCTTGTTTAGTCTCAAACCCAATGATTCCTACATGAGGCGATGAATAACCTGCTTTCTTAATGTCATCAATAGAAGTAGTTGCCTATAAGAGAAATTAAAATTAAAATCAGTGCTACTCGATTTCACTGCATGACAAATACAATTTTAATTTTTTTCTTTAAATATAGCATAAACCTCATCATGCGGTCGATGCAGTTTTTTTTTTTTTTTTCTTGGGGCCCATTTTGTGAAAAATAAGTTATCATTGTGAAATTTATCATATTTTTGTGAAAAATAACATTTTGTAACAAAGGATGAAATTTAGCTAACTCAAATTCAAACGAAGCATTTAATAATAATTTCTTCTTTAAGTCCTTCTGTTAAAGTTTTACTTTTCAGTGAACTTGTTTTGTTGGCAAATTACAAATTTTAAAACATAACGAAATAAAAATAATCAATGAAGAGTATGTTTTTATGGAATAGAAATTTGTGAAAATGTTTATTTTTTTAAAATGAATTTTGTGAAGGAGAATGTTTTGTTAAATAAGATTTTTGTGAACGGGCTCTAAATAGACCCCAAAATTTTCCTGGATCGACCCTTGATCATCCAAGCATGCTATTATAAAACTTGATAACTGATAATGTAGAAGAAAGATTAAGACAAGATTTATCGTTTTATAGACAAAACATTTACCACATAGATTTTAGCTATATTTCACTTATACAAAGAGTAACGTGCAGAAAACAAACCAACTTAGAAAGTATGGCATGCAGGAAGAAAAATTATAAAGAAATATTTATTGTTACTACAAGTTTAGTAATCCTTTAACAAACAGTTAAAGAGATTTAGCAGATTCTGATATGTAAAATAAAGAATGTATTTTTTCTCTTTCATCTGTTGTAACTGACTATAAATGCTTTATTTTGGCAGTCTATTGTAAATTACATAAATATGGGCAACATCAACAACAACAAAAAAGGTTTGTACAAGCAAATATTTATCATTTTGATGAGATCTTTAGTTTGATTCTTTATCAAGCAATTCAAATCTTTAATGAGATTGTGACATAAGGGAACAGACTACATTATCAGGGTTGTTTAATTTAAATGTAAGATTTGATAGATAAATATTTTTCTAATACTAGGTGAAATCTAAAAGTTATAGCTTCTAATCAATCTTAGAGACAAGTGACTCATTTTTTTAGCATATGAAAGTAATTTATAAACACATGAGCAACAATAGTTAAAGCTGATATTTGCAGTCTCCTTTCATAGAAACCTGTGAAATATTAATTGAGGCGTATAATTTATTTATAAAATGTGAAAACATTGCCGTATTTATTATAGTGCTACATTTTACCTATTATTCAATTGTAATGTTGAAAATCCCCAACATTTTGCACAATCAGCCTTCACCCCCATCTCCCAACCCAAAACCGACCCACAGGGCTTTGTACGGAGGCTCTATTAAATATTATTTAAACTGAAATTTAAATCATGATGAAAATCATTTTTATAAGAATGTCTTTGATTAAATGCAGAGCTAAAACTAGGATTTTTCTAACATATTAGGCAGGAATCTTAGAAATCTTTTCCTGAAAATTTAAGGGCAATGGAAGACATTTTAAACATTTACATGTATGTAATAACAATACTTTTTATGTAAGTCAATAACAGGTGGCACACTGCTAAATAATATTCCTATCATTTTCAACCACATTAAATTCATTTCTAACACATGCAAATAAAATACATACTTTTCACACATTTCATAAAAAAGAAAAATAATGTTACAAACCAAGACATTTTAATTTAATATCAAAGAAATGTTTCTAATATAGATGCACAGAAAATAAAAGTGGGCAAGAAAAATATGGTTACTTTTCCATTATACGGATACCATTGTCGCCAAGCATACATTTAATATATACATTATGCATTAACATACATTTTGGCATGGTGTCAGTATAATGGAAAAGTACCAAAACATGTTATTGTCTTGTACGGTCACTAACACTGTAAATAAATTAAATAGCATGTTATAAAAACTTTAAACATTTAATAAGAGCGATAAAAATTGTATAAAAAAATGCTGTCATTTTGTAAATGTGAAAGCAACATTGCATATAAAATATTACCTAACTATCTTATGTAAACATTAGGCACAACATCCCTCGAGGAGGGGAAGGGGGAAACTCTTACTCTTATGTTAAACCTTTCTTCTCCAAAGACACCTTATTTTTGCAGATAATCAAATAAATTAATAACAGTATTTGTAATTTATCACTTACCGTGTATGTTAAAAATAGCTGGTCTTCAGAAAAATGCACAGGTAATGAGATCAGCAGAAATTCATCTTTAGCTATTGCTGTGTCAGCTTGCTCTTGGAGACATTTCAGAGTTTCAACCCATGAAGGAAGGCTTTTTCGTGCCAATAATAAATTATAGAGCTGCTTATTATATAAACTGAGAAATTTTGGAATACACTGAAAAATGTTAGATTTCCCTGTTATTCGGAAAAATTCATCAGCAAAGTGCTGTTTATTAAATAAGTTTGGATATTTAATTTTTAAATCAGCAACTTTCATATATTGATTGACAATTTCATCTCTTCTAATGTCAAATGTTTCATTTAACTCAGATGAAGCACTAGCCTGTTCATTAATAACCATGAGTTGTTTTTTGAACTGTGGTATTTCTTTCTTTTCATTCGCTTTTTCTCCTTTGTTATGGAACTTATTGGTTATTTTCTTCTGCTTTACTTCCTCACTTTGATCAAATCTACGCATATTTTTCAATTTATCTCGAATAGCCTGTCGCCATCCACCATATCCAGTTCCAATGGACTCTTTTAAATATGGGTATTTAGAAACAATGGCTCTTCCCATGTCGGTCACCATAACTGATGTCGGATATTTTGAATGTTTCACAACAGATGAACATATGGTATGTATTAATTCTGACCGCAAAACCCTAGGTAAGGGTACCTCATCTTGCAAAGCTTGTCTTAGGCGACTTGAAAAGTCTTTAGCCGGTATTGTGAAATTATCTAGGGGAAAAGATGACTGTGGAGTTGCTGCAGCAAATAGATCTGGTTCTGATGATTCACAGGAACCAGAAGCTTTTATCTCATCAGTGAAAAATGGTTCAGCTATATGGGATGATGATTTCGATTCAGCACAGTCAGGAACTGAATTTTCAATATATAATACTTTGGGTGTATCTAACACAATTCTATATTTCTTACCTGGAAGAATGTTTTCATCTTTTTGTACATCAATGTACTCCTGCCAAACTTCATTAAAAAACTGTATAATAATGGATACTGTCCGATCAATACAAAATCTAGCATAAACCTCCTGAAACATCAAATAAGAATGCATAAGTTTCAAGTACATCTTGTATAAATTCAGTAACCATACCAGGAGTTGATCCTGACAAAATTGGAGGCCTATTTCATAAAAACTCATTTAATAAAGCAAGCCCATTCTCAAAATCCATTTTACTAACATAGCCATAGGCTTCTTACAAAATTCATTATTTATTAAATAAAAACTACCCTTACATGATTTAATGGAACAGATGTCGCAGACGCACCGGGATTTGTGCAATTTTTCTTTGCGCCATTTTGGCAAAAAAACCCAATTTTCCCAATCTTTTATTACACACACGCATTTAATTGAATTTATTATTTTTATATTATTTGATTTATTTACACATATATTCATTTTTATTATAAAAAAACAGGTTGCTATACACAGCAAAAATCGCCATTTATGGTGCCAAAAAGAAAACCCTGTGCAGTGACATCTGTACCGATTTAATCAAAATTGTTTGGGTGTACTGAAATTAATGATTAAAAATTGAAAAATTAATTAAATCCATGATTATTGTTTCTTTCTTAGCTTAAAAATCAGAAAATATAATGATTAATGAAATACAATTATTTGATTGATTGGAATTTTTTTTCTTATTTACGGCTATACCAAAAACAACCATTTTACAGGTAACAGAAAAATCGCCAAAAATAACTGCTTCATCAGCAGTTATGACAGTTGAAGTTGAATAAAATCTAATAATCTTAATTTTACAATGTTTATGAGAAACACCACAGAAAACACATGCTATTTTTTTTATGTAAGTAGAGGATATTTAAAAGAATAACAGGACAATCTTCAGTAATGTAATGCATGAAAAAGTAAACAAATAAGTGATTCAGCAAATCTTAAAAATGTATTTTTATTAATATAACTATAAAATGCAGAAAAATATTCTGGTACTTCTATATTATCCAGTCAACCAATTTCCGTAAAAAAAAAAAAAAAAACTATCGCCAAATTATTTGCCAAACTGTAGCATCCAATAAACAAATGAAAGAATGTTGCCATTTGAATCTCAAAAAAAAAAGTAAGGAAAAGAAACGAAAGAAAAAGAAATTAGGAAAGCCCCATTCATTAAAGTATCATTTCTCAGCAAGTTTAAACAATAAAATTTACAATACATTAAAGAAAAAAGAAACCAAAATAATCTTTGATATTTATTTATTTACATTATTTTTTTTAATTATCCCTCTCGACTGTTGGATAAATATTTGTGATGTCAGTTGAAAGTGATTTATTGTACGTAACTACACATTGCAACATATTTTCAATGCTTTTTCTGTTTAAATATCATGATGTCGAAGACGTAATTTTTATTTTAGTTAATGAAGTAACTAATAAATCAGTAAAACATCATTAAAAAATCATTAACATCCAATTAAAAATCATTTGATGAAATAACAAGCACGTGTAACGCATTTGACGTCACGATCATTATTTTTAGCTTTAAATCCCATAGTTTGGCAATAGCGAAAATTTCTCCATCTTTGCATAAAAATTGATTAGTTTACAACAATGGATGTGTTTTAGAAGATATGGATTTGAAACGAACAATGATTAAAGAGGACATTTTAAAACATTCTTTTAAATATTAAAAAAAAAAATTTAAGAGTATTCAAATCCAAACTGCTTATTTTGATACACATTTTTAAATTCAATTTTGCTCTAAAATGCCTCCAATTGGCAGGTTCTCTTATTCAGAAACTTTTATAATGTCTGTATTGTCTCAATGTTTTGATAAAGGCAGAATATATTTCAAAAAATGCTGTCAAAGTGGACATTTTGAACAAAATTTCCCAAAGCGATAGCGCTGAAAACAAAAAAAATTATACTGTGAAAATAAATGTTCGTAATTCAATTTCTAATTAATTGAACGAAAAATAAAAACATAGGTCCCTTATAAATCTCTTCATAAATCACACCGCCAAGTTTCATGTTTTTACTTTTAAAAATGAGTCTGAAAATGTGTCTCAAAATTTTGAGTTGCTGAGCGTGGAAAAATATTTTTTTAATACCGCCTTAACATAAAATTTCCATGGTGCCTTTGAGCAGATGCAATGCAGAATGCGCATAGGAGCTCACTCGGTTGTATTATCACAGGGTAATGTACTTTATTTATACTACGTTCGTTTATTTACTGAATATGATATGGACAAAGGAATATACTATTTGCATGATCATAAGTCCTTGAAAATTTATTTCTTGCAGTACTGAATATAACTGCAATTTCGAAATGATTTGCATTACACAGTTGTTTACAGATTGTCTGTTTGGAGTTTGCATCGAAAATAGTACTGTGTTTCACTAGGGGAAGAAGTTCTAAAATAAAATTTATGAAACACTTTTTCATACTATCCCCCTATTAAATAATAAAGAAGCTTATTTTACTCATATTGTTATAGTAATTTGTTTCTGTCAGGTTTTGACGGGTTCCATCTAGTATACATAAAATAATACATATTTATATAAAGATTGTGTATATTTTTTAACATGTGACACATACAACGTTTATTATTGTCCACCCTGGGTCACCTCCTGAATTCAACACTGTTTGTATCTTTACATTTAAAAATTAGCCCGTCATTGTGTCAGAAAATTTTGAATTTGTTGCACAGTGAACTTGAAAACAGCTTTAATAGAGCTTTAGATTTAACTTTTAAAGTTCAAAGTTGATAAATTTTGGGGAAAATGAAACAATAAAGAAGAAAGTTAAAATTTAATATTTACTTACGTATTAACACCACCGTAGGTACAGATTTGGCGGTTTTTAAGTGCCGCCAATCTTTCATAGCACTAAAAAATGGCGTCAAAAATCAGCAAACAACAAGGAATCCAAAAGATAACTGTGTGCGCGTGCAAACAACAAGATTGTTCTTTATTGGCACATTAGCGCAACTTCTGCTGCGGTGGCGTTAGTACACAAGTACCATTTAATAAAGTAGCATTAAACATCAATATTGTTTAGAAAATAGTAAACATTAATTTCTTTACAAAAAACATTGCAAAATTTAAATATCTTACATTTTCAAATTCATCCAATGATGCTGGTAAATTAAACAATTTACTTCTTGAATTATAGGATACCAAAATATCTTTTTCCATGCTAAAAATGATAAAATATAAACTAAATCAAATTTTAGAATAATACCATATACAAGAGCATAAATCAAGAAAAAATAAGTAAAGTTTCTAATATTTAAAAATTAGGGCTGTAGCTAGATGTGAATAATAGGGGGGGGGGGGGGGGTCTCAAGAAAATGTAGCGGAGGCTCATATTTTTTTTCTCTCTCTCTCTGACACATGCACGCACAAAAACACACACACATATATATATATAGATGATCAAAGTATTATGCAGAAAGATAAATTAGTGTATATTCATATTCTAGGCACTATGTTTTTTATTAAATTGTTGATAACATCATTGTATACTAAGAAAAGAAAAGGCTGGAGAATAAAAATTTCCAGTGTAAACTAGTGTATAATTATACTGGTGAAATAATAAGTGATGATGTCAACAATAAATAAAAAGCTTGCGGTTCACCCGTTTCATAAAGAGTTGCAACCTTTAATCAAAGTATTATGCAGAAAGATAAATTAGTGTATATTCATATTCTAGGCACTATGTTTTTTATTAAATTGTTGATAACATCATTGTATACTAAGAAAAGAAAAGGCTGGAGAATAAAAATTTCCAGTGTAAACTAGTGTATAATTATACTGGTGAAATAATAAGTGATGATGTCAACAATAAATAAAAAGTTTGCGGTTCACCCGTTTCATAAAGAGTTGCAACCTTTAATTATTTTATTAAAATTCCCTACCCTTAAGGATTTTAAAGTTGTATTTGTATACGATAAAAAAAAATTGACAAAATCAAGGATGTACTTTGCATTTTAAAGTTATTGTTTTTAAAACACTTATTTGCAGTTTTTATACATATTACAATTTAGTATTTGTAAGAATGTTAAAAAATGTAAAAGGATCCCAAAACAAAGTTCGATTTTTGAACAGTTTCATTTGGTGACCTGAGAATCTTTCCTAAGGGGGTGTGGGGGGGGGGGTCATTTTTTTTTTTAATCTAGAAGATTTGTAAAAAATACTGTTATTAGGATTATATTAATTATATCACAACTATTGCAGAATTATAAAATAAATAAAAGTAGATTTCCAAAAGCTAAAAATCTTCTACGGAAGCAGCAAATTATATTTTTATAATCACAAAAGTTTGCTTTTGAGCAAATGTTTAACAAATGTTAATACGAATTTCTAGAAAAGCCAAACACAAAGAGAGTGTAGTCCAGGGAATAAGCTTACTTTTAATTATGCTGCATACAAGATTTCAAAACTCCTCACAGTACAGAGGAAAAATTATGAAAATTCAAATCACTATGGACTGCTTAGATATTTAACAATAAATACTGTTTTTTTTCACATAAACAATGATTTCTAAACGTTATTATTCAGATACAACATACACTACTGATTTTTTCCCCTTTAAAATATGATTTAAATGTTCTTTTAATGCAATCCACAAGTATTTTGCTTTAAAATTAAAACAGGAACTAAATATTATGTTCTAAAATATGATAATTTTTTATTAAGGGCTAATGTTAATTCTATAGGGCATTATTTTTCTAATATCTCGTTTGCATTTAAATATTTTTAAATGATTTTATTTTATTTTATTTTATTTATTTATTTTTTTTTTTTTGCACTGGATAGCAGAGATCAATCTCTATTTCCGCCGTTGATTACTTTTTCGATTTTTTTCTACGAAGATACTTTCATTTTCGGAACCGGTTTCGAAAGTAAAAGCATCTTCCTAAAAAAAATCCGCAAAGAAAATCGAAAACGTAATCAACGGCGGAAATAGAGATTAATCTCTGCTACCCAATGTAAAAAAAAAAAAAAAAAAAAAAAACATTTAAAACTATTCAAATACAAACGAGACATTAGAAAAATAATGCCTATAGAATATAGAATTAACATTAGCGATCGAGTGTTGTCAAGTGCGTGAAGAGGATTATTAAGCAAAAACAACTAACAAAGTAAAAATTCTCATGCTTTGTTTAGTTAATTTCCCTCATCTAACTATACAAACACTATTTAGTATTATCTATTAAATATATAAGGAATAATTACTAGGCTTACCTTATGTTATTAACAGCACTTCATAATGAAATCAAAATGGTTCATTCCGTTCTCTGCTCTGTTGTCGTCTGCTGACGCAACACTCTGACGTCATCGTATATTTCAACACCACAGAGCTGGATTGCGAGATAAAAATGTACACCTATATTGGAGTTTTGGTTTCCGGAATTAATTTCAAATTGTCATTCTTGGTGTGTGATATCACCGATTTTTTTTTTAAAGAGTACAGATAAACTATTTTAAGTGTATTATAACACTTAATTCAGTGTTGACACCAAAATTAGTGCATATTTAAACCTTATTTGGCATTTCATAAACCCAAATTAAGCGTAATTATACTCCCCATTTTTTACAGTGTAGGCTAGTAATGGAAAAACGTGTGTTTTTTGTAGCGATAATCAAGGAAAAAACATTTTTCAGTGAAGACACGTTAAATAAGTGTAACAAATATTTTTATTTAAGCATTTATTTCGACAAATCATATATATATATACTTTTATAGAAAGCAAGGATTGTTGCTTTGGCAACAATCATGGCTTGGATGTGTATTGAAAGTAGCCAAAGCACTACAAAAGCTGCCAACTCTTCTAATAGGCGCTTTCTCTGCCAGATTTAAATCGGCGTCTGGCAGTAATTTAGCAACGGAATTTCGGTCTGGCAAATTAATTATAGCTTATCTGATAGCCAAAGTATAACATACTAAAATTTCAGCTTTGCTAAACTGACGTGAATTTGACACCTCATTTTGCCTACAAATCAGGGTCTGGCACGGTGTTGGCAACGTTAAAACGCTGCCAGACTAATAACTTAATATCACAAATAGTGAGCAGAAATAAGTTTTATAATCAAAATTCATGCTAAAATGACGTAATTTTGTCACTTTTTTACCTGCATTGCCCCTCCCCCCACAGGTAAACGCAACCACTTCCACCAGCCAGACCGGCCGCATTCGTACTACACAATAGAGAGGGAGACTATATAGAAAAATGAGCCTTGCTAAAATCAGGTGACGAAAACGTTGCTAGCTCTTAGACTAATATTATAACCACCCGGCATACTGCATAGTATAAAAAAAATTAGTTCAGCCAGGAAATGCATGTAACACAGTTGAAAATTTTCAATCAGCCATTTCCGACAATAAGCGAGAATGTACGCGAATTCTTTGGTACAGCCTTGTATAGGATATTTAGAATTCATACATTGGCCCTCCAAACGTTAAGGTACAACCGGTTTTTTGCGTCTAATTTGCAAATGAATGAATATAGAAACAACAAATTTGGAGGAAATGTGCGCTAAACTGTTATTTATTAAATGCGACATAGAAATTTACTTAAGTTAAACATATAAATGAAATTACAACAAAAAAGCACTCATGGTGGAAAATTCCATCCTTGGATAAATCAGTACATCGCAGTATTATGCAGTAAAATGTGACAGAAACATTAAAAAACTGGTTCTAATACGGAATATGTCCACCCTGGACTTGAATGCATTGGCGGCATCGACTTTTCATGCTCTCAATTAAATTGTCGGACACCGAAATAGGTAACGCTGACCAGACTTGGAGTAAGCCTTGTTCCAGCTCATTTAATGACCTTGGAAGAGGACTTAAAGCCGCAACCTGTCTTCCAAGATAGTCCCAAAGATGTTCTATCGGATTCACGTCTGGAGAGTGAGCTGGCCATTCCATTTTCTGCAAACCGTGATTCTCAAGATAATCCTCAACAACCACAGCTCGGTGTGGTCTCGCATTATCATCCATTAGAATGAAACCATTGCCAATAGCACCGGCATATGGGCGCACGTATGAATCAAGGATCTCATCCCGATATCTCGCACCAGTCACAGTTCCCCATGGAACACGCGCAGGTCAGTTGGCTTCCGAGTGAGATCCTTGCCCAAACCATGATTCCACCGTTTCTGTACCTGTGTGTTCCGACAGTGTTTGATTGATGGTATCGAGTGCATTGTTCTCTCCAGATCAGAAGACGTCCCGAATCACTCTCCAGTGTGAATCTGGACTCGTCTGTGAAGAGTACAGAAGCCCACTGTTGTCTGGTCCAGGAAACATGTTCTCTTGCCCAACATAAGCGGGCCCTTCTCTGTCGTCTGCTGAGAGGGACAAAACACAACTGGTCGCCTTGCATAGAGACCTTCATTGTGAAGACGTCTTCGCACCGTAGTAGTGGAAATTCTTCTCCCTGATGCTGCAAAGTGGTCTGCAATGAGTTGCGGCACAGTAGTGCGTCTTCTCCTTCGGGCCGAAAGAGCTAGAAACCGGTCTTCTGCAGGTGTTATAACACTTGGGCGGCATGGAACATGTCTTCTGGACACAGAATCTTCGGATTCATACTGATCCCACAGTCGTTGGACTACACTGCGAGACACATTGAGCCATCTAGCAGTATCGGCCTGTGACAACCTCATTTCCATCCATCCTACGGCCCGCCACCTTAATGAATCCGGCAAACGACTTCTTCTAGACATTTCTTAGACTCTATTGGCTGTTGTGAACTAAACTGACAACAATAGTTCGAATACAACAAAACTTACACGCGAAATTACGAAAGCTTCGTAATTGCATATTTTTCTCTCATTCACAAATACCTATTCTTTTCTAAAAAAATAAAAGTGGTAGCTGTAATTTTTGCGTAAGTTTTTTTAAAGCTTATTATTGTCATTCATATAAACTATAATTGTTTAATCTGACTGCCATTTTTTGTCTGATGAGCTTCGAAAAACATGTTGTACCTTAACTTTTGGAGGCCAGTGTACATACGAAGTAAAGTAGTATGCAAAAAATTAGTTAAATTTAAAAACATATACCGTAACTGAATACGCACTTCCCGCAATTATTGCACATAGACAGTACTGTAACTAGATTCCTTTGTGTGTCCCTGAATGAAAGATACATGCTATGCACACCCTATTCTATAGTAACCATCTTATAGTGAATCTCAGTGATATATATTAATTTCAATATGTTTGAAATAGTGTAGTGTAACATCATTAAAATACACTGAAAACCATATTCCCCCATAAATCAAATTATAACGGCATTATTTTGAGTGCCCCTGTAAACAAACTATAAAATGCTACGCACTTCATTCTCAATACCGAACATGCCATGGTAAACTTCAATAACATATATCGACTACATACTACATGGCAATTCGACAATATTTATGCGAGGTAGAGCACGGACAGACGGCAGATAAGCTGAATTCATAAAAACTTTTCAACTATGCTTGAAAATGTTAAAAACATGTCCATGAGTAACACTTTTGTTATTTTTACGGTGGCAACGAATTTATCAATAAATTTCGCTTTTACTTAACTTCTTTTTAACTTCTAAACATCGCACAATTTCAATTTTTGCACCGTCGAATAGAGAAAAAAATGCCTTTCAAATGCAGTCTGTTTGAAAATTGTATCTCCATTTACTGATTTATATGATTTTTAAAATAATTTTCAAGCATGACTTTTTTGAAAATCTATCTATTGCGTGCACTTAAAACAATACAAATCGTTCGGCATTTGTTTCCGACTAATATTCCATAACAAAATTAATGCTTCACCAATAATTAAATGAAATATAGTAAATAAAACATAAATATGCGATCATACCATCTCATACCAGTGTACTATTGTACTTTGTACTATTGCACTTTTCACAAATATCGTTTTCGTTATTGGGAATTCAAACCCTCGAATATGCCATCTGGTGAAGAAAAGATACAACTTCTCGCTTCAGGAAAATCCCGCGCATGCTCATTGTATTATATGTATTTTTAATTTGTTCATAATGATTATTTTTTTGCACAATTTCAGATTTCATGTGATATTGATATTCTGTGTTTATATGATGAAATAAAAATTATCAGAGTGTGAATACTTTGAAACGCCTTTACAATAAATAATGATTTCAATAGCACTTTAGCATTAGTTAAAAGGACAATTTTCCTGTATCGACAGCTGCGATTAGTGCCCTCTTTAGGCCTTTTTAAGTCCTAATATACATTTATCTACTGTTTATCGCTCCACCCTCTTTCGATCTTACCGGCGTGCTCAGATTCGGCTGAATTTTGTATATATATATATATATATATATATATATATATGGTTCTACTGATCTTGGCATTATGCCAGTAGAATTATGAAACACTGAATTATTATTTAAAACACATGTGGGTGCATCCAGGCTGATGAGTACATGTGCATGTGTTTTTTCATATCCAATTCATATTTAATTCTCATGTGGTCCAATTTTCCATTGTATATGGTTCATATTTAATTTATTAATCCATTTGTATTTACTTAATTGCAACTCCAATTTATATATATTTTTTTCCCCTTTCTCTCTATTTCTTTTTTCTTTTTTCAATATTCTTTAGGTATGAGTAAAATTTGGCCAATTACCATTGAAGCACAAGCTATGGTAATATTATGTTTGCACATGTTAATTATTAGCTATGTGGTATTCTGTATACACAATATCATTAATTATCTCTTTGGAGATTTAAGTAGAATGATAATAGAACTTGATATGTTTTTTGAAATTCATAGATATTATAATTATATATAAAGCAGACCAGGAAATGCTATGCTCTACAGACTTTACAAGTCTGAGCAGTCCCTTTCGGGTAGTGAAGACATACAGGTGGCCAAAATTATGGAAACATTTCTAAAAAGTTGTATTTTAGAGGTTTGATGGCTCATAACACCATTTTCTTTTAAAGTAATACCCTAAAATGGATGACAAACATTTATGACATCATCAAATGTCATTTTTCTTTTACATCGCTAATCAGTGTCCCAGTTTTCCCCGCAAGCATTATCCAAGAGCCAATCAAATACGGGTAATTCCCCAACAAGCATTGCGAGTTCCGCCCAATGTCTGTGGTCCATTATATATCAGTGGAAAGATACAGTAATCAAGAATGTAATGAAACAAATTTTGTTCAATTATTAGTAGTTAATCAAAAGTTATGGAAAAAAAGAAGAAAAAACACAATTTGCTTAGGTTAACATGAAAGCTTTCCTTTATTTAAAGGTAGCCAACGAACATGAGTGTTCAGAGAGCCAATGAGTGTCATCTTGTTATAGACGTGAGTCAATCAATACTAACAGCAGGATTAAATTGTTGTCATGTTTTAGAGCTGTAGGCAGGACATTTGTCAGTGCTTTATATGACTGATATTAGAGTTGGATGTAAAACATAAGAAAATTAAAGAAATAGCACAAACAGTTGACTGATCTCTAGAAAGAGATGTAAAATAGTACGATTAAGAGAACAAGGTTACAGTTATGAAGAAATTAAAAGGTAAATTTCTGGAAATGTAATCTAAATTTTTGAAGTCGTATAAGGAGACTATGTCACTAAAAAACCAAACTAGTAAAGGCAAGAAAAGGTGTACAACAGCAAGTGATAACAGAAGAATTAAGTGACTGTGCATAGAAGTGACAGAAGAAAATCATCTGGATATACAAGGTTAAATGGTGCAAGCCAATGTGATGTTGAGTGCAAGGACTGTTCGGCGCAGGCTGCAAGGATATTGTTTAAATGCTAGAATTACCGTGCCCCACGTTATACACGGCTGGTTCATGGCGTTTAAAACGTCCCACAGAGTTGATCATTTTTACACGACTATTGGTACAAAGCGTCGCGCCCATCGTTTTGTGCTAATCGACGTGTAAAGATTATCCACTCCGTGTGCGACGTTTTAAAAGTAATGAACCAGCCATATATAACGTAGGTCGCGAATTACACGAAAAAAAAGTCATTTTTATCTCTTCAACAAAGGTTGAAAAGGTTAAACTGGGATAAAACTCAGGTTAACTGGACACGGAACAATGGGACAGTGTTATTGGTTTTGACGAGACCAAAATCCCACTGTTTGGTAGTGATGGCATAAAATAGGTAAGGAGAAGAATCGGAGAATATTTGCATCCTAATTGCATTACACACACCGTGAGACCACCAGTCATAGTGTTATGATATGGGGTTGTGTGACATCAAAAGATGCGGGCAGAATTTGCGTGATTAATGGGAATGCCCAAAAATACATAAATGAGATATTTCAATCCCAAATGAAGCTTTCCGCACGTGTCTTTTCCAATATAATGAAGCATTTATATTTCAACAGGATTTATCTCCATGTCGTGTTGCTAAAGTGTGCAAAAAGTGATTTAAAGATAATAATATTCCAGTTTTGGAATGGCCCAGGAATAGTCCAGATCTTAATTCAATTGAAAATATATGGTGCCGACTAAAGAAACTTGTTGCACAGAAGCAACCCAGCAATAAAATCCAATTAATAGAAGCAGTAATTCAATCTTTGTATTAGATTATAACAGCTGTAGAATTAAAGACTTGGTTCACTCCATGGGAAGGCGTTGTAAGGTTGTAATTTTTAACTCTCTGGGAAAAAATATATAAATTTCATTCATAAAATACCAGCATTCTAGACATAATGAGATAAAAAAGTCATCTGAATTTATTTCTTAATTTTCTTTACATATATATTATTACACTGATATCCAGAAATTAAAGGGCAGTGACCGATATCAGACGTTTTGTCGAATATCTACTGAAATTCGTGAGGAAATGCCCGAAATGCCCTTGAATTTTGAGGATGTAAAGAACATGTTTGACTTTATGTTTTTCAGTGAAGATTTACTCCCGAGGACAATTAGGGGGGGGGGGGGATAATAATAAATTTAATAATAAAATAATATTTGCGTTTCCCCAAGAAGCAGAAAATGTTCAAAATGATCCGTCACTGTATCAAATGACTATGTAGGTCTTGTTCAACGTTTTTGTGCATTTGTGTAAGAATAGCACCCATATTCTTGAAAATGCTAACGTTTCTGTGATTTTTTTTTTATGTATATATATATATATATATAATTATAATATCTATGAATTTCAAAAAACATATCAAGTTCTATTCTACTTAAATCTCCAAAGAGATAATCAATGATACTGTGTATACAGAATACCACATAGCTAATAATTAACATGTGCAAACATAATATTACCATAGCTGATGCTTCAATGGTAATTGGCCAAATTTTACTCATACCAAAAGAATATTGAAAAAAGAAATAGAGAGAAAGGGGAAAAAAAAAAAATTATAAATTGGAGTTGCAATTAAGTAAACACAAATGGATTAACAAATTAAATATGAACCATACACAATGGAAAATTGGACCACATGAGAATTAAATATGAATTGGACATGGAAAAACACATGCACATGTACTCATCAGCCTGGATGCACCCACATGTGTTTTAAATAATAATTCAGTGTTTCATAATTCTACTGGCATAATGCTAAGATCAGTAGAATCATCCAGGTACACTGAATTATTACCAGACAACAATTGGAAATATTAAAATTTGGAAATATTTAAATAGGAAATAAAAAACCATTAAGAAAATACAATATATTTCACTCACATCGATTATCCAAAAAACTGTAATTAACACCTCACTAAATTACCACGAGATAACAGTTTTGAAATAATAAAATTGGAAATATGAACGCGTAAAGTGTAGATAAAATATATTACTCACAATAATTATACAGAATCCTTAAAATGTCACAACGTCTACATAATATTCACATCCACATGGCAATGCATCATACATGTTAACTAAGTCGAGTTGAGAGAAATGATTTGTAAGACAAGTTGAGAGCACACTTTTTTTAAAACACAACCCCATAAATGACACCCAATCACAAAATGATTCAAAAACACTCAAAATAATTCTGGTTTTAATACACTTATAACAAATTTATATCCGTGAATATATATTACTCCATCCAATTTTAATTCCTGAAAGTAAAATTAATATACAATCAATAGCTCCCTCTATAGTTAAATTAAATATAATATTAACAATATTATCTACAACTACCTGAAAGGTAAAGTGTCGCCATCTATTGGTATTATAATAGTTCATAATTAATATTTAGTTAAATATCCACTTTATTAGTTACATACTCACTTCATTAGATTTATTTATATAAATAAACTTTAAAAAACAATACTAACTTGTAGTTTTACTTAAAATTCAAATAAAATATAATACTACTATATGAATAAATCTACACAGAATTAATTCAACTTGCACAGCATTTCAGATATTCTTAACAAGAATATATTATGTAAAAGAGATATTATTTTAATTCAAATTATTTTTGCTGCCAGCTGTGTTAATCCACTGATATTATAGACATTTATTAAATAATTAATGTTTTATTTTTACTACTACTTAAATATATATTAGACTTGTTTTTAAATAATTAATGTTTAATTTATACTACATTGTAAATATATTTTATATTTATAGATTAATTTAAATATCTAATTAAATAATTCATAAACAATTCAAAATATCTCAAAATTTATAATGTTGATAATTAATAGTATTACTACTGTTTTTCAATCAAATTAATGCAATGCAGTAATTAAAATACTTGTTAATTTTAATTATTCATAGACAAAAATAAAAACTATATATATTTATTTTTATATATATTGCAAATAGATATATATATATGAGTTATAATCACCAATGTTATCATTGTATAATTTAATTTGTTAAGCAGGCAGAGTTTTCAACCGAATTTAATGCCGCTTTCCAAAAACTTGACAAAAAATTGTAGAAATAGTATGCTGCAATAAAAATATTAATATATTGAATATTTCATGAGATATGAGGCGGTTAAAATGACAGTGGAGTAAGTCAAAAATTTGAAAAATCTAGATAACCATATTTTCACTGAACGTATATTAATTTCTGTTCAGTGCGACAGTCAAATAAGTCATAGTTCACTTAGGGAGTCACTAGAGGGCAAAACAAGTTGGAACACTTAATGCAACGGCAATACGACAAGTTTCACAAAACCTTTCATTTCTCAAATTACTAAATATTGACTTACTCCACTTTTATTCTAACCCCCTCATATGGGCATTTGTATGAAATAAATTTTAACCGCGCATGCGCAAACTACAGCAAAGATATTTTTGTCATTATTTGATAGTGAATGTTATAGAGCAACTCATAAGACCAGTCAAATATCGCGAAAACTCAAAAAGATACAGGCAATACAGTCAGCTAATTGATAAATTGAGGAGGAAATCCCATACGATTATATGGGGTTTCCTCCTCAATTTATCAATTAGCTCACTGTATTGCCTCTATCTTTTTGAGTTTTCACGATATTTGACTGGTCTTTTTCCTCACCAATTTCAGTAGATATTGAAGAAAACGTTTGAAATCGGTCACTTCCCCTTAATTTCTGGACATCAGTGTATATATAGTTAAAAAAATCTTACCTGTATCTTCATTTATAATGTTTATAAGAGACCCTAAAAGTTCTGTCTCCATGTTCTTCGGAATTTCTATGGGAAAGTCTGTAGTTTTTCTTGAAGAACAAAGACTGAAATATTTATAAAATTGCTTTACAAATATTTATCTGCATTTTATGTATATCTATATCATTGCATGTGTTTTACATGTGTTTAATAAAATGACTGAAAGTCGTAATTAATAAACAAGAAAGAAAAATCGTGCACTAAGTAACAATCGTGACACATTTTTGAATTTTATACATTGATGATTACACTTAGCTTGGCGTTATTTCCTAGTATATTAATAATCTTTAAAAAACCGCATACCAGCTATATTGAAAAGTTAATTTTAATTCTTCTTGGCTCATAAGTAACAATTCCTATTATATCTAACACAGTTCCAATTTATAGGGTCTCTGAAAACATTTTGGAAATAACTAAAATATAAAATAATATACTAATATTTTAAGCAAGCACTAAATACGCTCGGAACTATTCTTTTTAATACTATTTTTAATTTCTTATTAGAGTTTATAGATAAAGCACTAATTAAAATTGAATTGTGCAAAAGATTAAGTATTAATATCATACTCTGTTTGATAAATTAAGTGATTGAAAGCAAATTTTTGTGAAATTGGACTAAAACTATAACACACTATAATCAATTCAATTGCGACTATCTGAATTTTCCTTAGATAATTATTATAGTACTCTTCAAAATAAACTAAAAGCTAAAAGAAATAATAAAAAAAAAATACAGGAACTGCATTACTCTAATACGTTATTTTTTTTAACAAAAATATTCACAAAAGAGAAATAATACATAAACATCAAATCTTTTACTTCATTTCCCCCCGACAAGAACATTTAAAGCATTCTCTAAAAGTTTCATTAAATTACATGGAATATTTCTTGAAATATCAAGATAATAGTGCAGATTTCTTTCGAAAAACTAAATTTTAAGAAAAATGTATTAGCAGACAGTGTTTTTTTGTTTTCTTTTTCACTTTTTCAGAAGTACATTTTTTTTTGCGGGGGGGGGGGGCATCCGGCACTGGGGGAGAGAGTTTTTTGAGCCCCCTGCTCGCTACGCTCACCAACCCCCGTTCTGATTTCACAGCCTCTTAAAACCTGGTAATGTATCATGTTTTAAAAAGATGATGATGATGATATCACGAGCGGCGACTTTCTTCTTTAATCAAGTTATAATATGCTTTTTCATTTAACTGGTTAAAATGATTTTTCATTTAATTCATCTTTTTTATTTTTAATATTCACGTGTAAACACAATTTTCTTTATTTCCTGCTTTGAACACGTGATCATTTAATTATTATTTTAAACTTTCATTATTGTTTTTAATAGTCTCGCGCAAATACATTTTTTTATTTGAGATAAAACATAATCCTTTGCTCTTATTTAGAAATTGGCAACAATAAAAAAAAAAATGACTTTTTGAATAAACGATTTTTTACTCGATTTTTAAAGATTTTTTGAGTTTTTACTGTCGGACCGTGATAATTTTTTTAATTTCTGAAAGCTTGTTATATTTCGCGTCTGGTGATATGATTTTCGAATCCGTAGGATGGCTAGAAAAAAAGTAATAGCTCCTCAAAAAAAGTCCCTAGTAAAAAAGCGATGAGAATAACCCGGAATATCTACGCAGAATTTGATTGGTCCATTTCGTTTTTGGCTCAGTTCCAGATTACTTTTTTTTTAATATAGAAGGAAATGTTGAACAGCATTCTGTAATTTTAATAACTGCAGCGCCCGTACACGGGCTGACCACATTGAAAAACATTTTAAAACATTGGCTATAGATGGCAATATCTCCAATTTAAATCTCCAGTACAATGCACATATACGTTTTTATTTCTCATGCAGTAAGATATGAAATCATAACATATAACATGCGGACATACTCCCTGGGTCATAGAAAAAAAATCCATATGTATATAGGCATGTATACTGAAAGTTAAAAACGGCGTATTTCTATTTGAAATTCACATAAAAATATAAAGTTTCACTGCTATTACCCGCTGATTACAACTTTCCTATTGTGCATCTCTATCCTACTTTTGTAGGAATAAGCATATTGTTAATACGCTTGCTACTCCAACATCAGGGATTAAGTAAAAAAATATATATATGCATCTACTTAATACAATTATAATGTGATATCGTACATTTTTGACTGTTGGCTCCGCAGAAAGTTGATTTTGCTCAGACGAACTAGATGTTTGTTACGTAGGCTATCATTGTCGAAGCAAAAGGGAACCCTCATTTCTTTTTTCCAGATATTCCGGACTGCGGAAGATGACAATTTCAGCCAGAGATCATCCACGCTTTCGTTATTCAAGAAAAAATTGTCCCCGTTGTTCTCTGGTTGAGGAATCGACTGCAGTTCAATTTTCGAACTTGGTATCTTTCGAAGCTGAAAAAGGAAAATAATCGTCGTCACCATGCACATTATTTCTCCATATACCGGGTGTCCAAATAGACTGACTGATTTTAAAATTCAATAACTTGCAAACCGTTACAGATATTAAAAAAAGTCCTTGCAGGAGGATTATGCAAGAGGTGAGGAATTTTTTTACTGTGACTCCTGATTTTAGTTCGAATTACTAGCAGTAGATGGCGCTACGAGCAATATACGTCCAATCGAGGCAGAAGCAGAAATCCCCCAGCATTAATGCGAAGGTAGGAGATTAAATACATGCAATGGGTCTCATTCATTAATACAATCTTGATCTTAAGGCACGATTCTGAATAAGATTTTATGGGGGAATGAGACCCAATCCATGTGTTGAACCTTCTTCCTTCGCATCAATCGTGTGGGATATCAGTTTTGACCTCGATTGAGCGCTTTTTGCTTTCAGCACCATCTATCGCTGTTATGTGAAACTAAAACCGGGAATCGCAGTAAAAAAAAACTCCTAACATCATGCAACACTCTTCTGCAATTTTTTTAAAAATATCTGTCACCGTTTGCAAATTATTGAATTTTAAATCAGTCAGTCCATATTCCTCCTACGAAAAATATTGAAAGGTTCAGGGTCCATAAGCCGTGTTTTTGGCCCATGAAATAAGACTAAATTTCGATTTTGTTATACTGACTTAATTATTTCACTTTTTAATATTAGAAGGCTTATTCTGTACGATTTCAACAATATTTTTTGCATTTTGTTCGTATTTATATGATTTTCACAAGCTCAAAGTTCGTATTATGCGTAGTTTTCAATGAAAAATACGCAATTTCTCCTAATTTTAACTGAATTTTTAATATATTTTTTAATATTTTACTATGAGCGCAGCTTTGCAACACTTTTATTTTTACTTTCTTCTATCTATAATAGAAGAAAGTATTGTAATCGAAATTTTTTTTTGACTTCCGGTTTTCGTCGGATTTACACGTTTTAGGGGTCAGAGATTCCGAAAAACATGTTTTTACAAAATGTCTGTCTGTCCGTCTGTGTGTCCTCATTGTATCATCGAAAAGTGTATGAAGTTATGCTTCAAATTAAACCTAATTTTTTTTTTCAATGTTTTTGGCTATGGCAAGCAGATTCTATCAGAATTTGGGGGCTATTTCAACGAAAGGGGGCGCTGTGATCGATATTTTTGTTCCATTTTCACTATTGTACCATCGAAAAGTGTATAAAGTTATGCTTCAAATTGAACCTAATTTTTTTTTCTATGTTTTTGTCTATGGCAAGCAGATTCTATCAGAATTTGGGGATATTTCAACGAAAGGGGGCGCTGCGATAGCCATTCAAAGATTTCAAATTCAAAAAGATGTGCAAATTCAAAAAAATTAGAAATCCTAAAACTTTTTTTCGTTAAATGTTCGGCCTTGATCCGGAGAATCCGGAACAATTTTTGTTTTGCCTCTATCTTAAAAAATGGCTGAGATATAGCGGTTTGAAATTTTAGAGTGGCTGACATTTTCAAACAAGACAGCAGAATTCATCCATAAACGGGTTTAATTTATGAGTTTTAGTTATCATGGTTTCGGCAAATTTTCTTTCATTGTTGTAACCATTAATCCTATTATATGCTTATCACTATATATTTATATTCGCCAACGTCAAATTCTCGCCAAACTTGTTGACAGTTGGCGGAATATCGCCAAATTTGGCGACCAAAATAAGTTGCTGTAAATGAAGCCAACTTGGCTGTAGAGGACTAATTTGGCGATATTCTCATTCAAATTCAATGTTGACGAGAACTGGACGTAGTGAATCCTCTTTATTTAGGTTCCACGCATTTGAGGTTCGTGTTTTCCAGTAAAATTAGCTAAAATTATAAAACCAAGGAATAGGGAGGCTATCTGTTCCTGTCGGTTCTGGCCAGAAGGACTTTTCGTAGTTTAGTATACATCGGTTGTTCGCATCCCTGTAACCCGACGATTCGCAAGCAGCTGACGTACAACAGAATGACGAAAAATACTGATTTTATTGGCGATGTGATAGCGATTTTTGAAGTATTAACATGACTGAGATAGAAGAAAGTTTTGGGATTGGCACATCCGACTAGTTACATATATTGTGCATTTTGGTGTATTTTATAATATATGTAAAGAAGAAAGTTGCACGATTGCGCTCATATAAATAATTGAGGTAAAATTAGGAGAAATTGCGTATTTTTCATCAAAAACTGCGAATAATACGAACTTTGAGCTTGTGAAAATCATATAAATACGAACAAAATGCAAAAACTATTGTTGAAATTGTACAGGAAGAACCTTCTAATATTAAAAAGTGAAATAATTAAGTCAGTATAACAAAATCGAGTTTTAGTCTTATTTCATGAGCCAAAAACACGACTTATGGACCCCGATACTTTACTAAATGATTTTAATCAGAATTACAACTAATGCGAATTAAATATGAAACATTGAAATAGTATCATATTTAAATAACTATACATCACTATGTAAGTTTTTTCGTTCAACTCCTACTTTTTTTTTTTTTTTTTTTTTTTTTTTTGACACGATAAAAACACAAAAGTACTTCAACCCTGCGGTGCTGAAGAATATTTACTCGAAACATGGAAAGGATTCTTTTTAAATCTAACAATTGATATGAATCCATTCGAAAATTTATAAATTTATAAGTGAAAACATTTTGTGTGAAAAATTATGAAAAGGGTTATTTTTATGATGTTCTGTGCATTTCCCCTTTTATGATTGATATGTGGTTTCTACAGGGTGATTATAAAAAAACTATCCCGATATATGAGTCCTTAACTATCACACCGTTCACAGAAACTGACTGAAATTTTGGTTTTAAGTATTTTGAGGTATGCGCTCAAGAATCGTATGAAAAACAACAGTTAAACTCTTAACAGTTACGGTTACAGTGACAAAATTTTGAAAATTTCAAATGGCAACACCTATTTTTCTTTATTGGAATGTGATCTTCATAGTGAAAATCCATAAAAAGCGTTGGAACGGTACCTGTTAGCACGAAAATTACCGGCGCTAGACAGACTAAGAAGAAAAGCGAAAACAACGAATAAGGACAGAGAATCAACAGAAAACAAAACATTTTATTGTATTTCACAAATTTTCCACGTCACACACGAAGACACGTTGCATGCGGCAGATGATGGATAGCACTGAATAATAAAATGTTTTACTTTCTGTTGCTTCTCTGTCCTTTATTGGTTGTTTTCGCTTTTCTTCTTAGTCTGTCTAGCGCCGGTAATTTTCGTGCTACAGGTACCGTTCCAACGCTTTTTATGGTTTTTCACTATGAAGATCACATTCCAATAAAAAAAAATAGGTGTTGTCATTTGAAATTTTCAAAAATTTGTCACTGTAACCGTAACTGTTAGAGTTTAACTGTTGTTTTTCATACGATTCTTGAGCGCATACCTCAAAATACTTAAAACCAAAATTTCAGTCAGTTTCTGTGAGCGGTGTGATAGTTAAGGACTCATATATCGGGATAGTTTTTTTATAATCACCCTGTATTTAAAAAATTCAAGCCACCTTTATATTATATCTGCTAATTTTTTAAAGTAAATGTTGAAACAATTTAATTAATATTTCTTTTTAATTGCTAAAAGGTATAAAATAAAAATATTATAAACAGTAAAATAGGTTTTATTAGACTGTTGACATATGTTTCAGCTCAATCTGACCCATTATCAAAACAAACAAAAATATTCTATAAATGCACGGTTTATGAAGTTATTTGAAATGCAATCATTTAAATTTTCATTTTTAATACATTTAAATAGTTTTTTAAAAGACACCTCGTTTATAAGCATTCAATATTATCTTCAAAATCGCGCCTAATTTCATGACTGCAATTCATATCCCCCCCCCCTCCCCTCCAAACATTACCGTTAGAATACATTAATTTGGCGTGGCACTGAACTCAATTGTTGAAAATTCCTGTTGTTTTTACTCTTGGTAAAAAGCGCGAGCAAGTGAATTTATTAAAAGTTACACAATTTTTGTTCTGTTTCTTTATTAAGATATGGCAACTGGAAAGAAAAAAAAATGAAACACTATTTAAACTGTCTTTTTAGCATTTCTAAATTGATTTCTCAACACATAGTCGTATTTTAATTACCGTTAGACTATTAATTGATTAAAGTGTATTTTTTTTAAATATTACACACTTTGTTTTTTATTTATATTTTATTTTCTACTTCATAGTGGTTAAAATGATTCATTGCTGCAGTTTCACAGCCATTTGGCATATTTTGAGGTTTGACGCCTCATTAAATCTAGTGTTGTTTTAACTCGTTTATAGTTGTAACCCTCAAGATATTTGGTGTATTATCATCTGATGTGGCAAGGGAAAAGGCCTTAAAATGAATCACCTGTGTACATAAGTTTTATAATTCTAGTCTATCAGGCAGTGAGATAAAAATTAATTACAAAATTCCCTCTTTACATACACAAAACAAATTGGATTAAATAAAAAAGTGTAAAGAATAGATGTTATTCATACACAACATACCTAGAGATGGGCATAACGATTAGTTTGGTTATTCGAATGAATCATTCATGCGCAGAAGTAAATCTGTCAAACTTCAAAACACATTTTTAGATGCGTTCGTAATTATATAAATACGTAGCACCTATTGTCGTCGTATGGTCCGTCCGTCTGTCTGTCTGTCCGACCGTCCGTCTGTCTGTCCGTCCGTCCGTCTGTCCACATATAACAACGCAAAAACTACCCAAACGAATGGTTTGAAATTTAAAATATATTATCTTTGCAGAATTTTGTCGAGACATTTTAAATTTTATGAAAATCGAATCAAAACTTTAGATGATATTAATAAAAATATTTATTTTGAAATTTGAATAAAAAAAATAAAAAATCGGTGCTTTCTTGTTATAGGAGCTTCCGAGGTTTAATCGTCAAGCGATCGAGATACTTATTTTATTACAGAAATTAATTTGCAGACTACATAATTGATTTCACAGAATTAAAAATCATCAAGATCTGAATATTTATATAACTATCTATAGTACGAACGCACCTCATTTGTCACGTTTAACGTACAATTTCCGACTTGTTAATTTTTATCTCACATCTAATCTAATTTTAATTAAAATCAGGAACTTTTTTTTCTTAATTTCTGGTAGTAATTGAATAATAAAAAAAAAAATGTTTGACAGATACGCTTCTGCACATGCCCGAATGATTCATTCGAATCATCAAAATGGTCGTTAGGCACATCACTAATCATACCCCTTCATAATCGATGATAAAGGCGATTTCGGAGTTCAAACGTTCGACAAGGTTTTCGCTGTTTCTCAAAATGCAGACGATTCTCAGACAAAATTTCAGGAGGGTGTCAGTCCAGGAATCCAACAGATTCGCTTCGTTTGCGATCTGCTTCATCTTGAGCAGCACTCGTTTTAGCTTTTTCAACCACTCATCCAAAGAACTGGAAAAAATACAATGGATATTTCATAATTACCACTACATATTTATACTATTACAGTCTAAATGCATGCATTTCAAATCGACTTTTCTTAGAATATAAACGAATTGCGAGCTGAAACGAACAGCAAACTTTCGTGACGATTCGAGGATCATCTAATAATAACTTTTGAAGTGTAAATTAATTTCAGAGGTTTTTTTACTGTTAATTTTTATTGAAAATTACGTTATGAATTCAAATAGCGGCAATTGGGTTATCACATTATTATAAAAGAAATGAAAACAATGGGGATATTGAATTTTTGTTCATACTATTTTCTCGAAATATTTTTAATTTGACTGGAAGGTGTTTAAGAATATTCTAAAGGACCCAAAAAATAGAATACGTTGAGGTGTAAAAACTTGCATCTTTTTTTTTTTTTTTTTTTTTTTTTTTTATTCTTGTTTTTTAAGAAAATGTGCATTTTAACCCACAAAACTGAAATATTTTTCTATACAGTCACAGCAAAATGACACCATTTTCAAAGGTTTTTGATTACGATAACTCCTAAATTAAGGATCACATCTTCAAAGAATTAAATTCTCTCACCTGTGTAAATGACGTCATTGAAAATGTGCATTTTCATTGGGAAAACTACAATATTTTACCTATAACTGCATTAAAAAAATTACTTACTTTTCAACATGTTATTTTCATAATTTTTATTTAACCTATATTGTAAATTTGGTTTAATATTTTTTTTTATAAATTTACACTAAATGTGATGTAAAATTGAATCCCCTCCACCTCACAAAGGCTCACACACTCAATAATAATAATAATAATAATAATAATAATAAATAAAATAAAATAAATAAATATAAATATAAATATAAATATAAATATAAATATAAATATAAATATAAATATAAATATAAATATAAATATAAATATAAATATAAATATAAATATAATAAATATAAATGTAAATATAAATATAAATAAAAATATAAATATATAATATAAATATAAAAATAAATAAAAATATAAAAATAAAAATATAAAAATAAAAATAAAAATAAAAATAAAAATAAAAATAAATATAAATATAAAAATTAAATTAAAAATATAAAAATAAACTAGATGGAACCCGTCAAAACGCAAAAAAAATACTATAACAGTATCAGTAAAATAAGCTTCTTTATTATTTATGAAGGGTTGCGTATAAAAGTCTTTCAAATATTTTTTCCCCCCAGTCAAATACAGTACTACTTCCGATGCAAACTCCAAACAAAAAATCCTTAAATAACTGTGTAATGCAAATCAGTTTGACATTACCACCATATTCCCCACGGCAAGAAAAAAAATTCATGGACCTATGGAGTATATACAAATAGTATATTCCTACGTTCATATCATATTCAGTAAATAACAGATCATAGTAAATAAAGCACACATCTCCCCTCCCCCCCCCCCTGTGATAATGCAACCGAATGAGCTCCTATGCGCATGTGCATTGCATCTGCCCAAAAGCACCGTCAAAATTCGACGTTAAAAAAGTTTTAAAATGTCCTCTTTAATCATTGTTCGTTTCAAATCCATATCTTGTAAAACGTATCCATTGTTTTAAGCTAATCAATTTTTATGCAAAGATTAAGAAGTTTTTTACAGTAATAAATCTATCTGCAGATGGAGATTTTTAATGTTTTCAAGTGTAATTTATTTGTATGGTTTCTTCGGTTCCTTGACATAATCAGGATGATTATCCCTTTTCCATCACAGTCGGGGATATTTTTCCTCTTATACAGTTGGCAAATGTAAAAAAATAAAAAAATACAATTCCTAGCATATCCTGATATCTGATGGAAAATATTCATCAACGAATTCAACATATCAATTTTATGTTCAACATAAACTAAAAATAGTCTTTTTTTTTTTTTTTTTTTTTTTCCCTGACAGATTTTTGTTTAGCGCCAAAATGTTCTATCTTATGGACTTATGGATAATCTGATCTTATGATTTATCACTTTTTTTTTTAAAATTATTATTCACTTTTTATGATGGTTAGGGAAATCTATTTTTAATTGTGGCAACTTTCCCAGGGGCTATTTTACATTATTGAAGTAAACTGGTGGTCATTGATAAGATAGAATTGAAAAAATTTTCATGCTTGAAAAATATTAAAAAATTCGTTAAATTAAGCGGCAGTTTTCAAATAAATTTCAATCGAAAGCTAATTTTTTTTTTCTGATTGATGATGTAAGAATTAAAATTGTAAAATGTAGTAAAAAATAGAAATTTGTAGTATTTCGAATTGATGTAAGCGCGATGAAAACTAAAGCGATAGCGCCTTTGTTGTCACAACTGTTGTACATTTCTAAAAATTGTCACTGTATTTTGGCTGGCGTCCAAAAGTAGAAAAACATTTTTTGACATCGAAAGAGAAATTCACAGTGAAAGAAATAGGACTTTGCGCTAATAAGGAACTGTTAAATGAACTTATACCAAACCTACCAAAATAATCATCATATATATATTATTTCTCCTGTCAACATCCCTTTTTCGCAGAAAATACGAAACGCAGAACGACGAATGAGATAGCATATGAAACGATTTTGAACAGGCTTCTGACATAGCACACTTAACGTTTCGTTAAAACATGTTTCTGATTAAAATTTGCTGAAAATTAAAAATTAAATCGGCATTGTTTTCTTAAAAGAAATTAAAGGTTTTCCTCAAATTATTGTTGCAAAAAAAATAAAAAAATACCACATTATATGATGCTCAGCAATTATTATAAAAAACACCGCACGGGTTTATTTTATATTTATGATTAAAAAGCGACATTGAAATTGAAATGTTTAGATTTATATTTCTATGTCCCATGTTTTTCCCGGATGAAGCGGATGACGTCATCCTCTAATGCAGTCAAAATATGATTGTTAATTTTTTTTTTCTCTCTAGCGTGCCTTTTGCAATCTTGGATCAGTTTTTACTCTAACTTTGATGGAATAAATTAGATAATATTTTGGATCGACTAAAAACTAAATGTTGTTTGCAGATATTTTTATCCTTGCTTTTTCTTTAGAAGTTTAAACCTGCATCTAATAAATATTACATATTGATAAAAAATGGTACTTCTTTATTATCCCGTCGACCACTTTTCATAACAAAAAACTATCGCCAAATAAACGGGAGAACGTTGCCATTGGAATATCAAAATAAATAAATAAATAAAATATAAGAATTTAAGGACACATTTCTTATTTTAATTAATAAAGTAACTAATAAATCAGTAAAACATAATGAAAAATACACGCAAATGTAGAATTAAAAACCACTTGACGTAACAAACACGTATAATGCTTCTGACATCAAGTAAATGGGACTGCATTTTTGGCGTTTAATCTTACAGTTTGGCGATAGTTTTTTTATATGAAAAGTGGTCGACGGGATAATATAGAAGTACCTAAAAATATTAGATTTCAGTGCGAAATCCTCGCACGGGCCCTCTGGTTCCTATGAAATATTAGTCTTATAAGACTAATGATAAGAATAATGATTGTATTTTTAGCTAGAATAAACAATGTATACATTGTTTATTCTAGCTAAAAATACAATCCTTATTTCAAGATTTTTTTCTACCATAACACTATTTTTAATAACTTTAAATTTCCTGAAATCCTTTACTTTTGTGATTTTTTTTATTAAAAAAGGAAATCTTCTATCCTATAATTAAAAAAAAAAAAAACGCAATTGGTAACATGTAATGAAGATATGCAATCAAGATGAAGAAATCAATGACGGCTCCAATTCTAATCTTTATAATTATGAATGCAAAAACCAGTAAAATTATGTCATGTTACCACAATCATATACATTTTTCTCTTTAGTTTTATCAATGTTAAAATGCACTTCAAGCTAAGCATAACGTCATTTTCACCGGCGCAAACTTTTCACACGTACTTCATATACCTTACATTAATGCTTAAACACCATGCACACAAATAAATATATTTTGTATTTAATTTTAATGAAAAAATGGCATCAGCAAAGTTATAATGCATAATGATAAAATAAACCCAATGGACAATATTCTCGTGACGTCACAATAAATATGAATTTTTATTCGCTTATAAAACACGCGGATAAGTATTTTTACCGAAATTTAACTTGCAAATTAACAAATTCGGCTTTAAAACCGCGTGCTTTTAATATTTATTATTTCTCTTTTATTCAACCACAGAGTTTAGAGAATAAACTCTGTGCTTCGCAACAGTAGGCGTTATCCGATTATGACGTCATTAGCAGCAGTAAAAGTTTAATTGAAAATTACGGTTAATTAATTAAATTTTCGAACAAACGAATGCATGATAACAAATCTGTGTCCAAATATCTTTCATTTAAAAAAAGAATGATGTTATTTGATGCAGTAGTTTGTTCTCACGGATTGTCGAAAGAAATCGCTTAGCGTTTTAAATATATAGATAAAATAAAACTAAAAATCACTAAAGCTATCTTGCATTACAAATGTAACAAATCGAGTCAATTCAGATAGTTAATAATAATAATAATAATTTATTATTATTTTGAAAATTCAAATTTTTTTATTTATTATTATTATTATTTTTTTTTTTTTTGCAGTGGCTGTGTAGTTATTGCATAATAGTCGCATTGATAGGCACTCTAGGTTATTTTGGTCGATTTAAGTTAACAGAACCTTTGATTCTTTGAAAAATAATGATGATGAAAAATAAAATTTCTGAAATCTACCTTACTCGTTGGTTAAAATCAGTTGCATTATTTCTGTTACTTGCTGGATGTAGATCATTGTCTCTGGTATCAGAAATATCTGTTTCCTTTTCTGATCCCCAAAAATCGTATCTTCTAGCATACGCAGATTTGTCCGCTTTAAGAATGTGAGATCTGGGGTTTAAATCTTCGACAATGCAACAGATGTCTTCGCAATCGATATCATAACTGAAAATAAATTGTTTACCTTATAAAGAAGATAAAATTTATTCAAAAGTAATTTTAGAAAAAAATAAAAGAAACAATAGCTATAAACTTCTATCATTTTAAAGAAAATTATCCTTTTTTGTGTATTATGTTGTTACTAATGCCCCTTGGCCCACCAAAAGCAATGCAAACCGCGAAGGGACACAGCTTCCATTTGACGAGGCACCATAAAGGCCAAAGACTGACTTAACATTAAAGTTTTCCGCAAATTTTTATTTTTAACTGAAAGGAGGAGTATCTCCCGGCGTGGTACCTCTCTCCCAGCTACCGACCACCCTGCAATTCGACTCTTATCATCAATTAGTGTCCACGGACCTTTGGAGGTCCGTAAAAAGATTCCAGTTGTCCCGCGTGCTTAAATGGGAGAGTAAATCAGTTTGTCTATTTTTAAGTGTAATTTAGCTAAATTGTACATTTTTTTTTTTTCTTGTAAAGTACGCTATAAATTATAAGCTTTAATTCATTTTGTTATCAAGAACAAAAACGTCACATAATGTTTCATGCATTGCAGTTCTTGCATATATCTAAAAAATTACATCCACTAGCGATCATCCAAACGGATTTGAGTATAGAAATGTTACTTTTTGGAGATGCATATTCTAGATCAAATTTCATTTTCAGATTCTTATCACAAGCAAATCTTGGTTAAAAATATATTCATGAAATGAGGTAAACAATTAATTATAAGCAATGTTAAATCCAAAGTGATTTTAATATTATACTAGCATATGCCCCAGTCAAAAATGACAGAAACGTGTTATTTTAAGTTCAGAATGTTACGTTAGATTATTGACACATTATTTCATTTAAACAGGTGATATAAATTGAAATATTGTGCGTGTTTTAATTGAAGATCCAATGTGGGGATTTCTGTATTGTTGTCTTACTGTTAAATAGTAATTTTCGCTTTATTTAATCAGGGAATGTCTGACATGAAATAATACGATAATTTCTATTAAAAAATTTGGTGTGTGTATATATATATATATATATAATAAAGCGAGCTCAATTGGCAACTGTTAAAAACTTTAAGATGCAAAACTGCATAATACAACAAACTATTTACATACAGGAAACCAAAGTCACAATCCATCTATTTATTCAGCCAAAAATTTAGGGCTGGATTTTTATTCACAACCTTAACAATAATTAATATATTTTAACGATATTCGCTACAGTCTTATTACTTTACTCTGCGAGAACGTATTGATATCACGAGAGTGGCGTACATAATAATATAGAAGGCGAGTCCATTTGCCTAAAATATGTGAAGCCAATCACTAAAGGGCGCTGCAACCTTGTACCAAATGTAAGTCTCACGAGAAGTGACAGAATGTACCAAATTCTGCATCTGAATTAGACGCCCCCTGTTTCGGAATACAGTTGACATATACAATATCACTGACTTTCAGCAATGTTCGTGATGCCATCGCATTTTACCTAAGTCGAGGTATGTTTGGTGAAATTTTCATTAAAATACCTTAATTACTGTTAAACTTTTGAATAAAAAATACAGCTTCGGAATAGATAAGATGAGATACTACCCTGTATTTTTAGCTGCATAAATTTATTGTGGCTGTAGTTTCCTATATACAAAATGTACTTGATGTATGTAGTGTTCACTGCTACCACCTCTTAAAGTTTGTAATCTTGGTACTGAAACCCCCTGCCTGTTTTATTATATTTCCTAACTGATTCAGAATGCGCTCTATTTTAATATTTATCGATTCTATTCATTGATTATTTGATGTAGTCACTTTAAAGAAATCTATTCTGGGAATTAAAAATGAAGAAAAACTCATCTGGCAGAATTTAACTCAAATTGTGGTTTTACATTAAAATTAAAAAAATAATAATAGTTGTAATTTAACAAATTACAACAACCACTTGGAAAATGTTCCAAAAAAACTTATATATATAAAAAAAAAAATCAAATTAATTAAAAATATTAAGTATTCAAAAATATTCATCGCAACCATCTACAAATAAACGCATTTTCCATTACTACAGTTGAAGAGATCCTGGCATTCTCTGCCATCGAAAAAATATTCCTCATCACATCTACGCATCTATTCACATCTACGCAATCAATCTTTCCATCGCACCCCTGACAGCGTTGAATGCATTCGTCATTCGATTGTAAGTAATGCGCCTTTCCATCATCGCATGTCGATGACGCAGATGTTTCAACCAGCAAACGATAAACGTTGCATAATAATATTTAACAACATACTGTCTGGAAGAATTGTTTAAACGAGTAGGTTGATAAGAGAAGCAACTGAACGCTATTGAGTAACATTAAGTCGTGCAAATAAAGGGAAAGTGATAACCAATATATGTTAACCAATATACCTTAATATTTTGTCGGGTCCTTACTACAATAACTTTAACTCTTGTTTAGATTGATGTTTGAGCTAAAGATATTTTGAGGAAATTAAAGTTTAAGACTACGTTTTTTGCTTTATAAGACGATTTCTCATCCGACGTCAATTTTTGGATTCGGCTTTTTTTCATATCTGATAGTTTGCATCTATCTTTTTTGTAACTTTAACACTTTTGTAACGATTTTATGCATTTCTATTGCCTATTCAAAGAAAAATTCTTCTAAAGGTAAATAATTTCGTTAAAAACGCTTAAAAAAAATAAAGAATTTCGTTAAAAACGCTTAAAAAAATAAAGTGACGACGCCAAGAGGTCCATTCTGGACCGAAAACAACAACCATTTTCCCAATGGTTAAAAAAAAAAAAATCTTTTCAAACTTTTATTTGAACCAATTTTAAGCAGATGCATTCCAGTGATAAAGCAATTTATCATAGTATAAAAATAGTATACGCGTGACATAAGTTATGCTCGTTTGTTTATTGCTGCTTGATTTCCATAAGTGTTCTGTGATACACTGCGCTCAAATATTCTTATAATATGTCAGGTTTCTGACTTTAGCAAAACTCATATTATATATTTCTAATTAATTTAAGTAATTATATTTATTAATGATTATATTACTGTATTCCGATATATATTTTTCTTTTGCTGTAAAACTGCCGTATGTGATTGACAGTGGAATTTACCTGATCATTTATCTATTTGGGGAATGTTCACGAGATCTTTGTAAAGTACCAATCCGGCTTTGGAAAGAAATACAATGAGCACCACATTTCTAGCGAGCTGGATTTCAGAGAAGAATGAAAGGGGAGAATGATCGAGAAGAAGGCCGGGGTGGAATGGTCTAGAAGAAACGCTCCCGCGTGTATGGAAGCTTCGTGAATGAAGAACAACAGCCCCGTCGATTTGTAGTGTGAGCGGGACAGCGAGAGACTCGACACTCGTAGAAGTGCAGCTGAGGGGGTAGGACGCCACAGTCGCTGGTGTGCCGTGAAGAGTGGGGGAGGTGTCTCGTTGATGTGTAGCGGATAGCGTAGGACGCAAGGGTCGTCGGTGCAGAGCGTAGAATATAGACGTGTAGAGTTAAGAGCGTAGAAAAGTGTATTGAATTACAGAGAAAATGTGCTTTGGGCAGTTTGGTCCAGAGTAAAATTAATTACTACTTAGACGGAATGATATGTACGAGTAGTACATATGAGATATATTAAAACGTGCGATCAGGGAGATTGCCATATGACAGTCACATACGGCTAGTGACAATATAATAACAATCACTGTAACATTTTTCTTGCATATTAATTTAATCGATAAATTATTAATTGGTTATTTATATGAGAACTTTCCCAACGTGTCCGATATCACTTTAATACCGGTGGTGGCTGCAAAATACCATAAAACTCAGATATCAATTCTAGGAGAATTATTACGAAGACCGAACAAAGCGACGTAACCATTACACAATACATACAGACACTTATTTTGTGAAGCACATCCTTGTTAATAATAATAATAATAATAATAAAAGACATGTTGTTTATAATGATTTGTTAATTTTTCTAATGTAAATAGAATCTTCAGCGTAATTCGCTTCAAACACACCTGTAATCTTCATATTTGGCAAGTCTGCTATTTGGTATAACTTCTTTCACGCTTCTGATAATTTGAACCATTGGCTCTTTCTGTATGGCGACTGACAATCGATGATAGTTCACCCATTCTTTAATAGCTGAATCTGGCAGTGATGTGTTTTTAGTAGCTCGAAACCAAGCTGGATTGCTCCAAAACGCCAAATATCTTAAAGATGCAATTCGTTGATCTTCTGATAAGATGTTCTCACTCCCGGAGTAATTTGAGTTTGCTGTGTCACACATACTTGTTCAGTCCTAAATTTAAATACGAAAATAAAGAAAAAACCTGCGTCAGGTATAGATTATAAAACACTTTTCAACATTATCAGAATATTTTTACTAAACTTTATTTTTTCATACAATGAAAGTTGATATCTAAATAATGATTTAGAAAACGCATAACACTGTTCAAAACCCATTTTGAACAACTACTACCGATAGATGGCGTATATTCGAATTATTTTGTGCAGCTCTGTATATGGTCAATGGATTTTTAGGGTTTCGTTCATCTCACGAAACCCTATTCATCCCGCTGTGTTGTCTGTCCATCAGAGAACCAATTCTCAGAAACTATATAACTTGCAGACATAAAATTTTGTGTACCTATCTAAACACCTATTATGAAGTTCAAAATCATAAAATTGAAAAAAATCATATTATTTTAATATATAGAGATAAAAAATCAAAAATCTAACAGCCTTTTCCTATTAAAATTAAACATTTTTCGTTATAGCAGTTACCAAAAATTAAAAATCCACAATAAAATCTAAAATAATTAATTTTCTATTGAAAGATTTCCACATGAAAAATGAAAATGAAATAAAAAGTTTCACCAATTGAAAGAAAAGATTAACATGACGTCATACTGGTAATAAAACGAAAATTTTCAAACATTCTATTCAATAATACAAAGAGTATGAGTATGTGTAAATACAGAAAGCAGCTTAATATGACGTCATTAGAGAATTAAAAAGGAAATTAATCTGATGTCTAACATTTTGGAGGTCTCTGTACAACATGTTTAATTTTGAAATAGATTTTTTTTTTTTTTTAAATATCGCATTTAGTCCACAAGAAATGAAATTTATTTGGATTTATTAAAGGAAGGATAAAGTGTTTTGAAAGGAATATTAAAGGAAACCTTTGTGCTATCTTCGATCACACTTACCCACTTGTCATATATGCCATCTATTTTACAAAATTTTCGTTCATTTGTAAAATACATAACACAGATGAAAATGTTTTTGGGCAATTACCACTCATAGATGACAATCTATTCATATCCTTTCGTGCAGCATTTATGTGAATTAATTTTTATATTATATTCACACTCACACTACATGGTATAATAAACATTAGTTCAGCAAAAAAAATGCGCAACACAATTGAAAACACACTTTTAACAGTTTCTGTCGATAGACGGTAATTAATTGAAATTCTTTTGAGCAGCCTTGTGTGTGGTCTAAGAACTTATACATACCATATAATGAACTAAAATTAAGTTAAGCTTGAAAACGCACATTCTGAAATTACCGCTCATAGACGATAATGTATCTTTTTTTTTTTAAGGGCCCTGTAAAATAACATTGAATATTACATGCATCATTTTCTATAGGAAATATGTTACCACACACCTCAATAATGTATATCAATTTCATTATATTAGAATTAGCATAGAATCGTGAAAACACAATTCACACAATTACAGCAATGCAAGCAACTGTTTTTTCGTGTGTGTATTTATGTAAATGAAAAATAAATGGGATACATACCATTTTAAATAGGAATCATTTTGTACTGTGCATTAGTAATATATTTCGTAATGTTTGAGGTAGTTTAACATCATTAGAATGTATTTCAAACAATTATCGCTCATAGACCAACCATAATCTATACGAAATCTTTTATACACTCCTGTAAACGAACGATAAATGCTATACGCATCACTTTCAATTTGGAACTTGTTGTAGTGTAGAACTTCAACATCATGTTTAATTTCGCAGCAAGTATACTTACGAAAATTAGAGCGCGGACTGGTAGACAGGCGAATCGAATTCATATTCATAATAAACACTTTTGAACTACGTTGAAAAGTGCAAAAAATAAAGTCAAGAAATGATACTTTCTACGAAAAATGACTTCCTCTGATAGGGCGCCAATTCACCATGGGTGGTAACTTATTTCGAAAACGGCTTCCCCATATTGTTTCCATACTGCATGATCGAGTGCATAAAACAAAATAGCAGGCACCAAAGCTAAAAATTTATTAACGAATTAAGGCTCGCCATCAACTGGAACCTATTAGAGGAATTTGCAAAAGAGGATCAAAATGTACTAAATATAAATGCGACGGTGATAAATGCTTTGTCACCAAAAAACGTCGCTACGAAAATGCAGTTGAAGATCAGCGATTACCAAATGTTCTGTAATTAGGATGACGATCAAACTGGCGTACTTTGGTACAATGTGCATTGCTATCGGTGGTTATTTTTTCGTAATCAAGGGTCCAAAACAAGGATCAGCGGCAAACATGAACGATGTTGGCAACAGTGTGATTTAAAATTAATGTTGTCATCCATGATGCTATTTCATGTTTCCTACAAGAAGCACGCTTCGTTACACTAGATTAATGTTCAATTAATAGACCCTAGATTATCTTTTATTTTTAAAAGCGGTGGTACATTTGTCGCAGACGCACCGGGGTTTCGTTTTGGTGCCAAAATGGCGTTTTTTTGTCTGGCATAGCCACCCAGCGATTTCGACCGGCAGACTACGCCAGATAATGCGTGTTAGTCAAAAGCCTCTGGTATTAATAGCTGAGTCAGTTGTATTCCCGACAATGTGTGTGTTTTATAATAAACTAGCTGTTACCCGTGACTTCGTTCACGCAATATTAAAAGAAGATTAAATATATTAATTAAGCAAAATATTTCACTCCCAATAATTAAAAACGTTAATAATTAACTATTTATCACATTTCATAGGAGACAATACGGTATTTTTTGTTATAGGGACCTTGACTCAGTTTTAAAAAAGTGAAATTTTGTGCCAAATAATCGCGAAAATGAAATTGCAACCAATGCAAAAAGGAGGACCAAATAAAATCGTGGAAATAGACGAATTGGGTAAAAACAAATGTCAATTTTACCTGATAAACAATTTTACTTTTAACGCCTTTGTGAAACGTTTTAACAGCCATCCTTCAAAAAAAAAACATTAATTGGAAAAAATACATGCTTTTTCTTTAAATTCAACTTTGCCTCCTTGGTTTAATGTATAGCTGAAACAAATATTTTCCAAATGACACTATCTTGACAGGCAATTTTTGTACTCCAGAATAAATTGATTCATGAAGTTTGAATATCTGAAAATATGTTTTTATTTTTCGGATAATTTACTGAAATCAAGATTTTGTTTTCAAGTGAAAATAAATTCTATTTTTCAGTTTCAATGAGAAAATGGTGTAAAAAATATACTGATCTGTTTTATTTCTCACTTTTTTATACGCAAATATGGAGTAATTTACTTTCCGTTTTTAGAGAAACTTCGTTAAAATTTACAAAAAAAAAAAAAAAAAAAAAAAATCTTGGCATCTAATTTAATTTTTTTAATTCTGACAGTTTGTGTGACATCCTCGGATCAATGATAACCGGTATTAAGTAAATCGCGTTGTGTTCGATAGTCTCGGAGTAGTTTCGAAATACAAACACACGGTCAGATTTTAATATAATAGATTCGTGTTCATTTTCCTTTTCTTAAAATTATGATGTGATTTTTAGCAGAAAACTCTCATCTGTATATAACGAATACTCATGCTTAATAATCAGTATAGATAAAAAACATTTAAATTTTTCGTTATAAATATGGCGTGAAACTCATCTACTTTCTATACTTACTGATCCTTGTATTATTAATGTAAGGAATTTATTCACACTCATTTTAAAACATATTGGAAAATTCCCGTTTTATTTCAAATATGACGTGTATTTTTCTCCAGAGAAATCCCATTTTAATGACATAATTCTTGTTAATTTTCTTAACCAGGTAATTAATTTCAATACTGGCATAGGGGAAATTATGTTACTTTAACGAAATAATATTAAATCTTTATGTTATATCAACAGAAATGGAACTAATAACATTCGTCATTTTTTTAGGTAATCGAGTTATTTCTTTTAGTTTTAAGAATGAAAATAAATATTTCTGGCTATCCATGACATCATTTTCGACATGGATAATTTTGCGGAGCATATTATTGACATTTGCTAACCATTTTCTTTTGAAACTTCTTTTTACTTTTTTAAATATTAAATAAAAAATACGGTATAATTATATTAGCCCTGCGCAGACGGCAAAACGCCAAGTACTGTTACCATATAAAAGAAAAAAATGAAAAAAAGTGAAGAAAAAAAAAACCCAATATCGTTTTATTTAACCAATCAAAGCATATCCGCTTTATTTTCGATGTATTACGTCATATTCGCCTGTTTCCTATGGTTACGCATATTGAAACCTTGTATTATTATAAATATCAAAAACTAAAAAAAGTACGTTTTATTTCTAATAATATTATTTAATCTTCTTTTTAATTCTTTAATTTTTCACATTTCATTTTCATTTTTCACGTGAAAATTTTTCAATTGAAACTAAATTGTTGAGTAAAAATTATTATTCCGGGTTTTGAATTAGTTTTGGCAACGATAAAGTATTAGCAACGGTAAAGTAAATTGAACCATTTTAAAATATTATACGAAAAAATGTCCATTTATTCTCTATGAATATAACGAAATTTTGAATTATTAAGAAAAATATTTGAATAAAATGAACAAAAACCAGCCTATGTTCATTGGAGGGTTATAATCAAACTATATGCAAAGATGCAGGCTCATTAATTGCTCCATTTTGACGCTGGCTTCAGCCTAACATTTGCACACAATCAGATTTATAATATTATTAGGATTAGGATTAAACATCGTGCGTGTTTTATAATAAAATAATTTTTGTGTGTTTATAATAAAAATTGTTTGTGTTTTATAATAAAATAATAAATGTGTGTTGTATAATAAAATTGTGTGTTTTGTAATAAAATAAATGCGCGTGTTTTATAATAAATTAAACATCGTGTGTGTTTTATAATAAATCAAACATTGTGTGTGTTTTAGATAAAAATTGTTTGTGTTTTATAAATAAATAATAAATGTGTGTGTTTTATAATGACATCGTGTGTGTTTTATAATGAAATTGTGTGTGTTTTATGATGAAATTGTGTGTGTTTTGTAATAAAATAAATGCGTGTTTTTCTTTTTTTTAAATGGTACTTCTCTATTATCCCGTCAACCACTTTTCATAACAAAAAACTATCGCCAAACTGTAAGATTAAACGCCAAAAATGCAGTCCCATTTACTTGATGTCAGAAGCATTATACGTGTTTGTTATGTCATCAAACGGTTTTTAATTCGACATTTGCGTGTATTTTTCATTAAGTTTTACTGATTTATTAGATATTTCATTAATTAAAATAACAATTGTGTCCTTAAATTCTTATATTTTATTTATTTATTTATTTTGATATTCCAATGGCAACGTTCTCCCGTTTATTTGGCGTTACAGTTTGGCGATAGTTTTTTGTTATGAAAAGTGGTCGACGGGATAATAGAGAAGTACCAAAAAAAATATATGTGTTATATATATATATAAAGGGTGTTTGTTTTATAATAAATAGTGTGTTTTAGAATAAAGTTGTGTGTGTTTCATAGTAAAATAAAACTAATTACTGTTTTCGCAGGTATTCGAAAATGACATCATGTATTCGAGTTTTCGCGCCATTTTGGCGCGAAAACAAAATACGTGCCAAACTCTCTTCGACATCTGCTCCAAAGCGCTCTTGGTCAGATAGAAAAAAAAATGGCCTTGGGAAGAGAAGGAAAATTTACACAAGCTGATTCTGGCGTAAGTGCCTATTTAACTCCACCTTTGGCGAAATCTTACCATATCGTCTATATCCGTCCAATTTGGCGTTGAACTCGCAAAAAACTATTTTTTTTAACTCTTCTATTCCGATTAAACACCTACATTTTTAACTACGAATTACGTGCAACGTTAAGGAGCTTCTCTAAATATTCGAAGTACATCGGAAAATACATTGAAAGAATTTTGGAAACAGATATAACACGACCCCTACTTGGCGAGTTTTTTCTCAGCGACCAAAAAATGCCACCAAATTGGATTTTCGAAGCATTTAACGATCGAAAATAATCGAGTTTCCAAAATTTATTTCTGAATCAAATGATGTGTCACATACAGGGTCTGTTCTGAAATTAGTAGGACTGATTTTTTACTGAGCGAACGGGTGGACGAGAGACAGTCTGCTCACGCACGATCGGTGGAGGGGGATATTGGGAATGCTGGGAAAAATTGGCAGTCGGCTCTCGGCCGTTGAAGAGAGCAAGTCGCTTGTATTGTGAACCCCTTTCGAAACGCCTCGTCACGGAGAATCATGGAGCGTTTTCTGGAGCAGCGATACGCGATCAAATTTTGTGTAAAGCTTGGTAAAACGAGCAAAGAGACTTACGACATGATTAAGGAGGCCTACGGTGATGCTGCCATGGGTAGATTGGGTGTTTTTGAGTGGCACAAGCTGTTCCAAGAAGGTAGGGAAAGAGTGGAAGACGAGTGAAACATTTACTGAACAGTGATCGTAGGAGGAGCGTCAGAATGATTGCTGATGAATTGAACATTCCTCAAACCCAAGTTTTTGAGTTCGGCTGCACCATGATAACGCGCCGAGCCACACAGCGTTTCGCGCAGTGGAGTATCTTGCCCAGCACAATGTGGCAACGCTGCCTCATCCCCTCTACAGCCCCGACATGGCCACGCCAGACTTTTTCTATTCCCGAGAATAAAATCGACGCTCAAACAGAAGCACCACGGCTCGGTAGAGGCGGTTCAACAGCATTCCGGTCCAGGCGTTCCTGGAGGCATACGAAAACTGGAAAACTCGTCGGCAGCAGTGTGTAGATGCGGAAGGGTGCTACTTTGAAAAATTCTAATCGTTTGTACTATTCTCATGAATATATATATATTTTTTTTAAAATGAGTCCTACTACTTTCAGAACAGACCCTGTATGCAAAAATATACTTTCTAAGTTAAAATAATAAAATTAACAGAAATACATAAACAATTTTCTTGATTAAATACGAAAAAATTCTGGGTTAGTAAATACCTAATTTGTAACTCTCCGGAACCTAAAACTTCATTACTTAAAATGTAACTTCACATAAAAAATAAATAATGAAAACATATGTATACACATCAGATTATCATATAAATATTTGGTACTTTTCGGTTAGCCGGGCGCCAGTGATATATATACATGAATATATATACACACACACAAATATACACATATCTACGTATACATAAATATACACACACACATATATACATATATGTATGTATAAATATACATATATGTGTATATACATATGTATTTATATATGTACATATATCACTGGCGCCCGGCTAACCGAAAAGTACCAAATATTTTACACAAAATAAATGTTTCGTATAAATTAGCTAAAAACAGCGCAAAAATATCGCCAAACTAGGTAGAAATGAAACTACATATCAAATTTCTTTATTAATAGAAAATCACTCAAATTACAAAAAATTTGGTACTTTTCTTTTAGACGACTATCAAACGTAAAATCGCGCCAAATGTGGTAAACTGTTTATTTCACTTTGACAAGTGTATTAACCCGATCCCAGGTAGAAGCTCGTTAAAGCCCACGTAGAAGCGCGACCTAGAAGCCATTAAAACCAACGTAGAAGTTTTTTTTTTTTTTTTTTTTTTTTTTTTTTTTTGTGATTTTGTTTTCGACGAGTTTTTTATTATAATTTTTTAAGATTTAATTTGGCTTGCTCAATTTTGCGATCGCCAAATGATGCGATTTAATTCTTCCAAGACATATGTATGATTAATATTATGAGATTTTTTTTTCATACAAACATATGATAAAGTTATGTATTTTGGTCACTGATAAACCAAAATGGCACTGTAAACAAAGAAAAAGGGTGTATATATATATATATTACAGAAATTTGGTTTCAAGACTCCTTTATTCCGTTACTAACAGCTCTTTGATTTATTTACTTCTGGTGTCAAGAGCTTCTACAGAGTTCTTAGAAAAGTTCTATGCAGCGAACTTAACTGAATTTATTCGGCGCCCAATGCGCAAAAAAAACAGCAGAAATTTTTGAGCTATAAAACAATTGTTAACTTTATACCAGTTCTGTAATGCAACATTACTTAACTTTCTTGATTAGGAATTTTCTATTGTATTTTATATTTAATAAAAGAGTTAATATTTTCAATATGCTAATCATATATCATTGGCTAGCCATGATATATGATTATGCCTATCATTCCTATCTCTATACTTTTGCTTCCAAATGTCAGTTTCCTAATATTTGCACCTGACGTATAACTTTGGCTCCAGCATTTCGGCTTGCCGCGAAGTGTAACGGAAAATTAACGAAAATTTCTTTAAAATTATATGAAAAGTGTTTTAAAAAATTCGGTACTTTTCTATTATCACGTCGACCACTTTTCATAACAAAAAACTATCGCCAAACTGTAACGCCAAATAAACGAGAGAACGTTGCCATTGGAATATCAAAATAAATAAATTAATAAAATATAAGAATTTAAAGACACAATTGTTATTTTAATGAATGAAATAACTAATAAATCAGTAAAACATAATAAAAAATACATGCAAATGTCGAATTAAAAATTACTTGATGACATAACAAACACGTATAATGCTTCTGACATCAAGTAAATAGGACTGCATTTTTGGCATTTAATCTTACAGTTTGGCGATAGTTTTTTTTTTTTTTTTTTTTTTTTTTTAATGAAAAGTGGTCGACGGGATAATAGAGAAGTACCAAAATTTCAAAACAATAGAAATTTAGATAAAAATAAAAGCAAATGTAATCAAAAGAATTGTAGAAAATTACTGTCAGCTGTGAGAGGAAAAAACCGCTTGAAAACCGCACAGCTGCCACAATTTAAAAAAAACTGATTATCGAAATTAAGCCTAACTATTAAAAAATGCATGATATAATCAACCGCTTAATAATTATAAACCAAAATATTAATTTACCTGTTTTAAGAATTATTTTCTGAAAAATTCTTATTAAATGTTTTGTTTTTTCAGAAATTATAATTAAATATGATTATTATTCTTTTAATTAAATCAAAATATCGTCATTTTAACAACTTTCATAAAATTGAATAGATAAATTTTACAGACATAATGTAAAGATTCTTTTTTCATTTCTGATGCCAAAAATAATTAACTTGTCGAAGTTATTTTCGATTAAAAGTCTATTAACAGCGTGACTTACGTAATATATGGAATTTTAACAGCGTGGTAATCTATAATTACGTACGCCACGATTAACAGATTGTTAGCGAATGCTTCAGGTAGCTAGAAAAGGTATTTGTTTTTAAAATTCAAGGGCCTTAATTTCAGTCTGGTAGTCTGGTAAATGAAACATTAGTGAAAATAACTCATTTTGTCTGAATCGCAGTAAAATGTTTTATGATTTAGTTTTTCACTTTTCTATGTCATTTTCACCGGTGGAAGTAATCATTTCGAGATTAGGGTATATTTAGGGTACCAGTATTTAGAGACAGACACTATAGCTAGTTTAGTTTAGTTATACTGTTTTTAGTTTTTTTCTAGATACTGTACTGTAGGTAACATCTAGGGCTCTAAGTTCAAGACAGAATTAATAAGAAAAATCAGTGAAAATTACATAATTTTCCCACGATGGTAATAAAATAGTTCAATTTCATAAAGGAAAGTGCTCATTCTTTTTTTTATTTTTTTATTTATTTTTTTAACACAATGCTTTCTTAATCAAACTGGTGTAACGGAAAATTAGTGAAAATTTGCGTCATTTTCACGTAGTTACACTGATTTTTTACCAATTTTATGAATGAAAATGTACGTTTGTGGTGTCATTTTTCACTAGTTGAAGTGTTCCGCCATTTTGAATTTACAGACCTTGCGGGGGGGGGGGGGGAGCACATATAAAACGGCGGAATGAAACGCCAGTGAAAAATTGCGTTCTTTTGACAAAATCAAAGTCATTTATTTTGTTTTATGAACGTATGTGTTGTATTATGTTCGCGAGGCTAACGAAAAAGACAGGCTATCGCGGTGCATTCCACTTATCTTTTTTACAGACCGCTAGAGTGACGTGATACTCTTTTCGTACACCTGCATTGGTGATTCCAGCATCACGTGACTCCCGGGGTCTGTAAAAAAAGATACGCGTAAAGAACCGCGGTAGCCTTTCTTTTTTGTTAGCCTCGTTATGTTCGTTTATGACGTCATTTTTCACTAGTGAAAACATTCCGCCGTACTGTGTTTAAAGTTCCTTGAGTACGGCGGCCTTGTTTTAGATTTCTCTTGAAATTGTCTTAGAAGTATATGACAAAAATTATTTTTGTGAAAAAGTGGTACGAATCGAATAAAAAAGTAGTTGCCAGTGTCAGACCTGCTCAATTTGCTTACGGTGAACAACAAATGTTATATACGGATAATTTCCAATAGGGAACCTGAAACAGTGCATTGAAATAGCGTATATAATTTTTGTTAAGTTTTAAATAGTATAACTTCATTCAGATCACTCCAAAGGATAAACACCCATTTATAGATCCCTTTCTCCATCCGATTCTTTTGTATGATCCTATAAACGAGCCATAAATGTTATTCACATCGACACATTTTCATTGGGAAACATACTGTAGTAAATTAAAATAACAGATAAAATTTCGCAGTTTTTCATGTATATTTTGCAAAAGGCAGACTGATTAACGTAAGTAAAAACTGAAATTCCTCACATATCTGACGTTGCAATTCTGGTAAGTTTACTCATAGTAAAAAAATAAAGATTGCTTATTTCCATAATATGGGGATTCCTTTACCTTTTCGGCTTTTACCCATAATAGCTAGATTTTATCAGCCATTGTAGATTTTCACGAGTATAAATCTCGATTCTAAACTAAAAATGTGTCTCTGTATCAAAGCAGTCCACACTTGTTATGAAAACATGTCACACACAGTGGTGTAACCAAGGCTAAAACAGCTTTCTGGGACACATGTGCCATACTTGACTGTGCATCGAAACAAAAATACGGAAGTTTCACACCCCCTCCAAAGCCTCGGGGCCAGTGGCATTTGCTGCCTCAGTCACTCTATAGTTACGGCACATAATACATATATTAATATGGAAATATTATATCTAAACACTACATGCATTCTATAAAATAGAAAACGCATTTTTACAAGAATGTCCTGGGAGAAGCTTGAGCCGGATCACTCGAACGCAGAGGCCATCTCCATACCAACTGCATAACTGAGAGATACAATAATAGAAATTCATAACACACATGTTCAACACAATATTTGTTTCTTATGAAGTAAGTGATAATTTTCATACTTTAGGGAATGCTGAAAAAGAATACGGCATTCAAAAGTTCTTATCACCTACAGATTAAAATAATAATAATAATAATCGGTCAAGTGCGAGTTTTACTCGCGCACAAAGGGTTCCGTACAATAAATAAATTAATTACTAACTGCAATATTACAAAAAATCGTTGCTAAAAGAATAATAAGATTTTGTAAAAAACCTATACTACATAGGGTTGGGTAAGGGTATAGCTATATATACTAGCAAAGTATAGATGGAACATTCAGAGAAAAGTGAAGCCTCGCCTTACCTAAAACAAAGACATTGTACAAAGTTTAAACTTGGCGTTGTGCCAAGCACGCTTCGAAAGGAGGTCGCAAAGTTGCAACCTTGGTCCGTTTCGCGTTTTACTAGGGAGGTTTTAAATTAATTTCTTGGTTAATTACAGACTTTTTTTTAAAATCATTATCAACAAATATTGGGTGATACCGCGTCGATAGATACCTCGAGCGCCCTTTAACTTCCCCGCCGAGTGTTCGCAAAGTAAAGTTTGTATGTAATGGAAAAATGCGATTTTCTCGAAACCTATGTGACATAGGATAATCGCTGTGGTTTTCCTGCAAGGTTTAAATAAACTCATACCACCTCTAATTTTTTCATAATTTTAGCTTCAGTAGAATCGGAGATAAGGGGGGGGGTATTTTTGCAGCACATTTTCGAAGATATCCCTGAAAATATAGTACCTAAAATTAAAGAGCTTGGTGTTACGAGATATTTCAAACGATACCCATATACGATATAATTAATTTTCTTCCAAGTAACTTAATTAGCCCCCTCCCCCTCCATAAATTTTCCCTAAAAATATGTATGAATGGCTAATAATTTATAAATATGTGGGCCAATAACCTTTATAACTCTGCAAAGTTTGAACTTTCCACGTTCCATAGTTTTTGAGAAAAACGGTTGTGACAGACGGATAGGCAGACACTCTAGTGGTCGTATAATGGTTCCGTTTTTACTTTTTAAGTACGGAACTCTAAATTAATGCTAATTTTAATGCATTTTTGCATTGGGCCACAACGATTTTGCCTCATAAGTGTGTAGGTAGCATTCAACCTGTCCGAATTGTAACTCTCTCACAGAGAGCACTTACTTGAGCAACTTATTATCACAAGCAAAAATATAATTTTTAGCTCACGGGCTATCAAAGCCTGTGAGCTAATATACCCGCAGGTTCTGTATGTACGTACGTATGTATGTACGTAACGCGATAACTCTTGATAGAAATATCTGATTTGCTTCCAATTTTGTATATAGGTTCATTCTGATAAGGCGCTTCCCTGATTAGTTTTGGGGGTTCATTGGTTAGTATAAAGAGGGGAACGGGGGTTTAATACCCCTTAATTTATATAAACTAGCTGACCCTCCCGGTGTTGCCCGGGCAGACTGTCATTGAAAGATATAACAGTGGAGTGGACTTCATAAAAAAAGACTGAATAATATTTATTTATACTAAAAACTTGTAAAAAAATAAATATTAAGAGCTAAAATTTCAAAAGTATAACAGTTACGTTTAAAAAATGAAACGGTCAGGAAAAATTAATACACTTACTTTTCCCGTTTTACTAAAAATCCCTTTTTAAAAATCATTGCTTTGTTTGCATTTTAAATTTTATATTGCTAATTGTATTTTTTAAATTATAAATATAAAATGCTTACAAAAATCAATATTTTAAATGAAAATGTAGAAAAGTATATTTAATTGTTACTATTGACAAATTATAGTTACAATTTATTTGCACTATAATCAAGAAATCATTGTTTGTTTCACTTTTATTCCTGTAGATAGCAGCAACAAACAGTTAAATGTAAAAAATCCCGGCCTAAATCCTACCAAAGGACTTTTACACAATAACCAATAAGATGCGTTTCATTCGGGCCTTGCCATTAAACAATTAATAAATAACCAGAGGGCCCGTGTGAAGATTTCGCACTGAAATCTAATATTTTTTAGGTACTTCTCTATTAACCCGTCGACCGCTTTTCATAACAAAAAACTACCGCCAAACTGTAAGATTAAACGCCAAAAATGCAGTCCCATTTACTTGATGTCAGAATCATTATGCGTGTTTGTTACGTCATCTAGTGGTATTACATTCGACATTTGCGTGTATTTTTCATTATGTTTTACTGATTTAGTAGCTATTTTATTAATTAAAATAACAATTGTGTCCTTAAATTCTTATATTTTATTTATTTATTTATTTTGATATTCCAATGGCAACGTTCTCCCGTTTATTTGGCGATAGTTTTTTGTTATGTAAAGTGGTCGACGGGATAATAGAGAAGTATCATTTTTTATCAATATGTAATATTTATTAGATGCAGGTTTAAACTTCTAAAGAAAAAGCAAGTATAAAAATATCTGCAAACAACATTTAGTTGTTAGTCAAGCCAGAATATCATCTAATTTATTCCATCAAAGTTAGACTAAAAACTGATCCAAGATTGCTAAAGGCACGCGCGAGAAAAAAAATTAACAATCGTATCTTGACTGCATTAGAGGTTGACGTCATCCGCTTCGGGAAAACCATGGGACTTAGAAATATAAATCTAAACATTTCAATTTCGCTTTTTAATCATAAGTATAAAATAAACCAGTGCGGTGTTTTTTATAATAATTGCTATGAGCATCATAAAATGTGGTATTTTATTTTTTTGGCAACGATAATTTCAGGAAAATCTTTCATGAAAACAATGCCGATTTAATTTTTTAATTTCAGCAAATTTTAATCAAAAACATGTTTTAACGAATTGTTAAGTGGGCTATGTCAGAAGCCTGTTCTAAAACCTTTCATATGGTATCTCATTCGTTGAATCGTTGTTCTGCGTTTCATATTTTCTGAGTAAAAGGGATGTTGACAGGAGAAATAATATATAAGGATTGTGATTTCTGTGCCACGTACGATAGCGTAATATATATATAGATGGGTTTTTCATACAGAATAATTCGATTTGCTTCAAATTTTGTATGCAGGTTCATTATGATAAGGCCCTTCATTGATTAGCTTTGGGGTTCATTGATTAAGTATAAAGGGGGGAACGGGGTGCTAATCTCCCCCTTAATTTAGATAAATGGGTTTTCATGCAGAATTAACCGATTTGCTTCAAATCTGGTATACAGATTTATTCTGAGAAGGAGCTTCCCTGATTAGATTTGGAGGTTCATTGGTTAAGTATTGTTATGTATTTATCCAGCCGTTAGAGGGCGTGACAAAGTAACTTTGACTTTGACTCTAAAAAATACTACAACTTTCACTCTGTTCGGTGTTCTAAGTGTCGGATGTATGTTGTTCTACGTGAAGTTTTGTGATGTCCCGTAATAAATGTTCGTTAGTTAGTATTCTGGTGTTGTTTTCTACGGACCCAAACACAAAACATGATAAGTATAAAGTGGGGAAACTTGGAGCCAGTCCCCCACTTAATTTAACTAAATGGGTATTTCATGCAGAATTATCAGATTTGCTTCAAATTTGGTATAATTGTTGATTTCTTTATTTTTCGAGGTAGACCGGGAGGCGGCAGCACAGACAATCACCTCATCGAGTTCACGGCTGAAATTCCAGAATTAGTTAAAACTTGATTCGCATATTAAAACGTAATCGGTCTGCCAAGTCATATCTTGGTGGAAAACACCCGAAAACCCGATTTTAGCGGTTGGCTCGTAGGTTTATCATTGTGTGTTCCTGGTCCCAGGCCTCCATGTTTTCATACCTTTGGGTTCAGGAAAACACAAGATATGATGCGTTTTAATATACGAATCGAGTTTTAACTAATTCTGGAATTTCAGCCATGAACTCGATGAGGTGATTGTCTGTGGTGCCGCCTCCCGGTCTAAGGGGCATTATTCTTTGAAATAAGAGTACAATATACAATTAGTGTGAATAGCCTGTGAGCTCAATGCCATCAGTTTAACTGGGCACTTTTCTTTTTTAGCTCACAGGCTATCAAAGCCTGAGAGCTAATGTTCCCGCAGGTTCTGGATGTACGTACGTATGTACGTATGCACAGGGTGTTTCATGAAGGAACCCTAACTTTGAAAATAAATAACTCGGAAACATTCATAGATAGAAGCATGAAACCAGTGGTATGTTTAGTAAAAAAACTGTAAGAATCTGATACAGAAACTCAAAATTTTAGTTACAAATACTGCCGATAGATGGCGCTGTAGGCAGCATTACGGATCCCTATAAAGAGAGCTCAGACGCCAAGAAGTATCAATTGTCGAAGATTTCGCCGTTGAAACGTGATCGCTTTAATATATAGTGAAAGAAATTCCAGAAGTGACACTGAATTTGACATTGTTTACCGCAAAAATACTTTAACACTCGACGAGCTGGAGAATGCTGTTTGTCAAGCTTGTGTGTTGAGTTCCGGTGAAATACTACAGACAGTCACTGACAATTTCCTTCTACGTCTGCGACACGTGTATTGTGTGAAAGGTGCTCATTTTGAATAGTTTTTGATGTGATACAGCCTACTTATGGCTATACCAACGGCAGCGCCATCTATCGGCGCAATTTGTTACTAAAACTTTTAGGTTTCTGTATCAGATTTTTACGGGTTTTTTAAAAAACATACCACTTGTTTCATGCTTTTATCTATCACCGTTTCCCAGTTATTTATTTTCAAAGTTATGGGTCCTTCGGGAAACACCTCGTATGTACGTAACGTGATAACTCTTGATAGAAATATCCGATTTGCTTCAAATTTTGTATATAGGTTCATTCTGATAAGGCGCTTCCTTGATTAGTTTTGGGGGTTCATTGGTTAAGTATAAAGGGGGATGGGGTCTAATCCCTCCCCCTTTATTTAGATAAATGGTATTTTCGTATAAAGGGGGTACGGGGGCTAATCCCCCTTAATTCAGATAAATGGGTTTTTAATGCTGAATTAGCCGCTTTGCTTCAAATTTGGTATCCAGGTTTATTCTGATAAGGATTAGATTTGGATTAGAGCTAATGTGCCCTCAGGTTCTGTATGTACGTATGTATGTACGTAACGCGATAACTCTTGATAGAAATATACGATTTGCTTCCAATTATGTATATAGGTTCATTCTGATAAGGCACTTCCCTAATTAGTTTTGGGGGTTCATTGGTTAAGTATAAAGGGGGAATGGGGGGCTAATAACCCCCTTAATTTAGCTAAATGGGTATTTCATTCAGAATTATCCAATTCGCTTCAAATTAGGTATACAGGTTTATTGTCCATTTCTTTATTTTTCTTGGGCATTATTCTTTGAAATAAGAGTATAAATATAATTAGTGTGAAAAGCCTGTGTGCTCAATGCCATCAGTTTAACTGGGCACTTTTCTTCTTATTTCTTCTCTCTCTGTCTACTGTTCACTCTCTCATGGGGGTCGCAAGCCTGGGGGATTTCTCCGTCCTCTAAGGATGGACGTCTGTCATAAGCGTTACTATTGGAGTCTGATTTTTCCCGACTTTCTTCGGGAGAAAGACCTTGTCGATTACGTTCCAGTCAAGGTCTTTTCTGACTGCGCTGCGAGATTCATCAGTGGTGTCACCGTACTTGCACTCCTTTAACCTGCTATGCCAGAATAGTGTTAAAAATATGATGAAGCTGTTTGTTCCCTTTGAACTCGCCTGCGTGAAAAAGACACTTTGAAATATTCTGGCCCAATTTCTTTTATACACAGGGCCTATGGGAAACGTGGATCTGCTGTAAATTCGTCTTGAAGACATAGGGCAATATGTCGTAGTATAGGGCAATAGTACATGGTATAGGGACGTGGTATAGGGCTTGTAGTATAGAGGAATATAACATACGATTTTTGTCATTTGACTTTAGTAGTAAAACAAATGATTAAATGAACACTTAGATGGCTGAAAAGTAAGACTACAGTATTAAGAACTTACAGCGTTGATTATCTTTAGAAAAAATGAAAGAAATTTTATAAACATAAAAGGAAATTAGTATGAAAATTCGTGAAGATCTTATAAACAAAATTACCAAAGTAAAATCTGTTTCTACTCTCTTGTTCAAGGCAGCAAGTCAAAGTATATGTTGGTAGATTAAAGGCAATTAAGATGGAATGTAACGTTATCATTATTGCTATACATATAAATGGCTATACAATCCAAAAATAAAAAGCAAAATTTCTTAAAATTGGGGTGTGATAGAAAAGTTTTAACAACATTTCGTTTTTTAGAGTCCTAAAATAAATATGAAACACGCAGATGTATATCGACAATTAGAAAGTTGTGGTAGCAAAAGATGCCTCCTTTGGGGATGCAGGGTGATAGTACCAAGGAAAGCACAAGAACACATATTGGCCACATTCCATAGTTCACATCAAGGCATCGTGCGAACAAAGAGTCTTACAAGATGTTACATGTGGTGGCCAAGGATGGACAGTCAAATTGAAGACACAGTAAATAGGTGCAACATTTGTCAAAAACATGACATGCTCCTCCTAAGACACTGGGAACATGGGAGTGCATTAAAAATCCACATCGATGCACATCGATCGTGCTGGGTCTTTTCAAGTATCCCTTTTCTTCATTGTTGTCGATGCATACTCAAAAGCGCTAGAGGTTATTCAAGTAGAGTCAACATATTCAGAACGTGCTACTCAAGCTTCGAGAAGCTCTTTGGGACACACGGCATTTCTGAAACAATAGTGTCAGATAACGGACCTGGCTTCAAATCTTTGGAATTTACTTGTTCCTTGAGAGAAACGGAATTTACCATGCATTCACGGCTCCCAGACATCTTTCATCAAATGGGCAAGCAGAGCGAATGGTGCTGACAACAAAAGATACACTTCGAAGAATTGTTATTGGGAATTGGAATTCTATACTTGTATCTTTCTTATTAGCACAACATGTTACACCCAATGCTACTACCGATGTTTCCCCGCAGCAGAGCTGCTTATGAACCGCCGTTTGAAAACCTGCCTGTACAGACTTCATCCAGATTTTATGGAGCCTAATCCACTGAGCTCCATAATAGAACGGAGGGCTAACTCACCCGTCCACTTTCTACCGCAATCACATCATACTTTCAATTCGCGCAAACAATTAATCCTGCATTTTTTTAAATTATTACGGGCATTTTTCCAAACTTTTCCGTATACTTTTTATCATTTTTGCTTATTTCTACATCCTTTTCATATTTTTATGACTAATACTTTAAAAAAAATTTCATATTCTTTTGTTGAGCTCACATAAAATTTCATTTTTAACTAATATCAAATAAAATATTTGGATGAATTTAAATAAAATCTGTAGTTCTTTCAATAAAAAAAATAGATATCAGTGAAAACTGTAGCAACGTCGCCATAATTTAAAAATATAATCCAATTTGAAAATATCTACCACATACTTCTCTATTGTAGCCCATACAACCAAAAGCATCCTCTGGACGTCCCATACAGATCCCAGTGGTCCTACAACCGTCAGATCCTGTACACGCCATAATTCAGACGTTCAGAGAACGTCAGAATCAGGATGAACTATCCATTTTCGTCCAGGGGACATCCGTAGCAGCGGAATTATCAATGCGCATGCCCCAAATCTCCAGTTGTCACGTTTCGAAAAGAAACAACTTCAACTTTCAACTCTTCGTCTTCTGTGTTTTGATTGTTCATCATATATCGTTTACTATTATATTTTATGGACTTAAGCTTGCATTTTAGTTTTTAAGGTAAGTAAACTTTCGAATTTTAAGTTTTTAAAGTTAACTTTTGGGTTTTGTTCTGAATTGTAAGGGTATTTTCTCAATTTATCGTGAATAAAGCAAACATTCAAACAAGCCTGTACACCACACGGAAACTGTTACAGGCATTTTTAATGTAAGTAATTGTAAATTGTAAGCATAATGTGGTATAATCATAAAACAAACCTTTGTTTATTTTATTTTCACCGAAGTTAACAGTATATTTTTAAAGATAGATCGTTACGTGGACTTCCAAAACATCGCTTGCGATCCATAGTTTGGGAACCGTTGTGTTAGATATAAAAATACATTAACAATTTTATTGTTGAAGAACAAGTAAAAATATTCATAAGCTTTAAATTCAACTAATAAAATAATTTAAGCAATAAAATTATTTAGCTTAACAAAAGTTCATAAAAATTATAATGAACGATGAAGTATCTTTTTACTTCAAGAATAACATATTTATAAAAATAATTTTGTAAAATTAGGATTTTCAAATCCGAACCCTATATGTGGAGCCCAAGGGTAAAGATCCAGTTGTTGACTACCTATATAACACTCTTGTACCTGCAATTTGTACTAATTTTTATTTAAAAAAATACTACCTGGTTTTTAGCTTTTTTTTTTAGGGGTCGGTGGGTTCAGGTGTCAGAGTACCCCTGACAAAAAAGATAACACACTATTTCATTTCTTAATGCTAAAAAAAAAAGTCAGTAGAAACTTACTTTTTGATTTTTATGTTACATTTCAATGTTATTTTTTATATTTAATGTGTTTAAAATCTGTCTTGCATGAGCTGTTCTGACAAAATTTTGGTTGAATCCAAGAACAAGCGAGGAAGTTGGCAGTGTTGGATTTGGCGAGGTGATAAATGGGATTTTCTTGCTATCAGTTTCTGTTTTACATTTATCGGTTGGCGCGCGTAAAAAAAATCGCCAAATCGGGTAGCTCGCTTGTTCTTGGATTCTGCCAAGATTTTTAGTCTAGTTTATTTCATATTAATGTTCTCCATTTTAAATAACATAGCTTTGGCTAGTGTTCCCTCTAGGTCATTATTTAAATGTGCAGTATTCTGCCCTTTTTAAAATCAGTAAAATGTATCCTGCCTCTTTTTAAAATCAGTAAAATGTACCCAGCCTCTTTCTAACGTAGTGAAATGTACTCCTATTTCTGTGCAAAGATCTTTTATAAAACGTTTATCCAAATTGCAATATTTCAAAGTCTGTGTGCTGAAAATTTTGCAATAATTATACAACTTTCTTATTTCTTTAGGAAAAACAGGTTATTCAATCCTGCTGTAATTCTATTGTATTTTTTTAATTCATGAAATAATTAAAAATTAATGTTTCTTTATTTATCATACATAAAAATTACATTATTTTTCATTCGCTACTATACTAAACTTATTAATATAACTTCTCTTGAAATAACATTCCTCTTTTCCCTATCCTTTTACTTTCTACAGGTCTTTGTAAAAAGTCTTAGTTGCAAAGTTTTTTTAATTCTTGCTCCCTACTCTTAATTTTGTCCAGCAAGTGCCCTTGATCTTAAGACCAAAAATAAATAAAACAATGTGATATTTCAGGCATATCAGTTTTATTTTGTACTTTTTATAGTGATTATTAATTTCTATTGCAATGGGAATTGGATGATCAAACTCGTACTAATTTGCTTAGATCAAATGTAATGATAACAGAAGCATCCTAATGCTACATGTGATTGCCCATATTAAATTTTTTTAAAAATATAAACTAGTAAATAAGATAATCATAAAATGTAACTTTTATGAGAAATTTGTTTTTTGCATATTATTATTTTTTTCTTTTTTGTATACACAAATTGTAGGATTCATAAAGTCCCAGCATGGATAAATTAAAATTAAAAAGATACAGCAAACAACATGGAGGAGGGTCGAGTTCTACATAAAATACTGCAAGAAATTAATTTCTAAAATTGGTAAGTTTTCTTTAACTATTTCTTAATAAGGCATAAGAAAATATCAATTTACATAAAAATTATAAATATATGGTATGTCCTTGTTATATATTTTTTAATATACTTTCCTGCAGTAAAATTATACTTTATGAAAATATTTGATATTTGATGTTCATTATCAGTATTCTTTGAGAAGTGCTATCTTTTGTCTTAGACATAGATATGACCTAAATTTACGGGTCTGTACAGGCCGAAATTTCCAGACATGGCGTGGACATGGCACGACTCGGACACAGTGTAATTGTCCGCTGCTGATCTCTACATTGAACATGTTATATTTCTGTGTTGATCAGGGTTATTTATATCTGATATTTCTTTTCAAAATATCATATTTGATGTTTTCATATATTTGATATTTGTTTTCAAAATATCTTTCTGTATAATATTTTCAGTCAAAATAAGCGTAAATGAATTTTTCAACTTTTATTGACTATGCCGTTTTGTAGATAAACTTTTTCCTGGCTTTTTTAATTTATATTAAGTTTGAGAACATTTTTAATTAGCAAAAAGTTGATTATTTTGAAAGTATTGGATATACAGTAGACTTCCTTAAATCTGCATAGCTTAAAACCAGAGATTATGCAGATTTTAGAATTTTGTGGATTTCTGGTCACTGTTTTGTTTACATTTTTTAAACAATAATTTGAATTTAATAATGCATTCAAAATAATAATGATTGCTTACAATAAAGTAAAATAAAAAAAAAATTAAAATTAAAAAACAACAAATTTAAAATATTAAAAGTTAAGGTTAAATAAATAATTAATAATGCATAACTAAATATGCATAATGATGAGATATTTTTTTCTTGAATTATTCAGTGAAACTCAGACTCTTATTCAGTGAATCTTATAAATATACATTGATAATTCACTTCAAAATCTTAAAATAACAAAGTTTTCATGTTTAGCCATACTTAATAACCAAAAAAGCTTGATTAATGCATAAAATAATTTGTAAAAATATTGTGATAGCCACTGATATCAGCCCTATCTAGAGAATTTTTTCAGAAATAAATTTATTACTCCTTCATGAGAAAACATGAGTTGAATCATATCAAAAAGAATTATTAAAATGTGTACAGAATGATATAAAAATTTAAAAAAAAAAACCTTAAATTTTACACCTACATCTTAACTGTAAGTTTCATTGTTTACATCGAAAACAATGTGCAGATTTAAAAAATTTGCAGATTTTAGGGTGGCGGATCTGAGGGAGTCTACTGCATATCAAAATATCATATTTACGAACCTTGATATTGATTCCTACAACACATTTATATTTATTATCACCACAGTCATGTCCATTGAAAATTGTTTATATTTTATCGGCTTGGTTTTATGCTTTTAAATTTTTATATCAAGCCATTTATCAAACAGTTTGTTAAAATAACTTTTTCAAGTTCATGCAGATATAGTCCTATAATCTGGTTTATTTTCAAAATATCATAAAGTTTGATATTTTCACATATTTGATACTTACTTTCAAAATATTGTTATTTATGATATTTATAATATTTTCAGTCAGAACAAATGTAAATGAATTTTTCAAATGTGTTTGATTTTGTCATTCTGTTGATAAAGAACTTTTGCTTTGGCTGTTCTAAGCTTTGCATTTGAAACTAAGTTTTAAAATATAGAACCAATAATTACTTGGGATAAAATTTATTTAGAACAGCCATTGAAAGATAAACTGTCTAATTTAGATAAACTATTTATAGCTTGATTAGAATAAATCTTTTCTGTTTTTTTTTTTTTTTTTTTCAAAAGTTTTAAACTGCACAATAGGTTGGGGAATGACATAGCAGATGGCATGCATTTATGTTCAAAATTTTCAACAAAAGCAAAAAGAAATTAATATTTTGTTGTATAAAACATAAAATTTTCTGTAGTTTTGTTTTTTGATACGTAAAAAGCAAATTATTTAAATTTCCATGAAATTGTTTCTATTTTCAGTTGATCTTCAGTTTTGTTACAAGGGGGAAATTTATTCAGAAAATAAAAATGATGTGTATAATTAAATGTAGGAGAGGCACATTAAGAGTCTACACTGGAGACACAGAGAAACTGACACGCTAATGTTAAACCTATGGGAGCATTCTTTTCAAATTTCTCTCTTGCATTTTAACATTCTTATTTTATTTTTTTCCATAGGATAGCTGAGATAGATTTCTAACCAGGGTATTTTTTACTTTTTCAATTTTGATTGCAGTTTTTTTTTTTCTTATGAACCGGTTTTGAAAGTGTAATTACACTTTCTTTGGAAGTTACTTAAGTAACTTCCAAAATAAAAAAGTAAAAAAAAATAGCCAAGTTAGAGTCGATTTCAGCTATCCGATGGAAAAAAAAAATCATTTAAAAATAGTAAAATGTTAGCGAGAAATATTTTAATTTATGTGAAAAGAGTTTAAAAATTTTTCTTATTTTCTTTTAACTTCTGGATTCATAATGATATTTTACTCTGAATTTTAATCAATTTTTACAAATTATTTGTTCCAGATGCTGTTGAGAAAGAAAATAATATATCGAGTGCACACATTGAAGAAGTTTTAAAGACAATTAATGTCATGCAAAAAATCTAAATGTTTTGTAATAAAGTTTAAAAATGTAAATTAAAGTGCATTAAATATTAAATATATTTGTTGGTGTTGTTATTTTACAGTTATGTATGTTTTATTTTTCTAACAATTTTTCAAAACGTATACACTGCAGAAGCTGAATTTTATTGTTTAAAACTTAAAATTATTGCATTCTAAAGTAGTGCATAATATAATTGTGTAGTTATTTAAAAATATTACATCCATATTTGAATAGAAGTAAATAGATTCAATTTAAGATGTTCATTTAAGTATTTTATGAAAAATGATTTATGTTGCAAAAGTATTTTTATACATTTACTATAAAAAATGATTAAAGAATTCAATAGAATTTCATAAATAAAATAACTAGATTTGAAGGTATATATTTCTTATTTCATTGAAACAATAATTTTTAGTGATTCAAAATACCATCATCAAGAACAGAACAAGTTATCAGGTAAGAGATGTTGAATACGATGGAATTTGGGTACTTTATAAATCTGATATGTAACTTTTTTCTTTAACATATAGTCCAAGTCTTAATATATTTTTTTTCTATCATGTAAAGCATCATCCACTAATTATGCAACACAAATTTTGTGTTTTTTTTCTCCTTCTCCTGTCATGATGTCACATTTTCTGAAACTAGTAATTTGGAGCTAATTTTATGCAAAAATTTATTATGATCTATAAGTTATTGATATAAATATTGTTAAATTCTTATGATCTTGTGTGTTTTTACTTCAAGCTAGCGAAATTTAAAGAAAAGAGAAAATACTATAACCAACTCTACCTGAATAAAAAACAAGTTTTTTTAATGAACTATATTATAGTACTTGAAAATAATGTCTACCTAATTGCTTTCATATTTCACATGTTACTATTATTTTCCTTTGATTTATGGTAAAAATTAGATGCTAAAATTCATGTATCATGGTAATTGATCAGCATGAGGATTTTCAACCAAGTTTTTTCACCAAAGAATCTAAAAAGAATAAAATTAAAAAATTATGGTTTATTTAAATTGAATGTAATATGTATATAATTGATTATTAATAGAAGTTATTAATATATTATCAATAGTAGTAATGATAATTATTAAAGTAAATATTGAGCTAAATGTTTACATATTTAAAAAAAGTATTTTTTGTGATTTTTTTTCCCTTTACTGAAATGTAATTAGTTCAGAAACAAAGACATTTATAAGAAATACAAAAATTATTTGAGAAATAATTGTTTTCTTTCTGAGTTATCCTTATTTCTTTGCCACTTAGTAGGTATAGGTAATATTCTTTATCGCTTTTTGTTTTTATAGAATATTATCTTAAAAAAAAAAAAAAAGATTGAGCAAATTGGTATTGATAACAACTGTAAAATAACCTAATAAAAACTTTGTTATGAGAGGACTTATTTTGTTGATATTTCATTTAGGGTATACTCAAATATTTAATTTTAAATGAAACCTTGCACATTCACAAACTCATTTTTGAACCTAAATACCTAAAATTTTCAGGCATAACTGTATAAATGCCTAAGAATTATACTACATTTTTCTTTTTTTCTCGAATGAGACATGTATTACATTGTGGTCGTTTAAATGCTCGTAAAAAATGAAATTTGCAGATGTTATTATTTGAATACCTACAAATTTGTAGCATTTTTCTTTTATCTATTAAATGATACCATTATTGAATTGTAACTAGTATTTTTGATGACTGTTTTTGAAGCTGTTGTATCCCAAAAATCAGATTAAAATTTAAATTTTGACGGTGTAGAAAAAAGAAAGACCCTAGCTTTTTTCATAGAAAAATAGAAAGTGCTATTTGACCTTATTTTTATCAAAATTAAATTAAAAACTGCAAATTTTATGTATTTATAGGTGAAAATGACTTTAAAAATGTATCAAAAGTAGCCGGTTTAGATTTGAAAACAGTATTAAATAAAAATTCATGAGGAATATGAAAGAAAATAAATTGAATTTATTTCATATACAAATTACCTACAATATTTAATTAAGTTATTTTCTAAATCGTTATCACAAATTTGATACAGATTTGCTTGGAAAGGGTAAAATTCACCTGATAGAAAAATATAATGTTAAATCCAGATTCTTCACTCAAACTATTATTTTTTCAACATAATTTTTTATGCGTATTTACAAATGAATATTTTTATTATAATTTATTAATAAAGAATTATTACTATATTTGGAAAAACAAAGTCAAAGTCAAACTGGGCAAGGAGGCCTACCTTTCGGCTTTAGCTCAACTAGCCCAGCTCAGTATTTGCAAAAACATTAAACTAATAAAAGGAAAAACAATAGATGATATTTAAAAATCAGAAGGGGGGGGGTTGCAATTACCCCAGGCTGTTCTTCCTAAATAATGCTTTTGATTTCTATTAATTTTATCTTAACTTGTGCAGTGGTGCATACTAAAACATTTCAATTAAAACTAGTGGTAGCTTGGACAGGTTACCACTATTTTAGGTAGATTTCGTAAGAAATACTACCTATTACATTCTCACCTAAGTTGGAAATTTTGAAAAATTTTTGCAGATCTACGCCGATCATGACTCCCAGAACCCAAAACCACCCCCAGTTCAAAACTTTATCTATCTATCTATCTATCTATCTATCTATCTATGTCACTTTTTTCTGACCACGATAACTGGAAAAATTCTGCATTAATCTTTTACAAACTGATACATAAAATCAAGGGGCATAAAATCTCGGTCAAGTTCGTTAATGGGCAAAATCGAACCAAGGGGGGGAGGGTGGGGGGGCTTTTTGTGAAAACAGAAAAACCCCCATAATTTCTTAATTGTGATACGTATCGAATCCGTTTAAAGTTATTATTACTTCTAGGAGAAGGGTCGAAAATGTATGTATGACAGATTTTTGATATAATTAAAAATGGCCCCAAGGGGGGGAAAAAGGGGGGTTTTAAGAGAAAAAAAATCATAGCTTCGTCAATTCACAAGATATCAAATTCGCGTAAATTTATTATTAATCCTCTTAATATTATCTAAAACTTTTATATTGACAAGTTTTTTATAGGACCAACCGTTATAGCAAAAAAAAATTAAAAACAAAAAAAAATCCCTGCCGGCTCCGCCTGCAAACAAGTTATTTTTCGAAGTAGGCGGTTCCAACTCCCGCATCTTTTCGAAACTGATACATAAAATCAAGGGGCATAAAATCTCGGTCAAGTTCGTTAATGGACAAAATCGAACCAAAGGGGGGATGGGGGCGGGGGGCTTTTTGTGAAAACAGAAAAAAACCCATAATTTCTTACCTATGATACGTATCGAATCCGTTTGAAGTTATTATTACTTCTAGGAGAAGGGCCGAAAATTTATGTATGACAGATTTTTGATATAATTAAAAATTTCCTTAAGGGGGGGGAGGGGGGTTTAGAAGAAAAAAATTCATAACTTCGCCAATTCTCAAGATTTCAAATCCGCTTAAATTTATTATTAATCCTGTTAATATTACTTAAAACTTTTATATTTACAAGTTTTTTATAGGACCAACCGTTATAGCAAAAAAAAAAAAAAATTAAAAACAAAAAAATCCCTGCCGATTCCGCCTGCAAACAAGTTAGGTTTCGAAGTAGGCGGTTCCAACTGCCGCATCATCGTAAAAAGGTCATTTCTTCCGCAATTCCCGACAAACCAAATTCCCGAAGGCGCCCCACGGTCTGCGTCTTCGAAATCTACCTGTGCCTGTAGGCCGAGCCGTCAGGGATTTTTTTTAATAAATATGTTTTACTGTGCACTTCTGCACAAGTTAAAATAAAATTAATAGAAATTCGAGACATCATTTGGGAAGGGCATATGGTGGGGCAGCTTAAAAAAAGAAAATTATTTTTAAAAATCAGGGGAGGGGGGAATTGCCCTACCCTGCCCTTCTCAAATGATGTCTCGAATTTCTATTAATTTTATCTTAACTTGTGCAGTGGTGCATACTAAAACATTTAAATTAAAAATAGTGGTACTTGTACAGGTTACCACTATCTTTTAATAAAAATGCTTTACTGCGCACCTCTGCACAAGTTAAGATAAAATTAATAAAAATTCAAGGCATCATTTGGTAAAGCAGAGTGGTGCAATTTCCCCCACCCGATTTAAAAAAATAATTTTCCTTTTTATATAAAGCGTCCACTACTGATCCTATGAGCATCCTATAAACGTCTAAAAATGACGCTTGCCGGACAAGCAGAGGATGCGCAATTGTATTATTTATCTCGTCCTATGAGCGTCCTATTGTCATCCTATACATGGCTTAAAATGACGTCCACAGGACGAGCATAGGAGTCTCTTTTTGCTCCCCACTGGACGTCCTCAGGACATGGATGGGATATTGTAGGACGTCCAACGGACGAGGCGCTATTCTACATATGACGTTCATCGTATGTCCTCAGGACGTTATTGTGCTGTATGGGAGGAAATCTGTGTTTTGCCAAAAATTTTCCTAGGATAATTTTTGGTATTGTATTCATGGGTGGACCACTGGATTCAATGTATCATAATAGGGAGTTAGCTATCCTTACTATTGTGGAGCTCAGTGGCCTAATCCTAAGAATCCGTCTAATTCAAGGTTCCGGGTTTATATTTTCACTGTGATTTATTTGAAAATTTTATCCTAAAAACTTTATATTTAACATAGGTCACATGACAAAATGACCAATAAAGTGATTGGATTTGACCTGACTGTGATTTACGTCTTCGATTTCAAAATTTTGCTGTCGGTACAGGAAAATTGTCCCTTTAACTAATGTTAAAATTCTATTGAAATCATTATTTATTATAAAGTCATTTGAAAGCTTTATAGTATATTTATATTTGGATAAAATTTACCTTGTCATCTAGACAGATCACTTATAACGTCACATGAAAGATGAATTTTTGTACAAAAATAATCATTATGAACAAGAGAAAAATATATGTTCTGCAATGTGCTTTCCTGAAGCAAGACCTTACGCTTTCTGGTGCAGAAATAGAAACTATGTATCTAGGCGCTTGAAACGCGGATAATAAATAATAATTTCATCGTCATTAGCACGCTATAAAATAATGATGTTATAGAACCAACAGCGCCCTCTGTGGAACCTTACATTTATGGCGTCATCTAGTGACAAAATTTAAAACTAAGGTTGTCATTTTGACAATTCAAACTCTACGATTTTTTATTTTCTGTTTTTGGACACACCCATCAGAATGTACATTAAATTTAGCCTTTTAAATGTGGCATCATAAAGTTAATGTTTCTTTAATGTGGTGTGGTCTTTGAGTTCGAGAGTTAAACAGCCATTTTAAGACACTACGTTGTTTTATTATAGTGTGATATGGCTAAAAAAGCATATGATTTGTTGTTTAAATTACTACTTATCGGTGATTCAGGTGTCGGTAAAACATGCATACTCTTCCGATTTTCGGACGACGCTTTTAACACAACTTTCATCTCTACCATAGGTAAGTTGCGGTCATGAGTAATTTCGTGCTGATATGTGGTATATGAATGTTTATATATTTTCTTCTGTGCGGCATGCATTTCAATGAGTGCGATTAAGCAAAAAAATTGCAAATTTATGTAAATTTTTAATCTTTTATTTATACAAAGTTGATATTGTTGCCTAAAATTTGATGTTTTCATTTTTGTAATCTATGAGCTTTTAGTCGAGGATGACAAATAATGTTTCATAGTACAGTTAGTAATGTTTTTGGCTTTGAGAGCATAATGAGTTCGGCAATTGCACTTGAATCTTTTGGTAAATATATTGACTAGGAAAACAGAAGGGATGTTTTCTTCTAAAAGTGTTTCATTTCATTGTTGTTCATTGAGATTTTGAGATGATTCATCCATTAAAATCATAGATTTGTACCGATTCAGGTGGTTCGTAAATTTACATAGTAAATTTGTGAAGTATTAGGATGTTAGAAAACTTGTACATGGTTTTATTTTAATTCTTAAAATGTTTTTATATTGCATCATTATTTATTTTTGCACACTCTTTAGTCCTTTAGTTATCTGAGTTTAGTTAATCAGATATGGCGTGTAACCTGATTACCAAAGACTAACCTCTAGTCGTTGCAATGATTTTTGTGATGCATTACTTCTTTGAAATTTAATTTTGCCAAAATTTTCAGCTCACATTTGTTATGCTATTAATGATAGTATGTAAAGTTCCTTCAAAATAAAACTGTTTCAGATTAATTGGAATGTACTAAATCTAGATAATTTACTCTTTGATAGTTTCTATGAAGCTCATAATGACACTAAATATATATATAATATGTATTTTAGGTACTTGCGTGTTATAGCGCCCCCACAATTATTATTATGCCAAGGTTGCAGCTATGATTTTACCAAGATCATCGCAAAGGTTATTATATGCATCATATGTACGCATGTATATACTATTAACACATAATACTCCAAAAACTCATGTGTTATATATGTCTTTATATACGTAGTATTTACGTCTTATATAGGGGAGACCGGTACACAGTGGACCACCCCCTAATATTTTATTTATTAAAATTTTTTTTAAGCTTCTCTTCTATCCTAATAGACAACAGCACTGCAATGATTATTTATAGCCTTCAGAAAATATGTTTAGCTCAGATTGAACTATTTTATCCTACTTTGTTGTTTTGAGCTTCTAAAAGTAAAATTTTTCATCATCATATTTTTATTTTTTTAGTAATTAAAGGTTGTAGATAAATAAAATAAAACAGCTTTTTTGTAAAGCTAAGATACTTTTTTTTATTTTACTCTAAAGTTAATGTGTTTAAAAGAAAGCTATAAACAATATTAATATGATTATTTATTGAACTTCAACATGGGGTACAGTGGACCACCCACTCCTGGGGCACAGTGGTCCACAATCCACTCTGCTCCTGTAATGCAGAATGTTCAAAATATTTAATAATTACTTATTTTCTATAAAGAAAGATTGTTTTAAAGTAGATTTAACTGTAAAATAAAGTAAACAAATAAAATAATTTATTTAACATAGTGAGAAATATTTTGTTTTGTATTTACTGCCTTTGATAAATAAAATATAACTGTAGTGTAATTGTTGATGGTTCTATTCAAGTAAAATTCCTGAGACGCAAATTGAATGGAAATCAGTTTATTTCTCCCGAAACTGTAGATGAATCTGCTGTTAATGTCAATGATTTCATAATGTTGCTCTCAGACCCAAAATTATTTCTTGAAAATTCTAGGCTCAATCTTACTCATAAGTACTTTGAAATTTCATTTGCAAATTTTAATGTGTGCTGATTTTTTTGTACTTAAGTAATAACTTCAACTAAATTGCAATTGTTCCTGTATTAATCTGTTATTATTTTCAAAACATAATTAATTTTTTGTTTTTGTTTCAAAATTTATATTACTATGTTATTTTGCGGGTGAAGGGGCAACAAAAAAGAATTAGATTAAGGAAAAATAGATTTATATTGTATTTTAGATAATACCTAATAGTGGTCCACTGTACCCCGGTGCGTGGACCAGTGTACACCGCTTCCGGGGTACACTGGTCCACTTTACAAGTGTATATATATATATATATTTTTTAAATGTATTGAAAACTATGTTGTGAGAAAATTATGATGGAGGATTGTATCAAAAATATCGACACAAGTCTTATTGAAATTTAGCAATTTCACAATGCATTATCTACATTATATGTAACTAGGGTAGATGTGCCAGTAATGGACACCCTTAAGGAATTTCTTTAAATTTTTTTTAAAAATTAATAGTTATAATTGTTATATTCCACATTTTTTAATATTATATTAATCTACCAACAATATTTAACCACCATTCTCATAGTCACATTTCCCAATGTGAATCGAAATTTAATTGTAAATAACAGAAATAAATCAAAACACCCTAAATTCCAGTAATGGACACCCCACAAAAAGTAATAAATAATTGATATTATGGTTGTATTTAAAACTAGAATTTAAAGAAAGCATATTAATGAAATAAAAAAGGCTGAATTTTTATTGGTTATTTTTTTATAAACCAAAAACATTGAGGGGTGTCCATTACTGGCACATCTACCCTATATATTGTGTAATTTATCAGAATCTAATCTAGTGAATTACAAAAGCATTATCAATATTATGCATGTGACCCAGGGCTTGAATTTCAGGGCGGGATTGCGGGATTCACGCCGAAAACTTTGAAATCCCGCCCAAAAAATTTCAGCATTTTCGGAGAAATTTACGTTATTTAATTTACCTGCAACCGAACGATAAATTTCTTGATTTTTTTTTTCTGCAACCGATTGATGAACTTTGCGTTTTTTTAACCGTGACAGATCAACGAACTTTGTGTTTTTTCTGCGACTAATCGACGAACTTTGCATTTTTTAAGCGACTGATCGACGAACGTTGCATTTTTTTCTGCGACAGATCAACAAACTTTGCGTTTTTTTCCACGACAGATCGACGAACTTTGTGGTTTTTTCCGCGACAGATCGACAAACTTTGCATTTTTTCCGCGACAGAACCACGAACTTTGCATTTTTTCAACCACAGATCGCCGAACTTTGCGGTTTTTTTTTTTCACGACTGATCGACGAACTTTTCGTTTTTTAAGCGACTGATCGACGAACTTTTTGTTTTTTAAGCGACTGGTCGACGAACTTTGCGTTTTTTAAGCGACTGATCGACGAACCTTGCGTTTTTTGGGGACAGATCGACGAACTTTCGTTTATTCCGCAATCGATCGACGAAATTTGCTTTTTTTCCGCAACTGATCGACAAACTTTGCATCTTTTCCGCGATCGATTGGTGAATCTCAATCAAATAAAATCTAAATTCAGAAATTTATTTAACAACCTAATTGTTAAGGGTCCCTAACACATTTAATGGAACTTGAAAAATACACTGCATATATAAAACTTAACTTTCTTCCCTTTTTTATAATAAAAATAAACATTTTACATAATCATTCTTAGTTGACTTAATTTTTTCAATGGTATTTTGTCATGTCTGCATTAATGTAATTCTTTAAATAGCACGTAAAATAATAGTGGGGTTTAAAGATTTTTTTTCTCCCTCCCAAACATTACAACTCCCCTCCATTTAAGAATGTTGGTAGGGAGACTCCCCTCCTTGGAAAAATTGAATTTCAAGCCCTGTAACCATACTTTATAACATGGCATTTTATATCTAATTAAACAAAATGTAATTATTATTTAAGTTTAAATGTTTTATTAATTTTCTTTTTCTTAAGAGATTTTCAAATTATTATTTGTGATGTCATTGCGATAGAAAAATATTTGTATCTTTATAATGCGCTTTTTAACCCAAATAAAATATCAAAATGGATAGAGATATTTGGAGATAAAGTTAATGGGTTTCATGTTTTTTTTTTTTTTTTTTTTTTTTTTTTGTTACATTTTGGGTACATGGTAGTTAATTGTTAAAGACACGGGTTGCTTTTAAAACCCCCACAATAACAATTTTTAATATCTTTCTTTAGTGCAATGTTCAGTAGTATTATAAAATTACTAAACATCAAATTGTTAATTAGAAACCAATGTTTGAAATTAGCAGTCGTTAGTCCTCAAATGCAACTACATTATAGCATTTGGCGACTACAAAATTATTCCCGGGCATCAAATTTGACGCCTAACTTTTTTAAAACACTTATTTTTTGTTTAACTTAGCCAATCACCTGCTTTTGAAAATTTGGTCTCACACCAAACATAAATTCTAATGTGAGACAGTTTAACAGCGATTTTTAGCAGTGTGTACAAATCCAAATGAATATATTAATTTATGCAAACTTCTAAACTTTATATTGAACCTGCCATTTAGCACTGCTGAATGTGAAAAGGGATTTAGTCAGTTTAATTTAATAAGGAATTATACACATATAACCATTTATCCACTAATATTGTTAATGATATATTAATGGTAAAACTGTATAGACCCAATTTAGCAGATTTTTGTTCAGATAAAGCTATAAATCCCTGTGAAATGATGTAGCTAAAAGACGGCCAGGCATCCTGATTTTATTATCTAACTTTATTAAAATTAATGGGTATTGTTTGACTTTCATGTTTTGCAATCTATATGCAGTCAAGCATTGTTAGCTTGATGTGCAAGTTGCTTAATGTGAATTTTTTCTTAACATGAATTGATAATGCAGTCCCAACAGATAAGATGGTACTATTATTTTAGTTAACACACACACACACACACACACAAAATGTGGTCCTTTAGATTTCATGTTAACAATATTAGTCTGTAATTATATGTATAGTTTTAATTTTGTTTAACATGGTTAAGTGCAGTTTTCTATTACTTTGAAAATTTTTAGTATTTATTAAAAAGGCTTATCAGTTTTATAGTTGCTTCAATTATTATAATATTGTAGATTATGAACTTCAATAATTTAAATAAAAACAAAATATTCATGATTTTCTATAAAGTAGCATATAATTATACAGTTATGTGAATTTTAGAAATTGCAACTAGAAATTTTTATTTGATGCCTAAGATATTTACAGCAGGCGTCACTTTACACCTACCTTTCATTTCCCAATTTCGGAACAGATGCGGAATCCCTAGTCACGGAATTTTGTCGACTTTTGTTTTGGCGTGCCTCTCAGAATCGCGCCAACGATCTATGAAAAAGAACTAAATGCAGCAATTTACTACTGCTGGGTTACCATATGAGCAATTAGTCTCCCAAATTTAGCGACTTTTTTCCTTTTTTTAACATATTAAAAAATAAAAAATCCGTGACCATGGATTCCGCATCATAGCCCTAATTTCTATCACTGATTAGAACTAATCATGTGAATTTCGTTTTAAGATGACTAAGATGTTACATAAATTATGTTACATTATTTTAAATTATTACGATAATGGCGATAATTATTTTTGTTTTAAGTATACTTTATTACAAAGTTTGTTAAAAAAATTCTATTTTTATTTCTTTTTTAATAATCAAAGAAACGACTATTACATAGGGGAAAGAAACCATAAAAGTAAAATCTTGCTCTTTGCCTTTCTGAACTTCCGAATAACAAACTAATAAAATAAAGTAATCCACAATTCTTGAAAAAACCGTAAATGTTATTTAAAAAATTAAATTTGCGTGATCCTAATTGCGCAATCTACAAACTGAAGAAAAATATGCGTATGATTTAATTAATATTAAGGCGATTCTCAAAAATATATACCTCCCCCCCCCCCCCCCCCCCACACACACACACACCTACACACAATAACATGAAACCTTGACACACTTTTAAACATAAGAGCATGATACTTGCGGTATGATTATTGAAGTGATTTGTAATCGAACAGTTTTTTTTTTTCCCGATAATTGAATTACATCTTGAGTTATAAGCTATTGTTCTCTCAGGACGGCAATTTTTTTTCTTTCATGTGTTTTCGAGTCCAGAAATTTGGTTCAAAATGCAGCATTTTCAGAAAAGTCGTCTGCCTTTACCGAAAACCGGAAAATAGTTCGATTACATAGCTTCTGAATAAGAGCACCTGCCAATATTGATACATTTTGAACAAAAATGAATTTTAAAAATGTATCAGAAAGTAGGCAGTTTAGATTTGAGAACAGTCCTAATATAAAATTATCTCTTATTTTTATTATTTTATTTATTTATTTCAATAATCCTTTTGCAAGTATATTTTTAGCTGTATGGACCTGGGTGCTGACATAAAAAATCTAAGGAGGGGCAAGAAAAGATGCGTCTGTCGTCCGCAGCGCAGACTTTTTTTTTTATAAAATGATGAATATAAACATTAGGGTTGTTTGATTTAAATCAAGTGATTTTTTTATAAAAATCTTTGATTTAAATCAGTATTTTTAACATTGATATTTTCAAGTTCAAATAAATGTCATCATTCATGTCAGATTACAAATTACCTTTTAATAATGTTAAATAAAACTTTTATAAGTTGAAAATACATTGAAAATATTATTTATGCATAGTACATCCCAAAATAAATACTGATATATATATATATATATATATATATATATATAAATGCTCTCTCATTTTTAAACTTTTGTCTTTCCTTGATGATCACTTCATTTTTGCAAGTTAGATGCTGAAGCTAAGGTTATATATATTCAATATAAAAGTATTTAATATAATAGTATTTAATATAACAGTTGAGGAGTTACTTCCTCTAAAGTAGATTATACTTGATTCACAAGTTTGTTTTATGTTTAGTTGCTTAGACTTGCAAATTTCAATATCCCTTATGTTGGTGGGTGATTTATTGATCATATAATACGATCAATACAAGGACTAAATTGTAACATAATAAATATTTAGACTGTTTGTCTAAAATAGAATTATAGAATTCCAGTTTCATGTTTCTTCTATAACTTGAAACTAATTTAATCCCTGTGACTGATATCTTTGTCCTTTCCTTTCCCAGAATTCATTGCTTACTGAAATGGAAAAAAATAAGATGTTGTTATACCTTATTCTTAAGCTAAACAGTCATTTCTACTGTTAAGTAAGCATGATGGATTACTTGAAATTGTCAATGACTGAGGGCTGGATAACACTGACAATTGATAGCTTCATATTTTTTGTTATGTGATTACCTTGCGTCTTGTAATCATTAGTATAGTACAGTGTGAAACACAAGTTGGGACAAGAATATCATTTACTAATACTAGGTACGGTACACAAGAGCTTTTGGATACATTGATATTGATACATAAGAAAAATGGCTGGCAAAATGAAAGATCCAATGTGGCTTTATTTTACAGGAGAAAAAACAAACAAAATAAAATCTATTTCTGGAAAATGTGTGAAAGCAATATGCAAACCATGTAGTGTAGAAATGGTGGAGATTGTGGCAAAAATAAAAGAAACACAAGTAAATTTACAGTCTACGTGATAAAGACATATAATGTTGTTTTGTTTGTTGTTGGCAAAAATGAATATTTGTCAGGACAATGGAAAAAAACAGACAAAAATTGGCGAAAACGGAAATTGATCAAGATTATTAATCTAAACCACTGATTTTAATCTGTTAAAATTATGATTTAAACATTGAAATCATGTAATTAAAATAAAATCCTTAAAACCCTGTTTTAAAATACTAGTACTTTTTGCCAGTAGCAAAAATTGTGGCAAAAAGTATTTTTGTCAGGACAGTTTTTTCTACTTAGGCAATAATTGACCAACTCTGGTTGAAATACACATACATATTTAGCATTCTTTGCTGCATTTATTATGTGATTAGATATTATATATATTATTGGAGTAATACCTTAATGAAAAATTTAACTTAAATTAATCAGAAATTTATACACACAAACACATAGGTATATCTCATCTATAACAATTTAATAGTAGAATAATATGATTTTAAGTTTTAAATAAATATGAATTTGTTTGCAACATTTTTTTTTATTTAAATTATTTTGAATTTTTATCTAAGAAGTGTAATAAAATTAATAGAAAAGTGTAACTCTATGCAGAGAAAATAAAATAAACACATGCACAGCACACAAATAATATTAATAAAAAAAATCTGATTTAAATAAAAAAAAAATCCGATTTAAATCAAATAAATCTGATTTTTTTGATTTTTTTTAAAAAAATCGTGATTTTTATCAACCCTGATAAACATGAAATGAGTTAAATTAAGAAATACACTTGACAGAGGGTGTGGGGGTGTCCCTGCAGAACAATTATTATTTCTTTTCTGCTTTAGTCTTTAATTATTTTATATGTCATTTACATTTTACTATTTTTTTCCTCTACTCGTGCATAAAATTTTTCGATAATGCAATTCCAATTCTATAAAACACTAGCGGTTCGTTCCGGCTTCGCGAGGGTGGGCAATGTAGGGTAAATAATTTTTTAAAAATTGTTTTAAATCCTATAAAGGCAGGAGTGAGACAAATTTGCATTGCTTAGAAATTTTTTACTTTAAATAAAAGTTTTTAAAAATGTGATAAATATTTTTTTTCTGGTTTTGAAGATATTAAAACAAATAAACTTATTTAAATATAGCAGAACCACCTGGCTTCGCCCGAGTTAACCTTGGCCTTCCGGGTAATATAAGTACAAATTTATATCGTAAAAACACGCCAATCACAATAACGCATTCCGTCAAAATGACAATCAGAAAAAAAATTATGTTATTTTGACGCAAGCATACTAAATCCCTCAACTTTCTAAATGATTTTTAAAAAATCTTTTCAAAAATGTCTTAGGCAAAATATCTAATAAAAATCAGCAATAGTTGTCTTATTCGTGTAATCTTCCATAATCGGGTTCATATCCGTTGCTTAACACCCTTAGTTTGTGAATGTCTATAATCGCAGAAATACGTGTTTAACTACTTTTTTTAGTAGATTTGTTATCCTGAATTACATCCTCCTGCCTAAAACTGCTACTGAGATATGGTGAAATGACCTAAAATGTTCGACTGTCCTCCCCCCTTTAGCCCTCTTCGGCGTTCTCTCTTTATATAATAGTATAGATAGATAAAAAATTTTCTTCACATTTTTTCCAGGCTTAGTACTGGCAGCTATAAAAGCTGGTATGTTGAAAAATTGTTGCAGCCTTTCTTCTTATATTGGCAATTAAGCAATATATATGTTTGTATATATATTTATTTTGGAAAAAAAACAATTTGAATATTGCAAAATAAATAAAAAGATAGAGAGAAAAATAAAACACAGCTAACCAAAGGCAGGAACACAGGTTTCTGTGGAGTGAAATAAAAATGTTTGGCGCAAATATTTATTTCATTGCAACCCTTTACTCGATGCAGTGATTGGTCGACACTGAAAATGCGGGGTTGTTTTTTCCCGCCAGTTTCACCGTGCATACCTTTCATAAAATAGACTCTTCCGAAAATGGGTGTTCCGAAGTCTCATCTCGTGATGAGTCTATAATACTACCCCAGTGTTATTCATTCAATAATGCTTTATTTTTTCAAAATTCTGTTTGAATACTGTTACTACAAACCTTTCATGTACTCTCTCTCAGTCAGGGGTCAGAAAAACTACCTTTTTTCAGTAGCGAACTACAACTACTTTATCAAAAATATAGTTAACTACAACTACTTGTTTTAAAAAGTAGCGACTACAAACTACTTTTCAAAAGTAGTCACTACTTTGCTACTTTTAGATGCTGTCGAAAGATTCAATCTACACTCAAAATTGAGGGAATGGAGTTAGAGTTCTGCGAGGGTCGGGTTGTGTACCCGATCTAAAATTGAAATTTCTGCTTAAATCAACCCAAACCAGACAAAAAAATTTGTCAACTTGAAAACGACTCAAACCCCAAAATCTTTATACCCGAAACCAAAGTGAAAGAAAATTAATCCACATTTTAATACAATTGTGGAAATGTGGTCTAGGATTATATTTCTGATATCAATTTTATCTTTTTTGTATTAAAAATTAACACACGTACACTCATTAATATTCAAATATATAGTCTTTTCATTAAAAAAATATTCAGGACTTTCTATTGAAATGTTGGGTCAGTGGCAACTTTCAATGACAACACTCTATTTTGAAAAAAAAATATTTTTAATCCACTTTGAAATTTATGCCCGTATACCAAGTTTCAAGTAACTTGGACTAAAAGTTTTAAAATCCCTTGTATCTAATTTCTATAATTGTATGATATGAAATAGGAAATTAATATTAAAAAAAAAACCTGTAAATTATAAATATTTTAAAAGTTCTTAAAACATCTAAACTTCTTTACAAAATTTCAGCACATTCTGCCAAATAATTTTTGAGTTCTGCTTGAAACACCAGCTGAACTACAGCTTGAGAGACCATAATTTATCAAAAAAGTGACTAATCTCAAAAAACTGTTAATAGATGAATATTTGTCATCTGCAGTGTTAATTATATCGAGCACTAATCATTAAAAACTTATAACTAAGCTAATTTGAGGGTCTAGCTCTAGATTCGTATTTTAGTATCAAAAGTATTGAAAAACAAAGTTTGTGTTCTGATCGATATCAAATCAACTATAAAACATTATGAATAAATTTCTTTAGTGATAAAAAAATGTGTGCGGGTAAAATGAAAATAAGTGACCATAAAAATCAGGGTGTCTACTACTATTTATATATTCCTGATTAAAATAAAGGTAGACATATTTTTTGGTCTCCCCCCCCCCCCCCCCCCCCCCTCAAGCAATATGTTTTTTTTTATCTACTGGAATCTGGAAGAAGGAAAATATGCTTTCAATTAATATTTATGCATACATGGAGCAAATGCTTCACGACAATCAAAAGACGTGTTAACCCATTTTCGGCCAAAGGTGCATAAACGCAATAAATATTTTTTTATTAACACTGTGACGTATATTTTTCGCTAATTTTATTTTTCTGCTATTTTTAAGGGTTCTGGAGACATCTATAAAATATTAGTAATTCAGTTGAAGTAATCACTTTCTGTTTAGAAATTTTCAAAATATGCTGGTTCTTTACTTGAAACAGTTATTGACAAATTCGACTTTTTGGAAATGTATAATTATTCCACTTGAGATTAATCATATGTTTTTATGATGGAGTAAAGTTGCAAGTTCTGTAAATAAAATAAAAATAAAACAAATGCCATAAGAAAACTTAAAATTTTTTATTAAAATTTAATAATAAATTAATAATAAATTAATAATGGTAACGTCAAATTAAATAAAATATTATTTTTCATGCACAAAACTTTTTTGATGTCTTAATGAATGTAATTTAAGCAAATTTCTATGCAAATAATACCACATTTTATAAAATTTCTATGCTTGGCCGAAAATGGGTTAATAAGATATAAATTTTTGTGATAATAAACAATTGAATGAGAATATTTCCTCAACTAGAAATCCTAATTTGGAAATACTCTTTTTAAAGGTTCTAGGCTTTAGATATTCGGTGCAAGATGCGATGCAGTGATTATTATTAATACAGGAAATGCTAACTCACCTCTATATGCAGCTTCCTGTTCAAAGCGGATGATTTTGAACTGACAACTTCTTATTAAATGGGCAAAGTGTACAAGTTACAGTGTAATTACCCCTGACTTGTTTTGCGATAACTTTAAAATACTGGTTATATGTCGACCATGCAGTTCAATTTTATTTTTCTCTGTCATAATTTTAACAGGGTGTCTAGCCACCTAGAAAACCTGGAAAAGTCAGGAAAATTTATATGGACTGGAAAAGTCAGGGAAATTTGAAAATTCTGAGAAAAAAGTTAGAAAATTTTGTACTTTTAAGAAAAAAATACTAAAATATTTCTTATAAAACTAAGGATTTGAAATTGCAGTGACATTAAAATCAAACTTTGCTCTTCATGAGTACTGTAAAGACTATTTCAACCTCTCATGCAAATCATTTTGTCTTTCTCCTTTCAGTCCTTCTTTGTAAATCAGATTTTCAGCTTCACTGAAATTTTCTACTGAATGTTATAGGATTGATTAGGTGTTTCACTCTGCTTATTTATCTTTGTTTTGGAACTGAACATTTGTTAGCTTAATTTATTGAATATTTATTATTTGTATTAAAATATCTCAAAGCAATCTGTATTTAACAGTGACTGATGTGATAAAGAATTTTATTCTGATTTGACAAAATGGATAGAACCTGATGCTAAAAGTGTGTATCTGCAAAATATTTAGCATGTTAAAATGTTCAACAATTTGTAAATTTTGCAAAAAAATTATGTAACAAATCGGTAATTTGTGCCTCAGAATCAGTTGTGAAAGTTCCACTCTCAAATTTACAACTTTTAAGACTTTTTGTGTGTAACATCACAAAATCTCGATACCTGGATTTTTTTTTTTTTATTGGTATGGAAAAGTCAGGGAAATTCGTTGCTGATCTGGAATAGACTCCCTGTTTTAATTCCAAGAGAAGGTATCTGGCATTAAAAACATAAGATTTAAGAATGCGTTAATAGACAAAGTGTTGATAAGAATAAGAAAATTTATTCGTTTGGTGAGTAAGCACTTTGTTTTGTTTTATCAACATAAGTCAATGGAAAAATCTATGACACTGCAACTGAGATTTGTCGCTGACATTCACAAACTGCTGCAGAGAACATATTTTGTAAAAAAAGAGAGAGTTATGATCAAGTGATTGGAAGAATGGCATTTTTCCTTCCTCTCTTAAAGTAGCATGAAAGCTTTCTACAAATTACTGATTTTTTGTGTCGTGCTATTCACTTCACTACACTGCATTTTTTTAAATGTAGCACGCTACACTACAAACTACTGGAAAAAATAGTGACTACTGTAGTTTCACTACTTTTAGCGTGCTATTTCTGACCCCTGCACTCAGTTACAGTGAAATTGTGTACAATATTTTCTAAACTAGTAAATCTACAGATCAGAGGCCTCAACGTCAGCTCTACAAATCCCTCATTTTTAACATTATCTGTATCTTCTTATGTGACCTGTATTCAATTTACGCATTCAACGTTTTTATTATTTTCATTTGGACAACCGATTTGGTAATAATTTTTTAGTAGTTAAAGTAAATTCTCATCTATTTCATTTAAAAAAGCATATTAGAAACTTATGTAACCCGAAAATTAGCTATTTTTAATAAAATTTCGCGTCAAAATAATGCAATTCACTTGAATTTTCCTTTGTTGATATTCTTTGAAATAGAGTTGCTCCCAGCAGCAGAATTTTTTTCTACAGTCTGCAACACAAGTAGAAACTTAAAAACAGTCTGCAGAACTTAAGGACAAACGTCCCTCGCATTACGTTACATTCACTCAACCCCCCCCCCCCCCCCCCCCCCCCCCCCCCCCCAATTATTTGTGATTAACATAAAAGGAAAGTACTTTTAAAAATAATTTGCCTTTGTCCTCAGAATTTTTAACACCCATACATTGTCTGAAAAATCTTTCATAAAATTTGTCAAAATTTATGAAGTTAGAAAATACAATAACAGTAAAAATAACACCTGAACACCAACTTCTAAAATTTTTTAAAAGATTGATATAATCTGATAATATCAAAATTTATATATAGATGGGATAATATTAAATGTTACTTGCAGCAATTTTGCCATGCCCAAATCGGGTGGCAGCACTTGCACTGCAGAAGATGTCGATGGAGCAGGAAGAAAAGTGGTTTTCGATTGAGTTGGAGCAGCCACATCACCTGAATTCAGTGGTGGTGATGTTCGAATGAGCATGTCAGTTGAATTCGGTTTCGGGAATCTGAGCTCGTCAATCGCGTGTGGCACGGATCGTATTACTATGGCACAAGGCAAATAATTTCTAGCAGAGTTTTATTTTTCTAAACTCTAACATAGGGGTACACAACCTTTTTAAGCAAAGGGCCACTTACAAAAATGACTAGGCTGTCGAAGGCCACCATTAGTAGCACAGAGAGAATTTTGTTTTGAGGTGCTGGGGAGCTGGGGGTCCGTTAGGCAAAATTTTCAATTTATACGCTATCGATCGGCGAAATTTACGATTTATACGCACTTGATTGACGAAATTCGTGATTTTTACCTGTTTCGATCGGTGAAATTCGTGATTTTTACCCGCCTAACCGGCAAAAATTGCAATTTTAATGCACCTGATCGGCGAAATTCGTGTTTTTTCGCACCCGATCGGCAGAATTTGCGATCTTTTCACACCCGATTGGCGAAATTTACAATTTATAGGCACCCGATCGGCAAAATTCGCGATTTATACGCACCCAATCGACAAAATTCATGATTTTTACGCGTCCGATTGGCGAAATTCATGATTTTTGCATGCTTAATGGGCAAAAATTACGATTTTTACACACCTGATTGATGAAATTCGTGATTTATATGCTCCCGATCAGCAAATTTTGTGTATTTTACGCGTCCAATCGGCGAAATTTGGCAAAATCTTGACTTTTACGCAGCCGATCGGAGAAATTCACGATTTTTTCGCGTCCGATCGCGAACCGATTCTAACAGTTAAAAATTAGGCTGCAGATCTTTTCAAGAGTCTGCGACGTGCGTCGCAGCGTTGCGCCGATTCTGCGCCCGGGGAGTTGCTTAGCAACCATTTAATAAAAGAGAAAAAAAATGCATTGGAATCTTTTGTAAAAAATGAGAAATTAAAATGTTTGATATATTTCGAAATTAATGCATAAAATGTCCTAATAATTTATTCAATTAATTTCGAAATTCTAATAAATATATTGGCAAATTTTCAAAGAGATAGGATTTAATTAAGATCTCCATTTCGTAAATTTAGAATCCATAATTTAGCATTTACAATTATCCCAATGCGACATTTTCTTTTCGGTGAATGTTAAAATAAAAAAAAAATCGTCTGACATTCCATTGAAAAGCATTATGACCTAAAAAGAAATGTTCTATATTTTTCGAACGAATGAATCAAATATAAAAACTATACAGCTAATTCCGGGTACCTCACCAAAAATCAGCCTAATCGAACTTTTTTTACGGCAGTTATCGCGGAACAGACAGACAGACAGAAACCAAAAACTTTTCGCGTCTCCACAGTGAGCCTTCACTGACGTTTCGGCAATTATTACATATATACCTATATGCATATAAAATAATTCGGAGGTTTCAGAAATTAAAAACGTTAAATTAAACACGGTTTATGCAATAATATTCTGACATTCTTATGAACTTATTCTATTTTTTAGATTAAAACAATACATTTCTTCAGGGGGGCTCTGCCCCCCTGAACCCCCCGTAATCTTATTACATTTATATTCGTGATTTCCTATTGTTTGTGTGAATGATTCTAGTATATCTTGGATTTCGTTCTACACAGTGGTTTTATTAGGATAAGCAAAAATTCAGAAAATAATTTCATGTTATCCTAGTACCTAAATAGCAATATTTACTTACCTGCCAACCACGAAACACTCGCATCTGATAGATAAGTTGAATAATATCTCGTGTACAAAAGCAACTTATGGAAATGTAAACTGAATCTACTGTATTTCACTTATATCTATTGCAGAAATCTAGTGTTATTACAATTTTTGTTTCGGAAAAACAGTTTTGATGGTCATTCTATAATATTTATTTTACATACGTACATCTTGTTCTAACTCGATGGCAATAGCATACTAAAATCTCTCAAAAATAGGCTTATTTGAAAACTTTTAAACCTATTGTGTAATCATTCATAATCGTGCCCACTGTCAATTCACTAAATAGCAACCGTGATTTGGCGCTATAAAGTATTTTTTGTGATAACTTTTTATGAACTCAGTTTCCAGTAATTGTGCTATTTCAGGCTGTATGGATGCGTTTTACTACGCTAATTTCTTTAGATTAACCATCTCGTTGTACGAGATATTATATCCTATTTTAAAAATAATACTAATTTTCAACCACGAATAATCCACATCTCTTCCAGAAATGAATAATATCTTATGTAAAAATGCTTCGGTTATCATTCTGTAGTTAAAAGGTAACTTGTATCAAAATAAATTCTCATTTATTTCAATAAAATATTAAAATCACCCAATAAAATATTGGGGCAAAACAGTCTGAATTATTTGAATTTTATTATTTTGATATTCTTTAAAATTTAGTTGCTAGGTTACGGTTAAATTAAAGAGGAAAATAAAAATAAATGCATTTTAAAAATTGCAGAAAATGATAGAATAAAATGTATTATATTATTAGAACAGATGTATAAAATTGCACCAAAAATTATACACCTAATTTAAAAAATCTGACGAATGTATTAACAAAATTTCAAATTAATTTGAATAATTTAAGACCTGACTTGATAAATTTTAGCCTTCATAACTTACCGTTTAAATACATTAATCAAATGTGACATTTTATTTTCAACGACTGAAAAAATTCAAAATCGTCTGAATTCCCATAGGAAAGCATTATGATAAAAAAAGAAATGTTCTATATTTCCGAACGAATGAACCAAATGTAACTAAAAACTATACAGCTAATTCCGGGTATCTCACCAACATACCTACCAAAAATCAAACTAATCGGATCATTTTTACGGCAGTTATCGCGGAACAGACAGACAGACAGACAGAAACCAAAAACTTTTCGGGTCTCAACAGTAAGCCTTCACTGACATTTCGGCAAATATAGTAGCATTTGTTCCCTAATAAAAATATTCAGAGGCAAGAGGCATCCCCTTTTTTAATTCCAGTAGATGTGCATATTGTAATTTGTCATTAATTTGGAAATACTCTCATTGAAATAGTATTGAATATGTATTTACTTCAAGTTTCATATTCTACTCTAAATTAGAATGTCATTATTAAACAAAACATTGTGTATTTTTATCTTCGATTACAATATTATTAAGGAAATTACCCCCCAAATCTTTAGAAAATAAACCAAGTATCAAATAATGAGAAGATTATATCACCAGTTATATAAATCTCAAGAGGTAAAATCGTGAAATATGAACATTAAACATTATGAACGAAACCGGTTCCAAAAATGAAAGTACCTTTATTAAAAAAATCTGCAGCCTTAATCGATAAAGTACAAAGTAGCCATACTGGAGATTGACCTCAGCTATCTTATGCAAAAAAAAAAACATTTAAAAATATTAAAATTTAAATGAGAAATTCGAAAATGACCTGCCCATAGGTTTAACATTAGCGAGCAGGTGTTTTCGCGTGATTGAAGAGTACACCTTTTGTGTGTGGCCCCTAAAATTGGATACAATGCAAACAAAAACACACAATCACATCAGATAAATTTATTTTGTAGCACTCAGCATAGCATTCGGCAATAAGCATTTCCTGAGCATGCCATTTAATTTAGCCTTTACACACTATATATATATATATATAATATATTCCCTCAGACATATATAATTTAGAAAATTTTCAATACAAAACTTATTTTTTATTAAGTTTCTAAATTGTGTACTATTCTAAACTATGTAACTAATAATTCTAAACTAAGCTTGTTATTATTTTTTTATCAATTAATTCATAAAAAAAACTTGTGCTTTTTGAAAATCAATGATTGGGGGGGGGGGGGATATTTTTACTAGAATTTAACTGGCTAGCAGATTTTACCTAATTTGTAAAGCCTGTAGAGTAGAGGAATTTATTTATAGTCTATGAAAGTCTCCTGGTATACTGAATATAGTTTAACTGGAAAATGCATAACTGAATTAAAAAACATCCTCAAGCAATTCATTCCCATTGTACAGTAGTAATACTCATGAATTATTTGGTGTAGTAGCTCTTTATATGATCTGTAGAATTTATACATGCACCACATAGTATACTAAAATTTAATTTAACTTTTGTTGAAGTTTAAAAACTTACTTTCCGCATTTATTGCTCAAAGTGCAGTATTGTAACCGAAATCTTTTGTGTAATGTTGGGCAAAACCAAGATGTTTTAATCAATTTTTTCGAGTGTTTAAATACTTCTATTGTTTTTAATTGTGTCAGTTGTTTCTTGTTGACTCCAGTCAACCAATTGGCTGTTGTTATCAGATAATGAGCAAAACTGGGAAATTTCATTAGTGGCCAGTAGTATCAGTTTTATAAGTGGCCACTTTTTTATTTAAAAGTTCTAAACAGTAAACTTTTGTTAAAATTTCAATTACTATCAATCTAAAGTTAAATAGCCCAAATAAGTATGTTAATATAAACATATTTCAACTAGTAAAAGTAGAATACTTGATGAAATGCAAACAAATTTTACTCTTTTTTTTGTAGGAAAATGGCCATAAGATGGCCGCTGACAGACAATTTTTTAATAGCTTCTTTTTTTTTTCATTTAGTGGGCCAGTGGCTAGTGCTAATTTTGCCTTTTATTATCAGATTCAATTGCATCAAAAATCATCTGCAATGGACGAATTGAGGCAGTCTTTGAAAGCGTCGGAGATCAGACACACTGACCACAACAGATTGTTTTTCCTTTCGTTTTCTCCTGTGCTATGATTCATAAACTTGGTGTTCAGATCTGCAATCACTTCAGGTGATTACTATGGTCAGATGAATTTCGATAATTTTTCAAAGATGTTGAAAGATAGCTCCCGAACATACCAGCTAATAGCGTTATTTGTTTGGACAATGCTCCTTACCATACTAAAATATTAAATAAAACACCATCCAAGTAAAAAAGGAGCTGTCTTTATGGTTCCTCACAATATTGAGATTAGGAAAATAGATCTTTTTGATTTGGTAGCATGCATCCTCAACAAAGAGGTCACTGTAGGAATGAATTTTTAAAAGAGAGGTCACAATGTTTTAAGAATACCACATTAACAATACCATTGTAATTTAAGAAGGGCCATAGAATTTGCATGGACTTTTACAAAATTTTGCATCAGAGATCAGAGGGAGAAATTTAAATTCTGGACTCAATTTAACCGAAATAAAGAAATTAACTTTTGAAGCTTTTCTTGGCATAACAGAAGATCAATGGTTGAAATATTGTAAGCATGTGATTGGAACAGAAAGTGAATATTGGCAATCGGACAATATAGTAGAACAAAAGATAGCAAGTATGTTTTGTTGTAGGTAACAGATATGACACAGACAATCTACCCAAAACTGATGAATCCGATATAGATTGAGACTGATTCTACTATATAAGCAGCACTGAAATGGTGTAAGAAAAGTTTTTTTTACAAGTTTTAGTAGAAAAAATCGTCCTTTTCAGGACCCAAATATGTCTTTTTGGTGATTAAAATCTTTTCAGGGCGATAATTAAAAAGAGAGAAAAAATAACGAAACGTTTATTATACTTTAAGTCTTCTCCTTTTTCTTTTATTTGTTCTGAAAATGTCTTCATAATTCTGAAATATTTCTTTTCTATGAGAATCTCTTTCTTTCAATTGCTTTAAAATCATTGTTAAAATATTATATCCGATTGCAGAACACAGGCATCACATCACTTAATGTTGTAACCATGTAGAGTCACAGCAAGGGTGGTGCAGATGGTGCCCTGGCACTGCCAAATCTGATAGGTGCTCAAAGTTATTTCTATTAATGCACCAGCGATCGATTGAAAGAGAAAACTCTGCACCAAATAGAAATGTTATGGCATTGTAACTTGTAACTACGTAAATAAAAATGATACAAAATATACAAAAAAAATTGAATAGTGTTTCTCTTATTTCCTTAACACAGGAACTTTCAGAAAAGGATACCAAAATTGGCATTTTGATTTTGAATCTATTTTAGAAACAACACTCGTTATGAGAGCGTAATTAATTATAGCTCAAGATGTAATAGTATACATTTATAAGAAAATTAAAAATGCTATTCCAAAGCATGCATTTCAGTAATCATGCCTATCTATGCCTTCAAATTTAATGTTTTTACATGACTTTGTAAAAATGTCTTAAAGTTTTGCGTCATTAAGTGGGGAAAACATTATGTGCTTTCAGAGCAACCTTTCACATTAATGTTCCCTTTAGAAAAAATTTCAATTCAAAATGCTTATTTTTTTGGCAAATATGCACACCATGGAATATAATCTCAACCCTCTAAAAACGCTGTCATTATAAATACTTTATATAAATGGCTAACATTTTAAAGTTATTAAAAAAAAGAGAGATATACAATGAACAGACACAAACGTAATTTAGGCATTTTTTTAAACTCAAAAACATTTTCTTAATTATAATTTTTTAATAAATTCATATTAAATTATAAAATACTAGTCGATCCCGCGCAGAGCATCTGCGCTCTAGTGTCTACTCTTTTAAATATAAGCATATCAGAATACGAATTTCAGCATTATATGTATAAATACTACGCATAAAAACTTCTTCACTTAGGACTGGGTACTTTGAAATAAAAAAATATATACACATCATAAAATACGGACGCCATTTAGAAATATGAAAACAGAGGTACTTTTTCAGCATCATGCATATAAAAACCTTTGTATGCACACAATAGTTACTGGATACTCTTTAAAATTAAAAAAGTGTATACATATTATATTGAAAATATCTACACCATTCGCAATTATCAAAATATTTTTATCTTTTTTTTTATCAGCATCGAAAACTTCTTTATGCACACAATTGTAAATTTCAAAGCTCCACATATACTACAGTAACTGAATCAAAAGATCTAACTCTTGAAAGACCAACACACAACTGACCATTAGCTAAAAACTGGATTTGACAAATCTAAGCAATTTCTTTCAAAAGTTTGACCCTGGGATTTATTTATAATAATTGAAAAAGCTAATCGGATACTAAATTGTATACGCTTAAATGTAAAAGGCTTATTATTCTCTGATGGAATAAGTGGTATTCGAGGGGTAAGAAAAGTTTCATTAATATTGAAATCAATTTATTTTGCTTCAATATCATTATTATGTAAGTTACTAACTATAAGTATTGCACAGACCTTTAGAAGGTACTAAATTTCTTGATAACATTATGATGGCCCCTGGCCTTCATTTCAGTTTATGAGGTGGCATTCCAATTGGTGTTAAACTGTTTAAAAATTCTCCAGTATATGCAAGTTGATCTTGTGGATCATAATTTATGATCATGTCAATGCTTTCATAAATCCTTTCTGTTCCTAGCATACATTGTAAAACACGATTTTTAATTTCAAGTTACAAATTGTTTGTCGCTGTTAGTATGGCTCTTCCTTTAAGCTTTTGAGGTGTCACTGTCCTAAAACCGATGTCACTGAAAAGTTGATGCACTGGATCATGTATATCTGGATAGCAAATTGGGGGCAACTTAATAGTTTCCCCACCCTCTATGACATTCGCCAAACTGTAACAGCCACCTTGCTAACTCTCTCTCTGTTTTAAAGTTACGTATATTTTCTGTAAGTTTTAAAATTTAGAACAAAGTCTATGCATCTTTATGCAACGCTAAACTGTTAGCGATCTTGAATCTCTAAAACTGAGAGGTAGGATATGACGGAAATCTCCACTCTATAAGATTATTTTATTCATTTATTATTATCGATTCTATATTATAAATCACAAATATGTGCATCAGTAACATTGACGTCATAAAGATGCGGACAACAATGAGGTTAAATTGCATAAGGTAAACAATGGAGCTAATGTTTAAATTGGTAACAAATTTGCGCGTTTTTTGGTTTGACTTCGCACTTTATTTTTTTTCCTTTTTAAAAAGTAGCTAGTTTTTTGCAAAAAATAAGAAAAAAAACAGCCCCATTTTTACAAAAATCGCATTTTCGATGCAGAATAATTTTCTACATAATGGGTGATGAGTTTTAAATCGATACCTCAAATACTTTTCTTAATATTTGCAAATTAGTGAAAACAAAACGCATGTTGCCACCGGCAAAAAAGAAATAATCGCGATTTCTGTGCCACGTACGATAGCGTAATATATATATAGATGACCTACATTAATGAAACACCGTTGTTGAAAATATGACTGTACTTTTACAGCTCATTCCAATCATTAGTATAATAACTTTTATCATCAGAAGCATTGTTTAAGTTTTTAAATATCACTTGGGGGCTCTGCCCCCTATGAGCTATGCTCACCAACCCCCGTTCTGACACTGCAAATTTTAGAAACACTCTGATTTGATCAACTCTAAAACGATTACGGAAGATTCAATTATAATTAAACGACCAGTGACGATCTGCTGTAATCTGGTTTCCATTCATTTTCCTTTGACTGAGGGATTTTATGGCCGAAACAGTTAACAACTGTTTTCGTGATTGATTAAATAAGATTAGTTAAACATTTGAAAATCAACTTGTGTAAAATGGTTAAGTAAACAATGTCGCTGCATCGGGGACTTTAAAAAAAATGCTATAGAAAATTGGATACTTCTCCCATTAACTACTTTCCATAAAAGAAAAGAACTGTCGCCAAAATATAGGATTCAACGTCAAAGGTGCATGACCATGGCGTCGTATTCTATTACTATCAGATGTGTTACATGTGTTAGTAATGTCATCAAGTGATTTTTAATTCAACATTCATTTGTATTTTTAATGATATTTTAACAATTTATTAATTATTTCATTATTTAAACATAATTATTAAATGTAAAAATACAGTTTTTAATTGAAGGGAAATATTATTTATGTTGTTTTAAAATTTGCAATAATAAGTAAAAGATTTTGTCGAAATAAATTAACCTCTCATGTAAATATATTTTTTAATTGAAACTGTTTGGAAATATTGTTATTTGAGCATTTTAAATATGACGTAAATTTCTCCATTTAATGCTTTGAATGCGTAATAATTTAATAATTTCTCTTTTTATTATTCACACGCAAGCGCCCATCACGGGCCTTACCTGTGGGTCGGGCTGGCAAAATGAAGACAAACTTTCAAACGGGCAGGGCCGGTAGAATAAAGAAAATTTTTAACGGGCATTTCAATATTTTTAAACGATTTTTGCATTGGATAGCAGAAATCTCCATTTCCGCCGTTGATTACTTTTTCGATTTTCTTTGCGGATTTTTTTTACGAAGATACTTTTACTTTCGGAGCCGGTTTCGAAATTGAAAGTATCTTCATAAAAAAAAAAAAAATCCGCAAAGAAAATCGAAAAAGTAGTCAACGGCGGAAATAGAGATTGATCTCTGCTATCCAATGCAAAAAAAAATTGTTTAAAAATATTGAAATGCAAACGAGATATTAGAAAAATAATGCCCCATAGGATTAACATTAGCGAGCGGGTGTTTTCAAGTGCGTGAAGAGGACCCAAGTCTGTCATTGAATTTGTTCAAGTAATCGGCATTTTTATTCTTCGAAATTCCTGTAATTTAATAACGAATACCATGAATAAAAATAGATCGGTCAGATGCTGAATGCGTCGAGCCGTTTTAAATTTGCCAAAAAAGAGAAAAGACTTTTCACCTCATGCGCATATTTAGTGGAACTACCGTTCACTGAATTGTGACTACGATGCTCCAGTTCAACTACCTTTGTTGTGGAAGAGAAACATGCGCGCTTAGCTTCTTTGGAAATAATTGCATTTTAAGTGAGTGAGAAATCCTGGAAAATTTTTATTCATTCACCAAAGGCTTGCATAACGGGGAGAGCATGAAATGTGTTTATTAAGAATGGGTGACTAATTTAATATTCCAAAAGGAAACATTTGTTAGTTTATGAAATTATTTTTCCGGTAGAGTTTTCAGTATTAGCACAGCCTCTACAACGTTCTGAAAAATAATGATATTTTGCTTATACATGTACAGTAAGGGGAAAATGGAAAAGAAAAGAAAAATCGAACGTAAGATACAACTTCAATTCTAAAACTCGTAAGATAAATCTGTTTCTGCTAAGTTTTATTGCTTACGACTTTCTATTCTATACACCTGTTCAAATTTATTTTTCTTAAAAGATATGTGCGAGCGAATCTCATATGAGTTTTACAATAGATAATAAATATTAATAATTAAATAGTTTTTGTGCTAATTTAAGCTTTGCATATGTTAATACGAAGTAGAAAGTAAAACATTTTTAACACTTTCCAAAATAGTTGACAAGTGTTTATGAATTCGGTTTCACTGTCGTCCAGTGTTGAATTCACTTTTCTCCGGGAGGGGGGGGGGGGGGGGGGGGGTTGCACTTTTTAACCATTAAAAGCAGGGTTGATAAAAATCATGATTTTAAAAAAAATATAAAAAAAATCGGATTTATTTGATTTAAATAAGATTTTTTTAAATTAATATTTTTTGTGTACTGTGCATGTATTTATTCATTTTCTCTGCATAAATTTACACATTTTTATTAATTTTATTATAGTTCCTAGATAAAAATTCAAAATAAAAAAAAAGATTGTTGCAAACAAATTCGGATTTACTATCATACTTTTCTACTATTAAACTGTTATAGATAAGATATACCTATGTGTCTTGTGTGTATAATTTCTAGTTAATATTACATTTTTCATTAAGGTATTACTCCAATAATATACATAATATCTAATCACATAATAAATGCAGCAAAGAATGCTAAATATATATGTGTATTTTAACCAGAGTTAGCCAATTTTTGCCTAAGTGGAAGAAATTGTCCCGGCAAAAATATTTTTTGCCATAATTTTTGCCATTGGTAAAAACTGCTAGTATATTTTAAAACAGGGTTTTAAGGATTTTATTTAAATTACAATTTTGATCAACTTCCGTTTTTCCACTTTTTGCCACTGTCCTGACAAAAATACATTTTGGAAAATACAAAAATATATTTCCAAAATACATTTTTGAAAGGCAAAAATCCAACCTCATTTCAACGGATTCAGATTCACTGTTATCTTTATCCCATAGACTGTAAGTTTCTTTGTGTTTTTTTATTTTTGCCACAATTTCCACCATTTCTACACTACATGGTTTACATATTGCTTTCACTCATTTTCTTGATTTTTTTTTCTCTTGTAAAATAAAATCACATTGGATCTCTCTTTTTGCCAGCCATTTTTCTTATGTATCAATGTATCCTAAAGCTCTCTGTACTGATATTCTTGTCCCAACATGTGTTTCACACTATACTATTATATAAATGATTACAAAACAGTTACAAGACGCAAAGTAATCGCATAACTAAAAGTACGAAGATATCAGTTGTTAGTGTTATCCAGCCCTTAGCCAATTTCAGCAATCAATTATGCGTACTTAACAGTAGAGATGACTGTTTAGCTTAAAAATAAGGTATAATAACATGTCTTATATTTTCCATTTCAGTAAGCTATGAATTCTAGGAAAGGAAAGGACAAAGTGATCAGTCACAGGGATAAAATTATTTTCAGTTATAGAAGAAACATGAAACTGGAATTCTATAATTCTGTGTTAGACCAACAGTCTAAATATTTATTATGTTGCAATTTAGTCCTTGGATTGATCATATTATATGATTATCCCCCATTAGCATATGGGATATTGAAATCTGCAGGTCTAAGCAACTAAACATAAAACAAACTTTTGTATTGTGTATAATCTATCTTACAGGAAGTAATTCCTCACTGAAAATGCCATGAAATAAACTACTATTATATTGAATATATTTAACTTTAGCTTTAAAATCTAACTTGCAAAAATGAAGTGATCATCTAAGAAAGACAAAAGTTTAAATATGAGAGAGCATTTATCAGTATTTGTTTTGGGATACATACACCATGGATAAATAATATTTTGAATGTAGTGTTGCATTTACTTTTATAAGCTGAAAATAATTATTTTATGAAAGTTTTATTTAACATTTTTAAAAGATAATTCTAATCTGACATGAATTATGACATTTATTTGAACACGAATGATTAATTTAATTCTTATTCAGCTTGTAAATATCAATGTTAAAAATACTGATTTAAATCAAAGATTTTTTTAAAAAAATCATTCGATTTAAATCATGATTTAAATCACGATTTAAATCAAGCTGATTTAAATCAAACAACCCTGATTAAAAGTATAAAATCTCAAATCTCCCGGAGGGACATTTCAATGCTCCTGGAGGGAATGACTGCATTTTAAGTGACCCCCCCCCCCCCCCGGGGCCACCCCCTGAATTCAACACTGCTGTCGTCTGTCTGACTGGGCTCAAACTCTCGTAAATATGCTCGTATTTCAATGAAATTCTATGTTATTGAGGTTTGGAATTTCAGTATTGAAAATGGAGTGTTCGTTCATTCATAGTTCGTTTACAGGGACACACAAAAGAATTCCGTTACATCATTGTCGATGGGGGAAAATCGTTTGCGGTGTAGTTTATTGATGTTACGATAGTTCAATCATAATGAAATTGATATGCACCACTGACATGGATTACAGTATACTTCAAAAGTATAGAATAAGTAGCTTTTATAGTTCGTTTACAAGGACGCACAAAACAATTCATTACATTGTGATCTATGGAGAAATCATTTGCTGTGCATTTTAATGATGTTATGATACCACAAACATTATGAAATCACTGAAGTTCACTACAACATGTTTTCTATAGATTATGAAGTGCATAGCATTTACAGAGCCACACAAAAGCATTTGGTTTCAAGACTGACTTAAAGATCGTTATTTGTCGAAGTAATCGGCGTAGGTCTGCAAAACTTTTTCAAAAATTCCAACTTAGGGGAGAATGTAATAGGTAGTATTTCTTATGAAAAAAAAAAAAGTGTTTTTTATAAAGTAAAAATTTACCGGTCTATTTTTCTCGATTTTTTCGAATATCTGAACCGGCCCGATAGCGCTATTATACTCTGTCATAATAATATCTGTCATGTGGACTAAATGCAATATTAAAAAAAAAAAAAAAAAAAAAAAAAAATCAATTTCAAAATTAAACGTTGTATATATAGACCTTCAAAATTTTAAAATATACCAATATTTCCATAATCTGGTTTTTATCATGATTCAATACGTTCCTCAAACTCATATAATTTACTATTTTCTATTACTGATATTGATACTCTCTTTGTATTATTCTCAAACCTTTGAAAAATCCGTTAAACTTCTAACATTACGTCAGATTAATTTTCTTTTTAATTCTCTAATGACGTCATATTAAGTTGCTTTCTGTATTTACTCATACTCCTTGTATTATTGAGAAATGTTTGAAAATTTCCGTTTCATATACCAATATAACGTCATATTATTCTTTTTTTCAATTGGTGAAACTTTTTGTTTCATTTTTCATGTGGAAACCTTTCAGTAGAAAATTAATTACTGTAGAAAGAATTTTATTGTGGATTTTTAATTGTTGGCAACTGAAATAACGAAAAATGTTTAAATTTAATAGGAAAAGGCTGTTAAATTTTTGTTTTTTTATCTCTATATATTAAAATAATGCGATTTTTTTTAATTTTATGATTTTGAGTTTCATAGTTGATGTTCAGCTATAAATACCCAAATTTTCATGCCTGCAAGTTCTATAGTTTCTGAGAACTGGCTCTGTGACGGACAGACAACAAAGCGGTAGTAATAGGGTTTCGTGAGATGAACGAAACCCTAAAAAAAAAAAAAAAAAAAGGGCAACTCGATCTGCAACGAAATATATATATATATATATACATAAAACTTTAAGTAAAATTTAACCATTGAAACATAAGAAACTGACCATATATATATATATATATATATATATATATATATATATTTTTTTAGCGCAGATCCGATCCGCGGATTGGGCCTGTTTGGGGGTAAAATATAGTTACGCTGCCCGATGCAGAATTCTAATTGTGATTTATTAAGTTGCAATTCAGCTTCTTATGTCTGTATGACAATGGCAAAAATCGAACTAGTCGAATTTATAGAAGCTCATCTAAGTCTAAATTCATGCATTTTGTGCAATTTCACTGTATTTTGATTTAGAACCTGAATCTATGCCGTGCCGAAAATAATCTGCCCCGTGCCATAGATTTGCCGTATCTACACTCTAAAAAAAAATCCGTGAAAATACAAGAGATTTTCCGTGAAATTTCACGGAGAAGTTTCATTTTTCCAAAACAACAGTATAATTTCCGTAAATGACATTAGTTCCGTAAAGGAGATTTCAAATCCTTAAATATGCAGAAAGTTTTCCGGAAATTTAATAGATTTGGTCCGTATTTCTTTCAAAACAGTACAATGTCCGTATTTCTTCCAAAACAGTGCAATTTCCGTAAATAACTTTTAGAGGTTTGCGTACAGAAATCGCCTTGTTTGAAATGGGAATTAAGATTGTTGTATTTACTAAGAGTTCTTCAAGGATCCAGGCCTGACCCGGCTCGACATGCTGGCCCATTCTAACCGGGGCTGTGTCTGGACAGTAATTTTTTGTGAAAATAATAGCAATATTTATATATTTTTTAATGAAATAGTTAGAAATTGATTTTGTTTTTATAATTTTGAGATTTTTTTTTAAATCTGTTTTTTTATTTTTATTAATAGTGCTTCAAAATTAAAACTTTTTTTTCGCTAATTTTTTAAAAATTTTATTTTAACTTTTCTAACGTGAGGCAATATTGGGTTATTTAAAGGTTTCATAACACAATATCTCTGCAAGTTATCGCTACGTAAATTGTATTAAACTAAACTGATTTGGCTTATAAATTTATGAATTAAACTAAAATTTATTATTCTATAAATTATAATTTTACAGTGTTAAAATTTTTTCCTTTAATTTATAAAAATATTTAATATTTTTCTTTACTTTTATAAAAATGAAGTTTATAATTTTATTAACTTTATAATTTATTTCTTTAGCTTATAATTTTATAAATTAAACTAAATTAATTTAAACTAAATCAAAAGCAAGTCCAAATTTAAATCTTACCTATCACAAGATCATTAATTTTGAAATTTTCTTTAAGAATCAATTTTTTGTTTTAATATTATTAAAAATATTCAGTTTGACAGAACCGAACACAAAAGTTCTCAGCACAGCTCAAATATAATAATTTAATTTATTATAAAATTGTTTATTTACGTATGTTTTTTAAAATAAGAGATAACGAGAAGTTATTTTAATAGCATGTAATAAATACGTCTCCTTCAGGTAATTATTATTTTTATTGGAATTGATAAATAGATCATCAGACAAATAATTAAAAAAAGTATATGTTCAAAAAAAGAAAATGTTGTACCATTACAAAAGGATGCAATCATACAATGACTCTTAATACAAAATCTCTTAATACAATGTTTTACGCATATGATACATAAGTTAAAATTTATCTGTTATAAAGCATCAAATAATAAACAAAATACTGAAAAATATGAAAAGAAAATATTGAAAAATATCAAAAGAAAATATTAAAAACTTTGGAACTGAAAGAAATTTATGGAACCTTCAAATTTTTGCATCATAAAAAGTGGCTGCAATAAGTAGCAACGCTTGAATAAGTCGAACATCTAATCATGGCATAGGGGTTGGGACCTCCGGTTCAGTAAGCGAAAGATTGCGGGTTCGATTCATATCGAGGGAAGGGTTGGTTATTTACACAAAACTCACTCAGAAATGAGAAAAAACAAACAAACAGTATATCTGTATAAGGTTGTTCTTGAGAAGAAACTTTTTTTTTTTTTTTTTTTTTTTTTGGTCCTATAATGTTTATTATAACATTATAAAAATTTCTAAAAAATACGGAAGATATCTGTTATAAAACGGAAATTTAAAAACGGATATTTCAGAAATCACGGAAAATTTCCTGGAATTTACGGATTTTTTTTTTCCGTTAAAAAACGGAAATAGTACTGGCGTCTCGATTGCCAGTACAATTTCCGTTTTTTTCAGGAATTTTTTTTTACAGTGTAGTGTAGCTATTCTTTGGATAAATAAAAATTACAATTAATAAATGTATTAAAATTTTTTGATGAGGTATAGGAATAGGTGCAGAGAATAAATAGTGTATTCATATCCGTTTGCAGGAGAAACATTACGTTTTCTGATTGATATACTGGATGCATTCACTTATATTGATACACATATGCTAGTGATACAGATTGATTAATACACATGGAATGTGAATAAATTGGTAGATATGATGTGTACGATTTATTGAAAAGTATGCTGATACAACGTTGACAGTCCGCCAGAAAAAAAAAATATTATTCAGATTGCTTGATTGCTATTACTTTTTTGAAATAGTATAATTCGCAGTAATGTAGTCATTAAAAAACCCAGAGGGTATACGCTATAACTTTTATTTAAGAAGCAGAAGGTATACGAAGCTTCTTTAAAAAAAATCCAGATGGTGTACGGCGTATACTCTCCTGAGAATTCGCCTATGTAATCTGTCATTAAATAAAATCTAATATTATATCTTCAAAAAATTGTTTACAATCAAGCAATCTAAATAATAATAAAAAAGAAGTAAGTAGCTGACCTGCACGTTGCACCACTGTGCTGATAGATCCATCCGAGACGGGTGAAACAGACAGAAGATATTGTAATTTTATTTTATTTTAAAGTTTGTGAATTTCTGTAAAAATGATAAATTAGACTATAATGATAAAACAAATTTACAGCCTAAAGTTAGTTGCAGAAATTTTAATTTATTTAGCAGCTTTTTCTCGCATTTGTGAAGAAGCAAATCTTTTTTTCAAATGCTTTTTCTATATTTTTATGTAATTTAACAATAATCGTCTTGCTAATTCTAGTAATCGACAATTACTTTCGTGTTCTGCTCTGTTGTAATAATGAAATTCGGTGAGCTCAACCGTTGTTGACATAGTTGGGATAATGGATGGATTTAAAACGGTTCACAGAACATAAAAATCTAAAGTTACATTTGCCCTGTTACTTTACTTTAATGCGAACGCTTTATATTTTTTATTGTGTATGTGAAATAATGGCAAGTAAAATATTATTATTGTTATTTGAAAATGCAAATAATTTTAAATGCAAGTGGAATGATATTTTCTTTATTTTTTTGAAAGTGTAAGTAATTTACTGTCAAATACCAATCGCAAAGTGCAAGAAATATTCAAAACAGCACCTTATTCCTTTTTTTTTTTTTTTTTTTAAATGAAAAATGCAGCAGCAAAAATATTCGACGATAAATTTGTTAAAACAAAGGGTATAAGCAAACTAAGATTGAATTAGTCGCCCCCCGTGCAATTCTGATATTTTGTTATGGTATCCAGGTTGAGAATGAACGTAAAGATTGTATAATGAATGTGAAAAGGAAAGAATAAAGATCGATTTAAATTCCTTAAAATATTTTAGCAGTACAGTTACCTCATTTCCCTATTATTATCAATTCCATTTTCGTTCAAACAATCTTTGTATATTTACTGAGATTTATTAGTACAGAATTAACTGTAAAATTACAGTTCTTTAAGGATTATTTTCCCTTAAATTCACCTTGACTTTTTTTTTGTCCATATGAAACTGAAAATTGCCCCAGAAAACGTCTCGCTCTGAAAAGAAAAAAAAAATATTTCATTGCGTGATAGAAATGGTGAGTCATATTTGTTTATGTTTTTTTAAATATAATATTTTGCATACAGGCAGAAAAGTGTGAAGCAATTCCTAAAACTTAGATGTTCATCAGTTTTATATTTCCTTTAACTTATCTTAAACAAACATTTACACAAAGTGATGATTGTAACATTGAACAATTACAAATACAGTTTTCTGTTGTAACTTCAATTGCACCTAGAAAATTAAATGTTAATAAATTTTTAAATCCCCTGTTTTTTTCCCACAATACATTAGTAGTGTATTGACAAATTATGTACTCCGCGCTGTATTGCGCGCCAACTTAATACCGTCTGTTGTTTCGACATACCTGAAATTTAAATTTAATACTAATAAAGATGACGTTGATATTAATTTAATGTTGAGATTGTGTTAATGAATCAAATACGTTGAATTGCATGCGCCATCTTCCCTGTAGAATGGATTTTATTTATTTTTGCTTCTAATCGTTTGTTAATGTGCGTCAATTTTCTGTAATGAATTTTATGTTTGCTTTTATTAAAATTGAGGCCTTCCAGATACGGTCGAAACTCTGGTTTGTTTCATTTTGATTTAAACATGGATGTTTTGATTTAAGCACCAACGCATATTTCTATGTTTCAATTTGGAACCTGCGATTTGTATTTATGTTCGTACGTTAGTTGTCCACTTTGCTTCATTTAATGACATATATTTCTTAAATAAATAGTTTTTTGAAAATTCTAATAGATTTTTTGAAAATTTAAAACTCTTTGAAACGCTGACAATACTGGTTAGTACGTTGTCCTTCGTGATCAACTACAAAAATTGTATATTTAGTATGTACCACCAGTTATCTTCCTGCATCTGAATACTTTAAAAAAAGAAATGAAAGACAGGCTAATGAAGACAGGTTAAATTGTTAAGGATTCGAAATCAATCGATCTAGCAACGAGTCCCAAACGGCCATAGTATTCATTAAATGGTCAAAATGTTGAAATATGCAAGGTACCGACTAGGGATGCACAGAATAGTAATTTTGGCCGAATATTGAATATTCGGCCCACAGGTAACCGAATATTTGGCTAGCCGAATAATAACAGTGAGGCCGAATACCGAATATTCGGCCAACCGAATACTAACTATTCGGCCGATACCGAATATTCGGCTGGCCGAATATTTTTATATTTCAGAGTTTAAAAGCTTTAAAAGTTATATTATAAAACAATTTTACATAATATTTAACACAGATACTACCATTTTATGAACTAGACCTTTTTACAAGAAACCTTTACGCAAAAAAAAATCTATGCTTTGAGTTATAACTTTAAAAAGGGATAGTCTTAAAACTTTTTTTAATTAATAAAACTTTGTAGCTTCTTCTGTGAATTAAAATAAATTTATAAAATGTTCTTATATTCTAAAACAAATACTTTAAAATCAAAGAAAAATTTTGAATGAATTAGAAGAAACATTTTACAGTGATATAGTGTTTATATGTCAGGAAGGGACTAAAGTAAAACGATACAATATATTAAAATTGTGGCAAATCAGCAAGAACAACTTTCCTGCTCCTTTTGATTTGGAAAGGAAGTTTTTAAATGAACCAGAGAGCAGGTGTCTGGAATGGGCAATCAAATTCAGAGGTTAACATACAGGGTGTTCATACATCTTGGAACAAACTTTCTGCGTAGATAATGTGGTCAAAGCTAACATTTTTTGAGAAAGAAACATATCTCAATCTGCTTATTCCATCAAAAATACAATACATTCAATCAAAAACACAGGGTGTGTCACCACAAGCTGAAACTGAATTTTTCGTTCACAACTTTAACAACAATGAAGATATTTTAGTGAGATTTGAATCATATTAATTTTGCTTGTAGCAAATATGATATTATTGGAAGTTACTGAATTTTGGCCAGTGGCACAGTTAGTACTGTCAGCTACACTCTGAATAAAGGAATATGTAGCTCAGTTTTGTTTAGATATGAATGGTGGCAATTTCCAGTACTTCTCGGGATTCACAGAAATCAAAGTAACTATGTTGAAAATATGGTTACAATATCTTCAATATTATTAAAGTAACAAATGAAAATTCAAATTTGACCTGGTGTGAGATGCACTTTATTTTTGATTGAATAAGTGTGTTGCGATCATGGTTTCCTGGACAAAAATTGTCTATTATTACCTGTGAAAGTTTTTTTTCCCATTTTGTTTAGAAACATGATGCTTGCGGAAAAACAAGAAACAGATTATTTACTAGACAATATTCAGGAACTTGCATTTATTTGTACATCATTAATTCCTATGAAGGTCATCATTAATGGTTATTTTTCTTAAGTGACACTTTTCAAACAGCGAACAAATAATGTAAAAGCATTCTCTTTTATTGAAATATAATTCTATTTGATTTCTAATTATTTTGAATATCTTTATTAATTGACAGTTAAAAGTAGAATATGTGGGTTTTTAAAAATATTTAAAAAAAAAAAAAAAAAGTTTTTATAAGTTTTCGGTTCGGCCGAATATTTCAATATTCGGCCAAACCGAATATTTGGTAGGCCGAATAGTTTGATATTCGGCCAAACCGAATAGCTTGATATTCGGCCTAACCGAATATTCGATACATCCCTAGTACCGATCTGGTAAGCCTGTAAAAACTGTTTCTCAACATCGACAGACGCAGGAAAAAGCCATCGCCCCTACCTGGATTTTGAAATTTAATTTTATTTTCTCTAATTTAAATATTTAAAAAAAAAAAACTTTAAACCGTATTTTTTGGATTTTTAATATTTCTTTGTTACATTTCTACATTGTGTTTTATACTGACTAAAAGGCCTCCTACGTGCTACGCTCGCCAAACCCCACAGGTTCTAAACACACTCCAATTGTCCAGTTTTAAAAAGATTACCCGATTAGTGAAGCTTGAAATATATTATCACGACCACTGGCATCTTCAGTAATCGGGTTGCCATTCATTTCCCTTTGACTGGAATATTTTCCGGTTCCCAAGGCGGAATCCATCGTTGTGGCGAGGGCTGGCGCCTGTTTTCGTGATTAAGTAAGATCAATTACACACTTAAAATTATATTTTATAAAGTGGTTAAATAAAAAGTGTCGCTGCCTCTCGGACATTTATAACGGCACTATAAGAAAATCGTTTTAAATATAACGTTTTAAGTGTTTCGTATTAAATATGAAGTTTTAAATGTATTGTTTTAAATATGACGTAAGTTTAAACTATTAATTGGTTTTCACACGAAATAATTTAATTATTTTAAAGTTTTTCCTTTTTTTCTTTTTGTTTTTTCTTTTTATATTTACGTGCAAACATATTCTTCAATTGTAAAGTGTTTGTATTATTATTTGGGCTTTTTAAAATCTGGCAACAGTAGATAAAACAAGTGGGTAAGTATGATCGAAGATCGCTCAAAGGGTTTCGTTTAATATTTCTTTCAAAACACTTTATCCTTTCTTTAATAAATCCAAATTAATTTCATTTAGCCCCCCCCCAAAAAAAAGTCATGTTTTTTATAAAATAAAAATTACCGGTCTATTTTTTTGTTTTTTCGAATATCTAAACCAGCCCGATAGCGGGCGAAGCCCGCCATTATATTTTGTCATAATAATATCTATCATGCGGACTAAATGCGATATTTTAAAAAATAATTTCAAAATTAAACATGTTGTACACCTTCAAAATGTTAAAATATGCGAATATTTCCATAATCGGATTTTTATCATGATTCAATATATTTCTCAAACTCATATTTACTATTCTCTATTACTCATATTGATACTAGCTTTGTATTATTCTCAAACATTTGAAAAATTCGTTAAACTTCCAATATGACGTCAGATTTTCTTTTTAATTCTCTAATGACGTGATATTAATCTGCTTTGTGTACATACTCATACTCCTTGTATTATTGAGAAATCTTTGAAAATTTCAGTCTTATTATTACCACTATGACGTCAATCATTTTTATTTCATATTAATCTTTTTTTCAATTGGTGAAACTTTTTATTTCATTTTCATTTTTCACGTGGAAATCGTTCAATAGAAAATTAATTATTGTAGAAAGAATTTCATTGTGGATTTTTAATTTTGGGCAACTGCTATAACGAAAAATGTTTAAATTTAATAGGAAAAGGCTGATAGAATTTTGGTTTTTTATCTCTATTTATTAAAATAATGCGATTTTTTCAATTTTTAATATTTTGCGCTTCATAGCTGGTATTCATCTATATATACACAAAGTTTCAACTCTGTAAGTTACCTAGTTTCTGAGAATGGCTCTGTGACGGACAGACAACGAAGCGGGAGTAATAGGGTTTCGTGAGATGAACGAAACCCTAAAAACGACTATTTAAAGATATGAATTAAATCTCTATTCAAATAATGAAATTTTGAAAAAAAATTGGAAAAAACTTTAAAAATTAGAAAAAAAAAAAAAGATTGGACACTGCACACCACAATCTAATCAGCTATATGTGCCTGTGCCTGCAAAATATGTTTAAATTTTTATGCATAGTTTTTGATCCTATAAAACTGATGTAACAGAACTATCTTAAGGGATGTCAACATTATATAGCATTTAAAATAATTCGATGTAAAAACTGTCTGCTTCAGCGTGTTTATCATACATTTCTCTATAAAACTGTGAGTTTTCATGTTTTTATATGCAATATTTTTTGCAATATAAGCCCAGAAAGTAAAAAAGTTAAAATAAATTCAATTGCAGTAGCAGCAGCGTTTAGGTTAGCGTTTTAAAAATAAAGAGATATTTAAAAAATTATCTTGCAAGGGAGATTTTGAAAAAATTTCTTAGTTTATCTTATTTGATGTTTATATTCTTCATTTTAAAACGTACCGCAGGCATATTTGTTCCGAAATCTTGCCCCTCCTTGGTTTCCGTTCTGCTGGCGCCCAAATTACTCAGCGTTGCTGTTCATTACTGATGTTAAGGGGGAAAAAAATCTGTTTATAGCTTGTTGAAATTTTTATCGGATGTCATAAGCTGTGTTGTTCCCCTTCTCGTGATACTGAAATTTCCTGCCTCAGTTGATAAGCGAAACGAATGAAAAGAAAAAAAAATCTTCAAATGTTTCTTAGATTGAGATGTCCATAATGACCGATATTTTCATCTTCAACGAATATGAATAAAGTTCCAGAAACACGTCTCGTATTTTAACCATTTTTAACACTTTCTAACATAGTTGAAAAGTATTTATGACTTCGGTTTGTCTGTTTGTCCGAGTTCTAACTCGCGTAAGTACAGTCAGATTACCATTTAATTGATATACCGGGTGTCCGAAAAAGGTTGGACTGATTTGAAAGAATCATAACTCTAAAAATAAATTGAGTAAACGCAATTATTTTCTTTTCAAAGTACTCGTCGAATATCCAAGACTTGTTAGATGTAGCTGTTTTAAAGTCGTAACATTCAGACGATGTGCAGAATCGATGATATGTAAATGCAAATCGCCCACACATTCGCAATTTCTTCGATGATTCCGGAGTGGAAAGCGTATAAGTCTAAAACTATTGGAGTTATGGGGGAAAATGTCAATTAGAAAGTTCTTCAGCATCTTCGATTTAGTAGGAAAGGATCCAACACAAATAACCTAAGCAAAAAGTTAAAATGCGAATGTGTGGTGCGATTTGCATTTTCCGATCATCGATTCTGCGCATCGTTTGAATGTCACGATTTTAAAACAGCTACATCTAACAAATCTTGGATATTTGACGAGTACTTTGAAAAAAAAAAAAAAAAAAGTTTTTACTCAATTATTTTTAGTTATGATTCTTTTAAATCAGGGTTGGCAAGTTTTTGACGCATGACGGTTTTTACCGGTTTTAACCATGGTTTTTACCGTCATGTCAAAAACCTCCTTGTCAAAAACTGTCAAAAACCCATTTTTTAGTAGTTTGTTTTTACATTTTTGTTTTCATTCTATCTTTAATATTAAGTTGTTTTACATAAAATATTCAGAATCAAAAAGACTAAAGTATATTTATCCATCCAAGAAAAAAAAAGAATTGCATTAGAATAGTACGTATACATCTCTGTTAGAAGATCTCTATAATAATCTTAAGCTATTTGGCAAAGTCTAAAAAAATTAGATTTTTTAAAGAAATCCTGTAATCTATACATATTAGATTCAGGGTTGTAAAAAACGTGGGTTTTTTATAAAAAAACCCAGCCCGGGTGGGTTTTATTAAAATACCCGGGTTAAATGGGCAATTTTCCCCGGATAAATTGGGTTAAAATGCCAAAATGTGGACTATGATTCTACCTTCTTCACAAATAATAATCTTCAGAGTTGCTACTGTATAGGAAAACTGGGAGAATTTAAAAATGAGTATTAAAAAACAAAGAATTTTACTAAATTTTGGTATGCAAAATTTATCCATTGAAATTTTGAAAATTCTCAGAGGAATTATTCAGGGCAAATTAAATTTTTTGCTCAGGAAAGCAGAAGGATTGGCGAAATAAGTAGCAATTCTGATCTCAAATACAATCTCTGTGAACTCTTCATAGTCTAATAGATGGCAATGACTTCATAGTCTTAATAATGATCTCAATATTTTTCTTAAAATATTTCTTAAAATACATATATGATCCCTTTAATTTAAATAACAAACAAATTTTAAATTGCAAAGCTATCAATTGCATGTTATTTAATAATAAAATATAAATATAACTTTAAAAAAAATTACTCTATTGAAATTATCATAAGATTAGCAAATGTTGATAAAAGAAAATATCTTACAACAAAAATTTTTCTTATATGTATGTATAATCTATTCATATATGGTTAAATTTTTAGTTTTTAATACAATTCATTTAGAAGAAATTATTCCTATTCAAAAACTTCACCTAATATTACCATGTGACCTCCATTTTGCCTTAGCCTAAATGCATTTCTTTTTGAATTAAAACAGTAGCTGTGCACAACTATCCTTAATAGGCTATTCTTATTTTAATTTTTAAAAAAATATTATATCCATTATAAATAATTATAAATATGATATATATATGTATATATATCACAAACACAAAGTAGATTACTTTAATTTTTAATAGGCTGATGCAATAAGACTAAATATTGCAAATGATCATTTGTTAAGTTTAGTTTTAAACATTTACATTTTGCCTTCACTATTCAATAAAAAACAACTAAAAAATGATGCAATCTGTAGAAGGATTATCATCACTGCTCATTGTTATTACTTGTATTTAAAATTCCAAAACAGCTCTCTGATTGGTTAATGGCATTGCAATATATTATAAAATGTTTTTTAATGGTAATTCTATAACTAATTTGTTTTATTATAACTATGAATAAAATATTTTCTTTGCATATACTATTCTAATTAATTTAACAAATATAATAAGTTTAGTAAATATAATACTCTTGAAGCTAACTGAAAAGCTTAAATTTACATTTTAAATTAAAATCTAAAACGTTTTAAAATTACAGGGTTCCCAATCTAAAAGTGCAAGTAAATTAGTACAAACATATTTTCTAAGATTCAAAGAAGAGAATAAATAAAACAAAATAACCATAAACTGTTAACAAATACACCATTTGTTCCTTTCCAGAAATATATTTTTTAGAAAGCCCGGGTTTAAAAAAAAAAAAAACCCAGCCCAGGCAGGCAGCTGGGCGGGTACCCGGGCAGCTGCCCACTACAACCCTGATTAGATTAAACAATTTATTACATTGTTGAAAACAAAACTTTAAGATTCTACTTATTGAAGTGCATATGAAAATCACCATAATTGCATTTATGATAATACATAAGATATGCATTTTAAAATATTATGTCGAAGAATATTCAAATTTATTCACTGCCAGTCTATTCTTAACACAGAGTTTCCCCCAGGTTTAAAAAAGGGCAGGGTGCTGCTGGTGAGAAAAGAGCACTTTTTTATTCGTAAGGGCGCTTTTTTTATTTTTAAGGGCACTTTTTTATTCTTGAGCACTTTTTGGATTCTTGAAGGTACTTTTCTTATCCTTTAAGGGCACTTTTTTAATTGTTAAAGGTATTCTTTTGGTTTTTAAAGCCACTTTTGATATTTAAAAGTCAGGGCACTCTTTTTAAGACAACACTGTGTCAATTTTTACTATAAAAGCAAATTTTTTAATGCGAAAAGGAGAAAAGGCACTTTTTTACTGAGGGGCAAGAAGGGTGCTAATTATTTTTATGAGGGTCAAGAAGGGTGCTATTTTGTAAAGCAAAGGGCAGGCAGGGTGCAGCACCCTTCTGAAACTGTCTGGGGGGAACTCTGCATTAACATCTATTAGTCTATTGTCATACAATGTAACAGCATTTTTGCATCCCTAAAATAATTTTAATGTACTTTATTAAAAATGTATATTGAATGTTATTTAATAATTATAACCTTTTATTATCATTTAATATTAATGTTAATTGCAGTTAGTAGAATCTATATTAGTAAAGATTATGACAAATATTGTTCTTTTCTTTTACTCTTGTATTTTTAAATCTTTCCCATATTAGGAAATGATCTTCTTTTAAATAAATTTAACAAATGTAATTGTAAATAATAATAATAACAAGAACAACAAGGTAAAATCAATCTAGAAATGTATTATATGCTACCCTTGCACCATAAATTGGAGGACAATCGAAAATGACAGGTTTTTGACGGAATAAACCGGTAAAAACACGGTTTTTACCACTGTCATGTCAAAAACCCAACCCTGTTTTAAATCAGTACAACCTTTTTCGGACAGCATTTATAGATTATTTACAGGGACACACAAAATAATTCCGTTACATTATAATATATGGGAAAAAAGTCGAATGATCATATACAGGGATTCACAAAATAATTTGAATTTCTTTCTGACTATTATAGATGGTGGTAATTGTTGAAATTGAGTTTTCATATGTGTTGTACATTTTCCAAGTTGTTTACTTATATAAATATCATCTTTCATCTTATTAAACAGTGAAATTTGTTACAGTATTCTGACTGCGTCGGAAAGTGTTCCATAATCTATGTTTGACGCACGATTTTTTCTTTCTTGTTATTTATTAAACTACCCTATTTTCTAGACACGACGTTGTTTCTATGCGGTAGCGTTTTTCCCTTATAGTACAGCATACACTATAATCGGCGCCGGAAGAACGAAATTCAGGGGGTGCAGATTTTTTTTTTTTTTTTTTTTTTTTTAGCCGAAGAGCCTGTGTTTCGCAACCTTGGCAGCTTTTTTATCATTTCCAATAGATGTGAAAAGTGTTTGACTTCGGTTTGCCTGGCCGTGTTCTAACTCGCGTAAATATATTCGGATTGCCATCTATTTGATATATGTTATTGAGGTTTACTATAGCATGAGCGCTTTTGAAAATGAAGTGTGTAGCATTTATAGCTCGTTTACACGTGCACACAAATTAATTACGTGACGTGACGTTATGGTCTATGGGACATGGGAGAAATTAATTTGCTGTACATTTTGATGATGTTACGATACTTGAAATATTAATGCATACGGCAACAAGCTTCCTATAAATAGGGCTGCCACTGATGACTATTTTTATATTCTATTCGCACATTAAAAAAAAAAAAAAAATACATTTAGTATATCTTGAACAGAGTATATGTTAAAAATATTTGTTTTGATTAAGTGGTGCCATATAGAATAATAATAAAAAAATAGTTTCCAGTTACAGCCATGTATAGAGTATAGAGTTAGCAGCATTTACAGTTCGCTGACAGGACTCACAAAATAATTCCAATACATTAGGATCTTTGGGGGATAATCGTTGGCAGTATATTTTATTGATGTTACACTATTTCAAAAATAATGAAATTGGTATGCATTACTGAGTGCACTACAATATGTTTTCTGAATTCGCGCACATTATTGCCCATGGACAACAATTGCTGAAAATGAATTTTTATTGCGTTATGTGTTTTTAAATTGTTTATTTAGATTTCTCATTTCATTATATGAAAAAAAAAATGAAATTTCTTAACAAAATTCTGATAGTGTTGTAAAATGTTTCATGATACATGCTCTGATGTAGGATTTTTCGTTACTTGTTTAAAATGAATATAAATTTGAAAAAAGTTAAAACTAAGCATTTTTTATTAAAACCCTCTTGCAAGACAATTTTAAACCTACCGATGTAAAATGCAATACAAAAATATAGCAAATTATAAGTAATTAAAAAATACAAGAGTAACCTTCTACTGCGGCTTTTTTCAAATTGGACAATTGAAACAGCTGTTTTTTTTTTTTTTTTTTTTTTTCCATCAGGCGGCTTTGCCCCTCTGATGAAAATCCTTAATTATTTTTTCTCTAATAAATTATTTTAAATCGTCCTTGAATAAAATGCTGACTTTATCGGTGGCTGTGTGTGTATGTCAGAGAGAAACACTTGTTTTATATCTTTATATTATGCATTTCAGGTAATTCGCTTCTGTTTCTTCAACGGTATAAAATAAAATAATGCGTAAAATGCGTCGATTAGCCATTAACTTTTCATTCGCCAAACAGTGATAATTGCTTTTAATTTGTCTCTTAATTTTAATGCGCAGCCTGTTTTCTGTGTATTAAAATCTGTAGGCATCTCTTTGAAGTAGAGAAGAAGAGGCGAATATCCCCCCCCCCCCCCCCTTCGTTTCTTGAAATTAGACAATAGGAGGCCTTTTCGAGGATTGGAATGTTATAATTTCGATGAACAGCTTCGGCTTTCATATACCAGTAGCTCCGAAAGCTTTTTGAATAGTTCAATTAAAACGAAAGAGAATTTAGTTTGACTCATGTAAAATAAAAAGTACTTACTGTCTATTGTCACGATTATAAAATTATGCATAGAAAATCTATCTGCTGTATGTCATGATGGGACTACCTTAAAAATCAAGCCGTAAGCAACAAAAGTAACAGACATAGCTCTATCATGAACTTGGTATCATTCTGGAGATGTCTCCGAGGAATATGACAGACTCCCGAACAGTGTTGCTAATTTTGCGGATTTTTTATTCTCTAATCTTCCAGAATCTATAATCTATATTAATAAAAGAAAGTTTCTCTCTGTCTGTGTTTGTTCTGCGTGTTGTATCGGTGATGGCTAGCGAAATCTAGCGCACCTAGAAGTCTGAAAATTTCGGTGAGGATAGTCCAAGGCATGTCCTGATGCACCTGAGGCTCCGATTTTTAATATTTTGATAATTAGCCGATATATTAATTAAAAACTCATTTAACAAATGCGATTTTTTAAATCTGAAAATGGCGCTAAAGAAATATCAAAACCACAAAACAAATAAATGATGTGATAATTGCAGACTGTGAAATTTTCTCACTACTTTCCTCCATTTACTTTCCGAATTTTCACTTATCCTCGAATATTAAGAAAACTGTTCGAGGTATAGATTTGAAAATCGTAATATATACGTACAGTATTTTTATGATTCAAAAAATACAAATTTTGTGAAAATTTGTATTTTTATGATTCAAAAAATACAAATTTTGTGAAAATTTGGTTGGTAACTTCTTATTTTTTCCGAAAAACTGATCCGATGAATAAAAATGACCCGGGGCACTTCGAGGCCCGTTCCTCCATTTACTTTGCGAAGTGAAAGGTAAGAAATTATACGCTACAAGATTGACAATGTGCATAGTAATTAATGAACGAAACTTAATTTTACAGATCAGTTAGACGATATAAGACTAACAATCCATAATAATTAGTAAAGAAAACTTAATTTTACAGATTTGTTATATTTGATATGATGGGTGTGGGGGTGTGTGTGTGTGGGGGGGGGGATAGTAAACGATTTGTTTTATATATCGCGTTCATGTTTAATAACTTACCCGCTTTTATTCCGCTTTTTGGCCCGATTTACTAAAGGTTTTTTGTCTAACTTCTTATGTACTCCAGCCACTATATATACAGTACAAACAGTACAGAGTCCCCAGCTACCACTTTTTTCGAATAATAATCTTTTTCGGCTTTTCTCTCTTTTTTTTTTTTTTTCATTATAATTATCAGGTTCTCCTAAGAATTGATGCATAACTCCCTCATAATGTTTCAACTACATTCCTGCACTTTTGGTCGCCTGCGAATACATTGTATCACCAGCATTTCCGAATTAAATTTTCTTACAGTTGGTCCTACAGCTTTCTCGTTTTATTATCGTGTTCTGAGGTCCTTGAAAAGTCTAAAAATTAATTTACGTTCATGACTTAGTAACTCTAAGCCGCTATTAACGAATAATGCATTTTTGAGACTTTTGCGATTTCTTCTTCCCTAATGGTACAATATCTGTAATTATTATTATTTTTTTTTTGCATATGAATTTTTTAAAAGCTTTTTCACAAAAAATCTTTTAATTTTAGTACTACTTTTTCACCACTAGAGGGAGCTTTCAATTTCAGTTTCATGCTTTATTCACAGTAGTAATTCTTAGATTTTTATAAGAATTGGTACATAACTCCATCATAATATGTCTATTCCATTCCAGCACCTTTGGTCGCCTACAGATAAGTTGTATCACCACCACGAATAAAATTCAATTTTTCTACAATTTGTCCTACAGCTTTCTGGTTTTATTTTCGCATTCTGATCCCATTTAAAAGCCCAAACATTTAATAATATTCGTCCCTTATTAACTCTATACGGTGCTGTAGGCAGCGAGGACCCGTGCCGGAGGTTCGTCTGGAGAGATTTTTGTTTAGACCAGAATGCGTACCCTGGCGGTAGAAGGTGAAATTAAAAAATTTTCCACGCAGCACGCCCGGTATCAACGTTAAAAAAAAAAAAAAAAATCTTTAAATAATTTATTTTAGTACGTGGATTCGTTGTATCTTGTTTGTTGCAGACTGAGAAGATGTCTCAACATTAAAACTGTTAATAATATTTTTGCATATTATATTTAATTTTAAGAAATTAGTAATTCAGCTGTATTTGTGAAACTTAGTTCGACAACAGCATGTTCAGTTAATTTGTTTGTTTAGTATAAACAAGTTGGAAATTGTACGTTAAACGTGACAAATGAGGTGCGTTCGTTTCGTGCTATAACTAGTTTTACAATGTAAACTAGTCGGATGTGTCAATCCCAAAACTTTCTTCTATCTCACACAGGTATCGCATACACTAAAAAGAATCAGCACCAATTTATATTAAGGTCTAACTGAAACTCAAGTTTTATTAAATTCCATGCAATATTTCTTGAGATAGGACTATCGTTAAAATCGTGTAAATCCTGCAAAATGCTGCATAGCAGCGGCACCTGCTGGGCGATTTTTACCAAAAACTAATCAGCACCAATTTATATCAGGGACTAACTGAATCTAAAGTTTTATTTATTTCCGAGCATTAGTTCTTGAGATAGAGCTATTGCGAAAATCGCAAAAAATGCTGCATAGCAGCGCCACCTGCCGGGAGATTTTTACCAAAAACTAATCAGCACCAATTTATATCAGGGACTAACTGAATCTAAAGTTTTATTAAATTCCGAGCATTAGTTCTTGAGATAGAGCGCCCACAAAATTTTTGTCACATACAGAGTCACAGACAGACATTTTCTAAAAATAGTCAAATCGTGTTCAGGAGCTTCTAAAACGTATAAATCCGTCAAAAACCGGAAGTCGAAAATTTTCATGAATCCAATACTTTCTTCTTGTAAAGATAGAAGAAAGTAAAAATCATCGTTATTATTTCAGTGAAATTAATTATACCGTCTGCTATGAACGAAATGAGGATGCCTTTTTTTTTTTTCTTACTACGTATGCCATGTTTACAGATGCGATTTTTTTTTCGACACCAGGCAGAGCTGTAAATTTACTATGGAGAGATCTTGCTTTGCGAATGATTACCTCCATGTTTAATATTTCTATGGCTCACGATGAATGAATATTTTGTTTATTTACTTTAATGGATTGAGATATTCGGCTGTTAACCTAATTTTCACTGCAGTTATCTCAGAATCTATACATATTTTAATGTAACTTATCTCTCCAGCAAAAAAAAAATTTGAACGATCTTTCTAAAAATGTAACTTTACACAATTTTATTCGAAAAATTAATTTTTAATAAAAATGGCCGCTTGGCATATGGAAAAAGATGTGGTTGTTTTCCTCAGTCACATGACTTGCGCTTTTATCATATAGATTACGTATGATAAGATTTAATAGAATAAAGAAAACTTATATTAATATCTTTTTAAGTTTTGATTCGATTTTCATAAAATTTAAAATGACTTGACAAAATTCTGCAACGATTATATATATTAAATTTCAAACCATTAGGTTGGCTAGTTTTTGCTCTGTTATATGCGGACAGACAGACGGACGGACTAGACGACGACTATAGGTGCTACGCATTTATTATAATTACGAACGCACCTAAAAACTTTATCAGTACTTTGAAAATGATTTTCCTGTTTTCGGAATTTATAGTAGAATTTTATCAAAATCCACAGTCTGTAACTGCATTATTAACTTTTAAACAAATATTTAACTTAAAATGTCTCTTTAGTTCTCAGTATATATATATTGAGAACGAAAGACTGTATAGAACAGCCCTACTCAACCTTTTTCTCTCGCGGGCCGCAAACATCTGTTTGAGACGTTAGGCGGGCCGCAACACACTTATATAACAATGTAAAAAATAGGTTATTTAAATAGTGCAACAACAAAAGTAATATATAAAAGCAATGTAAGAAAGTTAGTCGTAACGTTTGTCACGGAACAAATGTTATAAAAAAAATTTAACACCACTATTTTCAGATAGTTTGTTCCTGATTTCTTTTGAAAATTTTGTAGAAGTATGCCGCGAAGATTCTTATTTGTAAATAGTGGTGTAAACTTTTTACTGCCAATTTTTTCCCTTAATAAACGTTTGACCCTTATAAGCATTATTAGCTATATATGGTAAATGTAAAATGTAACAATATAACATTGCAACATTTCCAAGGTCTAATTTTTAAAAAAAATAGGAGATTTTTGTTAATAAATCAGTCTTTTGCTCAATGTTAAAGATTAAAAAATTTGTACATCACTGTAGCAGAAATAGGACTACATATAAAAAGAACTTTTAACTTATGGAATGGAATTTAAGATGTTTTAACATAATTTTATATTAGTAATTATAAATAACAGGACAGATTTTGTCTTCTCGTGAAAATATATAAAAGAAAAGAGAACGTCTTAAAAACGTTTCATGCACATCCCCATTAATTTCATAAATATAAATTTTATAAATAGAAATTAATGATTATGTGTCTCGGGCCGCATATAAAAGGTCGCCGGGCCGCAGGTTGAGTATGGCTGGTATAGAAGACTGTACAGAACGAAAGACTAACAAAATATGTATATATTTTGTTGTTGTTCTAACTCATTTTTTTTTTCCTTTTTAATCTAAACTTTATTTTCTAATTATAAATATTTTATTTCAATGAAGAAAAATTCCATTGAAGCTTTGAAAATGTTTTTGTACTTCCTTCTTAATCGTTGCTATAAGTAAATAGATGGACATAAATTTAAACTTCGAAACCCGATAAAACGCTTTAGATACCAGTGATAAGTGTGTTATCGCTGTAAAACTCAACCATTAGGCACTCATGAGTTTCTATCACCGGAATGAAATGTTCATTTGAATAACATTAAGCAGATCTTTCATCCTTGTATTTCATTGTTGCATAGTAATCGCAACGGAAAAGGAAAAATCATGCGTTGCGCATACTTTGACACCTTCCAATTTTACTCATAGATTACATTACGTTGTATTGTTTAGTCTTGTCCATTTACCTAAAAATAATGTACAGTGGAGCATCGATTATCCGAACTAATAAGTGACCGGGGTGTTCGTATAAACAAGATTTCGGATAACCGATCATTTTCGAAAAAAACATACTAGAGTTATATGAGCATAGTGAAACAAATAAACAGTGATAATAAACACAAATATGTATGTATTTTGTACGACAATGCTTGCAGCAAGAAGAAGGGAATAAACTATCAAGGAATAATGTAATCAAAGAAATCTGAAAGAAACCAAAAGTACAATACTGTAGTTATACATGTTAAGAGAAGAAGTCTAAAATTTTCTTTTTCTTGGCAGGGAGCAAGCGTTTGCGGTCGCGTGCGGATCTCCTGCAGTGCATGGCGCGCAAATTTGAATTTCGCCTTCTGGAACGAGTGGACTTTATCCACGAATGGCAATACCCATGCCGCAGCGGGTATCTACCCTCCGAAAAAGACTGTTTATTGGATGAAGGGGAAGCAGTGTTAAAATGTTCTGCACGTCTATTGGTGTTTTTCTTCTGAATACCCGCGGCTGACGTCACATGGGTAAAGTCCGTTCGGTTCACCGAGGTTCGGATAATCGGTGCTCCACTGTACTTAAAAAAAAGAGAGAGAGAGAGCTGTTTCTAGAAATGAAAATTATTCCTTTTAATATATAATCGTGGTAGTGAACAGTTCATTGTAATTTCAGCAGTATTGTCATTTAGGGAGAGCAGGGTAGAGCAATTGTCCACCCTCCTCCCTTCTCTCTTTGAATTTGACTTTTTTATCGTTTTCGATCTTTATCTCGTCATCGATTTTATATTAATAATTGCATGTAAATGATTTTTAAATATTAAAAATATTCCTTTGAAAATATGTATGAAAAACTGTTTGTTAACTCATAAATAATAATTTTGCCAGCTGTAGGTTAGAAAAGATCGTAATGTAAAGGAGGAGATAATGTTTTAAGTAAGGAGCAAAGTATTTGTTAATCTCAACCACTCTGGCAAATAAATAAATCCTGCCAATGAGGCGGGTCAACCCCCCCCCCCCCCATCCCTAATTAGTTTTACTTGTTTTTATCTATGTAAGCAGAAAGTATTGGATTCTTGGAAATTTTCGACTTCCGACGGACTACGTTTTGTAATTTCTTGTACTATTTAAGTCATTTAATTGATTTGAATAGATAGAAGAAAGTTTTGTGATGGCCACAACATACTAATTTCCCTTTCATTTATCCCTAGATCGAATATAAGAAATTGTGGTTTGAAAATTTCGTGCACCGAATAAATTTTTCTATTTTTATTTTTCACTCTATGGTAGAAAGATAAGGGGCAGGGTGCTTACTCACTGAAAAGACAATATTTCAGTAGAAAAGGGCAGTATAGCAAGAGAAAATGTTTTTATTGTTTGCTAACGATAAAAATGCGTAATTTTTAGGCATGATAAATAAAGTCACATTAACTTCCAATGATTTTTATGAATTATTTTAAATTAAGAAATAAGATAATTACAACATGATTTAATAATCTGTTTTTCCTAAAGCAATGAGGAAGTTTCTCAAATTTTTCAAAGGCACGCCGCAGAGACTTAGAAATACTGTGCTACAGGAAGGATTTTTACAAGAACTCTCTGGCTGCAATGCAATTAGGAGCGCATTTCGCTACTTTTAAAAAAGGCCGGATGCATTTTGCCGATTAAAAAAAAAAAAAAAAAAAAAAAAAAGGCATAGAGAGGGAACATTTACTATTTTTATTTCTTCCTATGAAAGTTGTGAAAATTTCGAAGATAGATCGAAATTGGTAAGTGTAAACATTTTACGGAAGGAAAAAAAGAAATGTCTCAGCTATACATTAATAAACATAAAAAAGGTCAATCAGACTTCGGTTGAAACCGGTGAAAAGTAGTCATTAACGGTGCCACTATAACTCGGTTTCATCTTAACTTTTTTTTTCTACGCATTGTCGGACCTTGAACAAAGATTTCCCTTCAGAGTTTCCTCCAGCACTCAAAGTAAATGCTAACAATTTCTAATTATGAATATATGAACGGTTCTATACGAGCGCTGACTCATATGCTTTATTTTCCTCGTGTCTGGGAAAATAATAGATTTTTTTGCATGGCGTTGTTGACAATGCCCGCTGTTCGCTACGGAAAGACAAGAAATTCCGGATGATTAACGTCAAAATGACGTTATTGTCGGCCGTCTTACCAAGTAATCGTTCCAGTGAACTTGCCGTAATGAGATGTGCTGCACGGTAGTCATCACGTTTACGTGTTCCGAATGATTTTAAATTATTTTTTATAATGTTTCATAAAAAAAAACCTAACTTTTTTGATTTCGACATAAAGAACCAACTCCTAATGGCTTTTTATTATGTTAACTGGCTTTATAAACTCATTCCGGAGTAAAAAAAAAAAAAAAAAAAATAGCATACTTGATAATCATTTATATTTCAATTCATAAACAAAATGGCATTACAAAACCAATGTTATAAACCAGAGACGAAAACAAGAATATGTACTAAATATTCCTATTTTACTTCCTAACTAGTCGTTGGGGGCCACCGTAATACTTACCCATCATGGATATGCATAATGTAAAATATTAAAATAAAAATGTGTAAACTACTTATAAAATGCATTGCAATTCAAATAAAATCGTGGCTTGATGACGTCACAAACTTTAAAGGCTCGATTACTGAATTGCTTGAAAGAGGTTTTTCCTTATAACTCCAAAAATAATAATCCTATTAACTAGCGGTTTATTGCATCTGATTAAGCGTCAAATTTCCAATTAAAATATATCTTTGAAGTGAAATTTGGATGAAATACAGGGTCATGAAAAATCGAAGAGTGTGGAAAATAGGATTCCAAATATCTCGGCAACTCATTATCCGATCGACTTCATGCTTTATTCAAAATTTATGTTTTTTTATTGTCTTTTATATTCATTTCTTAAAATAAACAATTTCGAAAATTTTTATATACCTTTCATCAGAACGAATATTTCGAGAGTCCGAAAAAAATTGTTCCGGTTAATCGAGGTTATTGAAATGAAATAGGCTTCTTCCCATTATTACATACTAAGTACATACAAAATTGCAAGTCTCTATCTCAATTTTTTCGGGAGATAGAGCGTTTACAGACACACAGACACACAGACGGACGGCAAAATTTTTTTTCTAAAAATATGTTTTTCGGAATCTCCAGTGTCTGAAACGTGTAAATCCGTTAAAAAAAATTTTTCGATTTTCAAAACGATTACAAGACTTACCCTATACTACGTATGATGGGTAAGTAATAATATCTATAATATGAATATTTTAGAATTCGAATATTTCTTCCTCCGTAGGCGTGTCTGAGGGGGGAAGGGGATTTTGATGAATTTCTCCCAAAGCTCTCCATCCTAACTAATTTTGTTTGTTTGTTTGTTTCAATGGCGTAGCAATTCAAAAATTATGGAGGGGGCTGAAGTAGTCGGATTATCATTGATTAATAAAATATTTTTTAGATTAATTAATCTTTCAAGGTAATTATTAATGTCAATATCACGAAATCAATATTTTAATTATTTTAGATGGAAGGATTAAGATATCGAATCCTAGAAAGTTACGATTATCTAATTAATGAGACAATGCGTGGGGGTCTATGCTTTCCTGATATAATAAAAGTTTTCTACAGAAAATAAACAATTCTGGAGTATCGGTGAATGTAATCGTTTTTCGCATTACAATTTGCTAGAGATAAAATGAGTTCAAAATGAAAATGTAACTTCCAGAGATGACTTTGATCTTCATTTTCTGATCTGCTGATTTACACAGTAGAAATATGATCAATATTCATAATGCTTCTTTAAGTACAGAGATTTTTGAATTATCAAACTATGAACACTGAAAATAATAGCCTTTATAATAGCTCATGTGACTTTAAAAAATTGTCTTCATTCGAATGGAAAGAGCTTGAACCCCATGAGCCCCTCCATTTCCTGCGCACCTGGATTAGATCAATTTCATTTTTGTCCACTTGACCCAGTGGTTAGCAAGCTGGTCACAAAATGAAGAGTTTGGATTCATTAGGGGAATATCAGCATGGTCTAAGCAGTGTTTTTTCTTGTATGAGAACTATAATTCGAACGACGAAATTCGTGATTGTTCAGCGCTCGATCAACGAAATTCAAAATTTTTTTCTGCGACCAATGGCAAAATTTGCAATTATTTTTCGTGAGCGATTGATTTCACGATTCTTTTCCTTGAGTGAGTGACGAAATTCGCGATTTTTTGCATATGTCTAAATTCGTAGCGCCGGAATTTCCGATTTTGGCATCTATGAACCCCGTCAGCCGATTAATGAAATTTGCGATTTTTACGTGCCCGATCGACAAAATTTGCCACAAGTATTAATAATACCATAAACACCATAAGCATTCCTGTGTTTGTTAATTCTTAAATGTAGAAATAGACCTTAACAATTATAATTATTGGCTCATATATTATCGATTTTTTTATGTTAATTTTTTATTGTCTATATTTTTGAATGTCCACTTATTCAACTTCATATTTTCTGTAATCTTGATCAAATTCTTAAAGGATAATTTCCCCAATTGAGAAAATTTTCTTTTACAGTTTTAGCAAAATTTTTAAGGTCATCTTATGTTATTAAAATAGTGTAAATAATTTGCTATTTTTTTTAAATGAAAATATTTTACTATTAGATAAATATTGAATATATTTATCTATTTTAGCTTTGTTAGTTTCACATGTTTATACATGTTGACTGTGGTTTAAAATAACTCCTTAGATCATCAGATATGTTCATCAACACATGCTAATTTTCATTCAGCATAAAAACATGACCTAGACGCTAGATTAACTATGTCTCAAATTGATTACTGTGATAAAATGCTTAAAGTAAAATTTATTTATATCAAATAATTTGAAATACTTAAATTAGACTAAAAAGGAAATATATTATATTAGTTCTAAAAAAAAAAAAAAAAAACAAAAAAAAAAAACAGTTAATTTGAACAATGGTTAAAATCGCTTGGTTTAAAGAAACTGTACCAAACCTGCCACTAAGGCTATCTGGTCTAAATGTCACACATATATATTTTTTTTAAACTTTTAACTTATGCATAATATTTTCTTTTAACTTGGATGGTGAAACAGCCTACCATTTTGGCTACCTAAAAATGCTTGAGTTTGTTATTTGCTTTGTAACTTTTATTACAGAAAAGAAGCTATCTTTAATTTTCTGTCCGTATAATGTTCAAACATTTAGTCCAATTTTGGTTTTTGTTGTTAAAATCATTTATGTGAAAAACTTATTTTTTAAATTATAATATTTTTTAAATTATATATAGTGATATTTTAATTGTTCATTTTATGCTCAATTTTAAATTTTCAATGAATTTCTCACACTGTTAATTTATTTTAGGTATTGATTTTAAAATAAAGACATTAGATATTAAAGGAAAGAAAATAAAGCTTCAAATTTGGTAAGATGATAGTTTCAGTATTTTTTATTTATTAATATTATATGTTTTTAGTGTAAAAACTTGGTTTAATAATTTTGTAATGCAATTTTGACAATTTTTTTTTATAGTGAGAGTTTCAAAGATGTTGCAAATCAAATTTATCTTATGTTATTTGATTAGTTCCATTTTCTGTATTTATTTGTCATTATTTTGCATTCAATCTTGAAAATGGATCCAAGGAAAAGCTAGGTGGGTTTTTGTGTGCTAGGCTCAATTTGCCAACCTTGCAGTAGTATATTTTACATCCAGTATATTGTCATACAATATTGTGCTGTCCTTTAAAACAGGGTTCTCACAGACTCCTTAGACTCCTTGGAAACTCCTTAGAAATGAAAACATTCCCAAGTAGTACTTAGAACTACTTAGATAAGCAAACCACTCCTTAGAAACTCCTTAAATTGTATTGCAGCTTCGGACGCAAGCGATATTGCTGCCGAGGGAAAAAAATCGGGATTGTAAAACACACAGTAAATCATTTATACACGTCATTTATCTGAAGTACAGCATTGATTGGTTAGGATAATCTTATAGCAGGGCTCCCACTAGGTCCGTAAAGTCCGTTTTTCAACACTGTACTTTACTTTAAATTTTATCAATGTTTGGCATTTAGCCAAAAATCTCGGAAAAATCGCGTTTTTCGCGAAATATATCCCAAAAAATACTGTCAAATTTCGTCAATCGATCGCAGAAAAAATGAGTAAATTTTGTCAAAGGATTGTGAAAAAACTCTAATTTCTCCACCAGATTGAGAAAAATGTGGATTTCTCAAAAGGTCGAGAAAAATGCGGATTTCCTCAAAAGATCGCCAAAAACATGCGAATTTCCTCAAAAAAGTGCGAAAAACACGTAAATTTCGTTAAAGGATCGTGAAAAACACGCGAATTTTGTCAAAGGATCAGGAAAAACATGCGGTTTCCATCAAAAGATCGCGAAAAAAACGTCAATTTCGTCAAACGATAGAAATAAAATGTGAATTCCCTCAAAAGATCATGCAAAAACACGAATTTCCCCCCCAGAAAATCGTGAAAAAACGTGAATTTCCTCAAAAGATCGCAAAACACGTGGTTTCCATCAAAAGATCGCGAAAAAACGTCAGTTTCGTCGAACGATCGAAATAAAACGCGATTTCTATCAAAAGATCGCGAAAAAACGCGAATGTCTTCCAGAAGATCGCGAATTTACTCCCAGAAGATCATGGGAAAAAAAAAAAACTAATTTCTCCCAGAATATAGCGAAAAACACGCGAATTGCCTCAAAAGATCACGAAAAATGTGAATTTCCTCGAAAGATCACAAAAAACACGCGAGTTTCCTCGAAAGATCGAAAAAACACACAAATTTCCTCAAATAATCGCGAAAAACATGCCAACTTTGTCAAAGGATTGCGAAAAACATTCAGTTTCCATCAAAAGATCTGGAAAAAATGTCAGTTTCGTCAAACGATCGAAATAAAACACGAATTCCATTAAAAGATTGCAAAAAAACACGAATTTCCCCCAGAAGATCACGAAAAAAGACGCGAATTTCCCCCAGAAGATCGTGAAAAAAGACACTAATTTCCTCAAAAGATCGCAAAAAACATGCGAATTTTCTCAAAAGATCACAAAAAACATGCAAATTTTCTCAAAAGATCGCAAAAAACATGCAAATTTTCTCAAAAGATCTCAGAAAGCACGCGAATTTCGTCAAAAGATCGCTAAAAACATGCAGTTTTCGTCAAAAGATCGTGAAAAAACACTAATTTCTCCCAGAAGATCGCGAATTTCCCCAAGAAGGTCGCAAAAAACACGTGAATTTCGTCAAAGTTTCACCTTCAACGAAATCGATTACAGCTGTTCTAAAAGTATAAATTCAAAACTTGTTATATTTTTTCTTGTATGTTGCGTTTAGCTTTTTTTTTTTTTTTTTTTTTTTTTTTACCTTTTAAAATTTTTTTAAAGATGTATCATGTATGTGATATACATAATAAGTGTTTGAGGTTTGACTAATCTCTGTTTATATGATCATTGGTCGCTGCATAAAAAAGTTGATTGTCTATTTTGTATTTAAACTTACGAAATCAGTAAGCAATATTTTGTGAATACTGTGCAATTCCAGCACTAACAATTAGATTCTAATAGAGTAAAATTTGTTTTTGTCTCCAAATTGGCCATTAAGAATTGGAGTGTGCATACCACATAACGATGAAGCACATAAAAACAACAAAAAAAAAAAATTGCAAATCCTTAACATTTTTTGGACTTCTTGGATTTTTTCGGTACTCCTTGGATTTTTTCTTCCCAACTCTGTATGAACTCTGTTAAAAATAATAATAATAAAAAAAAACAGTTTTAAGAAATTGTTTTTACATAGTCTAATTAAGAAATATAAAAAACTGCATGACTGTATTTTTACAGCTTGTTCTAAGATTTTAATATTGAACATTTTGTATTGTATCTCGGTATTACAAAATAATAGTAAATCAAGTCAGAATTTGGAAAAACTCACTTCCAAAAAAAAAAAAAAAAAAAGAAAAAAAAAAGAAAGAAAGAAACATTTAAAAATGAAAATATTAGTTAACAGAGTATTCTTTTCATTACCATTTATGTTTAAACCTTTAAACTATAATTCTGCTAAGAAATTTAGTTAAATTTCATTATATTTTTTATATCAGTGAAGGGTATCTCTGGGTGTAAAAAAGTGAATGAGTTTAATTTTTGTAAAAGTGTTTTTTTTTAATGACACACTACCCCCCCCCCCCCCCAAATAAATAAATAAATTCCAGAATTATTGAAATATATATTAAATTATAAATTTGTTATTGTATTGAAATATACATTAATTTAGTTATATTCCTTAAGAATGGATATTATTTAAGAGTTTTGTATATTTTATCATTAACTAAAATGCAGTTTTTTTTTAAATTTCAGTATGTGTTTTTAAACCTTAGTTTTCAAAGATCAGCAGCTGTCCCACACATGACATAATCAACTTAATCAGAAATTGATGCAATTTCTTCACATATTAGCTGACTCTGCTGGCACTGCCTGGGCCCAGGATAGTGACCATAAATATACCTTAAAGTCAATATTGAATTCAGATTTTTTTCTCCTAGAGGGATTTCTGCAGCTCTAGGAAGGAAATACTGATGGAGTTCCTTGGTGAAAATTGCACTTCTAGACCATTAATGACCATAAAATCCAAAATTTTCCGAGGAAGTGAGGGGGGGGGGGAATTTCAATGTTTCAGGGGAATGTCTCCTCTTGGGCCTCCCTGAATTAATCATTGCCTAAAATAAGCTTGCAATTTCCTGGGATTACTTTAAGTATATCTCATCTCACTATCACTATCCTAGTCTGTATTTCCAGAAAAAAAAAAAAAAAAAAAAAAAAAAAAGCTCCCGATTGTGAGGTCACATGCACTGCACAGTAATGTTTTTTTGCAATAAAGGGGATAACTTAGGAAATAAAGGGCAAAACTGAGAAACTTTATTAGTGGCCACTTTTTTATTTAAAAGTTGTTCTAAACAGTAAACTTTGGTTAAAATTTCAATTAGTATTAATCTAAAAATTAAATAGCCCAAATAAAAATGTTAATATTGATACATATTTCTACCAGAAAAAGTAGAATTCTTGATGAAATACAAAATAAATTATCTTTCCATGTAGGGTGGCTGCTGACAGGCACTTTTTTAATACTTTTTTTTTCCCATTTAGTGGCCCTGTGACCAGTGGCTAGTGCTAATTTTTCCCTTTTATTAGGAAACCAGCACTAGAAATGTTTTTTTCTCTCTGTCTTAGCTGCATTTCAGAGAAAAAATCAGTGGCATCAGTGGCATAATCATTTTTAAAGAACTTAAAAAAAATAAAATAAAATAAAATAAAAAAATAAAATAAATCTAAACTTTCTAAAGGTCTAAACTTTTCAAAAGCTCATACAAAGGTATAAAATATAAGATTGGATGGATAAGGTATCAATTGGAGATTGGTTGATAAAAACAAACATTTCATTTTTAATTAAATGGAGCCGTAAAAAAAAAAAAATTCAAAAAATTCAAAAATCACTAAGATTTCCGAATAAACTTTATTGAAAAGAGGAGAAAATTTATTATATAGGGCAGAAAGATTGAATTTAAATTGTTTTTATGAGTGAGTCAAAATGTCTGGCAAACTTGGAAAATCAGAGGAAATATGTCAATCATTCCGTTCAACAAGCATTTTAAATGACAGAGCGATATTTAAAAAATACATATTTAATTCTATTAAAATTAGTTATTCTTGAAATTTTTATTAAGTTTTATAGATTTACTTCAAAGGAATGGAATGTGATAGATTAATCAGTTTTAATTCTGAATGCAAAAACCTGATTTGAAACAACAACAACAACAAAAAAAAAACTTGCTATAATGGAAAAGATAGACGTTTTCTGTGCATTAGATGGGAAATGCCTTTTGAACTTGACTCTTCCATTAAAAGTACGATAGAAGAGGAAAGTCACTGCTAGCCGCGTACAAGTAAGGGTGGGAAGAATTCTGTTTGTGATCTTTCCTTAGGTCAATTTTTGTAAAAAATAAATAAACTGAAATAATAAAAATAAATTAATTAAAAAATTAAAAAAGCTGGTTAAAAAAGGGGTCGCCAGTAGTAACCACAATTGTCAAGCCCTGGGTACAACAGTGGTCCAAATATGTAGTGTTGGAAAGTCAGTGAGTAGATCACCATGATTATATTATAAGATTACATATGATATGGTATTATTATATATGAAAAAAATCTGAATTTTTTCATGTATAATATACCATATCATATGTAATCTTATCCCTTTAAGACCTAACCTACACAATTGTGTAGGTGATCCTAAGGAAAAAAAAACAATTTCCTCTTTCCCTGTGATTTAAAGCTTAGCCTGCACCACACAATTGTGTAGATCCTCCTTGACATAACCTGACAACGTAATTTTTTTTAAATATTTCTTTTCAATCAAATAGAATTTTTATATGCTTTTAATTTCTACCAAAACTCTTCAGGTCTTAAAGGGTTATAATATAATCATGGTGATCTACTCACTGACTTTCCAACACTCCATATTTGGACCACTGTTGTACCCAGGACTTGACAATTGTGGTTACTACTGGCGACCCCTTTTTAGGTAGATTTCGTAAGAAATACTACCTATTACATTCTCACCTAAGTTGGAAGTTTTGAAAAATTTTTGCAGATCTACGCCGATCATGACTCCCGGAACCCAAAAACACCCCCAGTTCAAAACTTTATATATATAACATATATATATATATATATATAAACATAACATATAACATATATATAAACTTTATATATAACTATCTATCTATGTCACTTTTTTCTGACCACGATAACTGGAAAAATTCTGCATAAATCTCTTCCAAACTGATACATAAAATCAAGGGTCATAAAATCTCGGTCAAGTTCGTTAATGGGCAAAATCGAACCAAGGGGGGGGGGGGGGGGGACTTTTTGTGAAAACAGAAAAAACCCCATAATTTCTTAATTATGTTACGGTTATGTTTTCCGATCCCTGTTTTGATACTATCGAATCCGTTTGAAGTTATTATTACTTCTAGGAGAAGGGCCGAAAATTTATGTATGACAGATTTTTGATATAATTAAAAATTGCCTTAATGGGGGGAAGGGGGGTTTTAGAAGAAAAAAAATTCATAACTTTGTCAATTCCCAAGATTTCAAATCCGCTTAAATTTATTATAAATCCTCTTAATATTATCTAAAACTTTTATATTGACATTTTTTTATAGGACCAACTCTTATAGCAAAAAAAAAAAAAAAAAAAAAAATCCTTGCTGGCTCTGCCTGCAAACAAGTTTGGTTTCGAAGTAGGCAGTTCCAACTGCAGCATCATCGCAAAAAGATCATTTCTTCCGCAATTCCCGACAAACAGGCGCTCCACGGTCTGCGTCTTCGAAATCTACCTGTGCCTGTAGGCCGAGCCGTGGTTACTACTGGCGACCCCTTTTTTAACCAGCTTTTTTAATTTTTTTAATTTATTTTTATTATTTCAGTTTATTTATTAACACATCTAGACCTGATTAGTAGAAGATCTTTATAACACTCTTACACACTCCTTGAGATGACAGATTGCGCGTATTATAGAATTTTTAGTTGTATAGATCACATTTCATACATCATTAAACTTATCTTGTAAATATAGCCAAATATAGCTGCAATATATCAAAAAGCAGTAGATCTTTATACAGTAGAAGATCTTTATAATGCAAACCTAAAAACACGAGGTTGTGCGTTATATTGTAAAACATGACCAAATATGTGTGAAACATACCAAAATTCATTAGAGTATCTTTATATTGCATTCTTTATTACCAGGAGTTGTGCAGATTATAATTTTTTGCATAATATAGATCATTCCACACATTGTTAAATTTACTTTATAAACATTGTCCAAACATACCTGTATCAAATCATAGCAATTTTTTTTAGTAATTAGCTCTGAATCAAGGAGATAAAGTTAAAGTAATGTATCAAATTTAGTCCTCTAGAGAATAACAACTATTTATAATGTGGAAATTCAGGTGTTTCTTAACTGAAAATTCATTGTTTACATCTGAGAAGTTGTGCGTTATATGGAGAATTGCGTTATAAAGATCTTCTACTGTATTGTATTCCTTGGGACTGAAAGCTGTGCAAATTATAACTTTATAGATAATTTCAAACATTGTTAAATTATCTTATAAACATGATCCAGATATGCCGGAACCAAATCATTATATTAATCATTTCCCTAATTTTTAATTATCAATAGCAGTTTTTTTCATTAAACTCTGAATTAAGGAGGTAAAGATGAAATAATGGCTGAAACTTAGTCCTCTAGAAAGTATCAATTTTTCTACAATATGGATTGCAGGCGCTTCTTAACTGCATTTTTCTTTTGTCTCTCGCACAGAAAACTTGTGCTACACCTGCACTAAAAACAATTTAATATAGTATAGAAAAAAAAATCATTATTATATATACTTATTATTACATAAACTAGCTGGCTTCGCCCGCTAGCAGGCCCCTAATTTACATTGGTGCTTTGAATTATAGAAAATCTCGAATCTTGTGCTACACCTGCACTAAAAACAATTTAATGTAGTATAGAAAAAAAATCATTATTATATATACTTTATTATTACATAAATATCAGATTTTGATTTGAAGGCAACTCCTGAAATTGGGTCTATAAATATAAAATTGTTAATAATCCTGAAATTAATTGTAGGGATGTCAGAGCAGAGAGAATTTGTATTTATGCTAATTTAAAAGGTTAAGTTTTTAAAAATTATTTAGTTTAATTGGGAGTTACTCTTCAAAATATTTAAAGTTTATGTTCATTTTAATATAGATATAGCAGGGTTTGAAATAACACACAAGATGCACAAATCACACACAAATAAGAAAAATCCTGCATAAAAAAAAAAAGCTATTCAGGAATACCCCGCTTCATAAACTTTTTTCTTGAGTGTTATCTGAAAAATATTTTGATCTTGTCATAATTTTCATTGGTATTTTCTTTATCTAATTTCGTCTTTTTTTTTTTTTTTTTTTTTTTTTTTTACATTTAAAAATAAAAAATAAAATCCTGATGCAAGTTTTTCAAAAAATAAAAATTTTAATGCAGTTGTGAAATGTTTGCTAATTCAGTGTATGTAATTAATAAACGAATGAAATTTTTGTACAAAAAGTATCAATTGCCTTTTAAACATTATAGTTTAGATATCTATCGGTGCTTTAATTATATTTAACACAAATATACATATAACTTTATAATATTGATATTCTGAAAATCCGAAAGTGATGAAAGCATTTTTATTGTACATATGTAATTTTCTAGTGAAATATAGAATAGTTTTTTTAGACTGTCGTAATGTTGTTTTCTTTGGGTTTTTTTAAGGATTTTCAAATGTTTGAACTTCTTTAAATTTTTGTGAGTAATGCTTATGTATTTTTTTTAACTTGGAAACTGTAAACACCATCATTACTTGTATATATTTTCTTTTATCTCCAAAAGGGATTTAAAGTACCAAATTAATGTATATTTTATTTGAAACTTTAATAATTGTTCCATGTGGTTTATTAACTTTATTATTTATTAATTCATTTCATTGTGGCAGCATTATTATTATTTAATTTTCCATTTTTATTTTGTTTGATAAAATTTCTTTTCTTTTTTAGGGATACTGCTGGTCAAGAGAGATTTTATACAATTACCACATCATACTACAGAGGAGCTATGGGTATCATGTTAGTATATGACATTACAAATCCAAAAAGTTTTGATAATATCGCCAAATGGCTTAGAAATATTGATGAGGTATGAAAAATTTTCTGAAAATTCTTTTTCTGTTTCTTGATATGTAATTTTTCTCTTAGTAATGTTGTACTATTATTGCTCATTAATATACAATATCAGATAAAACAGGATTTTTTTTTTTCATTTTTGCTTTTACTTAAGGCAAAAAATAAAATATATAAAAATAAATAATAAAATCCCCTACTTAATAACACAAAACTTTTTAATTCATTCATAGTCATTTTTATCTGTAAAGGCGTGGGATTTACAGAAATTATATTAAAGTGATTTGTAACCAAATTTTGTTAACTTTTTTGCACAGTGTATTACATTGTGATTTATAATAAATTGCTACTGACAAGGAAGTTCTCCTTAAAAGGCATACTCAGAAAATTTTGAAAAAAAAATGTTAGTGAAGCTACTCATGTATGTAATAAAGGAACAGTAAAATTTAGCTGTGGAATCCCAGAAGAAAATCTGCAAAAAAAATAAAATACTTTTGAGTATTTGGTGCAAAAAGATGCAATTTGGCTAGCAAAACTTTTCCTTGCCAAACGCAAATGATTTTAATGCATTTTGAAATTACTTGTAAATGTAAAATGATTATTTGAATACATAATACTTAATGAATTTAAACTTAAACAATGAAATAGTTTATTATTTTTTGTATAATATATACAAGCTGTGTGTTGTTGCAATTATTTAATTTTACTACTGAAAAACTTTGCTCTAAGTTTTGGAAGCTGCAAATATCTATTTTATGTTATTATAGTGAAGCTATAACATAAAATAGATATTTGTTAAGTGTATCTGATGATATTTAAGATACGTGTATTATTATATTGATGATATGTAAGTTATATGATGATAGTTAAGATATGTGTAAGATATTGAAGTTATTTGTATTATATTATTGAATCTATATTATTTTTTTTTAGTTGCAAATGTTTATTTTCACATTTAGTTAACATTTAAAGTTTTATTTTACACTAAAATAATAGCTTTGAGAATGGACATATTCAACGTTGTTTGGATGCTATAGTACAAAGACTATATGGAAATGAATATGGGACTGACAAATGTAGCAGAAGACAAAATTCAATTAAAAACCACATAGTTAAAATTTAAAAAATATATGAATATGAAAGATATTAAAGTAAATAAAAATTTTAAAGAAATTCTTGTTAATGTATCTCCCTCATGGAACGAAGCATCGCAATATTCTGATGAAAGTGAATTTTCGAGTTCATTATCTTATGATGAATTAAAGCATATAAATAGAAAATCTATACAATGGGAATATAAAAACAAGTGGGTAAATGTGATCAAAGATTGCACAAAGGGTTTCGTTTAATATTCCTTTCAAAAACACTTTATCCTCTCTTTAATAAATCCAAATAAATTTCATTTAGCAACAAAAAAAGTCATGTTAAATAAAAATTTACCGGTCTATTTTTTTCATTTTTTTAAAAAATATCTAAACTGGCACGATAGCAGGCAAAGCTCCGCTATTATACTCTGTCATAATGATATCTGTCATGTGGACTAAATGCGATATTTTAAAAAAAATAGTTCATATAAAATAGATATTTAAACCTATTGCGTAATCCTCTGTAATCCAGGTCCTACTGCCAAATTGCATATTTTAGAAAGTGAGACTTTTTGTGACAGTTCTTTAAAAAATATCTACATTGATTTTAAACTATATTGTTGCTAGCAAATGTCAATGTTTGGAGCTAACCTTGCCCACAGATTGTGAAAGATTAGTTATTTTATATTTTACTAGCTGTTACCCGTGACGTCGTTCACGTAACATTGAAAGAAAGATAAATGCATTAATTAAGGAAAACATTTCACCCCCGATAATTAAAAATGTATATAACTCTCTTTATATCTAACTCCATTTTTTCGAATATCTGATTAGGCCCGATTACGTGCAAAGCCCGCTATTATACTCTGTTATAATAATATCTGTCATGTGAACTAAATGCGATATTTAAAAAAAAATAATTTCAAAATTAAACATGTACACCTTCAAAATGTTAAAATATGCGAATATTTCAATAATCTAGTTTTTATCATGATTCAATAAGTTCCTCAAACTCATATTTACTATTCTCTATTACTCATATTGATACTCGTTTTGTATTATTCTCAAACATTTGAAAAATCCATTAAACTTCCAATATGACATCAGATTAATTTTTTTTTTAATTCTGCAATGACGTGATATTAATCTGCTTTCTGAACATACATATACATACTCCTTGTATTATTGAGAAATCTCATCGCGCTCATACTCTTCTTGTATTACTGAGAAATATTTGAAAATTTCTGTTTTATTACCAATATGACGTCATATTAATCTTTTTTTCAATTGGTGAAACTTTTTATTTCATTTAAATTTTTCACGTGGAAATCTTTAAATAGAAAATTAATTATTGTAGAAAGAATTTTATTGTGGATTTTTAATTGTTGGCAGCAGCTGTTACGAAAAATATTTAAATTTAATAGGAAAAGGCTGTTAGAATTTTGGTTTTTTATCTATATTAAAATATGATTTTTTCAAATTTTAATATTTTGAGCTTCATAGTAGATATTTAGCTATAAGTACACAAATTTTCATGCCTGTAAGTTATATAGTTTCTGAGCATGTTTCTGTGACAGACAGACAATGGAGCGGGAGTAATATAGTTTCGTAAGATGAACGAAACCCTAAAAAGCAGTAAGATTTTGGCATAATGAGAATTCTGAAAAATCGAATCACAGTTTAAGAAGCGTACAAACGAAGTTTAGATATGCAAAAAGCTTATGTGAACTGTACCATTGGGGAGAAAAAAAAGTGAAGAATGTCGCTGATCGTGATAAACACGTGTGAAATGTGAGAAACAACAAATGTACATGACTGCGTCCTGCTGTGTTGGGCGCATTTTAAAGCTGTTGAATTTTATATATATGGTTTCATGTATCCAAAAGGTGGCTAACAGTTCAAAAATAAATTTTGCATTGTCAGCTGAAAAATAAAGAAAACTTTCGCATTATCAAAGCAAAGAAAATATAACACTTGAGCAATGTGCTTGTGCTTTTGTGAATGATATGGATATTTTTATAAGAGAGACTCAATTTTTGTATGATCAGGTATTCAATGCTGATCAATCCAGTTTTAACAGGGCGATATATTCGGGGAGAACTTTAGATTATATTGGAGCAAAATAGATTGAAAGTGTTGCTCAGTCCACCAATTCAGTAACACATCCATACATGATTATGCCCACAATAAGTAAAGTGGAAAACTTTTATCGCCTTTATTTATTGTTTTTCCAGAAAAAGCTAGAAAGTTCGGGTCTGTCATTATGTAAAAAATATTGTTGATTTATTCAAATTTAATTGTCTTATTATACTGTTTTGGGCAAAATTTAAATAAAAAAATATATATAGGAACACAAAATTACTTTAAAAGCATGTGTAAAATTTATTTAATTCATCGAACCATAAAACTTTTGGAGTTAAACAATGATATAAATCTCACAATGAAAAGCTTAATAACATAATATTTTTGTTAAATAAAATTGTTTATTTAAACTAACAAGAAAAATATTTTAAACTAATTTTGATGAAAAATATGAAGAATTGAAAATATCAAGCACAAAATTAATTTAATTCATAACTAGGGCGAATGGAATCAACCCTAGGATTAACAAATAATACGCAAAAACAAATTCATTTGTAAGGTTGCAGGTCTGAAAGGAATTACTTGAAGCAGAAAATATTTATGTTGTTGCCTGTAAATCAGGAAAAATGGGCAAAGAAGAATTAAAAATATGGTTATCTGAGGTGTTTTTTAAGATAAATCCCAAATACATCATTGCTTCTAGTTGACAGTTGGTGATCATTTAAAAATTATTCTTTGATTGACAGTGTCACGCCTCTAAATAAAAATTTTTGACTTCTTAATATTCCTCCTAAACTTACTGCTCTTATTCAATCTCTTGACAAATACGGCTTTCGGTAGTGCAAAAATTTTACTCGGAAGATTTCTGACAAAATATTAATTGAAAACCTCCAATGCGAAATATTCAAAGAAATAATATCTTCAAGATGCAGGCAATTACACATAATCAGTTCTATTCCCCTCGTTACCTAAACATATTGGAAGTATTCTTGGTATGCCAGCGGGTATACTAAAGTACCTCCAAGGTTTTTCGAAAATCCGGATGATTTTGTGTTTGGAACTCAAACTACGGACACTTGTAATTTTTCAAACTGTACTTTAATTCATTTTGGCAGGTGTAGTTGGTGTAAATGTTTTTATTGTTTTAACAATTTTTTTTTTACTGATCCTCATTTGTGCAATACATACATTCTGTAATAAGTATATGGACATTTTCATGATAATTGAATGAATAATGGCTGCAGAAAACTTTTTCTATTTAAAAAACAGAATCTTTTTTTGCCCCCTTTCTTTGCTCCCCCCTCTCCAAAAAACAAACAAAAAAAAACCCCAGAAAATTCTTGTTTTTTTTTGGGAGAGAAACTAGAGTCGCATCTAATGAAGTATCTTTCAATATAGATGTGTGTGACCTTACAAACGAATTTGTTTTTGTGTATTATTTGTTAATCCTAGGGTTGGTTCTATTCGCCCTGGTTATGAATTAAATTAATTTTGTGCTTGATATTTTCAATTCTTCATACTTTTCATCAAAATTAGTTTAAAATATTATTCTTGTTAGTTTAAATAAACAATTTTATTTAACAAAAATATATTATGTTATTGACCTTTTCATTGTGAGATTTATATCATTGTTTAGCTCCAAAAGTTTTATGTTCTATGAATTAAATAAATTTTACACATGTTTTTAAAGTAATTTTGTGTTCCTATATTTTTTTTTAAATTTAAATTTTGCCCAAAACAGTATAATAAGACAAATTTGAATAAATCAACAATATTTTTTACATAATTGCAGTTATAAAAATGCCTTTAAGTTAAACTTGGTCAATATGTAGAGGAGAAAAGGCTATTTCATAAATTTTGTCCAACTCCTGGAATAAAATGTGAATGATCACAGAGTAGCATTTTTAGGATTCTGTACCCAAAACGGTAAAAACGGAACCTTTATTGTCTCGCTTTGGAAATCTCGATTATAGAAATTCGTGTAATAAATCAACAAATAATTATAAATTAATGGTTTTCGGATTTATTTTCCTTTACATGTACTGTAAGACCTTCCTCTGTGCTAAATTTCAAGGTTTGTGGTCAGCAGGAAGTAATCTATATGTTTTCAGAGTAAAAAGTATAGGGTACTTTCGTTTGACACAGAAACTTGAAATTCGGCACAGAGTAAGTGAATGCACAAGTAACACAGCACATGTAAAGGAAAAAATCCGAAAATCATTAATTTACAATTATATGTCGATTTATTACATGACAAAACTCATTTTCTATAATCAGGACTTATGCCACATTAAGGTAATGTAACGGAATATTTTGTATAGCTAATTCTCAAGATATTTTATATTTGTCACGAAATTTGTACTTAATTTCAACTTTACGGTAATTTGACATAGCTGAACAGATTCTTCAAGGTGCACTTTTCCTCATTTTTCAGTATTAATGTGTATTTCTATACAAAAAATTTGATCTTTTTGTGTAATCTATTTGACTTACTTGACGAAAAGCGCTCCCACAAATGATGCAGAGAAAACAAAGTGAAATCATATTAAAACTGGCGCATATGGGTGAAACCAAAATATTTTCAATAATGCATTTTTAAATTTCCAATCTGTCTATGAGATTTTTGTAAAATTTGAAAGCGTAAAATTGTTATTAGGATGGATTTTTTATAATGGGCCAAAATGGATATTGACAATTTCAAAAATTAAAATTAAATTTAGACCATATTTAAAGTTATTTTTAGTATCGGGTATGATGATAAATTATGTAGTATGAATATTGAGGTAAATTTTCTGAAAAAGGTATCTATTTAGAGTATTTTGAGAGAAAAACGGGAGAGAATGTCAATTGGGTGACGTTTTTAAAACAGCTATTTACAAAAGTGTTAGATGAATAATGATACATTTTTTAGATATATGAAAGGGGTTGAATAGTTTATTAAGAAAAAAGTCTTAAAACAATCTACATGAATATATTTTTTAATAAAAAAGGTGACAAAAACATGCAAAAAATAAATATTTTGTGATTTCAAATATGAGTTTCAATTTTAAATAAAATATACTGAAAGAAAAGAAAGATTTAGATATATCCATCTCCTTAAATAGTACATATTGATACGTTTCTAAGACAAATTCCAAAAAAAATTATTGTTTAATTTATGAATTTTGAAATTATTGTTGTGTCACCCCATTGACAATCGCCCATTATAAAAAATCGACCCTTGCTTTAAAACAAGAACGAAAAATCATGCGTCAAGCATAGATTATGTAGCACTTTCCAACGCTTCTAAAATAATTTTACAAATCATTACCGTTTAATAAGCTGAAAGATGACATCTAAGTAAACAATTTGGAAAACGCATAACATATTTAAAAACGTAATTTCAGGAATTTTTAATATATACAATATTCGGAAAAATATCCGAATACTTTTATGTAGCCCTGTATATGATCTATTATAGATTTGTATATATACATAGGATGCTAAATTTTAGTTTAGTTAGGAAACGCGTAGCACAGTTTAAATTCTCCTTCTGGAGTTTCTGTCAATAAACGGAAATGTGTTCGCGAACTTTTGTGCTGCCCTGTATAGGATCTACAGAATTTATACACACCACGTAATAGACAAAAAGCTAGTTAAGATTAAAATCGCGTTCAGTAACTTAAAACGCACTTCCAGGAATTATTGTTAACAGACAGTAGAGAATTCTTTTGTGTGTCCCTGTAAATGAACGATGACTGCTATACACACACTATTCTGTAGTAAGCCTCTTGTAATGCACCTTAGTAATATATATAAACTTCAATGCGTTTAAAATAGTGGAACATTATTTAAATAAGCCGCAGACGATTTTTCTCCATAGACGTAATGTAACGGAATTATTTTGACTGTCCCTGTAAAGTAACTCTAAGTGCTATACACCTACTATTCCATATTAGCTTCTTCTAATGCATCTTAGTGATCTATATAAATTTCAATGCATTTACAATAGTGAAACATTTTTAAAATAAACCACAAATGATTTTTCCCCATAGACCGCAATGTAACGGAATTCTTTTGAGTGTCCCTGTAAGAAAACTATAAGTGCTACACACTTCAGTTGAAATAGGGAACGTGCCATAGATAACGACAATAACATATAAAAATTGCAGAGCAATCCGAGCATATTTACGGGAGTTAGAGCACGGACAGACCGCCAGACGGCCAGACAAACCGAAGTCATAAGCACTTTTCAACTAGGTTGGAAAGTGCTAAAAAAGTTATACGAATGGGTTAATTCTAGGACTCATGATACTATCCTCTTGTTCAGAATCGTTTGCATTTTGCGTTCAACATTTTCAACTCTCTGCATGCTTGCAGTAATATTAATTTAAAATATTCTTTAAATCATTCATGTTTTTTTTACTATTTATTACCAATTGAATGAAATTTTGCTATTGTTTTATCCTCCATTCCACGATTTTTTCTAATTTAAGCAGCTTCACTGGTTATACAAGTAATTTTTAAATGTATTTTAAAAGGAAAAGCCTGATGACAAACGGATTTGATATACATTTCCATATCGAAAAAGTCATTTCCATAGCAACAATCCTTTTTTCTTTCTTCTATCTTTACAAAAAGAAAGTATTGGATTCATGAAAATTTTCGACTTCCGGTTTTCGACGGATTTATACATTTTAGAAGGTCCTGAACACGATTTGACTATTTTTAGAAAATGTCTGTCTGTGACTCTGTGACTCTGTCTGTCTGTATGTGAAAAAACATTTGTGGGCAGTCTATCTCAAGAAATAATGCTCGGAATTTAATAAAACTTTAGATTCAGTTAGTTCCTGATATAAATTGGTGCTGATTAGTTTTTGGTAAAAATCTCCCGGCAGGTGGCACTGCTATGCAGCATTTTTCGAGATTTTTGCAATAGCTCTATCTCAAGAACTAATGGTCGAAATTTAATAAAACTTTAGATTCAGTTAGTCCCTGATATAAATTGGTGCTGATTAGTTTTTGGTAAAAATCGCCCGGCAGGTGGTGCTGCTATGCAGCATTTTTCGCGATTTCCGCAACAGCTTTATCTCAAGATTTAATGCTCAGAATTTAATAAAACTTTATAATCAGTTAGTCTCTGATATAAATTGTTGCTGATTAGTTTTTGGTAAAAATCGCCCAGCAGGTGGCACTGCTATGCAGCATTTCTCTTGATTTTCACAATAGCTCTATCTCAAGAACTAATGCTTGGAATTTAATAAAACTTTATATTCAGTTAGTCTCTGATATAAATTGGTGCTGATTAGTTTTTGGTAAAAATCACCCAGCAGGTGCCGCTGCTATGCAGCATTTTGCAGGATTTACACGATTTTAGCGATAGTCATATCTCAAGAAATATTGCACGGAATTTAATAAAACTTGAGTTTCAGTTAGACCTTGATATAAATTGGTGCTGATTCTTTTTAGTGTATGCGAAACCTGTGTGAGATAGAAGAAAGTTTTGGGATTGACACATCCGATTAGTTTTTTTTCTTTTTTGAATTGACAATGTTCAGAATTGGGCTTATTTTTGAGCTTGAAGCAATGTTAATCAATTTAAATTTTGTTTTAAATCATAAAATACAATTGTTAAATTTCATTATATATACATATAAATGTGCACAAAAATTGTAGTTATAAAAATTTATTTATTATGCAAGTTAAACTTACATAAACAAGTTCAGCATGAAAAAGTGTTTCCTTAAAGAGTATTTGTCATAAAAGCATATTTTTTTTTTATTTCATTCCATCGCCATATAAACAAAATTTTCGTAAATTTTTATGGACGTTATATCAAAGTTCCACAGATTTTTTATATAGACGTATATATTCTCATGAGAAGAACATTCTGTAATTTTTTCACAATTTTCTGAGTATGCGCTTATGGAGACCATCCTTGTGAGGCCATCTTTCCCAGACTATCTAGGAAAGAGGTTCAAAATGCCAACTTTCACTGCCATTTTTGAAAGTTTTTGTGTGTATATATAGAGCAAAAACACTAATTGATTTCTAATCTGCATAAAAATACATTCAAATTTTGTGCACTTGTGTGAATTAATCAGTTTTATTAATCCAGGAAGTGTTGCATTTAGTTCTTCTAAGTATGTATTTAAAGATTCATTTCTGCTTTAATTATTCTTCATTTTTTTCAATTTACAAATCAAAATTTTCTTTAAACGTATAGAATTTGTCAATGATTATGTTTAGTTAAGAACTGAATGCATTGTTTTCTTTGAAACATATTCATTAAGAAATATTTTCTACATAATTTATAAAATACACATTTATCATGTACCGAGATTTATTGTGTATTGTGGTTTATAAAAACATGTATATTTATGTGCAGTTTATCTTCATTTTAATTGCTGATTGTTATTTGTTTTATGTATAGCATGCAAATGAAGATGTAGAAAAAATGATTCTAGGAAATAAATGTGACATGGAAGATAAAAGGATGATTAGTAAAGAGCGAGGAGAAGCTGTAAGTAGTTTTACTTTTTATTGTGTCCATTATAGTAAGAAAATGTACAAGGTGCATTTGGAAAATTTAGGGAAATTGTGTTAGAAAACAAAGAAAACAGAAGATAAAAATAAGCAGCTTTTAATTACTCTCAAAGTAATGTAGACTACAATCAGAGTTGTATAATATAGACGCATGCATGCACACCGTGTTCGGAAAATTTTCTGTAAAATTCGGAACTTTACAGAAAAATTTTTAGAAAATAAAAACGTAATTTTTGTTTTAATACCAAAAAATAAAAAATATTCCAGTTTTTTGTCCAATTTATCTACTGTTTGCGCACAATTCAAAGTTTAAAGATACAAAACATTGTTGTGACATTACAGATGGTTGCGAAAAGGTCAAAATATTAAGGATTGGGCTGTTTCTGAATGCATTGGCAAAATATTTGATAAAAATTCAGCTCTTCCTATGATGGATTTTTAGCTTTATTATTTTTTTTAACCAAAATAATTATTCTTTAATTAATTTTAAGTTCAAATGGTAATTATTTTAAACTACTGTTTTTAATTCATATCGTCAAAATAATATAACACGTAATTTTATTAAACATTAAATTATTTTGCAGAAAGTTTTTGACCCAATATTCATGTGCCCAGAAAGTTTTTGGTTTTATACAAATCTGACTACGATACACTTTTGACAGTGTTCATAAAACTAACTATTGACAACAGTCAGCAAAAGCTTCACAATCGTTTGAAACTTTGATGTCTTGTGTTATTTGATAGCTAGTACTTATACATCTTCAAACTGTGTTCCTTTGAGGGTTCCCTTGAAGTTGGAAAATAAATGAAGTCTGCAGGTGTCAGATCAGGGAGAGTATGGTGGATGTTTGAGAAAGTTTATGATACACTTAGCCAACAAGTTGCATACATGGATTGCAGTGTGTGGGCAGGTGTTTTTGGCTTTTGCTCCATATGCTTGCACCAACATAGCATTAGTCTCTGTCAAAGATTTTCCAAATTTGTAACAAAACTTGGTGTTTATACATAGCTCTATTGCACTGTGACATGAATACTTATTACATTTGAATGGCTGATAGTAGGCAAATCTCTTTCTGCTTAGCGTGTTCAATACAACATATAGTTTCTCGACTATTGTTTTTATATGCAAGTGCATGCATGTATTTTTAGTGCACTTTGCCATTTAGAAATCAATTCATTCACCAAACTTTTTAGATGCATCTTATATCTTATATATGTACAGGGTGATTTTTTTTTAAAGTTGTGAAAGTAAAACCCTATAACGAAAGAACCACTGATCCAAATGACCGGAAATTTCACAAAAGCAATGAGAATTTTTTAGGCATGGTTAAAAAAAAACTTAAAATCTCACCGACAGATGGCCCTGTATATGCAGTAAAGTCGAGAGAGGAGCTTGTGCAAGACACACGCACAGTGGATACTCTTCACTCTGTTGTGGAACATGCGGTTTCACGTTTCCAACTCGTAGCTGAAAACATTGGACAGCACACTGAAAATGCGTTAGTTGTGCAGTTCCGTACGAATGTTTTACTCCATATTTTTAATTTGTTCTGTTTCTGCAGGTGTTTGCAGTTCCTTTTCCCAATTACTGCATTCTGTAAATTGGGAAAAGGAACTGCAAACACCTGCAGAAACAGAACGAAATAAAAATATGGAGTAAAACATTCGTACAGAACTGCGCAACTAACGCATACGATTTTCAGTGTGCTGCCCAATGTTTTCAGCTACGAGTTGGAAACGTGAAACCGCATGTTCCACAACAGAGTGAAGAGTATCCACTGTGCGTGTGTCTTGCACAAGCTCCTCTCCCGACTTTACTGCATATACAGTGCCATCTGTCGGTGAGATTTTAAGTTTTTTTTTTAACCATGCCTAAAAAATTCCCATTGCTTTAGGAGCATACTGGTGAAATTTCCGGTCATTTGGATCAGTGGTTCTTTCATTATAGGGTTTTACTTTCACAACTTTAAAAAAAATCACCATGTACATGTAAGAAGTAGTGCAGGTATGTTGGCATATAGATATATCAAAATGTTCTGCACTCTGCACTATTGTTTTTGTAATATTTTGCAGTATCAGTCAGTTATTTTAAAAATTCATTTAAATATTAACTTAATTGCTCAATGATTTTTTAGATCATTGAATACATGTATTTATACAGGAACAGGCCAAGATCTTGTGTACACTGCCTTTTAGACCATTTTTCTAATTCTCATATTATCATATCAGTTATGTTTTTAGGACTCTGTATGCAGAGGATTACTGTGTTTATTTGCCTTATATGAAAATAGTTGCAATAATAAACATTGAAAAAATATGAAAATTTTACTTAAAATATTTTTAACTTCTATCTAAATGGATCCATCCTATATTTGATTCAAGTAAAATGAAATGATACATAAATAGCAAAGAAGACATTGTGATTTTTATTTTTTGTTATTTGTAAAAGTGTCTGATGTCAACTAGTAGTAATTCATATAAACAGCGGATTCATAATTCTGTTTCAGTTCGAATTTTTCTCCAGAATAATTTCATTCAAAATCTTGTCATAATATCTCATAATTAATGGTTGCATTTGTTACCATGGGTGCAAGTCTTCAGTCTCAGGACTGATTTCAGACCTGGAGAGATTTTTGATTAATTGTAAATTATACTTCTATACTAGCCGCCACTGGCGACCAGTTTGGTCTCCCTTAAATGTATGTTAAGCATTGTAACACGTTACTTTTATTCATACTTTAGTTTTTTTCCTCAATCCTTCGCCAAACGCGAAGATTCTAATAGAAAAATTAAGAACTTTGCGATCATGGTAGCATTTCGCATATTTTTTGTTGTTATGTATTTCATCTTTCTTGATAAAAAAAACCCTTAACCAACTTAAGCATTTATGCTTCACGTCCGTTAGCTTATCAGTTGTAATATGTTTGCTAATGCAGAGATTCTTAAACATATTAAGTAATTTTCCGTAATTGGGTCCATTGCCAATTGGTGTATTTCAGTTAATATTATAGGTGCAGATTCCCAAAATTTGGAAGGAGTCAGTGGCTCCTAAACCCAAAAAATCTAGTGGCCACAATTGTAAAACAAACATATAAAAACAATAGTGTTTATATGGGGTAAAAAACTAAAACAAAAACTTAGGAATTCAAAGTGTAAAGTAATTTATTTAATATAACACACATGTACAGCAAAATTTGAATATTAATTAAATCTTAAATCATGTACATTCAGAATATAAAGTTGGGCAAGATACGGTTTAAAAAAAAAATATGTATAAGCTAAGCAATCATGATAGCGTAGAATATCAGAAAAATAATATTTCTTATTTTGATTTTGCCAGACAAAAGTACATATGAAAGAAAATCCGAATTTGTGAGATTATTTTGCAGTATAAAAATCAAAACACACTTCAAACATTTGTTTATATATATATATTTAAATCACAGTCTATGTAAAATTATCAGATTCAAACTGTTACGAATAACATTGCTATTCGAATATATTTAATAGTTTGCTGTGCTAAACAGATCATTCTGGAATGTTATTAAAAGATAATAATAATGTTTGTTATGTGTTTTGGTCTTAATCTTTAAAAAAAATATCAACATTCCATGATGGGGACTGGGAATACCAGAAATTGATTACTTTTAAATCACATGGCGACTTAAATGCCGAAAGTTAGTGGCCACAGCAAAAAAATTAGTCGCCACGTGGCGACTGCCGACTGTGAATCTGCACCTATAGTTAATATGATTTGATGCAATGAAATCTGTTTTGTGAAAGTCTTTAATGATATCCACATTTACACTGAACCATATTTTTGCTAATATTTTTTTTTGTTTCTCGCTAACTTTGACTGTAGACTCGATTATGGAAGATTAGAAAATCTAACATTATTCTCATCTAAAACTTCTTGAATAATGTGCCATAATCGGACTGCATATTATTACACGTGATTTTCGAGTAGGGTTTGGTGAAACATTGAACTTTTGGAAGAGAATGGGAGTGGTCAGCAGGTGGCAGCGCTCCCACTCTCGTAGCGCATACAGGAACTCTCCTGGTCGTGCGCGCTAAAAGTCCCTTAGGACTTGGGTACGGTGGTTTATGTGCCTGACAGGCGACTGGTATGCGCAGCTCAGTTTTAATCACATTCCCTTTAAACCATATTTGCTGTCAGCACTTTTGACCCGTGGCGTACAATCTGATTAAAATTCACGAACTTCTGTCTGAGAGATTTCTGTTAGACTTTGATTTTCTCTGCTCTCCTTTCTTGATATAGTTCAGAAGTTTTCATAATTGCATAATTCTCTTACTTTGGCATTTCTGTTTAATGTCTACTGACTATTAAGATCCGTAACAGGTAAATACGCAGCGCCAACATTGGTTGTTATAATTCTAATTACAGCACCCCATTTTTTTTCCTATCTATTTTGTAACTCTATAGTTAATATTATGTAGTAGAAATATAAAAGACAATTAAAGACGCTTTTATTGCTATAGTAGATATAGATATATATACAGTAGAAAGCCACTAATCCGCAAAGCTTGGTTCCAAGTGTTGTGCGGATTGGAGGCTTTTTGCAGATTACAGGCCATGTCTAATTAATCTTTGTTTACATTTTTTTAAATTCATATTTTGGACAAATTTAGATTGCTAATACAAAAAAGTAAATAAATTACACATATTAATACATAGATAAAGTAATAACTATGTAAAAAATAATTTATTATTTTTTAAATTTCTTAAATATGGCATCAATTGTTGTCTGTTAAGACATTTAGTTTATAGTGTTGAATTTTATCTTTAAGTAAGAGTTCAAAAGCAATATATATGTATTTTTTTATGTGTTTTTCAATTTTATAATTACGATTTAATGAAAAAAAATTATAAAATATATTGTCTAAGTAAGAATTTTTTATCATTAAAAAAAAAATCACAAAAGCTCAAATTGTATTTTACAAGTATTGTATGAAGAAATGAATATTTAAAATAATATACTAATTAAATGTGCTTTCATTTTAAACTAAACTATAAGAAAGAATGTTATATGATATATAATACTATATATAAAGATAAGAAAAATGTTAAAATTGGTGAAAAAAAATTTCAAAATTTTGTCACCATTGAAGTATTTTTCAAGAATTAAATTTCTTTGTTTACATTCATAAATTGATTGCGGATTACAGGTTTGCGGATTAGCGGCGCTCTACTGTATATATCATATACATAGGTATATAGTATGTGATAGTGATTAGAATATATATCTCGTATTCATTCCGGTGGATATAACATACCACCAATAAAACTACCATCGTAAATATGTAGAAAATGCTATCGATATGATTTTATGCTAAAAGCCATCGATATGATTTTATGTGTTTAATAAATGTATACTAAATTAGTTTTTGGGTACTTGTCTATAATCCCGTCGACCACTTTTCATAACAAAAAACTATCGCCAAACTGTAACGCCAAATAAACGGGAGAACGTTGCCATTGGAATATCAAAATAAATAAATAAATAAAATATAAGAATTTAAGGACACAATTGTTATTTTAATTAATGAAATAACTAATAAATCAGTAAGACATAATGAAAAATACATGCAAATGTCGAATTAAAAACCACTTGATGGCATAACAAACACGTATAATGCTTCTGGCATCAAATAAATGGGACTGTATATTTGGCGTTTAATCTTACAGTTTGGCGATAGTTTTTTGTTATGAAAAATGGTCGACGGGCTAATAGAGAAGTACCATTTTTTGTAATATTTTACTTTGATTCTATATTATTTACCATTTTTAATGATGGGTGTTTTTGGGTACAGCTGTCGCAGATGCACCGGGGTATCATTTTGGCACCAAAATGGTGATTTTATGCCTGGGCAACCCGGCGGCTTTGATTACATTTTACTTCGCACGCGAACCCGGTAGAACATATTCCGTATGTTTTTTAATAAATTAAATATTGTGTGTCTTATAATATATTAATCATTGTGTGTGTTTTATAATAAAACTGTATGTTTTTTAATATAAAATAAACTATTTCATAATAATATAAAAGTAACATGCTGTTTTAGCAATCTCTAACAGCTACCTGAAAATGGGGTTTTCTCGCAAAATGACGCAAAACAAAAATTGCGCCAACCCCGGTGCGTCTACGACAGCTGTTCCATCAAAACATTTGATTTCAAAATCAAAGCATTGTTTCTAATTTGCACACGCGGAAAATAAAAGCTGGTATTGGCGATTTAAAAAATACTATTGGCGAGATTTGCGCCCAAAATAACATAAAAGTATTTAATGATGTTATCTATTTTATAAATGTATATTAAATTATTGGTTTGAACAAAATTGGTCATTAAAACAATGATAAACCTGATTGGTAATTAACAATCATTTTTGGTGATCTCTCTTCCTGGCAAGTATAATACATAAATACCAAATTAACTGACAATTCATTTCGAAATTTGATTCATTAAATATTATTACATGAGTTGTATTGTATTTGTTTACATTCAGCTTACGTCAAGAAAAGATCAGGAAGGAAGTTGAGTTGTATAGCGCATAATTATAGTAAACTTTGATTGTCTCACTGGTGGGAATTATTTTTTGTATTCTAGGCGCTGTAACCAGGCAGCGGTCCAAAAATTCATTCGCGGAGAACTTGCTTTACGAACGATACCTCCACAGTTTAATATTTTAAACATTCACAACGAATGGATGTTTTGTTTCTTTTTTTTTTTTTTTTTTTTGGTTAACTTTCATGGATAGAGAATTTGAACTGAGAACTTAATTTCAACTGAAGTTATTGCAGAATATATACATAATTGAACGTAAGTCATTCTCAAATATTAATTTATTTTGAACGATCTTTCTAAAAATGTAACTTTATGCAGTTTTATTCAAAAAAATAATTTTTAATAAAAATGGCCACCCGGCATATGAAAAAGTGAAGCGGACATCCCGGAACTGTTGATGACAGTCACATGACTTAGGCTTTTATTATATAGAATACTTAATACTAGCAATTTTACTATCAAGAACTTTTAATTACTGTCTTTTATTGCAAGATATCAATTTTTAACCATAATGCAGGACATAGAAATCTTCTAGTCCATTTCCATTTAGTTATTCCTAATACTCAGAAAAGTTTTCAGTCTTGGCTTGGATGGACTTCTTGCACCCATGTTTGTTACACAGCATTGACTGTACATTACCGAAGTGTAATTATCATAATAGTCCCGTAACATTCTACAAAACTGTTTAAAGATCAATGTTAAACTTGATGGAATACTACACTGTTATGAAGTTTTATTTTACCAGTATTCTTTAAAATGCTTTGTTTTGATTTACATAAATTTCATGAGTTGTTAAAAAATTAATAGTAATATTTTTTATTAGATTACCACTGGCATTACTGTAAAAAATTATAAAATTTTGAAAACAATGTTTTGGTCTTGTTATGGTATTTTAATTGTTGGTATCATAATTTCAAAGTAATATTTACTTATTTTTGTAGATTGCTAGGGAACATGGTATCAGATTCTTAGAAACAAGTGCGAAAGCTAATATCAATATCGAACGAGCATTTAGGGAATTAGCAGAATCAATTTTGAATAAAGTAAGTAATTTCATTTTTGCCATATTATTTAACTAATGTATATATGCTTGCATACTAATGAAATGATTGTACTGATATATTTAATGCACTGATAGTTTTATCAGTCATTACTACATTAGCTTATAACTGTCATATAAAATGTGGCTTTAAATTATGTAGATAATTGTAGTTTTTTTATTTGATGGTATTTTGGTTGCAAAAATATAATATTTATCAGTATAAGTAATAAAAAGTAAAACTTATATATCCATTTTGTATTACAGAATGTTAAGGTATATTGTAGTCTTCAGTTTACATAATAATTTTTTATTTTAGCTTAAATAGTTGTTTCATTTCAACTTTGTCTACCTAGTATCTTGTCAATGTTTGTCAAAAACTTATATAATATCTGAAGCTAAAAGTAAAACCTACCCAGAAGGGAGTCACTCTTGATTTACTTTCTATGAGTGTCGTTATTTTGTTTCATTTTCAGTATTTTATGAAACGTACTTGCAGATCTGTATGTTATGCAAATTAAGATTTTTGTACTGTGAAATTTTCTTAAGAACTTAATCCTATTTGTTTCATAATATTTCACTTTAGTTATCTTTCCCTATCTAAAGTAGTCAATATACGAGGGGTAGTACTTAAGTTTTTAGAAAGTAATACAAGAAATAATTTCTTACCAAGAATATATATTTTATTGCTTCTCAAAGTACTCCCCTGCAGCATCGATACATTTTTGCATTTGAATAAACCGATCATCAAAACATTTATGCCACTCTGAAAGTGGCATAGCAGAAACATGGCATTTGTAAGCTTCAATGGCTTTTTCTGAGTTGTTAAAACATTGACCACGAATTTTATTTTTTAGGAATGGAAATAAAAAGTAATCATTAAATGCTAAATCTGGTGAATACGGGCAATGAGTCATCAATTGGTTTTTTTTCACGCTTCAAATAATCCATAGTTAGTGGAGCAGTGTGTGAGATATAATCTATGTGAGATATTCATTCAAGCCAGGGGCTATAACCGAGGGCTTATTTAAACCAATTTTTATCCTTTTTTTTTTTTTTTTTATTCACTGAGGAAGGGGATTGAGAAATCCTTGAAATGGCCGTATGCAGTTTTTGTGCCAATTTTTCATATTTGTGCGTTACAACGTTGTTATTGGTTTTGGTTTATGAATTAATAAAATGATAATAAGTCTAAGTTGTATTTTTCTTTTTTACGTAAATCTCAAGAATTTTTGTGTAGATTCACAAAGTTTATGCTATTTGCTTTCCTTATTCTTTGAGAATTAATGTAAGAGAAAGTGTTGTTTTATTCTTTTGAAAAGTAAATATGCATTTTTTACATTGGATATTTTTTCTCAAGTTTAGCAGGGTGAACACAGATTTATTTTGATATGCTTACTTAGAAAATTCTTTTTCTTCATTTTATTTTGACAAAATGAACACTTCCTAATGGTTTTATACTTGGAAAACAGCATGTTGGAACCTGAAAATGTTGGGGTACTGCACCAAGTTAAATATACTTAGAATAATGATTGTAAATAAATAATATGATGATAATTTTGTTGTCAAAGCTAGATTATTTCAATTTGGTGACCTGCAATACTTAATTTTTATGAAAAATATTTCATGATTCATTTTGTTACATTGTAAGTACAAAAAATATGTGTATTTATAAATTTTATATAAAAAAGTGTCAACTAAATTTATTGATTGTTCTCCAAAATTCAAATAAATTCTTAAAAATCTTGAATTTTATATGTGATGCTGAAAGCTTCATAAGTTATTTTAATCAAGAGCAGGTGTAATTTGAATTTAATATTGATATTTCTGTGTAGCAAATGGCTGGTAAGGAGCAAACAGATTATCCAGACAAAGTTCGTGTCACAACACAAGATATAAGAGGTATAAGAAAATGCTGCTAGGGTAAGTGTGATTTTGTACAATCATATTTTTACAATACATTCTAGAATGTTAACTGTAAGTCAAGGTTGGTAGTACAGTTAATTATTGGGGAGCGAGCCTAGCCCAATAAAAATGCCTAGATGTTTCCTTGGGAACAAAAAACCACTGGATTTTTGTGCAAACTCTTTCATAAGCAACTTCTTCTTAACAACAAGAACAATACTTTTATATCAAATATAGTTAGATCAGTATCATATAATTTTCAACAATTATTCAAGAAAAAATAATTAGTATGCCCTTAGTTTAAATGTACTTAAAAATAAATTATAAAATTTAAAATATATTTTCCCCTTTTAAAGTTTACTGTGATATTCACCTTCCTTTTTTGCTATTATTGTATATATTGATATAATATATTTTCAATTAAACAAAATCTAATCTAATCCAGCAATACACAAAATGTACTGTTAGAGGTCATGTGTTTTTAGGTAGATTTCGAAAGAAATACTACCTATTACATTCTCGCCTAAGTTGGAAATTTTGAAAAATTTTTGCAGATCTGCGCCGATCATGACTCCCAGAACCCAAAAACACCCCCAGTTCGAAACTTTATATATACAGTCGGACCTCGATATCTCGAACCTCCTTATCTCGAAACCCTTGATATCTCGAAAAAAGAAATTTCCCCTGCATTTTTATCAATATTCTTACATATTTTCCATAGTTATCTCGAAATATATTTTTCAAAAGCCTTGATATATCGAAATTTTTTTCCCAGAAATTAATTTTATTTTTTACCTTTGACTATTATCTGCTGCAGAAACAGTTTGATCTAGATGCCAGTTTCACATTCTTTTATCCCTTCATTGATACAAAGACTTAAGGGATGAGAATGGAAAGCTTTATAAACCACAACTATCAAAACTACACTGGAAAGTACGCTGAAAGGAGTAATAGCAATCCAGTCACACGTTTGCTGCATTGCATCCGCCAAAAATATCACTGTTAAATTTTTACTGCCAAATACGACTTCAAAGTTAAAATCACTCGACCAGGGGATAATTCGTAGCTTCAAGGTTGGTATCGAGCGCAAATTGTGAGAAGACTGCTGGATAACATCGGTAAAGGTAAACCTTCTAACACACCTATCAACATTTTACAGTCAATGCGAATGGCTGACTATGCATGGAGAAATGTTACAGAAACAACGATAAGATATTGTTTCATCAAAGCAGGATATTTAGAAAATGTAAATTCCAGTGAAACAGAGGAAGTTGATTCCATTAAGCAAGCAACTGATGAGGGAGAACTGAATGTAGAACACTGGGAATCAATACAAAAGGCATAACACACCGAAATTTCATTCGAAGAATTTTCGAATACAGACAATGAGCTTGAAGTGTGCGGCACGATGACAGATGAAGAGATTGTTTCAAGCATTAATGCAGAAGTTTGTGATGAAGAAATCGAAGAACTACTCGATCAACAAGAGCACGTAAAAATTACCGTGCAGGAAGCCGAGAAGGCAGTTGACCTGCTGCGGAGATTTCTCGAAACAACCGATAATATTCGAACAGAAGTGTTTGGTGCCATTGCTACATTACAGAAAACTGTGCAATTGCAAAAAGATTCTGTGAGACGACAGACTTCAATTAAAAGATTCTTCAGAAAAAACTAAATGTATTTACTGATGAAGAATTGGATATTGTGTTTAATCAAAACAGATATGTGTAGTGTATAGCACAATTTTGAAATTATATTAAAACTTTGAAAATAGTAATTTTTTAATTATTAGTAGATTGTACGTATAGTTTTTAATTAATCTTATTTTTTACAGCAAAACACAATATCTAAGTTTTAGATTTTTTAATTTTGTCAAAACCTTGATAACTCGAAACCTCTATATCTTGAATTATTTTTCTCTTCCCCAGAGATTCGAGATATTGAGGTTATACTGTATATCTATCTATCTATCTATCTATCTATGTCACTTTTTTCTGACCACGATAACTGGAAAAATTCTGCATAAATCTCTTCCATATAAAATCAAGGGGCACAAAATCTCGGTCAAGTTCGTTAATGGGCAAAATCGAACCAAGGGGGGGAAAATGGGGGGGCTTTTTGTGAAAACAGAAAAAAACCCATAATTTCTTAATTATTATACGTATCGAATCCGTTTAAAGTTATTATTACTTCTAGGAAAAGGGCTGAAAATTTATGTACGACAGATTTTTGATATAATTAAAAATGGCCCCAAGGAGAGAAAAAGGGGGGTTTTTAGAAGAAAAAAAATCATAGCTTCGTCAATTCACAAGATATCAAATCCACGTAAATTTATCATTAATCCTCTTAATATTATCTAAAACTTTTATATTGACAAGTTTTTTATAGGACCAACCGTTATAGCAAAAAAAAATTAAAAACAAAAAAATCCCTGCCGGCTCCACCTGCAAACAAGCTATTTTTCGAAGTAGGCGGCTCCAACTCCCGCATCTTTTCAAAACTGATACATAAAATCAAGGGGCATAAAATCTCGGTCAAGTTCATTAATGGGCAAAATCGAACCCGGTGGGGGGGGGGGGGGGGTGGGCTTTTTGTGAAAACAGAAAAAAACCGTTAATTTCTTAATTATGATAGGTATCGAATCCGTTTGAAGTTATTATTACTTCTAGGAGAAGGGCCGAAAATTTATGTATGACAGATTTTTGATATAATTAAAAATTGCCTTAAGGGGGGGAAAGGGGGGTTTTAGAAGAAAAAAATTCATAACTTTGGCAATTCCCAAGATTTCAAATCCGCTTAAATTTATTATAAATTCTCTTAATATTATCTAAAACTTTTATATTGACAAGTTCCAACCGTTACAGCAAAAAATAAAATAAAAAACAAAAAAATCCCTGCCGGCTCCGTCTGCAAACAAGTTATTTTCCGAAGTAGGCGGTTCCAACTCCCGCATCTTTTCGAAACTGATACATAAAATCAAGGGGCATAAAATCTCGGTCAAGTTCGTTAATGGGCAAATCGAACCAGGGGGGGGGGGGGGGGGGCTTTTTGTGAAAACAGAAAAAAACCCAAAATTTCTTAATTATGATACGCATCGAATCCGTTTGAAGTTATTATTACTTCTAGGAGAAGGGCCAAAAATTTATGTATGACAGATTTTTGATATAATTAAAAATTGCCTTAGGGGAGGGGGGGGGGGAAGGGGGGTTTTAGAAGAAAAAAATTCATCACTTCGTCAATTCCCAAGATTTCAAATCCGCTTAAATTTATTATAAATTTTCTTAATATTATCTAAAACTTTTATATTGACAAGTTTTTTATAAGACCAACTCTTATAAATAAAAAAAAAATCCCTGCTGGCTTCGCTTGCAAACAAGTTAGGTTTCGAAGTAGGCGGTTCTAACTGCCGCATAATCACAAAAAGGTCATTTCTTCCGCAATTCCCGACAAACAGGCGCCCCACGGTCTGCATCTTCGAAATCTACCTGTGCCTGTAGGCCGAGCCGTCAGGGATTTTTTTAAATTTATTTATACTCTTCTACAATAATAGATTGAGTTTTAAGCAGCTATATACTAAAATTTTACCAATCTGCTTCTAAACTTTTTACAGTAGGTTTCACAACCTCTCTCCTCTTGCTGTGATATACATTTTTTAACTGTGTGTGATATTATTCAGAAAAACTTTAATTGCATATCAGATCTGTTAGTTAATTTCAAAACAGTTATGCTTTTCACAAATCGCTGCTTGAAGTCCAGATTTTAATCAAAAGCTCTCAAACCCATTAAGATAAAGTAAAATATCACAATTTGTTAAATTTATATGAGATTTTGAAATGTGAATGGACTTATGGCTTATGGGTATCTTTGAACTTTTTTTTCTATAGCCAAAAAAAAATCTGACTTTTTGACAAGTCTTATGGTGTAAACCAAGAAAGAAATTTTCAGACCAGAAATTTGAGGCTGGTTTCTAGAAGACGGCATATACGGGATATACACAGTTGCTTTCAGATCTCCAAGCAACATTTTCATATTCTCCCCAAAAATGAATAATCATTATTTACCCACATATTTCGCCTACAGAAAAGAACTTTATCCCATAATTTACTCTGATTAACTTAACAAATGATATTTTATCTTTAAATATATTGGTACAAAATTGTTTCTTACTTTAATAATGAAATTCTAGTTTAAATTCAATGCTATATTCCCTTGACATTCCATAACAAAGTTTGTCTGTACAATTATTTATTTTTATATTTTGCAGTGTAATGCTACATGTTATCTGTTGATCATGATTGTATCCATAATTTGATAAAAAGTTTTAATTAAAAAAAAAATCAAATCATGGATAGAACTTTAATACTTTTTATTAATAGATAATGATTTTATGTTTTATAGTGTATAATGAGTGTCATCTCACAAAAATAAATAAATAAATGCAAGATATCTTTAGGTGATAAGTAAAGGATTTTCAACAAATATGAAATTGTGGCAACCAGAATATTTTTTTCTGGGGACTGCCATTACTTTAAATTTTACGACCTGGCTTAAACCATATTTCAATACGATAATTTATTACATTTGTAGTGATGGGCATAATGATTATTTTGATTATTCGAATGAATCATTCGGGCATGTGCAGAAGCATATCTGTCAAACTTCAAAATTTTTTTTTATTCAATTACTACCAGAAATTTTGAAAAAAAAAAAAAAAAAAAAAAAAAAGTTTCTGCATATTTTTTTTTTTTTTTTTTTTTTTTTTACCAACATTTTTCATCTATCTGATTATTTCCTTCACACATAACAGCATATGCAGCTGCAAGTGTCAAATGTCTTAAATTTTATTATGGCTTCAAATTTGTTTTCACTTGATGAATTACATTGAAAGATACATTGCATGCATATACTTAGGCACAATTCTTCTAATGGAATAAAATTAGATTGTGGTGATAATACTTCTCGTAATGTTATGCAGGAAATCATAAGTACTGGTGCTGTAGTTCTAAAAGTGCATTGCCATGTTAGAAGATTACATGTTTATAACCATCTACAGTTGTTTTGGCATTTGAATTAGTGATAAGAGTCTGAGAGTTAAATATTGCCTACAATTAGATTTTTAATTTGTAGCCACACATGGCTAATTCTTTCAGCCTACAGTAAAAATCATGTTTATGAAAAGTCACAGCCATCCATCGTTGCCACATGTTAATCTCAAAAAATGAAACATTTTGAAGTTACTGAAAAAATTAATAGTTTGAAAAGTATTTGTCGCAAAATTGTTAGACAAACTGCGTTAGAAAGGTAAAAAATTGTATTTTTCTTGATATAAATATCAAATCTAATGATTATACCGTTTTTCAAATATTGAATTAAAAAAATAACTAAACTTCGCAATGAAATACCATAGTGAAAACTTCACGTCTAAAAAGATAACTAGGACTTCCCTCAAAGGGATTAGTCTGAGTGATATTGCTGAGAACATAGGGTTAACAATTACAATATAAAGAAAAAGAGCAAATTAAATGATAGAATTACAAAATATCATATATAAATTCATATACACTGTTAAAAAATAGAAAAGAAGTACCGTTCATCAGATGTGTTGTCATATTTTTTTTTAACATGTGGCAAATAATCTCATTTTCTTAAGCACGTATTGCGCAAAACTTAAAAAAAAAAAAAAAAAAAAACGCTGAATCTTTTAAAACGCCGGATCTTTTAAAACGCCAAGCTTTTTAAAGTTACGTAATTGGATTTGCAGCCAATAGATTATTCTATCAAGCGTGGCTTAACGCAAATTTAATTTTATTGTTGCACCTTTTTTTGTGTGTCAATTTAAAATTTGTCTTCCTTGATTATACATCTATTATTTGTATAACTGTTTATAGAAACTCTTACACTTCAAACCACATTGATAGCATGCTTTGCTACAAACCAGATTGCAAAACTATAGTCTAAATTACTATTAAAGTATACAAAAAATCTTTCGATGACTTCTGTAAAATAACTTTTACATTAAATCTCCATATCGGTAAAATTGAAAAATTATATATATTTCAAAGTTAAGCTTAACAGATACTTCTTGATTATTCTCTAGAAGGCTCTGCCCCCTGAGCCTTTACTGCGCCAATCCACAGACTTTTCTTTTGCCTGTCTGTCTGTCTCTCCACAATCTGTCTGTTTCCCTATCCGTTCTTCTGACCGTCTCTCTAACCGATTGTCTATCTCTCTACACGTCTCGCTACCTGTCTCTATATTTCTATACCGGTCTCTCTACCCGCCAATCTATTTCTCTAACCGTCTGTCTATCCGTCTAACTACTTGTATGTCTAGCCGTGTCTCTATCCACTTCGCTACCCATTTGTCTATTTGTCTCACAACTTGTCTATCGGTCTCTCTACCCATCTCCGTACCCATCTACTGTCTCTCCAGTCGTCTGTATACCCGTCTCACTATCCGTCTGTTTTTGTACCCGACTCGCTACCAATCTCATTACCTGTCAGTCAACTCGTCTCTGTACTCATCTCACTACTCGTCTCTTTTTCTACCACGCTACGCGTCTCGCAACCTTTCTCGCTACATTCCTGTCTAGCGGTGTTGCTACCCGTCTCGTGACCCATCTCGCTACCACTCTGTCAACCCTCTTTTTACCTTTCTGTCTAGCCGTCTGTCTATTCGTTTCGCTACCCGTCAGCCTACCTATGTCGCTACTCGTCTCTCTATCCGTCTGTCTACCCGTTTGTTTACTCGTCTTTCTACCTCTCGCCACCTCTTCCCAATATTTAAACAATTCATTTAATAGACAGAAGCCGTTTATCAGTTATTAAATGCAAACAGAAGTAATTTATCTAATAAGTGTAATCAGATGCAATTTTTTTAAAAATACATACATAAACCTGAATAATAATTCATCAGTTTTGTGTTCATAGTTGTTTATATCATTTGACAGTAAATCTCAACTTCTTAAACCTGAATTGTATCAAGCTTTTTAAAAATAACCAAAAGGTCTGTATAACTCCAAAGTACCCTGAGGGCTATATTAGCTACATGTTATTAAGTTAGGTGAAAGTTTCGTTATCGCGTTTGCAGCCAATTGCTTATGTCAGAAAGCGTGGCTTAACGCCATTTTAAATTCATTACTGTAACTTTCTTTTCTTTTCTTTTTTTGGGGGTTGGGGGGTAGGGGGGGAAGGGTTTCAAATATATACATAAATTAAAACTTTTGCCTCCATGCCATTAGTATTGTTTGTATTATTAACTAATACCTTGTACACCGAGCTTCTTTTGAAACAAATGTAAAAGACTTCTTCTACAGTTTTTTTTAGGAGAAACTTTCGTAATTGGGCCCAAAGCCAATCGGAGCATTTAATATCATTATTGTAACTCTTATAGAGTTAAAACAATATTGTTGCTAGCTTTACTCTTGTTTGAAACCAGCCTTGCCTGTGTATCTGAATGAGGAAAAGTTTCGTATCCTATATGTCGGATGGCGAAAAAATTTTTAAATGGTGCCAAAAGTAGTTTTAGCATCTTACAAAATTTTTCAAGAGAGCGGTAAAACATGTTTTTCAAATATTTACAAACATACGTTTATTAAAGCATGTTTTTGCACCATCTTAAAAATTTAAGTACAATGCTAAAATAAAATTTTATCGCCATATTCGATATTTTAATAAGTAATGAAAATACATAAACAAACTTATTTAACAAACCTAAGAGGCATTTTTGTGATAAATAATTGTTATTGTCAGGGGGTTAATTGTAAACAATTAATAAACGGCTAGTAAATAATAAATAGCATTTAAAATCTAAAAATGGAGAAGTGGTCCATATAAAAATTCAAAACATAACATTATACGCTTGATATATGTAAATCTTTTTTTATTTTTTAATATTTCCGAAGGCACAGATAGAAAGGTAAAAATCTCTTTTCCAAATGCCAAATAGACAATATACAAAATAGAATGCCAAATATACAAAATAGAAAAATATCTGCAAAAAAATATATTTACATAATACTACATCCGCAAAAAAAAATAAGATTTAGAAAAAGTAAGCCAAATCCTGCAGATCCCAAAAATCACATCGAAAAACTTATCACCAAAAAAGAATTAGCCAAATATTACGGCACAAGAGATGGATTTTTCCCTCTGAATGCTGAATATTAGTTTTTTTTCTTGTACGATGGGTGATTATAATATAATTGTTTCTTTTCACATACTACATACATTTTATTTGATATATTGGTACTTTTATGTTATCCTGGCGCAGTTGATAAATCGCCAAATATTGTTCCTATAACATTTTCATATTGAATTCATTTCATTTAAATATAAATCTTTCACTCATTTAATTTAAAGTACATGCCTTTCATTAATCCCATTTAAAATGCTAAAAAGAGAAAAAAAAAAAGAAATAATGCCATAAATCGAAACCTTTTATTTAAACACCAAAGAATCATTTTTTTAATTTACACACGCGAAATAAAAAAAGCTGCTATTGCTGAGATTTGCGCCAAATCTCTAATACCAAGTCTACCAAGTTATTGCGGGGTTTTTCTTTCAAACAGAAAAAAATACAGATTAATTTTCGATTTCTACTAAATTGAAATACATTTTATTGTGCTGAATATTAGTGCGTGCATATTTTTTTGCTCCATGTACTCCATAAACTTTTCAATTCCGATTGTCTACGAAAATCTCCTGCCGGTGAAAATGACGTACGTACAAAATTTTCGTGACGTATGTACTTAATTGTGCTTTTTTATCTATTTTTTTAATATAATTTTCAAACGGTTTGACATTTATTCTTGGTAATAAATAGACGTTGTTGTCACCTTTATAGGTACCTGCTGTAAAAATTTGAACGAAATCCGTTAAATATTTTTTGAGTTATGCTTGACGAAAGGTTTTAATATCCAACGTAGCTATATATGGGGCAAAGTAAAACTGCGCTGTGTATGAGTCTTCGTTGCACTCAGACAATAACGGCAATGTGTTCCAACATGTATCGTGTATACTGACTACAGCATAAGTAAGAAATTATAAAAGACTTATTATTCTGTTAAAATATAAAAGTGAATTATGATGTCACGGGTGCATGATTTTTTATTTCTCGTGAAATAGCATATTTTAGTCCACCTCAGTGAGGCATATCAATTTCATTATATTTGAAGTATTGTTTCTTCATTAAAATCCAACAGAAATTATTTTTCTCCATAGATTTCATAATGTAAACCCCTTAGACACCATAATGTAACACAATTATTCATTTTTTTTAAAGCTGACCTATTCCATAATAGTCTACAGAGAATTGGCCTAATTTCGAATGAAGGTTTTTGGATATCTTTCGGTACTTTTCCGTTATACCATCATCATGTCAAAATGTATGCTAATGCGTCATTTATTTCAATCCTGAATGTTCAAATAATTTTTATTTCAAACCGTGCCAAGCGCTGTGACTTGCTATATATTCAATGAGAATCTCTTTTTTTTTTTTTTTTTTTATTTAATCGTAAGCATGAAAAGCATTTTAATTTACTATTTTTTGAATCGTAAATACTTTTTATTAAGTTATAACTTACATTTTTCGCTGATTCAAAAAGGAAATGTTTACTAACCTTGTAGAATGGATTTTGGCATGACTTACACTGTTAGTTATATAATTTATCAGAGATGGTTTTAGTATCTTGCATATTGTTCTACTTTGCTTAGTTATAGAATTATGGGGGAAAGTTTTATAATCAGATGAACCCAGTTATGAAAGCTTAGCCTTTTAAAAATATTTTTGCCTAATGGATTTTGACGGAACCTTCATTGTTAGTTAGATGAGTTTTCAAGGATGGTTATAGTATATAGCATATGGTTGTATCATTCTTTACCAAATTCTACTGTAAATCATCAACTAAAAGAGTTTGTCCTTAACAGCCCAAATTTTGTCTGACACTTTAAAAATGTAATAATGCAATGGCGTTCGTATCATTTTCAGAAATGCAGAAAGACATTCCAAGTAAAGGTCCATATGGTTTTAAAACACGGGGTCAAGTTCAAGGTAAATACGAGGGCATTTTGAAAAGTAAAGATACAATGGCTCGCATTCCTTAAAAAAAAACATTTATTTAGAAAACGTAAGTTACATCTTATTAACTGGATTATTTATTATTTTTCGACATAATCACCCCCGTTATCCAAACATTTGTTAAGTCGGGGCACAAGCTTTTGTATCCCACAGTCATAGAAGGTTTCCGCCTGTTGTCGGAACCACATTTCAACTTCATCTTTGATCGCATCATCGTCGTGGAATTGTCATTGACACTTCTGGTATGATCTGATGCAATTCTTTCAATTTGAGACATCTATTCACACGAATTGCTTCCTCCGTTCTCTGAAGAAGGGCATCAGAGATCACAGATGGCCGACCTGTTCTTTGTTCGTCATGAACATCGGTCCTACCTTCAGAGAAATGACGACACCATTTCGTTACATTTTGTCGATTCATAATGTTCCCATAAACAGAAACAATTTCTTTGTGAATATCCGCTGGTTGCTGACCTCTTGCATGAAGAAAACGTATGACTGAGCGCACTTCGCATTTGGCGGGATTCTGAATCGGCGGAACCATTTTAAACATGACCTACTCCAACCAGAATCAACGTTGAAATGCCGAACGACCGCAAGGAGAAAGCTAACGGTTCAAGGTTAACACCTGTGTTGCCAACTTGCTTGCCAAAACTTTTCTTTTTCTCCGGCGTACGGTGTATCTTTGCTTTTCGAAATGCCCTCGTATTTCGTTTGATTAAAGGTGCGTTAAGAGAAATTGACCAGCATAGCTTGCTAGTTCCATATATAAAGGAAGGCACCCTTTATACATAGCTATACAAATGGTTGTTACTAACGATATTCAAAATCAAATTGTCTCTCTTTATTATGCCGATACTTCGATTTCTCAAATATCGATCTCAACTGGGCCTAATTATGACTAATCTCTGAGTCAACAGTTAAAGCTTTTCACTTGGAACAGCGTTCAAAATATTTTAACAAGAGTTAAAGCTATTGCAGGAAAGACTTTAAAAATACTAAGTTTAAATTGTTTAAAGTAAAGGGATAACGTTGAGTATTTTTTTAAGCAGTGTTGGTATTTTAGGAGGGAATGTTTTTTTTAACGGTGTTGATCGGGAAAGCTGTTTAAAGGGGAAGTATGGAGTAATTTATATATTATATTATTGTATGCATACAAAATATCAGTTACCAACCCATCTAAAACAGAATAGTAATCGAAATTTGTTCAAACTAAGCTCTAATACTCAAAGCTCTATCGTAACAAAAACATTTTTTTTGACACTGTGACTTGGAGCTTTCAAAATATTTTACCAACTAAAATCTGAGTTAACAATCCAAACCTATAACCCATTAAAAAAAACTATTTTATTTTTATTTTATTTATTTATTTTTTGACGAGTTAGACTTGGCTGAAAAAATCTCAACAATAAAAGCCGCGGGTGGCCAATCTGTATTCTGCCGTAAGGTAGAATTTTTCCTGCTTGTTTTTCCTTTTTTCTTAGGTAAGGTATAAACAGTTAAAGGTGCAAAAAATGTGCATTTTATTATTTTTTTTTAACATGCTTAGTGATAATAATTTATCAGGAAGGAAAGGTTTTAGCATGTGAAGAAATTTTTTAAAGATAAATTGTAATATTTTGATGAATTATTAATACTAATTATGAAATTTATATTAATAAAAGAAAGGTTATGTGTGTGTGTGTGCCCATGCGTGAGAGTGATGATTATGGAAATCCATCACAAGTAAAAGTCTGCAAATTTTGTTCAGGAATTTTATGAATAATTATACATTAAATTAGTATTTTTAAGGTATGTTGCAATGGAAATTTTGAATGCTGTATCATTTCATTTGTGTTTTTTTCTCTTTTCAGAAATCTAGTTCACTTGCCTTTCTCCATCTTTACACCCGCTGTTTGGAAATCTGCTTGCAGTACTCCATACAAATTAAACATTTTATATTTGCGTGGCTGGACCTGTTTTTCGCCTTAAGAGGCCATCAAACCTCAAACTGTGCATTCATGAAAAAGTCATGTTTATGCTTTTGTACCAGATTGATAGGTACTAAGGCAGTTCATGTTTGAATATTATCATCTTTTCCTGTACTAAAAAGATTTTTAATGTAAGAACAGATTTTTATCTCTATGTAAAAATTAAACAGTTGTATATTTGAATTTTTATTAATCTTGAAAAAGAAAAAAAAAAATTATATTCTGTTAAAATTTTGAGTGTCTTTTTGGATTTAGGATTAAAATACTGTATATGTTCAAAGTTTGTTTCCTTTTTTTTGTAAACTGTTTGAAGGCACTTAAAATTGAAGAATAAAACAAGTGTCACAATTTTTTAAAACTCTGTCTGTGGTTATACAAATAAATATAAAACATCATGGACATATATTCATTGTCTAAGTCTGAAAAATGCACAGATGTATATAGATCGAAGAGGTGATGGTCTAATGAAAATGCTGTATATGCAGGCATATCTATTAAAGTGTGACTTGTTACACTGTAAATTTTGCTTCATAATTTTCTAGCCACTTCATAAAAGAGGGGGAAATTGCTAAAGCTACAGTAAATATACATGTGAATGTTGTTTTTTTCTGACTCATCTGATCAAAGTATGTATGAATCATCTTCCTCTGTGATCAAGATTTTTCTTTGTATATTGTAAAGGAACTTATCAATTTTAAAAGGTGAACCTTCATGTGTTTCATTTTTTGTATGATGATTACACTCATATCTTGGTTTATAATGCTGCCAGAAATTGATGCAAAAATATTACAGAAAAAAGCTAAAATCCTATTTTTATTGAATGCCGATATTTTGTAATTATCTAATCTCTGTGTTGAATGCCAATAACTGCAATTATGCGGATAAGTGAGATTTTCATGTCTAATAATTGCAATTTTACCCACAGATTTTTTTAAAATGTGATTTAAACACTCAAATATCTAAACTGAGAGTAATCATGATTAATTCATAGTTCAAGATTTTCCATTAATGAATGGCTGTCTTTTCATTCTTTTTTTTTTTTTACTCTGTGAAATAAAATGTTTCAATATAATAATTTTCAAGTTTATTTTTAATATTTTTTGTTGAAAAATGTTAAACCTTTTTATATTTCAGTTATGTTGTATAAAATATAGTTTTCACATATATATATATTTAATATTCAGGTGCATGTATATGAAAAATATGTTATGCATATAGTTCATTTACTGAGGGGGGGGGAAGTTTTTAATAGTTTCTTTTTGCCCCTTTTTTAATTTAAGAAAAATGTTAAGATAAGTTTTGTTTAAGTTATATAATATTAATTATCAGACAGTGAATTATATGCACTTAAAATCTGTCAAAATATGCATGTAAATATACACTTAAGAATCGCAAAATATGCTGAAAAATTCCAAAATATGCGCATATAACTTTTTTTTACAAAATAAACACTTACTTGCAAATGCAGATCCTGTTTTCTTTTTTATTTTATCGAAGCATAATTGATAGTCAAATATTTGTTACTTGAAGACAAAATTTATAATTTTATAAAAATACATATGCACATTATTAAAAGTTTTCATTTATGAGTAATTTTTATTTTTTAGTACAACTACATTAAACACAGTTAAATTTTTTCTTTTATAGTTTAAAATTAGGGTTCTTAACCTTTTTTCCTCAATGCATCCCTCTGCATGAACATAAAAACAAGAGGTTTACTTTTTCATGGATCCCCTGAAACATATTTAATTAACTCCAAGAGGTTTATAAACCTCCCAGTATTAAGAATCCATGATCTAAAATCATTTTAAAAGCAGAAAATATTCTTCCAACTTCAACAGATATTACTGGGCGGTATTTGTCATATTTTGCTGCAGTTATCATCTTTAGTTAGTAGTTCTTCCCCATCATCGTTCAAAAAATCATTTAATTTTTTTGTATTTTTCTAACTAGCTTTTTTTTTTAAAAAAAAAAAAAAAATATATATATATATATATATATATATATATATATATATTTCTCAAACAGCATCATTTAACAGACAATTCTTCCATTCCAATTTTGTGATGGTTAGAATTACAAAATTAAAATGAGTAGCATAAAAAGATTTTTCGGAAGAGTTTTCTATTAAATTACTCAATTTATCTTTGGTGGAAAAAATAGCAGAATAGTCTGGGCTATTAAAAGTATTAACAGCATTTCTTATAGAATCTAAATTCTGTGCATAGTATATTACTGCATTTAACCACATAATCTATCTTGTTAAAATTGGATATACTTTGCAGTAAAAAAATGGGAAATCATGATAGTCAAATGACATATTTGATGTAGATGAGCTTATTTAATCATTTATGTAAAAGGTATATAATTTTGGATATAGTACTGTAAAGAATAGAGGAAATTATTGTAAGATGAACAATCTGGATTTAAAAAGTTAAAAATTTGTATTTAATCTCAATTATTTGGCATTTGTTTTAATCATTAAAAAGCCTTAAAATATGCAATTGCATATAATCTGCTGTCTAGTAATAATAATAAAGTATGTTTTTTTTTTTTAAATTATTATTATTAGCATTGGTTCTTTTGGAATTTAAAATTTTTTTGTAATTGTGTTTTTTTTTAACATTTTTCTGTTTAAATATTTTAATTTTCATTTCAGCTTTTGTCATTTATATAATGTCTTATTTGTATTTACTTTCAAACATTACTCTATTTTATTCAATTGAAATAGCATGTCAAGATATTTTATATAATGTGACTGAAAATTTGTTACAAGAAGAAATAAATGCATTTGTAAGACAGATGTATTTAGTTAGCTTTACATCATTATCAAGTAATAGAATTTGTTTTGCATTTGTGGATACTTGCGTTTGTAAAAAAAAATACATAAAATATCTTTAAGATAGATTTAAATGTGAAACTTTTGATGTTTACCTCAGAAAAATAATTTTCTCTTATTGATTTAACTGAAACTGTATATCTATATAAGTTTTATTATAAAGTATAAGATATTTAAAAAATAAATCAGTAAAATATTATTTTACATGGAAATTTTTCATTTTTGTTTAATTAATCATTTTTAAACATATCTTTTTAATTTTGTACTTTCATACTTGTAAAAGTAAGGTATAAAAACTAATTTATACCTCTCATTAGTTTAGTTGTAGATAATTTGACATATTTATCACTATTTATAATGAATTGATTGTGCTACATGACTTCTGGGGTATGTTTGTAAATCTGGAATTGAGTGTAATTCTACTTTAATCAGATGACTTAGGGAGCATTCACAGCCAAATAAAAACAATATAGTGGCAGTTATAATTTTATGTAGAGCTCACTCTACAGCATGTTGTGTATCAAAAGTTCCTTTAAGTTGCTCATGAAATGGATGCGATACTTGCCTATACATAGTTCATATTAATATATATATATATATATATATACATATATATATAAAGCATGCTTTGAGATTTGCAATGTAGACATGTAAAGTATGTATGTAAAAATACTCATTTTACAATTGATACTTTGTAATGTAATTTCAGATGGTTCATTTATTATCTTATTTATGTTCTACAGAAATATTTTATAACAATATTTTTTACTATATTTAAAAATTGTATATTAAAGATATTTAAATGAAATTTTGCAACAATTAAAAATTATTTCATGACATATTTTTGATTTTTGAAGATTTTTTTTTTTCAAAAAACTTTTAGTTTATTATTATTGTTCATCATTATTTGCTTGATTCTTTTATGTTGAGATTCCTTTTGATATATTTTTAGCAAGAGTATGCTTTTTAAAGATAGTTTTATATAATGATTAAGATCAGACTCTGTTTAAATTTTACAAATGTATACTTGGGGGGGGGGGGGGGGGGGAAACTAGAAAATTTGAGACTCAAAAACTTGAAACATACCAAGGGAAAAAAAAACTAGAAAATTTGAGACGGAAAAACTTGAAACATACCAAGGGGGGAAAAAAAATACTCCTTCAAGGGTAGAGCTTTCTTATTAAAGGTAAACATGTATGCCAATTGCATTGATTCTCCTAGAAAAGAAAAAATATATTTATCTGCCCAACCTAACAGTTGCTCCAAGAATAATAACAAAAATATTTAGTCATGTTATTCAACATTGGTTCTTTCTGTTTACTGCACATATCATTTGTTTATGTAATGGTTGCACAATTGTTTAGTTTTGCTGCTGGTTTTTGTCCATGAATATAGAATGAGAAACCAACACAAACATTTTTTTAAAGTGTTGATTTGTGTTGAAATAAGTTTTATCAATTGAAAACTGTTTGACATGTGCTTCTGGTAATAATCTTCAATGTTAGCTTGTCTGGTTTAGAAATATTTTAAGTGCATTTATTTACTTTTTAAGTACATGATAAATAATAACTTAAAAATAGAACACTTCCTTTTTGAAGCATTCTCAGATTAATGATACAAACATGAAGAACCAAAATAATATGAGATAAATCAACTAAAAATTCCTGCAATATTGCTTAATATGACAAGTTTTTAGAGTAATTATTTTACAGCTCCTTTTAACAGATAGATCAGAATGTTTTTTAAAGGTTAAAACAAACTACTTCTCTTAAAAAAAAAAAAAAAAAAAAAAAAAAATCACCTCATCTGTAATTTTTTAGTAATTTTATTACTCTAAATGCAGATTTGGTGTTTTAGTTTAATGTAATGAGAATCTTCATTTGTTTGGTAATTGGTATGTTTAAAACAATGACTGTCAGCCATTTTAATGTGTTGAAGGTGTCTACAGTTTTTATCTTCATATTATATTAAAAAAAGAAAATATTCTATTTTGTCTAAATTACTCCCTCTTCTTTAGGATTTCAGTTACAAACTATTATGCATGCTTTAAGCATCTCGTTAATTTCATCTTTAAATTTCTTGCATATAATTTTTAATAATTTTCACCTTTTTGTTATTTAAATTTTGAAATATCTTATTACTTTAATATAATTTTCTTGTTGAATAGCTTGTGAGCTATGAGTGTTGTATCGAATTAATAGTTTCAATTTTAAACCAAATTAAAAATATATATATAAATGTTAATTTTTGTAACAATTATTATATTGCAAGTTTCTTTACAATATTCAAAATATTTTCTAAAAGCTAAATGTTGATATATGATTATCAAAAAAGAAAAGTCTTCTTTATTATTGTTATTCACAGGTTTGTTCAACATGATGTCATGATGCCCTTTGAAGGTTTTCTTGGCACCCATTGCCAATTATTTTTACTAGGTATTTTTTAAATTAAAAATCCATTTTAAATGATTCTTTCTTTAAAATCCAATAATATTTGATTATTTTTTCTTTTTTTCTTAAATTGTTATAGGAGCAATTAAGATTTTTGTCTTCCTCTCCTACAAAACTTTTAATATGGACTCCCTCTCAGAAAAATTAGTTCTAAATTTATTATGATTTATGTTATCTTTGCAATTTTTTTTTTTCAGTCATGTCATGGATGCAAGACCTTCAGTTTCAGGACTTGAAGGCATCAGTCTTGGAGAGATTTTTGTCTGATAGTAAATTCTACTTTATATATTTAAATAATAGCAATTTTATTAAGAACTTTTTATTACTTTTTTTTTAAAGCCATAATGAAATGCATAGAAATCTTATAACCCATTTCTTTTTGGTTATTCCAAATCAGGGTTGGTATTTTTGCCAGGACAGTGGTAAAAGCTGGAAAAAAATCAGGGCAAAAATAGAAAAAAAAACCCGGCAAAAATGACAAATTTTTATTGCCTTTTAATGTAGTGTAAGATCTATCTATAAATTAATAAAGTTCATAATGGTATAAATAATTAGATTTAATAACATATATTATTTAATATTTTAACTTAATTTGCTAATTAATAAATATAATTTAAATAGTTTTATATATTTTAAATGTTTATGAAATAGTTGGGATTCAGTCTAATACTTTAGGAACTTAAGAATCAAATTAAAAATTGGATATCTAATTTTTTTTTCTTAAATAAAGTATTTTGTGACGTTATTAATATTTTCTTAATTATTATCGAAAGGTGTTATATAACTTTGCTACTTTTATTTTATGTAATGAGTCCTAAAAATATGTAGATATTTAAGTCTTTGATACTAATTTATAATTATTTTTCTAATGAAACTAGTTTGTTACAAATAAAAAAAATAATTAAATTGAAAGTACCTCTCTGTAATGTCTTGTTAGAAAACTAGGATTTTTTCCCCTCCATCTTACACTCCCAAGAAATGGCAAAAAGTTACATTCTTTACTTTCAGTAAATAGCCTGTAGCCATTGTATAGTGTTCTGCTTTAATTATAAATTTATATTAAAAATTTGAATTTAGAATATAAATGTTTATTTGAATTTCTTACACATAAACGAAACACTTTACTCATTTCTTCATGTAAATAATCATTAATAATTATTGTGTAAACATGAATAAATAATTAAGTTTTATATTTATTTTATAAAAATAATTTTATATAAAGATACTTATTTTGTATATTTTTCATTTATAATTTTGTTATAAAAGTTAGTATTTTATAAAATGCATACTTTTACTTGTTTTCTAAGAGTTGAAAAATAAATTTAGAATATTGATTTCTAAACTAATTATTATTTTTTTCTTTCATCAGATATTTTATTTTTTATTTTTGTTTCTGGGAAAAAAATTAAATGGACATAGCTTATTTTTGCCACCACTTTAGCAAAAACCTATTTTCGGCGGGACGGTTTTTACCAGGATTTTTCCACATATGGCAAAAACTTCCGACCCTGTTCAAAATATTCAAACAGTTTTCAGTCTTGGCTTGGATGGACTTCTTGCACTCATGTGAGTAATTGTGTCCCTCATTGTTTGGAACTAGGTGGGGTGCTTCTCTGGATACTGAAAGGTTGGACAGGCCTGATTGACATTGAAATACAATCAGATATTTTGTTAGATGCTATAAAATTTAGAGCTTCTAATCAGCGGGAAATATAGATATTTGTGTCAGCACATATATTTCAACTGTGTGATGAATGTATGTACTTCTAATTTTGCTAATTTTTCTTTTCTTTTTTCTTTATTATTATTATTTTTAAATTTAGTTGTATAAAGCTAAATTTACTTTTTTAAGGTGCTCTTGTTTTGGGACCAAAAATGCAATAAAAAGTTTTGGATACCACTATTTCTGAATAGTAATGTTCACCTTTATTTAATTGCTGAAATTCTGTGGTAAGCTCAGGTGAAAATTGCTGTTTGAAAATAGTGGTATTCAAATTCAAAGATTTTATACACTTGATACAAGGGCTGTCCAAAAACATGCCCATAGATATCATGGCACCCTTTCGAAAGTTTCCTGTTACTACCTGTTTTTTTAGAAAAAAAAAAAAAATCCATTTTAAAAAATGTTTTTTTTTAATGATATGTGTGATTAAGGTTTCTGGCTCTTTTCCCACAAAATATAACTTCAAATTCATTGTGATTTTTTTTTTTTACTGTACATTACATGTACATGAAGTTTCTGAATTGTAGGTACTGTGAGATATACGTGCATTGTATAAGATGTGTATGTATTGCTACCACTATTATAGTGAGATAATGTTGTTACATGTTTCCAATCTTGTGAATAATGGTACCCGTTATTGCTTTATCACCAGCTGAAATGTGCCCCTGTTTACTGAAAGGTTGGACAAGCCTGCCCAACAGTGTTGGACAGTGTGCATACCTGTTTCTCATCGCGAACAGACTAAATAGATGTTGACACATAATGAAAGGCTTATGTGCGATTTATTATGTAGTTTTTAATATAATTTTATTTCTAGTAATCAACAACATAACTATGAAATAAACAATAAGGGATTTTAAAAATCATCTAAATGCATTTTTTTTCACAGAGTTCAAATTTCATGTACTGCATTTCAAGTATAACTAAAAGTCATTAAATGATAATTTGAAAATATCTTATTTTTTGATGGTCTGAAATATTGACATTATGCTTAAAAATTATGTCAAATGAAAAAATAGAATCTTATGAAAATGCACATGAAACATAAAATATAGAAAACTGAAAAAAAGAAAAGCTTATAATACATATTAATAATTAGAATCTTTTGAAAGTTTCGATTACCACCATATTGCATAATTTAAAATGAAGATATGACAACCAATGACAAAATCCAATGTTATACGATTCTAAGAGTATGTTTTGATCTGAGAAATTAAAATTTAGTTACTTTTCTTGAAACATTTTTATATTTTAAGTTATTTCCATGCTTGTTAAGATTAAAATAAATTATAAATATTTTTATTACTATTATATCTTTATAAATTTAAATGCAGAGGAATTTTCTTTTACTTTTGCCTGCTAGTCAGAAATATGTTTGTGTGTGTATACATAGAAAGGCTAAGTTTTGATTATACTATATTGCTATGGGCAAAAGGTCTTCTTAATGGAGGATTTTTGGAAGAAAAATTATATTTTGACCACAGCAAGTTTGCTTATGATTTATGCAACTTAAACTAATTTACTTGTTAATAATGGTGGTGACTAGAACTAGAAACTAATAACAAAAAAAGAACTTAGTTTTCTAATAGATAAAGCATTTTCTGCTCCACCTATGTCATTTTAGCTACTTTGTTTCCTTGTAGAGTATAGCACTCTTCAAGGTCACAAGCCAACTTATTTTTTGTGTAAGGAAAGCCATGAACACTTCATACTTCTACCCTTCTAGGGCTGTGAAGAAACTTATCTGTGAACTCACCCTTGAGATAATTATATTCATGGTCAATATGCCAACAAATTGGCTTAATGAGACCAGACTTTTTAGATGTTTCAATATTGTTAGAAAACTATATATATAAAATTAATAAAATTTTGTTGTGCTTTAACTTTTATATTAAATAGCAATTATATTCATGGCCAGCATGCTAACAATATGAATTACCGAGGCAAAATTTTTTAATTGGTTAAATATAGTTGCTTCAACACAAAACAAATTGCATAAAGTATGTAAAATTTAATGTTTTAAAATAAATAGCTACTTATGTTAAGTTCCAGGAACTTTGAAATATTTTGTTGAAATTTAGTGCAAAATGATTTTCTAATTTAAGTACTTTATCAAAGGTATTTGCGGTTTCTTATTGGCTGAAAATTAAATTAATTTGAGAATTTCATTCTATATTCTTATTTTTCTATTATCTGTGAAATGACATTGCAGATTTTTTTTTTTTTTTTAATATCTATAAAAATAATAGCAAGAAATAAAAATGAAGGTGAACTTTTAACTTGTATTTAAACTTTTTCAGGAAAAAAAAAATTGCCACTATTCTTGTTCAGTAGCATTTTTATAAGCAGGATACTTTCTGATTTTTGAAGGTATCACATTTATGAATATATGCAGAGCTTGCCCTTGACTTAAAATGTGAAGTCATTTTTAAAAAATAATAAATTAATATGTTAATGCTGATAATTAATATTATAAAATGTTTTATTTGACGGCAACAGAAATTCCAAGGCTTCTTCTATATAATGTCAAATATGTCTGCCCCCCCCCCCCCAAAAAAAAAAAACATGTCCTTATTATACTGAATTTAGTTCACTCTCATAGTTACAAAGTAGTATTTAAACAAATGAAATGAAAAGTAATCCATAAAATCCTGTTAGTATAAAATGTATTTATGCAGAATAAATATAAAGCATGAAATATTTTGAATCAATAAAGTTTCCTTTTAAAAAATTAAAACTAATTTTCCCCTTTGTACAGAATGTAACATTTATAAAAATTAAACAGTAACTACAGACAAAAAAATATTTTCTATTGCATATTTGTGCGATTCAGATCCGATATGAAAGAAATCCAAACAAACTTTTTTGAAAAACAGCATTTTAGATATGAAATGGAAGTCAAGCACAAGCTCTGAATATATGTAACTTATGAAAAGTGTCTCTTTTCTGAGATATTATTGTATAATATTTGGATGATGATTTATAAAAATGTTAATTTTTATATTTTATATAAGATTTTTAAAGAACTGTGCATAAGTATGGAATAAATCATTACATTTCTCTGTAAATTATTTTAATTGTTTGTTTGTTTTTATTATTAATATTACTGAGTCAAATAATTTTCTCAGTAATTTATTCAAATTCTTAAAATTTACATTTATTTTTTTATATTAGGTTGTATTACACACTGTTTCGAAATACATTACAAATTTGTTTTTAAATTTAAAAAAAAAATACTTTTATAATTTTTTTTTAAATTGTCTTTTATGACTTGTCTCATCATATATATTTATATCTATGTACTTGCATGTTTGTTGAATTAGTATTTTTTGTTCTCTTTGCATTGTTTATCTCCATTTTTGTAGTGAATATTAAAATATTGCTCATGTATGTCTTTCATATATTTTGTTTTTGTAGTGTATTTATTTTAGTTTATTGTTCCAAAATGTAAATTGTCATAGATCTGCTTCAGTCTTTAGTAGATCACTCTGTGTCGAATTGTGAAAAGAATAAGCATGCTTTGTTGTTGAAATCTACCTTGAGATCAAAAGATGTATAATATAAAAAAGTTATAATTTCTCCGGGGAAAAACAAAAAGAATAGTTTTGTATATCTAACTGTATGAAAATACATCTTATTATTTGCATCCAACTGATGAAATTAAAAATAAAATTCATTGGTTAAAAAATATTTCCCTTTCTTTTAACCTGTAGAAAAAAAAAAGCAAAAAAAAATCTATATGAAGATCATGAAATTTTAAGTTATCGAAGTTAAAATTTACTGTGCCATGTAATTACTGCTTACTAAATGTTTTATTAACACCTTTGCTTAATAAACTTACATTTATATAAACCCTTGCATGTTTATTCACTGTTTAGTTGAAAGTGTTAATTAACAGTCTTAATGTAATTTATAATGCCAATTTAATTGCAAATTACTGTTCCTACACTCTTAATTTGTACTTTTTAAATAGTAATTAACAGAACCTCATTTCATATAAGTTAAATATAAATAAACTTGGGCATACATATGGTTAAAAAATTGATAAATTTCAAAATTAATGCTAATGTGGGATAACATATTCTAAGAAGGAACATTTTACCTTCTAACTGCAGATATTTTTTTTATGTTTTGTTAAAAATTGCAAAGGTAGTTCATTTATTTTTTAGATTCAAAATATGAGTTGCTTGAAAAAAATTTTAAATGTAAAAATTTTCTTTTGAGTATTAAGAGTGCTTTTTTACTAAATTATATGATGGATTTCTAGTAATTTGTATATTTTAAAATCAGCTTCCTTATGGTAAATCTAAATTTATTATTTTTATTCTCTCATCAAGATATTTCACTCTTTCCTTTCTTTATTCCTTTTCTTCTTGTAACATAATAATATTAAAATTGCATTTACAATAAATAAGTATTACATTTTGTACATATTCCCAAGACATAATTCATACAAAACTCCCAATTTCAAAAATTGAAAAATCTACTATTTAGAGATCTTGCTAAGTAACACACCTATCCACAGAAAAAAAAGGAGGGAGGGGACATGTTTCTGAAATTAGACTGTTGAAATCCCAACCAAAAATGTATCAATATAGTATTTACAAAATCATATAAAATAAATGAAGCATGATACTTCAGTTAAAGGGACAATAGACTGAACATAAAAATTGACTATATTTTGCCCAGAGGTAACAAATAAATAAATGAATAAAACAATGGTTTCAAATTTGTCAGTATGTAGGGAGGAGTGGAATTCTGTAGTTTCTGAGCCCATTCTTCTGGGTACACTCCTGATTAGCATCGAATGAGGAATCTTTCATTATCCTAATCCACAACCGAATAATCACTATAACAATACCTACATACCTTTTTTGGAGAAAAACCAGGAAATTTTATGTAATTTCAAGGGAAAAAACAAGTTGTAGCACCATTTATTTTCCACATAAAATAGATATTTCTTAAAGTAACACAAAATGCAAATAAAAAGTTCATATATAGTGACCTCTCGCTTATATGACTTTCAGAGGACTAAAGAAAAAAGTCATATAACTGAGACAGTTGTATAAGTGAAAGACCATCTTATTATACAAGTTTCAAACTTTATATGCATTAATTATTTTCCCTATATTAAAAACGATAAGTTTTGAGTACTAAGAACAGATTTTAACAAAATTTATAAAATAATAAAAAATAAAACATAAAATATATTTTTAAAAGTTCACTAAATCACTCACCACTATGTTTATTTTAAAGATTAACAGATCAGATTTTCTCAAAAAATGATGTGATATTAGTTTGCTTCTGTCATCAACGAAAAGAGAAAATGTCTTTTTCTAAGTCTATTAAAGCTTTTAAGCTATTTTGGGAATAATCATTTTGGTGAACATAATTCTTTGATGTATTTAAAGCGGCACTTGCTTCTGAAAAATTTACAACAGCAGGAACATTGCTCTCATCTTCGTCATCCTTCTCTCTCACGTCTTCATTAATGATATACTCAAAGATTTCTCATTAAAGGATTCCCATACGCTCTCAAAATCGGGTTCATCTGTTGACCTAGCAGTTCGGTCTTGTAAAAAACCACATTTCCTAAAACAATTCTTAACTGTCTGCGATGTCACATTTTTCCATGCAGATGCTGTAAAATGCATAGCATCTAAAATGGAAATTGCTTTAGCTTCCTTTTTGTTTTCCTGATCAAAAATAAAACGACAAATTAAATTCCTTCTGTAGTTTACTTGAAATTCTTTATAATCCCTAAATCTAATAGCTTTTAATCTGTTTGTAGAATTTGCTAGCATAAATCGATCTTTAATTTGCTGCAAAAGTGGTAGATCTTTTATATCTGGATGTGATGGACATTGATTCAGGAAAGTGCGTTTTGCAATAACGCTGATTTCTCACTCTGTACTATACAGAGACGTGATCTGCAGGTGGTCATATGGCTTTTGTTAATCCATTTTGTTAAATGGCTGGCACAAGAAAATTCCATATAACCACCTTCCCGCCATAGATTTCATCGTTGGTAACACACCAAGGTAGATAAGAAATGTTATTCATTATTGATAAACACTTTAACAGTACCCAAAAGGATAAAGGTAAGAAACGTTAATCATTTGTACTTTAATGATTATAAAAATGAATTCTTGAGTAAGAAATGTAAAATCGCCTGAACCGTTTAAAGCGTCGTATAAGTGAGAGAAGCGGTCTTATAAGTTTAGCATTATTTCCATAAAGCGTGGACGGGACCGAGGGAATTCGGCTTATAACAGAGAGAGTCATATAAGTGAGAGGTCACTGTAGCTATTTCTTAAACCAAATTACAAAAAATCTAATTTAAAATTACACAGACTATATAAAATTGGCGTTTGGGGGGAAAAAAAAAAAAAAAAAAAAAATTTATTATGAATTTTTACAATTCATTTTTTACTTAGAGATATTAATCTTTGCAACTGATAGACTTTCCAAATTGTCATCAGAAAGTGCTGAATAGAATTCAGAGTGATTTTTATAAACCAAACTGAATATCCATTCACGTAGCATTAGTATATAAAATGTATGACTGGTAAAAAAAAATGTTTTATCAAATTATTGCAGAGAGATAAAAAAATTACCATTCAGCTGGGAATTATATCTTCTTTAATTAACCTTCAAGAAAAGAGTTAATACAATTCATTTATCTTTTTAATGTGTATGTCCACAAAACTTTTAAATGTATGGTTAAATTTTCAAAGATTTCTTTTTTGTTGGAGAGATCTCTGTCTGCATATCAATGGCGGATCTAAGGGGGGGGCGATGGGGCGATCGCCCCCCCCCTTGGGCCAAAAAAGGGTAGGTAAACCGACATTAGAGGCCTTCACAGGAAAAGGTCTCTGACGATGCCCGGCCCGACCCGCGGGTCGGGCTGGGACTGGTCTTCAGTCTTTATGGGTCGGGCCGGGACCGGGTCTTGCTTTTCTGGAGACTGGGGCCGGACCAGACTTTTTCGGGCTCGACCCCAAACTCATTCTTTCTAGAGGTCTGCACGGGCCAAAATTTTCAGGCCCGGTATAAAACCTGAAAATTCGGCTCGGTTGCGACTATTGGCGGATAGGTCGCCCCCTACACTCCTTGCGCTAATAAAAGGTCTGCAAACCGACCACAGAAGTCTGTGCGGGAAAGGTTCTCGTCCAAAGAAAAATCTCGAGCCAATTTTCATTCATGAAACTCGGACCTTGCCTGTTCTGCAGTCTTTCCTGGCCGGGTATTCCGTTTTTCTCTAGACTCGAGCCGGGGACGGGTTAGACTTGTTGTTTCCCTTTCTGGTACGAGTTTGGCATGGAATTCATTCTTCTTAGAGATCTGCACGAGCCGAAATTTCCAGACCCGGGCCCGACCCGGTATAAAAGCTAAGAGTTCGGCTCATGTCTGACTCACACCGTATGAAAACCATTATTGGCTCGTGCATACCTCTAACTTCTTCCCCTCAAGCCTATATTCGGGTGGCATTTTTTTAATTTCTTCTATCTTTACAAGAACAAAGTATTGGATTGGTAAAATATTTCTACGTATTTCTACATTTTAGGAGGTCCTGAACTCGAATTGACTGTTCTTAGAAAAATGTCTGTCTATATCTATGTGACACAAATTTTGTGGGCGCTCTAGCTCAAGCATTAATGCGCGGAATTTAATGAAAATTCATATTCAGTTATACCTTGACATAAATTGGTGCTCATGAGGTTTTGGTTTATATTACTCGACAGGTGGTGCTGCTATGCCGCATTTTTCGCGATTTTTGCGATAGCTAATCTTAAGAATTCACACACGGAATTTCGTTAAACTTTAGATTATGTTTTACCTTGACATAAATAGATCTGTATTATAATTGGGTATATACCGCCCAACAGATGTCGCCACTATGATCTGTTTTTTACGATTCCCGCGTTAGCTATATCTTAAGAACGAATAGATTGTCATTTAATTTTTATTGCAGACGATTTCATTTATATAGAAGAAAGTTTTGTGATAGCCACAATATACTAGTATTTATTTGTTTTCGTAAAAATTGTAGTGATGTTGTGCATTTTTTAGCATAATTTTTAGAAATTTAATTTGGTTTAAGAAATCAAAGAGAGTTTAACTATTCGGATGTGCCAATCCCAAAACTTTCTTCTATCTCAGACATGTTAATACTTCAAAATTCGCTATCACAGAATTCTGTTTTACGTCAGCTGCTTGGGAAGCACCGGGTTGTCTTCGCTGCATGAACAGCCGATGTTAATCTACGAAAATTTGCACAAAAATTGCTATCACAGCGCTCCCTTCCGGCTGAATATCCCTAAATTCAATTAGGACATGCCGGCCATAGTAGAAAACCTATAAATAAAATTTGGTTCAATTCCATACATAACTTCATCCACTTTTCGATGATACAATAATGGGAATAGGCATAAAAATCGCTATTACAGAGCCCCCATCCGGCGGAATATCCCCAAATTTAAGTACAACCTGCTAGCCATAGCCAGGCTTAGTTCCTATAAATTTAATGAGTGTTTATATACACAATTATCTAACTGCCGTTAATATTGTTGTCATTCTGTATTTCATGAATTTCGAACATAATCTGAAAAATAAAAAATCTCCGCATAAGTAAGTGGGCTTTATGAATAATTTTAATTGTAGAATAATGTTGCTTCCGAAATATCGGCATGTTTCATAGAAATTAAGTCTGGCGGTGAAGTACCAATCAAGTTTTTGTACGGGCAGATCCAGGCTTGGGGGAAACTTTAAGCTTTTATAGTGGAGCTGGCAGAGCTGAGCTCGGGCTTTTATACCGGGCCTGGCCTGAGACTATGGAAATTGCGCCAAGTATAGACCCCTAACCTAGATATCTAAGCTAATTTTAACGTTTTTTCTAAATGCTTCTTTCAGCCAGCGTCCCATTAGCTACTGAATATATGTTTCGTTAATAAGTTTCAAAACAGTCTTTACTGAAGTAGAACTGATCTTTGATATGAAGAAACAAGCAGTCTTATACCCAGTTAGTATTTTTTTTTACATAATTCTGAAATGTGGCGATCAATCAAAGCTTAAAATTGTCTCTATGATTATATTGAGCCTTCAAAAAATTGAGCCTTTGTGCGACTTCTGGAAGGTATCTCTCCAAGTGCCCAGACATGCACATTTCCACTAAAAAACGTTTTGTATGAATGCTTTGTATATTGTTCGTCCTACCACTATATAATTCTAAGAAAAATCCGAACAATAATTTTTATTAGTACTGTAATATGATAACATTCTTCCCTATATTTCTATCTCCGAAGTGTTCATTGTTTCTTTGGGCGTTTTATTACAATGTCCAGTTCACCCATTGAGTCATAGGCGATTTTACAAGGAGGACGCCCAGTTTCACTATACCCCCCCTCCCCCCCCCCACTACATCTGTCTGGTTGGCGACAACTTTCAAGTTCGCATCTCCGATAATCTTTGCTCTCTCCTACCCCCACTTTCCATAATTTACTTGCAGTGAGAGTAAAAAAAAAAAAATGGGCAAAGTGATAAGATTCACATTCAAAGTTTGAGGTGTTTGTTGCGAAAAGTGAGAAAAACTAGCGTTCCAGCATATGCGATTCAGGAGAAATTTGAGAGAAAAAACAAGGATCATATTATATAAAACAAAGAACGAAATTTCGAAGTAAATTGCGCAGCTTCCATTATAAAAAAAAAAATAGGCTTAAAAAAGGGTGATAAAGATTAAAAAGGTAAGGGCATTTACAACATTCGTTAATACTCTTAACAACAGTAAGTTCAGTAGTGTAATGGTCAGCGCTTCTCGCTACCACGCTACAGGTCCCCAGTTTGACTGTGGACAGATCAAGGCTAACTCAGACCTTTATCCATTCGGGGTCTCTATAAATTGAGTACCAAGCTTACTTGGGAACTAAACATTGATGGTCCCGCGTTAGGCTGACAACCTGACGGGGGCATAAGCTCTATAGCACTCCAGGGTCCATAGTAAAGACAGGGCTGCCATTTGCGACTAAAATGCGACTAAAAGCGACTATTTTCAGCATCAGGCGACTATGGCGACTATTATAGGCCAAAAACCATTAAAAAGCGACTATTTCAACTAAAACGCAAAAAAAGGCGACTTTTTTCAGGTTCCAGCGACTATTTTTAGTGAAGAATCGATCTTTTTTTTCTCCCTCAAAGCGCCTGTAAAGTCATCTTCCCAAACGCACTCGGTCACCTGCCTCGCTGTTTCCTCCTTCCGTACGTACGCAAGCGGTTGCTTCTATTTGCAAATTAGGGGAGGCAGGTACTGTGCTGATGGGATCGTTTCTGAATTCCAGGGAATGTTCAAGTTTCGGCAGGAATACGGAAATTCCAAGCAGATTTTGGTCGGAGAAAAACTAGTTTGGCTTAGTAGGTGGAAATCACGTTTGGTGGTAGGTGGTTTTGGAGCCCAGAAAAGCTTGGTGTCTAGTATACATAGATGCCAACAACTCCGGAAATTCCGGAGTTACTCCGGAAATGCGTGGTAAAATACGGTAGTACGGAAATAACGTTGAAAATACGGAAATTGCGTCTTTTACAGCGATGCCGCGGACGCGCTATAGCGCGTAAATTACGCGAAAAATTGGAATTGGGACGCAAAAAAATAGTTCTTACGCGTCCCATGCAACGTGCAATTTTTACACGCATAAATTCTTCGAAGAATCGCGAAATCATTTTGTCGAATAATCCGAAAAAACGGCAAATTTCGCCGTAGGATCGCGAAATAAACGGCAAACTTCGTCGAAGGATTGCGAAAAACGGCAAACTTCGTCAAAGGATCGTTAAAAAATGGCGAATTCTGTCGAAAGATCACGAAAAACGGCAAACTTTGTCAAAGAATCGTAAAAAAACGGGGAATTTTGTTGAATGATCGTGAAAAAAGCGAAATTAATTCATTAAAAGATCGCGGAAAATGGCTAATTTCGTTGACAGATTGCGAAAAAAACGCAAATTTAGTCAAAGGACCGTGAAAACACGTGAATTTCGTCAAAAGGCCGTAAAAAAAAAAACTGCATTTTCGGCGAATTTTTCCGCGTTTTTCGGCGAAATCACGGAAAAATGCGAATTTCGCCGAAAGGCCACGGAGAAAACGCCAACTTCGTCAAAGGATCGTGGAAAAAACTGCTAATTTCGTCGAAGGATAACGGAAAAACGTCCAATTTCGTCAAAGAAACGGCAAATTTCGTCATCGGATTGCGAAAAAACGGCTAATTTTGTCGTAGGATCGCGAAAAAAACGGCAAATTTCGTCGAAAGATCAACAAAAAACGGCAAATTTTGTCGAAGGATCTCGCAAAAACGGTAAATTTCGTCGAAGGATCTCGAAAAAACGGCAAATTTTGTTGAAAGATCGCCAAAAAACGGCAAATTTCGTCGAAGGATATCGAAAAAACGGCAAATTTCGTCCAATGATCTTGAAAAAACGGCAAATTTGGTCAAAAGATCTTAAAAAAACGGCGAATTTTTTTTCAGAATTTTTCTTTTTTTCATATATTCAGAAAAAACTTCAAAACCCCGTGGAATCAATTTTCCTTCACAGATTCCTAGTTTATCTTTCAAAGCTGAGGACTCTTATTTTATTCTTTATTTTGTTTACCAAGTTCATTTTCACAAAAATTTTGCAAAATTAGTTTATTTATCATTATTGATCTTCGAAATGACGCCGAACTATTAAAAAAGTATATCTTCAAAACACTCGTATGACTCCTGAAACGACTCCTGAATTGCTTAAATTTTACTCCTGATGGATGTCCAAAACTCCTGAAATGTAACTATTTTACTCCTGATGTAGTTTTTACAATGTTGGCGTCTATATTTATTAAGGAGAGTTCAGAACTGTTTACACAATTCGTAGCATTTTTTCATTCATATCATATTCATTTTTATAGAAATGTGTATTTTTTTTATAATAAAAGTATAAAAAGTGACTTGGGCAGAAACATAAACACTGAAATAAGATGTGGACATTCATAAAGACCCTTCAGTTATTATGGAAACTTTTTAATATTGTTCTTTTTTTTAAGTAAGTATGCGACTATTTTGGCTACTATTTTTGTACAAATGCTACTATTTTGGCTACTATTTCTTTCTTTGTAGGCTACTAAAGCTACTATTTTCAGTGTCATTAGGCAGTGGTAGCCCTGTAAAGATAACAGGGCTCGGTACTATATACCATAAGCCTTAATTAATTGTAAGTTTAGTTCTCAAAAACAAACTCGCTTTCTTCTGACACATTTATAAAATAAAATCATCCTACTTATACACATACATATAAGAATACAAGATCAGTAGCATAGGCTGTGTTTTAAGCACCCGTAGCAATTCAAAAATTTGCTCTCGCTCCCTAGAGACTACTGTCGTTTCTTATACCGTAATTTTTAATACAGCGAGGTTTTGGAGTTCCTAAAAAATTTAGCGCACTGGGCAATTTTTAAGATACTACAAAAATCCCATAAAAAATAACTCCACCTTTTGAACATACAATTTAAAATTCTATCTAGAGACCTGCGCGGATCGGGTTGTCCCAAACCCCGGAAAAAAAAAAATCTTCGTTCTCCCGAAACCGAAATGAAAGAAAATAATCCATATTTTAATAGAATTATAAAATGTAGTATGCAATTATATCACTAATTTCAATTTTCTTTTATATAGAAATATAAACATATATATATATATATATATATATATATATACTCATTAATATTAAAATACTGTAAAACATTTAAATAACGGACACCTCGAAGCCATCGAATTTATCTCTTACTCGGAGGCGTGCACAAAAATATGCAAATATTTGTATTGGGGACTGCTCCTGTCCTGGGGTCACTCCGCTCTTCAAGAGTGACCGTACGGAGGTCTTACTGTGCATACTATTACTTCTGAATTTGCAGATAAATTCGACGGCTCCAAGGTGACCGTATTTCGGAGGTTTTACTAAATAAAAGATTTAAAATGTATCCCCTACAAAAAGTTTTCCGCTATTTGGGAGTTTCCGTTACAAAATTTTTACTGCATATAGATTTTATCGGAAAAATATTTTAGACATTCTTTTTAAAATCGGGTCAACTCGAACACGACACGCAAGAGGGAAAACACCCAACCCGATAATGTAAGTCAACCCGACCCGAAGAAAAAATGTAGAATTCAACACAACCCGCAGCGCAAAAAGTAAAAATTAACCCAACCCGAACCCTTTTCCTACCAAAAAACAAGTTTACCCGACCCAAACCCCGACCCGCAGTAAGCAAGTAGGAGTCAACCCGCCCCAAACCCGACCCGTAGCAAAAAAATAGAAGTAAACCTGACCCGCAATTAAAAAAAATTAGGCCCGACCCGACCAAGATTGCGGGTCGGATATTAACCTCCAAATTTCTGATATCGCCCCCCCCCTTGAAGATTCTCTAGATCCGCCCTTGCTGCATATGGTCCTGTTGCAAAATCTTTAGGTTCTAAATATGTTTGTCTATCTGTTGTCATGTCTCTTTGAGTTTATATAGGCATTAATTTTTGTTAAAATTGACCAATCATCACGAAATTTTAATATGGTGTTAAGATATACAGAACTAAGTTTTTTAAATAGTTGCTGTATCAAGTATAGATTTTTTAAAGGAGAACCTCAAACATTTTTATATATTTGTCTATTATGGCTCAAAATGAGTGATATTAACAACAATGAGATTTAAAATTAATGAAGATTACATTCCTGCATCAGGTCAGGTAATTTGATTTTACCTGAACCCAATCTTCTTTTTGTGTTGAGTCGGGTAGGCAAACATTTTTTTCATTGTGAGTCTGCGTTTGGGCTAGTTTCGGCTCTTGCAGGTTTTGTTTGGTAACCAAGTTATTTCAAAGAATGTCCACAATATAGTTTAAGACGAAAAAATTATATACAGTCAAATATGGATAAGTGAAAAACTTCTATTACTGGGGCTACTACTTTTGTCCCTGCATTTTGTACTGAATAACCTCTGTTATTGACTCCTAAACATCTTTAATTAACACTGTGTTTTCTTTGTTACACTAGAATTACCTCCATAACTGAGATGACTATATAAAAATGACCTCTGCCCAATGTTTCTTAGAGGCACTAAAAAATTTGCAGGTAAATAAAAATTTTACAAAACATTAGTGATTGAGCTGAACAATTGAAGCTTTTATGGATCTACTCCAATGAAGTTCTTTGTTTGTGACTCTATTCTTCCTAAATTCATAATTGCCAACTTTAACACTTTAGGTGTAAAATTTACACTTTTGGAGCATTTTTTACACTTTTACACTTAGGGCATATATTTTTACACTTTTTTGCAAAGTTTCATGTTTCATCCCTTAATTTATGAATTACTTTCTAGTTGCTTATATCAGGTAACCAAGAAAGTTCGTTCGGTTTCCATCAGACATAAAAAAACAACCCACAAAAATCTCAAACACTTATTTTATTTTTTGAAATAATCACCATTGGCTTCAATTACGTGTTCCCAATGAGAAACAAGCTTATAAATGCCCTTTTTGAAAAAATCTTTTGGTTTAGAGTCCAAAAACTGGGTTATAGTTTTTGTGACATCATCTTGGGTTTGGAACTGCTGATCCCGCAGTTGATTATCCATGGCCAAAAACAAGTAATAGTCCGATGGGGCGATGTCCGGGGAGTAAGGTGGGTGAGGCAAAACTTCCCAGCCCCAATGTTTTTATCACGTCCCTGGTCGCTTTGGCCGTATGAGGTCTGGCGTTATCGTGGAAGAGAAGAACTCCTCTCCTGTTGACCAGTGTTGGCTGCTTTTCGAGCAAAGCAGCTGAAACCCTTTTCAACTGCGACGAGTATACTTCGGCTGTGATCGATTTCCCGCTTTCTAAGAATTCATAGTGAACTGTATCAGCGCTAGTCCACCAAATACACAGCATTATCTTTTTTTGATAGATGTCCGGTTTAGCAACCAATGACACGGAACCAGAAGTCGACCAATGATGTTTTCTCTTTCGGTTATCATACATTACCCATTTCTCGTTACATGCCAATATCTGATCCAGGAAAGAGGCTTTGTTGTGGCGCGACAGCAATGACAAGCAGATGTTCAATCGTTGGAGCTTGTTTTCCTTGGACAGGACATGAAGAGCCCACTTATCAAGTTTCCACGACATCCCAAGGCTATGAAGATGCGATTGGATGGTTTCGTCAGATACTCCAAACCTTTGTGCAAGCTGCTGGCATGTTAGATCAGGATTCTGTTTGATTTCCTCTTCCAGCTGAACTTGGTCTAAGATGGATGGACAACCAACACGGGGCTTGTCTTCTAGGCTCTCATCTCTGGACGAAAATCTGCTGAACCACTTTTGAGCGGTCCGTTCAGTCACTGAAGTCTCTCCAAACACGGAGCATATTCTTCTAGTGGCCTCTGCAGCTTTGTTTCCTAATTTGAACTCGTAGAGCAAAATAAGCCTCAAAATCTCCTTTGTCAACGATTGTACTTCCTACAAAACTGATAGCGAAACGTGAGATACGTTAAACAACTCTCTACTGATTGCAATTTAAAGGCAATGTACAGAAATGACGTCATCAGAATCAGTATGACCACGCCTATGCAACAAAAGTAGCTGTTCTCAAAAACCGCACGAACTTTCTTTGTTACCTGATGGTAACGGTAAATGCTGAATGTGAGGGGAATGTTTAGTATTGTCAAAGAATGAGTTCAGGTTTGATTGTCCTAAAATTATCAGGAAGATTTTGAAAATTTGTATTGCATGTAAGAAGTCATGTTTTAAATAAATTTGCTCAGATGTAAAGCAAAAATTAGATAAGAAAAGTTGTGTATATGTCTTTAAAATCAGTTTCTTAATGAATGCTGTCATGTTTTTCATATTTTTCTCATCAAACTATCTTTATAATGGTCAGCACTGTATTATTTAATAATATTCATCTATTATATACTTAGAATTTTTTAAAAAAGGCCGTGTATGTGTTACTTAAAAATGGGTTACATGGGTTTTATGTTAAAAAAAAAAAATTTCACGCGTCATTTTACACTTTGCCATTTTAAAAAGTTGGCAGGCATGCATAAATTGTTCAATCGATGACCATCTAATTCAGCATAGTGATATATGCCATGGCTGCCATAATTCATGTAATTAAGGAATAATTATAGAAGATTAATTCCTTGAAGAAAAATTTTAGAACATAAGTGCCAAAGACAACAAGTTGCCATTTAGTCAATGTTTTTCACATTATGCAATCTGTATATATATAAATCAGAGGGTGTGTGTATGTTCATTATACAGATCTACAATTTTTTACTAATTTGCACAAAACTTGCTACACATACGGTTTAAAACCCGGGTAAAATTACTGGATACTTTACAAATTTCTCAGAGCATTCTTTATCTCTTTTTTTCAATCACCTGCTATGGTTTATACAAATCTATTTTCTTTAAAAATTTCTAATGCAATTTAATTTTCTCTATTACCACACCATAAAAAAAGTCAAGAATTTAAAAAAAAACAAGTGTACTTTGTATAAGCCATAAAAATTCAGACCCACTAGTTATATTTTTGCATATGAAATTGACATTCTGATCAGATAATGCAAATTTTTCGTATATATAAAATTAAAAGATTTTACTATAAGTGCATTAATGATGTACCTTCATTTAAATGTATTTGGAGTACAGATATTTCATTTTCACGAAACATATTCAGAAAAATTAGTCAATCAAATAAAAAATCTCCTGAATATGATGTCACTTTCTATGAGATGCTTTTAGTGTGACGTCAAACTCTCTTAACATCTAAACAAATGGTTTCTATGTTTTATTACCTATTTCGTTTGTATATTATAGCTATATATTATAGATATACAATATTGTTTAGCTAAGTATTTTAATACTTTAGGTGCAATGGTAAATTTTTCTACGATTTATATTATATAGGAAATGAAACATAACATTTTTTTTTTTAGTCCGTTCTTTCTCTTTTCTAACAAAACTTCATCACTGATGTCAAGACTGAGAGTGTCTAGAAAATTACTTCATTTTCATGCAATCATTGAAATTTAATTTTTATGAATAAAAATGTAATTTTTCATTTAAAAATGTTTTATCATCAATGGAGACAAAAAAGTAAAGGTAGTATTTTCCAGACATATGATGTAGAATTTCACTAAATGCTATGCCATTTGGTTGCATATTTTGATATTGTTTGGGAAATCATTTTCTGTGAAACATGCCAAAGAAAATGTGCTTTCTCATTTAGCTGGGGGATTTTACTGTGATTTCGTCAAAGTAAAATAATTATTTTTGATTGTCATTTTAGTGCATTATGGGTGCAAATGGACATAGGTCCGTTATTATGATCACTGTATTTTTAGGATATTGCATTTTAATTTATTTTACCCAAAAGTCACCCCCCCCCCCCCACACACACACACACCCACATGGTGAACATTATTTGTAAAAAATGGCTTGTTATTAAGCAAAATATGCTATCTTGACAACAGAGTTATAAAAAGATTGCAGTACATTTAAGCAAACAATAGAAATTTCAATAACAATGGAAGATTCTGGTTTGCCAACTGTTGCTCATAGTTTGTGGCAGCCAAGAACTTTACCTGAGCTATTTTAGATATATTGTTGATGTCAATATGTTAATGCTCATTTCAAATTTGAAAGTTATCAATGTCTGTTTGATGACATTTAAATGAATGTTTTATCGTTCAGCTCAATTTTTTGTGCAGGTCCTGCATACGCTTCTCTAGTAACTCTTCATATGTTCTGGATAGATAGAAACTAGCAACCCCAACCTGAAAACTGAAGAGGGTTGCTGTTGGCTTGACTTCAAATAGAATTTTCTAGTTTTGGTCACTCAAACCCAGGTCGTGCAACACTAATGTTGATGATACTGTAGGAGTGTCAGAAAACATGAAAATAAGAAACAATATCTCTTGAAGCTTGTTTTATTTTCGATTAAAAATTACTTGTTCTGTGTAAAAAAAAAAAAAAAAAGTTTAGGTGATCATCTCTGTAGAAAGCATTTCTAAAAAAAAGTTTTTTGTTTTCTGCCTGTAGTTTTCGGAAACATTTCAGAGTAGTTTTTATAGTGTATTAATCAGTTTCCTAAACACAAAATATTGATTTTTCGTATGCTATCAATTCTCAAGTACACATTTTCAGCTGCATAATGGAATTTTTACATGCAAGAGTAACAAAAAATTTTTAATGGTATTGCTGATAATTTAGCAACTTTGTCTGTTTGTCTTGTACCATGTTTGTCCATGTAAATGTTTATTTTGAAAATTGATTAGCATCTGAAAAATTGATATTTCGTATTGAGAAAACAAATGAATACATTGTAAAAACTGCTGACACATTCTGAAAATTGAGGGCAGATTAAGAAACTATTGTTTCAGAAATTCTTGTATAAAATTCAGAATTCTATTGGTTTCTGAGGTTTCAGAAAATAAAGGAATGCTAGTTGTGGGTAACTCTGAAGAAATTATATTTTTGTAAACTGTATTGAATTTCATAATATTTTTGGAAACATCTGTCTTTTTTTTACAGTGTACAAGAAATCCTCATCACACCTATAATGTATGGAAAGAAGTGTTGAATACCCTGGCAATCAACAAATTTGCCACTTAACGACTGTGGTAATATATCAGGACAAAAACCCTTAACGGGTTAAAAGATTGTGACACAGCACTTTCTTATGGCTCTAAGAATTTTAAATATGGGTCTTAACACTTTGCTGTCTGGCGACACCACAGTGGTGTCGTACATAAAGTAATTTAATTTTAATCCTTAAATGCTACATTGGCACCAGAATTTTGGAATAAAAAATTCCCATTTATCAAGTACATGAAAAAAAGATCTTACTTATTTTCGAATAAATTTGTTTCTAAATTCTGGTGTCAATCAATCATTTCAACATTTTACAAATAGAAGTATTTTTACGAGACATACAGACGGCAAAGTGTTAAAAGTAATGATATCAAATTATAATGACTAGAGAAAAGTCCTCTACATGTGTATTTAAAAGCATATTTCTTCATAAATGAAACCGGCGTTCATAAATAGAGCGTAAACATTCGTTAAAAGGCAAGCTGGAGTATCCGACAGCGAAATACTCTGATGTAGAGTAGCTCTCTAATCTCCAAGCATTTCATCCTATTTCCTGCTGCGCGCAGGTCATGGTGTAAAGAGGAGAAAAATGAGTTCATTCCCAATTTCCCTTCTAAGGATTGGGGAGGTAGGAGGGAATTTTGTTGGCGTGTTTGCGACGGCTCGACAGTTTCACCTGTGAGGTGACTGTTCGTAGCTTACTAGCAAAAAATTGAATCGAAAAATTGAATATAAAAAGATTTCGCAAGCTTTGCTACAGATTTTCCGGAATAGAAATTTCCATGCTTTCTCCATAATGCTCACTGAATAAATGAATTCCGAGGCTTCCTCCACAGTATTTTGTTGACTGAACTAGAGGAGATAGTGTCTTTACATCATCATGTGTATGACTCATTATTCATGCTGAACAGCTGAACCCAGGGCCTGATTAATGCACGGGCCTCGGCCCTGGGCCCAACAATTTCAGGGGCCCACAAATTATGAAGCTGATTTTTTTTTTTACTTAATCAAATATATTTCAAATAATATAATACAATTTTATAAAATATGAAACGTAAAATTTAAATATTCTGAATGACTCATTAAATTTTTTAGAAGCTTTTAAGCTAGGCACTTTTACTTGAAAAAGGGAATGACCAAGAATCGAACATGGACTTTACTTACGCTTGATAACTCCCGAATGGAGTTTTTATGTGCAGGGTTTAAAAAACCCTGCACATTTTTTTTTAAATTAAACTTTTGATTTATGATTAGTATATATGCAGAATTTTTTTTTTTCCTTTTCTGATAATTGCAATTTAGTATTTTGAAAAATTGATAAATACTGTGAAACCTTGATTATATATGCTCTTGGAATTTGCGTTTTCCTGCATGTAAATTTTCTCACAATTTAAGTTTTTCCACTGTTTGCATTTTATATTTTGGTCCCTGACGTAAAAACAAAGTTTTACTGTAATAAAAAACCTCCATATTTAATTTTTCTGTAAAAGTTCTTTTCAATTTGAGAGTGCCTATAATTTTCATAACTTGCCATATCCAGAAAATCAAATTTGGGGAAAATGCAAAAAACTGCATACTGTTCATTTTCTTGATTATTCTTCTAAGTTAAATTTTTTTTGTAAACTTTCACCCAAACAACTTTGTCAACTCATCAAATAAACCTACTTTTTTCCCTGAAAGTGTCGCCGGGAATGGGGATCCCAACTTTTTAATAGGCCCTGGGCCCAACTTCAGCTTGATCGGGCTCTGGCTGAACCTGTGTTTCATAGTTTTTGTGTGTGCTACAGTTACTGGTAGTGAAATAATATGATTCGCGATAAATCCGTGCAAAGTTCCATCAACCACAAAAAGAGATATCTTCAGATAATTTTTATGTAGTTTGTGAGATAAATTCTACGCTATGCGAATTTTAGTTGTTCCATGTGTATTCTTCAGATATAAAAAATTTTAGGTGTACCATCAAAATATATCACGTAGTGAATAATTCAAGTTTTGTGAATTTAAATAAATACTCTAGTGTGTTCTTGAGAGAATTCTGTGATCAGATGAATTCAGAATTTCAAGAAAAGAATGGTGCAGTTTAATTCTTCATGTGATCAGTTGCTAGGCCATAAAGAATTACTTTGGCCATACTTTTTTTCCATAAAGAAACAAATGCTAGTTTTTTAAGTATTTGTGTAACCAAACAATCATTGCCATACACTAATTCTTTATATTTTTATGTGATTTAATATTCTAGTATTAATTTATTATTGCCATTTACTTTCTTTTCATTTTTGTCTCACCTAATAAGTAATAAAGCTATCTTTCATATTTAATTAAGATTCAGAGTAATCATTTGAGTGTTAAAATTATTTCATTATGCAAATTCATAATTATTATCATTATTTTTTTTTTTCAAATATGCTACTATACATATGTTTAAAATGTCAAGTAAATTAATATTATTTAAATTAATCTAAAACACAACGTTTTTTCTCTCTTGCTATTAATTATCAATTCTATTTCTTTTGTTCAGTTCCTGAAGTTTAGTAATATATTGGTAATAGCAAGAACTTCCTCTAGCGCATATGGGACCTTTTTGGAACCATATTGTACAGTGACACTATGTTAATAATAATAATAAAAAAATCATTTTCTTTTTTGTTTTATTTATATTCACATGTGCAAATATTATTTTTAACATGAAAAGATATATAAAATTTATTCACTGGTGCTTTTTCATTCACATCTCTCAAAATTTCAAAATATGGGTCTTAAAAGAAATGATATCAAAATTCGAGTGACACCTTGATGTGAATTTAATAGGATTGTTTTAAAATTCAATTTAAATTATTTTTGTTTTGTCTTCTAAAGTAATTTATACATACAAACTGTTCCGTCGCGGAAGTACGGTTTTGGCTCCATCTAGTGAGCGTTGTATCACAGCTCCACCTAGGAGCATTTTGTAAAACAATTCAGTTAAGCTGTGAGTCACTAAGGCACTCGCACGTATTCTAAACACCGCCCAATTCACGCGGCGATATTACTTATAAAAATGCAGTTCGATTTAATTATTTGTGTGTGTGAACGTCTACTGTCATGTTATATGTTAATAAAAAGTTAAAAAGACAATCTCAACTCTCTACAGTCCACTCAGAACGACCATTTTGTGGTCCGAAGAACGCCGGAGTGCTGCTATATGGATAAACTCAATCGTTCGAAAGGCGCCGTCAAGGCCGCAATAACTAAACTAGAACAATTTATCCAAGATAATTTAGATCCTAAGGCCACTAATGTGAGCCAACTCCAAGTGAAATTAAAAAAAATTGAAAGGCTGCAAAATAAATTAGAAGATATTAGAGAACAATACTACGAGATACCTGAAATAACTCAACCTCAATTAAAGGAAATCGAGCAGGATTTAGATGATGCAAGTGACCGATTAGAAAATTTGGAGGTGAGTGTAAAACTTTTATTAACCTCCTTTGATGATAAATCTAATAATAATCATATTAATGAAAACAAAACAAAAGTACGCTTACCAGAAATTCCATTGCCTTCATTCGGAGGTGCATACTGTGATTTCGCAAATTTCAAAAATCAATTTACGAATTTGATCATTAATAATGATCATTTAGATGATAATCAAAGGCTATTTTATTTAAAAGCCTCTTTAAAAAATGATGCTAAACAATTAGAATCTCCCGATGATGATTTCAATTCGTTATTTCAGGCCCTCATTCATAGATATGAAAATAAACGACTTTTAGTCGACTCATATTTCTTCAATTTTAAATTATGAAAAAATCCAGTATGAATCTCCTAAAGAATTACGAAATTTCTTAGATTGTATTAATAAGAACATCAGAGCCTTGAAAGTAATGGAATATGAGCAAAATAGCTTATCAGAAAGTGTATTCATGAATATAATTTTACAAAAAATAGATAAAGAAAGTCAAAAACAATTTGAACTTTCTCTCGAAAATACACAGGTACCAAACTTCGATTATTTAATGTCATTTCTGGAAAAAAGATGTATTATGTTAGACAATGTTTCTCGGTCTCATGGCGCTAACCAAGTCAATTCGAAACAGATCAAAAATAATTACGCAGTAAATAAATCAAGGTCATTTTTCATCAGTGACAATAAAAATAAAGTAAAGCCTTGCATTTTATGTAAACACGACCATTCGTTATTTAAATGCGTCGCATTTCAAAATATGAGTGTTCATAATAGAAAAAACTTTGTAAGCAAAAATAAATTAATGTATAAATTGTCTGAAATTACATAATAGCGAATGTAATTCTAAATTCTCATGTAAAAAGTGTTCCTCTCGACATAATAGCCTACTTTGCGAAAATGTGAATTAATTTTCAGAAGCTCAAATGAATAAACCCTCAGAATCGATAAAAGAAAAACAATTAATTATGTCAGATTCCGAAAGTAAGGATAAGGTCTCTTCACTAGTAGGTAATAATCTTTTAACTAATGACTCAAAGAATTGTACGTTATTAAATACTGCAATTATTTTAATAAAGGATTCGCGTGGAAATAAAATTAAATTACGAAGTGTAACCGATAGTGGATCAACAGTAAATATCTTATCGGATAGTGCTTGCAAGAAATTGAATTTAAAACCAAAACCTGTTAAAGGTAGTGTTTCCGGTATTAACGGTTCATATCAAAAAGTGAAACGAATCGTAAATACGGATATATTCAATCAAAATGAAACATTTTCAAGAAATATAGACTTGGTTGTGTTGCAAAAAATAACAAATCATATTCCGACCACGGAATTAGACATTTCAAATTTATGCATCCCTAAGTACATAGAATTAGCTGACAGCAATTTTAATGTTCCAGATCAAGTTGATGTTCTAATTGGTAGCGAATTATTTTTTGATATTTTAAAGGGGGATAAAATTCGGCTCTCAGATGGAAAGTGTATTTTACAAAATACAGAATTCGGATATTTAGTGACAGGCACACTTCCACCCATTAGTAATCAATCCTTTTGTTGTCTCTTAACTGAAGATAGTTTGGACAATACACTTAAGAAATTCTTTGAAATTGAATCCTTACCTGGAGACAATGACGAATTTGTGAAGGGTGAAGAAGAAACATTTTGTGAGGAGCATTTTAGAAGCACATATAAACGCGATCATACCGGTAGATTCATAGTGCAGCTACCAATGAAAGAAAATGCTGAATCAGTTTTAGGGTCATCTAAAGAAATTGCAGTTAGAAGATTAAATAATTTATGGGCGAAATTAGATAAAAATAAAACAATGGCTAATTTATATAGAGATTTCATGGAAGAGTATGAATTTTTGGGGCATATGACTGAAATTAAAGGTGAAAACACCAATCGGGTATCGTACTTCATTCCACACCATGCTGTCTATAAACCAGAAAAAACCTCCACTCCCCTACGCGTGGTTTTTAATGCTAGCTCAAATACATCTAGCGGATATGCACTTAATTCTATTTTATTAAATGGTGGAACAGTCCAGCAAGATTTGTTTTCCATTATAACTAGATTCCGCGCACACAAATATGCATTTTGTGCAGACATTAAGAAAATGTACAGACAAATACTGATCGATTCATTGCAGAGAAATTTACAAAAAATTGTTTGGAAGTCTAATAAGGATGCACCAATTAAAATATTTAAATTAAATACGGTAACATATGGCACAGTTAGTGCCCCGTTCTTAGCTACACGTACATTAAAAGCGCTTGCTGACGAAGAAAGAAAGTATTTTCCCAAAGCTGCAAAGGTGATATATAATGATATGTATGTTGACGATTGCTTGTCAGGGGCGGGTTCCTTGCAAGATGCACAAGAGTTACAATCTCAATTGATTCTGATTTTAGAAAAAGGTGGTATGGAACTACACAAATGGGTATCTAATCACCCTGAGTTGTTACAAGACACCGCTATTTCAGAATACGCATTTGAAGATCCCTCGCAGCAGATTTCTGTAAAAACATTAGGAATGTTATGGAAGCCCCAATCGGATCATTTTTCCTTTAAAATTACTGTCATCCCTAAAGATAATTACTCCAAGAGAGAAGTATTGGCCGAAATCGCCAAAATTTATGACCCATTAGGCCTGGTTGGCCCGATTGTCACTAAAGCAAAGAGTTTTATGCAACAGCTATGGGAACAAAAGCTTGATTGGAATCAACCACTGCCTCCCAACTCTCTTCGAGAATGGAACAATTTTTTAATTAAATTACAAGACATAAATAATCTTGTCATTTCTCGATATGTTCTGTCGGACAATATCGCAAAATTAGAACTTCATGGTTTCTGTGACGCATCAGGGAAAGCCTATGGAGCTGCTGTTTATTTACGATGCATCTCCACGACTGGACAGTTCAGTTCGAATCTTCTATGCAGCAAGTCTCGAGTGGCTCCCCTAAAGCCAATGACTATACCAAGATTAGAGCTCTCAGCAGCTCTACTATTGACGAAACTAGTTAAAAATTTAGTTCCGACCTTACAGTTGGACTTTGAAAGGGTGTGGCTTTGGACTGATTCTTCCATTGTACTTTTTTGGCTCAATACTCCACCACACAAATTAAAAACTTTCGTAGCCAACAGAGTGACTATGATTCAGACTCTTTCTGAGAATTGTTTGTGGAATCACGTATCCTCCAAGTCTAATCCGGCTGACGTGATATCCAGAGGTGCATATGCCAAGGATCTACTAAATAATGACTTATGGTGGTTTGGTCCAGAATTTCTTGAAAGAGAAATCACAGTTCCTAGACAGTGTCCCAATCCCACAGACATTGACTGTGTAGAAGAACTGAAACCAGATATCACTTTGATCACAATTTCTAATGAAAATGACACTTTTTGTGATCGTCTGTATAAATGTTCTCATAATTTTTTAAAACTAATTAGAATATGTAGTTTCATTTTCAGGTTTCTGGGCAATGCTCGTAAATTAGAAAGGAATCGCAATCACCTGACGGCGAACGAGCTTCAACGAAGTACTCATTTTTTGGTGAAAAAGGCCCAGGAGGGTAAGTTTGCAGCGGAAATAGCTGCGTTGAGCAAAGGACACACCGTTCCTTCGTCCAGTAGCTTAAAATCATTAAATCCCTTTTTGGACGACAGTGGCTTGCTTCGTGTAGGTGGCAGATTAATCAACTCCAATTTGCCCTTTGAAGCCAAACATCAATTGATTTTACCAAATGATCACGTACTCACTAAATTAATCTTTGAATTCTTCCATAGAAAGTACTTGCATATAGGTGCACAGGGATTAGTCCATCAAATACGCATGCAATATTGGCCCATAAAGGCTAAAAGCATAGCAAGAAAAATTGTTCATTCCTGTGTCACATGCTTCAAGCACAATCCCAAGACACTAGATCAATTAATGGGAGACCTCCCACAACAACGTGTAACACCAAATTCAAGTTTTTTAAATTCAGGCGTCGATTTTTGTGGTCCATTCCACATCAAATATAAGAATCAAAGAAAAGGAGTTTATTCAAAAATTTATGTGGCCATATTTATATGCATGTCTACTAAGGCAATACACTTAGAAGTAGTAAGCGATTTATCTGCTGCTGCATTTATCGCGGCGCTTAAAAGATTCTGCGCTAGGAGAGGCAAGATAAGTACACTAACCTCAGATAATGCCACTAACTTTAAAGGTGCGTCAACAGAATTAGATAAGTTTAAGAAATCGCTGAAAACTCCCAGCGAGGAATTATCGAATTTTTTAGCCCAGGAATTCATAACATGGAAATTTATTCCCCCGCGTTCCCCTAACTTTGGCGGACTCTGGGAAGCAGGCGTTAAGTCCTTCAAACATCACTTGCTCAGGGCCGTAGGTAATAATAAAATTACTCTTGAGGACTTCGAAACTCTTATCATACAAATCGAAGGAATTCTAAATTCCCGACCTTTATTTCCACTTTCAGATGACATAAATGAGTTTGAAGTGCTTACCCCAGGCCATTTTTAGGTGCGTTCGTAATTATATAAATACGTAGCACCTATAGTCGTCGTTTGGTCCGTCCGTCTGTCCGTCCGTCTGTCTGTCTGTCCGTCCGTCTGTCTGTCCGTCCGCATATAACAACGCAAAAACTACCCAACCAAATGGTTTGCAATTTAAAATATATTATCTTTGCAGAATTTTGTCGAGACATTTCAAATTTTATTAAAATCGAATCAAAACTTTAGGAGATATTAATAAAAATATTTATTAAGAAATTTGATTTTTTTTTTAAATCGGTGCTTTTTTGTTATATGAGCTTCCGATGGATGTTAAATCGTCAAGCGACCGAGATACTTATTTTATGACAGAAATTAATCTGCAGACGATATAATTCATTTCACAGAATTAAAAATCATGAAGATCTGAATATTTATATAACTAGCTGATACATATATATCTGAATATTTATATAACTAGTTAAGATATTTGTATGAACAGTGTCATAAAATATATACTTAACTAGCTGTTTAACCCGTTCTACGCACGGGATATCATGAATTTAATTCTAAAACGTGCGTACGAACGCACCTCGTTTGTAACGTTTGACGTACAATTTCCAACTTGTTTAATTGGCCGACCCATCACCAGTATTCCAGAGCCTACTGTTATGAATATCTCCGATAATAGATTAAATCATTGGCAACGCATTACTAAATATGTTCAATGCATTTGGAAACGTTGGTCTATTGATTACCTAAATCATTTGCAGCAGCGCGGTAAATGGCAGTTCACAAAAAATAACGTTAAAGTAGGATCCCTGGTGTTATTAAAGGAAGAAAATCTGCCACCATGTAAATGGGCACTGGCCCGGATTGTAGAAATAGTCCCCGGCAAAGACAATAAGGTGCGTGCAGTTAAAGTAAAAACTGCCACGAGTGAATTTTTACGGGGCATTTCAAAAATTTGTCTATTGCCAATTGCGGAAAATTTAATGTAAATAGCATTTATGTAGTATTGTATTTGAATATTATTCTTAATCAATTATATAACCAATTCACTGTATATTGTTCATTTTGTATTGTAATATTATCTGTAATGTATATTAATTATATTCTAAGTTTAAATTAATTGCTGAAATATTTCATATTTCATCCCCGGGCGGCATGTTCCGTCGCGGAAGTACGGTTTTGGCTCCATCTAGTGAGCGTTGTATCACAGCTCCACCTAGGAGCATTTTGTAAAACAATTCAGTTAAGCTGTGAGTCACTAAGGCACTCGCACGTATTCTAAACACCGCCCAATTCACGCGGCGATATTACTTATAAAAATGCAGTTCGATTTAATTATTTGTGTGTGTGAACGTCTACTGTCATGTTATATGTTAATAAAAAGTTAAAAAGACAATCTCAACTCTCTACAGTCCACTCAGAACGACCACAAACAATACTTTTAATTTTCCAATACACTGTTAAATATATTGCTTTCACTAAGCCTATATTATGCATTGAAATGTATTTATTTCAAAAAATTGATTTATCTTTTGTGCCACGCTATCCAAAATCATAAGTAAAATTTATGTAAATGATTTATTTTGCATCATAGTATCCAAACAAAGGGAAATGTATGCAAGTGCAATTTTACTTATGATTTTGGAAAGCGTGGCACAAAAGATAAATCAGTTTATTGAAATAAATACATTTCAATGCAAAATATATGCTCAGTGAAAGCAATATATTTAACAGTGTATTGGAAAATTAAAAGTATTGTTTGTATGTATAAATATACTTTAGAAGACAAACCAAAAATAATTTAAATTTAATTTTAAAACAATCCTATTAAATTCACATCGAGGTGTCACTCTAATTTTGATATTATTTCTTTTTAAAATCCATATTTTGAATTTATGAGAGATGTGACTGAAAAAGCATCAGCGAACAAATTTTATATATCTTTTCATGTTAAAAATAATATTTCCACCTGTGAATTTAAAAAAAAAAAAAAAAAAAAAAAAATGTTTACTTATTTATTTTTTTTTTAACATAGTGTTAGTCAAATTTGATATCATTACTTTTAAGACCCATACTTAAAATTCTTAAAGCCATAAGAAAGTGCTGCATCACAAACTTTTAACCTATTAAGGGGTTTTGTACTGATATCATTATTTTTTTGTGGTTATTAATGAAAATTTAAGGACCACAGCAATGAATTCATTGTCATAATTTTCATTCATCTTTAATCCCCCCCGCCCCCCCCAAAAAAAAAAAAAAAATCTTGTACTTCAATTTTAAAGTAATGTGTAAATTGAGATAATTTTGCAAAATAAAACTGTTTAATACGATATTGACATAATGTACAAAATGCATGTTTTTAAAGTTTCTTTGTTTGTTTGTTTTGCTGATATAAAAGACAGTTTTAAATTTTACTATGTAAAAATTAAGAGAAATAAACAGGAGAGAAATAAGAAAATAACAAGAAATATTCTTTAAACTTTTTATTTCAAAAGAAATCGGAAACAAATACTGCTCACTAATAAAAATAATCATCTGAAGCACTAAATGGCGGCGTTTTGCTTTTCCTTTGAACTCAAACTAGCTGTATATATAGAGTGACGGACATCTTCGGTTTTTGCTGTTCACTCGAGATACTGTCGTCTCTCTCATGATAACAAAAAATAATAATAAAAAATTATAATTTAACAAATTACAATAACCATTGGGAAAATGTTCCAAAAACTTAAAAAAAAAAAAAAAAAAAAACTTTTGTGTTATAGTGGCCCGCATAATTATGATTATGCCAAGGTTGCAGTTATGATTTCGCTAAGATCATCACAAAGCTTATATATGCATCCTATATACGCATATATATATTCCAAACACTGCTATATGTGCCATACTCATTTTTACGTCTTATATACCACATGTCATATATATATACATCATATATGCATCCTATATGACTACAACTTGGCCACATTACATCAAGAAATGTTATATATATATATCATATATTATTATAATGTCATACATGCTTTATAATTTGGCGATTCATTCTTGGGGGCCGCTATAACACGAAAGTACCAAATTTACAATATATTAATGAAAACAGAAAAAAAAATTTCATCCTTGGGGGCCGCTATAACACGAAAGTACCAAATTTCTACTTTATTTTTCATATCTGATAATTTGCATCCATCTTTTTTGTAACTTTTACATTTTTGTAACGATTTTATGCATTTCTATTGCCTATTCAAAGAAAAATTCTTCTAAAGTTTACAGAATTTCGTTAAAAATTCTTCTAAAGTTACAGAATTTCGTTAAAAACGCTTTAAAAAATATAAAGTGACGACGGCAAATAAAATGACGACGTCAAATAAAGTGACGACGTCAAGAGGTCCATTCTCGACCGAAAACAACAACCATTTTTCCAATGGTTAATAAATGTTATTTCGATAATATAGATAACCGAATTGGCAGCATTTTTTATTGTAACTTTTAGAAACTAAGTAATATTTTCATGTAGAAAAAAAGTAATAAAATTTTAATTGAACTCAATTATAGTTTGAACGTAGAAAAACTTACCGAGCAAGGTTCGGTATCCTATTACTGTTTTCTAAATATACAAGAACTTCTTTCATTTATAGCTTTAAAATGTGAATTTTAATTACTACAGGGCCCGTCAAAAGGAATAATACACGGTTTTTGCGAGGAAACTAACTGGTGTTAGAGGCGGTGTTCATTTTAAACGGAAATTCACAGTATGCATAGGTAAAGAAAGCAAAAATTTGAGAACAGCATTGTTGCATTTCAGTTTTTTTTTTTTTTTTTGAAAGTTTTGGGTAAAAAATTGGAGTTTTTTTCAATTAAACGACCCTACATTGTGTACCGTAACTTTGATTTTTTTTTTTTTTTTTTTTTTTTTTTTTTTTTTTTTATGTCAAATTAAACCCGACATTTTAGGTTATCAGAAAATGTGATAGTTGTAGGGTTAAATTGTTATTTAGTTTTGAAATTTCAGTCAATCGGATCGAAATGGACCAAAAATCCCTAACCAAGCTTTGACGCTCGAGCAATGAATTTTTATTGTCATGAAATACAATTTTTTTTTTTTTTTTTTTTTTTTTTTTTTTGTGGATCATCTTCATTGTGTATTTTTTATGAAGAAACTTATTGAAGACACAGTGCACTAACAAGGCAAACGATAAATAATTTAATTGCCAAATTTAAGTAGATAGAAAGTGTAGCCGATCATAAAGCAAATTTAACAGGAAGACCAGACCACGATCTGCGATGACCGCTGAAAATATCTAGCAAGTGAATGAAGTTTAATGAAAATCCATATCTGTCAAGTTCGAAACTTACTCAAGCAATCGGCATTTCTGAGACAAGTGTTCGCGCATCTCAAGAGGTGAAGTGCATCTTCACCCATACAAAATTTAAAGGAAAATAGATTTGTTTTCGTTCTAAAGGTTCTTCGACTATCGTGAGGTAACAAAATCCCGGTTCCAAACCTTTGGTTTAATAATGAGGCTCACTTTCATCTGATCGGCACATTAAGAAGTAAAATTATTAGTACTGGTATAGAGAAAACAGTCATGAGTCTCTTGAAAAGCCCCTACATCCACAACAAATGGCTGCCTCGATAGCCATCTTCTCAAAAGGAACATTAGCAACAAACTTTTTTCCGAAACACAGTTAATTCAAAAAGGTACTGTTCGATGCTTCAGGAACATGACATGGAACACACCCATTTATTGCTTCCAAATGACCCGAAAAAGATGAATCATGGTTTGTACAAGATGGAGCAAGCAGTTCTTCACCGTTCTCACGAAAGCCACAACATCATTGAAAAGCACTTTCGTAACAGAGTTATCGGTGTGAGTTTCGAAAGCCGATATGGACGTGATGTTCAGTGGCCACCGTAACCCCCTGACTACAATCCATGTGATTATTTCTTCTGGGGATATCTGAAGGATAAATATTATCGAAAAGCACCGTTAAATCTCGATGAAAGAACAAGCAATTCAAGAAGTGCTAAAAAACATTCCGCTACCCACTTTTCTTGTGGTTAATAGAGGTTTCAAGAGAAGACTTGAAATGGTTGTTGACATGAGAGGTGAACATATCGAACCGTTTTTATAATGCCTGGGCCCCAGATAATAACAATCTGTTCTATACGAATATGACTGAAATCTGTAAGGCTATCGAAATCAAGTCGAATGAGGAGGCAAACCCCGTCGTAATCGGGCTCATAGAACTCGAGATCGAAAGCGCACCCTGGCGGTCGAAAGTGCAACTAAAATATTTAAGGTTATAGATATTAAGTCTAATAAGCCAAACCCCGCCATAATCGGCTCATAGAACCAGAGGTACTCCTGTAGTTCTGCCTTCTACCGCCAAGGGGCGCAATCTGTTCTGGAAGAAGCCTTTTGAGAACACTCGACCCAACCAAATTTCCTAGTAGAATTGAAATTTAACCACGGGTAAACATTGCCAAAAAAGCGGAAATCGCGAAAGTGGGTTACGTAAACGATCGGTTTAGAAAGGGTTAATGTAGATATTTTTAAAAGCCCAACAGTACGTTTTGAAGAAAATGAACGTGTCTATGATCTGGAGTCTACTGTTTGTCCGTATTCTCATTTCCCGAGTCGAAGCCGATTTTTAAACCTGGGCAGAAAAACGAAAATCGCGTGAGTGAGTTTTGGAAATGAATTTCTTTCAGAGGGTTATAATTAAAAATTTTCAAAACGGATACCAGATTTTAAAAAGCGAAAAGGGGTGTAGATTAGGCATGGTATTTTTAGTTTTTCGTTTCTTGTTTATAAACGCCGATTCGAATTTTTAAAGATAGGAGAAATTGTTAAAAATGCAAAATTGACTTACGGTAAAAAACGTTTTCGAAAGGGTTAACGTAATTTTTTTTTTAAACTAAAGATCTCTACCTGAACCAGATAGAACGTAGATGTCTTTAGGTGTGTTTGTTTTTTTTTAGAGCCGATGCCAGATTTTATCTATCGCAGAAAATCGTAATTCGCAAAAGTGAGTCCGCGAATTTTTTCGAAGGGTTAATATTCTAATTTTTCAAAAACAAACACAGATGTCGAAAAGGGAATAAATGTAGATATTGTCTGGTATTTTTAGTTTTTCGTACCTTGCTCTGAACCGCCGATGCGAATTTTTAAAAATCGCGAAACGGCATACACACACAGAAAATATAGTTTTTCGAGGGGTTAACTTTCGTATTTTTTAAAACCAAAGTTGGCTTTGAAAAGGGCAAAATCAGCTCTAATTTGGTGACCTTCGTTTTTCTGTATCTCTTGCAGTCCTTTGGATGCAAACTCGGTAAATGGTAGAAAATAAAAAACATTAATTCGATGCTTCTTGATTATTTTTTTTTTGAAAGGGTTAAATGTAAAATATTTTCAAACCAACCAGATCTTTCGAGACGTAAAAGTATGTTGTTTGAGAATATGTAGACAGTTTTTCCGTATTAACAGCCGTTCGCCCATGGCGAATTTAGAAAAACTTAAAAAGAAACAGGATTACTCTTGCTTTGCTTCTTCTTTGACCAGTTTTTAATTAATAACTACTCTAATTTTCAAAATATTAAAATTCTTAAGCTCAGGTGCATCAGGAGTGGGTTTGGACTACCTAAATCTAAATCTAAATTTTCAGACTTCTAGGGAGGCTAGATTTTCTTAGTCATCGCCAACAGACAGACGCACACACAGAGCGAAACTTTATTTATATTAAGATGTATATTCCAAGCTTCATTTTGACATTAAAATTTCTAATATAAACCGAGCACAAATAAAGTTATTGACCAAAATCCGTGTATGATTCCTTTGACGGATCCTGTATACTGATAGGGATCTGCTTTTGTAAAAAAAGGACCTAGATTTTTGGAAGTCACGTCTCCCAGAATTTTTAGAGTCTAACAGCATCAATGATTAATTTGACATTCCCCCTCCCCCTACTTTTCTAAAAATAAAAATCCTGGATAAATCCTGGAGCTTTGCTTTTTTGTAGCCTTTAAGGGGGGGGGGGGGGTGTTACTATCTTTATTTAGCAAAAAAAGGGACAAAAATATAACTTTCCCAATTTTATGCTAAACGTAGACACCCGTAGTATATTCTGACAAAGTTTTGTAAAGATCCGATAGTGATAAATATGCGAAAAAAGCTTCTTACAGCATCCATTTCTGTTTAAATAATTCAGGGTTACAATGTTTAAATTGATTTTTCACAGTTTGTGGTTTTTTATATAATCAGTCAGTTCAAAATGCTAAAATTTCAACATGTATTTTTCAGTTGACTTGTATTTTTTTATTTTATTATTATTATTATTATTTTTATGCTTCTTGTTATGAACTTTATAAAAATAATTATAAAATTTGAAGTAATATAAAAATATTATTAAAAAAAAATGTTAAGTATTACTATATTTTTGCATATGTCATGACTTTTTTTTTTCCAAATAATTTACCTTTTGGAAATTTGAATCTTAGTTATAGGAAACAACTTTAAGACCAGTGTGTGTGTGTATAATTAAAATGAAATCACGTGTGTTATAATCAGAGGAAAAGATAATACAAAAATTAAGCCCTGTAAATTGAAAATTCAAAAATAAGAAACTGAATATCTTGTGGATTCGTCAGAAGTGAAAAGAGGATAAAGGAAGTATAAGGTAAAAGAATGCAGAATAAGGACAATAATTAAAGAAAAATGTGCGATATGTAAGTTAATGTATGATGAATAAATGTGTAAAGGATTACCCCCCCCCCTTTTTTTTAAATTAATATTTTAAACTTTTTTTTAGCAGTCCCGACCTCAACCTTCTTAATAGTATTTAATTTTTTTTCACGTATTTGTGTACTTTTTAAATTTTTTTATTTTATTCTTTTTTTTTGTGGTTTTTGATATGTTTTTATAATTTTTTAAGGAGTCCATTATATATGTGTAAAAACTATGGAAAAATCTTAACATCGGTAAAAGTAGGATTTCAAAATTGTCTTTCATATATTTAAAAAGCTAATTTTTTTTCAATTTGTACGAACAAAGTTGTCTAAAATCATTTTCTTTCATAACATCATTTAATAGTACGCCGAAAAGTATTGTAAAATATTTAAATTAAAAAGATCGTTATAAGTATAGTGAGTACCCTTAATTCCTTTAAACAAACAATGCATTTCTAAGGAACTGTTATATTGGAAAACACATTCGCAAATTAAAATAATTACAATTCATTTTTTTTCTAAATCAACTTAACTATTACATTTTTTTTCGGGGGGAGTGCGAAATGTGAAATAAGATTAAGAAACATCACAAAGTGTAAAAAGATTTAAGTAAGTAATGTTTACAGATTAACCATTTCTAGCTAGTTTATGTAGTTATATTCGCTTAACATTGCGTAATAAATATGTCTTTATTACACCAAACTTATTTTTAAGTTTATTATGAATGTACGTTAAAGGGTTATTGGTAGCAAAAGCAGTTTTTACAGTTTTATTAGCAAAAACTTGTTTAGTACAGGGTAATTCGCTACCGCGTGTACACACTTTGAGGGGTGATATAGCTCGCTAAAAGAAGTATTTTTTGTATATGAAAGCTGGGTCGCACTCCACTTACTCAGTCATAAATACAGGGTGTCTTACTGCAAGTCAAACTAGTGTTTTCATTCATAGCTTTAATAGTAATTAAAGTATTTTACTGATATTTTCAATAGCCATATTTTGCTTTCTATGAAATCTGATAACGTCCCAATAATTGTGGGAAATGGTGTAAGACCTGCTTCCAAAAAACATTGACCTAGACACTACGTAATTTGTAACGTAGTTCATGATACATATGGATCAATACCCTAATTACAGTGGATTTCCCGTGATATCTATCATATTTCACACAAAGTGAAGTAAGTCTGTTGAATATATCGTTAAAATATTCTCACTGCAGTTAAAGTTGTGAACGAAAACTCAAGTTCGATTTGCAGTGAGACTCCCTGTATTTATGACTGAATAATTGGTTTGCGACCCAGTTTTTCTACACGAAAATGTTTCTTTTAGTGAGGTGTACCACCTCTCACAGTTTGCACACACGTTAGCGAACCACCCTGTATACTTCGATTTATTTGTGATGACATTTTATTTGATACAATAACCGAAAGTCCACAGTTCCTTTGAGATATTTTAAAAGTTTGCATAACAGCATAGCAATCTGAGATTCTGGGATTTTAAAGGTTTTCAGAGAGGGTCTACAGGATGGCTACTAAATACTGCTACACTCAATAATTTTGATCGTTTGGTAAAACAATTTATTTCTCTATTTCAGCGTTTGGCAATTTTCTATTAGTGAAGACAATTTTTGTATAAAGAAAATATTTAAAATTATTTTAGAGATGAAGCCAAAAGAATGATGATTAAACAGCTCTTTGATCGCGGATTTTCCCCAGGTAAAATTTTTAAGCAATTAAAATGCCTTAGTTTTAATAGAACATTTATATATAGAACTATAAATCGATTATTGGATACTAATAGCTGTAAAGATCGACCTAGGTCTGGTCGTCCACGCTCAGTTCTCACAAAAGAGCGCATCAAAAGAATTCGTGAAAATATACGACGAAATAAATCCAGAACGTTCTGCAAATAAAATGGCTGCAGTAGAGAACGTGAGTCGCAGAACTATGCAAGTTATTATAACTGAAGACCTGGGTTTTCGCCCTTATCGCAAAAGAAAAGTTCAAGGTTTGACTGTTGCACAAAGAATAAAAAGATTATAAAGATGCAAGAAATTGCTGTAGGAAAAGTGTTGAAAGAATAATATTTTCTGATGAGAAGCTATTTTGCGCTGAACAGTGTTATAATGCTAAAAATGATATCGTATATTCAGCAACTTTCGAGGATATATCTGAAAACCTTCGAACTGTTAAACGCTTTCAGAACAAGAATTCTGATATGTCATAATGAACAGAGGAAAGTATTTTCAACTAGGTAAATTATATCCATGGTTGGAGTATCATAGTTGAGATTTTTTCCAACCGAGCGAAAATATGCCGGGACCAGGACTCGAACCGGGTCCGGCATATTTTCGCTCTGTTGGAAAAAATCTCAACTATGATACTCCAATCATGGATATAATTCTGATATGGTTTGGGCTGCAGTGTCAAACAATGGAAAATTGCCTTTGAAATTCATCGATAAAGGGACAAAATTCAATGCGGAATATTACAAACAGGACATATTGGCTACACATGTATTGTCACATGGCTGACAGATTATATCCCAAAAATAATTTGATATTTCAGCAAGAATCTGCACCTTTTTTAATTTTTTTTTTCAATTTTCTTCATATTTTCTCTTTTTTTCTGTGATTGGCTGATGCCTTCTGCTTTCCCATTGGCTGTTCCCTTAACTTGTCACTCTTTCCCTCCCATTTCCTTTCAGTTTTGCTCCTGCCTTCAAAGTGGTTGCACGTCTTCTTTGCGCTGAGCGAAGAAAGACAAAATTCTTTCGAAAGGCCTTGCGCATTCCTTATTTTATGATGTTATTAAGAAGTTTTTTTTATGTTTTTATAGTATCAAACCAGTTTGTTTAATACTTTAATGTGATTAACAATCTAGTTTCACGCGTCGATACAACAACTGGAAGTGGAACTAGAGTGGAACTCTTCCACTTTGCAAAAAACATTCAGTCATTTATTTTTTCCGAAGTATGTGGGAAATTGTTATGAATGTTTAAAATTATGGAGTGTCCATCAATATCAAGTGAATCCGTTCCATGCTTTAAACAGTTATTTAAAATATGGGTTGAAGTTATAATAGAAATATTGAGATATAGGATACTCAGCGTTCCTAACCGGACGACAAGGGGTTTACATAATACTCTAATTGGAAACTCTTCTTATAGATTTTTTGCATTTAATATATTTTTTTAGATTGCCCACTAACTACATTAAAGAGCACTTTTATATGAAAAATATCAGTTACGTATTGAAATAATAATTTTTGGCTATTTATTAAAAAGTACAAGTTTATATGAAATAAGCAGCTTGTGTCTAAATCTCGTTTATAGTAGATCTACATAAAAAGTATCACGTGAATTAGTTTAGGCTTTTTTTTTTTTCATCTTACGACAGAAAGTATACTCTTTTTATTGGTTATGTAAAAAAAGCTAAAGAAAAAGTCTCGCCAAACATGGACAAATCAATTACATATTCTTGTGCGTTTCCTTTTTGCATATTTATTTATACTAGTGTAAATGTTACGTTACATTATTGTAGTAAATAAATATTTATTGTTAAGATAGATTTAAAAAAAAAAATTAAGCTTGAAAATTATTTTTAAAAAGTCATAAAATATACAGTTTAGTGTTACTGTTTTCAACATTTGAAAGTACATTTTTTGCTGCTCTATTCGATGGTGGAAAGTTTAAACTGATGCTATTTTTAGAAGCAAGCATGTAGCGATAAAAGCGAAAGCGATAGCGCAGCTCGTTGCCACCCTCATTAGGATCTCAGTGTTTGTGACAAACAATTTTTTTTGGTTTATAATTTTGATTTCAATTACATAATGTGAATGATGGATACTAGACACAAGATATATACAATGCTGTTTTGTATACCTTTTACACTGTGAGATTTATTTATCGTTTGAGCAGCACAAAATATATCTGAGTGGAATGAGTTCATTGCAATGTAAATTAATAATGCAATGTTTTACAATATACTACACTAGGGGGCTCAGCCCCTTACTCGCTAACGCCCACTAACCCCTGTGAATTGCGAAGCAATTCACATTTAGACAGCTACGCGGTCCCAAGCACTTCTAGCTGGAATGAGTACTACCATAAATCATTTGAACATATGAAATTGACAATTTCTTTTAAATGTAAAAAAAAAGTAATTGAAAACTTCGTTGAAAACACAATTAAAAATGCATTTATATTGGTGCTACTAATGGGCATAAATCATTTAAATTCTATTAAAAAAATTATCTTTGAAAAACAATTAGTTTAAAATTCATTGTTCCTATAACATTGTACAGCACGGCTTAAATTCATTTAAAAAAAAAAAAAAAAAAAAAAACACAATTTTATTTATTTCATCAAGACAGCAACAGATGGCAGCAGGTGCACTCTAGACAGTTGATATTTTTATTCTCTCAGGTTACGAAATTCGTAAATAAATTCTAAATATGAGTTGAGAATTCATTTGGAATTAACGATATTACTCATAATTAAAATGAGGAATCATCTCAAACGCCTTTTTTTTTTTTTTTTTTTTTTTTACTTACGGTAAAATTTTATTTTAGTTTTAAGTTTTACTGCTTGTGCCAGGATGATACAATGGCCGCCATATTGGAGCTGGAATCTACGATTGTTGCCAAACGATAATATAGAAATTCAGCCTTATTTCCGTTCCACGTAAGAGAAATATATATATATAGATACCAATAATAATATATACACATAACCATGATAACTTCACCAGATTTCACAGTGAAAGAAATTGTTAGCAAACTTTAACTTTTTTAATCGATACAGTGTCGAGTTTGATACAGCGGGGCGTCGGAGAACGAGAGAACGCACTTCTGGAGAAGAGTATTCATGTTAAAATAAAATAATTTACAAAAGCAGAACACATGAATTTTACTTTTTGACTGGTTTTCAAGTTTTAGGTAGAAACGTTTCTAGACACTGAACATTTACAAAATTCAAAGTATCATAACTCGGTAAATTTTGGTAATAAAATAAGGGGATTTTTTAAAATGCCATTCTTCGACGCAGGGTAAAAGTTTTCTGAATATACATTATGAGAAAAGGAGACCGTATGAAAAATAGATATATATCGTATTTTAATATAACATTGTAAAACAAATACCATATCTGAAAGCTATACTTGATTTGTATGCTTTTAGGTAGATTTCGTAAGAAATACCATCTATTACATTCTCCCCTATGTTGGAATTTCTGGAAAATTTTTGCAGATCTACACCAATCGTGACTCTCAGAACCCAAAACCACTCCCAGTTCAAAACTTTATCTATATCACTTTTTTATGGACACGATAACTTCAATAATTATGCACAAATCTCTTCTAAACTGATACATAAAATCAAGGGGCATAAAATCTTGGTCAAGTTCGTTAATGGGCAAAATCGAACCAGGGGGGGGGGGGGGGAGGAGGGGTGTCTGAAAACAGAAAAAAACCCCATAACTTCTTAATTATGATACGTATCGAATCCTTTTAAAGTTATTATTACTTCTAGGAAAAGGGCCGAAAATTTATGTATGACAGATTTTTGATATCATTAAAAATGGCCTAAAAGAAGGTGAAAAAACAGGGGTTTATTCCTAACTTCGTCAATTCAGAGTATATCAAATCCGCTTAAATTTATTATAAATCCTACAACTTTTGTATTGACAAGTTTTTTATAGGACCAACCTTAAAGGGCTACTTCACTCAGACGAAAACACCCGCTCGCTAATGTTAATCCTATGGAGGAAATTTTTGAAGATATCTCGTTCGCATTTTAATATTTTTAAATGATTTTTTTTTTTTTTTTTTTTTTTTTTTTTTTTTTTTGCATTGGACAGTTGAGGTCAATTTCTATGCACGCTCCTTTCTACTTTTTCGATTTTGATTACAGGTTTTTTTTATTAAGATACTTTCACTTTCGAAACCGGTTTTGAAAGTGAAAGTATCCTCAATAAACAAAATTGCAACAAAAATCGAAAAAGTAGAAAGGAGCGTGCATAGAGATTGACCTCAGCTAACCAATGCAAAAAAAAAAAAAAAAAAAAAATCATCTAAAAATATTGAAATGCGAACGAGATATTTTCAAAAATTTCCTCCATAGGATTAACATTAGCGAGCGGGTGTTTTCGTCTGAGTGAAGTAGCCCCTTAACGGTCTGTGACGGAGAAACCTTTTAAACCTTTTTTATGCAGTTAATTAATCTCCACGTGCAGCGAACGATTGAAAAACATGTTAAAAACCAGACCCCAATTAACTATAAGTACTTTAAGTGACAACCGCAGATGCAAAACAGTGAATAAAACCAGAGACTGTCGAAACTAACTAATTGGAGAAATACTGCAGATCTCCCTCCTTCAAACTACAGCTGTTTGTCCCGCGCCTGTGCACAGAACTCAAATAACAATCTCCCTTCAGTTTCCAAAATGTATCCGAGCAGTTAAGACGCTCTTGTATATATATGATGTAAATATATTTTAATATAATGTAAAATTGGAGCACTTATACGCAGCCTCCAAAACGCGATTTTAAACATGTACATCTAGCCAAGAATTATAATATTATATTCAAAGGAAAATGAATCTTCTGCTCATTTCACACAATTGTTATTTTCTACTAATACTATTTCTTATTACTCCAATATAAGTGAATCAATGGATAAGATAAATATCGTTACAACACTTTGGATTACTGTGGATATCACTTGGCGCAAAAAGGAAAATTTCAGGTAAGCTGAACAAACTTCTTTAACATATCAAAAGATGAAAATGTATATTAAATTTGAAGACTGATTTAACTATTTATAAAAATAAGAAAATTTATTACGCTACCGACGGTTCCCCTAACAAAGATTATGAGACTGAAAAAAGAATATCCCAGTATTATAAAAAAAAAAAAAACGATAATTTAACAAATTTCTAAAAATATAATAATAAATAAAAGAACACTAAAAAAGTAATAATGAATGCGATAAAAGAAAATACTCAATTTATTGAGAAACTCAATTCTACGAATTATAGTACATGGAAGTTCAAGATGCAGATGTTCCTGATTAAAGAGGAACTCGACGATATTATAGTACAAGATCCACCGGATCCTGCCGATCCCGCATGGCACAAAAAAGATCGCAAGACTAGAGCTCTAATAAACCTAAGCATCGATGATTCTCAAATCGTAAATGTAAAAAACTTAGATACTGCCAAATTAACATGGGAAGCTCTGAAAAATATACATGAGAGAAGCAATTTATCTAGTAAGCTTTACCTGTTACGGAAACTATACAGTACTAAATTAGCTGAGGGTGCAAACATGATCACGCATATCACTAATATCTTGCAAATTATAGATAAACTTAATGCCATTGGAGAAAATATTAGCGATTCACATATTTCCGCGCTATTTCTGTGTTCTCTTCCCCCCAGTTACAATACTTTGATAACTGCGTTGGAGGCGAGACCAGAAAATGAGCTCACCCCTGATTTTATCAAAAACAAATTAACGGATGAATATAATCGTAGACATGAAATGTCAGAACAATCACATAGCGGATATAACAACAACGAGAGAGCATTTAAAACAAATAGGAGATATACACACACTGAAAATAGAAGAGAACAAAAATATTGTTACAACTGTAAAATGAAAAATCATTCCACTTACGAATGCTGGCACTACAAGAGCGGAAACACGGTACAATCCGGAAATCCTCGTAACAATCAATTCAAAAATAAAAAGAATTTCTCATCTTCATTATGTTATGTAAAGACCGAAACTCGTAGAGAAAATAAAATTCCAAACGAAAGAAAATACGCAAATGATCAAACGCAAAATAAAGCATTAATCACCAAAAAAGTAGGCAAAAATAACTGGATTCTCGATTCAGGATCTACCTCGCACATTTGTAATGATAAAAGCCTATTTAGTAAATTTATTGATTATAATAAAACTTCAGTAACGATCGCGAATGGTAATAAACTGACAGCGTTAGGTTCAGGAGAAGTTTTTATAAAAACATTAACCCCCGAAAGAAAAGAAAAACTAACGAAATTACGCGAAGTGCTTTATGTCCCAGACTTAGAGTCGAACCTAATTTCGGTTAGTAAAGCCGCTAAAAACGGGTGTAAACTAATCTTCGACGATAATAAATGCGATTTGATCTTTGATGAAGAAATATATATTAGGGCGAAAAATGAGAAAAATTTATACATTATTGAGGAAATGGACGATGTGGAAGAACCACAAAATTATGTAAACATAACGTATAACTGTGACAGCAAACAATGCATAGATCTCTGGCATCGCAGACTCGGTCACAGAGATTATGACGCGATTAAATCTATAATAACAAATCAACTTGCGGACGGAATAAAGATAGGAAAATGTAAACATCAAAATAAAACATGCGTAACTTGTATCGAAACTAAATTAACTAACATGCCGTATCCTAAATCAGCAACAAACCGAGCTACTAATATCGTGGATTTGATCCATAGTGACGTATGTGGTCCTTTAGATACACCGACTTTAGGCGGAAAATTTTATTTTATGACTCTTATTGATGACTATTCCCGATATACTACGATATATTTATTATCTAAAAAGAGCGAAGTTGCTGAAAAGATAAAAGGGTATATAACGATGATATACAATCAGTTCGGTAAAAAACCTAAGGAAATTAGATCGGATAACGGTCGTGAATATGTAAATCAAGAGATAGATGAATACTTAAAACAGAACGGAATTTTACACCAATTGACTGTCCCGCATAATCCGAGCCAGAATGGAGTTGCGGAGAAAAAAAATAAAAGTTTATTAGATATGACTAGAAGCATGCTATCACAAGCAAAATTAAGCAAACATTTTTGGGGTGAAGCCATAAACACTGCAACATATTTACAAAACTGACTCCCAACTAAAGCAAACAACAACAGAACACCTTACGAATTATGGAAAGGAGTTAAACCGAATTTAAAACACTTAAGAACATTCGGTTGTAAAGCGCTATTTTACGTCGATAAAGTAAATAGAGGAAAACTCGATAACAGGGCTCACACCGGAACGTTCGTAGGTTATGACACACGATCGACTGGTTATAGAATTCACACACAAGGAAAACAAATTATAATAGCGAGAACGGTAAAATTTCTTGAAAATGAAAATGTACACTCAGATAACATTGAGGAGATACAAAACACCACAAAAAAATCAGATGACAATACACAATTACCGGATAGACATGAAAATCACCTAGAAATAAAACTTGACAGTGAGGAGACACCATCCGTGCCCAAACAGCAACCAATTGAACCAAGAAGGTCTAATAGGACAAATAGAGGCGTTCCTCCTGACAGATATGTTTGTCTCATAAATAGTTCATCTGAAAACATTCCCGAAAATTGGGAAGATATCGAAAAAATGAAAAATACTAATGATAAACAAAATTGGATAAAAGCAACACAAAATGAAATACAATGCCTAAGAAAAAATAACACTTGGACTTTAACAGATCCACCACCCGGAACAAAAATTATCGGCTCAAAATGGACTTTTAAACTAAAAAAGGACAATTTAGGAAATATTCAAAGCTATAAAGCGCGTTTAGTAGCACAAGGATATAGTCAAAGATTCGGGATTGACTATGATCAAACTTTCGCACCTGTAGTTTCGCACGCCACAATACGTGCATTTCTCATCTCTGCATTGCACAAAAATTTGAACGTGAAACATGTTGACATAACCACAGCATTCTTGCATGGTGAATTAACTGAAACTGTTTATATGAGTCAACCAGACGGGTATATTAAACCCGGCGATGAAAGAAAAGTTTGTAAACTTCAAAAAGCCATCTACGGTCTTAAGCAAGCAGCAAAGGCCTGGTACACCAAAATATCGGAAACACTCACAAACAATAATTTCTTACAAAGCAAAAATGATCCATGTCTGTACTTTAAATCAAATCAAGAAAATCCGATATACATCATCATTTATGTAGATGATATCCTGATAGCAGGAAAGGACAGTGATATCGAAGAAACAATAAACCAACTTAAGAAAGAATATGAAGTAAAAAACTTAGGAGAAGTGAATAATTACCTAGGCATAAACATTAATAAAATCAACGATACATATTACCTAAATCAAAACAATAAAATACAGGAACTAGTGAAAAAACTGAATTTAAACGACATGAAACCTCATTACACACCCATGATTGCTGGATTCAACAGACTTGAAGACGACGATAATCTTTTACCTAATAACACGAAATATCGACAAGCGACAGGCACATTACTTTACATATCAACAATCACGCGTCCTGACATATCTGCAGCAGTAAACATATTATGTCGTAGAAACGAAACACCACGCCAAAAGGACTGGTCAGCAGTAAAAAGAATCATTTCATACCTCAAAACTACAGAAAATTTGAATTTAACTCTTAGCGCAAACAGCAAGCCCATCCTAACAGCATACGCCGATGCAGACTGGGCTGGTGACTTGAAAACACGTAAATCAACGTCAGGAAATCTATTCATGCTAGGAAAATCGCCGATTTACTGGATTACAAAAAAGCAAAATTGCATTGCACTTTCGTCAGCCGAAGCTGAATACGTTTCAGCTAGCAACGCAGCACAAGAATTAAGTTGGATAACAAACTTGCTAAGCGACCTCAACATTCCACAAAAACTACCCATCACGATATTTGAGGATAATATGTCCTGTATAAAAATGACTGAAAACGATAAAGATACTAAGCGATCCAAGCATATCGACATACGTTTTCACAACATCAAACTTATGAAAGAAGAAGGAAAAATCGATCTACAATACTGCCCCAGTGAAGAAATGATAGCCGACACTCTCACGAAGCCCACTCCCAAGCCTGTGTATGAAAAACACCGTAAGAAACTGAATCTTCAACCATTCCCCACACAGGAGATTACGGGGGAGTGACGGAGAAACCTTTTTTATGCAGTTAATTAATCTCCACGTGCAGCGAACGATTGAAAAACATGTTAAAAACCAGACCCCAATTAACTATAAGTACTTTAAGTGACAACCGCAGATGCAAAACAGTGAATAAAACCAGAGACTGTCGAAACTAACTAATTGGAGAAATACTGCAGATCTCCCTCCTTCAAACTACAGCTGTTTGTCCCGCGCCTGTGCACAGAACTCAAATAACAATCTCCCTTCAGTTTCCAAAATGTATCCGAGCAGTTAAGACGCTCTTGTATATATATGATGTAAATATATTTTAATATAATGTAAAATTGGAGCACTTATACGCAGCCTCCAAAACGCGATTTTAAACATGTACATCTAGCCAAGAATTATAATATTATATTCAAAGGAAAATGAATCTTCTGCTCATTTCACACAATTGTTATTTTCTACTAATACTATTTCTTATTACTCCAATATAAGTGAATCAATGGATAAGATAAATATCGTTACAACACTTTGGATTACTGTGGATATCACTTGGCGCAAAGCTGAACAAACTTCTTTAACATATCAAAAGATGAAAATGTATATTAAATTTGAAGACTGATTTAACTATTTATAAAAATAAGAAAATTTATTACGCTACCGACGGTTCCCCTAACAGTCTGCGTCTTCGAAATCTACCTGTACCTGTAGACCGAGCCGTCAGGGATTTTTTTGTAATTTGAAATTGGAAGTATATTTCTATCATCAGCGGTTTAAAATATAATCGTCATTGCAATTTATTTTGAATCACTCAGGTATACTCAGTGAGTTTATTTTCATTTTTTATTAAAATCAATGAAAAATTAAAATTAGTAAAAATCAAAGTTTAGCATAAAATAAGCCATGTCGACTTTTTCTCTCTTTTATTAAAAGTTTGTATTAAAAAAAAACAAACATAATCAGAAGTATCTTGCATAATTGACAAATACAATCGCTTTCGTTTTAGCTTTAGAACAAAAAATTTGTTTTCATAGTAGTTTCTTTTTCTTATTTTATAAATATTTGTCTTTGGAGTACTTTTTATTATCACTGAAATAGATGCCGTGGGGCTTCTTTTGTTTCCATTTGCTAAAAGGAGAAAAGCACTTTTATTAAGAGCTCTTGAATGGAATCGTCTTCCATTTATGGTGAACTCATAAGTTATATATATATATATATACCTTTTACATTTATTTAACTTGAGTGAAACAAAAGAATATGAAAAGTTTACTTCCATTGTATATTTTTACTTCTAGTAAAAAGTGGAATGTATTTTTTTTAAATGCTGCTTTTTATCCCCTTCTTTAAATTGTACTATTTGATACAGAATGTCCGAAGTGTTATTAAACAATCATTGTATTCTGCCTACCATGAAATTAGCTTTAAAAAGTTTAAATGTTTGAATAAGTTTCAGAAAAATAAATCCCAGGTTTACGTTACCAATATAAGTAATAAACGTAACAAATTTTGATCGGTTTGAAAATAATGATTCGATTTGTTCTGTTTATATACTGTTTATATGTATTGTACAACCGAATTGAATTTGAATATTTTCAATTCAAATAACTTTATATTAAAATTTAGCCAATCTGATTGTTGCAATTAGAAAAATTAAACCACAAATCATTAGGAATATCGGTGTTATCAGTGCAAGTCACATTTTGTATTATATATAAGAGAAAACGTCTCAAATGATCAGTTTTTTTTTAACTGCCATTCATATTCATGACCCCTGAAACCAAATATATGGTATGTCAAAGAAAAAAAAAAAAAAAAAAAAAGGACTTTTATTGTAGCAGCGTTGTATCAACTCTCGAAATTGGTAAATATTTTTGTCGATAGGTATCACCGCCGTTTTTGGCGTCGTTGTAGCGCTGATCGCCAAGTTGCTTCTTTAAGAGCAGAAACAAGTGGTGGTCACTTGGCGCTCGGTCAGAGTTCTCACCACTCATCCAGGATCGCATGACTTCATATGTTTGGGGACATTTTCCTCACCTTCCGTATAATCCTGGCCTAGCGCCAAGTGACTACCACTATTTCCTGCACTTAAAGAGGCACCTTGGCAGTCAGCGCTACAACGACGATGACGACGCGAAAATGGCGGTGATGCAGTGGTTAGCACAGCAGACTGCCGATTTCTATGAGGATGGGATACAAAGCTAGTCATACGATATGATAAGTGTAATTTAATATAGGCTGAAATTATGTTGAAAAGTAGATTAAGGTCCATGCTTTCATGTAAAAATTAAATTGTTAAAAAATGGCTTTGTGTGTTTTTAACATACATCAAAGTATTTATATTTTCTATGCAGAGCCAAGCTATGGATGATGTAGACACAGGCATGAAGTGTTGTCCTGTTGAAATACATACACACACACAAAACCGTAAATCAATAGCATATTTAAATTAATAAGTTTTTTTTATTTAAATGTAAAAACATTTAGTAAATTATATCTCTTTTGTTAATATTGCTAATCACAAGTTTACAGCAGGCGACATTTTGTAGGAAGGCAGAGGCGGTATTATTTTTTGCCCAGCACCGTAAACGTACAATGCATATGCTCTGTGGACAGAAAGTCCGTATAAACTCTTAAACTTCATAAAATGACACGGAAATACGGTTTATATAAAAAGAATTGTCAGGATGAGGGATTTTTCCTAATAGCAAAAGTAGTTCAAAAAGTAACTGCTAAGGGTCGCTAACCCGATTTTATCTTCCAGAAGTATGTAAATGAGGATGATTATAAAATAACTGGCTTTTCAGTAGGTCCATTATTCGCTTGAAATATCAATTTTGTTTGTAGAATGTGTTACTGCTCGGAGATCCTTTTCTTCTTCAGATGATTGTGTAATCATAATTTTCGCAAAGCATTCGTTGCGGCTTCTCAGTTTGTGAAATTCATGGGCGACATTGTAGTGGACTAGAAGCTCTCTTATAAAGGTATGTCACATTTTTGAATGAGAACGTTCTGTCGATACTAACCAGTGGCGTAAAAGCGAGATCTATCCTTCGTTTCACTTTAATCTTACGAAACGTGTTTGTGACTCTCGGAATCTATGTGTTTAATTGTTTTCGCGTGATTTTATGCAAATTAGGCTATGCTGGTCAATCCACTGAGTATAAAAGCCGAATCGAATTTTTACTTTTAAAAATCCCACATACTGGGAATGTTTTTAGTGCAAAACCACTATCGTGTCATTTTTTTTTTAATGAATTTTTCAAATTTATATGGAATTTCTGCTTACCATGTACTATGTGCTATATCTAAAATGTATCTGCTTCTATTAGTAGTTGTAGGAATATAGTGATTGATACTGTTTTGTGTCTACTTGTCCATTCTTTTAATCATGAACGTCAATCTGCAATGATCTTTTAAAAACTTCCCAAAAAGTGAAATATTGGAAATATCACTGTAAAAAAAATCTTGTTGATTTTACAGAAAAAAAACTATCCACCAGTACGCCAGTAAAACATTGTTTATTTTACGGAAATAATCTGTATTTATTACGAACTTACAGACAAAATCTATTAAATTAACAGAAAGTTCTTAGTAAATACAGAATATCTTCGTAAAATAAACAGTTTTTTGCTGGCCTCTTGGCTGACATTTTTTTTCTGTAAAATTAACAGATTTAAAAAAAAAAAAAAAAAAAAAAAAAAAAAAAAAAAATTACAGTATATTCCTAAGGAGGGATTTTCAAGTTTCAGAGTAATTCGCGATTAATTAAAATACTAGGCTGAATCAAGTATTTGTATAACTGAAGAGCAGTAAAATAGCTTGTGACTACGGAATTCAGGGAACTTATAGTACCGCAGATGTAAATAGCTTTTAAGAGAATACCGAATTCAAAAGAAAATACTTTATGAAAATATAATGTAGAAAAATAAATTATTTATTCTTTGCGAATAATGATCGACACATAATACACTGCGGAATGCCCGGCAACGGAACAACCTATCGGAAAATTTTTAAAGCGATTTTAAAAAGCATCAAAGAGCGGGTTTGGGAGGCTTGTGTATTTAATACACCGGCGAGCGAGGCGGCTTTGAGCTTATTCATTGCTCTCTGGCGGTGGTAGGGGGATGTCTAACCTGATTACGGAAGATAGTTGCACTTAGAGTTTGCATTATAACTTTTACTTATAGTTAACCAAACCACAAATCGAATTTCCAAAATCGAACCACGTTATAAGGAAAGGGAAGCTGACGTCACTTTGGGTAAAATACTTTGTGATACCCGTCCTTCTTTATGATTCTTACAGTACACGCGATATGATTGGTCTATAAATAAGTCATCTACGATCTGATTGGTCTATGATTAATACGTCTGCGATACGATTGGTCTACGCCACCATGATGATTCCTTCAATTATCGCTAAAGCAAAAATAGAGTAGGTAAATTGGTTGACGGAAGTGTTTGTTTGTAAACATGCCCTTTCTTTATAACCTCTGTCTTACCAAGATCCATGTTTGTGGTAAGTAGCATTGTAATTGATTCACCATTGCGGAGAAATCATGTTCATTCCATTGTCAGGTTGGAGTGGAGATAAAGGAAGCTTCGCACACCCTCGCTGCGCTTCCATAAAAAATATCTTTTTAACTGCAGAAAATTCTTATTTGTGTCATTCCATACAAATTTAGCAAATCACCATTGGCTGCCATGTCACACATTTTTTCGAATATCAATAATGGAATAGATTACAAACAAAATGTAAGATTTCGGGATTGAATATTTCAATAAGAATACAAGAAATAAAAGTTGAAGTTTACGTGTATTCTGGAAATCAACCGCAACACGACCATAAATAAATCAGTAAATTACTAACAAAAATGAAACATATTAATATTTCTATATATTTTCTAAAAATGTTCTCAAGAAAAATATCTGAATAAAAGTTCAAAAATCTTAAATCTAAATCTGGTCGAGGTAGGAAATTGAAAACTGTACTAATTTTCAAAAGATTTCACTGCTTAGTGGCAAACATAGGAATGTGAAAACAAAGTAAAAGAAAAAAAAATTGTAAAAACTAGGTAATAAGAAACAATTTAATTTCAGAGTTGCCTTTTTATATCTCAATGAAGGAATAAATATAAAAATGTTTAGAGGTAAATGAAGTATTTCTATTTTTTTCAAGCGCTACAAATATCTATTTTTTAAGCAGTTTTTTTTGGCAACCAATAGTTATTAAGAAACAATTTGACTTAATTTCGAATTTGCCTTTTTATTTCTTACTGAAGAAAAAAATATAAAAAGTGTTTAGAGGGAAATGTAACTTTTCTATTTTCTTAAATCACAAGTTTGAAATTATTTTGCATTTAAATAAAAGTGTAATACTATTATGCATTAAAACTTTCATTCCTGCCATTGGCGCACCCACGGGTGGGGGGGTGGGGGGGCTAAGGGGGCTGAAGCCCCCCCCCCCCCCCCAGACCCTGAAACTTAATAATGAAGTAACTATATAAAGTTTTCTATAAAATTATAAAGTTTTTTTTTTTTTTTAAGGTCTTTAGAAAATGTTTAAAACCTTTGTATCTCATTTCATCTTTATTCTCAAATCGTTTTCGACATACGTTAAGCGTAAAGACTTATAGCAGTACTCTGATTCTCCCAGTTTTCCCAGTACACATCCATCATCCATATTTTTAGCACGGTCAAGCGGATTCAAGTCCAAACGAGGGTGGAATTTCGTCTACGTTGTACATCTGTGTAATGGACAATACTAGAGCTCCTATAAGGAGCTCCTCCCCTTATAGGAGCCTTAGACAATACGACCCATTCAAGGTCGATAAACGATTGGCACTATCCATTTTGCAAAACATTGAAGTGGGGTGCTGGAGAAATGGCAGCCCCACACTAGAAACCTTTTATTACTCTAGTTCAAATGAGGTACAAGCGAAAAGATTGTTGGTACAAACGAGGTATAAACGATTGGCACTATCCATTTTGTAAAACATTGAAGTTGGGGGGGGGGGGGGGTGGAGAAATGGCAGCCCCACACTAAAACCTTTTTAATTTTCTAGTACAAATGAGGTGCAAACGAAAAGATTGTTGGTGCAAAGAGGTATAAACGATTGGCCCTATCCATTTTGTAAAACATTGAAGTGGGGGAGGGGGGGGGGGGGGGCTGGAGAAATGGCAGCCCCACACTAAATTTTTTTTTATTACTCTAGTACAAATGAGGTGCAAACGAAAAGATTGTTGGTGCAAACGAGGTATAAACGATTGGCACTATCCATTTTGTAAAACATTGAAGTGGGGGAGGGGGGGGGGGTGGAGAAATGGCAGCCCCACACTAAATTTTTTTTATTACTCTAGTACAAATGAGGTGCAAACGAAAAGATTGTTGGTGCAAACGAGGTATAAACGATTGGCACTATCCATTTTGTAAAACATTGAAGTGGGGGGGAGGGGGCGCTGGAGAAATGGCAGCCCCAGACTAAAATCTTTTTATTACTCTAGTACAAATGAGGTGCAAACGAAAAGATTGTTGGTCTAAACGATTGGACCTATCCATTTTGTAAAACATTGAAGTGGGGGGGGGGGGAGAAATGGCAGCCCCACACTAAATTTTTTTTATTACTCTAGTACAAATGAGGTGCAAACGAAAAGATTGTTGGTGCAAACGAGGTATAAACGATTGGCACTATCCATTTTGTAAAACATTGAAGTGGGGGGGGGGGGGCTGGAGAAATGGCAGCCCCACACTAAAATCTTTTTATTACTCTAGTACAAATGAGGTGCAAACGAAAAGATTGTTGGTATAAACGATTGGCCCTATCCATTTTGTAAAACATTCAAGTGGGGGGGGGGGATGGGGCTGGAGAACTGGTAGCCCCACACTAAAATATTTTTATTACTCCAGTACAAATGAGGTGCAAACGAAAAGATTGTTGGTACAAACGGGGTATAAATGATTGGCACTATCCATTTTCTAAAACATTGAAGTGGGAGGGCTGGAGAAGCGGCAGCCTTACACTAAAAATCTTTTATTACTCTAGTGCAAATGAGGTACGAACGAAAAGATTGTTGGTATAAACGATTGGCACTTTCCATATCGTAAAACATTGAGTTGGGGAGCTGCCTTTTCTCCAGCCCCCCTACTAAAAATCTTTTATTACCCTAGTACAAATGAGGTACAAAGGAAATGATTGTTGGTACAAACGGATACAAACGAGGTATAAACGTTTGACACTATCAGTTTTGTAAAACAATGAGGTTGGGGTGACTGGCCGTTTCTCCAGCCCCCTCCCCCCCCCCCCAACTAAAAACCTTTTATTACTCTAGTACAAATAAGATACGAACGGGTACAAACGAGGTATAAACGATTGGTAATATTTTCAAAAAAATGTAAGTGGTGGTGACGGTGGGGGGGGGGGGGGGGGGCTGGCGAAATGCACCTTTATTTTATTAGTACTTCTGGTTATACACTTTTTTTTTTTTTTTTTTTTTTTTTTAGCGTCATTTGTGTTAAAACATTTAACTCAATGTATAAAAAAAAAACGTAGTTTTATATTTTATATTTGGAGAATTTATATCATCAAAGCTCGAGAAAATCATCTAAGATTAGAATAATTCACCAGCACTTCATCACTGAAATGGTAAGCATACATATTAATTTCTTTCTAAGGCTAACTACACTAGTATATTCGTAAGCATAAAGTTTCAATTTTATTAATAGCCAAGAGAGGGCATATCCCGCAGTCTGCCCCTCCCTCCTGTGCCGAACAAGGTACTAATTTACTGAATCATGGGCACAAATAAAAAAAAAAATGCTAAGACAAAATTGCAATGAATCGGCGAAGAATTCAGTTTTATATAGGTTTTTGCTTTAGCAGGTAAACTTTCAAGGTGTTTCTTTTGCTGAGATCATGGAATGTTTGCGATCAAGACAATATTACGTTATAGACAAGTTTCATCTACACAAGTAAAACAGTATGGGGTTATTTACACAAGTTTTACGCATACAGTTTAACCAGTGTAAATAAAACCTGTCTATAACGGAATATTATCTTAATCGCAAACATTCCATGGTCCCATCGAAAGAAACACCTTTAAAGTTTACCAGCTAAGACGAAAACCTGTCTAAAGCGGAATTTCTTACCGATTTATTGCAATTCCGTCTTAGCATTTTTTACTGTTTTTGCATCCATTGTATCCAAGCTAAAGAAGACTCCATATTATAAAATTGACTTGTTTTCCTATTCCCAATTGTCATGCTAACGGTTTTTAGTTCACAGGCTATCAAAGCCTGAGAGCTAATGGCCGCAGGTTCTGTATGTACATAACGCGATAACTCTTGAAAAAACTAACCACTTTGCTTCAAATTTTGTTTATAGGTTCATTGTGATAAGGCGCTTCCCTGATTACTTTTGGGAGTTCATTGGTTAATTATAAGGGTGTACGGGGGATGATCCCCCTGTTAATATATTGTCAATTTCTTTATTTTTCGAGGGTTTATTTCAAATTCTTTGAAATAAGAGTATAATATACAATTAGTGTATGCCTGTGAGCTCAATGCCCTCAGTTTAACTGCGCAGTTTTCTCTTTATTTATTAGTTCACAAGCGATCAAAGCCTGAGAGCTAATGTGCCCACAGGTTCTGTATGTACGTAAGTATGTATGTACGTAAAGCGATAACTCTTGATAGAAATATCCGATTTGCTTCAAATTTTGAATATATAGGTTCATTCTGATAAGGCGCTTTCCTGATTAGTTTTGGGAGTTCATTGGTTAAGTATAAAGGGGGAGGGAACAGGGACTAATCCCTCCTCCTTAGTTTATATAAATGGAATTTTCATGCAGAATTATCCGATTTTCTGCAAATTTGGTATACCTGTTATTCTGATATTAGATTTGGAAGTTCATTGGTTAAGTATAAAGAGTGGGAATTGGGGAGATAATCCCCCCCTCCTTAATTTAGCTAAATGGGAATATCATGCAGAATTATTCCTTGAAATAAGAGTATAATATACGCAATCAGTGTGAATAGCCCCATGAGGTCAATGCCAATCAGTTTAACAGGGCACTTTTCTTTTCCTTTTTTTAATTAAAAAAAGTTTCAAAAATGAATTGAATGTTCATAATATTAATTAATTAATAGAAGAATAGTTTTCACCCTGTAAATACACAGCGGCAAAAAACCGTTGATACTGAAAATTAAATAAGTAGATAACATTTTCTGTCATTCATATCAAAGTTCTATTTATAGTAACAGGCTAACTATTTTATTATAAAATTATATTCCTCTGTTTTCTTCACAAAATGTTTCATTCTGTTCATTTATGATAAATAATATACGTTTTAGCATATGTTCAAATTCAAGCGATATCGAATTACTGATGATAAAGCAGAGACGCACAAGAGCAGTCATCGTAATTTCATTACATTGCTGCACTACAACGAATACCGTACTATTACATTACATAAAATATTATATTACGGAATATGTCAGCTTTATATAGTAAAATAAAGCATTTTTGTAACATTTTTCAGTAATCGTAAAGTACAAAGGAAAAAAGGAAAAAATCCGCACATATCCATAAATAATTAACAAATTTTGTATCACTGATGGATATCAGAAGTGATTATAGTAAATTTCAGCTACTGTTGCAGTGCGCAAATGTAGATGGTCACTTGATCACCGACTCGTGAGTGTCATGCAAATGCATTAGAGGTCTGCACAGGCCAGAATTTCGAGGCCAGGCCAGAACGAAATCTATCTTGCCCGCTGCAAAAGTTAAAAGTTTGGCCCGGCAAGTACAAAAATCAAAGAAAACAGGCCCGACCCGGCCAGTGACAAAATGAGTTAAATCATGGCCTATCCAGTCCGCTCAATTTGTATTTAAAAAAATTCGATTTTACTCAACATAAAATTAAGATTCTTTTAAAGAATATTGTATACATATTTTTGGAGAAATTTTACAATATATTTTATCTTATTATATGTTTACAAGACAGAAAAAACAGAATAGCAACATTAATGATTACTCAGATTTTTCAGCCTTCAAATAAAGATTCAATCTAAGAATTAATGTAGTTTAGAATAAAAGAGAAAAGAGGATTAAAAAATCATAACTTTTAAGCTGTATAAAAATGTAGATTTTTGAAAATATTTCTTCGTAATTTATTAAGGCTCTTCTCAAATCGAATGGCGCTACTTTCTGACACATTTATAAAATCAATTTTCTTCAGGAATACATAAAATTGAAAGGTGTTCTTATTCAGAAACTATGTAATCGAATAGCGTTTTCCTTTTTCTGATAAATGCAAAAAATCTTTCAGAAAATACTCTCAGAATTGGCGTTTTGAATTAAATTTCCGGACGCGATAGCACGGTAAAGAAGAAAAACCTATTGTCACAAGAAAGGAATACTTATATCTCAATAGGTTATTTATCGAAAAATGGAAAACAGTACTCGATTCCAAATCGCTTCAAAAGTCAGACCTGTCAATTTTATGCCTTTACAGTTAAAAATAAAAGTCAAAAAATGTTTCGGAGAGTTTCACGTTGTTAAACTGGGAATTTGAGAATCACTTAAGGCATATTTTCACTGAATCCGTTAACAGCAACTTATTATTTCTATTACTATTTTGACAAAACAAACTGTTTGGGCACAATTAAGTCCAGTTCCGATCCGGTTCGACTGTATATAAAAGAATTTAAGCCTGATCTCGTCTCGGCCCGAGTCTGCTAAAACAATAAAGCTTGGTCTCAGACACGATGTAAAAATCTGATGTCGATCTCTACGCTTGACATGTTATATTACTGTATTGATGATGTTGCTAAACTAGCGTCACTTCATGAAGCAGATTTATACTTTTTCTCGCAAACGTTATCATCACATTTTACCGGCTTCGTTTAAATTTTTATATCGGGCCGGTTAAACGTAAATTTAATTTTTAAATTGGTAGTGATAGTGACAGTGATGAACTGATTTTTATTCAAAGACGAAAAAACGAGTGTTAAACGTATATCTTTCAAATATTCTTATTCTAACAATGCATGAAAACAACTGAAGTTTCAACAAGTAAAAATCTACAAGTCATCACGGGTCCGAGGCCCGTACCCGGCCCCATTAAATTCTCTTGTTAGCCCGTTTATTTTGTCAGTCGGCCCGGCACGGCCTATCAAAAATCTTCTAATTCTGGCGGCCCGACCTGTTTTAAAGTTTACCTTCATTTTGCCGGATACGGGCCGAGCCGGGACTGTGCAGACCTCTAAAATGCATTAGCCCCCCCCCCCCCCCCCCCAAAGCGAAATCCTGGGTGCGCCACTGATTCCTGCCTTCAATTTCCTTCTGTCCGAGGGATGTTTTTGAGTAGTTTCGAATAATAATTTGTAAATATTCCGAACAATTGAAATTTAGCATAACTAAAAATAGATGGCAGCACTATAAAATTCTTCTGAAATAATATTCATAAAACGTAAAAACAAAAACCTTTTAAAAAAATATTTTTTATTATACAACGACTCAAAAGATAAACTTGAGTTTTTTCTAGGTTTTAATGAACATATTAAACTTTCTTCGAGTGATATATCACATTAATTGTATCTGATATTTCCTCCATTTGACTTTTTTGTGCATTCATAAGAAGAAAAAGTATTATTTTAAAATGTTTTAAACGTTTGTAAGGTCTTTTAACAATGAAGGAAATAAAAGGAAGTTTCAACATTTGAGCATTGTTTAACTAAAATAAACTGAAATGAGCAAATAAACTTAATACAGAAATATTAGAAAAAAGTTTGCAGTAAATGAAGTTAGTGTTTAAGAGTATGAATAATGAATTCTTCTGTGGGTAACAGACTTGACAAAATTAAAAATGAAAAATACTTTTAACCCTTTATCTACCAAATTATGAATCAACAAATTGTTCAATCTCAGTAATTATCTTCCTTGATGTCTGAAGGTATATTAGACAATGTATATTATAATAATATGAAATTTAGATAAGGTTTTTTCATTAAAACTGATTTAATAATGCGGTAGTAATAGCTCTTTTTGTGAAATATTTACAAGAATAATTAGATTAATTAACAGAAAATGCTGTTAAGTAAATATCACAATTCTTTATCGGAACAATGTAAATAAATGTATTGTGATCCTATCGTTAAATGGCCCCACCAGTGGCTGAGAGGTTCTGCTCTCGAAGCTGGTAGACGGGAGGTGCTGGGTTCGATCCCAATCGCGCCCGTCGGCCTAATCGCTCGGAGTTTTCGTGGTTTTCTTCGAGCCGTGGATTTATCCATGCATAAGTACGGGTTAGGTTCCCTTAGAAAGACCCCCACGAAGGGCACTCCCCCCGGGCCTATATCCCAAGTGTAGATAATTGGCCGTCAATAATCAACCCAACCCTATCATTAAATAGAAAGGTTCTTATAGTTGCAAAATTTTCATATAACAATTTTTAAAAAGAGAAGATCTACACTTATGTAAAAGGTTGAGAAAAATACCACTTTATAAAATATTTAGTTTTCACTGTTTTGCTGTGCTTTCTAAATGTGATCCAGAAAAGTATTTTGTATAAAAACCAAACCTTATTATCATTATTAGACAGATTAAAGAAATTTTATACAAAGTTTTCTCTGATGGTACTTAAAAGTACCGTCAGTAGATAAAGGGTTAAACTATATTTAAATAACTTTTCATAGTTTATAGCTATCCCAGGACAGTTTTTGGACTAAAATATGTTAAAATGCATTTTAAATGGGGAAGAAAAAAATTGTGTAAAATGAAATTTCCCCAGTAACGGGTTTAGCATTTTCTCTGGGATTCTTAAAACTCAAGTATTTGCTTCAGAGTAACTTATTTTTATTATTTTCGGTATATAGGTTAACTTTATGTCTAAATAGAGTTGAAATATTTTGTTTTAAAATCAAAATCAAATATTTTGTTAATTTATGGGGATTAAAAAAAAAAAATCTGAAGTAGAACAGCAATTTAGCAATTGCTCAAAATTGTATGTTTGTAAACGTGTATTTTATAAATTACTTCACATAAATTTAAAGGTTATACAGCATTGTAATTTCTAAAAACTTTTTGCTTACATTTATAAAAAATAAATTTTTAATGATAATAATTAATCTTGAATTGATTTAAAATGGTTATCATTTAAAATAAAAATAATTAAAAAAATTATAAAGTTAAAAGAAATCTAAAGACATCTATGAAACTGATGTTAGAAGCAATATTTTATAAGTAAAAGACAAAGTTAAAATTTTGAAACTGTCTTTTATTTCCTTCATTGTTAAAATGTTTTAAAAACTGGAGGGAAAAATAAAAATAACACTTTTCTTCTTATGAATGCACATAAATAAATAAATAAGTGAAGGAAATCTCAAATACAATTAATATATCACATGAAGAAAGTTTAATATCATATCATATATTCTAATACGAGCAAATCTTGTGTGTGTGTGTGTGTGGTTATATGTATACATGCAAATTTTATCTTAAAAACGGCTCTAACGATTTTGACGAACTTTTGTATCCTACCGTTTTGGGGCACCAGAAAACTATTGGGTAGGTCACATGTTCGAGAAAATTCGATTAGTGGGTCATTTTGGGTCATGGTCAAGCTAATTGTATGGAAAAACGGTTCAAACGATTTTGACTAAATTTTGTATTTGACCATTTTCGGGCACGAGAAGACTGTTGGGCTAGGTCACATGTTCGAGAAATTTCGATTAGTGAGTCATTTTTGGGTCAAAGCGGGTCAAGTTAATTTTATCTAAAAAATGGCTCTAACGATTTTGATTAAATTTTGCATTCTACGATATTCGGGCACGAGAAAATCATTGGGCTAGGTCACATGTCCGAGAAAAATAGATTAGTGGGTCATTTTGGGGTCATTGTGGGTCAAGCTAATTTATCTAAAAAGCGGCTCAAACTATTTACACTAAATTTTGCATCCTATGGTTTTCGGGCACGAGAAGACTGTTAGGCTAGGTCACATGTTCGAGAAATTTCGATTAGTGGGTCATTTTGGTTATGGGTCATTATGGGTCAAGCTATTTTATCGTAAAAACGGCTCAGAGGATTTGAACTAAATTTAGTATTTTACAGTTCTAGGGAACGAGAAGACTATTGGACTACATCACATGTTCTAGAAATTTCGATTAATGGCTCACTATGGGTCAAGCTATTTTTTTCTTAAAAACGGCTCAGACGATTTGAATTAAATTTTGTATCCTACGGTTTTTGGGCACGAGAAAATCATTTGGCTAGGTCACATGCTCGAGAAAATCCTATTAGTGGGTCATTTTTGGGTCACTGTGGGTGTCAATCTAACTTTATCTAGAAAACGTCTCAGACTATTTTGACTAAATGTTATATCCTACGGGTTTCGGGCACGAGAAAACAATTGGTCTTAGTCACATTTTCGAGAAAATTTGATTAGTGGGTCATTTTGGTCATGGGTCATGATATTTGAACTCAAAGCTAATTTTAACCGAGCAAAGCTCGGTCTTCCCTGCTCGTATATTCTAATACGAGCAAATCTTGTGTGTGTGTGGTTATATATGCAAATTTTATTTTAAAAACGGTTCTAACGATTTTGACAAAATTTTATATCCTACCGTTTTGGGCACCAGAAAACCCTTGAGCTAGGTCACATGGTCGAGAAAATTCGATTAGTGGGTCATTTTGGGTCATCATGGGTCAGCGTCAAGCTAATTGTATTTAAAAAACGGTTCAAACGATTTTGACTAAATTATGTATCTTACCATTTTCGGGCACGTGAAGACTATTGGGCTGGGTCGCATGTTCGAGAACTTTTGATTAGTGGGTCATTTTTGGGTCAACGCGGGTCAAGTTAATGTTATCTAAAAACGGCTCTAACGATTTTGATTAAATTTTGTATCCTATGAGTTTCGGGCACGAGAAAATCATTGGGCTCAGGTCACATGTCCGAGAAAATTCGATTAGTGGGCCATTTTTGGGTCACTGTAGGTCAAGGTAATTTATCTAAAAAGCGGCTCAAACTATGTACACTAAATTTTGCATCCTATGGTTTTCGGGCACGAGAAGACTATTAAGCTAGGTCACAGTTCGAGAAAATTCGATTAGTGGGTCATTTTTTTCATGGGTCATAATGGATCAAGCTATTTTTATTTTAAAAACGGCTCAGAGGATTTGAACTAAATTTAGTATCATATAGTTTTAGAGAACGAGAAGACTATTGGGCTAGGTCACATTTTCGAGAAATTTCGATTAGTGGGTCATTTTGGTCATGGATCATAATGGGTCAAGGTATTTTTATCTTAAAAACGGCTCAGACGATTTGAACTAAATTTTGTATTCTACGGTTTTTGGGCACGAGAAAATCATTGGGCTAGGTCACATGCTTGAGAAAATCCGATTAGTGGGTCCTTTTTGGGTCACTGTGGGTCAAGCTAATTTTATCTAAAAAATAGCTCAGACTATTTAGACTAAATTTTGCATCCTATAGTTTTCGGGCACGAGAAGACCGTTGGGCTAGGTCACATGATCGAGAAAATTCGATTAGTGGGTCATTTTGTTCATGGGTCATTATGGGTTAAGCTATTTTTATCTTAAAAACGGCTTATAGGATTTGAACTAAATTTTGTATCCTACGATTTTAAGGCACGAGAAAATCATTGGGCTAGATCACATGCTTGATAAAATCCGATTAGTGGGTCATTTTTGGGTCACTGTGGGTCAAGCTAATTTTATCTAAAAAGCGGCTTAGACTATTTTGACTAAATTTTATATTCTATGGGCTTCGGGCACGAGAATACAATTGGGCTTGGTCACATGTTCGAGAAAATTTGATTAGTGGGTGATTTTGGTAATGGATAATGATATTTGAGCTCAAAGCTAACTTTGACTGAGCATAGCTCGGTCTTCCCTGCTCGTGTTTATTAAATCCTAGAAAAAACTTAAGTTTGCCTTTTGAGTTCTTAAATAATAAAATTAATTTTTTTAAAGAATTTATTTATTTATTTATTTTTAAATTTTTAATTAATTTATTATTATTTTTTTAACATTTTATAAATATTATTTCTGAAGAATTTTATAGTGTTGCTATCTATCCTAAATTATGCTAAATTTTAATTGTTTCGAATTGTTCACAAATCATTATTCGAACCTATTCTACACAAAAACATTTCTCGAACAAAAGGAAACAGAAGGCAAGAATGGCAGTTTCAATACATAATCAAACACTTTTATTTATAATTTGGATATAATTTTGAAACTCAAACTGTAGGTGATTTCGTTCAGGTTACAGTAGAATCCGAATTTCGATTATAAAAAAAATCGGCTTAACCGAATGAAATTAAACCCTGACTTTAATTTGCAAAACATATTAAAATACTGCTTACAAACTTAATTTTTTTTTTTTTTTTAATTTATCATTAAACAAACTAAAATGCATTTATTACATAACAATAATAAATTTAATAAGAATGAATTTAAGTAGTTATTGCCATTTTTAGATTTAAATATTTTGGAAATATTATTAAGTGGATTAGGATAAAATGGCTTTATATATGGATAGTAAGGAACTATTTTAAGAATAAGAATTATTTTAATAAGCCGGGGTTATATACGGGACATTACTAAATGGAAAAATTTTAAAGAATAAATTAGCAGATTGCGGAAAAAAATAATTTTTTTAATATTATGCATATGGCATTACAATAAATTAAGTATTGCAAAGCTCTTGCAAAAGTAAAATTTAGAGACTGCTTACTTTGACCATTGAATTTTATTTCTTTCCAAAATATGCAGTGATTTTCTTTTGGTGTTCAGCTTGACATCTCTTCAAAACCGTTTTGTCACACATCTGAACAGCAGAATATCAGAAATAGTAATAGTAGCATCTTCTTGTTGCTCAATATGCCAAAGTGCTGCACGTAGTACTTACTTTTTGTAGCTTCATCGTGATTCCTTCTCTTCGAATTGCTCTTCAACTGCAGAATCTTTTTTATTTACTGTTTCAACTTTTTTTTAAATTTTCATCAGCAAAACACAGCCGATTGTGTCAAGACATGCTATAATGCCGTTGTCTGGTGATTTTACAGGAAGCTTCTCGAACATGTCCAAGAACTGTTCAGTAACGAGATATGCATTTTCACCTGAAATGATATCTGTTGAAGAGTCAATATTTCCTCCAATATCTATTGACTCAACATCAGGCACAATTTACGGCAAGATTTAACCCTTTAGCGGGCGGTGGTCACAAAAAAGGGCACATAATTTTAATTCCAAAACTGACAAACGGCACCAAGAATATTTAATTAAAATTTTCCTTTTATAAAGTAAGGGAAAATCAGCAAGTTATTGTTTTCTAAGGAAATTGTTTGTAAAATCTGGTGTCAGTCCATTATTTCATTATTTTACAAACCGATTTATTCCGCGCCGGAAAGGGATAACCAATCTGTTGACATCTTTTGCCAAATAAAGGTAAGAAAAAGGGTTTTTGGTTATCCGAAAAATTCTGTGGAACCTTGGTTGCTTCGGGCCCTTGCTTTTCGGATAACCGGGGTTCTGCTGTAGTGTTTAAAAAAGCGGAAAAAATATTTCATTTATATCTACACATTTTTATATATTTTTTTCTTAATTGAGATATAAAAATCAACCCTGAAATTAAATAATTTTTTTTCTTATTAACTAGTTTTTACTTTTTTTTTTTTTTTTTTTTTTTTTTGAAATTATTACTTTGTGTTTTACGCTTTTATGTTTTCAGATTCCTATGTGTTTTCACATTCGTATGTTGTATGCATAGGAATTTGTCCCTAAATGTTGAAATCTTTAGGAAATTTTTATAGTTTTCAATTTTATAAGTCTCAAGATTTAGATTTCAGATTTTTGAATTTTTAATCAGACTTTTAAAGGAAGGGAATTTTTAGAAAGTATACTGAAATATTTAATTCTTATAGTAACTTACTGAATTATTAGAGGCTTTGTTGATCACCAAGGAAATGTACATTCGTGTAAACTTTAACGTTTAATGTTAGTTTTATTATTGAAATAATCAATCTTGAAATCTTACAGTTTGTTTATATGTGATGTGCTTAATTTTTGTTTTTCATAAAAATGTGTGACATGATAGCTACTGATGATTTGCTGAAATTATATGGAATGACCCAAATTCAAATTTTCTGCAATTAAAAAAAAATGTATTTTTTTATATTTTAAAATAGCTATAACTACCCAGAAATTGGAAAATCCCCCATTACAAATACATTTCCAATATTTTACTTTTTGTTTATTTTCAAAATATTACGGAAAATTAATACAAAACTCCTCGATATTCATAATGAAAAAGAAAATAGACAAATAGGTGGGAAATCAGTATGACTCGATATATTTCTGCAACGATTAACCCTTTCCGGCACAGTGGTCCCACTCCGGGCACACCTAATTTTAATTCGAAACTTGCATTTGGCACCAAGAATATTTTTATAAAATTTTGCTTCTGCAATGAAAGCTTAAAATCAGATGTTCTTATTTTCTAAAAAAGTCGTTTGTAAATTCCGGTGTCAGTCAGTAATTTCGCATTTTACGAACAGAATTTGTCTGTGCCGGAAAGGGTTAAAACGAACGAATATATTTTACATATTGCAGAAACATGCATTATACGTATAACACAACGCGCAAAAAAAAAAAAAAAAAAAAAAAAAAAGGGCATAAAATTGTTACATCTCTGTTTTCTGCAAAATATCGCCTGTTATCAATAATCAATTTTATTAAAAATAAACATAATTTGCTCAATAAATATTTTTTATATTTAAATTAAGCTATTATTAATTTGCATATGCTAATGGTTTACGGTTGTGTGTGTGTGTGTGTTTGCTTCTATTGGACTTCATGGATGTGCTCGCATCATTCATAACTTGGTACCGGAAAGAAAATATAAATACTTTGAAACTGACCTGCAAAAAAATTCGGATTTAAATTAATTTAAGAATGCCTGGGATTAAAACCTGGCTTCAGGTTGCAGTGAGACACCCTATATTTTTGATTGAATAAACGGATTACGACACTGGTTTTCCATAAAAAAATTATTCATCCTGTTGAGTACTATCGGTTCTCTCTTCTTGTAAAAACAGTTTTCGAACACTCTATATATTTCTAAAGATGTGTTACAGCCGTTATCCACTAAATATATTAACCCACGTCACAGAGTAACTTATCTTGGAAGAATATCTGCATCTTAGAGAGCAATTTTGCAACTATATTTCTTATGACATCTTGCGCCTTTTAGAAAATTTCCAAACCTTGATAAAATAAAATTACGTGTTGAATTTTTTATTATATCTAAACAATTATTCTGAAGAAAAACCGGATCAAATATTCTTTACGAACACGAATTTCTCCTTCCCTATACAACATGTATGTTTTTGTTCTGTATTTTTCTTTTCTTTCCTGACTGATAGTAATCTGGTGAACTGATCTCGTCAGCAGATTCATTTGATTAACCATCTTTTGCTCTTTACAATAAGAGCAATTTTCTGCAAAGAATGGAGTACGACTTTGTTGAATGCGCGATTCCACTGATAAAAATCGGAACATTTTGACGGAGTAGGCAAGTTAAGAGCATCGATTAATGGCTGTAGACACAGTTGTTAAACTTTTACTCAAATCTTTTTTCCCCTTAAAAAAACAGCGATTTTGAGTATTTTGTTTAAATTTCTATACATTGAAATTTGCTGTGTGTCAGGCTCATGATCAGTTTGATAAGGATTATGATCTGTTTAAAAAATGATTAAAATTGCTCACCACATGTGCCTCGTCTATAGGAATAGTTGTGAAAATACTCGAGACACATGTGAACAAAGCGTAAAATAGCCATAATTCTTTTCTAATATAACAATTATTATATTTCCATTTAAATACAAAACACACAATAGTATTATTTGATTTAGTATTTAAATTTATGTACATATCTTACATAAGATTAAAAAAAAAAAAAAAAAAAAAAAAGAAAAAGGAAAAATTAAGAAAAAGTCATTTCCTAAACTTTCAAGAGGTGCTTTTTTTAGAAAGCGAAATTTGTATTTTTGCTTCAATTGAAGGCTTTGTTCAATTTGTATTTTCGTGTTTTCTTAATAATTTTCTTGCCTTTCATGAACCCCGTTTTGCAGTCATTTGCAGCAGATTATTCTTTTCTCACGACACTAGGCATGGTCGTTTACGATATTTAATAATAAACATAAGCCATTTTTTTTTAATTTTTATGTGAGCTTATATTGGTAATCTCGAAGTATTTTTTTTAGTAGGATTTTCTGTTGATTCGTGAGCACTTATTTAGTTGCATGCTTATTGGGAAATGAATTCTCTTAAAATTGTGGCTATTCATTGAGCTCACTGTTCCTCCTACGAAAAAATTCACATTCTTGAAAAATTCTGTGGCATTCAAACCAAGGGGTCGGAAATATAATGTTGTAGTTGCACTACAAGTAGCGAAACTTACAGTTGTCGCTACATTTTACTATAATTTGTAGTGTTGCGCGCTACATTTTGAACAATGTTGTGTAACAAGTAACGCAATACAAAAAACAAAACAAAAAAAAAACAGTAGTTTGTAGCAAAAACAGATGCTATTTTTAACGCTACTTCAGGGAGGGGGGGGATGTGCCATTCTGCAAAACAAGTAGCCGAAATTTTCTTCATTTGTGCAAAGTTTGTTTTGCACAACAAGTTGCGAATCTCAGCTGCAGTGTATAAACACTTGTCTAGTATTTATTTGTTACTAGGTCTTCATGTTTTAATGCCGGGTTTCTTAATATTCGGAATTGCTTTACTTACAGATTTATTTATTGTTTGCATTTAGAGTTGTTTTCTGTAATTTTCTAGATTATCATATCTTTCCAGTGAAAAAAAAATATTTAAAAATATTGTAATGCGAACGAGATATCATAAAATATCCCCCCCCATAGGATTAACATTAGCGAGCGGGTGTTTTCGCCTGAGTGAAGTCGCCTTTTAATGAAATAGGTATTACAATGCTTTAAATTCAAGGAACATAATGTTGGTAATAAATAACATGTTACAAGGTTAAAAAAAATAACTTTTATAGAGCGTATTTATAGTATTAACCATTAAATTCATTTATTATTATACAAAGAAAAAAAAAAACTGTGATTTCTGTTTCTGTGATTGAATTTACAAATTTAACATTTACAATTAAAATCAAATTAGCTATATTAGTGCGACTTCTCCAGTTGACTTTGAAACGATCACACTTTAATAACTGTATATACAATAATTAAAAAATACATATAAAATTATTTCTCACACAATTTACAAAATAACGATGACGATTAGTTAGAGGAAACTCAAAGCAGCTCTCAAGCTGATGCACCTGAGAGGGAAACACCTTGTTTCCTTCTCTTATTTTCTCTTTTAATAAGCCTAATTCATTGTTTTGAAGTCCAAAACACCTTAATGAGATTTGTTTTACAAGTGGCCTGTTCCTGTTGCCATCAACCGACCGTTTTACTCTCATCAATTCATTACTTTAAAGCAGCTACGTTATGATCAGATTGATATAATCGCTCTTTTAAAATTAATTGTAGTCCATTATATGTTAAGAGCCGTAATAATTAGATAGTACAAAAATGGATTAAAAAAAGCATCAAGCTAACATTATTTAAGTATGTGTTGATAATTTCACAAGGAAAATAATACAAGCAATTAAATGTTCGTTTATGAGAACTTCGGATAGTATTAAGATTTACCATAGGTAAATCTTTGAGCATAATTATATATATATAGTAAATTTGGCTCAGGCCTATTTACTCAAACAGAAATCAATTACGAATTACTTATATTTGTAAAATATTGCCCTTGATAACGTGTTTCACAATATAAGTTTCCATTTGCTTCTTCTATCATTTTCACATTGTGCACATTGAATTTTTTTTTCACATATCTTTATTTATTTTTTCCACATATTTCATTTTGAGAATATTACATTTTTGGATATATGTCTTTGTATTGCTTTATAATTATCGTCAGTTCATATATTGTCGATTTTTTGATGGGATTTAATGGTTATTATACACAAAAGTTTTATTATATATATATATATATATATATATATATATATATATATATATATATATATAAAGGGGGCAGTTTGATTTATACACACGTTTGATATTACACATTTTATAATGGACTGTGATGTGGTATTTTTATATGTATATTAATTTAGTTATATTTACATATTCATTATTTAATTAATTTAGTTATATTCATTAATATTGAGAATGTTTTTGATCTAATGCATTTAGATTAATGCCTAGGGTGGACAATATCATATTAACTTCTAATATAATGTATACTTTTCTAAAGTGTTAATATAATGCATGTTTTAATTTTTATTAAACGTTCTACCCTTACCACTTATATCAAGTGTATTTAATTTTTAACTTTGTATGAAGAAACATTATATGTTACTAATTAATTTCAATATTTAATTAATATTAATTTTAAATCCTTTGTATCTTAATTCAAATATTTAGTATTTTAATTTAATTTAATTTATGTGATGTTGCATTTTTGGCACAGCTATTTAATAGTTGCTATGTCATTTCATGGTACATATATTTTTATGTTGCTTTAATTATTAATTTTTCCATCTTCCATCTTATTTTTAACATAGAATTATTCATTAATACATCTATTACTTTAATGTAATTGGATATTCTATTTATTATTTATTAATTAATTTCATTTATTTATTATCTAACTAATTGCTATCATCTTTAGATAGTATATGGTTTAATTTTTAAATATTAATTTTCATCCAATGCTATTTTTATTCAGCGTATCGTCACTTTTTACCCTAATAGATGGCAGCACCATGGTTTCTGTTGCTTTACAATAATATTCATATTATTCTAAAACCTAATCTGGCAACATGGTAAATCAATTTCTAAAACTAAAATTGGCAACATGTAAGGATTTTTTGCAATTCATTCCCTCTGTTTGGTTGTGTTCATGTGTGGTTCATGTGGTGCACAGGTATCTTTTTTAATCCAAATGGATTATGTACTTTCTGACTCTATTTCAAGTTTTATCTGTATATTATAGGTATGGTTTCTATCCTTTTTAATATTGTATTTATTTTTTATTTTTTCACAGGTATGATTCATTGTTTATGAGTAGGTAGTACCAAAATCATATTCTTTAGCAATGTTATGGCTAATATGATGATGAAACCACTCATTTTATTTGTGGTATTTAGGCATTTGGGACTTGATAATTCTGTCTAAATTCCACAAATTTAATTTCTTTCATTCAATTTCATTTATTCAATTTTTAATTTAATTTCTTCTTCTTTTAAATAAGTTTTTGGTATCTATATTCAGTGTGTTGGGGATTACTTTCATTGTCAACTAATTATTACATACTTAATCATTATTTCATAGTTTAAGTTGGTGATGGTAATGTTTCATTTATGGTTATATATATATATATATATATAATTATAATATCTATGAATTTCAAAAAACATATCAAGTTCATGTATCATTCTTTTTCAATAATTATCTAGATGAAATTATTGATTTTCATATGATATCATAATTTAGCCTATTTGGCTCATAAATCACTTTGATTAGCTTATATATATATATATATATATATATATATATATATATATATGTAAACTTTTTATGAAGATGATTTAATATTCCACGAGAAAATGGCAGTTTGTTAAAGATGGTGAATGATTGCAGTCGATATCAAGAATCCTGGCGAGGAGGTTAGGCAATGATGAAACACCATAAGAATTTCTCCAATAATGAGCAGCCAATTTCCAGGTAAATTGTTTATTAATGAACAGGAACGATGGCAGTAACAGTTCCCACAGTATCAGGTATAAACTTATAGCCCTCAGGCTTGACGATAACTCACTACATCATTTAATAGATCTTAAGAGACTGTTGTGAAATTCTAAGTCGCAGAATACCAGATAACGATTTGGTCAGCACTTCCAAACACGACAAAAATCTGCTCTCCAAAAGCTTGCAAGCCAGGTTTGTTAACGACGCGTAGAGTTATTGAAAACGACGTAAAGTATGCAGGAACCAATGAGTGACAGACAAAATTAAGCTAAGCGAATGGGGTGCGATGGAGAAGATTCAATACGAAAGAATCCCTATCGTAGCTGCGCATTGATTTTGACGTGAAAAATACCCAGCGCGCGAAGCAAAGCATGGAATAATAAAAAAAAATGGCTTTTGGAAACATTCGAAATGACAACAAGCGTCTCTCAGAATTTTATAGATTGGGGAGTTGATAAAAGTTACGAATGAACTTAAACTTTTAGATTAAGATTTGGAATAAGATAATTATTAATATACGTGTTATTACTTTTAAAAGGACATTAAATAGGAATAAATATTATTAAGAATTAAGGAAATAATGACTATGTCAGAATTTAGATTAATTTAAAGGAATAATGCGAAATAAAATTTTTATATAACATATATATACAATAAACTTTTATAGAGTGTATTTGTAGTATTAACCACTAAATCCATTTCTTACTACATAAACAGGAATAAGAATGTGGCAGAAATAGGAAGGTGTGATGTTTCATATGTGATTGAATTAACAAAGTTAAAATAAAATTAACTATATTTGTTCGACTTCTCCACTTGACTTTGCACAGTCATACTTTAATAATTATATTTGAAGCTACCTATAAAATTATTTCTCTTACAATTCGTAAAATAGCGATAACTAGCAGTTAGCGAAAATTCTAAGCAGCTGTCAAGCTAATGCACTTAAGAGAGAAAACAACTTATTTCCTTCTCCTCTTTCTCTTTTAACAAGCCTCATTCGTTGTTTTGAAGTCCAAAACACCTTAATGAGATTTGTTTCACAAGTGGCCTGTTCCTGTTGCCGTCGACCGACCGTTTTACTCTCACCAATTCATAACTTTAAAACAACTACGTTATGATCTGATTGGCGTAATCACTCTTTTAAAATTAATCGTAGCCCATTATAAGTTAAGAGTCGCAATGGTTAGAATTAGTACAGAAATGGATTAAAACAAGAACGAAAAATCATGCATCCGGTATAGATTATGAAACACTTTCCTACGCTAACAGAATATTGCTAAGAAATTTAATTTTTTTCATACGATGAAATGAGATATCTGAATAAGCAATTTAAAACATACATAACTCAGTAAAAATCCATTTGCAGCAATTTCTGCCATATTTGAAGTCTTTCGTACTGTATAAGTTATAGAATTTCTAAACAACACGTAGTACACTAAAAATTGCATATCACAGCGGAAAAGGCACTTCTAGCAATTACCTATTATAGTCAGTCCTTTAACCGAATTATCTTGTACGTCCCTGTACATGAACAATAACGCACGACCATAATATATAGAAAATAAGTTGTATTGAACCTTAGTGACCTTTTTAAATTTCATTATATTTCAAATATCATAACATGTTCAAAATGCACCGCAAACGATTTTTCCCCATAGATCATAATTTAAAGGAATTATTTTGTACGTTCCTGTAATTGAACCATAAATGCTACTAATTATATACTCCGGTAAAAGCATGTTGTAGTCCACCTCAGTAATGCACATTAATTTAATTATGTTCGAAATATCGTAACATCAATAAAATATAAAATTTCGTGACAATCCGAGTATATTTACGAGATTTAGAGCACGGACAGATGGACAAACAGACAAACCGAATTCATAAAAACTTTTCAATTATGTTGAAAATTGTTAAAAAGCATCAAACTAACATTACTTAAATATGTGTTGATAATACCACAAGGAAAATAATGCAAGCAATTGACTAATTCGTTAATGAGAACTTCGGATTGTAATGTGAATTATATTAAGTAAATCTTTGAGGAGTGTTGTTTAGGGGCCATGCCATTTTTTTTTGATAAATCTTTGAAAAAAAATTGCTTAGGGGCCATTCCATTTTTTTGATAAATCTTTGAGTACAGTTGTTTAAAAACCGTTACATTTTTCCTTGTAATATGGACATTCAAATACTTCTTCTTTAAATTCCGCTTAATGATTCGATTACTTCTTACAATCTTCAAACTTTTTAAAGTACAAAATATTTCTGTTTTTAAACATTCTTTAAGCATCATTAAAAAAAAGTATGTATCGAAGAAAAAAGGTTCAAAATGTTTATATTGGATAACAACAGAGAAGTCATATTCGAATACTTAGGTCTGCTTGCATTGTAAGAAAAGACAAATGTCTTTTTAATCTACGAAAATATAATGTAACCACGGATGAAAATATAAAATATCATCTTCCGAGTTATTCACGATTCCGAAAAAGGTTCTTTATCTTCAAAACCAACCGAAACCTCAAAACCAACATATTTTCGAGATTTAAAGAAGCATATTACAAGAAAGTTTCTTTTTATGTCGCTGATTTTCAAAAACACTTCCGAGCGGTTTTCATAGTTCATTTTTAATCTCTATAATTTTGTTACATGAAATATGAATTATTAAGTAAATATTAAAATAAAGAAAACTGCCCAGTTAAACTGATGACATTGAGCTCACAGGCTATTCACACTAATTGTATATTATACTCTTATTTCAAAGAATAATGCCCCTCGAAAAATAAAGAAATCGACAATAAATTAAGGGGGAGTGATTAGCCCCTGTCCCCATCCTTAATACTTAACCAATGAACCCCGAACACTAATCAGGGAAGTGCCTTACTACAATGAATCTATATACAAAATTTGAAGAAAATCGGATAATTCTGCTTGAAAAACCCATTTATCTAAATTAAGAGGAGTGTTAGACCATCGTTTCCCCCTTTAGACTTAACCAACGAACCCCCAAAACTAATCAGGGAAACACCTTATTACAATGAACCTATAAACAACATTTGAAGCAAAACGGTTATTTCTATCGCGTTACGTACATACGTACATACATACGTACATACAGAATCGGCGGGCACATTAGCTCTCAGGCTTTGATAGCCTAATATGAGCTAAAAATTATCATTTATAACCTATAAAAGTTTTATTAAAATAGAATGATAACTGCTTATACGCGAATATAAACTGTTAGCTTTTTCCTCCGAGACAATAAATCCCTTTCTCCATAAATCAAAACAGTGTTTAGGGAGGCATTTACGCAAACTGTTTCTCCTCTTTTGAAGGGGCAAGATCCTTTCGCACAGTGATAATTTGAAATATTATGATGCATAATCTGACATAAATCCAATTTTCACCCCAAAATTGGCCTATACTCTTTTCACCTGCAGCATCAAAATATCGAATTATTTAATTTTACATAATTTAACTACTATTAACAAATGTTGTTTAATTTTCATTAAATAATGAATAATTCTATATTCTTCGAGCTTACATAAAATTCAACAACATTTCATGTCTTAAAATTTAAACAAAAAGCAATTTTCCCCGAAAAAATGATATTTTCTTATACAAAATATAATCAGCCTATATAAATAAAAAAGGAACCGATAAATATGACATAGCCCAAATGAAGATTTAACTCTTTCCGTTCTTTGTATTAAAACAATTCCCTTCTGATTTGATATGAGTTGAAATGAGGCCTTCAAGCAATTAAACTTAGAATATATGACAACTTTATTTCTTGGAATGGGCATTTTAATTTAAGAATAATTCAAAATTATTTTGCTCCTACATGAAAAATACTAATTAGATATCCAGCGAGACAAACAGTTAAAATAATTCAAAGTAAACAGAACAATTTCGCGCAAAATATTTTCATAATCTAAAGCACATAGGATGAGATTTATGTTTTACCCGGGAGAGGTGTTTAAGATGATACTTTGCATAAACTTAATTATTTCAATGCTGAAATTTTCTCTTTAACGGTTACGTTTAAAGCTAATTGCGTAGTGCCTCTTTGGGATCGAAATTTAAGTAACTCTTCTTTGGTGTACACTTTATTTTCCCGAATATATTCTACGTAATTAACAAATAAATTTGGATCTTCTCATTCCAACGACTACGCTTCTTGAAGTCTAAATATTTGTATATACATATATACCGTAAATGCAAAGTTTTCATTCATAACTGTTTGCGGAAGCATGACAATATTACTTACAAGGGAATTCTTTCCTATTAAACTGGCCATTTGAATGTAAGACAATTGCTTCGAAAAGTCTTGGCTTGGCAAGACTCAGAGAACAGTAGTTTTATCTAAAATTAAAAATTAAATCTCTAATAATAATAAAAAAAAAAAACATGTTTTGTTCAGGCCACTGCAAAACAATCATAACTAAAACACAAAAAATGACCAAAAAGTCACTAGAAACCATAGGTTAAATTTTTTTCTTGACGTAAAATATCTATGTCTATCTATCTAGGGTTATCTGTTGTTTTCTATATATATAGGATGCATCAAAATGCCATCTACAAACTTTGAAAGGAAGTAGATAACATCGACATAGACAACATTCACGTAAGAAAGCATGACTTGGTTGGTTGGTTGAATGGAGTTTTATGGCACAAAATCCCTTTTGGGACATGTTGCGCCAAAAAAAGATTAAAATAAGAACGTCAAATTGAAATTTAAAATTGATTTAAAACTTTGTCATAAAAAAAGATGAATGAAAATAACAGTTAAATGCAAGGAGTGGTCTGATGATAAATGTATAATTAAAATCATTCAATGAAAATATAACACAACGTCTAAAAGAAATAAACACAAGTTTTCACAATTAAAATATAAACAATCTTTAAACTAACAGTTGGTAAAATGTTCAATAAACTAACAGTTGGTAAAATGTTCAAAGTTTCGAGCAGAAATACATTTACAATCACGTAGGCTCGAATGCCTCAAAAACAGTATTATCATCATCATTTGAGTCAGAGCTGTAAGACTCTGAATCCATATCTTCCTCTGCATAGTGCAGCAGCTTTTTGGAATCCTTTGTAGTAAGAAGCGGTGTATCAAGACAAAGTTTCTTGTTTTTTCCCTTCACAGTTTTCCACTGGAAGAGGCTTGGGTTGAGGTTTTCTTTCTCTCTTTCTGTGCTCATGATTTGTGTTTTGCTTTTTGTGTAGGGGAAACAGGTTTTTCCAAATTGTTTGCGGATGAAACAGAAGTTTGACCTGACTCATGTTCGGTTGACTGTTTAGATTGACGATTAGAATATTCTATTTTCACAGGTTCTGATGATAGCGGCAAAAGTTTTAGTGCAGACATAGGTCTTATTCTACACTGTTAAAAATAATCTGAAATTCACGGGTATTTTTTTCCTGAATTTCACAGAAAAAGTCCCTTTACGCGATAAAAGGGTATTTATTTTCCGTTAAAAAGCAGAAAAATTCCTCATATTTCCTGAAAACAATAGAACGGACGGAGAGGAAAGGAGCCAACGGAGATATTCCGTTATTAGCTGCATGTTTATTTTCAATGTTAAAAACTGACATGTTGCTGCACATAAAAACTAAAAATGCAATAAATTAAAATTTCGAGTTTATTTAAAACAACAACAACAACAGTATAGTGCTTTCGAATTAAAAAGAAATTAGAGAATTAGAGAATGCGAAAATAGAATTTTCGCATTCTTTTAAAATTATTTGCTTATTAATAATTAAAACAACAACAACAACAACAAAATAGTGCTTTCAAATTAAAAAAAGTAACAATTTTCTCATTCTTTTAAAATTATTTGCTTATTATTATTAATTATTTTTTAAATCTATAAGAAAATACTTGCACTTAAAATATATTCTAAAAAAATATATAATACTGTAAAAGCACTTATTTTCGCGAGCCGTAATTTTCGCGAAAATGAAGATACCGGTGATTTCGCGAGCTGAAGATTTCGCGAATTTTATATGAACAGAACCGAAAATTTAAAAATCCCGAAATTACCTAAATAGAAATTACCTAAGTTCTCCCCCCCCCGCTCTCCCCATCGCTCTAAAAAACAATACGCGGGCACACAACACAAACAAAATGTTGTGCCCCCTGAGATGTTCGTTACCTTCGATCAGACAAACGCAAAGTTTGTGCCTACATCCTACATCTGAATACACATTGGAAAAACGTGGTTCAAAACAAGTGTCCATAATCGGCATGGAAAATAAATCTTTTGTTAGCATGTTCCCTTTGTGGAAACGCTGGAAAAACAACAAATTGTCATTCAAAGTTTACATTTCCCGTGGACTGGGATGTGTGGCACACCGATACGCACTGGAGGAATACTGACACAATGATTCGATACATCGAGAATATTCTTGTCCCTTATTACGACAAGCAGAGAGAGCTTCTCGTGCTAGTTCCAGAACAACCTGGTGTAGCATTGTTCTACGTTTTTAAGGCACACCAAGATCCTCTTTTGCTGGCTGAGGTAGAGAAGAGGAATATTATTCCAGTTTTTGTGCCAGCTTCCTGCACAGGAGAAATTCACCCTTTGGACTTAACTGTAAACGACGAGTTCCAGCGTTTGCTCAAGAATGAGTTTATTGAGTGGTATTCTAACGAGCTTAAATTTCTAGAGGAAAAAGGATCTGTGGACCTGCGAATATCACGATTAAAACAGATTCATGCTTCTTGGCTTATGTGCACATTTAACGATGATTTTGAATGGCTTCAAAGAAGCTGAAATGAATATTGTAAGTGAATGAGCTGCATTATATTAGTTGTATTATTATTTTCATTCAGGAAATAGTTGTATAGTATTCAAGAAATAGTTGTAAGTATTGAAGAAATTTTTGTACTTATTTTTTATTTAAGTAACTGTAATCATTAAATTTTGGATAAGTGAAAAATTTGTGATTTTTTATTAATATGTGAGGTGAAAAAATAAATATATTTCGCGAGGCTTAAATTTTCGCGATTACGACGGGCTCGCGAAAATCGCGAAAATTAAAGCCTCGCGAAAATAAGTGTTTTTACAGTAGTTAAATTAAGTGAAAAAAAATCAATTTTACTCAAAAAAGCAGCAAACAAAAATAATGCTTTCGAATTAAAAAATAATGCTTTCAAATTAAAAAGTAATAATAATAACAATTTTTTCATTCCTTTAAAATTATTCGAAATTTATTTTTTAAAGTAATAAAAAAAGCACTCGCATTAAAAATATATTCTAAGCGAACACATTTAAAATATATATAATAGGTGAAAAAAAAATAGATTTTCTCAAAAAAGCGAAAATTTTTTATCGAATTTATTTCAAAATATAATATTCATATTTTACATCTAACAATCAAATTAAGAATATATATAATTCATATTTTTATCCTCTATTAATATTACAATTTTAACCATCATCTCATAACGAAATCTCCCCGCAATTAACTTCAAAATTACCAAGCTTCTAAACCCCAAATTGTTCAAGTTCTAAGCCGCCATTTTGAGAAACGTCATATCATCCTTTTAAACTGTTACTCTAACAAGCGCCCACTGGTCGAATGGGCAAGGCACTTGATTTGAGGCATTGTCATCCCTGGTTCAAATACGATGTCCGGCAGAAAGTGTTCTTGAAGTATATCAGATATTAAATACTTCCGCAATGGTCGGCAGATGGCAGCACATATAGAGATGTAATTTTTTAAAACCGAGTTTTTCAGAACGGATAATGTCCTTTCCTGCCAGTTCAGCCAGGAATATTTCCGTGATTTCTGAGAGCGTTAACGGAAATTTACCGCTTCTGTAAACGGAGTTTGTCCTTCTTTTATCTTTCAAAACGGAAAATCTACTAACGAAACGGAAAAAGTCCGGCAATTTTGCTGCCAGTAGTTTTACCGTGAATTTGAGGATTTATTTTTAACAGTGTAACGGAAACATACATACTACGGGTTTTTTTCTTTATAGTGTTGGTTTGTGCAATAGAAGAATCATTTGGTGGTAAAGAGAAATCAGTTTGGGTGCTTATATGTCTTATGGATTTTGATTGTCGCTTGAGTATACTAGAACAAGAAACTTCTACAGATGGTGTTCTGGATTCAACAAGTTTTCGAGCTTCAGGATAAGAAAGTCTTTGAGTGATTTTGACCCCAAGAATTTCTTTCTCACGAATCCAGTTTGGGCAAGAGCGCGAGTATGTAGTATGGTCACCCTTACAGTTTGTACAGCGTTCAGGCTTTTCGCATGACTTACCATCGTGGCCGACTTCCGCACAACGTGTGCAGGTAACATAACCACGACAGGTAATAGTAGTATGACCATAATGTTGGCATTTAAAACAGCGGAGTGGATTAGGGGTACAAGGTCGGACAGGACAGCTCAGGTAGGCAGCTTTCTTCTTGTTGGCAAAGTAGGGCTATTGAAAGTCAGAATGATGTTAGGGGTTTTTTTTTCATTTATTTTAAATTTTCCGTATTTTCTGTCTTTAAGACAGCCGGCTAGGAGTTGCGGCGCGAGGAGCACCAATGTTCATAAAAACAACTGGAGGTTTTAGAGAAAGACTGCCCCAATCGCTCCTAGATAATATCCACAGAGTGCTGTTTCTCGAGAAGATCTTTGCTGAGGGTCAGAGTTATGTTAATCTAGCTTTAGGGTGTTCAAGAAGTGTAATGAACACTTAAAACCTGCCAATTGTCAAGCAATACTACAATATACTGAAACTGTAAGTAATTTTTTGTAAGAATTTCCTTTTATTGGTTCAGTATACTTTTCTTACTGTTTTTACTACACCGAAGGTGTTAATAAATATATATATATATATGTGTGTATATGGTTACCTTACTTGTTCTCAAACAAACCAACCTTGTACTACAGGTTTAAATTAATTATTGTTTTAATAAGGAAGATTGTTAAAGGAATAAGTAGAAGTTCAGTTTTAAAAAACAAAAAGAAGAAATAAGTTAATAAACTCATATTACTGTTAATAATTTACTGCCTCTTATCTATTTGTTTGTCTTCTGGAAATCTATTCTTTTTTTTATCTACTTAAGCTTAATTTTGCTTTCAGGAAAGTAATGAGATTTTCAATATTTAAATAGTCAGAGCGGCAGCTATTAAATACTGAATTCTTGTTAAGATTAATTTATTATGACTATAATTCCAGTTAATTTTTTTTAATCAAAAATAAAAGTAAGTTTTAATTAGTGATTTGTTTCGAGGATGATCATTAAGTTAATTTTAAAGGATTTGGATTGTTTCTATTTATTATTGGAAGTTCCTTTTTAATAAAAATAATGAATAAAGCAAATTAAACCTGCTCTGAGTAACAGAAAAGAAAAGGGAGAAAAAGGAATCTAATATCTGTCAACATAAAACTCTTAAATATTTCAAACAAAAATTTGAATAATTAAATTATGTCGATTTCCTGTTTAAAAAAAATATAGTGTTTATTTTTTTTTATATAATACTAACCACTATACAATTGCTTCCTTGGTTTTCGTTAGAGATCGACCGAAACAGGTTTTTAAGGCCGAAACAGAAACCGAAACCGGATTTCGGTGATCTTTCCACTTTCGGCCGAAACCGAAAGTGTAAAAAAAAATAAAACCTGATTAATACATACATAACTGAATATAATTATTAATTAATTAATAACAAATAATTAATAATTATTTAATAATAACTAATTACGTTACTAATTAATTTATTAGTTATATGTGTATTGAGCCACATTTCTAACAAACAAACGTACATATATATGTGTGTGCATAGGTTTCAAACAAAAATGAAACATAAATAATTCATCTTTTATATTTTATTATTTTATAACAACCAATAATTTTAGGCATTTATCAATAATTAATTAACAATGTTGTTAAATAATGTCAAACAAATTCAAACATGAACAATTCAATAATGAATATTTAAATTTTAAATACATTCATATTTTCAGTTCGTTAATATTTTGCATTTAAATTGATTGAAATAAAGTACTTAAAAGTTTGTTTTATGGAAATTAACATTGAATAAGTTTTAACCATTTTATAATTATAAATATTATTAATTTAATAGATGTTTAAATATAGATATATATTTAAATATTGCTGAATATTACTACTAATTATTTAAAATTTTGTACAAACATTTTTATGGTACGTATGTTTAAATAACATGTTTACTTAAAAAAAAGCTTTGCCACTCCTTGTGTCCCTAAGAAAGTATTAAAATGGCACCCTGTTTGAAAAATTTATCTCTGGTGCCAAGTTGACTCTCTGTGCCCTGTGTGTCTCTGTGTGACTCTCTATCCAAAACTATTTATTTTCATATAAAATAAAACGTAATTAATTTATAAATGAGACAGAAATAGTTTCCAACTATACGAATTTCATCTAATGAAAAAATATTTTAAGTATACATACCTCGCCTTCGAAACAATCTGGAGTTTCAAACTAAAAAATTTCTATTACTGTTAAGTTTGCAGCTTTTAAAGATAACATAATAAACGTCTTTTAAGTTTAGCCATATATGCATTGCTTGCTTTATAATTTACATTCGCATCATTAATCAATCATGACGGATAATGATAAACAGTTGAGTTCACAGTAGAGGTCTGCACGGGCCGAAATTTCCAGTTCCGGGCCCGGACTGACCGATACAAAAAAAAAATTCGGCCCGGTTAGGCCCGATACAAAAATTTAAAGTTCGGTCTGAGCCCGGCCCGGCCCGAACAAAAAAATATTGGCCCGGCCCGATTTAAAAGTTCGGCCTGAGCCCGACCCGGCCCGGTATAAAAGCTAAAAATTCGGCCCGTGCCCGGCCCGGAAAAAAGTTTAAATCTCGGCCCGAGCCTGGCCCGGTCCGAGTGAATTTCTACAAAACATTGATTTTTACATCGATTTGGTTGAAAATTTGTAGGAGAAGATCTAACCAAAAATTCCAATCTTAGCCTTTTTTTTTCTGTTTATAATCTTCATTTTTATAGAAGTGTCGCAGCCTGCGATAGTTATTTTTTTTAATGAATCTTTATTTGTTGTATGTATGTGTTTAAGTTATCATTAATATTGTTAATCCATATTCCATGTATTGAAGTGTTAAAAATCAGAAAAATGCTATACAGTAAAATCTTCTAAGACGGAATTGCATACGAAAAAAAAAAAGAGTTATAGACAATTTGCCTTCTTAGCAGGTGTAAATGTATTATATAATCTTTTCTTACGTATTAGTAAATTCATTTTGCATGGATCAACACATTTTTCAGTTTAAGACAGGATTCCGTCATAAGCAAGTTCTTTTTCACACGTTTCACTATATTTTAATTTAGCCATATTTTAATAAGCGTACAAATCTACTATTCTTTAAAAAGAATAAATTTTAATGTTTAATTGTAGAATAATGGCGATTTAAAAATGTATGCATTTTTTGCAAAGATTTTTGTGTCAGGTCTTATTTTATTGACCTTCGGACGGACCAGGCCACGCTGAGACAATGATTTTCATACGGGTCAAAACCATGACAGATAATTTTGGGGCGTGAAGACTAGGAAAAATGAAACCAGTCCCGGCTCTGTACGAAAAAAATAATTTAAGGCACGGCCTTATATTTCGGGAAAAAAGTAAGGCCCGGCCGGCCCAAGCCTTGAGAAAAAAATATGGCCTGGCCCGAAACGAGTGGAGACCAGGCTCGGCCCGAGTGCCGTGAAGGAAAATAGGCCCGAGCCCAGCCCGTGCAGATCTCTAGTTCACAACAATAAACAGTGTCTGTCTCATTTGAGTCGATACAACTCATATTAATGAGCAAAGTTGAAAATATCTGAAAGAAGGAACGATATTTTGAAATATAGATAGTTTCGGTCAGGCCGAAATTTTGGCAGCAGTTTCGCCGAAAACGAAATTTCGGCGAAACTCCGATTTTTTGCCGAAACCGAAATTTCGGTCGATCTCTAGTTTTCGTACATCGTTGTGGTCATGTTTTGTAACCTTAATTATTTATTTTCTTATTTTAATTAACTTTCACCCTTTTTTCTGTGCTCTCTGAATTTTCGAAGAATTACAGGATCCTTTTTAATGTTTATCCTGTAAAATTTTACAGAAGTTCACTTTTACCTACCATAACAATGTTCCAGTTCGTTAAACCGCTTGTTGGGAATATGGGATATTGTGATGAATGAGAATTTTGTTGATAACTTTTCAAAAACTTAAATCATTTACTTAATTAATTTTGGTTATTCAAATTTATTTGGTTTTTATTTTCTTAATGCATCTCTCTGTTTAATTTTAATTAGTAATTGTGTGGAAGTAATTGTGTGTTTATTTTAAAAATCAACAAAATATTTTCTTGTTGGGGTACTGTATATAAGTATTTTCTGTAGGCATTATTGTATGCATATTTGTATTGTATTTTAATTGTATTGCCTTAAATGATTTGTATCTGCTATAACAAAATTCTGGGGCTTTGCCGCCTATATGAACCATCAGGTTAGGAGGCCGTGTAGGTGCTTTGTTCTGTCTTCTGTGGCGGACGTAGGCATTCAAGAAAGTGTGTAAGAAATATTGATTGCTTTTTAGATTGATCTCGTGGGAAGTATCGTCATTGCAGCTGCTAGTATCTGCAAATCTCTAGATATTTTCGGAAATGTTTGATAATTGATGTGGTGCGGTGCCAGAAAGCACGATAATCGGGAATTAGTCGGACAGGTAGCACATTGAGGCGAAAAATGACACAGCGTGCGACTTAGGTGACAGATTCTGAAATTCAAACAAGTTTCTTCTTTGCATCCAACTTGTTTCTTCTCCAAAGTCGCGTGTTGTGTCGCTTGTCTCCTCGATGTGCGGCTCGCATTAAGTTTAACCCAATAAAACGCTTTATACTGTTTTCTGAATAGTGTTATTGGCGTGCTTTTGTTTCTTTTTTCTCTTCTGATGGTGGTGTTTCCAGTCAAACTTTCCTATATGAATATTGTCATGCAACCAATATCCTTCCAACCCTTTTTTGTTTTAAAGTAAACGGAAGTGAAGAGAAGAGGGAAGGAATGGTGGTTCGTTCGGAGTAAGTAGGATGTGGAAATGCATCCGAGTATATTTTGGTTTTTAAGAAGTAATGTGGTTTAGGTGGAATTTTTATGAATATTAGTGAAAATGTATATAGTGTATATTATTGTAAATACCAGCTCTCAGTTTTAATAAACTCTGTATTTAAATTTTAAAAAGAAGAATTTGTGCGTCACTCGGCTGTCATGATATTACAGCTCGCTCTCATAACGAGAAGAAGAGTTATTTCTACGATTTAAAATAATAAAGTATGTGATTTGAATCGCAGTGTTTGGATTACAAAATAGAGGTGAGCTATTCTTTTTTTATCATTTGATTGTGTAGTAAGATACTGTTAACTTTATTCGAAAATGTTTAAAAACGTAACTAAAGCAGATTTACTTATTGTTCTGGAAGAAATAGGTGAAGAAGCTGATGCTAGTAAGAGAGTACCCGAATTAAAAGATTTGTTATTGAAATCTAAAGAATACTTAAAAGATAAAGATTTCGTAACTGAATTTTTATCGACTACAGTGTCAGAAAGAAAAAATGGCGAGGAAGTAAATAGATTGCGTTTACAACAACAAATGAGAAGCGAGAATTTAACCCATAACGAAGGGGAAAATAATACGTCATTATCATTAGATAAATTAATTAAAGCAGTTCAAGTTTTGGTAATCCCAGTGCCCAAGAAAAATGAAACATGGAATCTCTTTTTTGATTCTTTAGAAAGAGCGTTTAAGCACAAAAATGTTCCTAAGGAATATAAATCGGAAATTTTGCTAAAATTAGTAGGTGAAAAAGCAGGAAATGTTCTTGTTTATATTGATGATGAAGAGTTAGCCGATTATGATAAAATTAAATCTTTAATTTTGAAAGAATATGAACCGTCCCCATTTACTTGTTTACAAAATTTTAGAAACGCTAAAAGATTACCTGGTGAAACCCATCAACAGTTCGGTTCGCGATTAAGATCCTGTTGGTTAAATTATTGTAGAATTCGAAACGTTAAAGATTTCGATTCACTTATTAATTTAATAATATCAGATAAAATTTTTGAAACTTTAGATAATGAGCTAGCTACTCACATTGCAGTCAAGCAAGGAGAAAGTTGGCTTTTGCCCGATCAGTTATCGAAAGACTGTGACATTTATTTTACTGCAAAAGACAGGTCTTTCGAGGAAACAAAATTTGAGAAACGGCCTATTTATCGTGAAGTGAATAATGATAATAATACTAAATATGTTCCCCCACAACTAAGGAAAAATCAAGCTACGTATGAGAACAGACACTTCTCAAAATCACGTGATTGTTATATTTGTAATTCCCCATTACACCTAGCAAAATTGTGCCCAAACAGAAGAAATAAGTATGATAAATCTTATACTCAAAATGATGATCAGGGTCAGAGAAAACCGAAAATGCAACAAGATACAAATAAATTGAATCCAAATAAAAATAGTAATGCAGTAGTCACTAATGTTAGTTCCAGGCATTTACACATGAATGATCAATTAAACGAAGTTACTCTTTTTCCTTAAAAAAAAATCATTATTTATGTAGAAGGTAAAGAAATAGAAGCTATTAATGATTCCGGTACCCAAATTAGTATTTTAAATACGTCATTAATTCCCGATCTGAAAATCGAAGCTAAAGGTAGTATTTTGTTACAATCCGCTTTCAAAGAAAAAGTACAAGCAAATTTGGCTACTATACCCATCCATTATAAATTACCTAACAGCGGAATTTATGTTACCTTAAATACGCTTTTTGCTTTCACTGAAAACTTAAATGTGCCTTGTTTATTAACTCCAGACGTGTATAATGCTTTGATTGAACTTCAAAATGAAGAGTTGTGTAATAATAGTCAACTGCAGGAGTTCGAAGGTCACGAAGCTAAAAATAGCTCAGAACCCCCGCTCGCGAAAGAGGAATTAAATATTTGTTTTATTTCTTCAGAGAATAAACAAAATGATCGAAATGATGAATTTTCAGAGTTTAATAAGTTTTGTAAAGAACAAAAAGATTGCGCAACTTTAAAGAATGCATTTAAGGACGCTAAATTAGGAAAAAATAATTTTTTGATACGGGATAATTTATTG